>JACCID010000029.1:0-1464166 GCA_018906775.1 Sycophila sp. Sp_5
ACGTTTTTTAAGTCAACTGACGAAAATTCTTTCCTTATTGGAGGATAAACATTTTCATAAACAATGCTTTTTCTAAGAAATTAACATTTTAACACAGACTTCGACTTCTTAAAACGCAATATTCTATTTTTAGTTCGTTTACCTGACAGAAAGTATGTTCCTTTACCTGAAAAGCATCGGCGTGTGTTACAATTTACAATGTTAGTATTTTGTTTAAAACAAACACAAAAGATTCTATGTAATTACCTTTTTAGATCGAATTAGGGATTTATCATGATTAGTCCATTTAAACTTCGACGCCTATACCTTTTTTTGAGACAATTATACACGGTGTTCAAAAATGAACTGGCACGACCAGTATATCCGTGTTCAGAATAACATTCTAAGCACTTTTTCACTTTTGGCATTTTTCAGAATTTGGGATAATTATGGAGTTATTGTTAATTAAAATCTACAATAATTAGCCAATCAGCGCTCGATTTGACGATGATCCCCGCATGACTCTCCCCGCGCGGCCCATACTGCTCGAGTAAACCCCGCCTACCAGCGTCAGCTAGAGCGCTGATTGGCTAATTATTGTAGATTTTAATTAACAATAACTCCATAATTATCCCAAATTCTGAAAAATGCCAAAAGTGAAAAAGTGCTTAGAATGTTATTCTGAACACGGATATACTGGTCGTGCCAGTTCATTTTTGAACACCGTGTATACATTGATTTAAGCAAAACAGAAATTTATTCGCTTGAAAATAAATGACTCTACTAAAAAGCTTCTGTAACGTCAAGTATCCTGTATGATTAATTTCTTGACATAATTTCAATAAACATTATTGATTTTCGTTATGATTCCTTTATACTAATATTTCGTATCTTACTGTTCTTTTTGACGTATATTAAAGGCAAAATTAAATTCTTTTACAAGGCAGAATCAGCATTCTTTATTGACGAGTTCAGGAGACTGATTGAGAATGAAACACGCCAATAACTTTAAAAAAAATCCTAAAATATAGGAGTTTGTGCACTTACAATAGTGGTATCCTATTTTTCAATTCCACATTTGATCTAAAAAAATGTTTTCCGTATCCTACATTACACAGTATATGTTAGCATTTAAAAAATTTTAATATTTCTTAATTTACACTGCTTACCAATAGATATTTCAGTGATTGGTACAGATACTCACCAAAGATACGAAAAATGTTAATTATCGTCATGATCAGGTCACTCACTCCATGTCAATTGACAGCAGGAAAAATCACGAATATTTCTTATTACACTTTTGAAAAGGTGACAGTACGTAAAATTTACTGACTAAAAATAAACTAATTTATTATTATCTTGTAGATGATGAAGACTACTGCATCTCTGTTTACTATTTTATTATCAGCATTCAAATAAATACAAAATGTCACATTTTTTATGTTTAAAACAGAGAAAGGTGTCAAGAAATTTTCAAAATTTAAGTAATTTAATGGAAATATTTAAATTAAAGTATATTTGCACCGAAATAACTTAATTGTAAGCTTTTATTTTCAGAAAAGGTTTTCTTCACAAGGCTTTTTTCGCACCATTTACTTGTGGAGTTCTCTTTTTTCCAGAATCGCATGAATGTCTATATTTCGAAAATGAAAATATTTATTATAAAAAGTTTTTAAAATAAATATAATAATTTATAGTGAAAATTGCTTCTTAGTATAATGTCCTTGTTAGTAATTATAGAATAAATTTCTGTGCAATATTATGTGTACTGTAAAATTTAATCAATTCAATAAATATTTCTATCGACGTTATTAATATTCTTTTATTCAAGTTTCTTGTCGCGATGACAAGGAATATTTAATCGAAACTATAAAATACTTTTTTCCCTTACGTAGGCGAAATTAATAGCCACCACAATAACAATTGTTATAAATTAATTATATATTTCCGAGAAAAATTCCACAATAAAAGTTTTGTTTTATGTTTTTTCTATACGTATAATACATAATGAATATTTTATAAAGTTTTTCTGTCTACCAAATACAAAAAGATTCAGTGAACGCTTTTAAATATTCTTTTAAAGTTTCCTTACCTTTTAAAAGCATATTTAATGAAAAAGAACAGTTGTAGGAAGGGAAATAAATAAAACTTTATTTATTCTTGTACAAAAACAGTCAGATAACGTGTCGATCAATAAAAAAAACACAAAAGTATATTTGTAATCGTACGAATACGGAAAACGAATTTTTTTACTGATATAAACGACTATTAATGGAAATGTTTTGTGGATTTATTTTTCTTTTCGCGAAATCAATGACCAACGCCGAGAACGACTTTTTATAAATAACTTGTTGCCCTTAGTAACAAAATAAAAATAAAATAAAATATTTATTTTTTTTAAACAACGAATGATCTGAGCTATTATGAATTTACATGTGTACAAATAATTCACTGAGTCATTCTTCGTTAAAAAAAATAATACGAAATATTTTTTAACTATTAATTGACTTACTATGACGATTGTATTTTAGTTTGACAATGCAATGGTATTTTCGGTATTATCAAATATATCAGTGCATAGAAATAATAGTTTTTTTTTATAAAAAAAAACTTTTTTCTAAAGTTCCTCACGGTGTAAGAGAATATTTAATTGAAATGCTTTTTTTTAAAAAGCAAGGTGAAGTACATTCATTTTATTACGAAGAGAAATCAATGACCAACGCTGAAGAATAACTTATCACAAATAGTTTTGTTGTCCTTAGTAATAAAACATAAATAAAATTAAATATTTCTTTGGACGAACAAAATAATTTAGCTTTAAATTTTTAATAATCGCGCAATGCAATCAATTTATTTCGGTCAGTTAAACCAGTGACGTTTTTTTATAGTATAGTTCAGCTTTCTTAAGCAACTTAGCAAAATAACAAAACTACAAAATTAAAGATTGCTTTTGGCGGGAAAAAACAAAAAAAACAACCACTTTTATCAAATCGTATAAAACATGGACGAACAAAATAATAGCGCAAAAAACGAGTAAACCAGTTTACAAAAACTTATCAAACGCGCAAAAAACGATATACAAAACTGTATAGTCTTTTTTAAAACCGTAGGGACTATGGCCATATCAGACTAAATTATTCCGACGGGCGGTTTTTTTTCTTTGGTGGACAGTGCATTTATCATTCATTTTACCTGTGGTAAATATTCAACAAAATGTCTGTATAATTTATTCTACTTGTTTAATTAATTTTTAATTTAATTTTTAATCTTTTTTATGTTTTTAATTCTGTCAGTTATACAAAAAAATTTACTCTTCTTTATCGGGTACTATTATTATTGCTATTATTTTATTAAAAGACTTGATTCTACTATGAACGAGTGAATTATTTTCAAGATTTGATGATGGTGGCAAAATAGTCACCGAAATTTCTGCACCTAATTTTTAATTACTGGGGTTAAAATCACACTACTTTATTATAGTAATCTAATTAATGAGATTTTCTCGCATCTATCTGATAAAATTCGTAAAAAAAATCAGACATTAGTAGCATTTGGTTTATTTTTTTCATGAAAATTTCTTTTTCAATTTTGATTAGAAAAAAATAATCGACGACTATTATTTGTTGTTGCTGTGTCAAAGATAGAGCGCTTCGAAAGTTTCTGTGATGTCACAATTGTGCACATTATCAGATATATTAAGTGGTGACGTCGCTATTACTATAATTTTTAATTTGTTTTATTTTTGTTAATAAATGTAAAAATGAAAAAATACGTGTCTATTATATTTTTTAACATTCTATCTGACGGGCTATGAGGAATTTTTTATGAAAACCCCTAATTGTATTATGTTATTTTTATCAGAAACGATCAAATAATGAAATTTATTAATCATCTTAATTAAAATCTTATTCAAGTATTATAACACCACACTTTTAATTATGAGGTTTAAACTTTATTATTTCCAATAGACGAGAGCCTTGATTGATGCATGGAATGAAAAAACATATTATATCGTGACCGAGAATGCAGGTTTATTAATATTGGTGTTAAACGATAGTTGCAAATTTACAGCAGTTCATTTCAGCGACGTGCAAGTACATATTAATAATTCATATTAATAATTATTATTTTTCTTATTGTTTTTATTTTAGCTGCGAACGTTAATGCACAAAATTGCCAATCATTGGCAAATCATCACAGACGTAGAAGAACGACTAATATTAAAAAGCTACAATGAATTTGGGTATAAAATAAGTCGGTTGATTCAAGGTAACTATGGCAAATTTGCTGCAACATTATGAGCAGATATTTTTGTATTAAAAAAGAAACTTTCTATTTTAGTTTACATGTTCGTATCTGGGTGCGCATTTTTCATTTTCAGCTACATCCCATACGTTCTTGACTTCACTTTTCCTTTAGAAAATGCAACATACCTCGATTACAAACTCGTTTATTTCAATTTTGTGTTTTTTGAAGAAAGTGACTATCAGTTTGGGTTATTCTGCAGTTAAATGTAGTTATCTTTGCAAATACAGTTTACCTTCTGGTACTGACTCAATCTTCATACTTACGGTGCAACATATCTGTGGACTCTTTGCCATTACAAGGTATAGTAAACATTTCAGAAATTTCTTCACCTTACTTAATTCAACGTATCTTTCGCTTTTCTTTACAGACATAAGCTTCTGAACTTGGGGAAGCATTACAACGAAGATGATTTTCAAAATTTACCTGGCAAAGAAATATTGATCCATCAGAACTTAAAAGCAGCTATTAATTTACACGGAGAATCAATAAGGTGAATTATATTTAAAATTTTATTTATTTTAACTTTTCTTTTTATAACTATAAGAGAATTAAATTTTTTACTTATTTATAGAGATCAGAAAGTTGAATATGTGAAATCCAAAGCGACAAATCTATAACGATTAAAATGACAAATATTTATGATTTCACACATTTAACTTTTTGATCGTTATAGATTAAAAAAATAAAAAAATATATAAAAAACAACGGCTTTTAACAGAATAAATTTGTTCCAGAGCTTGTGCATTGTTAGAAGAGTGTTTCAGTTCGTCCTTTATTATCGAAAACAATTTTATAATAATTGGCCTCAATTTATGTGTAATACACGTACGTTGTAAATGTTAATTAATTAACATTGGGAGGCATCATTTTTTTACTAAATTGTATTTTATGCAATTTTATATTTTTAGATAGTCTTCTTGTCGAAAGTCCGTTCCGCTACTTAAAGACAATCTTCCTTTTTATAGGTATATCTATCCATTTATTTACACCAATTTTGCAGGACAACAAATAATTGACAATAGTGGAGGAGAGTTTGAGGCAGTGTCAGTATACCTGATCTTACGATAAAATTGTATATTGCATGTATTACGTACGAAAATTGTAGTTTGCTAAGGCCGATGAGTATCAACCCAAAAATATCCTATTAACGCAACAAAATATTAACTTCGCGTAATTGGCACTAGTCTATCTCCAATAGAAATGCTTTCGGAAATATTTCGCGAATCTTAAGGGATAATTAAGAATTGTGCTTTTATTTATATAACTTAAGAATTTTAACAAATTCATACTCTAAAATTAAAATTAGGAATAATTTTTTTAGTTTCCTCAATTGAAAGAGTTGCAGACGTTGAAATTTTGAGAATTGCATTCAAGTAGCGATTGATAAGAAATGACTCATACGCTAAATTCATGAGATTTTTGTTGAATGACTTCATTTTACAAGCAATGCTGAAAATATCAGTGTCAGCACTTCAAAAATGTTAATATTTCTTAACTAATTCTACTCATGAATAGATATTTCAGCGATTGGTACTCATTCTCACTGAAGGTACAAAAATGTTGATTAGCATTATGATCAGGTCGTTCACTCCATGTCAATTGACAGCAGGAAAAATCTCGAATCTTTCATACTACACTTTTGGAAGGGTAAGGGTGTATAAAATTTACTGACTAAAAACTAAATTAATTTATTATTTGTTCAAATTAATTATTGTATTTGAATGTGTGTGTAGTACATGAAGTCGACTGCGTCTTTATTCACCGTTTTAGTCTCAGTAATGAAAAAATAAACGTTAAGGCAAAACAAATTATGTTCAATATGTAGCTCTACAAATGTACACAACATACTTGAAGTATTTAAAACGTAGTTCACATATATTAAAATCCATTTACAGTGAGTAATTTTTTCCTTTATTATTTTTTACGTTTTATAGAATTTTAATTTCTCTTTAAATGTACCTATTGCAACATGTTCAACTGCAATAAACTAAAAGTGATAAAAATATTATTCGATCATTTAATTACAAAATGAACATCATTTAAACTTATAAATTCATTACAAATTTATATTGTTTTTTTTTAATTAAAGTCATTAATATATGCATTTGACTTCTTCGAATCACTTTAAGTCCTTTTAAATTGAAAGGAACCTTATTGTCGTAAAGGCAAAGCCGGTGTACCTTAATACTATTTTTACCAATCTCTAAATTATTTCTTCTTACCACCTCTTTCTTTAGACAACAGATTGATGACATTGCCAGACATTAAGTTATAATATCCAAGGGTATTATTATCTTTAAAAAACATACCCTAAAAACATATACATACACATTAAATGAAAGACTATTAATATGAAAATCTAAAATAAATCATCGTACCTCGTACTGTAATTTCTGTTTACTGCTACTGAATCCGTGGCTTGCACTGTTATGTTAAGAGTTTGACCAGCGAGTTTCCATTCTGGTTTCTCAGTCATGATAGGCGATGCAATTATTAACTGCACTGGACTATTAATTTTTATCCATATTAAAAGTTTCATCTTTGAGTTTTGGGAATTAAATCTTTTGGTGGAATCAATACCTATAAAATTATTTATTTAATTATTAGGCATTATAATATACACTTAAAGAATTAACTTACTTTAGTGTATTGCTCCAACAACTTTGTGAAATATTGAAGTAAAGAGTGCTGTGGTCTTAAGAAATCAAATTGAAAATTTCTTTGTTCTCTATTCATCAAATTTATCAAGAATTGACGACCATTTCGTGCAACAAATTGTGCAGTTAACTTTACTATATCCTTATAAGTAAATTAATATTACATAAAAATGATAAATATCATTTAGAAAATTATTAAAATTAAAATTAATGGATTGACTTACAAATCTAAAGCTGAAATTGAAGGAGGATCAGCAACAAATTCAAATTCTGTAGGTGGATCTTTTGGAATAAAGGATTGCTCTACTTGAAAAAGTTATTGTGTATAGGTTAAACAATTATTATTAATTTTGCTGGATGATACGGTTTTAACAATCAAGCTTATTAAATCTAACTTATGAAAATATAATATACGCTTATATAAAATATATTAAACATACAAAATATTATGCGCACCCAAAAGTTTTGTAAAAAAAGAACTTTGTTATAAACTTAATACATTTTGTCTATCTCACTTCATTGAGTTGTTCACTAATTGTCTTTTTTGTTGCTCGACCTGGACATCCTTCTTTGGCGGATCTTCATCCTTTTCCTACTGCAGGTTGAGGTATGTATTCTCCCTCACTTTCTGTCCAGCATGGTATAATCTTGTCCTTTCCTGCTGGTCCTTCCTTTTCCAAGTGAAGAAATGCATTTCTTTTTCCTGCTTTTCTTCATGGAAGAGTTTTCCTTCTGCCACCAGTGTTGGCGACTTTGGAGGTTCTGTCGTACCTGAGGATGGCGGTTTTGTGTTGGAGGAGTTTATTTGAGCCTTGGGTTTTCTCAGCTCTCTGCAGGGCTCAACTCGGCTCACTGGACGCAGTCCTTGCTGGGGTTCAGCGGCTGTTGATGAGCCAGATTGCACAGATGTTGTTGCCTTTTGCTCGGCCCTTGTTGTGGGCGGGCTGGCTGGTGCCTGTGCTCCTGGAGGCTGGTCTTCGTCGTCACCTGATGATCCTGTAGACTCATCCTGGTGTCTCTGTTCCTCCCTCCACTGGTTGAGTTTCCTTTCTGCCTGCTGGAGCCTAGCCTGTGCTACCTGTAAGGCGGCTGTATTAGGGTTCCGTTCTTTAAACAGTTCCTCTTCCGCGGATTTTCTCAACATGGTATCCATTCGGAAGAGGATTTCGTTGATCCGTTTGGCCTCCTCCTTGTCTTCTTCATGCTCCTGTTGCTCGAGCTCTAAGCGCACTTTCCTTAAGTACTCCTCCTTGCAGTGATCGATGATCCTCTCGTTGTGGCTGTCACGATATCTTCTCTCTTCCTCTGCACGTGCCTTTGACTCCTCGATTTTCATTTTCATATTCCTTATCTCGTGTGTGATAGAATACTCTTTGAGGAGTTTTGTATGCATTTTCGTTTTTTTCCGTTGTTTTATTTGTTGAATTTGCGACTTCGTCGCGGACTTCTTGCAGTTCTTGCAGTCTCTTTGTCCATTTTTCTTGCTCTGGTTTGATTTTGTTGTTCTCGTTTAATAAACTTTTTTATTGTTGAAATTGTGAAAAACGAAGAACCGACGACTCTAAATATGCTAACCGACCTAACCTAAACTGCATCATGTAATCTTCAGCCACTGTCGCAGCTTGTTCCTTTGCCGCGAGAAGATCAAGTAGAAACAATCTGTACCGGCCTATGGCAACGTAGCGTAAGCTACACTTGTATAATGAAAAGACGATAATAAATATTTGTGCTACAGTTGAATGAAATATTACACATTTTAACATTACAAATATTACACATATTTACATTATTTTAAAAGACAAAGAATAATAATTTCTTGACGACATCGAAAACACTTGGAACAACAAGACCTTGATCGTCATCATCACATAATGGCCTCGTGCACTCGACGCTTTAGACGCCTACATTTCATGGATTAACGAGCAGGAAAAATGACTTTTGCTAGCTATATTTTATTAACAATTTATTTCTCTTTTTACAGCCAGCTCGTTTGATAAATTAAATATAATAATCTCTTCTCACTAAGTAGCTCATGATGAATTTATAATACTTCGAATCCAAGCGTTGTACGAGAAGACTCGGGTAAAGACGTCAGGGTATCCTTTGGCGCACGGAATTCCAAAAGACACAATACCCACTATTTCGTTATTGGCAGAAAGAGGGCCACCGCTATCACCCTAAAGATGTTACACAAATGCTAGCGTTTAATAAATGTTGAATAAAATAGTAATTATGACACTGGTGCGGAACATGGTTATATATGTAGTAATAATTTAGGCACTAGTGTCATACGATATTTTACAGCACGAGAGTCGAAATTTGGCATTACACTTGCCGAAAATCTCAGGTGAAATCTCATGCTAAAATTTAATGATACTTTTAAAAATAAAGTTGCAGTGTAACTATAATTCATCATGCTGACGGCACATAAAAAAACTACACATTAAAGTTTTGAAAAAAAATTCTCACCCGAGAGTTGGCTCTAAAACGCATAATTTCGCTGCAACTTTAATTTTAAAAACATCATGAGATTTTAGCATGAGATACTGCCTGAGATTTTTTAGTAGGAGTGTGCTATAAAGTGAACTTTTTAAAATAGCACTTACATTGCAACTACCAAGACCCACCCTCTGGAAGGTGCAAATTTGTTCTTTGCTTATGTTACCTATTCCGGCTCGATTTAATCGAGCTGAACAAGCAGAATTTTCTATAACGGTTGTAGTAGCTTTTTGCAAAATGGCAGGAATGGTAGTGCTAGATGAGCTTTGACGGCCCCAGCCGGAAAGGACGGCGGAATCGCCCGCCTGCGAGTCTTTGGATGGCAGATTGATTTTCTTAGTGTTTTCATTAAACGTGATCGGACTGCTAAGCTGAAATATTAAAAGTGCATAGTGAACTCAGAGCATATCGCCGGTGCTTGTGAAAACGAAACCCTAAATTGGAACGATAGGAAAAAACCACTTCCTATTAAAACGCTATAAAAAAGTGGTACATTATACAACAAGGAAATAATCTACTTTACTCTCGTGTTGCATACAAGACTATATTCACGACTCAACTGTCTAGCCACTGTGTTATGCCTTTGTTGTTAAATGGGTAAAATAGTTTTTTAATAATCCAATATAAGAAAAATATACACTCACAACTATATGGGGGATAAAGTACTTTATTCCCTGAAAGTAGAGAAATTACTTTATGGGGAATAAGATGTCATTATTTTAATAAATAAAAAAAAAAGATGTCATTATATGGCCTCATTTGAGGGCATAAAGTGGCTGTTAGTAGAGCTGTGAATAAAAATTTTTTTCGTCCTAATCATCCATAAAGTGCACTCTATTGAACTCTTGAGAGAGAGAGTAAAATCATATGATGTTATCTAGATGTGTTTTACTCCCTGGAGAGATACTTTACTTATGCTTTCCTGCAGATGTATCGAAATGTACTATTTGTTCATAGCTTTTTTCATAAACACCGGCAATTTATTTACGATCGTCTACGAAGAGAATAGTAGATTTACCGTGATAACCGCAATGTCATTGTGAACGATTCCCATTCCAGTGTAACCAGGGTGGACGTGCACGCCGGAAATTCGGAAAGTCTGGCCGTCGAAACCGGTGGACCTACTGCTACCGGTGACTACTCTGATGCTGACGTAGGGCGGAGCTTCGTTGCCAGAAACACAATGTGCTGCCGTTAGGATATGTTGCTGGGTGATGATCGAACCACCGCAAAAGTGCTGACCCCGGGCGCGCAGCGACACTTGGAACGGAAACTCACTGATCGTCGTGCTAGTACCTCCAACTATCCGAAGCTTCGCTGTTGATTCGGCTTCCACGCCTGAACATGCAACGATTCTTTAAGGCTTCTTTCAAATTCAATTTAAGATAACGTCGGTCTGGAGCAAAAAGGGGTCATCTCCAAGTCCAGTGGGAAAAGGTGTCATTCTGGACTCCAGTTGGAAAAGTGCCAGCTCAAATTCTGCGACGACACCTCTTCCAACTAGACTCTGAGATGACCCCTTTCTCCACCAGACCGACGGTACATACACAACTACGTAACTACATCTTATATTGATAAACATTTTCTAAATTTTTAAACACGCAAAAAAAAAAGAAGTTAAAGTACAATTCGACAGTTACTTACCGACCAAAAGAGCGAAACACAAACAGCTGAGGGTGAAGAAAGTCATCTTCATGATGATTGCGCTGACAACCTTCTGATGAACGAACGGTGGAAGGCTTTTTATACGTTGAACAGTACGCAAGACATCCACTGATATTACATCAATTAAACTGCATTATTTGCGTACGATTTCACGTATGAAATCATATCGTCTGTAACGAAATATTCTTCGACGTCTTTCAATTTATAATTTACTGGCTTTTTTCAGCTTATTAATTTCATATTTTACGCAGCATAGCTCATTTATTTATTAATCCCATATTTCACTCTGTATTGTATTTATTCGCTAATAAACTGTGGGCCTCGTTTGACATCGAGATCTTAGCGTTAAACACTGTTTTTATTTTTTCAAAAATAAATAACATATAAATTTCAATACAAAATCATATTAAAAATAGATCATTTAAAAATTGTATGAAAAGATGTCAAAATAGAATATGTCAATTTTATAGTAAAGTCTTATCGTAATAGTTAACGTGAGATTTTCAACATTAACAATAGTTGTTAGTTCTATTCTATTTAAAATATCTATAAAAGTTAATTCTAAAGCAATTCTTTTCATTTTAAACAATTTGATACGAGTGTTGTAATGCATTATATTAAGACAAAGCATGGTATCGATGAAAAAAATTAATTAGCAAATTTTTCTAAAGATATAGTGTTCCATTCTTTTGAATCTGAGCTCTGAAGAATTATAAATAAACTACTAATGTTAAATTACAACAGACACATATTTTAGCTTATCAATCACAATTTCTGCGCAATATCTCATTTGCTCATCAATCTCAAAATTGACATACTAACCAAAAGTATTGACCTATATACCTATGTATTTATTCGATAATCAAATTTGCGCATTGTAACAGAAATTATTTTTCTGACGTTAATCATCATCAAGCTCTTCATATAAAGAAACATTTTCTTCTACAGTCTTACAGGGAATTTATTTACAAATTTTCTTGGAGATTGCATTTCGATTTTTGGAGATTTTATTTAATAGTGAATAGAAAACATATAAAAAATGTAAAGAAATTTAAATGAATGTAAAAAATGTATTGGCAGTTAACTTCCTTCATAAATAATTTTTTAAATCATTTTATATATTGCATTGCTGTTGAATCAACAATAGCCCAACCGTTCTCTAGATAAAGTAAATAAAAAAACTTAATTTTCTCAGAAATTAATGGGCCTTCCAAGATGTCAAAAAACGTACTAAAACTATAACTAAATATTAACAAAACAAATTTTTTTCTTTTTTTTCTCAAAAACTAGTACGTAAAATAATTTAAAAATTTCATGAGATGTACTTCTACGTAGAATTGACAACCATGAATTTTTTGAAAGATTTTTAATTATTATTTTCTAATACATGTCTACTCTTAGAGATTTTACCAAGGAATTTAATTGAGTAGTGTCTCTTTATATCATGTGTCTGAGTGGAACAAATGCTTTCATAATTAAACTCTTGTTCGGATAATTAGGATTTATATCTTCTCTTGTATTTATGTCAGGTTTCTAATTATATTACACTTTTATTTCCTATACCTAATTTTAAGTTAATTTTGTAATTTCCAAATGTAACCATAAGGGCTTTAGTCCGTTGAATTTTATTAAATAAATAAATAAATATGTTTCTTTTTATAAATAATTATAGTTTTTCGTGTATGCCAAAGAAATGACGATAATTAATAGAAAACACAGGTCTATACAGAGATTTTCAAAAAACACCATAAAATCATGTATAACAGATTTTTAGGAAAACTTTGATTTACTATTACAAAGCTTCCTCTAGTAAAAAACAAAAATTATCGGGTATTTTCAATGTAGCAGAATGCGGTAATACAGCTACTTCATTTGCCGACCTAGCAATTATTGCATTGCGTGATAAGGCAATTATTATTAGAACCGACATGCACGATCGGTACTAAAGTAAAAAATCCTCCGTACTGACTATACTGACAATTAAATTATTGCTTTCCGTTATCTATGTAATTTTTTAATGTATACTAGAGACTAGAGAAAAACATCCGCAAAAATGTTTTCTTACTGAAATTTAAATTGTTTAAACTTCAACATAAATGGATATAAATATTTTTTTTGTTTCAGGCATCCTGATGCGATCGACGCCATTACCCGTATTTCAATTTTTAAGGACCTTTGCAGAGCGCCTTGTATGTTATGATAAATTTATGATAAATCTTCAAAAATTGCTGTTTTTTTCACCTGAGAAGCTCGCATAGCTTCTTAAAGTAAATACGACACGTGTCCCCTCGAAATGTGAATAACGTGGAGTCCCTGCTGCGCATCCACGTGCCAGAAAGGATAAAGGAATAAGCGGAAACTCGGAAGCTCACATGGTGTGCCTCCACGTGCATTGATATACGAAGCGTGCGGGATATTATATCAGTATGACGCACCGAGCGTGCTGCACGTGTTAGGCCCTATAAGGGAGAAAGAGGGTCTCGTCTGTCTTCGTACTATTATTTAGCTGTTTTCTTAAAAGTACGCCTAAATAAAAGATAAAATATTCGTCAATAAAGCCAGAGCCTATTTGCAAATGCTGTCCTACCAAAGTGATGTGAAAGTATTTAATGTTGAAGTCGCTGCAGTTTAGCAAAGGCAATTAAAATAGTTCCAAGTCTCGAAAATGGATACTTTTTGAGATTAAATGAAGAGCGCAAAGAGAATAGCGAGCTGGATTTGGCGGAAGAGAGTGAGTGCGCGTGCGCCGCGCGGCCCGCGCCTCATATAAATGCGAGCAGCGCGTGGAGCTCGAGTCAGTTTGCTGCGCGCAGTGCCCGCGAGACAGAACTGTGAAAGACGAAAGACAGCGAAGATGCCGGTCGACGTAGCGATGCACACCAACTTCCTGCAGTTGGACAAGAGCAGCAGCAAAAAGTCCAACATCGACTCCTGCTGGAACACGGAGAACATGGGCGGCGACATGACGCTGCTGGGCCCGAGCGGCCACCGGGAGTCGGTCCAGGTGAAAGTGTACCGCACGAGCGTCGAGCACTTCACGGTGATTTACCCGCAGAAGAAGCTCTGCCGGCCGCTGGGCGTGCTGAACCTGCGCAACACGACGATAGAGCGCTGCGGCGACGAGGGCTTCGTCGTCCGACAAAAGGGCTGCGACACGCCGGTCGCCCTCACCTTCCTCCTGGAGAAGCCCGAGGACATCGACTACTGGATGCTGGCCTTCACCCCCAGGTCCAGTCCGCTGCTGCACCAGAGCAGCCTGCCCATCGTCCAAGAGGAGGAGATCTAGAGGGCCGGCGCAGCCTCCGGGTGGCCGAAAGCCACGGCTAGGTTTCCAAATGACGTTTCAGCGCTCCCCGCTCTGTGCGCGAGTGTTCGCTTTCGTCGCTGATCGAGCAGCCCCGAGGGGCGTCAGTCGATGTTGCCGGCATGCCGGACGAATGCAAGGGAGCGGGAGCAAGGGGGAGGACTGCCTCTCGCAGCCGTACGTGCACTTCCCACATATTTAAGGCCCGTCTGTGATACATACTCGAGGAAGACTACGGCGTTAGTCTCCTTGCAATCCACTCTCGTACGCGCATCAACCATAATGACATTCACAAGAGACTTGCCAGAGTGTGTATTGTCGGAGAGATTAAGCTTAACTGTAGATTTTACTGTACTGTCAAAATACCTAAATATACCACAAGATTTAGAACACTACTTGTAATCTCTTCATTTCCTTACCACCTTCACCTTTTCTTAGCTTCCTAAACAAGTTTCTCTCAAAACATGATGTCGCAACTTCATTTTCAGTGTATCTCAATCTTATGAGATTTTAAACAAAATAGATTGCTTCGATTTTATGTTTTACAGCGTTTTTTAAACTTTTACAGTTAATCTAATGAATTTTCTTACAATCTATTTGAAGGGCGTAAAACTTGCTATTATTTACTGTATAAGGAAAAGTATCATTTAAAAAAACCATACATTGGAGAATAATTATTAAAAGTTCTGATTCTACGTACAAGCCATACAATTTTTAAAGGATTTTACGCATTTGTTTTAGTATTTCGTTACAGTTCTAGCGAGTTCTTTTGAGAAAATTAAGATTTTTATTTTTTATAAATTTACTACACGTTTAATTGTAGCACACTGAGAAAAGAGAATGCGTTGCTGCAAAATGATAAGACTAGAGGAAGCGAATAGCCAATACGTTGGCAGCGGTTTTCCTCGTCTCTAATAGACGCGGAAGTAAAAATTGGGCTGCGCCGCAATTTTACGCTATAACTCTTGCCGTCTTCCTCCTACGTAGAGACATTCCAAGGTCTGCGGTCTTGCTAAGCTCTGCTCTCGACAGTTTGAATAAAAATCATTTAAATAAGCAATTGGATAAATGCTAAAAAGGAGCAGTAGATTAGTGTGCGCGGCAGCGAAACCTTCAAAGCTTCTAAAGCAGCGAGTCAAGACGCATCATCGTTGACACGCTTCGTCCGATTGCGCAACGTCTCGCCTACGTAAGCGGCGGCGGCGCAGAGTTCAAGTGTACGGAGCTCCCTTTTATTTTGCGGGCCCGTCCCGTAAGGTTCGGCCTCCAGAGCAACCGAAAGTGACGCACTTACATTCTATTGCCACTGAAAATGTGTACTTAAAATCATTCGTTTGAGAAACCTTGCCATTTCAATTTCAACAGCTCCACTCTTTTCATACTCGATAAATTTTTATTAAAAGTCTACCTTAGTGGCAAATTAGCACTGTTAGACTGCTTTGATACTGGACTATAAATTAAGCTACTTTTCAAATGTCATCCTTATCTTGTTAGATTGTTGCGCAACAACTACTCGTAAAAGTCACATTTCTAAATCACATAAGAATAATAAAAATAAAGCGCAAAATAAAGTACAATTTGAGTAGGCCTTCAAAGGGCGACTCTGTCAATGCATAATTGAGCTTGCCTAATGATTTACATAACTGCGCTTATTTTGTAGAAACGTCTCGGAAGCTCGATGCAGCGGTTATCAAGTGCGGATGAGGTAATAATGGAAGCCGCAATAACCGCGCGTAACCTGCTTTAGTCATTCACGGACTCGGCTAATTACGAAATAAGACGAGCAGGAATCGATCGCCTTGTTTCGATATTCAGACTAAAAGTGCCTGTGTAAGCAACGTAAAAAATGATTACGTAGAAAACAGCAATTCTGCTTGTTTACGTCACAGATCAGGAGCATACTATCGATCCTCTACCTCTAGGTCTATCTCCCTTGAGGGGGAGAATTCCAAAGTCTCTTTAGTCTGGGTATAGGGGAATGGAAGGAGTAGTTATTTAATTAGAAAATTTTTCAACGCCTCCTTGTGATCATGGCCTTAAGTAATGTTAAGAATATTTACAGTTACGGACAGTTTTATTAAAGGTAAAGAGTTAATGTAAAATATAAAGCATCAAAATGAAGCCTGTACAAATGCAAATATTTTGTAAAGCGCAACATTAGCGTTAGCTTAAAAACGTTTACTCTGACGTAGTGTTTTTGTAATGAAAGCTCACGAGTCGCCAATGTAACCATTCAGGTAAAGTCGGGTGATTCATCATCCACAAAAGAAAAAACAAAGATGACTAACGGGCTTATCAGCGCTAGAGAAATTTCTTAAACTGACTTGATGTTCTCCAGCATCTCATGCACAATTAAGGCAAGTATCAAAAGTTCTCTTCAAAACAAAAATATCGCGCGCTTTTTATATTCTCCTTTTTGTGGTTAGACTAATTGTTTAAATTTTGGCGCCATTTTTTTAGAGATAATATCAATTAAAAATTTTGTTTATTCAAAATTGAAAAATGTGCGCTCGCGCATCTTACCTCGTTTAAAAATCAGGCGACCAATCAGAATCACGCATTAATAACGTCAAAGGCCATCGCCTTTTTTAAGAGAGGATTTTAAAAAACCGCTCTTAAGTACACGTAAAAGTTTGTTTATTAATGTTGCAATTGCAATGCTTCAGGCAATTAACCATTCAATGAAATAGTTCATTTTTTCTAAAAACGCGAAACATAAGAATATTTTGGCAGAAAGTCTAATGTCCGAAAAACGCAAGTAATTCAATTTGATTTTTATATTGGTTCAATAGAATTTGCGAAGACCATTGTCATCTGCTTTTCGTACGATTATCTCGGTGTCTTCGTATTCCATGACGTAGGTGCATTTGAGTGACGCGACCGATGCGATGAATGTGTTACGTTCGCGGAAATCGCCTAGATCTCAGTGGGTTTGCTCCAAGTGCTATACACAGCAATCAAGAATTATTCCAATGTGACTGCACAGACGCGAGTACAAGTCGTGAACAATCAACTCAAATGTAGAAACGAGCACGAGTGCCAATCCAATTTTATTCTCAATTACATATAGCTTCTTTTCAGGTTTCACATAAGTTTTTTTTTAAATTTGTCAATAAATAAGTATTGGAGCGAGAAGAATACAACGAAGGTAACAACTGCATCCTACTAAAAAATCACCTAAGATCTCATCCCAAAATCTCATGATACTTTTTAAATTAAAGTTACACTGTAACTATAATTTCTTAAATGTACATCTTTTTTACGTTTGAGTGTGTCTTCTCATGTTGTAAAATCTTACAGAGCTTTTTTGCATTTTGAAACTTTCGAAAACAATTTCTAAATTGAGTCTTTAGATGAGTTCTTAAAACTTCAAAATGGCTCTATAAGATTTTGTAGCGTGTCTTATCCGATGTGTATCAAGAGGATGAGAGCGCCAAAAAATATACTTAAACCGAAAAAAGATGATATTTAAGCAATTATAGTTACTGAAATCAGAACTGGCAATTACTATTAAATATGTAATTAAATATTTCATTTCTGATGATGCGCATAGTGGATAAAATCAGTGAGGCCCTTAAATAAATAGAAATGATTAATATAAACTCTAATATAATGTCTACATTATTTGAGAAGAGTTTTCGGAGTAAAAAGGAAGTGGACGTTAGTCTATAAAATACTGAGAGAATTCAAATTGTTAATAGTATAATTACATCAATTCGCACTGTATAATAAAGCAGATGCAACAAATAAAGAGGTAAACATATTGTGAACAAGGAATCGAACCTTATACAAAATAGGTACTCCACTTTATTTTGTCTAGTGTTCCTTTGATGCCTTTTTCTAGCTGACGCACGAAAAGCTTGAATAAAGCAGCTCAATATTTTGGAGAGATTTCTTATCTGTATTGTTAACGTCGACGTACACTAAGTTGTACGTCAAGGTTTACTTATAAGCAAATTTTTTATCTTACTTTTTGAAAACTCCACCTTCTTTTCATTATTTAATGTAGAATTATCTTACAAAAGACACGTGGGAGATGAAAAGTCCCGTTTATAATCCTGCCTACTTTCCATTGACTTTCGGCCGGTTTAACTCGCTAGCCTATTCCAACTGAATCCTCGATGTTCTGCGCTTATAAAATTCAAATTTCGCGCCATAATATAGAAAAATTAATTTGCTTATAGCAATGAACATAGATGAAATATTGATTTTCCCTCCGTTAGGTAACGATCTGTCATTTTATAAATTTCCAAGATTGTATAACAATACCTTGATGAGAAAAGCTTGAATAATGTAAAAAAATCATATTATTTAAGCATTTCTGATCAATGTTTTGTTATAAGAGCTTAGAAATTTATAAGAAAAAGTAACTACACTGAAAAAAATAAGTAACTTCTAGTTTATCTAGTTTTCTGTATGTTATTTATTTATATTTTTTTTACTTTTCCTAATCTAGCAGAACTACTTTTTTTCTTTCACTGTATCTTTTAGTTTTTCATTTATATTATTTTGCTATTTTATTTATATTTACTCATTTTTTTTCGATTGCTATATTGAGACGTAAAATTTGAACTTTTAATTGACTTTCGAAGCCCCTTAAACAAAGGAGACCAAACGCAATAAAGGGTTGAGCAACATTAGTGCGAGACCTACTTTACTCGCTTCATGAGTTAAGTTAGCGAAGCGATCCATAATGCGGTTTCCCAATTGTTCCTTTGCACTTTCCCAAAATAGTACTAGTTGCTCTTGAGTGGTGAACAAAATGAAAACTCACAACAATCTACATTCCATCTCAAGTACAAGTAGAAGAAAAAATAAATCAGCTAAAATGCTTGATGATTTTCCAGCGCAACATTTTCAATATTCTGTTACAGCTGTTAGTTTTCGTTCAGATTTTGAGAATAGCGCGAATTTGGCCAAAGATGGGATTAAGTACGCGGGATTCCCCGCGAAAGCACCACCAGCGCACGCGTCATTTTTTTTTAATCTTACGAGCTATAGGTCGGTCGACCAAGTGCTCATGAGGAATAGAATTTGCCCTGCAGGACATGAAAAAAAGGGCCAGGCTCCGGCGTCTCACAGCGACTATGGAGAGAGTGTGCAATCGGAACACGAGGCGGTGAAGAGTGACAGCAGCTATTCAACGGGCTCTGAGCGTGCGATACTTACTGAGCCATGTGAAATTCATTAGCATTATTCTAAAAAGTATACAATTATAGTACATGTAAAGTTGATTAACGTAATGCATTTGCTTGTTTTTAGTATAAAATAATCATTTGAAAATCAAATTGAAAATCAAATATTTTGGATGAGACTGTACTACGCTGTAGATATTCTATATAATATTCAACTGATTTTTTTTCAACGGTATATATCGGGAGCGGTGAGGCTAGGTATACGCAGTTTTCAATATAATGTTCTAAATTTAGTGTGTAAGAAATAAGAAAGTTTTTTAAAAAATCTTAAGGAAACGCATACTTTCAAAATGAGTTAACCGCTATAGACACCACGATAAAAATTACGATATAACACATTAATATCTGGATTTCGGTGAAGCTAGGTCCTCCGAAATTTTAATAAATTATAAGTATTAATGTTATAAACATTTGTACAAATTTTTAGGAAACTCTAAAGAAATAGAGACATTTCGCACTAACCCCTTAAGTTCCCTCAATCTATAAATTGAACAGTTAAGTATAGAAGCTTCAAAGTCTCAGCAAATTATGATGTTTCTACATAGGGCAAAACAATAAATTCTTTTTCAAACAAAAAAATTAACACATTTTATTATTTTTTGTTATCTTATCGGTGTACCGCTTATATATCACGGCGCTGCTGCGATCTACGAGGCATGTTAAAATACAAGCTTCAGCCTTATTAATGCTCTTAATAAAGGCATTAATTTTAAAAGAACGGCTAGAGTAATGAAGTTAAATAATTGGAGATAAATATTGGAGCAAGATAAACACGTGTGATAAAGAAAAACGGCACGTGTAGTATTTGCAAAATGAAACGCGACTTCCAAGCTGATGATTATCAAATCATAAAAATTCGAAGTGTGTAAGTATTTGTTCGATCCATCATTGATAGAACAGTGTACATTGCGAGATCAATTTGGCAAGTTTCAGTAAATATATTTACTTGAATAGAGCCTGCTAAATTGCTAAAGAAACAAATAATAAATTCATTTAATTCTTAAGGAATATTTAACAAGTATATCAGTGTATGTTAATCTCTGCTGTGAGCAGTTACCTTTGAACGAATCTTTGTTCGATCGTAAAAAAAAATTGGATCTTTGCCAGATTTTCTCGAATGTTGTCACTGACCAGAAGAAGGTCTCACCTCCGGAACATGGATTCCTTCGAAAATTTGTACCATTAGTTTGATCCCATAGGCCTTATTTTCTTGTGCGATAGATTAAAAGGTTTTTTTTCTACTTTGACAATGAAACAGATGAATGGAATGAAATAAATTATTTAAATGCAGCTAAATAATTTTAAATTCATTTCTCATCTATGTTTATGTCGAAGTATGTTCAAATAATGCAGAAATAATTTTGAAACTTAATATTTAACTCTTATAAGCAGCGAACATCAGTGAATAAATGCATCGAACTTGAAGTCATGGGTCAATTCCAAAAGGTTCACCTACAGTACTAATGTTTTCTGTTCTCGCATACCAGAAAACATTTTTCTATACATTTTCACTGACCCGTTAAAGGACGTCATGATTGTGAGGTGAACCTTTTGAACCCCTAATCTTTTTAATCTATCGTACAAGAAAATAAGGCCTATGGGATCAAACTAATACTACTGCTTTTCATTTTTAGGGTCAGAAAAGCAGTGTGCAAAGTTTCGAAGGAATCCATGTTCCGGAGGTGAGACCTTCTCCTGGTAAGACAAAAACGAAGTGTTTCAAAAGCACTGGATTGAGAGGAAAATTATCTATATTTAAACGACGACGCCAGCTAGTCTTACCCGAAAGTAAAAGATAAGTCCAGGTTGCTTAAACCGGCGGAAACGAGAAGCAATAATAATGGCAGCTAGCGCGCAGTTGCGCGATGAAAAAAAATTCCACGCATGCGGGGGGTGCTCGCGCGTCATTGACAGAGCGCCGGCGATTCGATTGAGCTCGTTACTTTTACAGCGCGATTCGCAAAGACCCCCGGCGGAATCGACGCCGGTGCAGTCCGGTTGGCCACTCACGCGAGCGCCTCGTGAGCCCAGCCACGACCTGGATCCTCCGAGCTTTCCTTTTATCATCAATCTGCATTACTTATGGCTATCTGACTTTATAATTTTAATTTTGAGTTTCTTTAAGTTCAACAAGTTCGAGGTTCACAATATAAAATAATATATCACAGTCATTTTAAAGATGAAAATAGCGGTCACTCGATAACACCACAGTCCTATTTTTACAATTAATACTAAAATAATAGTAAGTCACAGTTTAAAAGTGATATCACAGATGGTTCATTACAGTGACTAAAACAATTTGAAAAATAAAATAAAAATGTGCAATAATTGAAAGAGTTAAAATTGCTTGGGAAAATAGAAGCAGTTTCTGCTAATAATTTAAATTACTTTAAATTTTAATTTTAATTAAAATAATTTTATTATTTTTTTATTTTTATTTAGAAAGGATAATATTGGTCATAGTAAGGCGAATCTAATTTTTCAAAAAGGAGATTCTACACTTTAGGAACAAGGAGTTTCTATTTTTTTGAAGTAATTTTAACTTTTCGAATCACAGTTCTTACTGTAAAAAATGTTAATTTTAATGATTTTGAAAAACAGTTTTTACTTTTTCCTAGTCTAGCAGATCTTACTGTTGCGAAACAATGAAAACTAGTTCTTTTTTTGTCGGTGCACTTGTAATGCTAAAGTTATCTACTGTTTCGATTATGAAATGCGCGTAACGTCACCACTTTTTACGTAATCGTAATCTTAGTAAAAAATTGAAATTTTTCGCTATTCATTGTGTCAATAAAAAATCGAACGACATCAAAATAACCGTTATTTTAATTAAAAAGTATTAAAATGATTATGAAAAGGGGAGGGGGGGGGGGTAAAAACGTAAAGCACGGAAGCGGTAGAGACATCAGAAAACTCGTGAAAATTATTTAAATTTTTAAAAGGTAAAATATCGAGTGAAGTAATAAACTTCGAATGTTCTTCTAGCTTGGCAACCAAAATAGCTTCGAGAGGGGAGAATGAAGGGGGAAACCTGTCTGACCTGTTGCAACGGCGAGGTTTCTGCTAATTAATGCAGGTTCGATGCTCCTGCGTTTCTCTGCGCTTTCTGGCTCGCAACCGCGTGCTTACATCTCTTGACTACATTCTTGCTTCCTCTTGAAGGAAGCTTTGTAATAGTAAAAGAAAAAGTTTCTCTACATGTTAGAAGTTCATTTTCTGTGTTTCTCAATCTTCTTATCATGTTTTTTTAAGAATGTGGGTGTGTACTTGTGGTCACGTGTATCTCAGAATCTCATTATCAGATTTTAACGTAAATAGATTCATTCGATTTCTTTTTTTTTATCTCCCGACTTTATTTTTCTTTTTTGTTATCTTCATTTGTTAATTTTTAGAGCGGGCTTTTAAATCTAAAAAACAATTGAGTCTTTCTATGAATTTATAAATGGGCAGAAATTGTCGTATTATTTACCGTGAGAAATTTTTGATAAATTATTGTTGTCGTTTGTTTTTCATAATACATTCAGAAAAGAGAATGTGTTGCTACAAAACGATTTTCAAAACTACGGATGTATTTAAAATAAAAATGAAAGTAAGTGAAAAAATATAATTTAAAATTATTTTTTTTGTTTGGACATAGTAAAAGAAAATTATTTGAGTAAGGAGAAAGAACTAGAAGTAACCGGCGAAAATTGAAATACGTCAGGTACGCGAGAGTGGCGGGCGAACGAATAATTTTTCTGCCGGGCATCGGGATTCCAGCTGTAACCAGATCGAAAAGCGATTGGTGGGGACGATGCAACGGGTCGGCGAAGGCACGCTGTGGAGAGCAGAGTCAACAGATTGATTAGCGGATCAACTGAAGGCGGCTTTCGATGGAAGAGTGTCGAGGAAAAAAACGCGCTGCGTCACCTCCCCATCCGACCCCCAGCGAGCAGATCAGCAGAACAATATGTTTTAATTAAAAAATATCTTCTCAGTCTAGCGGCGAAACCGTAACCTTTCCTCATAGAGAAAAATAGTAGGGTAAATATTTGCAGCTTTCCTTTTTTGCACAACATCGATATAGACTCGAGCTCACTAGCTATTATAAATATATGAAAATCAAAGATGTAGAAAATTATAGTCTAAAAACGAACCAAATATTATAGCGAATATCCGATAATACTTTTGCAATGTAACGAAAAGCCTTTGTTTTCTATTAAAATAATCTATTGTGAAATAAAGGGGTTGCATTAAAAGAAGTTTTTGCCTAAAGAAGGCGATTATATCCGATATTATATTATATATCGCACTAGACATTTATAGATATAATTTACAGTTTATGTACCATATGGCTACTGTGGGAGTGAGAGAGTAAATACATATTGAGACTGAACAGTAGAGAAATATTTTCATAAATAAATGAGATATAGTTATGAAAATGTCATCGTCACCTACGCGAAGAAAAATTGTTAGTAAAATTTACTTAAATATTTCCAGTGAAAAATACTGGTGTTTACTTGAGGCTTTAACTTATAATCTGTTTTGCTTAAAAAATTCAGTATCACTTAATTTTTTAAGTATTTGAGTAAATTTTTTCAATTTACCAATTTTGTCAAGTTCCGTGGGATCTGGGAGCCTTCTTATGTTGCCTTTCTCGTCACGATATAAAAGAGCAGGAAGGGGAGATGCCTTTGAACCCGGAGCGCGGATGAATTGCGCCTCCCACTAGAGCAATTACCGTCTGCACGCTCACGTGGAATCCTCGGCGCTCGTGCACGCGCAAAAAGCATCCATGACACGTGCGAACCGGAGGATCTGTGTCCTTATCTTTTTTCTCGAGGGCAGATTCCAACTTAAATGTTTTTTGCATTGAAAAGTTCATTTGACAATCAGGACTCTATAATCAAGCAAATAATAGTTAAAATTTCCAATAAATTTTTGTTAGATTATTTGACACTTATTTAATAATACTGCAATACAAAAATCACTCGTAAAAGAACAACAGCGCATTCATATAGAAAAGCGAAGGCTGAGATTTATTGCTTTGTTTTTGTCATATGGTTTAGCAGCAGTCCTCGGACCTGACGTACCTTCCTCACTAAATGAAATAAGTTAAAATGTAAAATCTTGTTTTGTTTAATTATTATTAATACTAATATTAACCTGCCTCCCATTCCAATAATTTTCTAATGGAGGCAGATTTTGCAAATTACGAAAAATTTAGGACAAAATTATAATTTTTTATAGGAAAATTTGCGACAATTATAGCAAATTTAGTTATGAAAAGTGCGAGGGAAATTATAAAAAAAAATGTTGCCGTGAAATCCGATACCCAAACCTCTGATGGCGTGGATACTGGCTTTGGAATGCGGCTTGTTACTTTCTGTCCTGTTTGACACTCAATGCGCTAATTGAACATCGCGCCCAAGTAACACAAGGACATTGACGCGGGAGCCACGGAAAGAGCTTGAAAAAAAATTTTTCACGAACGAGATTCGAACCCACGTCCGTTCGATCGAAACGGCACCGCGGCGGCGTGTTCCCCGTTGAACGCGCCTTAACCATCTCGACCACGAGGGTACTGAGTCCTAAATGTTTTGGATGAACTACGAATACAATTTCTAGATGGATTCGCAATCTCTTCGCATCATTATTATTAGTCCTTTTAAAAAAGTTACAACTATTTTTTAAATATTATTCTACATGAATTTTTTGGGTAACTTATTACAAATCTGAAGTCAAAATTAAAAAATTCAAGATGGCTTGAAGTAAAAAAATTGGAATTTTTTAAATAAAAAAATAGTACTGTATTTTGCGTAGAATTGCAACAAAAAAGTTCTCTTATCATTTACTTCCAAATTACATAGTTTTTGAGAAAAAAATTAATGTTTTCGTAAGACGAGAGACTCAGAAACAATTGCTGTCTCATTCTTCTATTTTGAGGGTCGCTGATTATAAATCTGAAGAAAAAATCTCAATATTTTATTTATATTATATAATTAGATGAGCTAGATTTTATTAAATAAAAAATAACCGCAATTGATTTATTGCACTTTTTATTGGTCGTAGCTTTTGGAGACTTCAGGAATAAATTTAAGGTCAAAAACAGAAATTTTCGTAGTTATTTATTGAATAACAGTTGATCAAAATGTATAATTGTCGGAGAATAAATACAGTAATGGTTACATATATCATTAATGAGTACAGGAGAAATTATTTCACATTGGCAGCAAATATTAATTGTTATGACACTTTTATTAATTAAAATCTATTGAGACCTATTATAAAATTCAATACTTCATGAATGTATATGTCGTCACAAGTTGTATCATTTAGAACTTCATACGTAATTCTTTTTCTCAATGTACCAGCACATTTCCATAGGATTAATTGTATCTAAATCGTATGGAATCGTACGGAAACATATGGGTATATACAGTAACCTATACTAAAATCTGTCGAAACGTTCAATTATTGTTTCGATTCAGGGAGATTCCAATTGCGCTGAGAAAATATTTCAAGTAAAAATTACTATTTTTTCCCTATATCCTACGACTAAAAATAAAAATATTTACTATCTGCTAAGGAAAAAATCGTAATGGGAATAGTACATTTCGATACATGTAGGGAAAGTGATTTTAAACCTCGTATGAGGTTTGCGCACGAGCGAAGCGAGTGTCGAAAAGTCACACGAGGTTGAAATCACTTCCTCGCACAAGTATCGATCCGTTTTTTTACAGCGTGCGGAAATTCATACATCCCACCGGGCCTTAAAGGGCTAATAGAACCATAAGCTCTAAACTATTTAAGAAGTAAACTTTTTAAGAAGGCGTTGAATGGCAACGCCAAAATGTTAGCTTAATAAATAAGATAAATATTAAATTGCTTCCACGACATCGTTCAAGTCAACTCCTACCTAACTATAAATGAATTGTAATGACATTTCTAATGTATATTTATATATGGTGCGACGATCTAAAAATCCAGAGGCTAATTTGCAAATTGCGGCCACGCGCCGCCCGTTTCCAACGACGGCTGACTCATCGCGCAGGCGATATTTGGCGTGAGTAAATAAATGCGCGATTTGCGCGCCTTTCGAAGGTGACGGCAACACAGTAATGCAGCTTTTTATTCGCAAACGAGCCGTTCATGAGTCACTGTCTCGTCGCTCACCTCGACAACAAAACAAATTCTTTTCTGTAGTTAAGCTGCATTTAAAAAGTCATTTCTTTATTTTATTCTAAAGTTATAAGTCATCCATTTTTTAGAGCGTATACCGAGAGACCAATTTGGTCATTTTCAGTAAACTAATTTAAGGTTTAAAGAAATATTTAGTTCATTCAAAGAAATATAAGTAGATTTTGTACAAATTTTATTCTTTTAAACTAAAAGGCTTACGCGAATCAATTGAACGAACTTGAAGAAAGAAAATGATTTAACTGCCACTGGTTTATCGCGGCAATCAACTATACAGTCATTAAAAAAAAGAGCTGAATTTATTGCACTCAGGGAGGACGGTAAGCATCAAAGACCGATAAAGTGCGTCTATGTGAATTATTGCATCCTGTTCGGCTAATCGACTATCTCTTTGCAATTACGTAAAAGACGCGGCTCCTACGCCGGATATCGATCAAATAATAGGCTGCATTTAAGAATGGCACTTGTAATAAAATCAGCTTTCTCCAAGCTTTACACGCGCGCCGATAAAAGCTCCATTCACGGAATTCCATTATCGCGCACTTGACTGCTGCAAAATCTCCGATTATGTTGCCTCGCTTGAAAACAGCAACAATAATTGCATGCAATTATTATATACCTCTAGCTCTTACTTTTTCAGCAATTCATTATCTTATTTCTATTTTATTTTTCTAAAAGAAACGCGTGAGCGTATTTTTAAAAAGCGTGCAAACTGCGCATCGCCTTAGTAAAGTAATCTTGTCAATCTTCAAGCAAATCAATGGAGAAAGTTCCTTCGGTTAATAGACACCCTCCAGCCTCTCGCTGTGTACATTGCAACTATTATCAGCTGGAAAAAATTTTTTACTCGGTTTAGTGAAACAATATTTTTAATGTGTCCCTCTTTATTTTAGAAGAATTAAAAAAAATACTGATAAAAAAGACTGGGTATAATTCCGCTCCCGACCGATTTATCAACGGTCGATTTTGATAAGCATACGAGATTATTGATAATTGAACTACAGAATTATTACCGCTTTACTTGTGTAATTACTCTATGCAATTGAATTGAAAATTGAAAAAACAGAATTTTCTCAGCAGGTAGAAGATATTTCTATCCTGGGGACAAACTGTCTTGTAGAAGCACCGATGAAGCTTTCACAAATATTAAGCTATTCTTTTAGAAAAAAAAACATCTTAATATGCCTAAAAAAATATGTAAAGATATAGTACATCAAAGAAATAATCCCTGAAAGTCATGAATTATTTTCATTTTTCAGGGACTCATTTTATTCCTTAAACAATTATCTAGAGGTTTACCATGCCAAAGTTACGAAATAATTAATTTATAAAAAGTAAACAACAATTATTTATAAGTTCTCGTAAAAAATACGCATTTTTAGGTACAAAGGTGTTACAAAGTAATTATTTCATTATTTTGGCATAGTAAAACTCTAGATAATTATTTAACGAGTAAAATGAGTCCCTGTATACTAAACGAAAGTGAAAAATGAAAAAAATTAATGATATACTTACAAGAACTTTCTTTTTGGTGTACTATACCATTATTTATAGAATTCAAATTATTCATTTTTTTCAGTGCATATAAAATAAATCTTTTCAACACGTATCATTACTCACATAATCAAATGTTACTTATGAGTATTAACATGTTTTTTCTACAAGGTCTATCTCTTAACCATCGAATACTAACATAATTTGATTTTTATTCTTTATGATAATTAATAATAATTTTATTTAATTTAATTTATACATTTTTTTTAATTTTATCTACTTCACCCAATATTTTATAAATTCTCTATGAATATTTTTTTAATATTATAAGTATTTATTTATTGTCGACATTTGTGAATTCTTTATAATTTTTTTTAATTGTGAGAAAGAACTTGTCGTTTTTCATAGCGTCCTATAACAGCAACTCTCGAATGACCCAATGGATTACCCTGGAGGAATTTTTTTTCTTCATTTTCTGAATGTTGTTTTCAACATTCTCTGTTAAATAATTCAAATTCAGAAAAGAAATAATACAAAATGACAGAAAAATAACAGAAAATAACGAATCTAACGGAAACCAAGAGAAAATAACAATTATTTTTTCATGGATAGAATTGAAGCTCGCTGCCGGCGAATGTCCTTTTTTAATCTTACGGCACAAAAACTGCGCCTGTCATCAGTACGAACTTTTATTTTTAAAACAGACATTCTTTCAGATATATCGATTAACGCTATGCGTGTTCGCAAAAAAACGTACCCCGCATTCGCATAACAAATAGCTCCAAGGACTTTTATTGAACTTTTAAATAAATCGGTGATACTTTATCAATTGTGAATGAGTGTCATGACCTTTGCATAACATAACGAGGCCTAATTCTATCCAAGTAAAAGTATCAGCATGAATTTATAAAGAAATGAATTGTTAACCTCACGTATCATTCTCTCTAAACATGAATAAGTGCGTATTCACTTATTCCAAGTGATTTTCACTTATTTAAATTGACATTTCAAATCAAACGCGTCTTTCTTCTTTTATAAAATATTAATTGGATTTAAAAAAATAATGTAGATATATAGATATATTTGATCAAATTTGTGAATAAATAAGAAAGGTTTATACAATAAATTATATATGATGTCAAGACATAGGAAGAAAGCCGACGATATGATTTACCTTAAAACTGGCTGATGGCATGTTCAAAAATAAAGCTTACGCTATACTCAAGTTGGACCATAACTTTTTTCCCCTTTGAAGAAGAACATAAAAATAATAACAGCGCAGTTACGGATGTAATACTGATGATGTCACATTCGAGTAACGCCTTTATGCGATATAATAACTAAACAATCATAAAATTAAATCGTTGAGTAAGAAAATTGCAGCAAGAAAACTCCATAATGAGAAGAAGCTCGCGTGCTTACGGATGCACCGAAAAAAATAAGCATCTTCTTCTTCTTAAACAGTAGATTTAAATGTGAAATTGAAAGTTAATTTAACCTTGCGAATTTTCAGTAGAATCTGCTTTGTAGAACTGACAAGCCTACTTTTCTGTACAGTAACATCTACTTTAAGAAATGTGAATTTTACTGATTTTATAAAGCAGTTTTTACATATTTTATGCTAGCAGATATTAAGTACCGTTGCGAAACAGTAAAAAGAACTTTTTTCTTTCTGTGTGGAAATGAGGAAAAAAGAATTGCTTGAGCTTTACTGAACCGATATCACCCAGATTTTCCGGCTTCTGAACTTAGGTTCATGCGAAAGGCATTCGTTGTGCATCATGGGAATCAAAAATTGACAATGTAGATTTCCGATGAATTTCGGTGCAACAAAACGTCATGGTCAACAACGCCCAGTGTTTTTCTTTTCAACGACGAGTTATCATCTTTTAAATAAAAAACAAGCATATCTTTACTTTTAAATAAAACGTCGGATAAAAATTAAACATTCATTTCTTATTAATCAGCAAAAGTGTCAATTTCATTTCAATTTTAATTAATAGATAAAATTAACGATGCCGTTGAATTAAAAACATTTTGGATCAATAATTACGCTTTAAGATTAATCGTCAACGCAAATGTAATCGAATCTATATGTCCTAATTGACGTCGCATTGTATGCAAATTAAATGACGATTCCGATCGTTTGCAGAAACTTCGGAAAACTCTTATATAATTCAGTAAGGAATCTCGAATATCTTTCAATAAGGTGAATTCCTATAAATATTTTCGAGTAATCGATCTATAAAGGATTTAGTTAAAAAAATGTTTGCGTCCGAGAAGGTAGAAAATATAAGAAAAGAAGCCAAAAGGGAGAATTTCGTTCAGAGTCAGGAAGAGTCGGCTAATAACCGGCTGGAAACATGCGGTTAACGGGATGCATAGATGAGTCGGAGCAAAACTGATTAGATAACTCGAACGATCTTTTATCTTGTTTTCACCGTTCTTCAACGATGGTTAATACCCACATGCAGCTAATTCATCACAAATAAAATGATTAGTAAAATTTACTGAAATAATAAATAAAATTTGAGTTATACTGATTTTTTTAAGCAATATTAGCTATTTGATTAAGCAAAGCAGATGTACGTTAAGACGTCAAGTAAAGTTTCCTTAAATGTTTAAGCTAATTTTACTTCAGTAAAAATCAGTATTTTTCATTGCTTGAGTAAATTTGACTAAGCATTTTTCTCTATGCAAGAATAAAGAAATTAATTGTCTATTCCCCCAAATGGGTCTATGGTTCTTTTTCCATTAGTAAGTGAAAATTTACATTAAATATTGTAACAGTAGTCACTTATTGAATAGGTGCATAATTACTAAAATGCACTTATTGAAAATGTAAATATTCAGTTATTGTGAATAATTGAAATTTCTCTTATATGAATTTGGAGAGTAAAGGATCGTGAAAATGATGTTGGCAATAATTTGACTGAGCAGTGAATACGCAATGATTGGAAAAGGTTCTCTGATGCAGCAGAGATCGGAAAGCGATCGATCTCGCGGAGCTTCCTCCTAAAAATACTATGAGCGGTGCAATGGGTGCCACCCCGGGAAAGGTTAAGGTCGCACCGCCGGCTGTGCACGCGCCTCGTCCAATCGATCGACCGCACCGAGGCCAGAAAAACTTTGAATGAACGGGAAGCGAGTGCTTCTTTTTTAGCTCACTTCATTTTATCTAAACTTAACTTGGGGGCATAAAACGCATTCATTAATAAAGTCGTTATTGCATTAAAATCTGTACTCTTCTCTTCTATCGATTCTGCTCTAATCCAAAGTACCATATAAAAAGCAATAATTGCGTGAAAATGCTTTTGGCAACGTCTATGTCGCATATTAGTATATTCAATTGCTCAAACAGTGAGCCTATGAACAAGTTTCTAAACTTATTCAAAATTCTTAAATTATTGGCAATTTACGTGATTCTGGTCTAAGCAGTTGAAGAATATTAATTTATTTGACTAAATAGTTGAAAAAGTTCAAGAACTAAATAAAAAATGAAGCATTCAAGTAGTTTTTCCACTTTTCCAAATTTTATAACTCTTCAGAGACTTCTATCTAGGCTTATTTTGTCAACAATTAAATATATTTGCGTATCATATTATACAATAGACAATTTAGATTACAATATTTACTCAGATATTAAAGATACTAAAAAATTCAAGCTTTTCTTCTTTTTTCTCGCCTTCAGTTTTGCTAGATCAAGATGCACATAAAGTGTTACCTTCATTAAAATGTGAAAAAATAATTATTATTCCGGTCTTTAGATGCGGCCAAAGGCGGAAATGCAACGCGTCTGAAATCCGAGCGCGCAATGTTTCTTCGAAGCGATGACGTCAACGCAAGTTAGCGCCTCCGGATTGGTGCACGTTCGATCCAGTTAGCACATCGAGATGTGATTTTCCGAGGCCGAGCTCGAATAATTTAACTAATCCTATTTTTCATTGAAATTTTCTATTTAGAATTAATTTCCTTCGAATTTTAACATATGTTGCAACATCAGGGACGAAAAAGCTATAAAATGCAACTGTGGCGCACGTTTACGTCGTAGCTAATTTCTTTGCATAAAAAGCAAGAACACGTGTGACGTACACGGAGAAAAATCATTAACAAAATTTATTTAAAGGCTTGTAATAAAAAAATACTGATTTTTACTTAAGTATAGTAATATTTACTTGACGCTTGAACTTACATCTACTTTGCTCAACCGCGGAAGTAAATACTGCTTAAACAAATTCAGTATAACTTATTGCACGAGGAACTTTTTAACCAAAGTTTATTTACTATTTCAATAAATTTTACTAATTATAATTAATATTATAATTATTTATCACCATGTAAGCAATATGACTTGCATGAGCTATTCTTTAACGCGGAGAAAAATTGTTATTAAAATTTACTTACAGGTTTGCAGTAAAAAATACTGATTTTGACTTAACTAAAATTTGTTTAAAAAATTCTTTCATTGACTTTTTAAGCAAAGTTTAAAAGATCCAGCTTTGGTATCGAGGGAAGACGAACCGGGGCATGTCAAATAGAAACAGCAAAAGAGAGAATCTCTCCTCCCTTCGGTCTCTCGGCGCAAGCATACACAAAGAAGGACCGCCTGGCCCCGAAAATAGCAGCGCGCAGGGCATAGTGACTCACCCAGTCGCTATTAACTACAAATTCCGCGTACGACATTCGCAAGGGAAAACCCAGAGACAACGACATTTTCGAAGAGAATATTTTTTCTTTCAATAAAAATTCAAACCAATGTGAAACAATGGATTATTTCTCTTCTGTTTTATAAGAAAGCTTAAATGAAATAAAATTTATGAAAGTGAAATAAAATGAATTTGAAAAAGTTGCAGGCTGTCACGTGGGTTCGATAACCCCGGGTCCCGTTTGGACTCGAGCCGGTCGGTTTATAATTACCGCGGCGCTCAGATATAAGCTCCGACTTGCGCTGCAGGGTTATCGAAACGACTGGCGCGCTTATTTTCCTCCCCGCTATCAGCGCTATGCTCCACAGCGTTTACGTTGCCAGAAGAACTAGTAAAAATAAATAATAAATGTAGTCAATATTGGGAGTACCACACGGGACTATACTTGGTCCACTACTGTTTATTATTTACATTAACGACATGCTGAGCTCAATTATACCTAATAATGCAATTCTGTCATATTGATTATACAGCAATAGTAACAACAGGCAAAAACTGGAAAGAAGTTGACAATACAATCAACAATTTTTTACAAATAATTGCAGATTGATTAGCACATAACTATCGCTAAACACGGACAAGACAGTGTATCTGGAATTTTTGCAATAATTACATGAGTACACCGAAAAACTTAAATATAAAAATTAATGAAATTAATATAAAAAGAGTAGATAATTACAGGTATTTGGAGTAATTTTTGATAGTAATATGAAATGGGATGTAAACATAAAAAGCTCAAAACAGAATACCTAACATTTGTATTCCACAAATTAACAAAAATTATGTCAACAGAATTACTACGAATACTCTACTGTGCATTATTTTAATGATAACAATCCAACAGATCTTACATTGGAAGTCCATGAAGATCTGATTATAAGAGCGAAATTAACAAAGGATATCAGAACGTATATATGTACACAAGGTAAATGTAATCAACATTTTATTAGATCACATAGGCGATTACCAAATTACATATAGAATAAGATAAACGTTAATCAAAGTTTTAAATAAAGATAATAAGGACTCTACTCGAACTACTCAAAAAGTAATTATTGGAATGGAAGGCAGGTTAATTATAATTAAATAACAAATATTCTTTATATACTATTTGACTTTATTAAACACGAGGAAGGAACGTCTGTCCACAAGGACTGCTGTCTAGAGACTGAGCCATACGCTGCGCTTTTTCATATTGGTCACCATAAACTGCATTTCCTCGAACCTTTATTTACTATTACTTCTAGTAACTAGAATATTGTATTCAATCACTTTTGTGATTGTGTAATGTATTTTCTATTGGTAATAAATAAATAAAAATAAAAAAATAACTTATACCGAATATTTTTTTTAGTGCTCATTATGTCATTTGTGACTAAAGATTCATCCACGGCGTTCTTGGATCTTTGTAAACAGCTTATTTCTGGTCAATTAATCGCTAGTATACAAACTAGATAACTGAAATGTTGAGATCGTTGAGCAAAATATTATGACGAAAGTAAAATATCGCCGCTCCTCGTCAAAACGAACCGATAAGTCGATAGTTATAACGCTATGAAAAAAAAACTTATTCAGATAAACGTCGTAAAGACTTTTTTTAAACGGCGTGTTCACGGTGTTTTTTCACAAACATAATTTAGATTAGAATTGCAGCGGAGCCTTTTTTTGAAATTAATAATCGATTGCCGACACCGTGATCTTTAAAGCAGAATAAGTAAAAATTCACTTATCCGAAGTAAATATGCATACTTATTCGCTATGTCCAAAAGTTTTCCAAGGATAATAAGCGAATAATTTTACTTGTTCAGTAACTGAAATGTGCAATTTAGAACGTTGAAAGATAAAAATAAATCAATGACAAAATAAATAATAAATCCGTTATACTCTCGAAGACTCTAGAAATAAATTTTATTAATGCCACGCTTGAATTTTGTAAACAAAGTTCTGATTGTCCTTATATAATACGCAGTATATACTTATCATTGATTTTCGCTTACTAAAAGGTGAAAATATAGTTACTTGGAAAATATGTGAAAATTTCCCTTATGTATGAGTGACGTACACTGAATATTCAGTAAATATTTACTTCAATAGTACGTGTTAAATATTTACTTGAAATTACTATAAATTGATCTCCCAGTGTAGTCACTTTGAAAATAAGTGGAAATTTCACTTATTCTTCTTTGGAGAGTAACGTAACGTCTTAGTAGTAGATGACGAGCAAACAAACACATCGAATGGAAAAGTTCCATTGCCGCCGATAAACACGCGTTATACTCGTTCGATTGAGGCCGCCAAGCGGTCTGGTCCGACTGGCCTTCTTCCAACGGAAAAAGTGATTCGATTGCATAAAAGAGGAATGGCGCTGAAGTCCAGCGAACAAATATAATAGATAGTAACATTACTTTCAATAATTAGAATTAATTGAAAAAATGGCACGCTTATTTATTAAATATGATCGGTAAGAAAACAGATAAGCTTTCAATTAAAATAAAAAAACCGCTACACAGTCCAGTCAGTAGACGGAAAAAGGGCTGAAATCGGGTAAAAAGTCGTATAGGTATTTTTATTTTCTAATTAAAATTACGACCAAGTGCCCTCTCCAAAAGATGTGCTAAATTTTGAACTCGCCAGTAGGTTTTTTGTATTTTATTTTTGAAAAAAATTAAACAATCGATTCGATAGCTTTTCGGAAATCGATAAAAACGCGTGATAAAAAGATACAACAGAAGCTCGCGATATAATATAAGTATTGTAAACTCATTACTAACAATGAATATTTTCGTTATAATTTCATAAGAGTTAAATCGAATGTTCACGTGAAAGCTATTTAATATTTAACTTTTTTATGAAGCTGACGTTTCGGCGTCGTTATTTAACGCCTTCTTCAAGGCTACGAATACTATTTTTTTATACACAAAGTATTACATATTATATATAAGCGTGTAAAAAAATTTGACTACATCGATCCGGGCTAACTTATTTAAATATCAAATCATATCAAATTTATTAACTAATTTTTCTGTTCAGAGAATTGGACGAAGCATTGTTTTTAACCAATTACACAAATTACCGACAACTATGGACTAATAGAACCATGAACTCTAAAACGATTGAACAAATAAGGTCAGGAAGGTGTCTCCTTTCGATAAGAACATTTTGCTAAAAATTAACTAAAAAATATTGTACAATTAAATATTTAAATAAGTTCACCAAGGTGTAATAAAATTTTTCTTACACTCTTATATGTGACAAGTCTCGAGAAGATTTGTAATTGTCAAATATATATCATACATTAAATGTTTTTTTCAATAAGAACAATATCTTGTCTGTGAAAAAATTCTTATAGCCGGCGTTAAATATAGCAATGCCAAAAGTTCAGCTAAATAAGTTAAATATTAAATTGCTTCCACGAGATCATTAATTCAAAATGTTGAATATTTTCATTAGCAAAATGCAAAGTATTGTACGAGTAAATTAATAATGAAAGTTTTCAAGCTAATGTGTCTTAAACGAATGCTATTGGTGAGAAAGCACTCGATTTGAAATTTCGAAACGGCTGCTCGTCACTCGACTCTCGCAATTGACACTTTCAATTTTCGAAAAAAGCAAAATTGCTTAACGCTTTGAAAACTCGAAAAAAGGGAAGAGAGGTGACGATCGAGTCGCCAAGCGGTCTGCGGTGCGCCACTGGCCTTCGGCCAATTAAATACGTGTGCGTGCAGTCAGCGGTTCCGATCTCAAGTGCATATCGGGAGCGCGCAGCACTTTAATACGATTACTCCGCTCACTATTTTACGTTACGTCATTTCTTACTCGTTCATCGCTGGAAAAAAACATTTTCTTTTTCATTTTCTTCGTCTTTTGGAAATCTATATTTTCCATGAAGGAGACATCGAATATTTCTAATCTAAAATTCAACTTGCTCATATTGTCATCATTTTTCTTTTCTTTTTTTTATATCTCGTGATAAAATATTTTTTAATAAATAAAAACAATGAAATGCTTGTGTGCGGTAGTGCACAGCACTTTAATGCAATTACTTTGTTCGCTATTTTACGTTGCGTCATTTCTTACTCGTTCATCGCTGGAAAAAAAACATTTTCTCTTTTACTTTATTCATCTTTTGAAAATCTAAATTTCCACGAAACGGTAATCGAATATTTCTATAATGAAAAGTTAAACTTGCTTTTACTTTCATCATTTTGCTTTTCTTTTTTTCGCATCAGATATAAAATATTTCTGAATAAATCTGCAAAACTCACTGCATGCACTGACGTCAAATAGAATTATCATATATTGTGAGAAAAAGCTACACAAAGAGCAGAAAAACGAACTGTCTTTGTGATCGCGTTGGCCGTCCACCAACGACGTCCAAAACTGTACATTCTGTAAGCAAAAACCGATATAAATATAGACAAAGCGATAACGACCTGTTGACATTTTTTATTTTTTTTTTCAACTATTTTTTCTTCATTCTCTTTAGGAATTTTTATAATATATTAAATAAAACAGTTAAATCTTTTTACCTGAGGTTTTATAGATTATTCATTGTTGCAATTAAAAATCACGATTAAACAGACTGATTATCGCGAGAAACTAAAAAAGTGACAAAAATTGAAGATAATAAAAAGGCAGGGAGCATGAGTTGTTAGAAATTTAAAGTGTACTCCGGGCACAGAGTCGATTATTTTAAAATTAACGCGCACGGGACTCGAGTCGACTGTTGCGCCTTGGCGATGTGAGTATACAATGTGAGCGGCTGGCACGTTGTCAACGCTAAAAATAACTTTCGGACTCTCCTAACTGTAATTTCGCTAATTTCGAGAACAATTGATGAAATTGATAGAATTGTGAGGTTATATTTTGTTTATAAAAAAATGAGTCTCTATCTTTTAGAAGCAAAAACGTAGACTTGCTACAAATAATGGAGAATTTAAATGCAATTCACGTACTACCACAACCTCGTACCATACCGAAAGCTGTAATTTGGAGCATTTACGTTGTAAGCGTGAAAAAGACATAAAATTTCCTATTGGTTGTATAAAAAAGGATTTTTAAAATGAGTTGATCGATAAAAAAATTGTAGATAACGGCGATCTGCTTGATAGTGGCAATGGCGAGTATAATAAAGTCGGAGGAGAAAAAGTCTAGTAAGGACAAGGAGAAAGACGAAGGACGAACACAAGAGCAGACGATAAAACCTACGTTCGAGGCAAGAATGACTCTCCAAGAATTCGATACGGTAAAGCCCGAGCTCTTTACGCTGGCAAGCGACTCAAATTTATCCGTCGGCGACTCGATCAAGCGGCAGAGGCAGCAAACGCTCCAGCAGGCTAAAGCAACGACGAAAACCTACGGGGATTCCAAGTGCGACTGCGACAAGTACGAGTGCGCCTCGACGGAGGATGTAATAACTCAGCGCTTTCTTCCAAACGAGTAAGCCGAAATGTTCAATTTATTCAAACAGTTCAATTTACTAAAAATTTCACTCGCCCAGAGTCCACGCCTTCAATCTGCTCACTCTGGAGGAGATCGTCGCTTACGAAAGTTGGCTCCGACCGCGCATCAGGTAACTCTACGATAATCTAAATCACCTGCAGTGAACTAGAGTGAAAAGTAACTCTATTCGAGTCAATTTTCGCTCTAATTTTATAGAGAAATTAACTCCCTTCCTGGACTAAAACAGAGTGATCTTTTTAATCTTAATTAACATAAAAAAAATCGACGTACACGGGTCCCGCTGCGTCCGAAGTTCGAGGGTGTTCGGTTGAAAAATGATATAAACAATTTAATTGTTTTATCTTATATCTTTATTTAATTATTCTAATCAACGTTTCAAAACCTTGAAAAAACGTTGTTTTACCTTGATTTTCAACCTTTTTTTCAACTTTTCCTGGATGAGCGATATGTGCGTATCATTTAATGATATAAGGGTAATATAAATTTCAAAAATATTCAAAAAAAGGTTGAAAATCAACGTTTACATCGCTCACCTAGGAATCGTTGAAAGAAAGGTTCAAAATCAAAGTAAATCAACGTTTTTTTGAAGATTTTGAAACGTTGATAATCATCCTTTAGAAAACATTGATTAGAAATCTTCTTTTCAACGTTTCTATTTTCAACCGGGAAATCGTTCTAATGCCGAAATCGTAATGATAATTAAACTTAACGCGAATAAAATTATAGCGAAAAAATTATATTCCGGAATAGGGCTGAAATTCAACATTTCTAACCTTAAAAATGAATCCGGAATAAACAGTAAAGAAAGGGAATCGAGCGCGCATATAGACTTAATAAATGCTTCTTACAAGTAACCTTAAGGGTCACTCACTGATTTAATGGCATTTTGCAAATAGATAGAATATTGCGCATTTTTATATATTTTTGCGCAATCGGCTTACCTATTTATCCATGGGAACACCTAACCCCCTGATCCACTTTACCAAACTACCTCTATCAAACCGTAAACATACGAACCCACTGAACTCTAGGAATAGCGTAATTAATCGTTCGTTTTTATTAAAATATTTAATTCTGTAGCAAAATCGAATCTACCCCTAGAAAGAACACCTGTCAAACCGCAATTTGTCCAATCCACCTTACCGTGGGAATAAAGAGTTTAATCGTTAATCGATTCTTGAAATAATATCTATATTACAGCAATATTTTTTATACTGCTTGAAATAATTGGCTAATCCATGTAACCTTCTATAAACCCTATAAATATATACAAATGGGCCGTTTTCAGAGCCAAGTGCGGCGCATATTGGGTCATGCTGATGTCGACGGTACCGTAGGTTCACGGGTTAACCTGTATGTAGTGCAGCAGAGGTGGTTTCTGGGGGATAGGTAAGTTTGGAGAAGGTGGTTAACCGATTTTGCGTTTATTTGAGAAATCAAAAAATTTTATCACATTTACACGACATTACTAACTAATACGACATGTCATAACCACAAATAGATCTTAATTAGTAAAGTTGAACGTGTATTATGCGCGCGAAAGAAACTTTCAGTTTATAATTTCAACTGTCAACCATTTATTCACACTTCGTTTTATTGATGTATTCTATTGTTGCCGGATTTGCTCGAAAACGTTGCACGTATTCTCATATGACGCGTCGCACTTGATCTCGAAACACAAAATTTGCTAGAATTATTTGAATATTTTAAGAAGGCATCTCAAAGACTATTATACAGTAATTAATTGTTTAATTCTATTTTCTGATATTTGTTGTCGTCTTTTCGGTTGCCCCATTCGCCGTAGATTTCATTTTGGTTGTACCCTAGTAGAAAATAAACCAACCAAAGTGGCCTATTCATCAATGGTTGGTAAACGACTTTGGGCAACAGATACTGTTGTAATTGAGCAATTGACTGCTCGATTTTAAAATTCGCGGTTATAATATAACAACAAGACAAAGTTTTTCTATCAAGTGTATTGTATGCGTACTTCACATGCGTAGACTTTGTACACGATGCATCTTACAACTTAACCTCAAATTTTAATCGAATACCAGACTTAATTGTTTATTTACGAGAAAAAATATAAATCCTTTTTGACCTATGCCATGTAGCCTGGCCTGGCAACCGCTAGCTAGCCTCTCCCCTCCAGTGCAATACATCTCAAGAAATCTAAGAAGTCTAAGTCTAGTCTCTCGAGTTCTAAGAAGCATTTTTTAATTCTGTAAAAACAAACCTAATTGTATATTAAAAAGACTATAATTTTATTCACGTTAAATTTAATTGTCGGTTTTAAAGGTTCGACTGAACATCCTCGAAACTCGGATTTAGCGGGTCAAATACGTAATGAAATTTTTGTGTACCCATCGGTCCGAGCCTTAGGCTATAAAGCGAGTATTTTTATTCCAAGTTATACTAAATTATAATTACAATAAATGAAACTCTTTGAGGAATTTGTCGTGGTTCGAAGACAGCGACGACGAGCTCATAGATTGGCTAAGTCCGGAAAAAGCGTCGATAATAAACGTAAAGGGAATTTCGAGCCGTAATTGTAAGGCCTTGCCTGATAATAAGCAGCACGTGCGCGACGAAACGTCGGCAAACAAGGAGGATGAACAGCAACAGCAATTTAGCGGGGAAAGAAGGGAAAAACCGCGGCGACACGTGGCCACCCTACACGGCTGTCACGGGGAGGATCCCGGGAGTAAACACATGCAATGCCGATTCGTCGTCCGCGTGCTCAGGCAGGAAGGCATTTACTTTGATTTTTAATTAAATTAAAATAAACTGCAATTTTAACACGTCAGTTTGTAAATTACTGCAGTAGCATGATCGACGATGTACAGGTGAAATTCGCGAAAAATCTAGCGGCGCAGTTCCAAACGGTCGCTCGTCATCGTCCCGGTGTTTACGGCTTCGGGCACGAGGTGCCAAGCAAACCCAGCCAAATAAAACAGCACTTGCACCGATGTAGATACGTTATTCGTATACCTCTGAACAACAGGTATTATTCCCTATTAATCCCGGCTATTCAATTGAAGCATTCTTCTTTCCTTTTTAATAGCGATACTGCATGCTTGATAAAGGTCCAAGAAGAGTACGAGTACCGTTGGAACCTAGAGCACGGAGTAAACCGACCAAAAGTAAAAACCGCTGCCAATACATTGGCAATTAGATTTCTCCATAAATAATTATCAATGTTTAATTATATTTTTTTATTCATTACTACGCCAGCCATCAAAAGTATTATTGTTTTGCCACAACACGTTCTCTTTTCTAAGTATATTATGTAGATTGCAAATGAAATGTGAAAATGAATAGTCAATTTCAAAAAATTTTAGAAAAAATAACAATCTGAATTTTCTCAAAAATTAAGAACTTGCTAAAACTATACCAAAATATTAATAAAATAAAAAAAATCAAGTGGATTCATTCAATTATACCACTTACTATTATAAAGCAATTGGTAAGTAATTTTTTATTTTTATTTATTTTTCTCAAAAACTAAAGTATAAAATCATTTAAAATTTTTATAAGACGTAATTCTACATATTATTGACAGTCATGAATTTTTTGAAAATTTTTTAATAATTATTTTCCAACATACATGATTTTTTAAAACAAAATTATAAGTTTCCATTTATAGCAAAGAATAATATGTTGAAATGTTATTTCATTTCAAATACATTTATAGAAAATTCATAATATTTTAATGGAAAACACGAAAAACTTTTTTTTCTATAATTAAAGTAACGCTCTAAAAATGAACAAACGAAGATAATAAAAACGAATAAAAATGTGTAGAAATCGAATCACAGACATGATAAAATAATTCAGAAATACTCACAACGAACTTCTAACATGTTAGATAAACTTTTTTTTACTATTAGGAAGCAAAATATATAACTTATGTAAATTAGTTCAAGAAAGAATATTCACTCAAAATTTAAACACAAAATCAAGTACACAATGATGACGACGGAAAGCTGTCCGAACTACGAGCTTACGTGGACCGACGAATATGAATTTGACTCTCCCAGACAAGCAAACGTTCATCTTGTCCACCAGTTAACCAGCGATTTCTTCAAATGGCCAGGCAAGTCTTACTGGAGACCAAAAAGAAATCAGAAAAAAATCATTGGAACTAAGAAAAGTAAGAATGTCAGTTGCACTTTGAGAAAGCTCAGAACTTCTTTACTATTTTACTTCGTTTCATAAATAATCAGAAAGAGTCAATGCAGCACTTTCCAAGTGGGCACGCCGCCGCAGAGTGAGGTAGATATAAGGGAAAATCATGAGATATGCTATAGATCAGTTGCTTAAAAATTCCCTATCATTTTAGGGCTGCTCAGAACATTGAAGCGAAATTCGATTATCAACTTTCAAACCTGATAGGAAGACGAAGCTTTGTTGAAAAAATCCTTATTGGTAATTTTGCTCCGAGCGTTTAATCGTGCGATGAATTATATCAAGCCATTGACTTCTTTAAAACTAACAGAGTATGAAAGAATCGGTAAGACTAACTGGATCGTGCATACCGTCAGCCAGTGGAATCAGGAGCTCGAATCGAGCATTCTGTCTCTGGCAATGTCCAACGACATGAAACTTTTGGAGGACCTGAAAGAGTCTCACAGGTTGGATATTGGATACGAATGGATGCCCGTAGCGGGCAATGAATACAAACCTCTCGTTGCCAATGACGTTTACGTGACGCATCTCGTCGCGATTAAAGAAATTTCTGAAAAAGAAGTCTCCGTCTACTATATCGGCGCACCCGTCGCTAATTTATCACACAGGTGACCTTTTAAAAAATCAAAGCAGAAGTGAAAAAAAAGATGACTTTCTTATTTGTTTTAGGATGTTATATAGAAGGAAAATCGACCTGCCTCATTTGGAAGCTAGCGAATTGGAACCGCCGGAATGCATGACATGCCCCTCATCTTCGAAGGAAGGCGGACGCGAAGTGAGCGCTGTTAATCGTAGACCTCAGTGCATTTACAGCGAAGTACTGATGTCAAAAACGAGGGAAAAATACGTTCTCAAATGCTGGTTAACACCATTTCGAGTTACTGATAATGAGAAATGTGACTTTACTAAGGGTTAAGTGGTACATTCTAGTTAAGGTAAACCAGGGTCAGATGCCACGTTTGCTGATAAACATATTCATTTACTGTTCAGTCTGAATATGTATTACAAGCCTTTGATTACATTGCCGTAATATTACTGAATTTTCGCTTTAATATTTAGTTCCTATTCAGACCTTTGTTCAAATAATGTTGTTTGATCTATAATTTTTCTGTATCTTTGATAGTCACTCCACAGTACAGGTTTTTATCCATATTTGTAATAGCTAATCTATTGGAAGGGTCTTACAAAAATCCACAAAATGGTGCAAACACCACATAAAATCTAAATAGTACATTTTTATACGGGTGCGGAAGTGAATTATTTGCGTCGGGAGACGTTTTTAGGCCGAGCGAAGCGAGGCCGAAAAGTCTCCCGAGGCAAAGATTCACTTACGCACTAGTGTGAAACCGTATTTTTCTCCACGAGAGCCGGAAATCGCATGCAAACATGCGTATTTGAGGTTGGAGTAGAGAAAAAAATAATTTATTGGATTTTATAAAATTTATATTATTTTATAAGTTTGTTCCCACGGGGTAGTAACTTCAAGTTTACATTGGTGTATTCTAAAAAAGGAAAGCTGTTGATGTTAGAAGATTACTCCATTTTTCTTGTGACATCTTCCCTGCAGTATTGAATATAACCATTATAAAATAATATAATATAACAATTATAAAAAATATATTTGTGCAAGAAGTCAATAAAAAAAAGAAGTAGTTTTGTTATGTATTTTATAGGTAATCAAATTAAAACTGTATAGTAAAATGTATACAGGGTGGGCCATTTTAATCAAACCACCCAGAAATTTTCGCCGGTTCACGTTGTACAAAAAATTGTTTAGACAAAAGTTGTTTGGGACAATGGGGGCCATCTTTTTATGAAATAAGTTGTGACCTTGAACTTTACTTTCAAGGTCATTTGAAGGTCAACTTTAGTTTTTTAAATAGGAAACCCTATTTCTGATACTGGATTTTGAAAGAACATAAAATTTAAAGTCAAAAGTGTTTTTAGCATTTTTTTTAACTAAACGCATAGTTTTTGAGAAAAAAATCGTTAATATTTAAACATTTTTAAACTCTTCAATTTTTTTCTCGAAAAAGATGCATCTAATCGAAAAATTACTAAAAATATTATTGATTTAGAATTGCATGAAAAAGAAGGTGGTATTTTTTGTTTTTCTAATTTTTAAGTTTTTAGAATATTGTTTTTAAGACAATTGCACAAAATTAAAAATTAGAAAAATAAAAAATACCACCTTCTTTTTCATGCAATTCTAAATCAATTAGCGATTTTTTTTCTCAGAAACTATGCGTTTAGTTAAAAAAATGCTAAAAACACTTTTGACTCTAAATTTTATGTTCTTTCAAAATCCGGTATCAGAAATAGGGTTTCCTATTTAAAAAACAAAAGTTGACCTTCAAATGACCTTGAAAATAAAGTTCAAGGTCAAAACTTATTTCATAAAAAGATGGCCGCCATTGTCCCAAACAAGTTTTGTCTAAACAATTTTTTGTACAACGTGAACCGGCGAAAATTTCTGGGTAGTTTGATTAAAATGGCCCCCCTGTATGTATATTTTTATTTTAATTGTTTCCTTAACTGTGGCGATTAGCCCAGGTTTACCTTATTTAGAGACAGAAAAAGAATGTACACCTTTGCAAAATAATGCCGTACCATTTAGCCCTCTTGAAAAATGGGTATAACTAATAATGCTGTTGTAAGGGTTTCGATAAGAATCCTGTTGTCTAGTAGAGACTCGTACCTCACAGGGGGCCCGATTTCCCATGGGTCAGTGTAGTCGCGACCTGTTCGAATTTAGTAACAAGTCAATTGGAAATGATGCTCGAGCAACGGAAAGTCCTCGGCTCGAAAGTGCAACCGTTGCGACGGGATTATAGCTCGTTCACTGGCGGAGCACTCCGACTAGAACTGCCTCCGGACCTCACGGATGAAGGCGGCCAATGCCAGCGGCGACCTCCACTCGTACTTTTCCTCAACGACCTCATGTTCGATCAGTCCGTCGTCGCGGAATACGACCTCTCCCTCGGCACTTACCTTACAACCGTCAAGGGCTTCGCCGTTTTACATGTGAGAAGCAACTGGGAGACCAATTTGGCAATTTTCAACAAATATTTACTTCAATAGTACTTCCTTGTTAGAAATTCAAAACGTTAGCCAGATAATAGAAATGAGCGAAAAATAGAGAACATTTTGACCCTTTCATGAAACAAATTTGCGAACCATTTTCTTCCTATTAAAAGTTTCTCATTTTATTCGCGCAGTATTTAAATTTGGCAACCTTCTCTTAACCCTTATTGACCCAATCTGTCCGTTTTTGACCGTCAACTTTAAGCACGGACAACTTTGTTATTTATGCTTAAAAAGATCTGAAAATTTATGGGCGAGTATTTCGAAGTATGCTCTTTCAGAATCTGGCCCGAAAATTTCAAAAAACAAACATCCCGCCCCACCCTATGTTTCAATTAAAAAAAAACGTGATTTTTTAAGATAATTTTTTCTTTTAAATCGCATTTTCAATTTCATCGCACAAAAGCTCCTGCTCAAAGTAGTGTATATTATAGTAATATAAATATTATATATTCCCTGGGATATTTGGACGTCAGCTTGAATCGTGGTGGCTACATATTCGGACCAGTTTTTGATCAGATAAAAGGCAGAGTTTCTTGCTAGCTCTTTCATTATGGATGGTAAACTAAAAACTGGTGTAACAGTAGCTGGTATTTCATCTTTGTATCGCCAGAATGAAGGGAACGCCTTTATGAAGAAAATGTCGTCATAGGAGTGGACAATCTCCACTCGCATATCCATTGCGTTATTGCATCCACTGTACCAGGCCTGCAAATTGTTTAGTCTTCCCATCGTTTTTGTCTTCTCTCAATATAATATAACGTTCACGTGCTCTCAAAACCCTCCACACAAACAGAAAATATCAAAGGATGATCGGTTATTATGATCTCCAATACGGTGGTCAAATTCTTTAGATAATAATTTTCTTGACGATAATATTCGCTGACTTATAAAGCTTTCGACAAAGCCGAATATTTCATTACTAAATATTGGCCTGGTGGAGCTCGCAATGTAATGCCAAAGTGCAATTGATAGAGTATCACATCCGACGTATAATTTTTGTTAATGATGTTCATTATATGCTCCACGGGTGTCTCTACGTTGGCTCGAAGGCCATGCCAACATTAATAAATGACGATATCGCCCACAATCTCTCTATGTTTGTGTTTAAATTGGGCCACCAATTGATCAAATTCAGATGTAAATTGCGGCCAATCGTCTTCGAATACAAACGCGTGCTGTTGACCTGATGCATATTATTTACTAGTGGTTGAATTTGCCCACATTTTCTCAATCGCTTTTACGACCACTTCCATGAAAAATGTCTTTGCAGGGTTAAATTTATTTTGGTAGACAACAGGAAATAAAACATAAAAACGATTTTAGGCATGGCTCGCCAAGTGAAATTCGGCCCACATCCGATTTGCAAAATTTTTGTCAATTTCCTTAATCTCGTTCAGACACTTCAAATTAAGGCATCGCTGATAGGAACAGCAATTCATTATGAAAGCCAACTTTATATTTACGTTAAAAATCCGCAGCTTGGGGGATAGAACGATGTAAGAGTCCAAATCTATTGGACCGTTCAATATAGAATTAGGAACAACCCGCAGGCGAGGCTGCACCGCCTCCTGCTCACGTTCCTCGTCCGAATCGATCACCATAGAATACTTTGTACTTCCACTGATAGCGACCACCAAAACGTAGTTAACACCAACTAAAATATAAAACATTAATTAAATAATTATTTAATTTACCTACTCCCAAAAACATTTTTTAAATCAAAATACAAACCGTTTCCAACATCTGGATTAACAGATTGTGAAAAATCTAAGGCAACAACGATTGATTTTTCGAACGACATATACTTAGCTGTTATCTAATTCCATTGGAGCAACGATATTTGTTGACAGTACTTCATAGTGTATTTGAGGTAAATAAAATGCAAAATAAACCTAAGTCTTTTCCAGGAAAGTACACATTTGTATGGTAACCTGAAAAAGAAGATGAAGCACAATTGGTGTTTGTATACAATAATGTTGCTATATGAAAATGCGAACCTTTTCGTCGTTGTACTTGTACAAACGATCATTTACAGTAATTGTTGCCGTATAATGGCCTGCAGCCATTGTTGATCCATGATGTTCAATAATTCCTAAGAGCTTATATTTTGTATATAAGTGACTCATTCAGAACAGATTTTTTTTAGGTGTCAAAGGTATACGATAATGCTTTAGGCAAAAGGAAATATATGTGGATGTACTGGGTAGAAATTTTTAAGTTAAAAAAAATTACATGTATTTCTTGACAGAAAATACTACATTTTTTAAGATATTATTTTTTACACACCTTTTATTTTGTTCATAAAACATTATGCAACCCAAAAAAAGGAGAAAAAATTTTTCGTCGAAAAAAATCTGAAAAAATTTATATGAATTCCTGACACACAATAGAACATTTCTTGCATGTATAATTTTTTTATACATATGTTACTTTGGCCGTAAAAATTCTATGACGAATAATGTAATATTTTCATAAAAACTAAGATATCTCGCGATCCAAACGTTCTAGGACTAAATTTTAAAAAAGAAACGAAAGCTCTCGAAAAATGCTTTCAGATTGTAGTTCTTAATATTTTTAAAAAAAGTTTTCTTCCACCGGCCTAAATTTATATAAGATTTCAAAAACTTCTTTTTTTCAATTCAGTTTTTTACGATTATCAGGATGAAAAAAATATTTCGTCAATTTATATAATAGCCTATTGGGTAGAGGGCTTAATTATCTTTAAAATAACTGTCAAGAATTTATTAACAATTAAATTAAACCCGAGACAAAACTTCAATGTTTAGGTAATGTTTGCCCACACATAGCAAAAACACTTGGACGGTAGTGTATTTAACATTACAGCAATTGATATAACGAGAAAAAATACATCAAAATAGTGGATTTAAAAGTGAGCCAAAAATTTTCTTCCTGTATTAAAAAAGGATTAAAAAATTAAAAAAAAAAATTGATAATCATGGTTATTTAAGACAAAAAGATACATATGTAAAAAAAATTTCAGATTTTTACGTTACAGACAAAAATTAAAATCGAAAAAATGCGTGTTAACTTTTTACAGGCGTATCAGTCCAATTCTCGACCACCAGCACAATTTTTAAATTTTATGTTCAAAATTTTTAATAATGTTTTTAAATAGTTACTAGTTACGATGTCAGAATTATAAATAAATAACTCGTACCGTTGCGTCAAAAAAAAATCGCAAAAATGATATGATTTTTTCCCATGAGAACTCTACTACCCTCTTAACGGACCCTTCTGTAATTTAATATCAAGCAATACTTTTAATTTTATCAATACGCGAATGGTAATTTAATTATTCACCTTAAATGCGAGATTCTGATTTAAAAAAGCGTTTCACCAATGAGTAAAAGGTGCTCACTATTTTTCCTCATTTCTATTTCTCTGGCCATAATTGCCATTAAATGTTTTAAATGTCTAGCATGGATTACTAAAGTAAATATTTACCGAGAATTACCAATTTGGTCTCTCAATGGGAAAACGCACGTCGCTACTGTTCTTTCATTGCATCCCTTTAAATCAGGTAGACCCACGTGCGAACTTTATTGACGCGCTCGACGCTTCCAAGATGAAGATGTACGAGCGCGAGTCCGAGCAGATGACGGAGTATCTTCGTATGGTGCACGAGGCTGTCAAGTTAAATCCGTGCATCACGCTCTGCAAAGGCTTTGGTCTGCTGGGCGAACATTACGGCGGTCACCTGGTGCTCAACCTCATCGCCGACCACTGGCGCAACAGTAACATCCGCTGCTCCGCCGCCGTTCGACCCTTTGCCCCTTGGCAACGCTACGTTTACCCCTTTCACCGCGAGGTTATTTTATTTGCAGAAAAAAACCCTATTCAAACGGACTTATAAAACTCTACAAAATACTGCAAAAACCGCATAAAATCCGATAAATAATTTATCCGATTTCATAAAATTTGCACGATTTCATATCTTGCGAAAAATGCATTTACTTGAAATAGCCACGAAATTAAGAAATGGCTTATCCAAATAGCTATTGTATTTAGTGATAGATGAAACTTTTTTTATCATCATCTGCATATTTATTAAAATAAAGCGTTATTGTGATAAATATTATGTTCTAATCGTCAGTAAAAAATAGCCATTTTTAAAGGAAGAAAAATGGGGGCGAAGTTAACCTAAAATACAAAACTTCTTTTCACCGTAGTGCGTTCTGACTCTGAGCTCACGTAGCGGATAATTATCAGTTAACATTTATTTAACAAAATTTAATAAGAACATAATAAACGATTTACTGCATTTTAGCTTTCCTATGCAAATATTAGGGAATTCTAAACGTTTCTATAATTTTCTCTTTTCACATAATTGCAAGCTATTTTTTCACATTAATTACACAGACACACATTAAAAAAGTGGTCCATGCTTTTAACCAGTCTACCTATCTGTGCCTTGAGATCAATTGGCCGGTCTATCTCTTGGTTTAGAGTATATCGCAAAAATAGCTCAAAATCGTGCAAAATAGAGAAAAAATGCATTAATAAGCGCATCAAAATCATAAAAAAAAAATAAATTTATAATTCTTTTGTTCAAATGTTAAAAGAATTGTTTGATGAATTTTTATAATTTTGTCGCACTTATTAATGCGGTTTTCACTATTTTTCACGATTTTAAGCTTTTTTCTGTGATTTACTCTAAACCAAGAAATATACGGACTAAACTCTGATTTAAATAGGCTTTTCATCAATGGGTCAAAAATGTTTTCTATTTTTCGCCCATTTCTACTTCTCTGGCTATCATTGTCATTAAATGTTTTAAATTTCTAGCAGGGTAGTGTTTTATAAAATAGTTTGCATGGGAAAGTTGCATGCCAGTTAAACAAATCTGTTGTTGCAGCTTCTGGAATACCCAGCACCCAGACGAGATGCGAGTCCTTTCGAAGGGTACATGGAACAGCTGGTGAGTCAGTTAGCGGGGAAAAAACTCTTTCTATACGTGGGCAGCCCAAGCGATGCCCAGCTCAAACCCTATGCGAGTCTACTGCAATCTCTAGCCAAACGCTACGAACTACCTTTGTACTACCACGAAAATCAACGCAAAAGCGACTACGAGTCCAAACTCAAGTTGTACGAGGCTTTGATCGAGTACTTCGAGGACTGTTTTACGAACTGAGCTCTACTTCTGTCTCATTTATATTTTCATACTTAGATTTAGGTAAAGTAACCAATACCGAGATTTAAAAGACAAAAGGCGAGTATAGAACTAAGAAATGAAATGTTTTAAAAATTCTTAATGTAAATATTAATCTATCATTTATTTTTATTATATTAAATAAATAAGTTTCAAATGTGTCTAAAAGGTTCCTAAAGTGGGTCACTATGTCGAACTGGGACCTAAAGATGGACAGTAACTAGATTCTAATACACCTGAACAATTCCGTTTGCGCGCAGCACGTGTTCCTTTAAATAAATAAATAAAAAATAATGATCAGCCCTCGAGTGCTCGCTCAAGCGTCTGTCCCTTTCACGATAAAACGAGTGATTGATCAAAATCTCAAAATCGACAATTTCATTGCATTTGAAAATAAGTGTCCCGTTTCCGGTTGTAGGGCTCTATGAAAGGTATCTAAAGCTGGACGCATAAATTTAACTGTACATGACCTCAAAAAGTTTTTAAATCATTTGCAATTAGTTCAAAGATTAATTTCATAAAATATTGATGTGACTGTACAGCTAATAACAAATCTTTTTATCGTTTCAATCTTTTATTACGGTTATTTCTTCTTGTCCATCTTTCGGTCCTATTCTGCAAGATTTTAGATTTCGGATACTTTATTACAAAAATAAAAAACAATCCACAGCCTCCTGAATAAGGAAGAACTGCTTCTTGCGTACAGAGCATCCCTGGTGGGGATCGAACCCACGACCTTTGGATTAGAAGTCCAACGCGCTATCCTCTGCGCCACAGGGACTGGGCTCATTGAGCTCAAGAGCGACATGATTAACCGAGGCGCTTTTCTCATGACGCAGATAGATGACTTTTATCACTAACTGCCAATCTACGATCGATCATTGATCATATAACAACTTCCGAGGAGCAGTCGTTGAACTACCGTCGACTGATACGCTAGATTTCCAGAGAAAAAGCAAAAAATAGTAAAACTTCAAAGATAAAAATTAATCGTGTCTGTATTTTATTGGCAAGTTTTTTTAAGAAAACAGATTGATATTATCAAGTAGATGATTAATACACCGAATATAAACTTAAAAACATGATGGGTGTTTAATAATATTAGCGGAGCGTAAAAAAGTCCATGCTGGAAATCGTCTTGGTAGCGCATCGGTCGCGCCCCCTTGAGACAGGTTGCGTAATGTAAATACAGCCGACTATTGTTTATAGTTTAATACTGCCGCCCCTCCAGCAGCTCGCTCGATCTCAATCCCCACCACGCGGCCTCCTCGCGGGCTCGAAGATTTCGTTTCTTCCGCTTTTGATAACGCCGCTGCTTTGCGACAAATTTTTAAATATAAAATTCGCAACCGCTTTTATTTTTTTATTTAACAATTAAAGAGTTAATGTTCGTATTTTTTTATTTAAACATATATGCAGTCCATGTATGTAAGATTCCACTACTCAGTCAAGGTATTAATTAGCATAGATGCTTCATTTTCTTTTACAAATTTCGAACAGTTTACCAGTATCTTATTAGCATCTGCCTAGCAGTGGTGATATATCAAAAGTTTGAATTTTTGTCTCTGTTATAAATAATTCTTTCCATGGTGTTCACTCTTGTTGGGCAAGTTCGCCCAATTGCACAAGTTACTCGATACTGCGGGAACATTTCTTTATGTTGATTAGACGAATCATATTTACATAGAGAGGTGTAAAGTCGATGTCATCTATTACAACCAGATCCTTGTAAGGGGGTTGTTGTTTGAGAGGATACCCGGTTGAAAATAGAAACGTTGAAAAGAAGGTTTCTAATCAACGTTTCCGAAAGGTTGATTATCAACGTTTCAAAACCTTGAAAAAACGTTAAATTACCTTGATTTTCAACCTTTTTTTCAACGTTTCCTGGATGAGCGATATAAACGTTGATTTTCAACCTTTTTGTCAACGTTTTTCTAGGTGAACGATGTAAACGTTGATTTTCAACGTTTCCTAGATGAGCGATATGTACGTATCATTTAATGATAAGGGTAATATAAATTTCAAAAATTTTCAAAAAAAAAGTCTAAAATCAACGTTTATATCGCTCATCCAGGAAACGTTGAAAAAAAGGTTGAAAATCAACGTTTACATCGCTCACCTAAGAAACGTTGAAAAAAAAGTTGCAAATCAAGGTAAATCAACGTTTTTTCAAGGTTTTGAAACGTTCATAATCAACCTTCGGAAACGTTGATTAGAAACCTTCTTTTCAATGTTTCTATTTTCAACCGGGTACATAGAGTTGGTGAAAATTTGTTTGCCTCTTATTCCCCTATCAAATAGAATATTGCCTTATTTGCTCCTAGATAATCAAGGTCATCATAGGTCATAGCAATTTGATTGCAATACCTTTGACCCGAGGCGCTTGAAGTACCTTTTGTTTTCCTTTATTATTATTGTTTTGTGCCACTTGTTAAATAAATATTATTTTATTTTATATTGAATTATCTTTTTAATCCATACAAAAACATATATATTTTTTTACTATTTATGTAGAATATACAAATTTATTTATGCGCTTATTTAAATAGAACTTGTACTTAATATTAATACAATGAATAGGACTTAATCCATATCTCTTACTTTTACGAATAAACAGTACTGAATCGTACAGTTGTTAACTACATTGTATATACTATACAAAAACAAAAGACGACGTGGCGTGAACGTCTGCTGAGCAGCGACGTTATTAAAAACGAAATCTTCGAGTTCGCGAAGAGTCCGCATGGTGGGGGTTGGGATTGAGCGAGCCGCTGAAAGAGAAGCGGCGGTAAACGAGCCGACTATAATTAGGATACTCGAGCGAGAATGTATATGGGAAAAGATGGAAGTTGATAAATATTTTGTTTATTTTAGTTATACTACAGAGTATACGAGAACAGATGTACGAGCCTATGAAGAAGGGGAACAAGTTTTGAAAACAAGCTATGTGCTTTTTGTGAAATTACGCATAAAGATATAGATACAACAAAATTTCTAACTTGGGACTTAGATCGTCTGCTTTGACTGACATGTTTCTTACAGACTAATACGAACAGAAACAAACATAAAGCTATAATCTCTTTCTTTCTCTCGCTGCAGTCACAACATAACCTAAGCTTCTGTTTATGATTGTTTATATTTTGAAGAAAGATTTAACTAGCAATTTTAGTTTCTTTAATTTCATAGTGTAGAGGTCACACTCCATAAGACACCCTGCTAAAAGTGTTAGTAAGAACGAAAATAAGAATGGTCGTAAATTGGGCAAATGTCTGATCTGAGGCATTGTTTTTTACTTGCGAAGTTGCCACTTTCCGTCACCGTAATAAGAAAACCACCTCGATGAGATGATTTAATTGTTATTACGCAGGTCTAGCTACGTTAGTACGTAATATAGTGTTTCTCCTTTCCGAAGCAATGGAGCCTTGGAAAAATTGAACTGTAGCTTCACCAAGTTTCTATTTATGTGTTTGTAATCGCATGGACGATTACACCTATTTTAAACTGCCCCTTAATAAGGTTTAGCATTTCTTACGTAGTCTTGTTTGAAAATCCTTATTATTTACATTATGCAACTCGCCTGAAGGGGGCGCGTCCGAGGAGCTACGCAGAAACCAAGGCGAATGGTCGTGCTAGGCAACAGGCCGCATCGCGCACATATACGCCGTCCCGGCTTCTACCAAGAGTCGCTCCTGTCTTAAGGATACAATTTTTCAATTGAATTATTCTCCGATTTGAAAGAACAATGGACTTTGCTGGAAAGTTTTTATCTGAAGACTGAGGTCGATGTAGTTTTTGCACGTAACCGAGCGCGTCCGGGTTCCGGGCACTTGTTGGGCGCAGGCGCACTCGCGAGCGAAGATGGCGGACCGAAAACATATGAGAAAGGAGAGCGGGCTGCACCGCGCTCGCACGGTCCAGCAGCAGCGGCCCTCAGCGGCTCACGACGACGCGGTCGAGTTGCTCGTCGTCGCCTGAGGGGAGCCCGCAGTGCGAGGGACGCCCCGTGGGCCGCGCCCTCCCCCCGCCTGGAGCCTGCAGGTATCACCCGGGAGCGAAGGCGCGCGACTCCGCCAGCCCCCTCACTCCCCGTCCCGCTCGTCCCGACGACGCTCTTCCCCGCTCGACTGCTGCGCGCTCCGGGATCGCGATTCTCCCTTCTCTGCAGCGAGATTTTTCACTAGCCCTCTTCCAGCTCGCCTCCCCCCGCGAAAAATTCGCCTCTTCGCTGCGCACGCACGCGCTCGCTTTCTGTTATTGTTGTCGACCCTCGACGCGCAGGCCATTCTTGTCGCCGCGTGCATGTTTCGCTTTCTCAGCTGACGACGCAGCAGCTATGACAGCTACGGAAAGGACGGAGCCGCCGAGCTGGAGCGCCCGGGCCCTGGGCTCCTAGGGGGATCCAGCGACTCCGCTGCTGGTCTTCCTTATCGAAGGGACGATGCTTCGTCTTGTTGATAAGGAGAGATCGGTGCGCAACTTTCGTAGGTACGACCGCGGATCAATACGCTGCTGTGCATGTGTAAACAAAAGATGGATCACACCAATGCTGTCGATCGAGATCGCTCATTCCCGGTTCGGAGTAGTATTCCAGTACTCATTCTTTCGCTATCTTGCGTTTTCTATTTATTTCCATTTACAGTATCTCTCTTCGTCAGCGTTTTTTATTCTCAATTTCATTCGGCTTTTCGTTGTGCCATGCGAATTCATTTCTTCTTATTTCTAGAAGCACTCACTTTTTCTCTTTTTCAGCAAATATAGAGCCATGTCTACGCATGGAGAATGGGTTCAATCGCTTCGGTGCTTCAGTGGCATTGCTCGGAGTGCTCTCTGATAAATCCAACCGAGACTCCCCAATGTGCAAGGTGCGGCTTATCTCGCGTCAACAGCGATGAGAGAGCTGCGTCAAACTATCTTCTCCTTCGCAATTCCCTGACCCAGTGTCCTAATAACCCGAGGATAGAGAACAAATCCTACTCATCCTCGGGATCATCCAGTCCTCCCACTCCACCGCCAAGGCACTGGATCACTGTGAATAATAGTCAATCTACTATCAGTGCCTCGGCTTCTTTAGAGCCACAGAAACCAATAAGATTACCAGCCATACCAGCTCTTCGAAAAAACCACTATGAAACATTTGTTATATTAAGGTAAATCTAGAGCTTCTTATTTAAAGGTACAGGGTTTCAATATTTTTAAAACCAATATAAATATTTACAGTGATAACAGAGGCAAAAGAGACAGTTCAGAATGTAGCAGTCCTGCAAGACAACGTCGAAATTCGTGGTCAGGTCTAGCAGAAATTCTACCATCTCCAATCACTAAGGCATCATCCCTTCCATCCTTAGTAAATCAGTGGACTTGTATACGTTGTTTGCTGGATAACAGCTGCAGAGCAGCACCAATTTGTACAGCTTGTGGAGCAAGTTCCTCCATCGCTTATACTCAAGCTACTCAAATAGGAGTAAGAAAGTGTCGAAGACTCAACACTACAAAAAATAGTGCACTCAAAGCAGCCACCCGTTTAGACCTTGTTACTAAAGTGACTACAGGTTCAGTTACACGAGTTTTGGACACAAGTACTAACAATGTGAAAATTTCTGTAGGTGCTAATACTACCAAATTCGAAGGTGAGAATGTTATATAAAATTTTTTTTAACTAATTAATTTATTAAATAAAGTATTGTTCAAGTAACAATATATTTGCTTTATGACTCAAATAATAATTAAAATAGCCAACACGTAATTTCTAAAGCTATTGATATTTGAAGTCTTTTAAGTCTTCTCTCCTTGACCCTATCAAGAGTTTTCTTAATTAAACGCTCAATTAATAATGAATGTAAGATTTTTAACTTTATTTTGAAATTGTCCCACATTTTAAAAAAAAAGAAAATATTAAATAAAATAAAGTAGGCATTTGATAAAAGTAAAATTTTATAAAAAAAATAAGGAGCCAAGCTTTTCATCTAATCTGAAAAAGTGTGGTATCATCAGAATTTCAGTAGGCTCTTATCTTTAACAAAGAAAAACGAACGTCACATCGAGAAAATTCATTGAGTGGTACTTTTTGCAGATATGGCCCAGTTATCGAGCATCAGCCGCAGCGAGCGAGCCCGCGGAGGTGGTGGTAATGCTGCGGGGAATCGCGAGGATTGGACCCTCCCGAACGTAGAGGGCATGCACTCCGGAACCTCGGCTAGTTACATCGACGGCGGCATCGAGAATCCCAGGTGCATTATCGAACCGAGATGCTTTCTCTCAAAGAATAATTGTGAATCTCTAACATTACCCTAGCAAAATATTCTGCAGGTAATTTTCGGTTTTCCTACAGAAACGATTTCCTGCAGGATTTTTCAATAGGATTATTACGTAGTTACAAAAAGTTCAAGATTCACAATATCAAATAAATGTAAAAGAGTAAATATATTATGTATCTCAGTCATTTTAAAGATCAAAAAAGCGTTAACTGGTATCACAGTCATATTTAAATAATTAATACTAAAATAGTAAGTTAGAGTTTAAAAGTGGTACCGCAACTGCTTGATTAAAATGACTAGAACAATTTGCAAAATAAATACTTAAATGTTACCTTCGCTTGTCCAGTCATCCGTCGCAGCGTTCGCCAAAGCGTCACAGTCCGTCGATGTACGAGAGGGTCAAGTCGAAAGTGTCGCGGTCGCTGTCCAACGGTTCAGTAGTGCAGAAGCTGGTGGGTGCTGGCAGTGCTGCTGGCGATCCGGTGACTCGTCCCACCAGTCTCCTCGTTGCCGAGATGAGCCACGTGGTGGACGAGAGCCTCTGGAGCTGCGATAACTGCACCCTCGACAACGAACCTGGGCTTGAGCAGTGCGAGGCCTGCGAGGCGCCCCGCAGTCCCGCACCCTGTAGCGGAGTCGTCATTAGCGTACCAGCCTGGGAACCACGACCACTAGCTTCCGCTGGTCCGCTGTCCTACAGGTGAGCTGCAGCAACTTCAAACGAACTTTTTTTCTCTCCACTTGCTCAACGAATGCACTTTTTTCTGTTTCTAGAAGATCTTTCTCGGACGTGGATTCGGTATCAAGTGTGAATCAGCGCAAGTCGGCGAATCGTCGGAGTCTGAATGACGACGAGCCACCGGCGGTGCCGCCACACTCGGCTGGCTTTAATAGCGGTTCCAAGCCAAAGTACTCGTATATTGGAATCGCGGATCCGGATGTGCCGCCGCCTTTGCCAAAGAAGCAAGGAGTCAAGACATCCTTGGCTGCGCAACATCACGCGCGCGCTGGATCTACAAGCCCTGTAGCCGTATCCGCTGTCGACCCCAGCCTTAGCCCTCTTAAGCGAATGTGGACCTGCAAGAAGTGCTCCTACGCCTACAATCCCCTCTGGTCTGTGGGCTGTGATATTTGCAACTCATCCAAATCGCCTCCGACTTCCAGCCAGTCGAGTTTGTCCTCCAATTCAGGTGCCATTCAAAATAACTTAGCGGAGATATGAATTTTCTAACAAACATATTAATTCCTTATTTATCTTTAATATCTCGTTAGCCAGCAAAAATGGCTCGAATTCTCGCAGCCAGTTGCAGTCACCAATTGCCATTTCTCGGGATAGCGTGCGCTACGTGCCAGCGAAAACGGCAACTCTGGCGACGGCAGAGTCAGATCTTGAAGATCACCTGGAGCCAACGTCGACGAGCGGTAGTACGTCGAGTGCCTCCTGGACCTGTCGCAAGTGCACCTTACTCAATCCGGTATCGCGATTAACTTGCGAGGCTTGCGGAGGTTCCAAGCTGCGGAGCGTCAGCTGTCGCCTGGAGGATTCAACCTTGCGTAAAGGAGAATTTTGGGTCTGCCCTTCCTGCACCCTACGCAATCCACTCACTTCTCAGACCTGCAACGCGTGCAAAAATCTCGCGGACTTCCTCGAACTACCTCGGGAACCCAGAATTACCACCACACCTCAACAGGTCATTCTTACAATTCATGCTTGGTTCAATTGTTCGCTAAATCCGATGTCGAATACTTATTTTAGTCTTTGTTTAGGTTACCCAAAGAAGTCCTAGTCCAAGACTGAGTGCAGTAGCTGCTGCAGTTGCTAGTCCAATGCAAAAAATAGTAACACCTAGACATAGAAATTCCGTGAGAAAAAATGGCGCCTCGGCTGGTGCTAACGATAAAAGGCATTCCAAAGTTAAAGATTCTAACAACACTCACGTATGTTCCTCTTTTTTTCTTAAGATTCTTAAATATTTGTTTACTCCGATTATTATTTATTTTGAAAACTCTAGTGGCAGTGCAAATTGTGCACATACGAGAACAAGAGCACAAGCGGTAACTGCGAGATGTGCCAAAGTTCCAAGAGCCTATCGCAATTGGCTGGCGACAGACTAAAATTCCCCCACGAACCGATAACAAACACGCTAAGAATTCAGCGGCAGGAGAGTGTTGTCATGGAGAATCTGCGCCAGATCGAGGAAAGAGAAGCATTAGAAAAGTGGGAGAGAATTGTTCGATATTGCAAGGAAGTAAGAATAAACCAATGTGACAAACGATTAGAAGTAAACGAAATAAAAGTTTTTTCCTTTCTATTTGACAGACGAATGAGCCTTTTGTGGATGACTCGTTTCCGCCAGCGCCCAAATCTCTGTACTACAATCCTGCGGAAACAAAGGACAACCACGTGGTACAGTGGAAGCGACCTCACCAGATCAACGTCGATTCGAGCGTCGATTCGATGCTGCCCTGGGCAGTATTCCGCACGCCCCTGCCCTCTGATATATCGCAAGGTGTCCTCGGGAATTGTTGGCTTCTCTCAGCCCTGGCGGTCCTAGCCGAGAGCGACGAGCTTGTTAGACGCGTACTCGTCATGCGTGAAACCTGTCCCGAGGGCGCCTATCAAGTACGCCTCTGCAAGGACGGCAAATGGACCACCGTCCTCGTTGACGACCTGCTACCTTGTGATAAGAGGGGACACCTCGTTTATTCTCAGGTATAATATTTTTTCTCGGAGAAAAAAGTTTTAATAAAAATTACTATACTGTTTTGTATTGCAGAGACATACGCGAAAAATTAAAAAGTTTACTGAAAAATACAGCAAAATAGACTGGTCTTACATTTTAGTAAAAATTTTTATTTATCAAATCTGTCCCTACATTACAAAGCAGTAGTCATTTTTACTGCAACTTTTATCTCCTTGTACCAAAAACCCTCAATGTGCTAAAATGTATTATTTATCGCGGAAAAATACCAGGCTAAAAGGAAACAATTGTGGGTGCCGCTAATTGAGAAGGCCGTAGCAAAAATTCACGGCTGCTATGAGGCCCTGGTCTCGGGACGAGCAATCGAGGGCTTGGCTACTTTAACTGGAGCACCCTGCGAAAGTGTGCCTTTGCAGCCGTCGGCACTGCCCAGCGAAGATGAGCTCGACAAGGACCTGATCTGGGCCCAGCTGCTTTCCTCGCGCCAGGCCATGTTCCTCATGGGTGCTAGCTGTGGCGGAGGTAACATGAAAGTCGACGAGGAAGAGTACCAACGAAAAGGTCTTAGACCAAGGTCACCTACTTTTCATTCTATGCACTAAAAACCTTGAAATTAAAACATTTATTAAAAACAAGAAAACCTCGTTTGTTACAGGCACGCGTATTCAGTGTTAGACGTGCGAGATGTTCAAGTAAGTCCAACTTATTATGAAAAATATCAAATCTTCTAAATTAATAACGCTAATATTACTGCTAGGGTATTAGACTGCTACGATTGCGCAATCCCTGGGGCCATTACAGTTGGAAGGGTGATTGGTCGGATGACAGTCCGATCTGGACAGTTCAACTGCGCGAAATGTTAATGCCGCACGGAGCTTCGGATGGTGTTTTTTGGATATCTTTCGACGACGTCCTCAGATACTTCGATTGCATCGACATCTGCAAGACCCGAGTAGGCTGGAGTGAGGTCAGACTCAGAGGCACGCTACCACCACTGTCATCTCTCAGGCACTTATCGTGCGTATTGTTAACAGTGCTCGAACCTACTGAGACTGAGTTCACGCTCTTTCAAGAGGGTCAGAGGTACGTAAATGTTAACAATTTTTACGCTCTAACATTGATATTGGAAAAAGTAAGAAATTTCTTAAGGAAAGGCTTTTCTTTGCATTTTTCAGGAATTCTGAAAAATCGCAGCGTTCTCAGTTAGACTTGTGCGTTGTGGTATTTCGGACGCGATCACCTGCGGCGCCGGAAGTTGGTCGCTTGGTAGAGCACAGTAAGCGGCAAGTGCGTGGCTTCGTCGGCTGTCACAAAATGCTCGAACGCGACCTCTATATAGTCGTGTGTTTGGCCTTCAATCATTGGCACACTGGTATGGAGGACACGTCGAGCTATCCAGAATACGTACTGGCGATACACAGTTCTAAAAGACTGCTGGTTGAACAAATATCGCCACCAGCCTTTGTACTTGCCGACGCCATCATCAGCCTCACACTTTCCAAAGGTCAACGACACGAGGTAACTTAATTTCGATTAAACTGACGCGTAAAATCAACACTTTGATAGTAAAATGAGTTATTTTTTAATCACCCAAAAAAATCTTTTATCGTCGAACAGGGTAGAGAAGGTATGACGGCCTACTACCTGACCAAGGGCTGGGCAGGATTAGTCGTGATGGTTGAGAATCGCCACGTAAACAAATGGATCCACGTAAAATGCGACTGCCACGAGAGCTACAATGTTGTCTCTACGCGAGGACAACTCAGAACTGCCGATAGTGTTCCTCCACTTCATCGGTAATCATCTCATTTAATTTAATAAAATTTACCTGAATAACAATCAATCAATAACAAACCGTGAAAATATTTTATTTTTAGACAAGTGATAATAGTACTGACTCAGTTAGAGGGCAGTGGTGGATTTTCGATAGCACACCGGCTGACTCATCGACTGGCGAACAGTGGCAATCTGCACGACTGGGGTCCTCCCGACACCCAGCACTGTCCCCCCATCGATACGCAGGTCGAGGGTCTGCACAGCCCACGTCTCATAACTTGAGGGCTTACAGACATTCGCAGACCATGTCTTCACTTTACCCTTTCCGTGCTCTTAGTCGCCAGCTTAGCCACGACTCAATGAAGAGATACCAAAGTTTCAAAATGTCGGGAGACGTACTGTTCTTCGTTTTTCGGTAATGCCTCTTGCAAAATTTTATGAAGTCATAAAGACCGCGTATTTTTGCAAGAAGTGGCACTTCAATTTCACTAGCTCGACTTTCACTGTGCTTACATACAATGAGCACTTTGTAACAAATTTTTTTTTAATGTATTGAAAGGCACGCATGTTTTTTTTTATTTTATTTAAAAAAAATTATGTGCATTGATGTATACTCGTGAGTTTTCTTTTTTATAAAAAGATACAGTTTGTTTTATGAACAATGAAAGATTCGTAGATATTTTAATGAAAGAAGAGATCTGATTTTTTATACCAAATTTAACATTGTATATAATCGGTGGTAGTCGAATTTAGTAATGATTTTTGAATATGCAAATGATTCTGAATTCTCTCGTAAACATAGAAATAAGTGAATTTAAAGTTTTCGCGCAAACTAGATTCTTACTAGAACATTAACCAACAATGAACTTGCTATGTATACAATAAAAAAGTTATTTTCTCAACGTACCTTGTAAGTGTCATAATAAGATTCAACAAGGCTCAAAGCTATTGTTCTTCAAAGTTTTTTAAGAAAGGGCGACAACAGTCGAATGTGAAGAATTTTCAAAGCAAAAAAGAGTGGGAAAACCAAAAAAAAGGTACTGGAAAGAATGAGCAAAAATGTGATTATTGAAACACTTAATTCTTTTAAGGGGAGTTGCTTGCAAACGTAACAATTCCAAAATTAATGATTGGATATCCGTTTAAAATAGTAAAGAAAAGGCTTTATCTTTCAAGTAGTTTTTTTTTTTTTATCACGATAAGTATAACAAAAAATTTCTGATAATTTCACCTTCCTGTATATATAGATGTACGAAATTGTTCGAACTCTTCTAGTGCAATATTAATGGAAAAAAAATTTCATTACGAACAAGTATGCATGTAAAACTCTTTCTTAAATATACAACCTTGAAATCTGGTGACTGAAATGCAAACTTGTTTAAATTTTTCTGTTCATTATATACCAGTGTAACAAAAGTTTGTGCTAAAAGTGGAACTCGATTGTCATTTTCAAATCAAATGTTTCTCCGGTATTGTTATAGAAAAAAGAGAATTGGTCTTTTATACATTTTCACTGCCAAAAGATGATGATATCGAGTAGATCAATATTGCGCATTTTACATCACAAAACTATATTTTAAATAGGGTTTAGTTGTTTCCAAGGAAAAGGAATGATTTTATGTACAAAATACGTAACCAAAACATTTGAATCTTAAAGCAAAGTCTAGTCGTTTGACATTCGATAACGCATAACTATAATACTCATTAGTCGAATCTCACTTTTTTTTAACAATTGAACTTGGTCCACTTGTAGCATGAAAACCTAGATCCGAGTGATGAAAAAAAATGATTTCACGAAGAATAAAAAAGAAACGACAGTATGATATATCGAAAATACTTCCTGAAATCAACCTTTTTGTGCCTGTCCAAGCGAATGATGCTTCGAACGTGAGCGAAGTTTTTTGCCCTGTTGTATTTGTCTAGAAAAAATTGATCTACGCAGCACAAAGACTTCGAACGTAATCTTACTGTTAGTTAGTGTACATAAGATACGATCGAGTGGTAAAAGTAAATTTTTCGATACCATTATTGATTTTAACTTTGTAAAATTTCAAGTGCAGATTAACGATTGTTTTATTATTTCTACATTTTATCTTCATTGTCAAGAATAAAATATCGTCTTTGATTGAATTAGTAAAACAAATAAAACTTTATTGTTTTAGCTGGTATGATTTGAATTAATAATTTATTCAGGAAATGAATAGTGCTAACGGCAGCATATCTAAGCGAATACTTTCCACATTTTACAATAGCAGTTAATCTTATTGTTTTTTACAAGTGTGGAAAGACTGTACACCCTTCAAGCCGTAAACAAATTTGAAAAACATAACACAGTTAAGGATGAAAGTTTGTGTTGAAGTCACGATTGTGAAAAAATGTATATCTTATAATGTGTTCTAAAGAATGTTACTTAAATGTCAAAGTTGAAATAAAAAAGTTTAAATTCACAATTCGAATTAATTTCGGATAAGAAATTAACGAAATATACGTGCAATTTCCAAGGGGCTATGGCAATCAGTATTTTAATCGGAAAGTAACGATATCAGTTTAAAGAAATTCATTTGAGCAACAAGACAATATCCGATTTTGTGATCGACCAATTGATCAAATAGCTCACGAGAAAAAGGCGTTAGATTTTTATTATATTACTTTAGTAAAGTTAAAGTGACATTACATATTAAGTTAAATACTCTTTTGTGGTTTAAAAAAAGGGGGCAAATCTGAGCTACTATAAAAATATTTTTAAAATGAACAAACTTTCCAATGTCAAGGAAATATCAGTACAATGTAGAATGTAAAATGTTGCGAAGAATTTGTTACAAGAAAAATGGCTAAACAAATATAGTAACATGGTTCTGCATGCGCCAGATGAGGAAAGTTTGCTTCTAAAATAGAACGGAGAAAAAGTTGAATTTCTTTAATTTTTTGAATCGCAAGTACGAAATGCAATTAGCGATAATGCCTGTAGGTTGGCCTAAAGTTTGAATTGTTTTGTACGTTCAGTTTAGTTTTTTTTCTTTTAAAAGAAGAAAGATACTTATAAAATGTGAATGTTCGAACTCAGCAGAGATGATGCAAGTATTTAAATTTGTATAAGAGACGAGGAACGAGACGCGATTTTTTACCGCTCACAAAAGCAGAATAAACAAAGAAAAAAAATTAGCTGAATAAATGATAGCTTGCAATAGATTCTGGATTCAGTGGCCTTCGTTTTTTAACACGACGTTACAAAAGATAATGATGAAACTAAGAGTAAATGCGAACTAAAGATGAAGTAAAAAGTATGTACAGTTTGAATAGGGCGAAGCGCGCTGAGTATAAAAAAAAACACGACAAAAGAAGAAGGCGCAATTGAAAGAAATGAGAGATTGAGATAAAAAGAAATTACGAGAAAAAAAATACTCCACTACCGTAGTAAAGTTCGAAGTTCTTTCTTTAAACTAGACAAATGGTTGAAATCGTAAAAGAAGGCTTGAAGAATAAAATGAAAGTGTTTAAAAAAATAGCTGTAGATAAAAACAAACATACGCCGGTGTTTTGAATTTGAAACTGTGAAGCTGCCCTTTCATTCTATAATTGTTGCTAAAGACAAGGAAATGCGGGACTTTTTGTAGAAAGCATTAAAATTACTAAACTTAAATCGTTGAAAATTAGCAAACTCTTGTAATTTTATATTTAGTCGCGCAAGACAACGCATATCTAAAATCCAGAAAAATATGTAGGAATTAATAAGAAGGGAACGTTAAAGTGATTGAATAAAAAATCATTAAAATGATGAGTATACAAAGGTTTGGAACGCTAAGAATTATTTGAAAGGCCCGCTTCGTTGTTAAATTACTGATGATTGTTTTCATTTGACACTGTGGAAGTGCACGCTGACTTGTTGCGATTTTATTTTTCTAGTGAAAAAAGCCACTGTAATATGATTTATTGCATATTTTGAGATGGTGAATGGTGCTTAAGAACAATTGGCTCAACACATTATAAGTCGATATTTTCACGGAGTGTATTTTGATTCATTGAATCACGCCCTTCTTTTTCTTATCGTTTTTGCTTTAATGCACAGTCGTGATTAATTTCGCAATGAAAATGGGACAATAAAAAGATTTCTTTATCAATTGCTTGGAAAATTTATTGAAAAATTCACTAAAAATCAGATTTCTAATGAAAAGTCAATGTACACTCCAGCTGAATTTCCGGACGCCATTGAGATGTACGTAGGCATATTGTATTCTTACTGTGAACAATAAGGTGTATCATTATATATGTATAATAGGAAACGTAACGAAAAAAAATAACGTGTCATTTTACAATCATTGTGCGATTTATATATTTAAAGTAAAAGAATTAAAAGCATGAAAGAAGAGAGTAAGAAGTAAAAATAAAAAGGAGAGTATAGTAAAAGGTATGAAGACACTTAGCGAGGGCAAATATATATATGATTGAACAGTGAAAAAAAATGTAGCGCGTACCAGGTGTCTTCTAAATTCGCGAAAATTGTGATTATAAAGCGTAATAATAATGATAATGATAATATTAATAAATGATAATGATATTATATAAAGCAAAGGGACATTTTCCGAGGCTTGACCATGATTGACTTTTCATATACGCAAAAAAAAAGGCTTGACAGAAAAAGCAATAGCAAATGAATGGAGACATTAGCGAAGCGCCGTTTACATTCCAGCCATCGTTCTATGAGACAGAGGCACACAATAGTGAAATCAAAAAGGGGAGAATCAATTCGTTGTTTACGTGATTCATTTGATCGATACCGTCAGGCACGATGAAGAAAAAAAAAGAAAACATAGTCCATGAAGAAAATGAAGCGATAGGAGAAAAAAAGCTACATGTGATGTTTGGAGTGCAAATCAACGGAAGGCGGCGGCGCGTCTTTTTATGAGAATGAGAATTCATGGCTTGGTAAAATTGTATAAACGGGAGCTTAGGGTAAATGCGTGACTTTTTCGAACAAAGGCGCGATATGGATGTGTCCGACAAAGAGGAGCGCGAGTGCGAAATCGTTCGAAGAAGTTCAATATTCGTTAAAAAAATATAGTAGCGGTTTTAGAAGCACCTCGTACAAAACGTAAACGAAATAAATAAAAGAAATAAAAGTGAAAGAAAATCTTGAGAGAGGCAGCAATCAATTTTGTGATAGTTCGCGAATCGATCCGATAAATGTGAGCAGGACAATTTTCTTCGTCAAGATAAAGAAAAAATAATGCAATGGAAAATAAAAAAGGCCGATAAAGGAGAAAAAAATGAGAGAACAAATATTATTTCGCATCCTAGAGATAAAACTGTGCTTGAAAGCGAGAGGATAGAAGCGTGAAAGAGAGAGAATGTGAAACCGAATATAAAAGAATCTCTAATTGCGAATATAGTTGAACGAGAGATAACGTATTATATATATATAAGTATATATATATATATATAATAAGTATATATGATATCTACCATTATAAATATATAGAAATGAATACCAAAATTGTGTTGTCCTTTGATTTGTATCATGTAGGCACATTTAATAATAAATCGAAATATAATTCAAACTATTCTTTTTATTCATCTCCCCTGCAAATGTAATTTTTACATTGCAAAGTGCGTAACTAGTGTCATTGACATAGCCGTCAAGAGTATCTAAAAAATAAATATTTCTTTATTTTGTCTATAGCATTGCGAAATATTTATACGAAAGCTTTTACCATACCAAGACGCCCGTAGCTCCGCCAGTCATTATTATGTACATTTTAGTTAAATGATATATTTCGCGTCTAATAAAGGTGATGCAGCCAACGTGACGCATTTTACGCAATTTTAATAGGTCCAAGCAAGTTGAGCTTCTAAAAAAGCACGTAAAAGAATTTTTCATTAGTAAAGCAAGCGACTCTAATGAAGTCTTATTACTTATTGGCATTATAGATGTCCGTGCGATTTTCGTTATTTATGCAGCAGGAGCTGGGAATGGAACAAACATAAGTGCCCAAGTAATCTTCGTTTCTTGACTCGTTGACTTGTTTGTACACATTTTCTTGGTTGCACCAGTCCAAGAAGCCAGTGACGCCACAGCATTTGAACTTTGAAGAAACGCACATTTTTATTTCTTGGAAGGTATTAAAAATTTATACATAGAGAGAAAAGTTCTAATAAAAATTACTATATTATTTTATAATGCAGGAACAAAATTGATAAATAAAAAAAATTTCTTGCCTTACAGTAATTTTTACTACAACTTTCTTCTCCATGTAGAGTCACATTTGAATACCGTATTGTGATAATAATCCCAAGGTTCTTTAAATCGGTTCTCTCTTAGGGTGGTCATCAAGTGCGGCTCGACATGCTCATCGATACTTTTTTGCGTGGAATTCAAGAGGAAAATAATGGATCCACTTAGAATTCCAAATATAAAGGATGCACTCGCATGCTGAGAAAGAGCACATGTATGCACATACATTTTATTATTGTTTACTTTCATTTTACGTTTACTTACAATTTTTATATTTGGCGGCGTTTTGAAAATAACATAAAGGCCAGTCACAGAAAGGATCAAATAGGAGAAAGAAAGAACGTAGAAAAATATGATTAAACAAACGTAAACTTTATCCTTCATAATGAGTAGCATGGTATCTTTCGTAAAAGTGAACGCCAAGCCATTTCCGAAGAACAGTAGGCTTAGAATCTGACGATGGCAATGTTAAAGTATGAAAAGTTTAATTGTTATTAAAAATACTCTCTAACTTTTAACAGAGAAAACATCACTCTTTTTGGCAATGATTGCGTTTTTCACTGAATAATTAATAAATTAACGCTATTTTATCAGTGATGCTAATTTAACTATGTCAAATGCAGTTCTAGAATCACTATTTTCGCAGTGAAAACTCGAAACCTGCCAAAACAGTGAATGTTTCATTGACATTATTAGTGAGTTTTTAATTCTTTATTTAAAAAACAGTAAATAGTCACTATTAAAACTATAAATTTGCTAATTTTCGATAATAATAATTCGCTGTTTCAACAATGGATATTCACTGTTTTTAGCAGCGATAGTTCATTGTTGTTTATAGTGAACGATTACTGTTTTTTGTGGTAGGTACTTACTATGTTTTTGTAGTGCGATTCTACTGCTTTTTACAATATATTGTTTATTACTTAGTACTGATTTGTTTCACTATATTTACTCGCTAAAGCTTTTAGAGTGCGCCCTTCATTCTCAATGAGAACTAGTTAAAATTTATGATTTTAACTCTGTAAGAGTTAGGCTTTTAGAGTGCAAGTGACATTTTCGAGTGAAAATTTATTACTCGGGAATTTAAATAGCGTGATCGTTTTCACTTGGGCTAAGAGTTAAAGTTTACTCCAGCATGGAGAAGCGATGAACTCTATTAAGAGATGTTGAGAATCGGCCTATACTATAGTGATTTTCACTATAAAAACTTTAACGTGTATCGCAGTGCATATTTACCATAAGTGAGCGACATGCTTTTGTAATTTCTAGTTTAGTTATAGTAATTAGTTGCTTTAATTAATTCAAATCTTGTAATTAAGGAGTATTGGGTCCGTTGAATTATTAATAAATAAATAAATAAATATTTCACTACTTTAGATTTAGATTGAGTAGCCTTGTCAAAAAAAAAACATTACCAAAATGACGGAATTGAGGAATATGCAAATCCATCTAATGTTATCTAAGCAAATCGCCAGCCTATTATCTCGTACTCTTTGACGCTGCTCACAGTGATTCTTCTCCTGCCGATAGTTCCTTTCCCCGTCGGAATTATCAGCCAGATCTGGCGTCGAAGCAGTCTCCGCCCTTGGCCAGCTCTCGTGCTTTTCGTGATCTACGCTCGTCAATATTTTATTCCGCTCCTTTGAAATCAAGGCCTTTCAATAATGGCACATAAAAAATATCTCACTAGAAGGGATCGCGGAAGATCTGGTCTTTCGAACGGATTCGATCGGACGCCATTGATAAGGCCTGCACTTGAGCAGCTTTGAACGGTTCGTCGGTGACTTGGCTCGAAATATCGAGCTGCTCTCCACTGCGCTTGCGTCCGCGCTCTTAAAAGAAAATTCGCCAATAATCTTTTTCCAAAATTAAAAAAATCTAAAAATCCCTCTCACCTGTCTAACGTTAAACAGTCTGCGAGTACCGTGTTTATGGTAATTCGGAGGGTCGGCCTCCACCGCGTCCTCGGGATTCACCCTTCGGAACATAGTTTACCCTCCTTACGATCGATCTACATTCTTCTCTATTGAGTGCCAATACATTTTTACTATAGGTTAACCCACCAACCCCTTTCAAATGAATACTCTGAAGTTTACACTGCATATTTTACCTTTCACAATACTTCTCTCTTTATAGAAGCCTGACATGTCTCGTTTCATAAGGTGCAGCTCAAACAAATTTAACTGCATTACAAGGGCTAACTTCAAATTTTCAAACTTTAATATATTAATGAAAGCAAATTACTGTGAATCCCCGAATCGCCGTTACTAACCAAATTAATTCATTTCAAAGCCCTTCTCGTATTTCTATAATAATATTTTTCAATTAATTATAGAATTCGGCATACTCTTTTCGCTAGAACTCTTTCAAAACATATGAAATATATATTTATATTTATTCAAATGTTAATTTAAACATTTAACAAATAAAATGATCATGCTTTATATACAAACTACACGTTTCTGGTCATTTACATAGAGAAAAATGATTATTAGTAAAATTACTGAAATAATAAATAAACTTTGCTTAAAAAGTTAAGTAAACGTAATTATATAAAATTTACTCATGCAATAACTTATATTATAATATAAAAATTATAAATATTTAAGCAAATTTTACTTGAGTAAAAATCAGTAATTTTTACTGCAAGCTATTAAGTAAAAAAAAATTTACTAACAATTTTTCCTCGGTGTTTAAAAAAAACAATAAATAAACGTTACATAAAAAATAAGCACAATATTTGAAATGACGATACGTAAACTTTATTTCTTAAGAATCGTATTTCAGGTAGTAGTAATATATATATGTATAAATATATACACATAGCATAGTCGCACCACATTCGGTCGCGCTTAATTCTCATTCACTATATGTATAAAACAACAAGGAAACAACTTACAGTAAAATCGTAAATATAATTCTCAAAGAAGTGATCCGTCCTCACTCCTCATGCACTGTCCTTACATTTAATACGCATCTATCTTAAATTTCTTTTAGCGCTTTACTTTTAACTAGTAGATCATCTATGTATATATATATGTATGTATTATAATATATATATACATAGAAAAATCAAAATAAAAAGAAACTCGTTTGCTCCTCAATTTTTTAAAGAAAACGCATTGTAATCTTTCGTGAGGAGCTATTAAGAAGTCGTTTAAATTTATCGAGTGAAAAGTTTTGCGGGAGAAAATGGCCACATGAAAGTTCGCACGCATCGTACTCTTAAAAAAAGTACTAAACTTGACGGATTGTACGCAAATCCCGTGTCTCTTTTATTTATTTTTTTTGTTTCTTTCATGTTATTTTGTACAAAATCGAACGTTGCATGTGGCGATTTCTTCGTAAATTAACAAATATACAAGTAAGCTATTCTCTCTTACGTCGTTATTCCTCTTAATTTATTTTTTCTAATTATTTCTTAGTTGTTCTTGGGAAACTGGAAGTCGTTTTCCAAGGCAGTGAGCTCCCCAAGTCGCTTTTTTTCTTTAATATAGTTTCCCATTTCCTAGCGGTTTGCTTTATTTTTATATTTTATTTGTTCATCGTAACAAAATAAAAGTATCCAAGAGATTATACATTTATCTACAGCACTCGCTCTTACATATCGCATTTCCTTATTCACTTTATCAAGCAAACGCTTGCTTTCTCGTCACCTTTTTCTGCGGCTAATATAAATCTTCTCTTGCCACCGTACGTTGACTCGTCGTCTAATCACTAATGTTTTCTTTTATAAATATAATAATATATATTACTCCTTCGATCTACATATAGACTGCCTTTTCGGTTTTTTCCTTTTATTTTGCATGTATATTCACACGCCAGAAAAATTCTCTCATTATTTATAAGTATATAGTCGCTCGCGCGGCTGGCTGAACGTTCGCACGATATAAGTATACATTTGCTCTACTTTACAAGAAGGGCCGGAGGTGTATGTATATGAGCTTCTTTTCTCTTACAATTAAAACTTTCTTCTCCTCAGCCGTTGATATATTTACAAAAAAATGAGGATCTTCAAAGGGTCATGCATCTTCCACTATTTACAACAGGCTACAGTTTAATCTCCTGATTAGATTCACTTCCTTCTTTCTGCCTCCTCTCAGAATTCATTACTTAAGTATAATCGAACTCGAGTGCGCGTACTCGGTTCGCGAATTTCATTTCATTGTATTGCAGATAAAATAGTGAATATTTGTCGAATTTCACGCGCATTTTCATTTTGTTATAAATACTTTTATATTACGCATTTATCCACTTAATGATTAAAAAGTCAATAAAAGCCCTCTAAAGCCATTTAAAGCAATCTTTACAAGTTAAAATTAATGTTTTTTCCTTTTATAGATAATTTAACTTTGAGATCAAGTACTTTTGGACTAATCGTTAACTAACACTTTGTAAATATTTAACAAGCTGTCATTACAGATAAATGAAATTCCATGTAATAAGCTTAAATGTTAATACAATAAAAATAGGATAAAATTGGTTAATAAAAAAATAAGTTTTGTTAATAATCTAAGCAAAATAAGTCTTGTTTTTACACGCGTTTAATGAAGTTGAAACGAAAATTTACACTGCCAGTGGAAAAAATGAAAAAATAAAGTAACTTATGCGGTAGCCAATATCTAGCAACAGTGAGATAAAGCATCATTTAGTATATTCTTTTTTATTATCGTCAGAAATCTTATTTATATATTTACAAATGATAAGTAAAAAATCTAGATAGCTATCTCCAAAGGACAAATGCAATTATGTTAATTATTTCATTTATATCCTTATGCGGAGAGCCTAATGCGATAGCTCTTTATTGACATAGACACATCCATCGAATGTATACTGCCTGAAGCAACACAGCCACTCAACATATACGCCAAATACTTAATGGGGTTCTCTTTACTCTTTACTATAACAAGACTGAAAAGAGAAATTGAGTGCTTACATCTGAGAGCGAGTCTTCTCCAATACTTGCTTGAAACGATCCTAACTTGAGAACCACCCATTGTTTTAATCAAACTCTAAGTGTCACGAGGCCTTCAAATGAGAAGGAAATTTCGTCAATTCAACAACGATTTACTTTAATTATTATTAAATTAACAAAACTAAAAAGTTTATCCGTTTACATGTTTAAAAAGCTAAGATATAGTTTTTCTTGCAAAATACTGTCAAGAGTGCTGTACTAGTCATTTCTTTTTTTTTTCTACAACAAATCAGTACGCACATTTTTCCAAAAAAAGAATCCATCAGCAATGAGTCACACGAGACAAAAAGTAATTAAACGCGATTATAATTTACTGTTTTAGCTTTTTATTAAAAAAAGTAGAAATCTTTCAAGATCGCAAATACTTCTTACGAGATAAAAAAGGAGAAAAAATATGTATCTGTAGGACAAACATTTTTACAGTGAAGAAAAAAATCAATAAATCTCACAAGTTTAAACGATGCTAAAATTGATCTATTATAATAAAAAGCACTAACTCCCTTTTTCATCGCACTGGAAATTGAATTTCTTGCTGTCGATCAAGTTATTTGCCTCGCACTCTCATTTTTCCATTTGTGTGTGTGTATATATATATATTTTCACTCTTTCTTCCAAAACTGGCTCAATATTTGTCTTTTCTTTCTCACTTGTTAAATGCACTCTCAAAAAAATAAGCCCCCACAATGATATCCTATATTTCATTATAATCATAACAAAGAGGAAATAATAAAAAGATCAATTGTGTAAAGAAAAAATTAATATATAAATGTACAATAAACTTTTTTAAAGAGCACTCTCCGATTTTAACTGAAAGACGCATACTAAAATGAACTAAACGAGGATAAAAATAGAATTGTTAATTACATTAAGTTATTCCTCCAATATTATACACTGACATGGTCAACTTAAAATTAAGGCGTATTCCCTTAAGCGTAAAAATTAAAAAAGTATAAGAATGAAATAAAAAAGAAGTGTTTCTTGGAAAAGTTCGTTCTTTTAAAAAATATTACAATACTTCGTACTCATATAATTCATTAATGCTCTTTATATACTTAATAATTTTAATAATAATAATATAATAATAATAATAATAATAATAATAATAATAATAATAATAATATAATAACCAATAAATTTATATAAGACAGGTAAATTATTAATAATAATTATTATTATTACCGTAATTATAGTTTTTTCAAATATTTACAGAGTGTTATGATATATGAAGGGGCCCCCGCCACCGTTTTGGCTAAGTCATTTTATAGCTACACATTTTCGATGAACTGTACACGCTCTGAGGTGGAAGGGGGCGGAAATGAGGGGATACTGGATTATACAAAGTAAAAAGTGAAAGAGAGAGGAGGCAAGAAAAAAGAGGTTCACACAAAAAATCGAGATATGGAAGGAAAAAAAGTTGATAGGAAGGCAAAAAGAAGAGAGAAAGAGACAAGCAATTGTTTAAATCGGTTAGTCGTAAAAAGAGGGGGCCCCCCGAGCTATTCCGCTGCTTTTTTTCCTGTCGTCCAGATTTCTTCTTTTTGAAAAAGATAGCTTTTAAATCAACGCGATTACTCTTTTTTATATCAATATATAAATTCTCCCACGTCGTAATCACTAATGAATTAGCAGCCTGTGAATTTACCTCTTTCGCTTTCTTATCGTACGATACTTTTCTCGTTTAGTCAACAGCCATCGCGACGGGGTTACAATTCAATGGTTCCGCCGTCATTAATTTTGTTGCCACGCTACCGACCCAACGAATTTAATTAGTTTGTTTCGAAGATCCAAACGATGTATTTGGTTACGCTCGCAGTACGAATTTCGTCAACTTGCAAGCTTCGCTTCGATGCGCTAGGCGTCCCACTTTGCGGTGTCATACACACACATACACCCACACAAGCGCGCACGCACTTGCACACTCAAACATAATTCCGTTTTCCTACACAATTGCCTCCAGTCTTTCATTTACGAGTTAATAAAACACTCAGATGCATCTGAAGCTAAATTTTTGTAGGTTGATTTTTTCGCCTTTCTTCCTCGCATTCGTAATAATCTTGTAAAACTTTTTTATGTAATAGTTACTATAAAGTTTTCGACCCTGAGTCGGCCGTTAAATTTATTTTCATTTAACATATTTCTTTCTTTCACTCACATTTTCATGATTCATCGTCACACGATACACCCACAGCGCGGACTGCCGTAGTTTTGTATCATATTTATTTTTTTGTTTAATAACAAATGATCTTATGATCTAACATCATCGCTTAATAACTCTGCGCTCTAAAAACTCAGTATTTTTGTATTACTTTATGCTCTCTCTCTATCGAGTCACGTTGCACTTAGAAATTTTTGTTTATTTCTCTATCCTCTCTACCTTAAGTTTAAAACATTACAATACGCAGATTGTTGATTCCGCTGTCCACCGTTAATTCTCTAAGTAATATCCCCCTTATCTCTCTCTCTCTCGCACCATACACACGCACATACACACGCTTGCACACTTCATTGCCTAACTATATTTGCATCTTATGTCACAATAATATTTAATACATATACGTAATGGTAATAACTGCATTATCGCTACAGTAGATTATTTTAGCATTTTTTATCATTCATCAATGATTCATCAATAACTAATAATTAATTAACGTTAAGTATACACAACACATTTGTACGATTTCACTTAAATCTGCGTTCGCACGACCATCAGCAGCAAAGAAAAATAAAGTATGTATATATATATATGTATAGAAGAAAAAGGACGTACGAGGGATACTCAGTGTATTAAAATTGCTTCCTTTCATTAGAGGTGTATAATTCACATATTATAGCGACATCATCTGGTTTTGCCTTTTTCAGGGGGAACTGGAAAAAAAGGAAGTTATACAAAAAGGAAAAGCAGGTGGGTAAAAATACATAATTCGTACGTGGAATTTTTTTTTAAAAGTTCTATGTATGTATATATATGCATATATATTTATATACATATATGATATATCCCTCCGTTGCTAACACGCACGATACGTGTTATAATTATAGTAAGTATTTAATTAAAAACTTGTTCTAGGAAACTTGTCCGCTTCGCGTTTGCCTCCACTTCTCATATACATACACCTACATAAAAACGCCACACACAGCCATACACGCGCGCACATATACTTATATATAATCGAGAATTTCGGCGCTTCATCGGCGAGATACAAAAAGCAAAGAGAGAAAGAGAGAGAGAGAAGAAAGAGGGAGGTGGAGAATAGAAAACACAAAAAAAGGACACGATCGGGGAATGAATGTGGACCTTCTTCTCGTGATAAACATCGAGTCCTTTCTATTAAAAAAAAAAGAAATATATAGATAAAAGAAGTTCCACCTTCAAAGATAATCGCTATCGCATCCTTCTTCCGCTACAACTTCATTATTATCCTCCCCCCTCCTCAATATGCGCGATATTTTTATATATATAATATATATTATATATATATTTATAAACTATACAAGACTCTCTCTCTTTTGCTTTTTTGTCACAGCAACGGCGCGCTCGTCGTTTCGCGACAACCGCTACGAGGCGCCACGAAGCGGGGCACCGGTCCAGTAAAGGCAGTCTATTGTCGCCGCGGACGATACAGTCATTAGTATTAGCATTGAAACACAACGGTTCAGCCACAGTCACTACAAGCCCTCGACGAACTTGGAGAGCTGATCTTGCGGTGTCATGGACGTGACATCATTCGCGTCCGGGCCTCCCGCGGCGCTGGGAGGCGCAGGCGATGGATGGTGGGGCATTGCCGAGGGGTGGCCCGGGCCGCCCGCTCCCTGTCCCCCCGAAGTCGCCTGACTCAGTTGCGACAACATCATCTCACTAGGGCCACCGAGTTCGTGCGCCGGCGAATGTGTTGGGGTCACGTGACCGCCCCCGCCACCACCACCCGGATGATGATGGGGCGAGGGTACGGGGTTCGCTCTTGGAGACGGCACTGGCTGGTTACGGGGTGACGGCACCGGACGGGGCGATGGATTTGGCTGTGGCGATCGGATTGGAGGAGGCGAACGCACCGACTGCATTAGTTGCTGCTGCACCGACGAAATACCAGGCGGTCCCATTACGCCTTGAGGTGACGGTACCGGTGGAGGTGTGGGCTTCAGACCCGGTTGTCCGTATCCTTGTTCGTTGAAGCCGCTGTAACCTGTTAAAAATAACACGTTTAATGTATAATGCAGACCCGCATACAACAATTTCTGAAGAGTAATAGCTGGAATTAAATCCTCACCAAGCATAGGTGGCCTGGTAGGCCTTTGTTGTCCATATGGCGGAGCAGAGGGTTGCGTAAACGGCTGATTGCCCGCTGCGGCAGCCGCCGCCGCTGCAGCCTGTTGTTGTTGTTGTTGTTGCTGCTGCTGCCTCTGTAAGAGCATAAGCTGCTGCTGCTTGTACCACTGCTGCTGCTGCTGCTGTTGTGGCATTGGCTGTTGTTGCCCCTGCTGCTGCTGCTGTTGCTGCTGCTGTTGCTGCTGCTGTTGTTGCTGATTCAGCATCGCCTGTATCTGCATCTGCGTACGACCGGCTTGTCCTTGTTGCTGCTGCTGCTGTTGTTGCGCAATCATGTGCAGCCCTGGCTGTTGCTGCTGTGGCTGCTGCTGTTGCTGCTGCTGCTGCTGAGATTGACTAGGACCCAGCGTGATGGCACCACTAGCACCATGCTGACCGGTTTGCTGCTGCATGGCGAGTGCCTTTTCAAAATAAAAAATGTTAAAAATATAGGATTATAAAATAAATTAACAGTATATAACAAGGAGAATAATTACAAACGAAATAACGGCTTTCTACGTAACTCTTAATATGAATTTCTTGTGGCAAAATTTGAATAATGTATGTACTATAATATCACTAAACTTATCATTAACGTTAAATTGTAACCTAAAGAATACTGTGAATTTTAAAAACACTAATTTTATTTTAGTTCATAAACAATCATGATTTTAAATATTTGTTGCTTAAAGAAATATAGTCCACGGAAAATATTATTGAAAAATAAATCATAAAAAATTATGAGAAAATATGAGAAATACGCACTTGTCGCTGTTTGATGAAGGCAGCCATAAGAGGCGGATTGCTCTTGAGAATGTGGAGTATTTGGTTTTGCTGCTCGGGAGTGTTTGGACTCCTCAAAGTCTGCATCAATTGCTGCAGCGCCTGTTTACCGCCTTGGCCCGTAGGAGCGCCAATTACGCTAGGCTGACGAGGTAACTGCCCACCCATGCCACCCATTCCTGGCTGACCCTGCTGTTGTTGCTGCTGTTGCGGTTGTTGTTGCTGCTGCTGTTGCTGCTGCTGCTGTTGTTGTTGCTGTTGCTGTTGTTGCTGTTGCAAAAGCTGCGGCGCTTGTTGTCTCAGGCCTGGATTTTGCTGCATCACTGCGTTCGGCTGATACCTGAAGTTCAGGGTGTTGCCGCTTCTTAAAAAAAAATGTTCGATCAGTATTACCTAATTTTTTATTTATTTTTTAAATCTTGGCTGGACTTTTGGAAAAATTTGTGTCATTCGCATAGACCTAGCATTTTAAAATTTCAATTTGTTTTTTATTTGTATTTGATAAAATGAATTTATATAATTAAAAACTTGATAAATAGATTGATGTAGGAAAACTGTCATTTACCCTGGTGTCCATTGGTCCATGGAAATGAGATGCGTGCCAGCAGGATTGCCCATTTGCACGGGCATGGGCCTTTGCATTTGTGGTGGAGGCATGACTCCAGTGGGTTGCCCGGCCACCCCAACGCCAACACCACTGACTCCTACACCGACGCCCGTAGGTGTCACCTTGCCGTAACCAACATGAGGAGCTTGCTGTCGCGCTGCCTCTTCCTGCACTTGCTTCACCACTTGGAGTACGTGAGCTGGTGGAGTTTGTACAGGTTTCATACCCGTAGCCGGTTGATGGTGTGGCGAAGGCAACGACGTAGGACTCATACCGGGCTTCATCGCGACACCCACCGACATTGAGGAATTTGTTGCTGCAGGTCCATATTGCATAGCCGACTCCGAGCCCATTGGTCGCGTATTCGTCATCACAGCCATTCTTCGCCTGTTTACATGAAAAAATCGTTTATTGTTGCATTTCATAGTTGAGCATGAACACGTCATAAATTTAGACAAGATTCTGTTCTTTCAATAAAATTTGTGAAAATTTTTACCTCAGCAGTTGAGCCTGTTGTAATCGTTGATGCTGTTGTTGTTGTTTAAGCTTTTGCTTTATATTAAAACAAAAAGGTACAGAACACTTGTTGTCTTGCACCTGACAGAGCCTTGCATGGTGACAGCAAAGGGCAAAGAGCTGCTTGCAGATCGGACAGTCTCCGTTCGTTCGCCTCTTGCAGTTCTTTATGTGCGCCACCACTCTCTTCATCCTCTGGCAGCTCGCTAATCGACAGTTTGCATCCTTGCACTGGCAGGCATGTACCAAATGTTGTATACACCTCTGTATTGAGAATTTTCGTGCTCCCTGTAAATAAAATGTCAAATTTATATGTTACAGAAAAAATCTGAACTGAACCCACACTTTTATTTTTCTTTATTTATTTCATAAAAAGTGTAGTTTGCATAAATTGACGATAAAATAAATTCATTTTTCGAGTAGGACACAATTATTTAAAATAATAAATTATATTTTTTTATGCAAATATTGTTAATTATATTAATTTATGTTGATTCATTCAATTTTTTATTATTTTCGTAGCTTCAAAAAGATCGAGAATGCAAAGATTTTCAAGGCAATATGGCGCTTCAAGTTAGCTTTTGTACCTATATATATAATAGATACAGATATACTGAAGAGAAACGGTGGCAACGACTCCGCCATCTTGAGTCAAAAGCGTCGCATTTTCCTAGCGTAAAGTTGTTAGGTAATTCACGAATCTCACATAATTGTTTCAAACCTTTTTTATGGTTTTATTTTATTAAAAAAAAAAAAGTAATTATAAATGAAGAACGATTCTTTTTTAATAAGACGTTAAAACTTTTAAATAATCCGAGCATTATTTTATATACTCTCTACTAATATAATCTCTCTACTACGAAAAAAAAAACTTTGTTGCAAACTGCGTCGCTTATTTAACAAAAATAATATATTTAATCAATAGCTACTTAATTATAAAAAAAATATTGCCGTTAATTAAAATATTTTTACTTGTGAGAAAAAAATAATAAACTGTAAATAAAAAAAAAAAGAACTACTTTTAGAAATAATTTGGAATAATTTATTCGAAAGAAAAAAATAAAAAATACCTGAGGGTTGACTTGTTTAGCATCGGCCGGCGATGATCCATCATCCAAGTCCAATCCAAGTTTCTCCATAACGTGTGGATGACCTTCTTTTTCTTTACAACTTAGACACAAATCGAAGTCCTACAAAAATAAATAAAGAATTCGCATCAATGCGAATTTTTTTTTTTTTCGCACGGTATATACAGATAAAACAAAGAAATTTAAATTTTATTCAATTAGTTTAATATAAATTTTATCTGCAATTTGTGCGTTTTACTAAAGTTCATATGTAGAAATAATGTTTAATACTTACATCACACACAGTACAGTGATACCTCGTCTCAACGCGACTCTTACACTTATTGCAATCATAAACGAATTTATCTGAGCCTTGGTTATGCAATTCATATAACATGGACATAGAACTGAATTTCGCTCTTCTAAGCGACGAGAACTCATAATGTTTTTCTTTCGCCATAGTAAGAAAAGCATCACGACCATCCATCAGATCGCAGTTTAGAACTGGATCTGGATCTTGAATTCGCTTTAAAAAAAAAAAACAACATTAAAAGATTAGCATAAAAAAAGGAACTATTGGTAAAATAGCTATTGACAGTCTGTGTATTATATTGCAAACTTACCAATAAACTAGCCGCACTTTGAGCACTATGAAGCCGGATAACAAAAAATACTTCCTTGTGTTTTTCCATGGTAGCAAAAATCTTGGCCGAAAGATCATTTCCAGTCTGAGGAGTATTCGACTTTTTACTATTTTTCCTCTGATTAGCTTTAGATTTATTGGATTTTTTCGCTTTTTTCTGTCCTTTCTTTTTACCATCCGGCCCAGCTTCAGAATCATCAGAATGCGAGAATATCTGAAATCAATAATTATAATGGTTTAATGATATTGATTTACCCAATGACTGTTTCATTTAACTTATGCAAAGTAGTTTGGTTTACATTAGCAGCTGCCGCGGCTTCCGCAGCTTCGGCTTGTTTTCGCTTTTCTTCCTCTTCTTGATTTAATTCCTTTATGCTCTCTTCGAGAACGTTAGGCCAGAAGTCACCTTCAAAGTATGGTAAATCCGCGGCAGACGATAGTTTATCTTCCATTGCCTGTTTCAAGATATCCTAAAACAAATAATTAAAATAAGAGTTATTTAAAAATATTTTTATTTTAAGAAATGTAGCTTACGAACCTATGTTCATGCTTTGATCTTCACAAGAACATTAGTATATGCAAGCAGTTACTGTAAGTCCCATTAGACACCTGAGTACTATTACTTGTAAGCAGGTAACACAGGGACTAGGTAGGAAGCTTAAATTAATAATTAAAGTGACTTACCTTATAATCCAACACAATTCTTTCCACAATTCCCTTGTCCAACATTTTTTTATACCACTCTTGCAATCTTTTGGGCTTTGGAATTTTTTGATCTGCTGGATGGCAGTGGAAAATATAATCGTCCCCTTCCGACGGAGGACAAGCCCAAATATGAGCCATAGTATAACTGCAAACATTAACAAATATGAAGATGAAAAATAGGTCTTAAATAAATAATAATTAAAGAAGCAAGTATTAAATTCTTACCCTAATTGTTTAGCGTAGTCCAGGTATCCGAGCAGTATTTCGTGGTAGACAGCCGTTCGGAACTGCTTGGGCCTGAAAAAGTGAACCGAATCGAGATATGCAATGTACACCCGCCTGGCGTTGGGTTGCTCGCACTCGCTGCCGTATTCCTGAACGTGCATGCCGAAAAAGCACACGTCGGTACCATCTACTTCCTCAAATGCGAAGAGAGCTTTCGCTCGGTAAGGGAACTCGCGGGCCATCTGACCACTTTCGACGAAGCGACTCTTCATACCGGGCTTGACCTCGACCGATTTATCACTCGAGGCAACTACGCGAATCGCCACCTCGCCCGCACCTGCTTCCTTCTTCTTGAGGAAGTTATTGACTCGCGTTTCAATGTACGTGCCGAGCTTCGTCACCGGTAGCCGTTTAGCACTAAATTTGTTGTCTTTGCGCTTTTGACCCTTTTTCTTCAAGCAATTATCACAGGTATATCTAAAATGGAATTAATATTTTATTTAAATGATCTCGAAAATTACCAAATTGAAAGAATCATTTTATTATTGCTGCTTTCCATACCCTTGCGGCCAAATGGCCTCCATATGTAAAACGCATATTTGATGAACTTTTCTTCCACAATCTGAACACATTACAAATGGCTCTTGTTCTAAATGATCATTCTTCAGTTCTTGGAATTCCTCCTTTTTAATAATACTGAAATATCCAATAAACAAATGTAAAAACAACAATATTAGCAAAACCTTCTATTTCATTAAATTTTGTTTACTCACGTTTGAGGCTGAGTAGGATCATCACCTAACGTCACTGTATCGCCAGGAATGTCGTTGAAACATTTTTGACAGAAGGTATATCTGTCAGAAACAAGACCATACGACTTTACACTATTTGTATGAAACCTCCGAATTGCAATCCAAAATAAAGGGTTTTTCGGACATTCAGATTATTTCATTTTTGCCCAATTGAGTTTTTTTGTTTACAGCATTTCACATTCGTTGAAGGATGCATATAAATAGATATGTGCATTTGTTATTTTGGTTGATATATTTTTTGCCAATTGATTCAACATTCGTCCGTTTCAGCGTGCAATTCGTTCATTAAATGGTTTTAGTACGTTTTGTTTGTATTAATTATATCCATTGTTATTATTTTTTTATTGGCAATGCAATTTTTTATTTCCAGGTTTTGCCAGTTTCGTCCGAGTGTCCAAGAACCAATTGATCGATGGTGAAGAGGTTGTAGCGTAAGGAGAAGCAATAGTACGTAGGCAACACAAGAAGCGAGCAGCAAACACGGATTGGTTGTGTGTGCGTGTGTGCGCAATCCGTGGAGGTTTTTTTGAAGGAGGGCACATACAAAGAAAAGAACAAATGGTGCCATGGTTAGAAAAAAAGTTTTTTTTAAAAAAAAATTCAAGTTAATCACTACACAAAAATAAATGTTTACGTAGATTCAAATCTAATAATGCGATGGAATGTTTCAGACTCTCCGTATTTTATTATTAAAGTCTTGTAATAAATATGTCTCTTTAGTTAATAAATGGAAATTAGATTTTTAAGCAACAATTTTCAATACTTTGACTAATATGTCCTAAGTTGCTGTACAGAATTTTTGGTTTATTTTATTTAGTTACAATACTAAAAGTTTAACTAGGGTTTCTGTTTTACTTGATGCATCAAATGCAAAATCTAATAATTACAAAATTTTAATATATCTTAACAAATTTAAGATCATTAATATTTCTTACTTATTTACACTATCGTCTATTCTAATCTAGTCGTGCAAAGTGTATGTTTCAATTAAATTGCACGTGACACAATTATTATCAAGCTAGTTTTGTTATTACACTTGTTACTAAAAGGAGAAATTAATTTTTCCAACACTAATATGACATATTTTGTGCATGATTAACTTTCATTATATTAATAATTTTTACGAGATAATATTTATATTATAATGACATGATAACTGACCTGTTCTGATAGGAGTAGTACTTTGCATCCCTTGGAATTGTGCATAGCTGTTTACCATAACAGCACAGAACTTGAGGATTAAACGTATACTTTCTCCCACAACAATAACCTAAAGCTTCCATCACAGAATCAATTTCTTTCTCGAAAACTTCCGATAACTGAAAATATTTACACATCGTGCATTTTAGTTGTATGAGTATTTAGGAATCAATCGTACTTAAAGTAAATTGATTAATTACTAACCTTTGTACAATATCTATAAACTTTGGAACTCTTGCGATTGTATAACCAGGCGTTCTCGAACATCATCCAAACATCGTCAACGTATTGCCAAGGATCGCTGTATTGACCCGTATCCAATTTCCGTTTGATCGTCGACAGATCCATGGGTTTCTTTACTATGTCGAAGTAATCCGGAATACCGAGAGCCGTGGGATCGACAGGTTGCCTGAACGGCAGAGACTCAGGGTCTTGTCGGTAGAGTTTTTCAAGTGTTGGCATCAGCGCATGCCTTAGCTCGTCGGGTTTGAACAAGCAAAGTGGCTTTTTGTCTGTCGAACTACTACTCGATGGAATTGGCTCCGGCATGGCGGGTTTGATGTCACCGCATGACGATTCTTGACTCATACCCGATACTATTTCCTCTTTGATACCTGGTTCCTCCTTAGGGAAAAAGAAATGTTTTTTATGTTAAATTTTGATTATAGTAAGTTAAATTTAAAAAATAAATTGAATTTATATTACGCGAAAAAATATTATGCATAAACGTCAGCTTCATTTACCTTGATTCCACTGGTAGCCGACGCTTCAGTAGCTCCTTCTTCCATTGGCTCCTGCTTGATTTCGGTTTTAATCTGACTGGCGCTAGTCATATCGTTATTGACATTTTTTCCACTGCCACTGCCAGCATCACACCTGTTTGCATCGGCACCATCTTCCTGATCCATCTCCATTTTAATGTTGCCCTCTTCCTTAATATTATCGAGTTTGCCCTTGTTGTTGTTCATGAGTGGACTAGGGGAGTTATCTCGGTCGAGCGCTGCTGTAATGGCAGCCATCTGCGAAGACATGGAAGAAGTACGAGGCGCATTGAGGGCCGCACGCTCTTGCGAAGTCATTCCCTTGCCAAGGCCAGCGGGGGACGGAGTTGTGCCGGGATGAGGCGGCGTCTGGTTGGCGCTCGTCACCACCTGCGAGGGCGTCATAAGCGACGGCACTAGTGGCGTATTCGGAGTCGAGGTTGCCGATTGAGGTCCGTTCGTCATAGGCTGAGCACTTGGGCTTGGCCCACTCGAAGCAGGTGGTGGTATAGTCTGCGGCGTTGATACAGAAAGTCCATTGTCATTTGGCGTAGAAGCCGCCAGTGGTCGATTACCCAGGAACTGCTGCTGCTGCTGTTGAGTTTGTTGTTGCTGCTGCTGCTGTTGCATATTACTGAAGGGAGACGGCGCCTGGGGTATCGTTGTTGCCGTCACATTCTGATTCGACGTGCTCGTAGGCTGTGTTTGCTGCTGTTGAGCTGTCTGGGCCTAAAATTTAAATAAAATAAATAAATATCATAAATAAAGTTCAGGATAAACGACTTAAAAAGGTACTACGTACCTGAACCTGTGCTAATCTGACTTTCATAATATCATTGAATTGGTTCGGATTGTGAATTGGTGAACTGTTGGATAAGCCCGTCGTGCCATTGGACGTTGGAAATTGACTAGTGGTCACAGACGCCGTAGTTGTCGTCAAGTTTGCTTGAGACATCTGGGGCTGACCAAACGGACTGAGACCAGGATTTGCCACCATGTTTGCGTTAGAGACTGATTGACCATTAGGACTCGGACCCGCAGGACCCACCATCATACCTTGCTGCTGTTGGGCCTGAGCCTGCTATTAAATGTAAATAAACATTTTAGTGAAATATTTTCTTACTTTACTTTTTATTAATTGTAAACATGTCTTACCTGGGCCTGTTGCGCTTGAACTTGCTGTGCTTGCACCTGCTGCGCTTGCTGGCCGAATTGCATACGATTGTGCTGCATAGCCATACCGGAGGGACCGAGCTGGCCCATTCCCGGAGAATGGCTCCGTAGCGTAGACTGAACAGTACCAATAGGCCTCGGAACGTTCGCATTCATGCCCAATGGTGCACACGCTCTTAAACTTGGACCGGGAGCACCTGGTGCCGTAGGCTGTGGCTGTTGCTGTTGTTGTTGCTGTTGTGCTTGCAATTGTTGCTGCTGTTGCTCCTTGCGTTTTTGCCGCTTTTCTTCTACAAAATGTATGTAAACCGATAACCAATTATTGTAGGATTAACAAATCCATCAACTCAACAAAGGACGACACTTACCTAGTTCTTTTTGAATCTTATAAATTTTCTCAGCTAATAGGTGATAGTACTCTGACCTGGAGTTGGCAGCTTCGTACATGTCACCTTCGACTTTTCGGGCGTATAAAACTAAATTGTGCATTCTTTTGTCCAGCATAGCTTGCGGATCAGGAGTAGGAAATATAGCTTGAACCCTGAAAATAATAGTTTATTCTCAGTGCTTAATTCACATATGTAGGCAAAGTGACTGACTGATGTAAATGTAATAAAGCAGAATTAATGGTGAATTAATTATTTATATTATGTCTTAGAAATTAAATATTTTACTTTTTAAACAAGTAAAATATTAAATGTTGATGAGAAATAAGCTTTTGAAGCTTTTAAAGTATATTATTAAAGCTCTGCTAATATTGAAAAATTAAAAGGAAGTCATAAAAACAACGGAACTTACAATTTATGTACAAGGTGATTTCTGAGATCGGGTGTAACTGACTGGTGCCATTCCTTAGTGCCCTGAACAGGCGTCGCAGTGACTTGACCAGGCTGAAGACCACCGGGCAATTGTAGGTTAGCAATCCGACTACTGTCATTGACGAGGCCACCCGGCTGGCCAGCCTCGTTCAAGCCGAACAGTTGTTGCTGAATGTTAGCTGCAGCGGCGGCAGCGGCTGATGTCTGATTAGCAGCTGCCCCTGTTCCTCCTGCACTCGCGCCCGTTGGTGCCGACTGACTGCCTACAACTGCAGCATTTGCAGTCACCGCGGACGGATCCGAACTCAGCGGTAATGAGACGTTCGGCGCCACGACTTGCTGAGCAGTACCCACTACCGCTTGACCTGGGCCTAATGATTAATTTTATGTTATTTTATTTGAAACAAGTGTTAAAAATTCTGAAATCAGCACAACTTTTTTAAAAATGTTTCTAGTTATAAAAATAGTTTTCTTTTTTTAGTTTAACAAACAAATACCTGGTGCATCGCGTTGAGCCAGTCTGACATTGGCCATTGCACCAGGTTGTGTCTGCATTCCTGGGGTTGCCATTCTTACGCCTCGAGCGGCGTTTTGGTTTTGTAAGAGGCCGGGCTGCGTTGTCGGAGGTGCCGCGATACCAAGAGCATCGTACGCTCTCCTCATATCCTGCGGACTCGGACTCGGTTGACTATTTGGTTGTGCTGCTGCAGCTGTAAAATGCACATTCGATTAAAATCCAATAAAAAAACAAGATTGATCTATTTAAAGTTTCATTTAATCTTGAAAACTCACTTCCGCTATTTGAGTGCCAATTCTTTTCAGCCTGCTTCAAGGGCAAACACACGGGACAGTCGCTGCGCGTACAGTTCTTCCAGTGGCCAATGATCTGCCGAGAGGAACTACAATGCGACACCGTACAATTCCTGCCGGCCTGACACGTAGACATGTGAACCAGTACATTTTTCATGGTTTTGCAGTGAGGCAAATTGCACTGCCACTGCTCGCCGTTTGCTTGGTTCTCGCGACGTTGGCAATTGTGCGCGTGCAGGAACAATAGCAATTGCTGTTGAATCAGTTTGCGCTTTTCCGGATCCGCTATCAATGGCCGTTGTCCTATTAAGAATGAATTTTTAGTCATTTTTCTCGATTTAGACATTTCAAAAAGTGATTGAGTGCAATTTGTAATATTGACACTGTGGTTTAGGTGACTGACCCATACAGATTAAAACAATCAAAACGGGCTAATTAACCTCCCAAATTAATTTTGCGCATCTTGGAACTATTCGTCACTTAGGAAATGAAAGGACAAACGAACAAAGAAGAATACGCTGTTGAAGGTTTAAAACTTATCTTACAATTGAATAAAGAAGTAGTTTCAACTCACGTTGTTGCTGCGCTACGGCGCCGGGTACCTGCGCCTGAGTTGCTTGCTGGGGACCCGGCTGACCACCGCTAGGTGCGCCACTCTGTGGTTGAGCCGGACTCGGCGCGGGTGGCTGGGCTTGCTGAGCCATGCCACCTTCCTGACCGCCGGGCACTCCGACACCAGCTGTACCCGCGCCAAGAGGGCCGGCAGTGCCCGGACCACCGGCAGCGGGTGCTCCGCCAAATCGGCCTACCTGCATTCCCTGCATGCCTGTCACAACCCCACGTTGGGGAGGTGCGACGGCAGCAACCGCGCTACCCGCATTCACAGGTCCTGGGCCGCCGCCTGGTGAGCCTGCATTCGCAAGAGAAATCAAACATGAAGATTTTTCTTTAAGTAACAAAAAGTGAGGGAAAAGGTACACACCGTATCCATAAGGACTGGATGCTGCGGTCATTTGAGCCATGTTGGGCATGTTAGACATGTTGGGCGGCGCCTGCATTCTAGGACCAGCGGGACCAGGCCCAATGCCCACCTGATGCACCTGTTGGTGAGGACTTTGGCCGCGAGTCGGTCCGGCCACGAGGTGGGCCTGCTGCTGCTGTTGCTGTTGCTGCATGGCCACTCGGGCGTTCATCATGGCTCCCGGGCCGTTCTGCATTTGGCCGACCGCATGCTGAGCTCCGGCTGGATGATGGATACCCTGTGCGTTCGCCGGGCCGCCCATCATCGTGGCTGTGTTTAGCGGCTGCTTATTCAAGCTGTTGGCGACAATGAGACCGCCACCTGCCATTCCCGTCATACTGTTGTTATTACCGGCGACGCTGGCGCCTCCACTGCTCGTCATGACTAGGCCAGTGTTCATGGCCGCGGGGTTCATGGCCATACCGGCGGGTGGCTGCTGCTGCCCGGGATTCGGACCCTGTTGCTGCGACTGCTGCTGCATGCTCATCGAGGTCTGCAGGCCTCCGCCGCCCATTGAGTTCGTTATCGACATCTGCTGCTGGTTGTTCGCCAGCGAGCTAGCTATGCTACTCGGCAGGTTGCCTAGTGATACCACCATCTGAGGATCCACTACGTTCTTCGACACGGAGACATTCGGCGGTGACTGCATGCTCGGCGACTTGCTACCCAACGCGTTACCCGCCATCACGAGCGAGTTCGCCACCAGGCCCTTGTTGCCCTGCTGTTGAATAAAGTTTTTACATCAATTTTTTTCCTTTCATTAGGACAATGTTTATTTTTCACTTTATTATTCTGTGCACAAACCTGCTGTTGAATAAGATGATGTGATATTTGTTGTTGCTGCTGCATATGCCGAAGATCTGACTCCAGAGCACCATTTTGTTGTCCAGGTCCTGGTCCTGTGGCTGGTGGTTTAGCACTTTCTGTGGCTGAACCCCAGGAACTTGTAGATAGCAGATCATCCGGCAAATCATTCTCCAGATCAAACATATCTGTGTTTGTCATGAAATCTGGAGATGAAAACAAATCTGTTAGCTCAAACATTTGATGTACTGTCCTGTACTTAATCTCAAAAGAATTAAATTTAAAAGAACTTTTGTTAAATCTGGAACCTTAAATTGAGTGATTTTTATTCTAATGAACATGAGAAAATGCAACACACAATAACATGATACGCTAAATTTATAAAGAGAATGCTAAAAAAAGGACTGAAAAAATCTACTACAGAACTATAATGTTTGCTAATTTCAAAACAAAATTATGACTAAGTACATCTAAGTTAAGCTTAAGTTGTATGTTTTGTCATTCCTAAGTAAGACTATAGTTGGTGAGTAAAGGACAGACATTGTTATAGTGTAAAATGTACCGAAGATACCGAAAACAGCATTAGTAATTAATTTATCATGGAGATAGCATTAATATTACCATCACCAAAAAGTTTATTCAGAGCTACAGTTCAGTTTAAAACTACCGTTCTCCAAAATTGACTTTTGAATTGTCTCTTGACTTGCAAGTAACCCTTTATAACGTTTTCAATAAAAAAGCAAATACCTACAAAATTTTATGTCAATAACCTGTGAAATCTTTTATTTCACCTACACTTACAAATTTTATGTTTTTCATACAATAAAAATATTTTTCACTGAAAACACTTGATCTACTACATTATGAAGAATAAACAATGAAATTCCATTATATATACACGACAGACTATACCTTATGGACAGAAAAAAAACACAGTATTTCACATAAAAAATATATAAAAAAATTTTGTTTCAGTGTTTTGTATCTCACATGAGCATAAATAAATGAATATAAAAAATAAATAAAAATAATGAATAAAATAGAAAATAAGACATGAGACATACACCGCATGAGCAAAACTTAATGCAGTTTATGCTTGAGCGGGCATTAAACAAAATTTATTACAGTAAACTCGTGCTTAACTACAAAAGCTGCAAAGCTACTGATGACAAACTGTATAGAGTCACATGCGTAGAGATAAAATAGGTAATCTAATAAGGATTTTCTATTCTAATCTAAAATCCTATATAAAACCATTCATAAAGTACACGATGCATTTAATGCAGAAAAAAGTTATGTTGAACACATTTTTTTACAGCCTAAGTATATAATTTTTTAAATTATTCCTAATTAAAAGTAAATCTGTATAAAATTAGTTTTTATATTTATTTCAACTATATGTATATACAATTTCTTTTATATATATATATATATCTTTTAAATAATTCTGTCAGGGCTTATACAAGATTTTAATAATAAAATAGTATTACAAATATAACGCTGGTGACACCATACAAAATGAAGGCTTCATTTCGTGATTAGAGTCGTTTGAATATTTTAGTTTCAGTAAGATTTTACAAATAACTTTTATTCAGTCTCAAGAAAACTTCAGTAAAACGCACAACAATATTGCTAGATTATTACTTTGAACACCACTTTGATTCTTTATCCCTTTTTTTCATACTTTTTTTTTCGTGAAAAATTGATAGCCTCACACATTGTCTGCCGCATGTCTCAAATTAATGAAATAGATTTAGTGAGAATTTTATTAAAAACATTATTTTTTTGTCCATTTTTCAAGCTATTAGTTAATTTTCCTCCAATGATACGGTCACAGAATTTAATTAAAATATTAGGAGAACTGAAAGACACACTGTAATTGCTATTAAACTGTTACCAAGTCATTACACACAAGTACTTGAGACGAATTACTATTTGAAACTTTCTTTAGTTTTTATGAACTGTCACTTTGTTGAGGAAACCTAATAGTAGTTCAAACTTTTTTAAGATTTTGAAAATTAATGATTTTATGTGCTAATGAAGTGAAATTCGACGAAACAATAATTTTGATGGTGTTCAAACAAGTTGAATGCTGTTTAGATGGATTTTAGAGAATGATTCTCTTTAACTATTTTGATATTTTTAATGTTACTTTACCTAAATAAATATTTTTATCCTTAATGTAGAATTTAAGGATTAAGAAAATTATTATTTATAAATGTTTTTCTTTAATCTTTTAAAAGCACCATTATTTAAGTAAAATAAAATTATGAAGATAAAGTAAATCAGTATCCAAGATCCATAAAATTTTGATACATTGATTTTGACATTTCTTGCTTGATTTATCACTTCTGTTTCTGTAATATTTACTTCTTTTTTGCGTAGTATGACTGTGGTTGTTCCAATGTGGCTGCATCTGATGGTGTGGCAGATGTAGCTGTTGCTGCTGCTGTACATGTAGCTGCATTTGTTGCATGTTACCACTGCCACCTCCCCCGTAGTTTGAATAAGCATGGTGCATCATTAGAGGCGCCATACCAACTACATATACATCACAGTTCATAATTTAAGACTGTGCCAACTTTCTTACTGATTGTATTTAATGTATTGTTTCTTAGTTTCATTTATTTTTAAATCATACTCAATTAGTATTCCTTTAAGTACGGCGCAACTAAGTCGCAGAAAACTGTCAAACTACAGGATATTTATGTAAATAAAAGCTCTAAACTAAAAATCTACATTTCTTCTTGAATGTATACTTGGCCTTTCCATTTTATTTATTATTACTCTGCATTTATCATAGCCTTGTAAATAAAAGTAAAATTTGTACAGAAAATAAAAAAAAATATACAATAATTCAATGCTTATGCAAACACATTCCCATAAATGTGTTGAAACTAGCAAAGTTACTCATAAAATACATTTTGGTTAGTTTTTATGTATATTTTTTCCATAATATTGCTAAAAAAAATTTTGATTTTTACTTATAAAATCCTACCATCACCATTCCGTCAATCGAGAAAAAGCAGTTGAATCTTTGTTGGTTTCTGCGACTTACTTGTACACTTAGATCTAGGTAAACACGCAAGTTCATCGATTGACGGATTAACCTTTGAATACTTGTATGCCCTTACTGCCAAAAAGAAGGAGTAAAAGAATTTTTGGGAGATGTGGTAAACATTGTTTACAATTCTATACCAATGATTAAACAGAAAGAATAGTCTAAGAGAATCTACATTTGGTTAGTGCTTAATAACATGCTAGCTGTATTTAACTTTTTAGGTGTATTTCTATTGGCTCATGCATAATAAACAACATACACTAGTCAGAAAATGAAATATTACAATTAATAAACAACGTGCAAACAAAGTAGATCAATGAAAAAATTAATCGTCAAAAAAAAAGTACAAGGAGCGGCAAAATTGTCCATTAAGTTTTTTTGCTCTGGATTTGGTGAAAGTATTAAGAGATAAGTAAAACATAAGAAAAATTGAGATAATTAGGAATAGATAACAAAAATAAAAATTTGCCTGTGCTAAAAGGAAAGAAAATAACAACATTGTTACGAAGAATAAAATTTGGTAAAAGTTGAACGTTGGCGGCTAGACCGAGCGGTGGCACCGAGGAGAGAAAGTACGTATACGAGCGCGTCGCTGGTCGCTGAGGAAGAAGCGGAGGAAGAGACGAGAAGTACAGCGGCGAACGGGACGGCGTGCCGAGGTGCCGTACCTACGTGCACGGTGGCCGCCTACGCGCGCGCGCGAGATGGAGCGAGAGAGAAACACAACAGCGGCCTGCACCGCCGCCACCAACAACATGTCAGAGTTCGCGCGCGCGTCCGTCTCTCTCTCTTTGGCATTTCTCGGTCCACCTTCCGCCAAGTTCCTTCCTCTCGAGAGGAGACACTCTATTGCTTCTGCGAGCCTATCTTTTTTCGCGCTCCGCGAAGCAGGGAAGCTTTTTCGGAAAGGTGGGGGATGGTTTTTGGTCGATGGCGCGAGAGCAAGGTGGAAATAGGTCAGGCGCGGCAACGGCGGCCGGAGACGCTACGGCCACGCGAGGGAAGCATGGAGTCCGGCCGCCGCGAATTTTTCACCGACCAACACTTTTTTCTGCTGCACTCTCCTATCAGTGCATTATAAACCTTTAACCGAGCCACCTGCTATTCCCTATTTATTTTCCTCAACTTAACAGTTGATCATTATTGAAAACTATTTAGAGCGAGTAGTTAGCCAAATGAACATCTGGTCAAATGCTATTTAATATCTACAATAAAAATGTCGAACCAACATTTTCCTCACAATCCCTGTAGCTGTATTTTTTCTAGTATTCAAAAATTATTCATCCTTGTAAATATAAAAATTTATTTTTTCAAAATTGAAATCACTGCTACTCTTTTTAGTTGAATTGTAGACTAGTATTCTATTTGTTTAATTTTCTAACCTAAAGCCTTAAAAAATGGAAGTCAATATAAGCCAATCTGAAATATTAAACATTTCTGATTCAGCATATTAGAAAGAAAAAAATCAATTCTAAATGGGTGCAAAGATTTAATAAAATTTTTTTTTCAAAAGATCAGTTTGTTAATCAACCACAGATGGCGAATTTTTTTTATTCTCTCTATTGAAGAATTATAAGAAATATTTATATTTCCCAAAAATGATATCGCATAGAAAGAAATTTATTGATATCCAGTGTCACACAGAAACTGGCTGATATATAAAAATATAAAGATAAAAAGAGAACTGGAGTAAGGGCAAAAACCTGAACCACTTGAACGATACTGTATTGGACCCTGACCCTGAATTTAGCAGGTGATTGCCAGAGCATCAACCAGAGATATTCACTACACTAGCTATACAAGGATCATCTACCGAGTCTGACACAAGCAACCTTGGGAGAAGTGGGGACGCCAAGGGTCAGGATTGGTAACGAAAGAAAAGAATAAAAAGGAAAAAATTAATTAAGAATAGTAAAGTTAAGAGAATAAAAAAAGCGTGACCAAAGTCTCGGGCAATATCTTACTGGACGAGTCGGAGGAGCCCTGGTAGGGATCGTTGAGCTTGGGCCGCTTGTTGGGCGGCCCGTCCACTAGGTGGTCGGCCATCTCGTCGGCACGTCCCGTGGCTGCAGAGTCCCTCGTCCAAAGCTCAAGTCCTCAAATCTCGCGCTCCTCTCGCGCCGGTCGTGCTCCCGCCTCTTCTCTCTGTCGAAGCACTCGCGAAAATTAGTCGCTCGTTTCGTGGGGAGGTGGACGTCGACGCGACGGCTTTCGCGGCGCGGCGGTGGCGGCAAGAGCGGCCCCGCCGACGGCGACGACGTCCTTGGTCCGCGCGTGCGCCTGGCACACACGCGCTCGCGCGCGCGCCGCACTCTTCACGCACACACACACACGCACGGCACGTACTACACTCAGAAGCACTGGTTCCCACCGCTGCTGCGGCTGCGGCTCACCTCGTCCGGGGGCGGCGACTCCAGGACAATCATCGGGCTAGCTGAGGAGCAGCGCCCAGACAGGCTGCTCCTGGTATGCGAGGGCGATTCGGAGGCGCGGCTCGAGGCGCCTCCCCTGCAGGCGGCCAGCGATCCGGGCCGCTCGTTATCAACCATTGGGCATCCTCGTGCCTCCGCGCTAAGGCTCTCGCTCGCTCTCCTCCGCTGGCTCGCGCGTCGCCGCGAGCGCGCGCGCCCTCCCGTGCTGCACCGCACTCGGTCTCTTTAAAAATTCACCAGCAAAGTAACGCACATGCGCCAACCTCCAGCCACCGTCCTTTTCCCTCTTGTTTATAGGCGCCCGCTATTCTGCCGCGGCACACTCCTTTTCCCACTCGGACGAGTCGCTCCGTCTCGCTCTCGTGGGCGCTCGCGCCTTGGGCGACGCACTCGCGGCTAAAAACACGGAGCACACGCGCGCCTACTTGTGTTTACAGGCGCGCGCGCGTCGCCGACTATGTACACATGTAGCGGAGACCGAGAGCCGTCGGGATCTCCAGCGCCGCCTCTCGCCCTGCTGCTGGGCACGTAGCGCGCGATCTAGCCACTCGCGGCCGACTGGCCGAGCGGACTCGCGGACTGGCACGGTGTCCGCCTGTGTCCTCTCTCTCCGCGCCCTCTGGAGCTGCTGCTCCCGACGTCGGCCAACGCGTACGCAGCGCGCGGCCCTCCTCGTCCTCGGCGGCCGTTCCTATTTACAAGAGCGCCTCCCGCTGCGAGCGCGGCGCCGTCGCCTCGGCTCCGGGTGGAGGCCCCTCTGCGCGCGGCCGCTCGCTCTGCCCTCGCCGCTCTCTCGAGCGCGCCGTGCCCGGGCGCAGAGCGACGTCGTCGTCGGGGGGTGGTGCTGCGGTGGCGACGGCGACAATGGGGGGGAGAGCGCGAGCGTTGCGAGGAAGAACCAGAGCCGTCGGGGCGCGCGCGCGAGCGCGCTGCCAACACACGAACGCTGATCGCGGAGACTGCTGCTGCTGCTGCTGCCGATGGCTTGCGTGCGCTCCTCTCGCTCCCTCTCCTACGCGCTGGCGGCGGCGGTCGCGGCGACTGCAGCTTCGCTCCGACGCGATGCTCCTCTTCGGCCTCCTCGGCCCAATACTCGGCGCTGGCACCGCCGGCGCGGCGACTACCCGCGACCAGCCCTCTCGCGCACACACGCACGCACACGCGCGCGAGCACTCCCCTCGGAGAGTGACGTACGCGCTGCGATACACCGTGGCCCGCGCTCAGGCCGGCTGCGTCCGTGTCCGCCGCGGCGAAGGCGGCGTCGCTAGCGGCACACCGGCGACTTCCCTCGGCTTCCTGGCCGCTCTCGGCGGCGACGACGGGGCTCCGCGACGAGACCAGGCGCGCTGCTGCTCACGGCGGCGGCAGCGGCGGCGCCGAGGAGAGACACGACACGCACGGCACACTACGCGATCGAGCAAAATGGCGGCGGCTGCTCGCGCTGCTGTTGCGCTGCCTGCTCTGTGCTGCTCTCTCTCCGCTGCTGCTGCTGCTGCTGCTGCTGCTGCTGATGCCTGCCGCGCACACGTTCGCACGCGCGTCCCAGCGCCTCGCTGCTCTCTCGCTCGCTCGCGAGGAAGCCCCTGTGCACCTTCGATCGCGGGCGCGAGCGAGAACGCGACGCGCAAGTGGGAGGGGGCGCTCTGCGCGCGCGCACGCTCCGCTCCGTGTGTGTGTGTACGTTCGCCAGCGTCTCTCTCGCTCTCTCCCGCTGTGCCGACGGCACTGCTGCCCCTCCGTACCGTCCTCGTCGCTGTGGCTGCGTCGCGAACCGCGCGCGGCCTCCTCTCTCTCTCGTCTGCGCCGAGAGTACACAGTGGCGCTTTTTGCGCCGCTGCGTTTGTCAGGGGAAAAGATGTCCGACTGGCCCTACTCCGAGCGGGCTGCTCCAGGCCGAACTCGGCCGCCTCGGGGACAGCCCATTCGTCGTCGCGGTCACGTGACCCTGGCATGCGAGCGCCCCATTGGCCGCTGACGGCGCGGCGCCGTTCGGCTGACCCGTTGCCTGACGGTAAACGCCATCGCGACGTCTCGAGCGGGAGCGGCGCGAGCGACCGGTGACGCCCTGCGGGACCGTCGCGGGACGCTCGCGCATCAGGGAAAAGGGTTTAGCAGGTTAGGTGTGCTGCTGCGATGCGCGAGCGAGGATGCGCGTCCCGAGGGGACCGGAGGGAGAGCCGACTAGCCGAGAATTCGAGATGCCTCCACGTCCCGTCCGTCCTGCGCTCTCTGCATCCCCGGGACCGATCGTCACCTGCCGCGAGGCTTGCGTCAGTCCTCCTCCGCGCGAGCCAATTCCTGTCGCGGCCTGCTCTCGCCCTTTTTATTTCAGCCAGATTTGTAGGTTATAGCCAATGCCCGCAGTTCCGCAAACAGCGCAGGTCCGCAAATATCGCGCAAATCCGCGGAGCAACGGGCCGCAATTTGCGTCTTGCCTTGAACATGGCCGCAGACACCTGCCGCGGTACATTACGATGCCGAGCGACGCCCGTAATTCTGCTCGGGCCGCCGTACTTTGAATCGCGCTTAAAGTCCACGGATCTTTAAGAATTTCACACTTTTATCGAAGCTCAACTCTGTCCCCCTAATTTATTATTCGCCCGACGCATTCAGCAATTCTGCCAATGCTAGCTGATTAAGTGCATACTTTTCGTATATTGCTTCTCCAGCAAAATCTCATCCTTTTGCAGTTTGTATACCGCCGAGGTCCAACTGAGCTTAAAAATTTATTACACAATTCGTTTTTAAAACAGTTCAATTGTTAAATTGAAAGTTTTTTTAATGTACTTGACAAGAACTTTATCTAATTTTCATAAGCGTGTAATCCAAATAGATTTTAAAGCTGAAAGATGTTATACCTAAAGGGCAATAAAAATAAAGTAAATATAAAAGGGTCGCTTTTCCACTTTTCGTAAAACTGGATAAAAGACTAGCACCGTGCAGTCGGCAAAAGTGTGCACTGCAGTCCGCGGTAACGAACGAAAAGAAGCAAAAGAAGATATTTGCTCGGGGCCTCGCGGCATCAGCCTTGCCGAAAATCAGTCCTCGGTAGATCAGAGCTTTGATGGAAGCACAGGAGAACGCAAAGCCACGTGCCCAATGTGTGTGTGTGTGCAAAAGCGCCGCGTGCGCTGAGCAGCTGCGACGTTTAGCTTCATTCAAAGGAGAAACAGGTGATCGCTCTTTCTCTATGCTGCGCGAGTTTACAATGAAAAACTCGCGTCGTACGGTCAAAAACTCAATGAGTTCAAAGTAAAGTAGAATATAGCCTTTTAAAAGACCTGTACCGTTAACCTTAAAAACACACTTATTATTTCATAATAAGAGCCCTTAAGGGGCGAAAGAAGCTGACAGAAATGTGAGTTAGCCGCGGGTTCGCAAGTCGAAATTATGTAAATTACGTTAATGCCATTTCACGCGCGAAAGAATTAACGAACTGCCTCTTCAGTTTATTAAACCGCCTTTTCATTTTATTAAACAATTAAAAAAATGTAACCTGATATTTCGGCGTAAAAGAATTTTATGCCACCCCGTGCGTAAAGCAGTGCGTGAAGTACAATGGGGCAATTTTACACTTTATAAATCAGCACTTTACGCCCTCGTTGCATAAAATATTGTTCGACAATTGTGTCAGAAGTGAGTCAGTCAAAACTCCTGACGCACTAGTATCGAAAACTACTATTGTACATTTGTAGATGCTTAATACTTTATACCTACCGGCGCTTTTTCTTTATTCTATCAACGCTCTCTTAAGTACGCAAGTCTAAAAAATAATGAATTTTGCCAAATTTCAATGTACCGCCAACTTAAAAAAAGAAACATTTATTCAGTCTTCCTTTTCAACGTATACATATATTTGGAAACCCATGTTATACACCGAAAAAAGTAGCTTCTACTTTTTACACAGTAGATTTAACTGTGAAACTGGAATTTAATGTAACTTTCCGAATTGTCAGTAGAATCTGCTTTACAGAAATGCCAAATCTAATTTTCTGTACACAGAGAAAAATGATAGTAAAATTTACTGAAATAGTAAATAAAATTTGTTGAAAAGGTTAAGTAATTGCAGTCAATTAAAATTTACTCATACAGTACATAAACGACACTGATTTTTTTATCGATATTTACTTGCTTGTATAAATATTAAAGCAAATTTTAATTAAGTAAAAATCAGAATTTTTTTACTGTAAGCCTTTAAATACAGTTTACTAACAATTTCTCTGTATAGAGCAAGATCTGCTTTAAAAAATGTTAATTTTACTAATTTTATGAAGCCTTTCTACTTTTTCCTGGCCTATAGCAGATTAAATTACTGCTGCAAAACAATAAGAACTAGTTCTTTTTTTTCAGTGTATTATATTTTAAATTAAAATTAAATTAAATTACTTGACATTTTAACCATATTTTGAAACATATTCAAGATACATTCTTCAAGTGCAGAAATAAAATTGACCTTTTTAATATTACTTATAATTCACTGCTAATAACATCACTTTATATATAGTTAGTTGTATGTTACACACCTGCAATTGGAACTGTGCTTATTCTACTTATAAATTTAAATATATGTTACTAAGCTACATGTGACAAAATTTATCTACTCTTAGCTAATTTATGAATACATTACACTTTATTTATATATAAATTTTATGAAAATTTAGTTCACTTCATTAGATTATTTTTATTCACTTTTTTACACTGGTAGCATGTAGCACCTGCATATGATGGCAATAGTAACTTTCATTGATAAATGAATTTTTTTTCTGTTAAAATATCAGTCTTTATTTTTGTATTGTAACTGGATGTACATACAAAAGAGCTGTTATTACAAAAGCATGTTCTTTTAATATCAAATAAATGCGTATATTTTTTCTAACAAACAAATTATTCATATTATTTTTTATTATTAAAAAGTCCTAAAAATGCAAATATTAAAATTTTAAAAATCAACAGTCTAATGTGTTTTCTACTTATATGCAGTTAACAGATTCAATGTAATTTACAAATTTTATCTTAAGAATTTATTCATTTTATATATGAGCTTTATTTTTGCATCACGAGTTTTAAATTCATTAACTCTTTTTGCTGTAATATTAATTAATGTATATTGTATACATTTTTCTTAACTACAGTAAGTAATGAGTAAGTTTATTACATTGAACCTGTTAATAAAGTAGTTTTCCAGTAACCATCAGAGTTCCCTATTAATACAAATTAGATAGACCTGTTTTCATCATATCTTATTTGAATTGTGAACAACATATAATTTAATTACTTCCATACATGTTTAGTAATCTTTTTAGGCACAATTTTTGTAAGTTTAACATCAAACCCTAACAAAATATCTAATACTATTCCATTACTTGTTTGGTCAAACTAAATTTTAAATGATACTTTAGATTATAGTCTTATACTTTAAATATTTTTTTAATTATACTTCACTTCCTGACTGTACAGAGTCTCAAGCATATCTGTAAATTGAAATTGTTTCAAAAGGAGCAACATATTTATGATTATTTAAACATTAGTTATTTTGTAATTGAAATATAAAGTAGGTATGTTAGAAGGGATTATATTGAAATATCGAAATAGTGTTGTATATTAAGGACCACTTCGAATTAAATAACAATAATTTAAGAAAAAGATTTGCACATAAAAGAAAATCGTATGCGATATTTTTTATGTTCGTTACCCACTTTATAAGCTTAGAAAATTACATTCTTAATGTACTTAATAGAAAAGGTGTAATCTTTCACGTACTTTACATACAAATCTTTTCGATTTTTACGTACAAAATTAATGTCAGAGAAAAGAAATACGCGATATTAAAGTTTTTTAAAAATTTAATAATAAAAATATTAATTTTTTGTTTAAAAACTCATAGCAATAATAATTTTTATTATAATTCAGCTCGTTGCTGCAGTCGCACGCTTAATTTTCCTTATCAGGAAAAAGTTACCATTTAGCAATCACATCATGTACAGCTAATTAAAACATTTTTACCAAGACTAAAGTGTTTCTAAAAGTAAATAATCAACCAGCTTGATTCACAAAAAGACACAGCTCAACGAGTGTATTACATAGAGATTTAGCAGTCATAAAAATGCTTATAGTTTGGATGGTTGTAAACCTTAACAATAAGAAAAAAATTCTATTGAAAATAACGATTTGATTTTGAGTACTATGTGAAGCATTTTCTTAGTTAGAATGATAATGATTTCGTTATAAACTATCTTCACCATTTAATGCATTATCTTAGAGAATAGTACATTGTAAAAGAATTAATAATTTTCAAAGAATTTTTTTCTCAATGCTTATATATATTTAATACAAAATAAAATATTGTTCACGCAAAGTTACATCGCGGTCCCAGCATCCGAAGTACTCATATAGTTTTTCCACTCTATCAACAAACATTACATTCCTTTTTTTTAATTTTTTATGTTTGTATCGTATTTAGCGAAGTATACAGCTGATCGGCGACAAATGCCCGAATGATCGACATTATTTTAATTTTATGTAACAACAATGTGCGCGATGCATTAGAAATTTTATGTTGATCCACTATCTAAGCGGTCAATCCGTTTTTTTTGTGACTTCACTCTTGCTAGCTTCTTCTTGCTGGCTGCCCTCATCTTCTTCATCTGAATAGTTTGTGGGAGCCTCGCCTGGCCTCAGAAGTTTGCCTACATATTCATACCTCTCTGAAATCAAATTTTTGTTAAAGCATGTATTTTAGTTTTTTTAAATTATTATTCAATTGTTTACATTGAATTTTCATTTTTTAATAAAAACGTTTGTTCGCCCACAATTCACATTGTCATTGTGACCTTGAATATTGATCTTATGTTTAATGCATTATTTAAGTTAATCTAAAGTCAGGTCGCTGACTCATTTACTCCAGTCAAGCATTGATAAGAATCATAGAAGTCGTTTTACATAGTTTAAATTTTATAATTTACTGATATTCTATCGTGAATAACTTTTAAAAAATAAAAATAAAGTTTGTTGTCTATTGACTCAACTCTATTTCAAGGTTTTTTAGTTTTTGGATGGAAATTCTAAAACATTATGAATATTTTACCTTTAAATTGTTCTTCCCATTCTTTAACAGAATTCATTTCATCCGTGTTCAAGTCACTCAGATCATCATATTCATCTTTTCCTGGAACAACTGAAAATGTGGCTAGACCGCGACTGGCATCTCGTCCTCCAAAAGCAGCATATGGTCCACCTGTTTAAAAAAAAAGCATGAAATTGTTATTTTTCTTACTTAGAAGGTCAAAGCAAAAGATAAACACAAGTATATTTTTAAGAATAATCAGCTTAAGTTACCGAGTGATTAAAGCAAAAATGTATATACTGATAAAACCTTTAGAATCTTGTTTTTCCTCTTCGGAAAAAAAGCATTTTGACGAAATTTGGGTAAAACTCGTGGGATGTATTGAAAATTTTTACAGTAAATGGACGTAGCTTTAGTGATTTAAGTATAAAAAGTATTGTGTCTGTAGGGAATATTCCAAGACAGAATTTTAAATTGCTACTTTACAGTTTAAATTTATGTAATACTGTTAGTCATGAAATGTTCATAATAGTAACTGCCTGGACCAGTGACACGAGAATAAAAAGGTTAAAAAGTCAGAGTGGCAAAGAATGTATGCTTAATGCGGTGGTAGTGAAAAAAAGGCTGACTAAGCTTGAAAAGCGACGAAGTTTGAAGGTGACATAAAAATGGTTGAATCCCGCGTAGAAAAGTCGTAGTTACCGGGTCCGTAGAATCTGGCGCCTTTGGTGACGTCGTAGACGTGGCCGTTGACAGCAACGAGGATGCGTCCATCGGTCCCTGTACCGTTGAACTCCTTCAGCTCCTCGACGGTGAAGTCCTTGCGTATCTTGGGCAACTCCCTGGCCGGCTGCACCTGCACCTCTTGCTGCGTCTTGCTCTTGTATATTTTGTAGACCAGGAAGGCTATGATGCCGACGAGGGCGAGATTCACTGGGCTCCTCACGATTTCGCCGATAAAGCTGCCCACGAGGTCTTCCTGCTCCTGGGGCGTCGGCGCCGGCGGCGGCGGCAGTTTACTCTCGGCCATCTTTTCTCTAGCCTCCGCGTCTAGAACACTGACGCGTAATCCTCAGCGCGCGGTTCAACCTCCAGCGAAACTCAGCGAAAGTACGACGCGCTTTCGCAGCTCCGAACTCCAAAGAGAGGTTACGAGACTGACCGTGCCCGGTGCCCGACGAATGCCGACTAGTGCCACTCTACGTCGACAGTCCGCCGATCCGCCTCGCTTTTTCTCTCTTTTTCTCGAGCGACGCGCCTTCTCCCCGCAGCCCCCTCCCCAAGCAGTCACGGCAAGCTTCGCCTCCTCGGCCAGTCAGGCATAGGCTCTTCCGCAATTCTATATGCAGTATATGCACTATCTTCTCCACTTATGTACCGTGTCCGTGTAGGTAAGTATAATGTGCCAGTGGCCGCTTGTGTCTTTGTGCACGTACCAGTGTTTGCCACACCTGTTAATCGGCTTCCCGGCTTTATAACTCTATGAGCTACGTATCTTTCTGTTTCCGTCTAATTGCTCCAACGCACCACTGTACACTTTGGGGCAATTTCGGATTGCGCTACCGGGGGAATACCGACGGCTAACAAATTTTCCGATCACAAATTATAATTTTTACCCGAGAGTCCCGCGGACGTGCGTACAGGTTATGAATTGCCCAACCTACAACTGTCCCAACTGCGACCTTCATTAACAATAGAAAGAGCTCGGTATGCATCGATTTATCTCTGCCCGCTATTCCTCAAAAAAATTCATGAGAAAAACTAGAGTATAGGAACTGCTAGCCTGAAAAAGCATTTATATAACCGTGCATGAACAGAGATTATTGTCGCGAAATAGTCTCTGAAAGTGCGAGCTGCTTGAGAAAAATCCGTTTATCAATACTTACTTGAGCCGATGTATCATTAAATTTTTCTCGCTCGGTTGCTTTTTTTCGTCCACATCCGGCGCTCGATTCTGATCGCCAGCGCGAAACGATCGCACGGACGATCGAGTCGGATTATTTTAGGCCTTTTATTTGCACTGCGTCACACTCTCAGAAATGACAATACGTGTGAGTCGATACCGAGTGCGAACTTGTCAATACATGCATTAACATATTTTCTTTTTAGTCTCTCCTATGTACATATGTTGCCGCAATTTTCTTAGATCCATTAGTAATGACATCGATTTTTCATCGTTAAACTTTTGCGTATAGCTTAAAGTATGAATAATTTTAGATAAATCGCTACGCAGTGACGCATTCTCGTTATTAAACGAGCTTTAATTAAAAACGATTGAGTTTTGAGGAGAATAAGAAATCCTATGTTACGAACAAGTTTTTTGCTCTCTAGAGGAGCCCCTCTGCAAGCGCAATTGCCTATATCCATTCTCGAGGAAGTGTCCGTATATACGAATAAGTGCAGTTTTTCGTCGGCACAATTCATTTTTTATAAATATCGTTATCTCCGGGCTGAGATCAGTTGCGCCGATAACATAGCTGCATTACTTCAATATGACTTCAAAATTAAATTTTCTTTTGCAGCTTAATCTGCTTTTCTTTTCTTAAAATATATATCATTTTTATCTAGAGCTTAATATGATATATCTAATTATCATTACATAATCATCGGGGTAAAAATAAATGTCATCATTTCTAAGAAAAATGCATTTCATTTCCAAGCCTAACTATATATTTCTTAAAAAATTAAAGCAGTAATTCACTAAAATAATTTGTAATCATTAAGAAAAATGTAAAGTTTAGATTTTTATGTTTCCACAAACTGTCAAAGATAGGTTGCCCGATAACAATTGTATTCTTAATTTTTAGGCTATTAACGGTTAGAGTCACGTGTACCTATGAAACGCAATTACGATTTGCAACTGTAGAGTCGCGTCAGTGATGACTTGCCATTTTTATAAAATTTTATCTTCGCTTTATCATCGATAGTCTTTTCGATGGAAGGAGCTTAATGAATTCTCGTTGCGATTATAATGATATGACCTACTTTCAGTGATGCAAGCATCGCAGAGTCCAATCAATTTCTATGCAAAATTAGTCTACTCATTTTTGCAAAACTCCTTCTATTAATAACTTTAAAACCATAATGTTTAGCCATTATATTAGCATTACCTAAACTGCTACAACAATTACACTATCTTATAAGTGATAACAGTAACTAGAAATCTTCTTAGTAATAATAGTATAACGATTTTCGCTTTTAGTAGTCATTTCAAATTGTACAAGTAATGATGATGAATTATGTAACTTAATAGCTGCTCTCGAATGACTCATTCGTCATGCACTACAGCTTTTATTTAATTTATTGATTTTTTTAAATTTATATCTTCTAATACTTTCATGCGCGTTGATTTCCATATTTTTCATTTAAAACCAACTCGAACCGAAAATAAAGAAAACATTTTAAAAAATTTTCATTGCTTTAATAAGAAAAAAGCGATCAACTTTTTTATGTGATTTCACGTATGCTTTGGTTTCCCTAGATGTAAAGCTTTCAGAAGGCTACACCTTCTGCAAGGTTTATTCCTTCTTCCGAGTCACGCCAGTGGTTTTCGCACCGTCGAGCATATAAAACGGCGCGCGCCTTAATTTCGCACCGCCCGCCTCCTACGTTACTCTACGCCGCAAAAGACGAGCACGAGCAAGAGAAAGTCACAGTGAAAGCAACCGCGAATTTTTTTTTAATTTATCCTTTTATTGAGCACATTGTTATTCTAATGTTTACAGTTACATTCGATGGATCTTCATAGAACTGTACAATATAAAGATAGATTGCAAAATTTTACATTTTTGTACTTTCAATTTAGGCAACTGCGCTAAAACAATATTTTTATTAGGAGGCATTTTTTCTAAAAATTTTTACGTACAATATTTTTTAAATCAGTAACATCAAGTAAACACATTTGAAGTAAAGAAACATCGAATTATAAATAGAATAATTTATTCTTCATACTAATATGAATACCTTATTGAATTTTTTTAAATAATCAGTCTGTATTACAATAACTTGAGATCAAAACACTTTGAGTATTTAATAATAACTTATATTCTGTATGCTATCTTTTTTTCTTTCAATTCTCTTAAGACTAATTAAGACATGTTATTGGACGGATTCGTTACATTTAACTAAGTAACTTGTTTAAGCAGTGGGACTGCTTTGGTAAAAGTAAACAATTAGCTTTCAATTTTGCTGTCACGATCGCTGTGGAAATAGAGATATGGTCGAATGTCCAAATTATTCGGAACTGATTTAGGGTCTACGTGCTCGGAGCAGATAGGGCAAATTTCATCCATTTCGAGTAATCTATTCGGTAAAAAAATAATTGATTGATTATTTGTCAAAAATAATTATACTTTTTATCAATTTTTGTCTGACTTTTACTTACTTTATGAATTCACTCCGTATTGCTGGAAAATCGCATTGAGGACATGCAGTGAAATCATTCTCTACAATGTGACGTCCCTAAAACAAGATTTTTTTATAAGAAATGTTATCAAAATTGAGTTAAGTTCGATGGATTAAATGATTAATTACTGTTGCAATGCAAAACGGTATGGTATTCTTGCATTTATCACAATTGACTTCGGTCTCAGGAAGTCGACTTTTGCAGTAAGGGCAGCCGCTCATGGGTTCATCTTCGTCATTCTCTTTGGTACGCGGTGGTTTTCGAACGATAGCTTCAATTTTTTTACTATACTTGGCATCAACTTGCGACCTGTACTCCGGCCTCATTAACATCGCCGCGAAATTGAAAGCAGCGGTCTTTAGGCCTGCCCGGTGGCATTCAATGACCGTCGATGTCAAAATCGGCACGACGTCTACAAAATCCAACCAATGTTTATGTTAAAAATATAAATAAAATCATTTATAAATTTCATAAAACTGACATACGTGATGGAAATTTTGAAATATTATTAGCGACTCTTATAAGCATTCTTGCTCCTTTCAAGTGATCATTTCTTTTCACGTGCAACCTAACTAATATGTACGAGTGCAAAAGTCTCATGTTGGTTTGCATTTCCATCGGCGCCTTTATTTTATTCCGTTTTAATTCTTGATACATGCTGAATAAAACATCGTGAGCACTTCTGTAGTTTCCTTTAAAGATAAACCAACATTTAAGTAAAAAGAATTTCTTTATCAGGAAAGAAATTTGAACTAAGTTTTACCATTAATTTGTTCCTCATTTGCGATGATTACTGCAGTTTTTGCGGCTTCTCGATATTGCTTACGTGCCATATATAACCGGAATAGATATTTTGGATCCTGACGAATAAAAAAACTTATGAAATCGTATCCATAAAAATATTAAAGTTTTTGAGTAACTAAATACCTTTGGTAAACCGTCACTTCCTAAAAGAAAATCTATCAATTGATTAGCTAATCTTTCATCCCTTGAGGTAGCGACGGTATCGATAGCTATACTTAATGCTTCATCATCATCTGTTGATATTTGAGCCGCTTTAAGTAAATGTTTCAGTCCCTAAAAATAAAAATCTTAAAAGTAAGTCTTAATTTATAAGGCGTGTTTAATTCAGATTAAAATTAACGTACTTTAGAAAATTCTCTCGCATAAAAGTAATATTTGCCAGCTAAAAGACTGTTCTTCTGAGATTCAAAGTAAATAGCAAGGCTCTTAAAATCTTCTTTTCTTACATTACCATCCTCTACAGTGTTCGCCAAAATTTCTCCGTACAATTCCATTTTGCTATGCTGACTTGCGAGTTGGAAAGCTTCGTCATGACAATTGGACAATATCAAGAATTTTATAGCGGAATTGTAATCGTTCATCTTTTGAAAAAACCGTGCGACCATCTTGGCTCCCTCTATACTCTTCGTCTGCTGTACAACTTCGACACTACGAGCTACGTAAATAAAACCATAAATATTGATTACTACGTAAAGCCAAAAGTTTTAGGAAAATAAATGAAAAAATAGAAAGAACGATGTGCTTAAAAAAATTACCAGGATTATTTAGATATTCCAGATTAATCCTGATGATATTATCGTAGTCCTTAGCAGTTTCGTATGCTCTAGCTGCTTCGTCAAATTTTCCCTCGGCTTCCTTGGCCTTAGCATATTGAATGTTGATTTTCGGAGAGGAAATCTGCGGTAACAACTGTCCAACTTTAAGCCAGTTCTTAAGTTTTATGTAGGCAGATGCTGCTTTATCGAAGTACTCTGCTTTTTCGTACAACAAAGCCGCTTCATTAAATTGCTGCAAAAGTTAGCAAAAAGATAAAACCCTGATCTCATTATTATGCGTTAAAATTCAAATTTATTACAAGTATCCGCTTGAATATTCATGCAATCGATTAAGCCTGATAAAAATTTAGCAAGCTCTAAAGACTGCATAAATTTAAATTCAAAGATATTTTTGAACCTGAAAAGGCTCTGAATGATATTCTCACCTTCATACTTTCTAAAATTTCAGCACACTCCTTCCTAAGATATCTGGGGCTTTCAGTGTCCATAGCAATGCCTACACCCTTGCGACTGTCGCCACATCTGATAGATGTGCGCGCGATACCGGCTAGACACTGAATTCGATGATTATTCGGATTTTGCTGCATTAGTGCCGGCGTTAATTCTGTCAAGCCGCGCTCGTAGTTAACCAAAGCCTTCGGATAATTACCTCTGTAATGTATTTTAAAATTAATAAAAAATGTATTACATTGACATACTCGAATTAATTAAATTTATTAAAATATACGAAAAGAGATTTAAAAAAATCCTTACGTGAATTCTAATTGTTGTGCGTATTCTCTAGCGATAAATGGTATTTCTTCTGGTTTCAACGTCTGTGCTAAGGTCAATGCTTGAACCCACTGCATTAAATCCCGTCTTAGATAAAGAGCTTCTACAGGCTGAGACGACTGTAAAAAATGTTTTTCAGCCTGGTCGTACTTGCCTAGAAGTGTGCAAACATGACCACAGAGCAATGAAAATTCACTTATATCTTCAAGTTTTTGTATGGACCAAACCATTGAGGCATGCTCAATGTGTCTGTACGCACGCGTAGCTACGATAAAAAAGAAGGAAAATGCATTTAACATTGACATACTTCTTTCTTTAATGTGTTGTTAGGGTATATATTTTAATAATAATACCTGTTTCGAAATTTAAATTAAAAAGTGCATTATCTGCTAACTTTAACCAGTAAGTTTTTTCATTCAATCTTCGGCAGGTGTCCCAAGCTTGTTGAAATCTAAGAGCATATAATACATTGTCATGACAATTATTTTAACGTTAATAAGAAGATTATGCAAGAAAATGTTAAAGATTAAAATTAATATACCTTCCGCAGAGGATTTGCTTATTAAGAATTTCTACCAATTTTTTATTTTCAACTATATTTCCAATTTCTTCATGTGATGATAAAATAATTTGTATCAATTTACTACCAGATGTACTAAGTGTCATTTCACCTGAGTACATCAATGCTGGCACAGTGTCAGTAGGTAATTTAGTGTCACTTACTTTAATTACTTTTGTTCCTATTTTTTAAAATGTAGTTTTATTATAATATTAAGAATTTATTTAATTGTGAAATTTAAATGATTTTATGATATTACCATCTATGTGATATCTTACAAAAACGTAGGTAGTTATTGTATTATTATTGTGAACAGCAAAAATGTTGCGTTCCATAAGATTTTGATCCCAAACAACTCCATCAGCAGCATCAGGACTGTCAGGCACTAGGAATACGGTTTCATTAATTGGATCATAAATGTAAACGTCTGACTTATTATCTATGAAACATAGTTGAGATCCATTTGCATCTAAATAGACACTCTTTATTCCATTACTATGAGAGTATTTCAAAGCAGGTTTAAATTCTTCCAGATAAAAGTAGGAAATATTTCCCATCTGTTTAAGTAAATGAAATACATTAAAGTTTGAAATCAATGCCTCTAACAAAGACTAGCACATTTAAGAATTTTGAAGAAAAAAAGCTGTACTCTTATGTAGAGAAAAGTTTTATTAAAAAAATCAGTGAAAAATCCATAAAAGTATTGCCTTCTACTCTAATATAATAACTACAGTATGTAAAATTGTATCAGTTTTTTTATACATTTTATAAATTTAACTATAACTTTTTTAAAAATCTGAAACGTCTTAGTTTCATTAGAGGTGATGAAATCAAGAACACTCTTTATTAGCACCATTTTACTTACATCGTCTCCAAATACTAAGAAGTCTGCTGAAAGAGCATGGCATGTTATTTTAGAGCTTAAGGCACTCTGGTCAGGAAAAATCTTAGTATCTTTTCCACTATTTATTAATGCCTGATCACTTTTGATCTATAAAATTAATCAAAACTTAAACATATTGTATTACAATGAATTGTAAGATGATTTTAATTATTACTTACAGCGTGCAACTGCAATTTACCATCAAATAGAACAGATGCATATATTTCATTTAAAAACATGGATTCCACAGATGCCAAATAGTCTCTTTCAAAATGATTCATTGTAGGACTGCTACTTTGACCAATGCTTAAATTCCAAAACAAAGCTCTATTGTTTAATGCAACAGCAACATGCAATGGACCTACCGCAATAATTGAGGGCTCTATTATTGTATTTATTAGTTGTGGTGGAACTTTGCTCTGAAAACAAATGCAGAGATTTATTACGTGTAAATCAATCTTATAATAATAAAAAAAACTGGTTTGCTTAATAATTAAAAAAAAATAGTTCAGTTAACCTTTACATAATGTCATACCAATAAAATAAAAAAATGAATTTCTACTTTTTAATACTTTTAAACCTATTTCATTATCTATATTAGTATTGCTTTGATTTTTGAAATTTGTATTTGTAAATTTTAATTTTAGGAAAAGATAAATATTACCTTATCTAGAGTATATAAATAAACAGCAACTTCAGTCAAACTGGCTAAAACTGCAATTCTATTACCACATACACTTGTCAATTTTGGAATTTGCGCAAGGTAAATCAGGACATTGCCACTGTGAGTAACAGCTGCTAGCATTGAGCCATCAGCAGACCATTGAACAGAGCTTACTCCAGTTTCACCACTTACGGTTATAACTTTCTCTGTTTCTTCTAAATTTTGTAAACTGTGAATTTTTAAATTATTATCACCACAAGTTACTACTTTGCTTGTTATTTGGTTTACAGCTAAGTCATTTAAAGAATCTCGATGATTTTTTATTTGGAATAGTTCTTGTCCGACTTCTTTTATGTGTGTTGAAATAGCCGTAATGTAGCCTGCTTCAAATCCTAATAAAATATATCCATCACCATACCTAGAATGGATATATCAAATAAATACATTCATTTCTACTACTAAATATAAAACTTTTTGAGTTATTTGGTTTAATTTTATAATAACCATTTATATGAAGTTATTGGTCCATATCTTTTTTGAAATGTTAATTCTATAGGGTTATCAGGGTCCAAAATGTTGTACAGATATAAAGTTGTTTTACTAATAATTAGTGATACCTGTAATTATTAAGAGAAAATTATAATTTAAAAAAATTAGAAAATTTGTAATTAAAGCTTTGAACAATACAGACCGTATTTTCCTCTCCTACTCTCTGATCCATTTTCATTTCACTAAATTGCAAATCTGATGGTTCACCATGAAGTTCTATTTCTCTACGAGTATCACCATCGGAAGTGCTTACTGTTAAAATTTTATCTTCTCCAGCTAAAGCTAATAGACCCTCCATGGACCAAGCTCCACATACAATACGTTTTCTATGTTTTCCCAAAATGGGTATTCTCCTTTAAAAAAATTAATGTAATTTATTCACTAAATGAAAATAATTAGTATTCAATAAATAAATGATATAAATTACTTTGAATTTATATGATCGTATATCATAAGATTTCCTTTTTGAGTTCCTACAGCAAGCAAGCAATTTCTTTTTGCCCACATCATACATGATAGACCATCTCTGACCCCAGCATCAAGTTGAGATTTTTTTCCGGTTGTTGCATCCCACAACATGATAGTAGACGAACTATTTGTTATCGCAGCTAAAACATCTCCATCTGAATCCCAACCAAAACCAGTACACATTCCTGTTAACTGAAATCGTTCTTGTAGTTCTCCTTGTCTATCTACTATAGCAACTGTGTAATCACATCCGGTTGTAGCCAAATGCGTACTGTTGCCAGGTCGCCAAGAGAGGTTTACTGTTCCTGGCCCATGAGGCTGCTCCATCCGATACAAGACCTATGTGTAAATTACAGATGAATAAAATTAATTTTAAATGTAAATTTATGAATGAAGTTAAAAATAGAATTTCATTGAATTTTTCATGAACCAACAATTGAAATAAAGGGAAAATACTTATACACGCTATTTTTAAATAAAAATGCGAACTATATAACTTTAGTAAAAAAGAAATTGCATATATTTCCGTCAGTGTAATTTAGAAAAAAAGAGATTCCCGTCTTTGAAAAGAATTAATCGTATTAAAAAGCAACAATACATAAAAAAAAATGCGAATTACCCAACGTTTCATAGTTTGTTATATTGTTAAACAAATAGAAAGAAATCGAACGGTGCCCATCCGAAGCTTGAAAATGAAAATGCAGAATAGAACGTTATGGTCAACAGATAAAAATGAGGAAATGAAAATAAAAAAAAGTAGAAGTATTGAAGAAGCCTAAAAAATAAGCTAAATAAGCTTTGTTTTGTAGGTTATGTTGCATCTTGTTGTTATAAAGAAAAGAGAAACAAAGAGTGCGGGAAAAAGTCGCGAATGGCTTGACCTTGAGCGGAAAAAATGTGAAAGCGGACCTTTTCGGAAGTCATGTCGCCGAGGGTTTTATCCCGGATCGGGCGCCTCCTCCTTCTGACGATCACAACATTGGCGGACGTTGTGCCGCTGCGACGGCGTCGGCTGCGATCGGCCGGACACTAGACCGGCTCGGAAATACGGAGCGAGCACGCAACCTGATCGATCTTCAGTGGCCGACATTATCGCAACGCATTGCACGCGTACGCGTTCTATAAGGGCCAACAGCTCAGCAACTTTTACTTTTTCTCTCCCTTTCAGTCAGGGGGTTCGCCAGTTGGATGAGCTAAGAAACTACCAGTTAGGAGACTGTTTGGTCGATATTCACGCGGCGCGTTTCTCCAAATTAATTTATGTACTTTTCTCCTCAATTCATTCAATAGAGTTCATCACGACAACTCTATACCATTTTTATTTCATAATTATCCAGCAAATAACTCCAATGAAATATGAAAAATGTGAATTACGGCATGTGTCTGACCATACTGGCTTATATTCTACTTAGTTGGACTTACTACTAGTTGGAGAATAGAAAATATTTTTTCACATTAATAAAAAGAAGTAGCTATGTGATATCCGATATCTGAAAAGTAACATAGGTAAAGTGATGTCGTCTCTCATGGGCATGAGTCGTATAGGGGCCATTCTGTTCTTTAAAGGTTAATCAATGTTCGTGGCCTGCAGCGTAATTGCGTTATACGTGGACAAATAGAAAAACGAAGGGAACGAAGTTAATGATTGTATGAAAGAAGTAAAGATGACAGAATATGCACGAACTCTAAATGTCTAAAGTGAATAAAAGTGGTATTCCCATTTGGCATGATAGCAAGCTCGACGCTATAACTAACCCCTCCGCGCCTCCGCATCCCCTCCGCGGGGGAGTGAAAGGCGCGCAGGCGCACCGCACGCATGCGCCAGTCGTTGGCGGCTAGCCGCGGCACTGTTCACTGCACTCCCTTGGCAGCTCGTCGTCTTTTTTCTCCCGCGAGTGGCTATCTCACCGTCGCACGCGCATCGAACTCTGGACCGGACACTCGCAGTCAAGTACTTTGCTACGAGCGAAAAAGCAGAAGAAAGTGGACGAGCCTGGCGCCCAGGAAGCCAGCGGCGACGAGGAGAAGCCAGTGGAAAGCGAGTGGCGTGCACGTACTGCTCGGCGCAGCAACGGCTCAGAGGACGAGGCTAATTGCGACGGCGAGATGCTGCGCCAGCGACTCGCCGTTTTTTAGCAACACCGCACCGGGCACGCAGGAGATTTCGGTAAGGCTACGCTTTTCCCCTCCTTGTCCGTCTCGATACGTCCTACATCCTACACAAATGTTACAATCACTGTGTTCGCTGGCAAAAGTGCCATTTACTCGACCTTTCACGATTTTTACTATAAATCGTATCTAAAAATTGCTGCGTATACATCCAATAGAATGTACGCACGCACGTAGCAATGTTTACTATGTTTTGTAGCAAAAATTGTCATAGCTAGAACGTGTCCCGGTCTTCTTACAGAACACAGTAATTTTAGCTGTGATTTCTCTTGACCAATGCTTTTCAAACACTTTTACCCACTGAGCTTTAATTCTTGTCTTTCAGCAAATCACTGCGAAAGGTTTCGTTGACTTTATGCTGCGTTCGTTCCGTAAATAATAAGCAACATTCATTTTTAGACTTTTGGAAAGGAACTAATGAGTTATATCCATCTGTTGATTAGAATAGAGTTATTATTCTTTTGCATTGAAGAGTACTAGGGATAAAAGTCAAGCGAGTCGCGAAGATGGAAAGCTCGGGCCGCGGATCGATAAGTCGAACGCGGCACCCGCGCGCACGGCCGACGAGAAGCCTAGCGATCAGCTGATTAACGCGACTCTCCGCGGTCAACGTGTTTTCATCCAAGTACCGTAAACACGGGATCGCTCCAATACAAGTTGCGCTCGCGCTAACAAATTTTACCAGTGTTTCGATGCCCTCTCAAGGCCAACGCGTGTAAACAGCATACTCCGACGAGGATTTTCCGCTTGCCTTCATGATTTTCTCTTTAATTTCGGATAAAATCGATGGCCAAGTTCAAATCCCCGCGACGCATTGTGTACACATTAACGCGTAGCGTCAGGCTGTGTGGGCGTCCGCGAGCAAAGAGGGAGGCCGGACTCGGATTATTTGGAGGGCCGCCAGACCCCCTTAGTTGCGTAAGCTCGCGACCCTGAAAATTCCTGTGGCACACGTGTCTATAGCGTTTCCAAAATTCCAAATTCAATTCATTTATTTAGAAACAATTTTCAAGACAAAATTTCTTACGTAAGTTCGCTGTATAATAAATAAGTCCAATTGTTAGCTTAAGTAACGCATCGCTTATCAAGCGTCAATAATCAATAAGCGATAAAATCATTAGTATAAGTAAAAGTCATTAAGATAAAGTACATTGAGTACGAGACTTTATGGTATTGGACGAAAACTAAACACTTTAATACTTTTAATAAAATCCTCATTGTTCACGAGTCTTATCGTTCAGCAATACAGAAGAATCTTTCGAAACTTCCAAGTGGAATAATACATTTCAACTAAAATGTAATTGCTATCTATAAAATACTATAAATCATTATCGATATCTTTTCAATCTCCTGATAGGACGCGAATCCCGATATCTTTTAAGCCTCGCCTCGTAACTGTACGATATCAACGGTTCAGCTTAAGAGATATGCATTTAGAATTTAGCATTACGTTATAAATGATTTTTTCTCAAAATATGACTTCATTTCAAGAGTTTAACCCTTAAACTAATTTACTCAATAATACGAAATTCCAGTATGTCTTATTATATCAGTTAAAAGAGAATATTGGCGATAAGGCAATTGAAGTAAATACCATAAATAAGATATGAAAAGCAATTATAACCTGAAGTAGAGATTTGACTTTTTGAAGAGATATAACTTCGCATACATAAAGTTGTTTAACATTATTAATCATAAAATACGTTGCACATAATTGCATTCGCGGCGCTCTATATTCAATTGAAAAATCCAGTTTATGATCGGATAAACAAGTTTTATTAGCTGAACTAAAAACGAGCAAAGCCAAGATTTCCGGCAAATGGATCGAGCGCGTAGAATGTTTTCCCGTCGATCAAAGCACTGAAAAGTTGCGCGTCAAAGGAGAGAAAAAAAGCGAAGTACTAGAAGTCGACGGGGTTGCTACAGTTCACAGCTTGGCGGAGAAAGAGAGAGAGAGGAGCGGAGAGCTGGAGGTTATAAGAGGCTGACACTTTTGTCAGGCATTGAGAGCTCGCATCGGGTAATGGCTCGTGAATAACTGCCTATTTGGCTGGTATTGCGTCAGAGACGCGGGCTCAAAGGAGCCCGCGAACATCGAAATTAAACACTGCCGTGCGAGTATACCCGCGAGTTTCTCAAAAGTTTTGCGAAAATCTAAACAATTCCCAAGATAACTTTCGGTCGTGATTTATCGACACTTTATAGCGAAGGCTGCGGATTCTCTCTGTTGCTAGGAAAAACCACTGTCCGATAAAGTGGCTCCTGCGGACACGTGGATTTTTGCGAGTACACGTGTCCTACGGTATTAGTACGTTTCTGTACATGCGCGACTCGGGCTAACAAGACACTTTCGCCTACTTATAAATACACGTGACCGAAATCGAGCGCGCCGCCAGGTGTCCGCGCCCGATTTAGTCCTCACAATATTTTCTGGTTTTTTCATAGCATCGGAGAAAAGAATCACTTGATAAACTATTGAAAACGTTTCTTTACTTTTCCGCTTAATAAAAGGAGAATGAAAGCCAATTAAAATAGTGTATACGAACTCGGTGATGCACAACTCGATGCACGTGACTTTATACCCGAGAGGAAGACATCGCGACTCGTGTCTCGAGCGAGAAAACGAGACACAATGGACCCCCTCGTTGGTGACGAAACTTTTTCTCTTATCAGCGCTCGCCTTTGCGCCCGAGATCGTTGCCTCTCTTTCTTACAAGGGTAAATATAGGTCGATAATATTTCGCACTTGAAGGAAAAACGAGGAAAAGTGATGGATAGTTTGTTTGCCCAAAATAATTGTCTGACTATAAGGGAATCTGCGCTCGTATGTACGGTCTCTGGCGAGCACGTGGACAATCGGGGAGCCGCTGTTGCGCGCGCGCGCTCGGCCGAGAGAGCGAGAAATGGAGATAAGCAGTGGAGACGGAGATAGAGCGAACGTCGCTCTGCGTGTACAGCGAACCGGGAGAGACTCCCAGTATTAGTCCGGCTAGGCGTCCGCTTGACACGCCGCTTCTCTCCGGGTCTACCGTGTCCACGTGACCAGCGCCCGCGGGGTCGAAAGTCGCCGCGCGTCGCTCTGCGAATCTAATCGCGCGGAGGAGAGAGAAGAAAGGAGCTCGGTGCCTCTGTACAAAGACGAAGGGCTGATTGTCGGAAACGCGCGCCAAGGTCGCCGTCTAATTTCGTAAGCGGCGCGCTTACGGGACCAGGATGAGGAAATTCTGGCCGCGGTGCACGCCGAGTTCGCTTTCGGGTGAAGGTTGAGACCCGGAGCGCGGACATTCGCAGTCGACGTGGGAACTGGGCAAGCGCGACACGATGCTGCTCTTGAAACAGGTGACTGTTTCATTTTTCTTTCGCGCTCGCTAAAATAGCTGTGCTATCGTTGTAATAATCGCTGTGCTAGTCGACGCTAATCTTTGCTAATTACAAATTTGCATTTAACGGTAATGTTTAAAAAGTAAATTGCTCCGCTCGATTGGCGGATCGATTGCCGTGTACACTTCGCCGGCGTGTCAATGAATCTTCGCGAGGTTCACGGTCACCACGAGACCGACAACCTGCCAGTGCAATTTTCGATCGCCTTAACGAAATAGCGCCATGCAATTGCAATTTATTTATGACTTATTTAAGGGGAGACTAACAAAGGCTTCTTTTTCCTGTCAATTTTTATTCCATTTATAATAGCATTTTACCAAAGCCGTGATGTCGATGCGGGGGCTGACGCGCCAAAGGCTCTATTTGAAAAAACGTCAATATGTTCAGGCTTCATCGGAGCAGCAAAAAGCGAACGAAAATCTATCAGTACCCAAGGTCTCGCACCCCTTTCGTAATGTGAGTGCGAAACAGATATAATTTTAGCAAATGAACAGTATTCATCTGAAGCGTCATTCAGAACAAAATTTCCTTTTTTTACGTCGATATTTTCATCTTGTAACAAGAGCTTTTTTGAAACTCTTAAAAAAATAGCTTTCAGTAGACAACCACGCGGTTCTTAAAAAAAATAGTGTGTTTCATTTCGAAAATTGAGTACGAATAATATGTAGCTGCAAGTTCTTAAAAGTTTTACTATTTCCATTTTTCATTAGTCCCCCGTAACTCTCGGTCCTTTGTGTGCTGTGATAGGAACATTAGAAGAATAGTAGAACAATGCACTCGATACTGTGCGATAGCAACGAGGTAAAATCGACAAGGAATGTAGGTTGACACGTAGCACAATGCATCTCGACTGAAAATAAATCGATGGTGAAATTTATTTTGATAATGCTTTTCTTTTTGTCTTTGCTCCGGCATTTCTTCCGAATGGTAAACGACCGATGACAAATAATTTAATTCCTCATAGTGTTACCATTCTTTGTTATTTTTCTACGAATTATATTTATTTTTTTTTATATTATATACTGAAAATATTTGATGGTGGAATAATTTAGTTGATAATGCATTTCCTTTTATCTTTGCTCCGGCATTTCTTCCGAATGTCATACAACCGATGACAAATATTCTGCTTCCTCATAGTGGCATTGTTGTATGTTATTTTTTATATTTTATTTTTTTTTATATTATATTCCCGTGCTCACTGTAAAATAACGTCCGAGGTTCACGGGTATTGCCATGTCAAGGCAAAGGCACAACTGAACAACACTCTGGGCGTCAAAAATAATCTTGCCGCACTGACGTGATTCACGCTAAGGCTTTTATCTTATAGTTCATCGACACAGAAGATTTACGCAAAACGACACTTGGGTAGGACTAGATCACTCGATCACTTATTTCATTTGCTCTCATGAGAGCACCAGAGAAGGATGCTCAATCACATTATTTAAATGATTTTTTAACGATATTCCAAGTTTCAGAAACTTCCAAAGAATTGCAGTTAATTTTTCTACCAATAATCGTTATAAATATATATATAATTATGTAAATTTTACTCAAAAATACTCTACCACGTCTACGAAAAGTGTAAAACTATAAATAAATAAAAGTATACGTTCATACTATTTCAGTAAATTACGCAGAATTTTATCATAATGTTAGGGTAATTTTGACTTGATCCAATTCTAGGTATATTTTCTCGTAAGTCTTTGCACATTCTGAGACATTCTTCAGTTTCCCTCCGTAGGTGCAGAATATATTATTTAAAAATACTTTCCAAATTTGAATTTGTCTTGAATATTGGTGTTAGTTAAGTAAACGTTAATATTAAACTTTTATGTAATCTTGTAATCAAGCGTAATCATTGTAATTCTAGTGTATTGGTTGATACCAAATTAAAAACATTGCGAGTAATATTTTCCATTGGAACTCGCGCTTTTCTGTATAGGATCTCGAGAAAAAGAGGCCAAAGACGAAAGAAGCTGTTGTACGCCGAGTCCGAGACATTTTTACGGACTATTCACGAGCCGCAACAAGAAAAAAAACGCTTGCTTCTACGATACGGATTTAGTTAGCGAAGTGCGCAAACCGCTGCCAATGTGGCACGACGCCAGGCTCATCGGCCGTTTGCTTTTCGTGAAAATCGAAAAGCGAGCAGACACTCCTTCAATCGATTATTTCTCTTAAAATTATCGCAACATTTCATTGGCGATTCTTGATTTTTAAGTACTTTTTATTTTTGATTTATTCAATACCTGATTTTTTAAGAATAATTTATCATATTAAACTATCCGCAATGTAACACAAAGTATGTACGTTTTTTCTTTTGGCAGTATCGTCTATTTTGCCAAGACAATAAATAGATAACGTGGTTAATATGGCGGGGATGGCGTCAGGGCGTACAGTGAGAGGATACGGGTCAGGAGATAATAAATAAATTCTTCTTCGAATTAGAGAAAATAAAACGGTACGAAGCCCAGTTTATTAACTAATGAGCAAATAATCGGCCTCGCCGTAAGTCCACGCACTAAGCTTGCAGTCTGCGACGACTTGTTCAGGCCACCGGCAAACAAGCACTGACTGCTCTGAAGAAAACTCGCGCGTTCGTAGACCTCATCAACCAATCAGAGCGCGCGGATAGACAGGCAGTCTTGAAAAGACAAGAAAATTACTATAAATTTTCGAAAAATTGCCATTTTTATAGTACATGCTAAAGTTTTTAGAATGAAAATCGCTATTGTAGAGCTAATTTTTACTCTGGGAAAAAGGCGATTCTCATTCTCAGCAGTATGTCTCAATATAGTTAATCGCTTCTAAATGCTGGAGTGAATTTCAATTATTTATCCAAGTGAAAGCGGCCACTCTATTTAATTAAATTGATATTCAATTTTAAATACAGTGATGATTTCTATTGTTATACGGAGAAACTTGATTAGTAAAATTTATTCAAATAGTAAATAAATTTTATTCAAAGTAAGTAAACAATAGTCATATAAAGATAAATGTACTCATACAGTAAGTACATTGTACTAAATGTTTTAAACAAGATCCATTTGATTAAACAAAGCAGATATAAGCTGAAACGTCAAGAAAAGTCAAATTTTACTGAAGTAAAAATCAATATTTTTTTACTGCATGCCTTTAACTAAATTTTACTAACATTTTTTCTCCGTATAGAGTAGAATTATATTCTTTAAAAAAACATAATATTCATAAGACTGGTCAGTAGAATTTCATATCGTGCGTATTTATAGAGTGATCTTTCATTTACACATAAGTATTATTTCACTCTAATAACGAATAATTTACACAAATAAATAAAGTTAGATGATATTTGTATTTCACTCAAATCCTAGAGTAAATTTTCCACTCCCAAATTGAGTGACTAGTTTACCTACAAATATGTAGTTTACATTTTTAGTTCACTCAAGCTTTAGAGTTACGTGTTGCAATTGCGTCATTTGTTCCTTCAGAGTATTATAACCACGTTAAATTTCCGAATGGAATATTTTGACTCGAAAATATCACTCGCCCTCTAAAAACTTTAGCGTGTACAATTTTCCAAAAATTTTAGTCAATTTTAGTATAAAAATTGTAGTTTTCCAAAATTTATATTAGTTTTCTTGGCTTACCAAGCCTATCCTCATATTACAGAATTTATGTTTATTTGTTTAGTGCAATTTTTTGTGTTATACTACACGCTAAAACAGTTAGAGTCAAATTTCACTCTTAGTTTATAGTAAAACTACTCATTTGACTCTAGTTATAGAGCCAATATTAGACTATACATGAACAGAGCGATTTAATTTCACTCTAAGATAGAGTAGAATTTTATTTAAGAGTAAAGTAATCACTCCATCATGGGAGTTCATTTCTCTGTCAAATTAGAGCGAAAAATTGACTCCAATAAAGTAGCTCCAGTTTATTGGAGTTTTTAGCACGTACACCGAAAAAAAAGTAATTCTTCTTGTTTCGCAACAATAGTACTTATCTGATAAACTATAGGAGAAAGTAAAAAAACTTTGCACAATCAGCAAAATTAAAATGTCTTAAAGCAGATCTTACTCTACAGAAAAGTAGATTCGCCAGTTCTCTAAAGCAGATTAAAGTGGATGTTACACTAGAGAAAAGTATTGAAAAGCAGTTTTTACTGAAAATTCGAAAAGGTAAAGTAACTTCCAATTTGTCAGTTAAATCTACTCTCTAAAAAGTACGAGTACAATAGTTTTTTCGGTGTACGAAAAAAAAAAGTTGAAATAAATAAAGCAACATAAAATTTGGCAAAAAGACTCAACTCATCCGACGAGCTTGTACTCTCGCGCGTAATCGCTCGTTTCCGTTGCGCTCCAATTTTCCGGGGCGCTCGCAATTCGGCAATTATTCCCGGGTAGCCGCCAACTGAAGCAACGCGCCTTTTGCTTCCGCCAACCGTCCTTCAAAGTTGCCAGAACAAAAGTGCCGACGGAATCTGGAAAAACGTTTATTTCATGGAACGACGGTTATCTAACTCCACTTAATCGATTATTTCCCCGAAGCATCTTGCCGTGCCGGGAGTCGGAAAAATTGTGTCAATGAACTGCGATGCTTCGATCACCGCTTACGTATATTTACAATCATTGCATGGGAACGACGGACGAGTTAGGGACGTAAAGCAAGACGAGGCAGCTGTAGGTGAGAATTATAGGTAGGTCAGCCGTGCCCCAATTAGCGGAAAAATATTGGCGACTCACTATCGCCGAGCGCAGCTTCAGAGTTGCGCGCCGCGAACGTGAGCAATCAGGCTGGCGGCTCGCGCGTGCAACAATGCCTGCCGAGAGCGATACTCGGGCCGAGCCTGAAATGTTTTGCATTTGGAAGTGTAGCGCGCTGAAAAGAGAGAATAACGAACGCTTCTGTTGCAGCGCAAGACAGCGCAGCCGAGTAATCAGCCTCGTCCGCCGCATGGGTGCCTGGGCTGAGTCTCGCTCGGAGGCGGCCGCGAAGGTGGTGGCGCAGCTGCTCCGGCGCACGAGGTCGGACCCGCGGCCGAGGGCCAGGAGCCGGGCGCCAGCAGCAGCCGCGGTCCGGCGGGAGCCTCCGGGCGGCCATGCCCGGATCTCCCTGCTACCGCTGCGCCGGCAATTCAGCAGGCAGCTCTACGAGTGGCTCTCGCGGACGGACAGCCGCGCACTCTTAGGCTAAGCGGCAGCGAGCGCGCGATGGCCGCGGACTGGAGTCGCGCCGGCGGCGCCGGCGAGGAGGGCCGGCAGCGCGACAGCGAGGCCCTGCTGAGCGCCCGGGGCCGGCCGGCCAAGCCCGAGCAGCGCGTCCAGTTCAACGGGAAGCCGCGGCAGGCCTCCCCCTCCCCCTCCTCCTCCTCCGAGGACAACAGCAGCCTCGGCCAGCTGTCGGAGGCGCGGCCGCCCGACGGCGGCTGGGGCTGGGTCGTCGTCGCCGCCTCCTTCATGGTCAACCTCATCGCCGACGGCATCACCTTCAGCTTCGGCGTCATCTTCCACGAGTTCCTCAACTACTTCGGCGAGGGCAAGGCCACCACCTCCTGGATCGGCTCGCTCTTCATGGCCATGCCCCTCCTGTCCGGCCCCATAGCCAGCTTCCTCACGGACCGCTACGGCTGCCGCAAGGTCACGATCGCGGGCAGCGTCCTCGCCACGGTGGGCTTCGTCATCAGCTACTTCGCCACGAGCATGGGCGTGCTCATCCTGACCTTCGGCGTGCTCGCGGGCTTCGGGCTCTCGCTCTGCTTCGTCGCCGCGGTCGTCATCGTCGCCTACTACTTCGACAAGCGGCGCTCCTTCGCCACGGGCCTGTCCGTCTGCGGCAGCGGCATCGGCACCTTCATCTTCCCGCCGCTCATTCAGATGCTGCTCTCCGAGTACGGCTGGCGCGGCACCACGCTCATCCTCGCCGGCCTCTTCCTCAACCTGGCGGTCTGCGGCTGCCTCATGCGGGACCTCGAGTGGACGACGACGCGCGCCAAGGTGAAGACGGAGGAGCGCCGCAGAAACCGCGAGCGCAAGCGCCTGCGGATGCAGAGCTCCAGCGGGGACTCGTTGTCGGGCAGCAGCTCGGCCAACACGGCGCAGACGGCGCACCAGGAGCCGAGGAAGGCCTTCGCCTCCGCCAACGCCGTGATCGTGGAGGGCCTGAAGCCGAGGGAGGAGCAGCCCGGCGACAAGCTCTTCTCCAGCCTGGTCAACCTGCCCACCTTCGTGAAGAACGGGGAGAAGGTGCCGCTCGAGGTGCTGGAGCTGCTCAGCACGCGGAGGAACGTGTACAACGTGCTGCTGCAGAACTACCCGAGCCTGCTCATATCGTCGAGGAGCTTCAGCGACTCGGGAGGACTGCACGAGCAGCTGAGCCCGCCGTCGGCCAGGTTCGCGCCGACGCTCAGCCCGCTGGCCTCCAACAAGGAGCCCCTGGAGCCCCTGGAGCGCAAGGACACCCCGGCGCAGGTAAGCCCTTTGCTCCGCTTTTTTAAACGCGACGGTCGCGCGTGACAGTTGTGCGCGATAGTTGCAGCCCAACTGCTGGCTGCGGAAGCTCAGTCCGGACGCGCAGCTGCGTCGCTCCAGCGCCTCGGAGCACCCGCGACGTCTGCCCACCGCCTACCTCAAGGACATCCGCATGCACCGGCACAGCCTCACCTACCGCGGCGCCATGCTCAACATCAACAGGTACCGGTTGCGGGCGAGCAGCTGCCCGGACATCTACCGCAACTCCATGACGACGATCGCCAAGCAGAAGATGCTCTGGTACTCGGGCATCTGGGAGTTTTGGGACCTGCTGCTCGACATGCTCGACTTCTCGCACTTTGCCGACTCGCGCTTCCTGCTCTTTTCCATCAGCAACTTTTTGCTGCACACGTGGTACGACGTGCCTTACATGTACCTAACCGACAACGCCATCGAGATGGGCTTCAGCGACACCGACGCATCCTACCTCATCTCCGTCATCGGCATCATGAACATGGCCGGCGAAGTGAGTCTTTTCAATTATAGCCCCGGATTGCTCAAAACTTGCCTGGATAAATATTTAAGGCTATTTATAGCGCTTCTGTGTCGTCATTCGAATCGTTCAAACTGTTAGAGTCCATATTGTGAGGCCCGTATAGTTGTTCTTTTCATGTCGTAGCAATTAATCAATATCTCCTACTTAAAGTACAATAGACACATTAGTACACCGAAAAAATGGTAGTTATTACTGTTTCGCAACAGTAATCTCTCTTAGTCTAGAAAAAAGTAAAAATCCTTTGCAAACTCGGTAAAATTAACATTTCTTGTAGATTTTCCTAAAGAAGTACATTTGGCAGTTCTGCAAAGCAGATTTTACTGAAAATTCCGAAGGTTAAATTAACTTCCAATTTCACAGTTAAAGCTACTGTCTTAGAAAGTAAAAGTTACATATTTTTGCTTCCTCCTTTGAGGAAGCTTATTTGTAATAGTAAAAAATCATACATTAAAAAATAATTATGAATAATGTTTAAAAAGAATTCATGGTTATTAATACAATTTAGAAATATATCTCATAAAATGTTCAAATGATTTATGGATTAGTTTTGAGAGACAAAATGAAAATAAAAACCTGCCTTACAATAGTAGTATTAAATGAATGTACTTTTTTTATTTTTTTGAAAATTTTGTTGAAATTTAGTATATCTAGAGATTCTCTTAGTTTTAAAATGTTTTAAAATTATGTATGGAGGAAGCTAAGTTTTCGGCGTAGGCGAACGTCTGAAATGAATGTTGCTTGTTCCCTCAGATACTGCTTGGCTGGGCGGGCGACCGTGCCTGGGTGAACGCGTCGGTAGTCTACGCCGTGTGCATGACACTGTGCGGCGCGTTCACCGCCCTGATACCGATGGCGATCAAGTGCTACTACCTGGTAAGCGCGATCGCCGGTGCCTTCGGCTTCTTCATCGCCGCCAACTACAGCCTCACCAGCATCATCCTCGTTGAGGCGATCACCCTCGAGCGCTTCACCAATGCCTACGGCCTCCTGCTGCTCGTCCAGGGCATCGCCAACCTCATGGGACCACCACTCGCTGGTAATTTTTCTTATAATTTTATTTTTAAAACGCTAACTTTTTCCCTCTTCCTAATTAAGTCGCTCGTTCTTTCACCTCCGTCGGATTCTTCATACAAGAGAATAGATCTTTATTGCAAAATACGCAGCTTTTACAAATAGTATTAAAAGAAAATAAATTTTAGTACAAACAGTTTTTAAATGGAGCATAAGTTCAGTCGTTGTAATTATACGGAAAACATCACAGCCATTTAAAATTTACAGAATTTTTTTTCTGCGATATCACAGTCAATTTTATTATAGATATTAATACTAAAAAGTAAGTCACAATACTAAAAGTAATATCACAGTGAGTAATTTTAAAATGATTAGATAAAACATACTATTCTCGTCAAATAGAAGATAAAATACGATAAATGAAAAATAAAAATAATAGCATTATTCCGGGCAAGCGACCCTCAGATATACCTCTAACGCCATATCGCTTCTCCAGATTATCTCGATCATTAGCACTCCTTATTATTCTTACCAGGAAAATTTAGCGTTTTTTCTTACACTCTGATTTTTTGGTTAAATTAATTTTGGCGACATTTTTTAAAGAGATAATATAACCCATAATGTCCAATTTATTGGCCTCTGCAGAGGGAGTAATTCATATTTTATTATCTATACAATTGTTTACTCCCCAGAGAGATACTTTCCTCCCGGAAGCATATATTGTTCTCCGGATACATTCTTTTCTTCGAAGGCACATTTTAGCTTCCGCAGATTCGTTTTAGCTTTTGCTAACATTTTTATTTAATATTCATAGATACATTCTAGCTTCCACAGACCTACTTTCCTTCTCGTAATCACATTCTATTTAATTTTTTGTGAAATAAAATGGATTTACGAAATGGTTAGGGTAAACATTTTATACGCACCTCGAGAATAATTACACGTACTCCCTTGGTGCATAAATAATTATCAAAGTTTTGTATATTCGAAATAAAAAAATTTGCGTTCGCGCATGCTACACCTATAATGACGTGCTGGTATCTTGGCTATCAATCAGAAACAAGCATTAAAAGCTTCGGAACACGACGGCCATGACTTTCTTTGGAGAGGATCATAACTTGTCTTTATTAATTTTCTTGAATCTAGTATAAAAATTATAATATAATAAATTTCGAACTAAAACGATAAGAGTGACTGTCGCATCGAGCTCGAAAATGGAAGCGTTTTAGTTGTATCGGCCATTCAACTATTTGCGCTTGACAATGGGCCACGCGCAAAGTACGCTGCCGCTTTTTTTTAACGATCCGAAGAAAGCGGCACAGTAGGAGACCTTTCGCACTGCCTGACCTTCGTCGGACTATTAAAATTTTAGCTTATTAATATATCCTCTTATTTCATATTGCAAAGATGCTACTTGTTTTACGTTGAAAAAATGCTACTTGTTGGAAATAAAAGTTTGCATTGATTTTTTAGGCTGGCTGTACGACATCACAGGCACCTACGACTTGTCATTCTACCTGGCGGGCTCATTCATCGCCGTGAGCGGCATGATGCTGATGGTCGTGCCTCTGATGGACTTCTACCGACGCTTCAAGAAAAGCGCGGCGCGGAGGCGAGCCGCTGCCGCTGGCAATCACCAGCGTGACGCCTCTGACATTAACAGCGTCTGAAGCACATTGCGTACCATAAGGAATTGCGGCACGTCGATCGAAGATCGCGCCGGAGCTGCCTGAACGCTCCCACGTGGTCGCGCGTCAAAACGCGCCAGAGACCCACGGGGGACGCGATGCGTAAGCTGCGTTCTTCGAATTCTGCATCCATCGAAGAATTATCCTTCTTCTTTTTCCCGCTCGTTCTAGCGACATTCTCTCATTCTATTTTTCACTTTGACTAATTGCCTAGGACCTTTCGAGAATATGAAATTAGCAAGTGCGGTGAGGCTCGAACGATCAAAACCTTCAAATTTACCTTTTCTCTGCATTTCAATCTGTACCAGAGCTTTAAGTCTATTTATTCTTTAAATATTTTTATTTCGACTTGTTAAAAATCTTTGAAGAACAGGCTTTCTTTGTGCTCAGCGAAATATTAAAAAGTATACTTTTTCGATCGATCGACCTCTCTTTCCTCTTCGACATGAATAATGTAACAATTATAATAATAATTATACATACGATAATCTTAAACAAAAAATTGTAGCCTTTCGGTAGTGTCCGTGGACCTCCGAGCGTCATTTAAAATGAAAAAATGAACAAACTTTCCAAATAATGCGCGTCAACTGCAATTCAGTTGTTTCGTGCTACAAGAAGACCGTTTTTTGGCTTATATACACAATTAATAAGAAATATATTATATTATTATACGCTCGAAAATAAGTTAATTAAACAGACAAAATTAATAATAATATTGTATCGACAAGGTGAGAGAAAAAACGTTAGCGTTTAATGTAACTTCGTAAGCTGTAAAAATAATTTACTAACTATAGGAGTAATGTACAAATGATAGAAAAAATCAGCAGCATAGCGTGGCGTTTTCAACTCGAGAGATTTTGCTAAAGTTCTACTTAATACAGTTCGAAGGTTATCATTTTTTTAATTCGAAAATTATCAGATTACGAATCAAGTTTAATTTTTATTACGACAAATTTTTATTATTTCATTAATAAATCGAGATTAATTTACAATTAAAATTTTAAGATGATATCTATTTTTCAGTACAAATAATTTGCGGTAGCTTTTCTTACAAAGTATTTATTGAAATTACCGTATCATTTACCTTATATTTATTATCTATTCCTTAAACGAAATTTCACTATGAATATCACTTAAATTTTTTACCTTAATTTAATTTGATTCACAATCGCATAATCTTTTATAAAGATTCATTTTTAATCGTTCATTAAAAAAACTCTAATTTCGAATACTTTTCATTAAAGAAAAAAAAATTAATTAACTAGTTAATTAAATAAATGTTAGTTAAAATTAAACTTGATCCGTGAAATATAATCAATTTAATTATTAATTATAACCTTGAATTTAATTTAACTTAGTTTCACTTCTGCTATTTATCCTAAAATTTAATTTCTATAAATGTTTTAAATACTTTTTATGAAAAAAAATCTCGCCACACTTTTAAACATACTTACTTGATTTTACTGAAATAATCAATTGTAAGACATTAAAATGCGCATCAAGTGAATAATATTTTAATAAAAGTCTTGATTTAGCAAATTTAGAAAAGCGTCTTACAATAATAAAAGTGAATTCGTATGGCTCGAGCGAATACGCCACACGATGGCAGTTTGAATCTCGGGATATTAAACGGCTATTATCTGATCATGTAAAATTAACCAATTGCCAAGATTGCCAGATATTTTCTATTTTCATTATGATGCTCTTCTTTCCATTACTCTTAAGTAGACGATCAACCATCATCGGTTGAAGAAAATTTGTTCATTATTTTTTTTCTATAGACTTTCTTAGTAATTTTTTTACAAAAAACAAGTCTTTAAGTTTATAATTTTAGTAAATTTATTGTTAAAAAAATATGTGATCCTTCATATTTTGTTATAATAGTACAGTATACCTGCTGAGCAAGCGTTACCCGACGTGTATAGACATTTCATTGTAATTATTATAGTCACTTCTTTTGTACGTTGCATATTTTTTTTGCTGTTTCTGTTATCAGTTAGTATATATTTACGCCCTTCGTTCCAAAGTTGTTGAAAGCCTTTCTCTTTTTTTATACATTAATAAATGTAAGTTTGTAATGTATGTACACAGACGTAGAAAGACAGATTATTTGTACAATTGCGCAGTAGAGTGTGATGGAGAAAGGCTAAAAGGAATTAAAAGTTATTTTTGTATAAACTCAGCCGAGTATTTTTTATTAATTGCGAGATAAAACAAAACTATACGTGCAGTCCAAAAAATTTCACGAAATAAGAAAGGCTAGTCAATAATTTGAATGAGACAAGAATTACAGGTTCGTTCGGTTGTATCCATTATTAAGCATTACAGGACATACGGAAATGTCTTTAATCAATCCCTATCGAATATTTCACGGCATATTATTTGCAGAATGTATGCTTCGTTGGTTAAGATGTATACGTTAAAATGTAAATCTCGATCTTGCTTAATTAAAAGTATACATCGCTGTTCTTAACGAGGAAAATTTCGGTTTAATGTTTTTACTAGTTTTATTAAAAAGAGTTTTTGTTTTAGTTTTTTCTTGAAAAAAGAAACGAAATCTGTTTTCTGTTCACGAGATGTAACAGTATAAACTGTATCTTCCAAAGATTTTCGTAGTTTACTTCCATACAACGTATACATTTAAGTGCATGAAATGAATTTTTTGTTTGAGCATTTGGCGAAACTTAAAGTGAGATGATCGAGGCATTAGAAGAAACTAAGGAGATACTTCTCTCGAATGATAAAATAGCACGTGGTAAAATTAGTTGAACGCTTTGAGCGTGGTTTATAGTCGCATTTTTTTAACTTCACGTATACGAGATTTTTATTCTCCTCTAAAAACAATTGTTTAATGTTGAGTAAAAGACACTTAATGAATCGTGACGTGTAACTCCTCCTCTTTTGAAAAAACATTTCTAAATTGGAGAAGCAAACAATGCGTGTACTGTAAACAAGTGTACATGTTTTGTAAATGATTGTATACATATAAACCTTCAAGGTAGGATCGCATGAGCAAAGAATATTAGAGAGTTATTCAACAATTAATAATTATAGACTTTGAATGTTCTCTACTGTGTTGTAGCTAAACCTGTACCAAGAGAAGGGATGCACGAAGATTTTTGCCTTTTTGCTTTACGCGGGGCTCGCGAATTTAATGTAGGGCACACGGTGCTACATGCGTAGCCACGAAGGCAACATTATATTTAAAAAAAATCTACGAATCGTATAAAGCAATATTTTATTATACAAATGAAAAACCGATATGGGGTAGTAATTTAGAATAAGAATTAATCAGTGCATTCTTTTCATAAAATTTTACAATATAAATGCCGAAAGAAAGGAAAGTAAAAAGTTGTTTTTTTCCTTTTCAAGTATATAAGTAGAGTTTAAAGTAACGAAGTTGAGGGGTATATTAATATACATAGAAAGTTTAAGAGATGTAAAAGTTTATTGATGTGAAAATTATTTTTTTAAACAATAATTGACACACACACCGACTCATTACGCGAGTACGTAAATAACATTAACACAAAAGTACACTGAAAACCCAAAAGAAAATCTTAGTAGGTTTCGTGTAAGAACAAAAGAGTATGTATGAGATTAGATTGTCATTCTATGATATAAAGAATTCAAGTAAAATGGAAAACCTACTTTTAGCGTGCAGATTATTTTTATTCTATATAATTATTGGAAATTTATATTTAGTATAGTGTGTATTTACCTGGGAAGAGAAGTACATTTTTTTATCTTCTTACGGTAATGAGCAGATAGTATTTTTGCCTCTTCTTACCTTTTCATATATATAAGCTACGATTTGTAATTTTAGACAAATTGGAAAATTCTTTATAGTAATAATCTTCGATTAAATTAAAACCATAATTTGAGAGATACAATTCATGAATCGAGAGGTTAGTAATTTCAAAAGAAACTATATAAGAATAAAATAATTCGTAAAGACTTCTTTTTAGGAAAAAAATTAAATAAATGAAAGGCAAGCCAGAAAAGACTTAGAGACTAAACCATTTTTGAATTGTATACATTCATAAAGTTGTAAGCCGTCGTGCGCTTATAAAAGCATCTACGTAATTATAATGCTACATAAAACTCCTATTTCAATTATAATAAGAAAAATATAAAAAATATTCTAATAGACACAATTATCCTTATTCTTTGCCCTATGTTCATAATTAGCCGTACCGAATCCAAAAGCCGAAAGAAAGTTGTTTTCCTAAATGCCAGTTCCTCACGTTCTCCGTTACTTATTCTATTTTTGGCCGCGCGCGGGGAAGTTCCTCGCGGGTCTTTATTTCTTGGATCGATCGACAACGTTACATGCAATATTTACACGTCTTGTTCTACCTTAACAATGACCATTTTTTTATGTTTTAAATCTCAATTATTTGGATAAAAAGCTTTAGATTAAATAAGAAAAGATCCGAAATCGATACACAATGAGCTTCGTTATGTACGTTTCATATACATTTCAGTTTATTTTATTTAAATTTATTCATATACCTGAATAACAAATACGTACCCGCACCGATTTACTCCCTGGACAAACAATCTTATACAATAGACATTTTAGAAATGTCGAAATTGTACGCGTACAATCGTACGGAAATGTATGCAAAAATACTGAAAAATACGGAAATAATTATACATATATTGATTTACAATGATTATACGCTAAGTATTAAAATTATGTGCAAATGGAATGCAAATGTTAAGGCACACGTTTTCGTGTACGTTTGCATACGATTTCGTACTCAATCGCTACAATTTAGACACGTTGAAAATGTTTAAATTTTATAAAATCCGATATATTATTAATTTATAATATCCGTAAATTTCAACAGAGCTGTCTGCACTTACTAAATTTTACGGTAATTTAACATTTCCTTATTCTATCATTGATTAACTGTCTGATATCATAACAAATGATACCTTATCCATCATAATTATTAGAATTTCGATGATGAACGGCTTAAAATATCCAGTATGTTAGGCGGAGAAAAATTATTAGTCAAATTTACTTCAAGGCTTGCAGTAAAATATACTGATTTTTATCTAAGTAAAATTGGTTTAAATATATGTGTTCTGCTTAACAAAGTAAGTAAATATTGCTGAAAAAATTCAGTGTAACTTACTCGCCGCACGATTAAATTTGACTTAATTTTTAAACTTGTTTATACTTGTTTATTTACCGTTCCAGTCAATTTTATTCTAATAATTTTTGCCCGTGTTGGAGGGCGGCCGCGCGCGCGCGCAGGTGCCCGCCTCCCACTTGGCGGGTGGGCCAAGAGCGCGCGCTACTCCCTCGCGCGTCAGTCTCGACTAGTCTTGTTCACCTGGCACCTCGCGCTACACCCCGGAACGAGTCGCAGCTCTCCCGTCAGCGCAACTGACACACGGTCGGCCTTTCCTTTCTCGCGCGACTTACGGCGAGTGCGGTCTAGCGACCCGCGCTCGACAAAAGAGAGAGAGAGAGAGAGAGAGAGAGAGAGAGCGAGCGAGAGAGGTAAAGCGAGAGCCAAGGGAAGCTCCTGAGGCAGGGTTCGTCCGGAACGGGAGGAGGGCTGCGAGACGGCACTTCGTCGGCGTCCTCGGTAAAGAGCGCAGCTGCATGCATCGTCGCTATCGATCCCTTCCCCACACCCATAGCGTACACGTACGGAGCGCCGCCGCGTGTACGAGTCGCCAGTCGTCTTTTCCTTGCTCCCTATTTTGATTTTTTCTTTCATTTTCCTTGTAAGCCTTATTTTCTATAGAAAGCTTATATTTACACCTGGCCAGTGAGCGCAAAGGAATTTCGGAGCCGCGCCGGATATACACACAGTAGAGACACAAACACCCACTGCCGAGGTTCACGATGACGAGGTATTACACATTAGACATCTCAAGTTCGCTATCGTACCGGCGAGCTTTGAACGACGCTTACTCTTATTTTTTTCTCTCTCTTTATTTATATTACATGATTTTACACGTTACCGCAGTGTGCAGCGCAATTTTACAAGTCACTGTTTTATCTTAACTTTTGGAACATTTTTGTCATTACACTAATGCCGCCAGTTTACTCGTAAATTATCACCGACTGCTACTTGTGCTAAACGCTTTAACGTTTATTTCTCGCAAGTGCTAAATAATTATAATTTTATCTATCACAGTTATGGCTCTCTTCGCTCCGTATACTTCGCGTGTAGCGCTGCCTGAAGGCAAAATTGCAAAGAGTGTCCGAAATTCATTTTAATCGGTGCTTTTCATTCACTGTAGTTGGCGTCCTTCCCCTCTTGAACTTAGGAATTCTGGTCGATCGAGCCGATCTAAACATTTGAGATTTCATAACTTATATTCGGCTTATCTTGAACTTTCTGTATGAATTCACAGCTCCATGACGTCGGACAAACAATTATATAAGCTGTTATTGATTCATTCTAACTTTACTTGACTTTCCGTTAATTTATTTCAAGTATCGTCTAGACAAGTCGCCCATTCTCCAAGTTGGTGAATAGTCAGCACATGCTCAATGCGGCAGTAAAAAATTTAATTAGCCAAACTGAAGGCTCGAGTAGCTCTGCGAAAGGTAGGCCCGATCGCGCTAAATGAGTTGGAGTGAAATAGTTTCACTAAAATTTACCACACTGATTTTTAACGCAGGCACATACTCGAAAATTTGAAAAGTTAAACAGAAAATATTGTAAGATTTTTTATTTATCAAGTTTGTCCCTGCGTTACAAAACAGTAATAGTAGTAATTTTTACTAGAACTTGTACCAAAATTAAATTTTCACTCCAATTTTATAGTGAATTTAACTCCCTCGGTGGAGTGAAATAAAGTGATTTTTTAAATCTTTACTAAAGCGAAATAATGCTCTACTCTACCTAAGAGAGAAATTAAATCACTCTACTCATGCAAAGTCAACGTTTTGCTTAATCGGAGTCAACTGAATGGATTCACTAAAAAATAAGAGTGGAAATTGACTCTGACCGTTTTAGCACGATAAGATCAGCGCTTTTGACTGGATTAAAAAATTTCGTGTCGTTCAAGTCATTGAACAACTTTCGCAATTGTCGCGCGTGCGAATTCGTTATCGCAGCTCCACGGAAATCGCCCGATCTCGCAAAAAATGAAAGAAAACGATTTAGCGCCTCGTTGCGAAATTCCTGATATTAAAGAGTTATTAAAACTTTCTTACTCTGAGCAAGAGCATTTTTTAACAAAGATTTTATCAATTAAATTCGCCCTCGCATATGTTGCATTGCTTTATATTGTTATGAGAGAATAAAAAAACGGAATTTACGAATAAAAACTTCTTGATAGTTTTAATTGTAATATTTGACGCCTGACCGACGCGGCCCGTCACTACTTAGAAGAGCAAACGCGTTAGGAATTGCCGCTTTCACTCGATCGTCGGTCGAAAGTTTCACTTTGCGTAAAAAAAAAGCGCCTCAAAGCGTATAACAATTTTCTGAGCGATTAAAAGCGTTTCTATCAGAAATAAACACTCGCACAGTTCATTTATTAGGTTACAGGGAGAAGAATGATTAGTAACATTTAGTGAAATAGTAAAGTGAAGTAGTCACAGTCATATAAAATTTACTCATTTTTATATTCAATATTTGTTTACTCGGTTAAGCAAGGCAGATACAAGCTGTAGCGTCAAGTAAATTTTAGTTGAACATTTAAGCGAATTTTAATGATAAGTAAATTTTACTAACAACTTTTCTTCGCGTATGCTTGTCTGATTTTGACGAGAAACTAAAAGGTAATAAATCAAATTTGTTAAAAGTAGTAAATATTGAAGAGATTTTTGTTGTCTTAAAAAGTTGGCAAACGATCGGAGGCTATAAAAAAAATGAGGAAGAAAAGGCGTAGCTCAGTGCCGCTTGAAAAATGAACTTTCCGGTGGCGTGAGGCTTCCGAGGCCGCGGCGCGGAGGGGAAGGTCGGCGCTTCGAGCGGGGGTGTGGAAGGTGCGCTACTCGAAAATCGAGCGGTCGGTCTCCATGGTTACGGGCGCGACCCCCCGTCTCGCTTTCTCGCCTTCTCGGTCCTGTAATGTCGACGGTCGTCGACGACGTCACGGACAGTGGGGCAAGCAGCCGATGACGTAATCCCCCTGCCCAGCCCTCGCGCTTTTAGGCGCGCTCTTCTTTAGCTCTTTTCTCTTTGCATTCGCTGCCATGTAACAAATGAATTGATCACTCTGCAGAAAGCTAAACGATCGCCGAGCAGAACGTCCGCGGGCCCTTCCATTGAACGGGCGAAAATCGTCAATGAGCGAGGGCGAGGATACTCGCGGATGGAGGGAGAAGGGTGCGATCGATGCACCAGTAACCCGAATCAGCCGGTCCGGCTGACGTCGTGGCCTCCCCGCGGAGCACGCAACGACGCGCGCACACCACTATTTTACGTTCCAAAGCTTTCAATGAGAAGGCCTCGCGGCAGCCGAGGCAAACGTTTCCTTAAAAATTGCAAAATAATCTCCCGCCTACAATTAACCTTATCAATTATAAATTAAATAATGCAATTGCCTTGAAATTAAACCAGGCGGAATGTGTAAATCTTTTTAACTCTAGCCGTGAGATTTCAGCTACTTTTTTTTACATCAAACAACGTCGGCGATGTTTAAATATTTCACGAGCGCCTTCCACAAGTGTATAAATCGAAAAAAAGACGTAGTGCTTATGCTCTTGCGCAACAATAAGATCTACTAGACTAGAAAAAAATAACAAGCGATTTCCAATTAACATTTGCTACGATTAAAATTATACTACGGTTAAAATTACTTGAGAGAAAAGTAAATCTCCTTTTTGAAATATTCTTCTTTTTATGAGCGATATTACTTTTTCTAAATAAAAATAAAGAAATGAAATAATTGAAATTATTAGCGGAAAGATGTTTTTGGAAAAGTAGAAACTGCTTTGCAGAAGGTAGATTTGGCAGTTCGCAAAGCAGATTCTACTGAAAGTTCCTTATTTTGTTTTCGGTATTCTTGAAATTTCCCAGAAGCGATCATCTGGGGCGCAGCAGCAAATAATAAAATTTGAATGCCGTGAAAAGCGCGTTGGCGAGAGAGCAGACCCATAAATAAAATCTTTATCATCGCGCTCGAGCTTAATCGTTGTGCCAGCGCCTTCGGGCTTTTTCTCCATAAAAATCTCAGAGATAAGGGGATTTTGAGTGCTCGGCAATGCCGGATGACGCACACGCGTCCCGGCAAACAAATGAAATTTGCGCATAAATCAATCCCCCCGGCGCTTCTAAATTAAACTCGCAGGTGACTTTTTTCGGCCAGACTGTCGGCTTTATTCGAGCTCTATTCCTCGCTCGCGCTGCACATTTTTTTCGCTCCATCTCCAAAGGGCTCCTTGCCAGGTAACATTCCCCAGCTAATCCCGCGACTCGGAGCGCCTCGCACTCCCAACGACCTCTAACGTTTATTTATTATTTTACTAATTCTAGCTCTCTTTACTTTTCAGTTTTATCCTTCTTTTATCCTTGTTTTATTTGACTTTTTATTTACAGCATGCTTACATTTAGTTTAGACGTATTTTTCGAATCGCAATTGCTCACGCAGCCGGTCGCGCATGCACTTTCCCATGCCCAATCGCACTAGCACGTTGCGAAAGGTCATTTTGCATATTACGCCGATGGTGAGTAAGAAGCTTTGATTTAGCCCCTTTTGTTTAGCGCCTTGCCGCGTGAGTAGGCAAAGGTTCCTTCTACGGTTGGGTACTCGTAAAACGGGGGCGATTTGTTTGGCGACTAGAGATCGAAGACTGCGCCAGAGACTGAAAGGTTGCTCGTGTGCCGGCAGGACTCTTGCAGCGTCAGCCAAGGAGGGTGCATGCTGAGTGCGGGCCCCCGCGCAACGCTCGGTCAGCGGCTCGGCGGCGCTTGGCCAGGGCCGTTCCCTATGCTTGGAGTCGGCCGGCGGTCCGAGCAGCTCCCCGGCGACATCCAAGTGCTGAAGGGCTGGCCGCGCCGCTGGTGCCAGTCGCTCAGCACCAGCAACACGTACATTTAGAGGGTCTGTCGGGCCGGGCAGCATGGCCGAGCGCGGCACCGGCGGCGGCCGACCGGCGCGCAAGGAGGGCCTCTACGCCAAGAAAGAGCACAGCAACTACCAGCGCTACGTCGACTACAACGCCGGACGGCCCGGCGAGCAGCACGACGTCCTGCCCAAGGTGAGCCCCGCCCCGCGCCCCCCCAGCCCGCCTCTAACCCGATCGCTTGGCCGCGCGCAGGGGCCCAAGGTCTGCTCCAAGGGCCCGGCGCCGCTGGTGGCCTGGCCGGCGGGCAGCCCCACCCTCTCCTCGCCCGAGGACCTCAACGTGGTGGCGGGCGGCCCCGCGGCCGCGCCGCTCGCCCCGGAGACGCCCTCCGAGAGCTCCGGCATCGGCCGCGACGACGAGGACACGGAGAACCTGAGCAGCATCGCCGACGAGCGCGAGGTGCCCTCCACGCCCGGCCTCACCATCGACAAGAGCCTCGAGTCCTGCTCCCAGGACGGCGAGGCCTCGCTCGAGGACGACGAGGTCGCCCGGCTCGGCTTCGAGTCGCCCGAGACGGAGGAGCGCGCCCCCGGCTCGCCGGCGGACGGCTCCGGCGGCGCGCTCTCGCCCAGCCTGACCGTCGGGCCCAGCCCCAGCGACGCGGCGCCGCGCGCGCCCGGCATCCTGCTGCGGCGGCCCGCCGAGGCGCCGCCGCCCTACGCCGACTCCATCGACGGCTCCGAGGCCATGCTCGAGATCTACGACGACGAGGACTCGGAGGCGGCCAGCCGGGCCGGGGGCGCCGCCGGCAAGAAGAAGCCCAAGATCCCGGACGGCGGCTGGGGCTGGGTCGTGGTGGCCTCCTCGCTCGTCATCTCCATGATCGCCGACGGCGTGTCCTTCAGCTTCGGTCTGCTCTACATCGAGTTCCTGCTGGAGTTCGAGGCCTCCAAGGCCACCACCGCCTGGATCGGCTCGCTCTTCATGGCCGTGCCGCTGCTCTCGGGGCCCATCATGTCCGCGCTGGTGGACCGCTACGGCTGCCGCAAGATGACCATCGTGGGCGGCCTGGTGTCCGGCACGGGCTTCGTGCTCAGCAGCTTCGCGCGCAGCATCGGGGTAATGTATCTGACCTTCGGCGTGCTCGCGGGCCTGGGTCTGGGCTTGTGCTACGTCACCGCGGTCGTGAGCATCGCGTTCTGGTTCGACAAGAAGCGCACGCTGGCGGTGGGCCTGGGCGCCTGCGGCACGGGCATCGGCACCTTCGTCTACGCGCCCATGACCACCTACTTCATCGGGGAGTACGGCTGGCGGGGCTGCGTGCTGCTGCTGTCGGGGACCTTCTTCAACATGATCGTGTGCGGCACGGTGATGCGGGACCCGGAGTGGCTGGTCAACGAGCAGCGCAAGCAGCAGGCGCAGCTGTCGCCGCGGAAGTCGCAGTGCGCCGCGGGCTCCAGGTCGCAGGAGGCGCGGAGCCAGGGGAGCCCGGTGCAGGACGAGGACTTTCCGGGGCTGGAGGAGCTGCGGAAGCTGATGAAGAGCGGCCAGGCGCCGGAGTACCTGCTGCAGAGCCTGAGGACCAGCACGGAGACGAGGTGCAACAGCGACGGCAAGCCGGCCTTCCGGAGCGTAGTCAACCTGCCGACCTTCGTCAAGCAGAGCGAGAAGGTACGCGAGGCCGCCGTGCGAGAGGGCCGCTTCACCGGACGCCTTCTTTCAGGTGCCGCTCGAGGTCTTGGAGTCGCTGTCGGCCAACTCGCGCCTCTACAACGTCATCCTGGAGAACTACCCGAGCCTGCTGCTCTGCAGGAGCGCGTCCGACAAGAAGCTCTACGACTCCAACGGCGAAGTCAACAACAAGAGCGGCGTCACGATGTCCATGAGGTTACAGGATTGGTCTGATATCTGCAACCTGCACCCTTCTTACTCACCTTATTTACTCCTTTTACGAGCACACTGCTACGAGCAAACCTTACGACTGCCCCATTTCGTTGTCGACCGATTTTAACTACCTTACCAAACAATTTTTTACTTTCTAACTGCGATTCCCTATGATTCGGTCAAATATTCACGTGTAACAAGATCGTACGTGATCGTTCGCCACGTACCCAAACTTCACGGTAAAAAGAAAAAGCAAGAAAACCGTGCTCTAATAACCACATTAGGAATCCCTAAACCTGTTCTCCTCGCGCCAACATCTCATGATACTTTTCAAAATAAAGTTGCCGTGTAACACTCATCTTTTTTGCGTTTGAGTGTGCCTTTCAATGTTACCGTGCTCACGTACGTCAAAAAACACACGTTATGTATCCTTTTAGAGCCATTTATGCACTGTTAAATTTTTGTTTAAATTTAAATTGAGAACACCAGAACGCACACTCAAATGTAAGTGAAAACTTAGGGAGTTATAGTTACAGTGTAACTTTAAAAGTACCATGAAATTTTGGTATGAAATCTCAGGTGAGATTTTTGGTTTTTCTTTTTAGCATGTGGTAGAGATGTACTTGCACTTAGCAATTCAATTTTTCCCCATTCGGATACTGACCCTATTGAAATGGTTTTATCTCGGATTTTAAAATTTGCCGATCTTTCTAGTGTTTTACAAGCTTGTTTCCGCGGGGGACCCTAATTTCTTTATTGCACGTAGTGTTGTCGTAAAATCGCAGCGATTTTAAGCGGCTAACTGCTTCCTTACTTGGTTCCAGGCTCAAGCAGGCGAAGGAGAAGGGAAAGAAGAATCAATCACGGCCGGGATCGAATCACGCCTCGACGAAGGTACTCGCCGCCCGCAGAATGTCGAGAAAAGATCTGGAGGAAGCGAATCCCTTGCTAGCGAAAGAAGTCGCCCAGGCTGTAATCGAAATTTTTACGCAAAATATAGCTATATGATTTTTGATTAACGCCTTTGGCGTCGACCGCCTAAATAAAAAGGGGAGCTAAACCGAGGCATAACGATTGCTTTCAGATCGCAGAGGCGGAGCGGGCCAAGTCGGTGTCGCGACACCACATCCCGGGCTGCGGCGCTGGCGTGGTACGCACGGACTCGCTCCCTTGGCTGCGTCGCCAGTTCAGCACCAACACCCACTACTTTAAGGACATCCGCGTGCACCGCAACAGCGTCATGTACCGGGGCGCCGTGCTCAACCTTCACAAGTACCGGCTTCGCGCGAGCAGCTGTCCTAACATCTACAGGAACAGCATGACCACCCTCGCCAAGGAGAACGAAGAGGTAAAAAATAATCGAATGGCCAGTGTAAGCGCACGAGAATAAAACGACCGTTGAAAACGCAGAAATGGTACAGCGAGCTGCTAGATCTGCTCAAGGGTATGATGGACTTCTCCATGTTCTCCGAGCTCCACTTCTTGCTGCTGTCCCTCTCGACTATTCTGCTGTTCACTTGGTTCATCGTACCTTATTTTTATCTTGCCGAGCACCTTATCCGGCAGGGCTACCCCGAGTCCAAGGCCGCCAATCTCCTCAGCTACATCGGAATCACCAACACTATCGGAATGGTAAAAACCAAGAGATAACGAGTAAAATAGTTATTTAGACACCAAGGGAGTAGAACAGCAAATTATCCCTGAGAGCGAAGCTTGCTGCCCGCGCTTCATGTTGCGCATACTCCCGAGGTGCATGTCTAATTCTTCACCCTAATCATTTATAAATCCACTTTATTTCACAAAAAATCGAATAAAGCGTGTCTGCGGAAGCTAAGGGCAAGTAAAGAATAAAGTACCTCTCTGAGGAGTAGCATAAGTCTAGACAATAAAATATGAATTTATTCACGGCTTACCCATAATCAGATTATTCCCTGAACTTTCTATTTTTCTCTCTATTTTTATTAGCCGCTTTTTCAGACAACTAAGTGGCTACACATAGATAGGCCGGGAATAAAGCACTATACAAAGTGGACTTTATGGATGTTTAGGGTGATAAAGTTATGAAGAGCTTGATGAAACGAATTTCTTTCAGATCGTGTTAGGCTGGGCAGGCGACCAGCCCTGGATGAACGTGACGAAAACGTACACGATCTGCCTTATAGCATGCGGCATTTCGATGATCTTGATGCCGATCCTTACGCACTACCACTACGCCTTGGTGGTGACCTGCTGCTGCTTCGGTCTCTTCTTCGCCAGCAACTTCAGCTTCACACCCGTCATCCTCGTGGAGATTATTCCGCTGGAACGCTTCACCACCGCCTACGGGCTGAGCCTGCTGTGCCAGGGCATTGGCAACCTCCTAGGGCCGCCCCTCGCGGGCTGGATGTTCGACATCACCGGCCAGTGGCACCCGTCCTTCATCATGGCTGGCGGCTGGATCATTGTTTCCGGACTTCTCATGGGCATCATACCTTACACGAGGAACCGCAAGATCTGGGGCAGCGGCCCCGTCGAGATAGAGAAGGAGCGCGAGCAGTGCGAGGCTTAAACTCCATTTATTTGCATTTCTCCATTTCTTTGCCTCGTTCAGCCTTTAGCAAACTAGATATAGTATATAAAAGCTATAATGTAAATTGACTATTCATAATCTTCTAATAATTATGCGTAAGTATATTCACTGACTCACAAAATGAGCCTTAATAGAAATTTCTGAATTTATTTTATGCTTGTTTCTAAAAAATTCATCTCAATTGATTAAGTAGTTGAACAAATGAAAAAAATACTGTAGATTCTTCATTTTTATACATTTATTTAGTTACTGAACTGTTTAAACTGAATATATTTATATATAATATTAATTATTATTTTACCAAAAAAATGTTAGACATAAACCTCCCTTAAGCGTGAAAAATTGCACCAAACTGCACCATGCATCAGTATTATTTATAACAAAATTTATCATTCTTATATACAGAACGATCTTCATTTCGTTTCACAATTGGTTTTACCAATCTACCTTCGATGTATGTACTTAACTGAATGAGGCAAGGAGGAGCGTTTGCGTTCTAGTAAAAAATAAAATAGACATTTTTAGCATTTCCAAGAGAAATTAAAGCAGATTTTCTGTAACACTACTATTACTTTCACTAGGGCACTTTCAAATATACATTTAGACTTTTCTTAGTAAACGGTTTAATTAAATATTACGAATGCATCAAAGATGTACTTAAAACTATTTAAAACGCGTCATTTCGTCGATCGAACAGTGCATTGGAAAAAAAAATTTGCTAAATCAAACAAGAATGAAATGTGTCTTCCACAAGTGAACAAAAATTCATTTCTACTCATAAAGACGACATAATTTTTCTTGATTATATTTTTCTTTCGAACTAAATTGTTTTTGCATTTAAGAAGCGGAGGCAGCGCCGAAAATTAAAAAAATCTTGCGATTTTTCTATACACCTTTACAGCCCAAAAAATACGAAGTGTCTAAAAAAAGAATTTTTTCTATAAATTTTTCTCTAGTCCTAGTACAACTGACGCAAAAAGAAAAGGAAAATGAGTACTTTGTGAACAATCTTGCCAGGTACAATTGTGCAAACGTCCACAAGTGAAAAATCTGATTAGCAAATCTTTTTCTCGATGTCATCTATAAATAGTAAAATCTTCACTTGAATTATACAAATAATTGGAAAATAAATAAATTGTGCGTCCTTATACATATAATAAGTGTTGAATAATTTAACGTAGCATAGCAAATGAATGTTTAGCGCTTCTTAAAACGATTATAAAAACTCGTTGTAGGCCGATTGCTAATGGAACTCGCAAGCTCGTTCAAGTTTACCATCTAGACATTAATCGCCAAAAGGTGCTTCTAAATTTAGAAAATATTTTTCCGTTCAAGACTCGTACGAATTGTGATACTGTAAGTTAATTATAGATCCGCATCATTGAATGTATCTAGTTTCAATTCAAAATTGCCTTTACCAAATTTTTTATATCAATACATACGTTTCTTCAAGATAGTATCGATTTCTAAGGTGGGGAAAAATAAAAAGTTAAAGATTTATAAATTGAATTTTGAAGCGAAAATAAAAAATGCTGTGTAATCCGTCGTTTGAGATATTTAATATAGTAAACGAAGAACGAACTCGGTCATACGTACTCAATTGTATTGGAGATAAGAGAGAAACTGCTTAGGAAGAAAATCATGTAAATAACTATAGAAGTAGGAAATTTTGGGACAACATATCACTGCGAGTCACGATTTATACTAGTTAGGTGTAGCTCGATCGATCGACAACAAGTAGCTGAAATTTTAGTTTTCACAAAATTGGAACAGACCACTAAGTTTCGACTCGTAGTGAAAGTAAGTTCTGAAAAACGCCAAGAAATAAATATAGCACGCGATGCTCTTCATTTAAATTTAGTTCAAAGAAGTCTTGGCATATTTCTTTTTTTTTCTAGGTAAAAAAAATAAATGATTTTTGCCAGAGAATGGAACGCAGTGATGTGAATCCCGCGGGACGAGCGTAGGGTGTTAATTTTGTTAGTGGTAATTCAGTGCGTTACGATTGCTAGATGCAAATTAAAATTTTACGGCTTGTTGATGGACTGTTTTAGAGGCGATTTAAATTTTGAATTTAAATTTAAAACGCATCTCATTTTTAAATCAAGTTACATATTATGTCTTTGACGCCAGTTTTTCGGTGTATGTACAATCATGTAAAACGCTTAATGATTATCTTAAACTTGGGCAATTGAACTTATTTATTGCGTTAAGGTAACTTGATATTAAATGAATTTTCTTTCTTTCCATCTTCCTTTTTAAATTGTTTCTATTTCTTGTCCAACTTAGCTAAAGTTTCAATTGTCAAGTGATATAACTGCCTCGTATTTGTACAATATTTAGATTTCTAGCAAAGATATTATAGTTTTCTCCTTAGTTCAGTGCCACTAGATAAAACAGTAAATGTTTAAACGACGATTGTAATAAAATGATGTAGACTTTTTGTACTGAAAAAAGAAGACATTTCTACGGCGTTGAGGGCGAATTTTTCGATGATTTTTTTAGAGCTTTGAAGAGCGAGCGAAAAATAAATGGAAATTTACATCGTGAACAATTTTTTGTACCGACGAACGACACACTCAAGGGTCGCAGTATTTTGATGCGACATTGCGTTAACAACAATAATACTAATATTAGTAATAATAATAATACTGTAATATAACGAAAGAAATCGGACATGAATGCTCTTATCGAATCGTTTGAAACGAAAAAAGTCTGTACTTTCCTTCTAACTTTAAATTAATGCAATCTTTCGTATGAGAGCAGAAAAGTATAAAACTCGTGTAAATAGAAAAAGGCATTTATGTCTGATGCAAATAATGAAATATACTTGAGAATTCCCTTCATAGATTTTCGATGTTAAATGTTTCCAAGTGTTCTTAAAAAAGCTACATAGTTGGAAGAGAAAAGGTGAGGAAGGATGAATAGTAGGTGGCCTTGAAAAGGTATCGGATACGGCGTACTTAAAGGACTTATTCACATAAGATTCAATGAGATTGATACATCACTCTATTTGTAATCCAGTACCTTGTTTTCCTTTTGTTAATAAACGCGAAGTCTCCGTTGAGGAAGAAAGCTGTACATAGAAATACTGCTGATCGTAGTCGGATCTCAACAGCGTCTTATTATTTTACTTTCCTCGTCTTTTTTATAAAACGAACGTCTGCTTTTGTAAAGTTTAAGAGAAATCTATATTATGTCATTATTAGAAAAAATTGGCTTTTACTTATTCTGACCTATCCTGTAATATTAAAGTTAATTTACATTTCAAGAGCTAATTAATAAAATAAGATTATTTTTATTTACAACAGAAATATTACATGACATGTACAAGTAGGTAAACAATAAATATATACTTATTTCGTCGTTCTTTTTTTATTCTCTTGGCCAAAGGTGATTAAAAAAAAGCTTTCACTAGCCTTCAAAATTCTACTTGGTATTCTATTAAATTCCAGCAGAAAATACTTAGATCCCGAATGGAAAAAGACATTGAATTACAAACTCAGCACAAGGGAACGTTGTCGTCTTCAGGAGTATCAGAAAGTAAAAAAAATGTTATTTAGAGAATTTTTGTTAAAAGGAACGTTACCAAAACGCGCGCCTTGACATTTTCATTCGGTTCACACAATTTAATAATTAAAAAATTGTCATTTACGATTCCGTTTATGTTTGCAACTTCTGGTACGCTCAAGTACGTTCGCGCATGTAAATTATGACTAAAGATGAAGTGGATCATGCGGAATCGTGGGGAAATGTATAGGAAACGTAGAATTCTTACTTCCATTGAGGATGTGAAAAAAGCTGGTAAACGATGAGTAGCGGAAACTAAGGGGAAATAGGAAATAAGATTTTCTGCTGGATTGGCTTTGTGGCTGGTAAGTAAAGGTTTAGCTTGGCTTGAGTGAAGACAACTCGATCGTCCGAAGAAATATGTTGGTTTTCTTATCATCTAGTTAGGTAGGTTTATTCAGTCGAGAGAGTCGTAAAGTGCTTACTAAAAGTCTTAGAGCTAGGCGGGCGCAAGAAAGTGATCAGTAATTGGAGGGCGGAGGGCTGGAGGTCCTACTGGCCTCGGACTCGGGTATACCCAGGGTCCTGGCGAGCCTCTGCAGGCTGCGCGGGAAGCTGCGCGTGATGGCCGCGTGCTGCGGGCCCGTCATCGCGTCGCCCATGACGCCCAGGCGCACCACCCTGCCGTGCCTGTGCAGCGTCATGGACAGGCCTGAAACGAAAGCGGCGCGCTTAAGCCTCGTGGAAGCGGAGCGAAAAGCCTCGCGGCGACTTACTGCAGTTGCCCTGCGGCGGCTTCCAAAAAACGGCCGAGTTGACCCCGTCGACCGGCAAGTCGCCACCGACGTGCGTCAGGCAGATGGAGTACTTTCTGCTGAGCTGGTTGAGCAGGACCTTGAGGAAGACGGAGGGCAGGCAGGCGGTGATGAAGCCGTAGGCCGTCTCCGCGGCGGTAATGGCGAAAATGGCGCGCTGCTTCCACCTCGCCTGCTCGATGTTCTTCTGCACCTCCTGGAGACGAGGCGGAGTTATGACGGAGGGAAAAGGGCGGGACGCGAGCTCCTACCTGGAGTATTTCGAGCAGGTCGTCCTCGAAGAGCGGCGTCCGCGTGGGCAGCGCGAGGCAGACGAGGCCGCTGGCCTCGCGCTCCTTCACGTAGAGCGAGCGCTGGCTCGCGTACTTGGCGGTGGCCAGCACGGCGTCGGGCACCGGCTGGCCCGAGCACCGGAAGAACTCCTTGAGCGAGTCGACGGCGGCGGCGAGCATGATCGCGGCCTCGCCGACGCCGCTCACCGCCGAGATGCGCTGCAGCAGGCGCAGCTCCACCTCCTCGGACCAGGCCACCACCTTGCGCCCGCTCTGGGAGACGCTGCGGAAGTCCGCGCCGTCGCGCTCGCGGAACAGCTCCTCCAGGATGGCGAAGGGCGCGCTCAGCGCTATGGCCGCCATGGAGAAGAGCTCGAGGCTCGCCTGAAACCGAGAGAAAAGGGGCGGCTGAGAGCGGCTGTTTGGCCGGGCGGCGGGCTGCGTTACCCTGAAGACGAGCGGCAGGTAGCAGGAGAGGATGGAGACGAGGCTGTCGGGGTAGTAGTAGTGCTCGTGCAGCAGGCTGGCGGCGCGCAGCTCGCGCCACAGCAGGATCGGCGCCTTGAGGCTGAGGTAGACGGCCAGGTACCAGAGCCAGGCGGCCGTCGTCCGGAGGATCTCCGCCGGGTGCAGCAGGTTCAGACTGGCCTGCAGCAGGACCGAGCAGCTGAAGTTGCGCTTGCGGGCCTCGCGCAGGTAGGCCGGCCAGCACTCGGCCAGCGCCAGGCCCTCGCGGCGCCGGTACTGCCTGCCGATCTCCCTGAGCGTGGAGTAGCAGACGATGACGTAGATTTTGCCGCACTGCCAGAGGCTGATCCTCTTCTTGAGGATCTCGGGCCGCTCGGTGGGGTCGTTGTTGCAGAGGAACTCGTTCCACACGTTGCTGAAGCTCTCGGTGAGCTTCTGGTGCAGCCTGGGCAGGGCGGCGGGCTCGGGGTAGAGCCCGGCGAACGGCGAGTCCTCGTCGCGCAGGGCCGCGCACGCCGACCAGCGCAGCCGCTCCACCGGCAGGAAGTCGCCCAGCGCCAGGCGCTCCTGCTCCAGCAGCAGGTGGTGCACCCGCACCAGGTAGTGCCGCGTCTGCGCGATCGCGTGCACCTGCCAGGGCGAGCAGCTCGCTCCCAAGTACTTGGACGTCACCTCGCTCACGTAGTCCTGCAACGCAGCGAGAAAGCTTAACCGCTGGCACTCCTAGCGGGACTGGCCACCCTTACTTGGACGTTGGCCTCGCTGATCGCGCGGCCCTTGAACGAGCCGGGAGAGACGATCAGGTGGTTCTCCACCTTGAACTCCTCCAGCCGCTCCCAGGCGTAGCGGTAGCACTTGACGCTCAGGGCCAGCCGCAGCAGCGGCTTCGACGAGGCCAGGTGCACCAGGTGCTCCCTCAGCAGCTCCACGTCGATCGAGGGACACTCCACCAGTAGCGTGTAAATGCCCTTCAATGAGCAGAGCGACCGTTAGTATACTTTGTTAAGAGCTTATTTTAGCCTGCACTCGCACAACGATAAACTCTAGGATCAGCCAAATAAACAAGCTTTTATCGCGGGCGATAAGAGGCGCGCCATTCTTTCGGCGCATGTTATAAATTTCAGTATAAAAATCTGAGCGATCGTTAGAAATTGATTCGATGCCACGCTGCTATCACTCGCCCGTTACACAATCGCTCGAGCCCCGTGATTTTCCGCGTTCAAAAGTCGGGAGGAGAAGAAAGGAAAATAAGGCCGATAAATTGTACTTGGTTTCTCCGCTGGTCCAGTATGGAGCGTATACTGCTCCTCTCCACGACGATGCAGCCGGGGTACTTCCACTTGACGAAGCGCAGCCAGTATTTCCTCGACCACTGGCACACTAGTTTTCAAGTTTCATCATTTTTCAGTGTTACTCAACTTATTCAAAGAAAGGCGCGCGTTACAATTTGCATCTTTCGATAATGAACCGCGAAATCAATACGTAAGTAAAAAAAGATAAATAACCGCGCGCGCCTTTCCCGGGAATGCAATAAAATGATGCTCGACACCTGGGTAGCTGAGCAGGAGCGTGGGCAGCAGGACGAGGGCGAGGAGGAGCGCGGCGACGGGCTTGAGGAGGAGGCCGAGGCCTCCCCAGAACGTCTCCTGCATCCTGGACGCGGGCCTCGGGAGCAACTGGCTCGCGCTCGGCCGCGCAGCGCGATACGCAGTCGCGAGCGACCCTTGACCTCCCCCGCGCGCTCGCTGCAGCTGCAGATTACGCAGCGCCGCCGGTCGCCCTTATCAATCGGCGCCCGAGAGCCGATTGCGCTCCAACAGAGAGATGCACCGCCTACAATTCCCCAAAGCGACCTTTTCCCGTCGTTTCTTTCCATTCTTGTTCACTCTGAGTGTACGGTGCCAAGCACGCAAACGTTTCTAGCTTTATTCGCGGTATATAAAACTAAATATCGAGCCTGCATCAAAAGTGTGCTCGATAAACGTCATGTTCGCTCGACGCTTTCGGTATAAGGTGATGCGATAACACGATGCGCGCACTTTGCGTGTCACTCGTATGCCTGCAGAAATGCAAACAAAACTGCTTAAATTAACTGAAGAAAACTGCAACTCTTACGAAAACTCTCTTTTCTTCAAACTCATTGTTAATCTATAAGTAGGTAAAAAATATTAAATATTAAGCATCTTCAGATTTTTCGTCTTTTATTGATCAAATGTCTAAACCTTACGAACAGCACAAATACATGAATTGTTAAAATTGTTAAAATAGAATATTTCCAGGCGCCCACAAGGACAGGAATAATGGTTTTTTCTTCGTCGCAGGAGTGTGGAGAGTACATGAAATGCACTGGCTTGTTACTTTTTTTTTCGTTCGGAAAAAAGAGAAGATGCCTTGTAGCGAATAAATTGAACGTCTGCTTTACTCGTAATCACTTTACACATATTGCACAATTGAACTCTTTTCACAACACTTTTCAACTGATTGTTTTAGAAAATCTTTCTCATAAAATATAGCACGCGTTCCTTACCAGCCAAATGCACACTGCACTTTACTTTTCGCCCATCGACTACCTGTTTTCGATTTCGCTTATTTTGTCCCCCTTTTTTCATCCGGAAATGTGCGTTTGACAGTTTTTACAACTTATTCGCTTGCTTCGATCGTTACGATGCATACAATCAAAAATCGCTCGATTAAGGGAACACGCCGTTTGACATTACGAATTCTTTCCTTCATTGCACAAGATTATGTGTTTAAGCATTTCAAAAACCTTCTAATATTTTCAACTCATGTCTCAACGAACTTCAAAACAATCAACAAAAAAAAATGATCGTCATCTTAATCTTTTACTTTTTGGGCGATGTAAAAAACAGTAAAACCGTAAAACACGTTTTTTAGGTTTTTTTAGATTTAAGTTTTTTAAGCCTCTTTCGGGGCTGTTATTTTATCTACAAAATCATTCTTATGTTTTATCACAAGTCTCCTTTATTTTTTTTTATTTTTAAATGCGTATTTTTTTTTAAAATACGATCCTAGTCTAATGTTTACTAGTAAGCGATAACAATTATACAAGGGTGACTTTTTCCCTTAATTGACGATTTTGTGATACGAATTACAAGATACAAGTATAATGTTATTAATATGTAAAACATAAATTTATTGATATGATAAAATGAAAGATCTTACATTTAAAATAATACGTCATACAGTACATTTAATCTAGCGTCACAAAGTTTCTTTATTTAAAATCTACCATCGGATTCTTGCAAAATCCTAACAGTTCTTTTCCATCGTTTAAGTTCTGCGAGAATAAGACCATTAACAATTAAGAGCCAGCTGCTTTGCAACAACTTTGCCGTATATCAAACTAAGCATGAAACCAGCAATAAGAAAACTAAATTTACTTCAACCTGACGTATGAGAAATTAATCGGTTAAACGAGTTAAACATTATTTTCAAAGTTAAGTCGTTAATTATTTATAACTTAGGACTTTCAGCAGAAAACCGTCAAACATTATAGATCGTTTACAAAATGCGCATATATAATTTTAAAAGCTAATCTGCACTTATATAAAAATATATAATAATTAAAAATTTAATCAAAATTTAAAAAATAATACAGTCGCTAAAAAATAACAGTGTAACTTTTTTACATGATAAAAATAAGTAAACAATTCGCCTGAAATTCTCCTTTCATATTCGGCTTTGACACAGAGCAAAACTCTCTCATATACACACGTGTAAGTGAAAATATATTTTTTCTGAAAATACGAAAAAAAGCTCAATCTGAAATACAAATCTTCTTTTCAGTGTATTTGAAAAAATAAAATTTATTGTCCCTCCAGGTGCATTTGCATACTAAATTTAGTATTCCAAGGACCAATCAAACATAATACGTAATACTTAATTTTGCTAAAAATACCTAAATTTTATTACATTTTGTTTTATTAATCATATTTTACTCCTTAATAGATATTTTTTTTGTTTCTTCAATAGTTAATCCACTATCAAATTGATTTATTTGTTTCTTTTAAACAAATTGATTAAACTGTTTTAAAAATTTAGAACCATAAAGTGCTCACAGTCAAAGCAGAATATTGCTTTATTGAGAAATATGTACGAGTTTCGTTGCGCCAAACCCATCCACAAAGGCTATTTAGAATAAAGCATCGAACTAATGAGACAGAGGGTAGAGTGAATCATATACAATAGAATTTTAAAATTGCCCGCAAAAAAATTACACACATTTGGTTTTCATTTCCATTCTCTGCTATTTTAATTCTTATCTTGTGTCGGTCACCACTTTCGCTTAAATTATAGCGACTTTCATCGTCAACCGTCGTCGTCGTTCTTCATTTTGTACCACAAGGTCCTTGCACTGACTCGATCTCAGTATAAAAATAGAACTCACTTTGAAAATAAACTACCTCTATGATAAGGAACGATTTGTAGAAGTGCCCTGAGAGTATAAAAGTACGACCGAGGCATCCTGATCATCCCGGAATCGGTGTCTGATGGCTCTGGATGGAGGCAGCGAGGCGTCGGTGAATACACGGATACGCAGCGTTACAACTACGCCGCGAGCATCGGAATTTCTGTTCTAATCTACCTCCGTGTGTTTTCACGACTTTGACGATGGCCTGTAAGAGAAATAAGCATTATCCGACATAGTAATCGATCCTGTTTTACAAGTTTAGAATCATTTTTAAAAAATCTCACCATCATTTGTTGATGTTCAGTCGGAGTAGCATCTTCTTCAGGTGGAATGATAACTGGTTCGTCCGAATCTACACGGTAAATAAATGACAGATTAGACTCAAATTTAAGAAAAGGCTTTACGATAAAAAAATACCACTGCTAAGTGAAACTAAAAACGATCCATCAATTTAGATATTATGTAGTACCTTGTGGTTGGCGATGTGCAGGCCTGACGTTCTCGACGGTGAGTAAATCAGGCGAGCGCCAGGGCGTACCGTAAGGCTGCAACCGGTCGCCACTCCTGGTACTGCCGATGGGACCAAACAAGGAAGTGCCCCGTACTTGAGCACCGCCACTCCTCATGTTACCCATGAAGATGACATCGGGCGCAGCCCAGGGATTATTGTAGGGCGCTCGCCTCTCGTGTCGGTTCGCACCATTGCGATTGTGCATCCAGAAGCGTGACTGAGCACGGCGACCGACCAAGCCGGCGGGTGACGCCTCGGACATAGGCATGTCGGAGCCCGGGGCGCGCCAGCTGTCGCCGGAACCATAGCTCGAGTGCCACATCGAGGAGCGCGGCGAGACGCGCTCGTTGCGACCACCGGGACTGTTGTTTGGACCGTTGTTCTGCGCTTGATTTGAGAGTAAGCCCGATGTTGCCGTCGACGGGTAGTTTGAATTCATGCCACCGCGGTGGGGCCGACGCAGGTATGGATTCACACTCATCTGATTGTTCAGACTTGTAGCTGAAAAAAGTGAAGGCACATTAATTCAATTACAGATTAGAAATCAATTGCTTTTTCTAGTGTAATTCAATGCTATGGTGCTTTTTCTTACTTGTGAAACCATTTTTATTTTCAACATACACTCATTTCTACGATTTATCAAATGCTTTATAATAATGCCACAAATAAATAGGCCTATCTAAGATAAAATACATCAATTGTTTAACTCCAATAATAATAAAAATGTAAAAAAGAAGGTATTATTTATATTACCGTAGAGCAAATTCCATGACGGTTGATGAACGACAGTATTAAGCAGTTGATATTCTAACTGACTAATAACTTTAAATAAACAATATTATTAATTGAATAATGCAATTCATTGAATATCCACTGCAAATAAGAAAAATTACATTTCCAGTAAAATCATTCTTTTGCAAAGTTTTTATTCCAACAAAAAAGTATTCTAAATCCGCTAAAACTTCTAGGAATTTTTTAAATATTTCATTGCCATCGCAAAATAGAAGTTACGATGTCTTTTTTTTAATGCTAATGAATCACGACAGAAAGTCAAAACATTTGTCAAATAAGTTCAGTCCTACCTATGGAGTTGAGATTTATGCAGACTTCAGCGTGTCGCACGGGTAGGCAGATGGGGCATTCGCTGATCGTGCATCGGTTCCAATGATCGATGATTTCCTTGGTGGAACCGCAACAATTAACACCGACCTGGCATGTAGTTATGTGATTCAAGAGGTTCTTCGTCTCGCGACAGTGTGGTAAGGAGCACAACAACATTACGTCGTTCTCTTGATTCTCTCGCTCTTGACACTTGTACGCGTGCGCCAGCTGCTTTATCACCTCTGGTACTTCCGACGCGTCCAGTGGCACTCCGCCTTGTAAAAAGCGATCAACGGGGAAGAAAAAAGTCAAGGTCAAAATACGTCTGCGGTTATTCTTTGGCGCTTGAATGCAGCGAGCAAGTGCTACCTTATTCCTAATTTATTACTACGACTATAAAAAGTTTTCAGCATTTCTCAAAAAAATGCGACAGCAAGTATTGCATCATGGCATTAAATTCCGTAACTCGAAAAAACTCTTGAATTTGCACTCGCTTCGACCACCAGCAAGCTCCACGCCTCTTCCCACCACCGTGAGTACTGAGAGGATAAGTAGCGAAGGAAAAAAATATTACAAAAAAAAGGAAGCGTAATAATTACTTTCAGTTTCGTTACTATCAATACCAAGTAATTGATTGTGATTCGGTTGCTGGAGCGGAGCGGATGTCTGGCCACGGGCAAACGTGCAGTACGGCAGGGGCGCGCCCGCCGAGCCCATCAGACTGGGCATGACTCCCGGAGGGGGCGGAGGCGCTACGTCGCCGCCGTGTGCTCGCATACTGTTGCTACTGTTAACGTTGTTCCCTCCGCTGCCGCCGTCACCGCCGCCACCCGCAGGAAACGGCGAAGGGCCCATGGGATACGCGATACCGAGCGCCTCATAGGTCCGCCGAATGTCCGTCAGATTGTTGTGATACTGAATGCCCGTTTGAGCAGGATTCGCTAAAAAAATTATAAATAAATTAATCTTAATAATCTCTAACATGCTAACTTATTATTTATAATATTTTCCTATTGAAACAAGTAACAATTGCGGACAAAAAGGGTTGGCATTTTAGTCTGTGTGTCGTGTAGGTGTATTTAGACCATCTCACCGAGTACAAAAAAAACCCGATTAATCGGACATAGACCTGCAAGCTGAAAACACTTTGAGATACAAGTCAGCTGCAGATCTATAGGTTACTTCGTGTTTATCTTTGATAACGGGGATAACATGAGCTTTATCTTTTTGAAAATACAGTATCCCCAAATCTACAGTAAGCAATTTCAGAGATAAAAAGCATTTTTAAAGGAAACCATACACGATTTTAAACGTATTGAAAATTTCAAATATATTATAAGGAATTATATAAATTTGTAGACGGAACTCGATTAAACTTACTTCTTCCTTTTACAATTAGGTGACAGCGTTTGGCCATCGAACTGTAATACTGTGTCATTGAATTGGCAGTTCTATATGTTTCGTTTTCTACACAGGTGGCAATAGAAATACAACTGTGCATTCTATTTTCCAAACTTCCACCTTGAGGATCCGGAGTAGTAGAAAGTATTTGAGCCCTATGAGCAATAAAGTTAATTTTAACATTTGGAGATTAAAAAAAAAACCTTTAGAAATTGAATAAATAAATAAAATTGAAGGACCTTTTAAGTTAATTTGATATGTTAAAAGATCTTTGATTGAGCGTGAACGATGAAAAATCCGAATAAAAATAATGCAAGCTTACATTTTACGTATAAGACGGTTCCTGACGTTGAATGTGACGGACTTGTGCCATTCCTTGGACTGCAGTCTGCCCGACAGCTGCGAATTGATGATGCTGCTGTTTTCAGACAAAACACCTTGGCCATTATCATTGAGACTAAAACGCTGTTGCGAGCCGACGGCTGACGTGGGCATGTACTGACTGAGAGGCGTCATCAGAGCGTTCATCGAATGCAATAGATTTGGCGCGAGTACTTGATCCGCGTTAGGCATAAACTGCCCTGGATCACCTGGAAAACCTTGATTATTTTTACAAAAGATCGTGTGATTATTTTTTTTAAGCAATTACAAATAAAATCTAAAAAGGCCCACCTATCGATAGACTGCTAACAGGCACTTGATCATGAACCATGGGCCGTGGTCCAGGTTGTCTGCCGTTAAAGATTTCGAACTGCGGACGGGCCGATCCTATGGAACTAGTAACTGGTATTCTCATGGCCCCTCCCACAGCTTCGTCGGTGAATAAATTAACGGACGTTGTTGAGTGAGCAATGCTTGGCTGACCGTGAGGCTGAGTTGCTGTAACTGCTAAAATACAACACATAATTTAAAGGGAACGGAATATCTTTTAGTTGGAAGAAATAAATGACTTTTGAACAATTATGAGTCATACAAATGTGATATTACCTGGTTCACCAAAACCATTTGGTCCATAATTTTGTTGCATATTAACTAATGAAAGGTTATTCGTGGCAGCTGCTGACGTTGTACTACTCGAGGGAAGAAACTGACTAGACATTGCAGGGAAACCTATAATAAAAGCTAAAATTATTAACGAGTTACTTAGAATGTTGAAATAAAAAAAGTTATTGCTATTAACCGTATCCCATCTGTATTTTGTAAATTTCTTCCTTTATGAGACTGTAATACTGTTGCCGTGAAGTAGATGTGTTGAATACTTTGCTTTCAATTTTTCTGGCCGCAGTAATCCACTTTGGTGAGCGACTATCAGAATTTTCTCCATTCCTTGAGTTGTGCACAAGAGCTAGAGATCTGCATGAGTAAAAAAATCAAAATTTACTTTTGTCGTTATTAATAATAATAATTAAAATTCTTTTAAGTATCATTTACAGTTTATGCACAAAACGATTTCTATAGTCTGGATGGAGAGTATGACGCCAATCCGGTACAGACAGTTGACCAAAATCTTGTATATGATTAACGGCTAAATTTCCACCCATTGGCATGGCAGCCATGTTGACATCTAGCTCCCTATCTTGAGCAGCAATGAATCCAAACGGAACCATATTTGTTCTTGCATCTACACAAAAAATTGATTTGCATTTAAAACAACCTTTAACAGTTATATAAATAACTGTATACTGCTATTAATTAAATAACAATCTTAATACGTATAAATATAGATGACTAAAGGAATTTTATAACAATTTTAGTTTAGCTTTGACATATATACATAATTAATTAAGAATAAGATTTGCTTTCTTTTATTGATTATGATACGATTTAATAAATAAAATATTTATAGTATAGTCAATTATTTCATCAAATGACAAATTTATTGAACTTAATAAACTTTGTTTTTTTTTAATCAATTTTATAAATGTCTGAAAATTGTGACTTTAATATTTATACGTATAGAATTTAGAATTGATTAAATCTTTAAAAATGTATATTTTTTATGTAATAGAAAAGGATATATTGGTTTAATATTTTAATTGTTACATAAATCTATGTTTATGTATATTTATTTAAATACATTAATAAATTGTTAGTTACGTAATTCTTAAAAAATAAAAAAATACAACCAATACAAGCTTGTGAAAAGAATTTGTATAATTAAAAAAAATTAATTATTGCTTAAAACTGTAATTTTATGTCATTCATTTTTTTTTAGATTGCTTGCATATGACAGGATCTTTTTGTTTAATCAATGGAATATTAATTTGGTGAATACTATAGCTGTTAAGACAGAAGTTTAAAATGATGCTGTAAATAGATTTAATTTTAATTTTAACAAACACTTTATTGAGATTGCATTATAACATTCATTTAAAATTTATTTTAGTAAGTTGAAGCACATATTGTTTTTTCTAATTTTGGTTAGTTCCATAAAGTTATAGTTAAATTTTGTTCAATGAATTATTTGATAATTAGAAGAATTCTAAATGAGTGATTAACCGAGTTATCTAAGCTTCCTAATATTGACCCTTCAAGAATAACGGTATTGGATTTGAATAGCTGACTCGAGGACATAAAAAATTTACACATGCAATAAAGAAGGTAGCATCATTATGAAATTTCTTTATGGAGCATCATTAAAGTAAAAAGAAAATGAATCACATAATAATTTAATATTTAATTGTTTTGAATAACCTTTGAGTTGAACTATTAGCAACTGAGAGATACAGTACACTGAGAAAAGCAATGTAAGTTAAGACTTTGCTCAATTGATTATTAATGGAAAAGAAAGCGCTTACTTAGAGGTTCGGCCCGTTTTCAGGGGAAGCAAAGTTTGAGAAAAGCCTTGTAAAAATTGCAGTGCACTTAAGGAAAGAGTGGTGTAAAAAGGTGTGAGAAAATTTGGACGCAAATTGTAAATGGTGAAAAGGCTGGTTGCACGAGCGATTTGCACGGAAAGGCTCCGGAGCTCTTGACTCATCAGCGAAAATAAGCACTCGCGCATCGTCGTCGATAAGAGCGTCAGGATGGAAAAACTCGGTGAACTGTATCCCCAGAGGTGAAAAAACTAGGTTTGATCAGCAGCACAGTATACCAGCCGATCGATCTCCCTCCTCGAAAAAAGTCCTCGCACAGGACGTGGGCGACGTCATGATCCCGGGGCAAAATCCAATACTCGCGCCATCCTCGAAGGGCCAAACAGGCCTCAAGCTAGAGAATTTTCGCTCCCTCTGTCTACCACCGCCTTCTCGCGCGCTATAAGCTCCGCTTCAGCTCGTGCACTAGGCTAGTCGCGAGGGCGAGGGCATATATCGATTTGAGTCGCAGCCAAGGCCCGTGTTCCTCCCTCTCGTGCGACGGAGTCTATCCGGCCCCTCATCACGGGGAAAAAAAGCTCGTGGCGCGAGGTCTCGCGGAGCAGATCGATAGGTGGTCGCGCGCCTCCCGGAGCGAAGCCATCCGCGCGAGCGACGAGCACCGACGCACACACGCGCTCTCGGGGAGGGGGCTCCCCCACTTCGCTATCTCTTCCCCTCCGCCTGCCCCATCCCGCGCCGAGGCCCCTTCCGAAAAAGGCTGCACGGCGCAACTACGCACAAAGAGAGTCCGCTTTTTACTATACTTATTACTATTATTGCTACATCTGACTTTATGCACTTGACGCGCTCTCTTGCGGCCTAAAATCTCCTCGGCTCTCGAGAGGCATCGCGGGCAGCAGCTTCTTGCTCACCCAGAAAGTTGCCCGAGGCCTGCAGCGAGTCACCGCCGAGGCGCGAGCGCTTGTACGCTGGCGGCCCTTGCAGCAAGTACTCCTCCATCTTCCGTGCCAGGGCTACCTCCCTCTCTCCTCTCCAGTATTATGCGTCCGTCTCTGTCGCACTCGCGACGTCCCGAGCCTCCGCGGCTCCACCGACACGCTCTGCTGCGTCCGTCTCTCTCTCACTCTCTCTGTCCGTCACCCCCACCCCGTCGGATTATCGCTTATGCACACGCGGTGGCGATTTAAAGACGCGAAAACAATGCGTGCACGCGGCTGCGTCCCTTGTTGCGCTGCCTCCGCTGCTTCCGCTGCTGCCGCTGCTTCCGCTGGGCCCTCCGTCCCTTCCTGTGGCCCTGCGCCGCTGGCGCACTCGACGCTGCGAGAATGCGCGAGGCGAGCGGCGAGGCTGCCCGAGGCTTTATCGAGCCGCCCGTCCTTGGCTGCGGCGACGCTGCATGCCCGAGGGGGCCGCTGGCTCGCAGCAGACGAGAGAGCAGCTGCTGCGCGCTCGGCACGTGACGACGGCGGAGGCGCACCGCGTACCGCGGCAGCTCGCCCGCACAAAGGCTGCGCGCGGCGCTTCCCTCTTTCGTAACGAGCGGCACTGCACTGCCTTGCGCGCTATTTCGGTGTGCCGCAGCCGCACAATAGAGTCCAGCCTCGACGCCCTCTCTCCGTGGCTCGCGCTCTGCCTAGCGATAATCAGCGAGCGAGATCCACGTCGCTGCTGCCTCGCTCAAGCAGCATTTCTCCAGGACCTCGAGACGCGTCGCACTTGCCCGCCAGACGAGATGCGCCCGATCCCACCGAGTCACCACTAGCGCGAGCGCACGTTCGCGCACAGCTGCGAGCACGCAGCGCCGTGTGTCGAGCGATGGCCTGCCTCTTCCGCGACTGTGCGTGTCCTCCCGTGTGTACCCGAGGCTGGCCCGATCGCACGCTGCGACGCCTGCCGCCTGCGACTCTGTCACTCGGCCGCGAGAGCCGCGGACGGGGAGAGAGAGGAGAAACGCGCGCCGATGCACGTTTTGCCCTTAGGCCGCCCGCACAACGGCCACGCCGCTCAGGAGCGTACGCCCGACGCCAGGAGACCGGACTCTCCTCTGGTAGTGCGCAAAACTCCAGCTTTCGTCCTCCCGCTCTTACGCGGCACAAGTGGCCCTTTTGCGCACTAGGCTCGCGTGGCGACCCGCGACACGGCCGCGCAACTACACTATTTCGCTCACCAATAGCGACAGATTTCCATTAACTGGTCCTTTTAGGTTAGCCTGCTATTCTGCGCTCCAGTGTGACTACCTAATTATTATATGGAGAGAAATCCAGCTCGAGAGGATACTCGAAAAAATCTGGGAAATTCGCCGTCGCTGAGGCTAATTACGAATCGCCAATCGCACGAGGCTCTATAATGCTTGAGAGTGGAGAGTGTGAACGGAGCCGAAGGCGGCCACTGGCGCTCTCTCATTGGCTGCTGGCGGCACGGTCGGAATAGGCTTAGAGCGCAAGCGCAGCCGACATAACGGACTTTTTCTCGAGAGCCGTAACCCAGTTATGCGGAGAGGGCGCGATTAAAGGCCCTCCTTGAGAGTACCTGCGCCGCACCGACGGCAGGCCCACCGTCGCCGCCGCCGCGGCGGTGAAAAGCGAGCGAGAGAGAAAGGCTTTCGATTTCGCTGGCGCCGCAGAGGCACGGGGGAAACGGAATGAGAGAGACGGAGCGAGCCGAGCCGAGCTATTGATCTCACCGCGTGGACGTTTATATACCCGCAGCACGGCGAGTGCCGTCTCCCTCAGGGGAGTATCCTCAGCCCTTTACTTTTTAACATCTACATAGCTTATATCTTCAACTTCAGATCAGCGCCGTCAGGCTTTTAGGTTTCGCAGACGATATCTTGATCTATGTTGTGGGTAAAATTCTGGAGGAAGTGGTCGCTAGGTTAAATCAGGCCTTCACTGGAATCCTCGACTGGCTGCAGGATCTCGACCTCGTACTCTCCCCCAACGAATGCAAATTTATTGTCTGGAGTTCCAAGAACCGATAGCTCCAAACACCCTAACAGTACATGCATCCAACACCCTGATCCGTAAATCAGATTAAATATTTAGGTATTCTTTGGAGCGCAATCGATGACTGGCTCTCCCAATGAAACAAGCCGTGTCGAGTGCCAAATCTGGAGTGGTCATACTCTCTTCCGTATGCAAGAGCTCTTGGGGCGCCCCCCTCCCTCCCCCTCCGGACAGCCGTCCAATTTTATAAATCTACAATCAGACCAAAACTCAAATGGGGTCATACCTTTTTGCCTCGGCCAATCAGAAACTTCTCTATAGACTGCAAAATTTGGCCTTTAGGATCTCCCTGGAATGCTTTAAATCCACCCCCATCAATAACGTCCACTACCAAATTACAATTCAAAATAAATTTATATTGATAAATTTATCTTTATAAATGTACGCTACGATCCTCGTCCGCCTGGGAATTGTAATCGTAAATTGCCCCTTCCTTATGGAGCATGGAAATGAGACATAAGGAAAAAACTAACCAAATTTCCAAGTCTAGCCTGATCTCTATATATTCAATACCTAACCAGCATCTTCTTTTCAAGCACTTTTTCTCTACCCGAGTCCAATAACTATAAATATGTGTAAATTTTATAAAATCCGATAAATTATTTATCAGGTTTTATCCGGTTTTTGCATCATTTTATGGAGTTTTATAAGACCCTTTCAATAGGGCCAACAACAGTTCTATAAATTCAATGAAATTTCATAACTTTCTGATTAATGAATTACTGGAATACAGATTCAGATTCACAGACGGCTCCAAGGTACCACATGGTTGTGGAGCCGGAGTATTTCAACTCAATCCCCCGTTGGCTATTGGCACGAGCCTCAATAGCAACCTTAGCATTTTTACGCGCGAACTGATGTCAATTTAAATTGCTCTACCGACTACTATACCGCATGACACTCTCTACTTAAGGTATAGCAATCTTCACGGATTCACTATCAGCAATTCAATCCCTCTCTAAAAATGACATTCAATCTAAAATCAGACCACTAGAGGCCTGGATTCGGGCCACAATTCTTAACCTAACTAACTCGGGTGTGACTTAAATTGTTTGGATCCCAGACCATGTCGGTATAGCAGGTAACGATCAGGTTGACTTTAGCCAAAAAGGATACACTTTTACCAATTACTGAGGATTATTGCGAGAGTGATGATTTCTCACCAACTTCTGTTACCCAAACAGTACATTTCCATCTTAAACAGACTTAGAACCGAGATGTGCAAATGTCGTACAGACTGCTATAACATCTGGTATTTTGTCATTTTTGGCTTAATCTCCATGTCATTATTCTATATCTAACTACTATGAATAGTAAAGGCTTGGTCGGCTGGGCTCGGAGCTTCACCTAATGGGGCGTTGGGCTGCCACGGTGGCTTAATTCTGCAGGTTGCCCTCGAGGCATCCTTGCAAAAGGGGGCCCTTCGCTGCCTCGGACACAATGGGCCGCCGCTATATTCTGCGCCTGACCGCGAGCTTGCGGCCGCGCCTCTGCCGAGAGCCTTTGAGGGAGAGAATTTTTCATTTGCTCACTTTCCCGAGAGCGTAAAAAGCACGTCCCAAGCGAGTCATTTGATAAAGTGCAACTGGCGCGCGAGTCAGTGCGATGCGCGCGCCGACAAACTCGCGAGTAATCCCGCGTGCCATCGACCTTCGACGCTCGGCAATAATTCAAAAGGCTAAATATTTGAGCGACTGTAAGGAAATATTCATCGGACGAGCAGGCATCTCCGCGCGACGAAAATAATTAAATTAACGAGCCTCGCTTATTAGTCGGCGGATGAGTTTTGCGAAGCTCGCGAATTTATTCGCTCGAAACAATGGGGTGTGGCTGCGGTTTAGTGCCCGGAGGCGAGCTGCGGTCGAGAGCGTGCTGAATTTTTTACGAGCACATCGAGTGCATTAAAGTAAAGTCTATTTTGACTTGAGCATTTATTAATATTCACGGCGCACTGAACCGAGCTCGATAAGACGCTTCCGAGGCTCGCTTTGTTGGGGACATTTCGAAAGCAAACGGCCGCGTTTTCGGAGCTGTTGCTCAACGCCAATGCGTCGTTGTATTGGAGAAAAAAGGTTTCTAAATGATTTCTTCTGCCGAGTAAAACTAAAGGCAAAAAATGCCTCCCAGAAAAAAGGGAGCGAGGAAATAAGATTCTAAAGAAACCTGGCCGACTGACCCGCCGAGGCCCATTGAGAGCCACGAAAACGGCTCGAGCACGCAACCGCACAGTTCCGATACAGAACAAATAATCGTCAACTTAGGCCAGGTGCACCATCCTGTGGCCAGATATTGTGCCTCTTTGCAGTGAAAGGGAACCTCGTGGAATGTAGAAAAAACACGCGTAATTTTTAATGAGTCCGATGTTGACTCGCGCTCTTTCAATAAGACTTTTCTATACTTCTTTAACAATAGATTTTTCCCTAAACTGTTAGCCTATATTTCCATACAAACTATACTTTTTGTACAGTAGATTCAACTGCGAACTTGCAAGTTAATTTAATTTTTGGTTTAAATTTATTCTACTTTTCTGTAATGTAAGATCAGCTTTAAGAAATGTTAATTTTACTGATTTTGCAAAGCATTTTTACTTTTTTCTAGTCCAGCGTCATTAGTCTTGCGAAACAGAAAGAACTACTTTTATTTTCTATGGTTTAACCTTTATACTTTGTACTCTTTGTCTACATCTGCTGCACAATCAAAGTGGACGTTTTTTCAATTAAAAAACAACTCATGACATTGGCGCGCAAAGTGTTATTTTTTTACGGCTTTTTACTTATCGCGAGTCGCCCAACGTCAAACAGTTTTTGCATTGAAAGTAAACGTATTGTACCCAACCACTGGCAAATTAAATGAATTCGGCCGCATCAGACAATTTATTAAGGTGATCCAAGGGACGCGCTACTTCCGGGAATTCCCCAGCTATCGGATAAAATAATTCATCTTTTACTTTTTTTTTCAATTTTCATTTTCATTCAGTAGGTACTTGCTAAATAATTATCTAGAGGATTGCTAGGCCAAAAATATAAAATAATGAATTTCTCTAGATAATTATTTAACGAGGAAAATGAGTCGACGAAACGAAAATGAAAAATGAAAGGAATTAAAGACTTTGAAGAACTTTTTCTATCTACGACCGTGTCTTAGGTAACGAATACCTTAAACGAAAGGTTTAGAAAAGTAAAAAGCTTGCTTTCACATGGATGCTCTCAATTAAATTCCGTGACGTCTTGCTCGCTTCCGCGGCGCCGCGCGATTGGCGGGAAAGCCTCTCCCTCCTTATTATCTGCGGCTTATATTATATTATATACCTTTAGATACTTCCGCGACCCGCAGCTGGGCGAATTCCCGTGAATCAGTATTACACGTATATAGTAATCACGCGGTGTGTTAACCTCAAAGCGCGACGGCCACTTTTTTGAAGGTATGTATGTATATACTTATACAAGTACACTTTGCTCGTGAATCGTGTCTCTCTCTCTGGAGGGGGGAGAGTGCTGAGAATTCATTTTCAAGGCCAGCGCGCGGTTGGTCTTTCGCGGCATCGCTCGCGCCAGTGATACTTTGAGCGAGGGAGGCTGTGCCTCGCGACAGGTGAGATTTCGCGGTTTCACGCGCTTTTTCATTTCTGCAGCATACGTTCATTCGTTCGTTTCAGCTGAATGATTAATTGTTGGACTGCGGACGTGCGGCGGACTTGGAACTCCTTCATTTTCTGCTATTCGCGTCGCACAACTTACTGATCACGTTAATTTTTCATTTTTGTCAAGGCTAAATCAATTATTTCGGCGTACATTATATACTACTTCATTCGAAACCATAGACACTTCCATCACATGTCTATAATCTATACTTTATTTTTTAATGCAGATAACAATCTATAGCTAATCATAATATCTTATCATCGATTATACTTTTTTATTTCAGATTGTGTTCTTTCTCGACCAAAACAAATGCATTTCTGGTTATATGCAATTGCAACAAATCATCAAAGAAATAAGTAGTTTAAAATGGCAGAGCAAGCAGAGAATATGAAACCAAAGGATAATACTCCAATCACTCCGATCTCTTTGACTAACAGTACATTATCCCATGAGTCTGAATTTGATGATTTCTTGGCTGTTCCTGATTCTATGAGTATTAACGAAAATAGAGAAACTCTTTCTACGGAAGAAATTGAAGAAGATACACGTGATAATAGTAAGCTATTTTTCAAGAATAATTGTTTTATTTAGAATCTTGTTTTTTTTCATTATTATTTTGTAGATCACAAAGGGTTTTTACCTTACAACACTGTTTACTTTGAACCTTCAAAATTCAGTATTGGCAATGCAAATGTGTTTATTCCTGGTGAAGATATACACGTCAAGATTGTTGATATTGAACGAAGTATCACAACTCACCCTCTTAATCCTAATTTATATACTATAGAATTTACTCATGGTCAGTTTACTTGGATAATAAAGAAAAGATATAAACACATACAAAATTTACACAACCAATTAAAAATCTTTAGGGCAAGTTTGAACATTCCGTTTCCCACAAAGAGCCATAGAGAAAAAAGAAATAGTTTTAAAAACTTAACCAGTGGCAAGGAAAAAAAACGTCGTAGAGGTGCTTTACCAAGGTAATGGTCGATTAAAACACAGCTTCAGTCGATAGTTCTAATAAATAAAATTTGAAAACTATTTGATTTTAAACAATAGGTTTCCAAATAGACCCGATGTTCTTGTACCACATGAGTTCTTAACCCACAGAATGGCAGCTTTAGAAGAATACTTGGATACATTGTTCAAGATAGATATTTACAAATGTCATCCGGAAACTGTAAGTTAATCTAAACTGTATTCTACATTCTAACTCTATAAACAGGTGAAACTTCTTTCAAGGTAAATTTACTTTCAGATAAGTTTTCTAGAGCTTTCGCCTTTGTCATTTATCTGCGAACTGGGTGACAAAGGCAAGGAGGGTATAGTCATGAAACGCACTGGCTCAGAATCGAAATCAGGATGCAACCTTTGTGGTTTACTGCAGGGTGTATTTTGCGTGAGATGCAGTCACTTTTGTAGCTCGATGTGCGGCAAGTGGCACAAGCGTCATCTCGTCGTGAAGGACACATTTGTCGCATATATAAGTCCGAAAGACGGAAGGATAAAATCCGTCATACTAATGGACAATAGGTTCGAGGTCAGCTCTGGCATGTATTCAACTGGATTAAGAAATGGTCTACAAGTAGTGAATCTTAGCCGACAGATAGTCATCAAGTGCTGGACAAGAAGAAAGGCCAAGGAGTGGCTCGAGCATATTCAGCAGATTATGCATAATGAAGGTAATAAACAACGGTATACAATTAGCGTAATTTCGTTCAAAAGCTAATTTTTTATCTACATTTTTTAAGCATTGGTAAACTTTTATTTTTTATTATTTTATTATAGGTAAAGCATTTATACAAACCAATCCCCATAAATCGTTTGTTCCGTACAGATGCCCTATAAGCGCAAGTTGGTTCGTCGACGGCTCCGGCTACATGTCAGCAGTGGCGGATGCTTTAGAAAACGCCACGGAGGAAATATTCATCGCGGATTGGTGGCTTTCACCAGAAATTTTTATGAAAAGGCCAGCCATCCACGGTGATTACTGGCGATTAGACAATATTTTGCAACGTAAAGCTGTGAGTAACCAATGTCATTGAACTTTTCGTTTCTTATCTGGAAACGCTTTAACGATCTAATGCTTTTAATCTCTTTACATGCCTTACTAAGGAATTCCGGTACGAATTTGATAATTAACATGAAGCCCAAATTGACATTGCCAGTAAGACTGTAATTTAAAAGAACATTTTATATTTTTAAGCTTGCGGGAGTTAAAATATTTGTGATGATCTACAAAGAGGTAGAGCTGGCTTTAGGAATAAACAGCTTTTACAGTAAGCAACGCCTCGTGGAGAAGTGCCCGGCGAACATCAAGGTGCTAAGACACCCTGACCATGCGCGCGTTGGCGTTTTCCTTTGGGCCCATCACGAGAAAATAGTCGTCGTCGACCAAAGTATCGCCTTTCTCGGTGGTCTCGACTTATGCTACGGTCGCTGGGACACATCCGAGCATCGGTTAACTGATATAGGTACAACATCGACTTTTTTTTTCTTTTCCATATTGACAAAGTACTGCATTAAAATATAACTTTATCAGGTTCTGCAGACTTATCTTCAGTTTATATACCGCCTAAGGGAAAAGTCATCAGTACAAGTAGTAAACGATACACCGCTGCTAATAATAGAAATCACGTTCTTCTACCTCTGGCAGTAGCTACTAATACTATTGCAATGGCAACTACTAAATGTTTACCTGTGCTGTTAGTATTGATGACGGTCTAAGTAGTTTTATTTTAACAATCTGAATACAAAAAAATCATTATTTTCAATAGGCCAATGATTGGTAAGCAGTGTCGAAGAAATCCCCAACCGTCAAAAATAAATCCAAAAGATCCCATGTTTCTTTCCCCGCCGGAAGGAATTGACTATTTGAAATGCAACACTCCCGATTGTCAAAGAAAGAACTTTTTCGACATGGCAAAGTCTACAGTAGATAAGGTTACGCAAAATGTCAAACTGAAAAGGCGTGAATGGATAAACATGGTTTACAATCCTCATGAAGAAAGCAGCGACGAAGAAATAGAAGATACTGTAGATATGTGAGAACAGTATTTGAAAACAATTATTTATGTATTAGTTATTAAAAAAAAAATACGATTACGACGATAACTTTTCTCAGGGCAACAATATCAGACTCGGAGGGAGGAGAGCATTTTTTGCAACATGCGGAAATATTAGAGGTGCCGCACAGCACGAAGCTCTGGATTGGTAAAGATTACGTCAATTTTATCGTGATGGACTTCAACAATCTCGACAGTCCGTATCAGGATCTTGTCGACCGAAGCACTACTCCTCGAATGCCGTGGCATGATATCGGAGTCATGGTGCAGGGGGAAACCGCCCGCGATGTCGCTAGGCACTTCATTCAAAGATGGAATGCTATCAAGGTAAACATCGTGGCTTGATCTTTTTAATTAATACATCTCATGTATGTGCTTCATTTTTAACTGAAATATTATTTGTTTTTTTAGCTCGAAAAAGCCAAGCTAAACGCGACGTATCCGTTTTTACTACCAAAATCGTATAGAGATTGTAAGAAATACGTTCCTCAAATTAAAGTAGGTCAAATGCACAATGTTAAGTGTCAAGTATTAAGATCAGTTAGTTCCTGGTCAGCTGGTTTCCTTGAATCTGACACAATAGAACAAAGTATACACGAAGCATATATTCACGCTATAACAAAAGCAGAAAGGTAAATGTTATCAGCTGGCATGTATTGTTACAATAGAGTTATCAAATTCTTTTTGAAATTTTCATAACTATTATTTTTTTAATAGGTATATTTACATAGAAAATCAATTTTTTATAACTCCTGCATCGATGGATAGCCCAGTCGTAAAAAATCGCATTGGGGAAACCTTGTTGCGCAGAATTCTTCGAGCTCATCGAGAGGGTTCGGTATTTCGTGTTTTTGTCGTAATGCCTCTACTGCCGGGTTTTGAAGGTGACGTAGGAGGTCCCACCGGAGTAGCCCTTCGGGCAATCACTCATTGGAATTACGCTTCCATATCTAGGTAGATATTGTCAAATCAATTATGTGAACGATAAAATATTATTTATACATTTTTAACATTCAATTCGTAGAGGGAAAGATGCTATTCTAAATAAACTGATTGAAGCTGGTATTGAAGACCCGAGTGAATATATAACATTCCACGGTTTAAGAACTCATTCAAAGCTCAATGGCACCATGGTTACAGAGTTAATTTATGTACATAGCAAATTAATGATAGTTGATGATAACACTGTAATATGTGGCTCAGCGAACATCAATGACAGGAGTATGATAGCCACTAGAGATAGCGAAATTGCAGTAATCATTCATGTACGCTTTTATTCAGTAAAAATGTTTACGAGCATTGCGTAATGCAAAGTAAATCAAAAGAAATTTTAATTATTGTTATTTTAGGACACGCAGTACGATGATGGTAGGATGAACGACATACCATTTTCTTGCGGAAAATTTGCTGGTTCTCTACGAAAGCATTTATTTCGAGAGCATCTAGGACTTTTAAGGTCTCACGAGGATATTAATATAGATGATATCGTGAGGAGAACATTTTATCATGACATATGGCGTGCGAGGAGTAAAATTAATACAGAAACTTTCGAAGATGTTTTTAATTGCGTTCCGACGGACAAAGTCGTTAACTTTTCTATTCTAAAAGAGTATCTAGATGAAACACCTTTATACCAGACTGATCCAACATTAGCGGAACAGATGATAAAAAAGATTAAGGTATGTAGTTAATGTCAGAGTTTAATGTATTACATTACGTTACCGTTTAAATTATAATTTAATACATTCTTTCGTTTCTAGGGTCACTTGGTAGATTTACCTTTGAATTTCTTGTGCAATGAATCGTTGAAACCAGCTGCTGGTACAGTTGAAGGAATAATGCCGACATCATTGTGGACTTGATCAGTATTAATATTTTTATGAATTTTAATTTTAACTCAGGATGCGGATCAAACTTTTGTTTGGTGTATTTTAAAATATTTTAAAAATTTGAGTAGATTTTTATACAGCGTAATAATTTCTGTGCAATTTTATATCTCATTCTATCATATTTCGCTCTTACTGCGTACATTGTGTTAATGTTATTAATGAAAGATTTTTTTATATATTTAACTTGTTTGCAAATACTTGCATAACGAAAACATTCCTTAGATAATAACACAAAAATTGTTTTTAAAATAAAAATGTTATACTTTATTGTACGAAAATTGTTAGTTTATAAATTTTATTCACGCGTATTTTACTAAATCATACGGGGTATTAATAATAATGAACTCGTTAAATATATTTTTTTCATATTTTATTAGTTTCTCTTTTTTTATAATATTCATGTACCATATTACAGTATGAGGAATAGAGGTCGATGTACGGTAGATAAACAGTGCATGGTAAGTAAATTTTCTCTCGGACAAAAATCAGCTTAACGAACGAATACATCCATTCACACTTTTTTCTCTCTCGAATGCAAAACGTAATGATTATTAATTACATGTCTATTTTACTGAAAAACTTAATGAAACAATTGTAACTGTTTCCTCTCGTTTCACTTTGTAAATAGTCTCTGCACAGTATTCTCACAGTTATATTCTACTTCGCTTAAAAAATTGCAAACTACGTATTGTGAAGTAAAAACTAAAATGGAAATGTTTGTTGTTCTTAAAAAAAAAATACGTTTAAAGTTAGCTAAATTTGCGCTCGCAATTGCGATATTTGTTCTACTTTTTAATTCGTCTTTCTGATTTTACAAAGAAAATTAATGTTACTTTGGTGGGTGCGTGGTATACATTTGTTCACGGTGAATACCGGTTTGTTACCAATGTTGACATCGTCAACAATCGGTACTAATTTCTGTATTTTAATATAAATTGAGTAAGTGTTATTTTCTTCGGAATTCATCACTACGATGAATTTTTCCAACCTTTTCTTCTATAAGTTGCACCAAAATTTCACTAAGCCGACAAACGATAAAAAATTTCATTAACAGTAGTAAATTTTGCATACGTTAAAAGTATATATAAAAGTTGAAAGAAATAAATGTGTTCCAAATCCATCGTAGTATAGATTCATCGAATTCATACCGATGTAGAGATACATATTTGTACAATGTAATATGCCATTTATTTATAAATCCGTACATCATATTTTCCGAGTCTCTCTGCTTAATCCGCAAGTTGTTTGAATTTGAACTCGAAGACTCGTTTAATACCTCGGTTCAGTTTTAACTAATCATCGAGTCGCAACAGCTCTTTATTGCATAATTATCAAACTACCATCGACACGTTTCTCTTTGAGTACTTTTTTACTGGGGTTTTTCTTATCATTAATTGTTTATTTGCTTTTCACTTAAATTCGTGTTTTTTATTTATTTATTTGTTTTTTTTGCTGTTCATGAATATTGTTGATGCAGTGCGAGTTGATCCCGTTTGTGCGACTTGTATGCCAGTCTTTATTTTGTTTTATTTATCTTTTTTGCTTACAGAGCACATCTCTTCCACATTAAAAGTATCAGTTTAAAACTAAAATTTTACACACAATTCGAATTGATCGTAATAAAACGAACGCTTAGGTCGTTAGGTATATGTTCGAACGTTAGTTCAGTGGCAGTGTCGGGTATTATATTATACAAGACATTAAAGTTTCTTCCAGAAAAAATGTCAACTTAGATAACAACTTAATGTGTACGACATTTCGCGCCTGAAATGCATAATTTATAATTTTAACGTCACTTTTATAAAGTCGTAAAAATGATTGCCGATGAAAAAGATAAAAGGTTATTAAATATCGAACTGCATCGGACTAAAAATTTGTAAGATAGTAAATTCTATAGAAAAATTAATTAACGAACGCATTGGCGATTTGCACTCTAGTAACGATTCTTTCATAAGTAGTATCAGCAGTATTGTTTTATAGTAGCATAGTAATATGATTATTTAAGAAAATGTAGACTTGTTTTTTATTCATTAGTCGTCCTCTTCATAGGTCGCCTTTTCAAACAATCACTTTAATAGGAGATTTCTTGGAAAAAAATGTCTACATCGAATCGCGTAAAGTAATAATATAAACATCAAATTATATTTTACCTCGTGGCACTTGTATTATAAAGAATTTTGACAAGTGTCTGTCAGTTTTTAAAACAATATATTATCGTAATTTAGACTGGTTGTGATTAGATTTCTAAATGTAATGCTTTCCTCTTGGTAATTTTGATATTGTTGAAATTTCATAATCGTGTCTCATTTCCAATGCCTTAAACTAATCATTTATAAACTTATCTAAAGATGCGATTGCATTTTTGTCTACGCGCTATATTTCGTCTTTCAATAAATATTACAGTTATTTACACATTGAGTTGCAAAAACTCATCGAACATTATTTTTCTTTCTCTACCGTAGAATTAAAACCGGCACGAATATACGTTTGCGGTAATTTTATCGTGTGCAATACTTTACCACTTATAGAAAAACTTAAGTTAGAAAATAACGGTCGTTTCGGCAATAATTCGTTCCTGGAGACATAAAAACTGCAGTAAACTTTTTGACTCGAGTGAAAAAAATCAAATCAAATGAATTTTTTTGTCATTCGTATTTGTCCTCGAAATGATTTCTCTTCCTTTGTTTCCTGTTTGATCGGGCATTTAGACAAAGAGTATCACATTTTACACATTTACTCCATAATCTTATTAAGTCTATGCTTCATCTTTTCTCGCTTTTTATGTATATGTACAGTTTGGCCAAGTGATCTGCGTAATGTATTAATTGAAAAAAATTGTTAAACCTTGCTGATTCGTTGCAAAAGTTTTTATTGTTAATTGATTTTTTCGCCTCGCTATCGGATTCATTATGTTTGATGGTTTATTTGGATTCTTGACTCGCGATACCGTATCTTCAATTTTCTTCATTACTGACCGTACATAACAAATGAATTGTTAATTTTATACTCAATTTGCATGTATTTTTATGTAAATTTTGGAAAGTTGAAAGATATTTTATTTTATTTTCAAATAAAAAAATTTTATTCAAATAAATATTTGTACAAAAATTTTTCTTAATCATCACACTTAAGATTCTTAGGAGACGCAAATAATTTGGATTATTCTAAATTACAAATGATAAAACAATATACCGAAAAATATAAAATTAACAATATATATTAAGACCTTTCAAGATAGGCGTACATTTTATGGAATGAAATCTCGAAAGGTAAAACGGTATTGTGTCTCTATCATTTTCCACGTTTTATAAATCAATCAGTCGGTTATTCTATATTGTTACAATTAGTATCATCGCTTATTATTTAAATAACTCGTTCATCAGTACAAATGCGCTGAAAAAACATTATAAAAAAACAACCGGTTTGGGCTTTGTACTCAAGACGGGTGTTCACGCAAGGAACGGCACTACTTTGAAATAGACTTTTTTCAATGTTCATCGTAATTATTCTTTTGTCTAGTATTTCAAAAAGTCTTATATAAATTGAATGTAATAAATTACTTCGCTCAACTATCACTCGTATATAACTTTTTTTGTATCGTGCGGTAACTCTTGGCTTCATTATTTATTATAAATTCGGTATAAATAATTATTATAAATTCATCGAACTTTCAACGAAAAATAAATTGTGTACATGTAAGGTGTATGTTCGGTACGTTTCCTATGAAATCGCGCGTATATTTTCCTCTTTATTAAAGTGTAAAAAGATCTTATAAAAAAGGGGTGCCTTTTGGTGTACTTTTCGCATAAATTTTAAATCGACAACTTTTATCAATTTACCTTTCTCTAGTGTCTCCTGCGACTTATTCAAAATAAAACATGTAATTAGAATAAGAGCAATAGTAAAAAAATGTCTTGGTTTAATAAACACTTCAATAATGTAATACATATTGAATACACGATTACACGAACGTGGAACGTAAAGAACTCATTTACCAAACTTATATAAAAAACTAAGTTCTTTTGAGGAAGGGTATGGATAACGGTATTTCGACACCTTTTAGTAATAATTATTTTATAAAAGTACTTAATTAATTAATCACTTATAAAGCAATCAATATTGAACGAAAATTTACGTATTTAAACAAGTGTAAAAAGTGTCGAAATAACGATTTATACTATTACTTCCCTTTTACTAAACTATAGTAAATGCATATGCGTAAGGATAATAGGACAAAATAGATAAATAAACTCTATCATGGCCACTGTACATGATATACAAATACAATCGATATACGCGTATTACGCCTAGTAAAACTTCGATTCATTTATTCTCGTCCTTCCTTTTTCTTCCTATTCGATGAAAATCTCTTAGGCTTCAAAGGTGCTTTTTCCTCTTACAATCTTTTTTCATCTTCGATTTCCGAGGTTTCAAACGCCCCCTCTTTTTGCCCTCTTTGGTTTCTCGCTCGATCGACACACTATCGAATTCAACTGAAAGAAAGAAAACATTTTTCAACTCCCTCGATCTTATAAACCACCAGCACAAACTAAACGCACAGACGCTTTAACACAATTGGCTGTTACAGGCTAAGTTTTTTTTTTAATATTTTTTTTTATTTTTTATCTTTGACAACAGATCTTGTGCGTTCAGAATTTAAAGATTAGATTTTACCTGCAAATTAAGCACGTATAATATATACGTACTTTCTGAAAGAGAAATCCAAATGATATTTTTTAGATTTGCCTGATGAAACGATTGCATTGAAAAAGAATAGATTTTTTAGTAAAAAAAGGAAGCTGTTCGCACAAGAACTGCTGAGAGTAACGGCGATTCGCTCGCGTGCGCTTAGAGCTCGGTGACGGCGTACAAATTAGGATCGCTGCCCTGAACTTGGCTAAGCGTCGAGACTTGCTGCTGATGCTGGTGCTGATGTTGATGCTTGTCATTGCGGCGGTTGTACGTGCCATACATGTTGGGCACGGTGCTGACGCTGTTGTTCCCGACGACGGCCGGTGTCGCGTGATTACTGCTGCCATCATAGCCGTTGCTGTGCGCTCTGGAGAAGTTGCGGTCGAGCGTGCGAACCTGGTCCTGCATCGACTGGTGGTGGTGCTGGTCCTGGACGCGGACATTGGGAGTCTTGTTTCGCACAAGTGAACGGAATTGGCTCATGTTGCTTTGCGAGCGGGTCTCAATGTCCCAGCTGTTGTTGGCGCTGCCGCCAGTGCCATTGGGGTTTGGCAGCGGGAGCGGACGGCCGGCCTGATTCCATGCAGCTGCTGGGCCGCGCTTTAAGTTAGCCAGGTTTTTCGGGTCGAGGGTCTGAGTCTTGCGCGAATCCTGAAAGGTTGCTAGGTGCTGAGGAGCTGCGATGCTGCCGTGAGAGTTGTGGGATAGGGTGCCGCCTGTGAAGGAAGCTACACTTGGCGTCCATGGTGGCTCTCTTCCTGCAAGTTCACATACCGTCATAAGAAGCGAAAGTTCTGTAAATCTAATTTGTAGGAATCGTTAAGAGATTGACAAGTTACCAGGTCCCGAGGGGGCGTGCCCTCAGTAGAAATCGTTGGGTTCCAGCGTCTTGCACTGCTTGCTCAAAGTCGCGTACTGGCCAGGCTGATCCCCGAGCCCGGGACGATGGTCAGCTCGTCCGCTTGTCTGCTGATTATGCTGACTCGATTTGTGATCGCTGATTCCGCTCCCGTTAATGCCCCCACCTCTGCTGAAGGAAATAATAATTTTTACATAAATTAAAAAGTCACTCGACTGTAGATATTAAAAGAATATGTATTTTGTAGCGCTTGACTCGAAAGTATATTCCATTTTAATTGCAGGCGCCGTTAGCATCCTTTATTATACCTCTTTTTAAAAAATCATTGGCGCCTGCAACTAAAACGAAATGTTGCTCTAAAATGACAAGTATTTTTTAATGCTCTTTTTATAGTCTTGTTAGTCAAAACTAAATTGCGTCAAACCAACATAAAATAAAAATCACACTTCTCTAAACATTATCTGGTTCATATAAAATTCATTCGCTACAACATCGATGAAAGTATGAAAAGTCCTACAGACCACAGAATTTAGCGATATTATGATGATGATGATTATGATTGTATTTGGTAATAAGCAGTGATTTTTAATAAAACAGCGAATATACTAGAATTAAACGACATTAACAAATAAACATTGTCTTTAATATTGACGAAACGAACAAATTGAATCACTACTATCAATTTTTTTTTAAGAAATAGAACGAGCGACAAATTTGATTACTTCTTTAGCAACTTGATGGTTGATTCTATTTCTTAAAAAATATTAAAATACTAACATTAACATGTGAATGAATGACGCAAAGCGAATAAAGATAACGAAAAAAACATTTGCAATTTGATTTTCGAAGTACTGCGAACCAAAAACAAACGCTAGAACATCTAATATTAATAAAGAAGTCGAGTCATTTACTATAAATATATATATGTATATACATATAACAATATTGTAAAGCATATATCGCTCATTTGTCTTTAAATTATTATTTGCAGCGCAGTAGCGTAGAAAAATACATAAAACTTTTAAAATGAAATGTATTAATTATAAAAAGTAGAGAAACTCCTAAGTAACTTTATGAAAGAAATAATTAGTTAATTGAATCGACAAACATTATAATGCTAACGTAAAAAATGTATAAAACTTGAATTATTGTAAAAAATATATTATTTTAATCTTTAACTGAATTAAAATGGTAATGATTAAATAACTATTACAGTTAAATATCTAAAATCAATAATAATAAATTAAGATGAGAAAAACATTATATAAATGCTTGAAAAAAATGATTTGTTTTAAATTATTTTTTAAATAAGTTACCTTGACCGCAATGTCATTTAATGTCTTCCAATCATACTCCAATCTAATGTATGATTAAAGATTTTAATTGTTTGTAGCGATTTAGATTTAGAATCTGGTTTGTATTAAAATTTAACGAACAGACTTTTGGTATGCTTTGTGAGAGTTAAATTAATATGGAAGAAAAATGAGATTCGAATGAATATTATTTACGTCATATTAATTATTTCAAGTCTTTTCGTTTTTCCGTACATTGATCATCGAAAATTTTTCTGTTGCACATTAATCAATATCTTTGTTGCATTGTACAATAAAAAAACTTCAGATTTTTAGCCTTGATCTTTATTTATTTGAATAAATGTATTTTAAAAGATTTTGTCCAGGCGTCAGCGCGTTTCTTCCAACAATGTAAATCTTTAAATGTTTGCAAAATGGATAGAACCGATAATAATTTAGACATTGCACTAAATTTAGTACAGTTTAAAGAAAAATGCTATTGTTTGAGTTTAAAAGCTTCCGGCGCCCAGACTAAATATGCGTCAACGTATTTAGCGCAGGGCGTATGCAGCACCGAATCGGATCATAGATGTAAAGGAAAAAAGTTTAGTAAAAAAATATTTCATCGTGATGCTGCCTACGAAGCACTAGATACGAAGTTGCGAGGCTCTGATCGTACCATCTCGCAAATATTTTAAGCGAACAAAATGGCACTATCTTTATAAAAGGAAGGTAACTGATATTAAATAAGCCGAGGGCTATGAAAACGTAAAAAAATGATCATGCACAAACTTTGACATGCTCTCGTGCATCTGACGTGCGCGGGCTGTCGCAGTAGCGTAAGACGGCGGGGGCGGCGTTAGCAATAGAGGCTGCTTAATAGTATGGTTGCCGTGAGCATTCGGATTAAGAGGAGGGGCTGTAGGCGGGTACGACCCTTGGCCTCGGAGTGTCCTTGCCGCTATCGCCTGCGAGGCCGCCGACGGCGGCAAATACGGATCTTGCTCGTTCACCTGGTGGTAGTCGTTCCTACGAATGAAAAATATTGATACGCTCGATTAGTCAGAGACATAATGCGCGAAAAATCACTGGGATAATCTCACCGTTTTCTAATGTAAATCCACGTGTGAGAATCGACCCAAACTAGGACAGTGAAGAAGAATCCCGCAGCGACGCTTGCCAAGAGCATTAAAGTCAGTCCAAATCTGTAATGTAAAGAGCCTATGATGTAGGAAGACAGCGGGAAAAAATAATGTGTTTTACTGGCAACATACAGTCCGAGATGGCAGAGGCTCTTGGTCGCGTGGACATACTGCTTGTGCAGAGGATTGCAATCGAGGAAGGTGGCAAGGCTGTTGATCTGCTTATTGACGCTGTTGATGTCGATGGCTAGGCTGGAGAACCGCGGCTGCAGTTGATGATCCTTGAAGAGATAGTTGGCGAGCAGCTTCACTTGCTCGAGGCTCCGCCTCATCTGCGCGGTCGCTTCTGTGGCGTTGTGCAGCTGCTGGGTGAACGGGTTGTTGAGCGACTTGTCGCAGTGCGTGTAGTACGAGAGGACTTGAGAGGCCAGCGGCGTCGAGGCGGTCTTGCTTACATAGCCGTCCGGAGACATGCAGAGGTCTCCCAGCGCCACGGAGCTCGCCAGATACAGCGAGGCCATCAGCCACGAGATGATCACCGCGAATAGGCCGAACACGGAGAAGCTAGTAGCGGTACGAAAAAATGGTTAGTTTACCAACAAATATTTTTTCCGACAGTCATCGTACGCTCTATTAAAAATCACTCAAATTAGTCTGCGCAAAATGGTTTGCTGCACACGTTGCGTAGAAAAAACGGCTCGATACTTGAGCGACGAAGTGATTTTATCGAAACGTTCTATTCTCGCACTTGTACACGGAGAGAAGATTTCTAATAAAAAGACAGACTCGACAAATGAAAAATGATTTGCTAAGTTTTTCTCTCCGTGCATCGAAGTGTGCTGATTGAAGTTTGCGAAAAGCACGGGCACTCACGTGATGAGGGCGCATCTGGAGTGTCGCGCGACGCCGACCAGCAGTACCACGCAGAGAATGAGCAGGGCGCTGAGGACAGCCATGGTGAGGGGCCACCTGAGCTGCTCGACTCGCTCGGTGAAGGCGATCGCGAGGCCGAGGTTGATGCCGCTCAGCGGCTGCCTGATTGCCTGGCTGCGGTTCAGCGCGAAGTTCGCGTTCTGCTTTATCAAGTCCAGCTGCTGGATGAGCGAGCCCAGCGCCGTCTTGTTGCTCACCGGCGCGTCCGACTGGTCGCGCAGGGCCGTCAGGTCGATGTCCACCTTGCGCTTCAGCGTGTTCTCGATCATCTCCGTCTGGAAGGATAAGCGCGTTTAAGCTTTCGAGGCCTCCCTTTGTTGCTTTGCGCAGCCACGCTTACGCGCGTACCTGGTTCCTAACGGCCATGATGGAGCCGTCGATGTTCTTGGCTGCGGCGACGAGCTGCACGATGCCGTTGTGCACGTCGTCGTTGCCATAGAGTCCGACGGCGACGGCGCCGCAGCAGAGGATCGCCAGCACCGCCAGGCAGCATTTGAGCAGGGCGATCGAGCGCCGGTGTCGGGGCTTGCGGTCGCAGCATCGCGTCACCAGGTATACCAGCAGCACCAGCAGCGTCAAGATCAGCACAGCCGCTGGTATACTGCCGAGGATGCCGAGACTCTGCCAATCAAAGTTTACTTTATTACTTCAACGGTCCAATACCGAGTTAATTTGTAAAACAGCTTGACTCACCTCGAGGTAAATTTCCGAGTGTGGATTGAAGCTGTTGTTGACGATGTGCAGAGATACATTCAAGTGCGGAAATTGGTGGAAGATTCTCGCGAGCTGCGGCACCGTGTACTGCTCCGGAAGCTGATGACCGATCGCCATTTTGGTCACGCCTTAACGCCCGCCGAAGATCAAACGGTGCAAACAAGCCTTCTTGTCAAGACATGCTACAAACGCTGCAATAAACCAAAGTAATCAAATTTTCGCTGCCACTCTCGAGGTATCACATTGTGCATCCTAATCGTTTATAAATCCACTTTATTTAATAAAAAAATGTCATTAAAATGTGTCTCGGAACATTAGAATCTGTCTCCGGAGAGTAACGTGTACCTCCGCGAAGTAAAATAACTCTTCGGAGAGTAACATTTCTCTCCAGAGAGTAAAACAAAAAATATGATTTTACTCCCTATGAAGAGGTCAATAAAGTGGACTTTAGGAACGATGAGAATGAAAAGTCCTTTTATACATTGAAAAGACGGCAATTTATAAATAGTAAATATTAAAGCAGCGCCAGCACAAAGGCGTTATTGTTCATCCGTCATCGTTGCGACGAGACGAAGCGCTCCAGAAGCGCGGGAAGCACACGCATAAAAAAATCGCATTAATCTAAGCGCCTTTCAACGACTGCATAACTTCCTCCTTTATAGCAAAAATAATAATGCATTCGCAGACGAGGACAACTTTTCACTGAGTACTTTTAAATAATTAATAGAATTTAACGTTAATAAAAGTTCATTTTAAAATATCTCAGAGCACGTCACTTGCTCGCTAGAGAATACATTTTGAGAAAATGAGGTCGACAAGAATGTAAAATATCCACAGTTTCAAAACGAAAGTTGGGATCAAGTCATTAATAGTGCGTTGAAAAAATAAAGTTAGTCAACTGTCAGTATTTAAGTCGTTACCATCGCTATCAGCAACTACAGTGACTGCATTTACGGAGCTTATCTCGCCTGAACGACCTTAAAAGCACAAGACATATTTTCGAAGCATCGATCCTTCAGCATTTTCATACTCGTATTTTTAAAGCGCCCCAAACGATCTGAAACCTTCCAAGATTCGCTCTGCCTAAAAATCCTCTCTGAAAAAAGTGATAGTCTTTATTGTGAAGCTTATAATGCGTGATTCTGATTAGTCGCCAATTTAAAATTATAGTTATTGGTATTATCTCTTTTAAAAAACGGCGCCAAAATTTAAACAATTAATCTAATATGAGAAAGTGAGAGAATGTAAAGAGCGTTAAAACTTTTCTAGCATTCAAAAACTGTAATATTTAAAGATTTTTTTAGGCCCCCAGTGGCGTTTGTCGTGCGCAAGTTGGTCGGTGCTAGGAGCATTTAAGCGCACTTGCTGAAAAACGTCGTGTCAGCCGGTGGAAAAAGAGTCTCAGCATGGACGATTATTAATAAGTGGGTGTCGACGAAAAAGAAATGGGTGAAGTACCGTTTGGACTTTATTTGCACGAGCAACACCATTACTTTCCTATTGCTGTCCGATACTGTACGCAAGTAAAAGGAAGCACCTTCGTTACTTCTACAAAGTGAAGTCGGTTATTTATAAAAAATGAAGTCTATCCGCAATTCTACGCAGGCATTATTTACTTTCGATAGTATTATCATTTTAGTTCTGACTATGATCTTCTTGATAAATTGACTGTGATATATATTATATATCTGTGATAACCTCAAAAATTAACTATTATATCATGATTTTATTTTGATTGTTTTGTACATATTTATTTATTTTAAGAGTTCAACGAACTAAATAGTCGTTAATACAAAATTGAACTAAAGAATATTAAGGCAGCTTAAACTAATTCTTATAACTAAACTAAAAAATACAAGTGAAGGAAAACGTAAAAAGGTTTTAAACTGATCACTTATGAGGTAAAGAATCAATGGTGGAATAGCAAGCAAAATTAGAATGACAGTATGTATTATATTTATTCTGTATTTCAGAGTATTCGCAGCGAATAAAAGACGTTTTCTCTAAGTTTCGACTCACGCAACAAAGCCCGGGGCTAGAGAGTTCTTTTGACAGGGTTCTTGACAATAGTGTTATTTTTAAAATAGAATGAGCAGGAAATTACAGGAAAAATGCATAGGCTTCAGAGGATGAGCGTTCTGTAGTTGGAAAAGATGCGTTGCTCGTATGGAAGCGAGCGCTACGCAAAGCTATAACGATAACGAAGCCAGACAAAGAAGCTCCCTCGAGCAGGATAGGGAAGCAGATCGGTGAAGAGGCCACTCAGTCTGGGGGATCGTCAGTGCGTCACACTGCTGGCTAAGACTACGTGCCACCCTCCGTGAAAATCGAGTTAATACACTTACGCCAAGTACATTGGCTTCCGTAAGATAACAAGCCCAGGTACCGCTTAAAAGTGCACAAGCCCATTTTCTGCCATCAGCTGACCGTTAGTTATCTCGTAATTATTGTAAAATTTACTTGTAACATGGTACTTAAAAATAACATGGATAACAATGGCAAGTGGATGTAACTGACTAATTCGGTTAAAACCGATCGAATTATGACATCGAGTACAGGGAGAGAGAGAGAGAGCGCGACTTAAGTGCAGCCTGCACTCTCGGAATGTAGGTCGACTCTTTGCCCTCCTCTGCAGCAGCATCACGTGCATACGTTTACGTTGGTTCGGGGTAAAAGCCTCACTTACAGATTGTTTTTCAAAAAGGCAAAATAGCCAAGAAACGTCGATTGAGTCTCCTCTTAGCGTTTAAAGAAGTTAGTGCGAAATCTCACTTTGCAGTTGCCGAAAAATTTGTTTCAAATAACTATATCTATAATACTAATTAAAATTTCGGAAGACCTATACTGTGAAACCAATTTGATAATTTTCAGTAAATATTTCAGTAAATCAATTAATTATTTTATTGAAACTGCTAAATTTATTTAAAAACGAATAAATTCATTTACTTTCAAAGAAATATTTAATATGCATAAATCTATCCAAGTAAATATTTACTAAAAATTACCAAATCGATTTCTCAATGTAGATTCACCAAAATCGAGATATTAATGTGTAAAATCGTGACCTTTAACACGATGACTATTATGGATGAGTCATTTTCAGAGCTATGTTTTCCCTTTAATGCGTTCAAACTTGTCTTAACATTTTTTAAAAAATCGTACTTGTTAAATACTAAATTTAGTATACTACATTGAAAACTGCAGATACCTAGCTTCAATGTTCCTGAAATATAGCGTTGAAAAAGCTCAGTTTAACGTTATTGGTAATCTATAGCGTAGTACAGTCTCATCCAAAATATCTGATTTTTTTATTTTCCGAAGAGTTTTGCAGTATCTATCATTATTTTAAGCTAACACAACGAAATGTGTCATGTTTATCAGCTTTACATGTACTATAACATCAATTATCAATTAAAAATAAAATTAACTCTTCATACAGGCTGTACCGTTAATCGTATCTGTTTGGGTCACTCAGCATTGTCGCTCTGTTTCCCTCTATACGACTTCCGAGTTTATTATCTCCCTTGAGAAGGAGAAAAAACAGCCGCAGCTGTAGGAAAAAAGACCACCATTGATATCCAAGTATACCAGTCCAAAATTCAGAGTTTCACGGTCGTGTCCCGATTAACACTAAGGATGCGAGAAAGACTTGCATTTTCGAAACGAAATTAAAAAAAAAAAGAAAAAGAAAAATGAAGAAATAAATAAAAAACAAGCTAGAATAGGACGGCCAGAGTGCAGCTTACAAAGGCAAACATGTAAATCCCCGGTACTGGGCCGTCGTCCAGTGTCAATAACCCAGGCTAGCGGCTAGGAAAAGGAGGCCCGCTTACACAAAGGCGAGAGGCGCGATGCACTCTCGAGCGCCGTATCTCGCGCATGATCTCTCCAATGGCACTCGGGCTATAAATGTCCGCTCGCTCTGCGGGATTATCTCCAGGCGCATTACAAACGCGCACAGACGCGCATCTCGTGGCCCGATGACCCTACTATGACGCGGCAAATTCAATTTTATTTTTAAGCTCATTCAATTTCAAATCGTCTTAAAAATAACGAAAACTTTAAGGCTTTAATTTTACGGCGAATGTAGACGCGCGAGCGTTGCAAAGAGCAAAAGAACGAAAGAAGCGGATCTTCGATCGATCGGCAGCGAAACAGAGTAAGTGGAAGCTTTTATCGAGCATAATTCGACGGCGAACGATGGAAAATTAATAGGAAATGGACAGCTTCCTTTCTCTTTCGATTTTAATTTTGTTATTGCCGTAGTCGCACTTTTTTAATCTTAATGGATTTTAAAGCGGAATAGAATCAGCTCCAAAGTCTACTGACCTCTTAATTTGAGGGTGTAACCAAATAAAAAAAGAAAAGTTATTATTAAAATGTTAGTTGATAAAGAATTTTAATTTTTTTTACTGTAAAATTAACAAATACAATAAACAAATATTAATCTTAACCATCCTAATCAACAATTTTACGAAACATAATAGTGCTTGCTTTCTTTATAAAATGCATAAATTAATTTAATTCTACCATGGTAGTGATATTAACTGAATAATTAATTACGATGAGCGAGAGAACAAAATAGAATTGTTTTTTTAAATATATTCATTTACATATTCTTTTGTTTCTCTTAATTTATCTCTTATTCTAATCTGTTATTATAATCTCAACAAGCTTAACATGTGTGATCAAGTACTATATGACATGGTATCCGTACGACCGCATACGCAAACTTTTGGGAGAACTCGCAACCTACAAAGGGTACTTTTAAGAAAGTTCTTAAATGACAGTTCCGAAAATTAATTTTTTAGCCTAGTAGATCGACAGTAGTGTGCAGAATAAGAAAAATACTTATTTAGATATAGCATATCTATTAAATCTGCAATAACGCTATAATGCTGAATCGACGTAAGTACTTTTAGCTTGTTTGATCTTATACTATTTTTCTCAGTGTAGGATTCGCGTTTACCATTGATTCAGCGTTTTTGGCCAATCGAGAGTTGCCGAATTCCGCGCGAGAAATGCGTCGAGGCGGCGGCGGCGACGTAATCGATCCGCTGACGCGCGGGTGTTAACCTCCCACCGGGCGAGATGGTGGGAGAAGTAAATCTTCGGAGAGGCGCTCCATCATCCGCAATGTCTTGCCAGGCGTGGCAGCATGGCCCAAATCTACTATAGAGGCTATGCGTTCCGAGTTGAGCAGCTTTACATTTGTTAACTTATTAGAGTGCACGATTAATTTATTTCATAAATCTAAAGCTTGTAGCCTGTAAAGGATGGGATGGCCACTATGCGGGCCATGCCCATGATAGACACTTTACACCTACATTAATCTTGAGATGTCAGATATGACATTTACGAATTTTCTATATAAAAGATTAACAATTTTTTAGTTTTTAAGCAAAAACCTTAATAGACAAATCTATGGCGCGCGAATGAGGCAAATCGACTGCGGAAGCAATTTGCTTCCGCCTTCAGCCGCTTCATTCTGATCTCCTTCTGTCTCTATATCTATACAAGTCCGCTGTGCTCGAGAGTGCGTGACCCCGCGAATTCGCGTGGGACTACCTCGGATCGCTTCGCCGAGCACACTTTACCTTCCCAGGGGGAATTGGACGCTGGGGGTCAACACCTCTACCTTTTATTTTCTCGAGATTCGTGTCAGCCTTGGCTTATTTCCCACATTTTTTATTCGTACGACGACGCGACCAATCGATCCCTCGTTTCGTCAAAATTTCGTCGGTTACGCCTTCCACAATGACGGCTTATTCAAGGCAGGTCGAAATTTATTGAAATTCTTTTTAAAAGACTTATAGCGTCTGCATTCGTAATATCTGCTCTGGTGCAACGTAATTTCTCGATCGTAGGGGTTAAAAGTTGCGGTACGCCAGCGTTCGAGAAGGCAGTGCCGTTAGTTATCTTCGATTCGGAAGATGCCTTTAAGCTGCCCTGCAAATTTAAAGGCGAGGCTGCCTCCGCACGCCTCGCCTTTAAATAGAATTTTTACGGCCCTTCTAATTTCGGTAGCCAATCGGCCTTTCTTGCTTCCCGCTACTTTTTTCTTTCTTTCGAATTGGAAATCTCTTTTAAGCCTTTTTCTGTCCTCAACGTTTAATGTTATAATAGTTATTTATACACTAGTAAAATAAGCAATTATTCCCGAGGATATATTCACCCAAGGGAATATAATTATCTATTATTCTCCAAGTGCAGGTCAAAATGTTCACCCCAAACATTTATAAATTCCCTTTAACAAAAAATCAATACAAGAGGCAACGTTTAAATAAGTTAAAATGTGTATTTGGAAAGAAATATTTGCCTCCGGAGAGTAAAGTAACTCGCTGTGGAGTAAACTTTCTGTCCAAGCAGTAAACAGCTTCTCTGGAGATTAACATACAGATTAACGTATGATGTTACTCCTGAAGAGGTCAATAAAGTGGACTTTCTGGATGATTAGGATGCATGCATTTTATTTTACAGAACATATAAATACAAAGAGATAGACTCGAAGAAAGTAAATTGAAGATGAGAAATCTGTGTCAAGTTAAAAGCTTCGAGGTAAGGATCGTGAAGCATCCTACAGAAAGAAGGAAAAATTCCCGTGCGCAAAATCAAAATTCCACATGGTCGAGGGCAATAAAGCCAGCGGGGAACGAGGAGGAGGCAGATGTTTCCGAGGGCCGTACGGTCGCCTGGTAAATATAAGCGCGCTCACGGTCTTCCTTACGTTTTGCTGCAGCATACACAAATGTGACTACCAGATGTGAACCCGAAGGATTTTCCCCCCTCGACCGCGACGCGGGCTTAAGGTCGTCTTCGACTCTAATGATTGATGCTTGGGATCTCGATCGCGGTGCAAACGACTTTTCTTTTTCCTTTCTTCTTTCTTTTCGTAATATGCTAAACGTTTACGCCGAGAAAATATTTTAATCCAATTTAGTTAAAAGCTTGTCGTAAAAATACTAAATTTGATCAAACTAAAATTTGCTGAAATATTTAAGGAAAAGCCGCATTTATTTAACTTTTGCAAAGTTTATTTACTACTTCAGTAAATGTTACTAATCGTTTTCCTCCATTTGGTCTCCTTGCAAAATGAATTTATTGCACGGAGAGAAAAGTTCTGGTAAAATTACTATACTGTTTTATAACGCACGGATACACTCGACAAATCCAAAAGTTTACTATACGTTCTAGAAAAATTTTGCATGTGTCTGTCCCCACGTTACAAAACAGTATAGTATTTTATACAAGAATATTTCTTTCGGTGTAACAAAGTGTAAAAGTTCTGTCATAATCAATTACAGAGTGAAATTATTATGGGAATTGCTTTTCCGCCCAATTAACATTATCCAAAAAAAATACTTGATCTAACTTAATAAATTTAAAGAAATTTCAAATTGAAAAATGTTGAGGACACTACGTTTTTTACGTATCACTTAAATAAAGTAGACGTAGCACAAGTCTATCTATTCTCCCCTTAGTCGATTTTTCCTTGTGGTTTGCTTTTGTCCAACTTTTTTTTTGTAAATACCGTTTGGGAGTTGCGAGATACAGCTCTCGTTCGATCTTTTTTCACTCGGAACTGCTTTTCCCCTCCTTTCCATTCGTAGCTGTGAAAAGAGTCATTCGGGATAGGGGCAGAGGAATGAAGATGCACGAGGTTTAAATTTGGAACTGAAATGGCGGATGTTGTACGTGATTTCGGTTTACTCGCTTCGTAATTAAGCCGGAAAAAATATTTACTCCAATAATATGCAGACGTAATTAAGCAAGCAGTATAATAACCATGTTTAAGGAATATAAAAAGCAAAGTTCGAGTACCCAAGACAAGATTGGGATTGAATCAAAGATAGTTGGCAGTACGTTAAAAATACGAACCGTACTTTTCGATACGTATGCAAGATCCAAGTTTAAGCCGCTGCTTTTAAGCGAGCTTGCGCAAAGTCGTACCTTTGCGCACAACGTACACGGAGAGAAAAGTTCTAGTGAAAATTACTATACTGTTTTTAACATAGGGATAGACAAATAAAAATTGTTTTATACACACCGTGCACAAAGTTACGGTAATGTATAATAAATTTTGATGAACTTGCAGTAAATTTTACTATACATTCTAATAAACTTTTTAATTTTTCGAGTCCATGTATTACAAAACAGTAGAGAAATTTTTACTCGAATTTTCTTTCCGTGTATCGAAAAAGCATTTAATCTACGTCACTTTGGCAATTGTTTTTTCTCTTATTAAGGCTTCAGGTCAGCAAAAACTTGTTAAAGCAGCCATAGTGGCTGCGAAGAAATTGCATGAAAAAATGTTGAGGCACAACAACAAACGAGCGAGAGTAAGTAAACTATGCCGAGAACCCGAAAGGCCGTCGTTTCTAGGCGCGTGTAGGTGCGCGCGAGACTGCGGAGCACACAAAGGGCACGCGAAATATTTCACGAGGGCCCGAGAGCGTTACTGCATACCTCCTACTTTTTCGCTTGCGAAAAAAGAGTTTATGTCGAGGCGCGCTCAGCTTCCCCCTTTTTTCCGTCGAGCGCAAGGTTGTAGCTTCGCTCTGCTTGCGTTTCGTATTAACACGTAACGGTTTAAACTTTCAAATGCGCGCGCTTTTTCTTGTACTTGACGACTTTATTACTTAAAAAGTGCGAGTGAACTGTTTTTAAAAAGTATACTTTTTTGCCGCAAGTTCGTAAATTGCAGCTAGACATAGGGAAGGAATTTCATTTTAAGCATTTTCTTATGCTCTATAATGGTATAAAAAGTCGTAAGCATCCTTGCTTCCTAATTTTCATTTCGAATTTCAGCTCGTTGAAAGCTTTCAGGTCTTCATTTCGCCCTGTGATTTAATTGCAATTCGGTTTATAAGCCCACGCAAAAAGAAATATAAACCTTGTTCTTCTTATTTTCGTCGCCTAGCAAATTTTGTAAAGAATTTTGACCGAGTAAAGCACATTAACAAATATATAGGGCATTGAAAACAGAGTTACAATTCTTATCTTTGTTACCGACTTCGTACAATAAAATTTTCGATTTAATTAAATCAATTATATTTGTACAAATATCTACATAATTGCTAATTAAAATTTCGGAAGACCTACACTGAGAGACCAGTTTAGTAATGTTCAGTAAATATTTACTTCAATAGTAATTGTTAAATATTCCTTTCAACAGATTAATTATTTTGTTAAAACTGTTAATTTAGAAACTAATATAAATTCATATAGTTAATTCAACGAAATATTTAAGTACTATATTGAAGTAAATATTTACTGAAAACTACCAAATTGATTTTTCAGTGCAGTTTCAATAAAATCGCGATGTAATGTGTAAAGTTGATTCATTTTTCAGCTACGTTTTCTTTTAATACGTAAATATTTTTTAATTCTTTTAATAATTCTTAATTGTTAAATACTAAATTTAGCAGAATATATAAAAAATTGCAGATTCCTAGCATCACCGCGCCCGAAATATATTGAAAAAACTCAGCTCAATGTTTGTTGTTAGTATATCTATAGCGCAGTAAAGTCTCATCGAAAGTATCTGATTTGTCATTTTCCGGAGAGTTTTGCGCTACCAGTATTTTATGCTAAAATGACGAAATACGTTAAACAGCTTTAGATAACATTAATTTTCCACACCTACTGTACCAGAATAAGCCTATAATTTTTTCATCAGAAAAATAAATGTCATCTATACTTGATAAACTCGGATAACTTCCGGTCTTTGAATATTTCCGGGGCTAATCACCTACGTGCGGAAGTTTAGTGACGCAGTCGCAACTCCTCGCCCAGAATCAAATCGGCCCTATGAGGCTCTCGCGCTTGTTCCGGCCAGGATGCGCTCGGCAGCCCGCATGCCAAATAGATTCGGCTTCTCCTACAGCTACTATAGTATCCGCAATTCCATGGTACTGCGGCCGTCTTTGTATTTTAAAGATGCACTCGAGGATCTTTTTCATTCATCATCAATATTATTTGCTGCTTTAGAAATAAATTCGGTTTATTCGCTTTTCGTACCGAAAAGTTTGCCTCCATCTTAACTGGTTAAGTGGTAAATTTTTCATTATTAGGGTTCCAAATCGTAAAGCCACAAAATTTCATGTACAATTTTACTAAAGCGTACCAAATTTCATTCAAATCGATAGGAAAATAAGAAAATTATTTCATTTGACCATGCACGATACAAAAGAATGGGTCCTACTTTCATATATAATTTAGGACCACTTAACCGGTTAAAATGAAAATTTGTAAATCTAAACTAATTGGGCCAAGAAAAATGCTAATGTATAGGATGAAAGAAAAACGATGGAAATAGATAAGTGAAGCCCGCAGGCTTTGCACGTCCGCATCTCGTGGATGGGGGAAAAAGTTTAAAGTTGGAAAATCGAGAACGGCGAGGCTGCGACGTCGGGAAAAGCCGTGTACCGCGTACAAGCGGCGCAGGATCTCGGGAAAATCAATACCTGGAGCGCAGTCGCCGGCGAGGAGGTGGCACTCGCTCGCTCGCTCGTGTGAGTACGCGCGTACTCGACACACCGGGAAAAGCCGATTTCATACGCCAGACTTTTCAAGAGTCCCGCCTGTAGCTACATTCGTCACTTTGACTTTTTTTTTAAACACCGAGAGATTGAAAGAGAACTTCTCAATGACTCTTTTAATAAGAGTATAAACATTTTCCTCGTTTTATGTAAATTGACGCGACGCCTTCTTTTCATTATTTGATTAAAAAATCGGCCAGCGTTGCTTTTTAAAATTATACAGTCTCTTTCTGACCAATTTTTACGAGAAAATTTTGTCCACCCGCGATACCTGCTTTTATTGACATTTTTCAAAGTAGCATCGTTTTCTTTTAATACGAGAAAACATTTAATTAGATGTAACGCATTAAGAGGTGCGCTCGAAGCGCATTAATTCAATGAATCAAGGCTAAAGGCTCGTCCATCGGGAAGAAAATCGGTACAGCAGCAACATCTGTTAATTGCTCAATTCTCTAAAAAAGTCCGAAATGATTTTTGACGCGCGTGCGTTAATTCGATAGTTTCTTTGTGAAGCGCAGTAAATTTTCTTCTACCAATGATTTATCAAAGAGAAACTTGCTTTTTGCGTGCTACTATTTTGATAATACAAGTAAAATACAGGGGTGTGCGATATCATTTGTGAGCGTACTCTCGGGTTGTTGATAATTGTTCGGTAAAGATGCACATACGAGGGGCGAGCGCCCGACAACACACCCTCTCCGTTAAGGCACACATGCGCGCGCAGAGTGGCGTCCAGCCTCGGCGTCGCGCGATTTGGCTCTCTCGGCCGCGGTGTCGCGTATCGATCTCCGCGCCCTGCCTTCTCCCTCCGGGCCGCCCACGAGCGCGAGACGGAGAACACGCGCGCGCTGCCCTCCTCTCGTCGGCCCGAGGGCCTGCCCCAGCTACCGACTCGCGCTGGCGCTCGTCGACAAGGCGATGCTCGTCGCTGGCGAAATTGCGCGTGCGACCGAGCGAAGAGTGCGCCAGCGGGGGAGGCTGTCCCGCATCGCTCGCGCAGGGGCGGCACCCGGCTGCGCTCGCGGCTCCCTTTGTCCACGTGCATTAGGCTCGCGTCGAGACGGTCGGACTCGGCGCTCGCTCGCTACTCACCTTAGGCGTGATAGCTGCTGGGAGACGCGCTGGCTGGCTGCAGTCGCCTCACGGCCGGGACGTGCGCGTCGCCCTGAGCGGGCCCCTCCCGGCGCGCGCGCACCACCTCCGCACCTCCTCCTGAGTCGGGCGACGCGCGCACGAGCAGCCTGCCGCGGCACCGCCGTATTGTACCTGCCGGCGCAGTCACACGCGCGATAAGACAGCGACTACGCGCATAGGTCCCCGATAACGCACGCACGCACCTAGACCCGATGGGGAGCCGAGCTCGACTGAATGGAGGTGCGAGGAGCCGTCACCGACGCGACGCGAGCGCCACGCCGAGCTCGCGGCCGTGGCCCGGCTCGCCGCGTCGCCTTGACGCGCCAATATTTGAATTTGACAAAAACGTCGTTGCTGCTTCCTTCTAGCATTCTAAAATACAATTTAAAAGAGAAATTTGAAAAACCAAGTAAAACGTACTGCGGACGCAGGTAAAGATAAGGATAATAAAAATGTCCTTTCGGCCATCACAGTTAAACTATTCTAAATGAAAGCTAAATGAAAACTAAATGAAAGCGTTGTTGCGCGTTATTTATAAGCGCCGGAAAGACGTACCAATATATACAATATTCAAATGAAAGAGTTGATTAAAAAATTATAAAACAATAAAACTCTGCAGTTTTGGTAAATAATGGAAGAAACAATATTTTTATAGACATGTTACATGATAGTGTTTATTTCAACAAAATCAGCGGTAATAAGAATAATGATAATAGTATAATAAATCAATGATTATCCCTTTCAGTCAATAGACGGTAATACAATGTGTATAATAATGTCGAAAATAGCAGCAGTAACAGACGAAAGTTAAACTGTTTAAATGTTACTTGTTATCGCTCTTTCTCTTGTTCAGCCACAGTGTTTCTCGCGATCATTTGTAGCGTAGCTTGCTTGACACGACAGTGAAACTGCGAACCCTCCGAATGTTTGCATTTGTATTATATTAATTCTTTCAAATTAATTCGATTCGTTTATACTAGCTACATTTGCACATTTATGCATTAAATTAAATTTTTAGTCACACCTCTTTTCTTGCGTTAAAGTACCTGCACTCATTGCCCTTCAAATTTGTCATCAAATTTGTATTTTTTAATAATAGAGCAAATAAAGAAAACGTTTGTAAGACATTAACAAGTACTTTGGCAATTTAATGTAACAGCGAAGAACTACCGAAGGCATTTCTTTGTTTTACGCAAACGGGTATTGATCATAAAAAGCGTCTAGCTGGGTAAGGGGTCAAAAATGACCCAGCCTGGATTTTTATTTAGAATTGGTTCTCCGAAAGAACACTATTATAGAAATGGTTCTCGGGATTTTTGAGATGATTTTTGATGATTTTGAAAGTAATTAAAATTTTGAAGATTTTTACGTTACGAATTGTTGCAGAAAAAAATTAAAATCAAAAAATACGTATTAGCTTGTTACAGGCGTATCAGTCCACATAAATGGATGAAAATTTGTCTGGAGAAGTTTTTAATAGTGTTCTTTCGGATTACCAATTCCAAATAAAAATCCAGGCTGGGGCATTTTTTACCCGTTACCCGGCTAGATCCTTTGATTCATAGATCGGGTCTTGTTCACTTTTCGTTTCTTTTAAATATAATTTTTTTATTTTTTATTTTAATATCTTAAAGTGTGGAAATTTTTTTTTAAAAGTCTGTTAGAAGTCTCATTTGGATTTACAATAGTAATAAGCAAACTTTCAACTGCAATTAAAAATGTTGACAATGTCAATAGTAAGGTACAGGGATATTATTTACGGGAGTTAATTGTTCACTGCGTCGACTTGAGTTGAGTTATTGAAAGATAAGGCCACTAGTGGGTGATACAAATACAATATAAATAGTACCTCTAAGCGAAGGCTCGGCAATCGTCGACGGACAGAGCTTTTTGTGAAGTCGTGGAAAAGCGTTATTAAAACACGTCCAATATTTAAAAAATTTCATACACGTTCAACATTCAAATACACGATACAAAATACTCTTATTGTCGCTAGTATTTTTTATCATTTTAAGCACAATGACTGTTTTGTTGTATTAAAAAAAAAGAAGTAATAATAAACTGCTCTTGAGCCGCTAAAAACGTTAGCACTTGTAAATTCTGTCGGTCGACGGCTGTATCGAACGCGTTTAAATGTAGTTTTTATGTATATGCTTACAAATGATACATGCATAACGAGACGATTCACAATGTTTTTTACCACACGTATAAACTCTTCGACGACACACTTTTCTTTCAGAAAATAACTTACGAACTATATATAATTTCTTTTACCGTCTTTCATAAGTTTTGTAATGTTATACTTTGTCTTAAATTCATAATATACGTAAATTTCACGTATTTATTCAAATATACTATAAATATAATGCTCGCTAATACCTCGAATATAACTCTTATCTTTTTTAAAGACAATATCTTCAACTATCGACTTATTAGCATGTATGGAACTTAAAATTTCTCTTAAGATAGCGGAAACCTTAAGTTCTTAAATCGCTCGTTGTATACTCGATTTGTTCTATTCTTCTTTTTCATTAATTTCCTAATTTCATAACATAACATATTTCTTTATACTTTATACAGTGCTTTAAAGAGTATTTTGTATACAAATTATCGAAACGAGTCGAGAGTTAAATGTACATATTTCTAGTCGCACTACAGTGTCCTTATTCATTCCACAACATGGAAAAATGTGTGAAAGTACTACTTTATCGAAAGATACATCGGACATGAAAAATTGAGTTCTTCAGTATTATCACATATTAAGAATAATTCAAAACAATAGACTGTTTTAAAAAATAATTAGAATGTTTCTTTTTTAAATCGCTTATTTCCTCGACAAGCAAAATCCAGCGCGCTTCGCGCGCTCAATTTTCTCTTTAACGATATTTAATTTTTCAACAAATTTAGTTAATAAAAACTGCAGTTAAACAAGTTTAATACAATACTTATTTGCATTAAATTGTTTAATGCAAAACTCAAATCTTTAAGAATTGAACTTTGGCGTCAAAAGAAAATGCGTTCCTAAATTTTTCGACCCATTACATTCATGAATTACTGAAATGCTTTAAAACAAAAACCATTACTTTTTTAAGATACGAGCAAAATTGAGCGCGCTCAAGTTCCTTTCTTTACTGTTTATTCCGGATTCATTTTTGAGGTTAGAAATTTTGAATTTCAGCGCCATTCCGGAATATACGTACTTCGAGGCTTCACAACATCCGGTCATCACTTTTTTAAGAGAAAAAAATAGTCTAGTCTTGAATAACATTTTTTTATTGACCGATTGATTGATTGATTCTATGGAAAAATACTCCTGTACACTATTACGAACTTCAAGGCGTACACTTTACGCTATCGCAAACTACAAAAACGAAGGAGGAAATATTATTCGCTTTCAAGCATGACAATGCCAGTCGTTAACGCAGCGTGTCAGAGCAGATCCACTTTTTTCGTCTTCCAGAGAAGTGGAAGTACTTGCGAACACGAACGTGCCTCTAACAGCCAAATATAATGGTTTGATTTTTCACGAATTGCGAGTAAAGAAGCAACTCTCGCACTCAAAGGAAAGTAGGCGACTTAAAATCGTCCTCGGGGCGGTTGCGTCGACGCCTCGATCGCGAGCACATCGCACACAACACAAGACGTTGGAGCCAGGCACTGTAGATGAAGAGCCGCGACTCTCCGCCATAGCTGGACGAGCTGCACCAGAGCCATGGCTGTTCGTGCCTTTAGCTTAAGCGTTACAAGGTTGATTCATGGATTACCCCGGTATCCGGATCACTCAGTATTCCATTCTGTATAATCGTCGGCGCCAGGCTGATTGACGACGTTTTCTTCAGAGTCTTTGGCGAAGACTAAAATAAACCACGAACAGATGTGATTATAACAAGATCAGTTTTTTTGCATTAAATAAGTTTGTTCACTGATTTCGCAAGTGCATAATTAATGGACGATGTGTATGAAATTGTGATAAATGACATTTGACATTTTATTTAAAAATGCCTTACCCACTCTATCCTAGCAGGTGTCTCGTCGTTCTCATACTCTGCACCGACCGAGGAACTGAGCATTCTTAGGTCGTCGTCATCAACAACAATCCCGCTGCGTTTTGACGGCTGAAGCGTCGAGTAATTTCTGCAGCCTCTGTTGAAATTATTCATATTCTTCTCTTCGATTACTTTATCCTGTGCCAAGGCTTCTTGCGATGTACTTTTCTTATTGCAAGCCATATTGTTGTTATTGTGATTTCCATTGGTGGCGACGGACGTATCGTTAGTCGAGTTACTATTACTATTCTTATTAGTGAAATAGAATGGTTCCATTTTGGAGACCCAGTGGTCGATCCCAGAGCCCGTCGATGATGTTGAGGCCGTAGATGAGGTGCCTGTCGACGAGTGGCTCGATTTGCTGCGCTTTTGGTAGAACAAAATGTAAGCAGCATTGGTCACAAGATTCGAATCATTCACAGCTTCAACTCGAGTGTCGTCAAAGCAATACCACTGAGTGTCGTATGGGTTGCGACAAAAAGCTGTATAATGACCGCCCTAAGGATGAAATAAACATTTTGATATTCTGCGAGTAAAATAAAGTTAACGTTGTAGCTAAGAAAAAGGCTAATCACCTGGAGATCTTGTCCGTGATGATTACAAATGGCATAAAGGTCGTACATGTTCTCATCGTAATTGGGAATGTTGGCCTGCCGGGGCCTGGGCTTCTTCCAGGAGTTGCGCAGGCGTCCTCCGTTGGTCGACTGCGTCACCGGCGGTAGCTGCACGCCTGTATGCGCAAGATGCGGAGTCATGTCGAAACCGTAGAGTGGGAAGTTCACCAACATCGTCAGCTTTGACGTCGAGCGCTGCTTCGACTGCTGTCTGAATCTCTTCAAATGAATCACTAGGATGGCAGGCAGTGTCCAAAGTCCGAGTTTCTTTACTACTTCCTGCTTACGATTGCAGTTAGGACAGTGCCACGCGTCCTCCACACCCAGCGTCTCTGCCCTCGTGTACAAGTCGAAACACTCCTCCAGGGTGACAGTGCCGCCTGCTTGTAAATTGATAAAATATTTAATTCTAGAGTTAGCGAAGGAAAGAGAGCTTGTCGAATGCCTACCAAGTTCGGAGTTGCTCTTAAGCTGCTTGACACTGGCGTGCTCCTCGATCTGATCGGAGTCGTCCTGAATGATATTGCCCTTGGTGGCCTCATCCCACTCGAGGATGAGCTTGACGTGCTGGGGTCCGGAATCGTCGGCGCAGAGAGCAAGCGCCTGCTCGATCTGCTCCGTGTAGAGGGGGTGCTCGACGCAGGGGTCGATGCAGGGGTGCTCATCCTGCACGGGCGTGGCGGCCGGGTCGGCCACGCGGATGTTGAACAGGCCCGGGCTCTGGCTCGAGGTGAGCACGTCGTCCGCCAAGCTCGTGTGCATTTCCTTGAGCAGGAGCTTCTGCAAATCCTTGTAGGATGTCTCGCGCGACACCTGCATCGTGTACGGGCTGCTGAAGCGCTCGCGCAGCTCCCCCTTCACGAGAACGTTGATCCAGACCAGGAGGATGTAAGCCTGCTCCGTCGGCTCTTTTAGCTGCGGCAGTTCGATGCAGTAGAGTGGATCGTTCTCGGTTATCACCGATAGGGGTTGGCAGTCCGAGAAAGTTCTGCAAAATCGAGATAATCCTAGTGAGCCTAATGACTTTTTCATATTGTTTCCTCATAGAAGGATCTTTGTGATAGTAAAAAAAAGTTTTTCAGCCTAGCGGGACAAAACGCTTACGATTTCGTTCACGCTAGGATGAAAAATAGAAAAAAAATGTCTCAGATCAGACATTTGTCAATTTACATGCGATCTGGTACCATTCTTGCTTTACCTTCCTTGACAGGTAATATACTATCATTAAAAACATGTTACGATGTTTTTCGAAAATATGTGTAAGTGGCTATGTGTATCTCAGAATGTTATTATCAGATTTTAACGAAACTGGGTTCATTCAATTTCACCACCTTTTCCAACCGAGATGGAAGCTTTTTGTACCAGACTGACGATATATTGGAAAATAATTATTAAAAATCTTTTAAAAAATGAATGATTATTAATACTACGCAGAAGAATAGTTTACAAAATTTTTAAATTGTTTTATGTATTAGTCTTTGAGAAAAAAAATAAAAATGAAAAAATATATAGGGTGAAAATTTATTTATCAATTGCTTTACAATAGTAGTATAATTGAATGAATCTGCTTGAATTTTTTTTATTCTATTAGTTTTTTCTTATAGTTCTAACAAGTTCTAGCAAAAATTTTGAGTAAATTTTTAAAGTTCGTTTTAATAATTTTCAAAATTACGCAGAGAAGAATCTAATTGGCAATATATTGGCAGCGGTTTTTATTTTAAAAAATTCACCTGTGAAATCCCTCATCGTGAACCTCGGTCAGTAGGAGGTGGTTCTCGTCGATGCCAGTGTCGCTGGCGAGAATCTCGCGAAGCTCCTTGACGTTGGCGGCCTGGCTGACGCTGACACCGATGCGTACCTGCCTGGGCTGTTGCGAGGTGTACAGCACGTTGACGAAAAGACTGATCTGCCGGTGACTCTGGGGTACCGGCACCGACACGCAGAGGAACGGGTCGAAGGTATTGGATTGCTTCTGGCAGCGCGGGCACGTCAGACTCGAGCGGAAGTGCGCTTGGAATACGTCGTGAACGAAAGAATTGTTGCAGCGTATGTGATTGTTCAGCATCTCATCTGCTACGTCATCCGGTCGACCGAACGAGTTCTGCAAAATCATTTCACCACATTAGCAATATTATCATGATCCTTGGAAAGAATTAACTCGTAACATCTTAGCATTCTCTAACTTTAAATAAAGTGACAAAATTTTATCTAATTCTTAAAATTAACACGTTAATGTTTAAGTGGCGTCATAGTTTCGAGCCGCGCCACTTGGTCGGGATGAGCTAGATCGATTCGCGCCGAACTTGAGACTTGACGAGAGCTGTCGAAAGCAAAAGCAGAAAAAATATCAGATTGCGCGGCCTGCACAAGTAGAGAAGGTGCAAGGATCTCTGCAGTCGGGGATATCGATCCAGCAACCTTGAAACAGTTTTCGGTCCGGTCCATATACCGCACACTGTAGGTACAAGATACGCAGTAGCAGATGACAATGCTGTATAATTTCCCAAAAAAATCGTCCATTTTTATTTCATGTTATAGCAATAACAGCAGGATCTTTACATACACAGGTGAAAATTAGATGAATAAATTTTTTTCGTAATTGTGCATCGATATAATGCAAAAGCAACGTGGTCGTCACTTTAAAATGAAATACTGCAGTCGTTTCTAAACATTGGAAACAATTTTAAATTTTATTGTGCGATCAAATAGCCCACAAAGCTAATATCTTGCATATGACAAAAGAGACAATATTGCGTTTTTTACGTTTTCGTAATACCGATCATCTTAAAGAGATCCGAATGTAAATTAAAAATTCAAATTTTATGTCATAATATAACAGACGAAAAAAACATTAATTTGATTATATAACAAAGAGGTTAATGAAATACCGAAAAACCAGAAGATACTTTCCCCCAGTAAGGTAACGATCTATCATTTTGTAAAGTTCCAAGTTCATATACCAACACCTTGATGAGAAAAGCTTGAACAATGTAAAAAATCATATTATTCAAGCTTTTCTCATAAAAGTATTGTTGTACGAACTTGGATCTTTATATAAGCTGATAGATTGTTACCTAACGGAGGGCAAGTATCTCCTCTAAAATGGTTTTTCGATATTTCATCTTGTTATAAACAGATTAATTTTTTGTCTGATATATTTTAGATCCTCTTAGAGCGTTTCAAATTATTTTAATTCTCTCCGGAACAACAACGACGAGCAATTTTTAATCACAATATTTTAAAATATTTATTTTTTTATCTTACAAGCTTTGTATCAATGCTATGTTAAATTAAAAAGGTTCGAAAAGCTAAGAAAGAACATTTTTGTTTTAAGTTAATAATAAGAGAAAAAAGTTTTAGAATTGAGTATATTTCCAATTAGAAGCTTACAGTAAACAGTGATTTTCTTCTTTCGAGGCAATGCATTAAAAAAATCGTTACGCGACGATACTTGACTGCCGTTCACTTTCCCGCTCGCGGAACTGCGAAAATTCGAATGGCTTCATATTGTAAGAAGATTAAAAAATAAACTCCGGCATTAAAATTATATCATAAAATTAAGCTATTTTTAGTGACGAAACCGTGATAAGCCGGTGAGATTTATATAACATCGACAATTTGTTACTGTACTGTTCTGATGTATACTTGATTGAAATGACTGCTAAATTTTGTGAATTTATAAAAAAATGACAATATATTTAATGATAAATGGAATCGTATAGATTTATGTTCAGGAAAACCTCGCTGTCTCTCGATTTTTTAGTTTAGATTAATTTTTTATATTTTGACAGCCGTTTTTTTAAAGATAATATCATTAATCGCATTAATCGTAATACAAGTTTCGTTACGCCGGCGCGACATACGATTTTATGCACGCTCTTCAAATCTAACTTACTTAAAATTTAGCCTTGCACACATTGTATCGAAAATACTGTTCGATACATGTACGAAGAGGTGATTTTGTCACATTTACGCACTAGTAGCTTGGCGACCAATCAGAATCACGCATTAAAAGCTTCTTAACAAAGACTATAATTTTTTTAAGAGAGGATAAGTATTTAACTATTTTCTTTGAAAAATAACAATGGTGCAAGAACTTCACTGAGCTTTGGAAAATTTATCGCATATTGCATTGTCGAAAATAAAAGAAATTAAAAAACAAGATATAGTTTTAATGTGGTTTTTGGAGTAAGTGGCTGATGTCCTTCGACATAATTGTCAGTGCCAGTGGGTGTAAGCTGACCTGGTAATGTCAACAAAGTTGCCGTGCACTTGAATGAAAAGTGACGGCGGTCGGTAACCTCGCCCGCTTTCTGGGCCGCACTTGGCGGAGTTCGCTGCACTTGACGAGTTTTTTTCCAATTTCAGAAGATTTCCCTTCATAGAGCATCGATATTTCAGATTTTATATTTTCATTTCAGTCACTGAATTTTTTGTCACTCTATCTTCGTGTTTTTGTGATCTATTAGTAATGTGACATTTAAACCGTTTTTGCATTGCTAATTGATATTCATGAAAATAATGTTAATGATAGTAGGCGACTTGAAAGTCAATTAAAAATTCAAATTTCGCGCCGTATAATATATTAGAAAAAAAAACAATTAATTTAATTATAACTAATGAAATATCGAAAACCCAAGAGATACTTGCCCTCCATTAGGTAACAGTCTATCAGTTTATATAAAGTTCCAAGTTCATATAACAATACTTTGATGAGAAAAGCTTGACTAATATGATTTTTTTATATTATTCAAGCTTTTCTCATCAAGGTATTGTTATACGAACTTGGAACTTCATAAAATGATAGATCGTCACCTAATAGAGGGCAAAATTTATTTGTTTTTCAATATTTTATTTTTACTCTTTGTTATATAATTAAATTACAGTTTTTTTTTAGTCTGCTAGATTATGGCGCGGCATTTAAATTTTTATTTGACTTTCAAACCCCCTTTAAAGAGAATTTTTTAATCGAATTGACTTTTACTATTATAATACAGGACACAGCTGACGTTAAATTATTAAAAAGAATGTTTATAGAAATCCAGTTACTCTTTAATATTACCGGCGCGTGAAAGTGTTACGGTACTTTCGCCAGAAAACTCTCGTTACGCATGGTTTACAGACGTTTTTCTTTCTACATGAAAATAAGTTTCTTTACTCATAAAAACAAAAAAGTTTTTTTCTTTAAAATTTACTGGAGAAAGAAATATTGTTTTTTTTTTGCGTGACCCGTTAATTTAAAATTGAAATGTGTTTTAAGAAATAAATCTTGTTAATTTGGGTAAATTAGATTTTATGACTTTTCCAAGGACGTAATTGTAAAAAAAGGACATCCGCCGGTAGATAATTATAGCCGACTTTCGTGGTTGACTGTATACCTTATGTCAACCAAACGATATCTGCTAATGGTTAAAGCGTCGTTCTAATCCCCGCCTTTTCCCCCTTTTTTAATTGCTTGGTGTAGCGACACAGTTAGCGACTCTGACACTTTTTTCACAACAGCGAGAGAAAATATCGAATGCGTACTATTGGTGTTTATCCGCGTCATTGATGAACGAATTGCTTTGCCTGCTATTGGTGCTATTGCGCTGATTAGAATAAACGTGACATCGTATCTTTCGTTAAAATCATCCGATTAGATGAATATTTACTGTATTACTTTTTTTTTGTACATGGAGAAAATTTTGAAATAAAAATTACTGTGACACAAAGTAAAATGCCGAGTAAACCATAGATTATGTTATAATTATTGTATATGTATTACAGAAACTGTGATAAATTATGCTGTAGTACAACAGTAAATTGGTTTTGAATCCTCTCTTAAAAAAGTGATGGTCTTTGTTGTGAAGCTTTTTATCCGTAATTCTGATTGGTCGCCAAGATGGTCAACCAAGGTTGCCTGATTTTTATATTACGTAGAATGCGGGAATACGAATTTTCCAATTTTGCGAGAGTGCATAAATCTTCACAATTATATTAACCCATTAAAAACCAGGCAAAACCTGGCAAAGATATCGAGAATACCCGTGCTTTTTCTTTTGTCGATTAGAATTGTTTATCTCACATTATTTAAACAAATAACTCAAAATGTCGTAATTTTGCAAAACTGAATGCGGATATCGATACTACGGGCAAAAACACGACAAAAACTTTTATGTAACGTTTTTTTTGTCAGAGTTCAATTTATTAGTCTAAAAGAGGAACAAACTTTTTATGTAAATCATCCTTCTCATCCTTCAAACTTTTACTACTTTGCGCACGATTGTTTATCCTTATTTTACACTAACACTTGTCCCATTAAAATTAATGCACCGATGTGACCTGTAGCTTACGCCGAAACGTTATTTTCATAGGTTATACGTAAAACATTATTACTGATATTTAGAAAGTATTATTACAAACAATTTCAAGGTTACTCTAGAATTTACAGATACATTATTAGTAATTATGTCCTAATAAGAATAATAAAAAATCGAATTTATTAATTTTGTTGTAATTTAACTTCTTAAATTTTTGAATATTTTTCTCCCAAATTTTTTTGTAAATTCAAACCCCTCTCAAATTATAAAAATTTATATTCAGTGATGAAAATTCATGTTGTTTACTACATTTCTCAATAGCTATTACATAAATATTAATTTAATGAAAAATTAACTGTGTGCAACAGTAAAATTTTTCTGTGAACTAAATATTGCAAAAAAAAATCGCATTTATTTACTTCATTTAAAAAAAATACAGACAAGTTCAAAAAAGTTCGTTGGGTAAAGTAACCAAAATCTATGGACACCTTCTAGAATGGGACCGAAAGATGGACAAAAAAATAACTATAATAAAAGATTAAAACGTTAAAATAATTCTTAGTTAGCATTATTTGTGCTATTTGCTTTACAGTTACATCGATTTTTTATGAAATTAATCTTTGAATAGAATATAAATGATTTTAAAACTTTTTGAGATTAAATTACAGTTGAATTTGTATTTATCGCTATAGCCGAAAGCAAGACATACGATTTCAATATTTATTATTTAATATTTATTTCAATATTTATTATGTAAATCGTTAAAATAGATGATAAATTAATGATTACACTAAGAATTTTCTAAGCAATTCGTTTCTTCATTTTGTACTCGCTGTTTGTTATTTGCTAGTCTGAAAAAGTGTCCCGGTTTTGGGTACTTTACCTTAGTATCGTGAAACTAACGGTAATTTTTATTAAAAATCTCTCTGCGTGCAGCATTAATTTTTTCGATTAATTTAATGTTGCACATATTGTAAATAGCATTATCTATATATAGATGCACGCACATTTTTGTCCCTTCATCTCCTCAATAATAAGAATTGGCGATGATAACGGTTGGCTGAACTCTAAGGCATTGACTAATTCCCACTTTGGGGCTTGACATGCTTGGAAATGAGGCTGAAACGATAAATATTTCAAGGTGTGGAGCGGAGGTGCTGGTTATTTCACCAAGGAGGCGGCGAGCTTTTTCCAACAAGCGCACCACGGCCTTGCCGTCGTTCTAATCGCTCGATGAATGCAAAACAAAACAAACATCAAGAATCGTGAAATGAATAGCGACTTCGCTATTACGAGTCTCTTATCATTGCAAACAACTCATTCAATGATTTATCCGTTTTCTTCCACGCACAAAACCTCAAGCAGCAGAGCTTATTTTTCTATAACTTTTTAATTCTTTTGTCTCTTTTAAACCAACGTTAAACATTGTCATTTTCATTGTTAACGTTAGCTACGTGAACTTAAATAATTCTGTTGCTGTAAGTTTCCAGTTTCTTAAGTAAAAAACGCTAACGCTATGGAAAATAATTCAGTACAGAGTTACGTAAGAAACAAAGAATTTCGAGCCAAATTAATTAATATTTAGAACTAACAAATAATTATTAAGTGCTATTATTAGTATTTTTTTTAAATTATTCCTATCTCGCCTTGCGTCAACAAAAATGTCTTTTTTACTTTAAATGTTTACTTGCATTGTACATAAACACAGTAGAGTTCAATTTAAAGATTCGACTATGTTATTTAATGTAAATCTATAAGCTAATATATATACCATTCTAGAGATAATATTTGCAATTATTATTTTTAAAATAATTATTTAATTCAATTATTCAGTTCTTGACAGCTGGTAAAAGTAGCACGCAAAAGTATAAAAACAATAGTATAAGCAGCATTCATTGCTTTTACTCAGTAAATGCAATATTACAAGCAGGACATAAGCAACACGTAGTACAATTTCCGATCGCGTTGTGAATACGAAAATGGCACCGGTTCGAGGTGCGTAACATCGTAACGATATTAGAAGGCCAAGAGAAACTAGAGAAAAAAGGTCTCGGACTCTTCTTGAATTGCGAGTTCTCAACTCTCGAAATTTCGCTGATCATTGTGTAGCATCGCTAAAATCTGTGGAACTAATCAAAATGGAGACACTTGACTCTTGCGAAAAGCATGAAAAAAGGGAAACAAACTACAACCTTCTTAGGCGTACTCAGTATCCGGTCTGGTCGGAAAAAAATGGTGCACATATGACAGCCTTGTTTTTTTCGCTCTCGCTTTCCCTCTCCTTTCCCTTCACATCGTTAACGTCGGAGCAATCCGTTACCCAAATTATCCTCTGCAAGAGTTTCTTAAAAGGATTCTACCAATAATTCATCTAAAAATTGAGATTTGATGGAAACAGATTTGTAAATACAAACTTGATAAACCTACAGTCAAGTTTTTGAAATGCTTCATTAGCTCAAAGGAGAAAAAAACATAAACAAAAATAACTTAGGTTATGTTGCGTCCAGAGGTATGAATGAGACAAAGTAAGAATAGTTTTATGTTTTTCTTCGTATGTAAATGGCGATGTACGTGTATTAGTCTGTAGTCGCTGTTTTGACTGTTGACGTATAAGAGTAGCCTCCTTAAGTAACGGATTGGCTTCTTAATTAAAAACATTGAGCGCAGGAGATAGAAATAATATCTCAATGAATATTTTACAATTGCACGAGAACTGCGAGACAAGGCGCTTGCAGATAAATTTGTTGTTTTTCTTGCTCATTCGACAAATCCACCGTTGGAACGTAATGACTGTTGAATAATATTTTTCTTTTCGTTTGCTACCAGGGGCCGATTCATGTCATTCCAGTCAAATGAAAGATTAAGAAGATTTTTCTGCAACGAATAAAGGAATGAAAAGTACCAAAAGCTAAACGCTAAAACGGTTGAAGTGAAATTTCACTTTTAGTTCATAATGAAACCACTCATTTCACTACAATAGAGTCAAAATTTGACTCTACATGAATAGAATGATTTAATTTCACTCTAAAGTAGAATAGACTCTTAGAGGTTTTGTGCCTACCTTGCGTAATATTTAAAGTAAAAAAATCACTATTTCACCCCATCAAGAGAGTAAAATTCACTATAAAATTAGTATGAAAATTTGACTCCAATAGAGTTAATTTTCACTGTATTTCACTTCATCTAATTTAGCGTGTTTTCCGGTGATTTAAACAATCCAGGGATTCTTCACTCCTCTTCCAGTCCATACCGTGTAATAATAATCGATCCTGCATGCGAACATGTATAGCTTTTGGTCGCTCAGATCGTTCGAGTGGAAAAAACAAAGCTCCATTGGATATTTTCCTTAAACGTTAAAATCATCTATCTTTCGTCGAGTAATAGACGATGCTAATGGGACGGCCAATTAGATTTCTCGCGTCCGAAACTCTCATCACACCGGTTACCTTCAGCTACAAACTTTTCCAACTCCCGCAGTTCATTTGAATAGACTGCCATTAATGCAATAATGCTTTAGCCAATTATCAAAGAAAACGCTGTCTTTCCAAAAAACACAACTGTTTATTGAATTGATTAATTATTCAAATTTGTCACTGATCTAATAAAATTTACATAAGTTTACAAGTTGGCTAATTTATATTGCCTTTATAAAAATCTATTAAATTAAAAATGATTTGTAAAACTTACTGAAATAATAAATATAAATTTTGTAAACAATATTTACTTACTTGATTAAGGTAAGCAGATATAGGTTAAATCAGTATTTTTTGTTGCAAGTCTTTAAGTAAATTTTGCTAACAATTTTTGTGACAAATAAAAAAGTAATATTCGGCCTCGGCTAATATCTAAGACGAATAATTTTTCTCCACTCTATAGCCTCAAATACGCATGTTTGCATGTGTTTTGCGAGTCTCCTGAAGAACAATACGGTTTCATACTGATGCGTAAGTGAATCTTTGCCTCGGGAGACTTTTTGGCCGATCGAAGCGAGCAAAAAATCCACTTCCGCACCCGAATAAAAAAGTACTATTACCGCATAAAGTAAAAATTGCGTGGAATTTTTTTCGCAAATCCTCCTTCCACTCTCCCACTTTTGGTTGTGTCGTGGGAAGAAAGGATGACTCATCTTTGTACTCGCATATACATCCTTGCGTCACTCGCATTGCCATAATCGGCGAATGCACGAGTGTGGGTGCCCGCACGACATTCGAGAAGCGAAACTTTTCTTTCCGGCGCATATGTAAAACGTACACGTGCTGACTGTCGCGCCTGTACGTTTTCTCTTATTTTTCTGACCCAGACCCTTTCTTTCCTTTGCGCCGCTGCCTTTTTTCGTTCAGGATGTCACAGAGAGCCTAAATGCGCGGCACGGCTTTTTTTATCCCACTTTTCCAAATGTTCATTTTTTTTCATTACAATTCGCTTCAAGAAAAATGGAACTATAATTTCACTACTGTAAACTAAAATTCTTTTGAAACGATTAAATTTACTTTTTACCTTGCGTCATTTATTATTAAAGACAATCTTTGATTAATGCTGATCGCTTTATACTTCGCTGAGTCAATTATGACGATAGCGCTTAGGTATAAATAATGACTCATTTGCTAGTGCCAACCATCAAATCTGTATAGTTACTTTGCGTAACGAGTTCAGCCTCGATATTTATGAGATGGTTGTTTTGCAAATAGTTATCAATCTCATAATTTCAAAATGTTCGTTTCTTCAATGCAATTTCACTAATGAATTTTTAATAATTTTTGTATAATTATTTATAAAACAAAAGTTATTCAATTGCTTACAAAATGAGCCTAGGAGTTTTCTAAACTTATTTCATATTATGTTTACTTCTAAAAACTTCATCTGCCGAAATCTACAGGCCCTATCAGTGCATGAGTTTTCATGAGGCTTTAAATTGCTCATAATTTATGTCATTCTAGTCTAAAAAGTTATAGAATTTGAAATTATTTAATTAATATAATAACTCAATAAATGTATAAAAATGAAGATTTTAAAGTAGTTTCTTATCTTTTCCAACTACTTAAATAATTTCAAATTCTATAACTCGATCTTCAGACGAGTCTGACATACATTATGAACAATTTAAGTCCAGTCCCGTGAGAAAATCCATGCACCAATAGGACCGATAGTTACAGCAGACGAGTTTTTTAGAAATAAGTTTAGAATTTTCTACGTAGCTCCCTTAAAATATCTAGGGCAATCAATTCTTTACGCATATTTACACTTTCAATATCAATTAAATAATAAATTATTTTTTAGGAACCCACAAAAAGTTGGCAAAGCAGATTCCATGACAGAAAAAATGAGAAAAATGACTGTAAAAGGGGCGGAAAGAGGAGAAATTCTCTTGACGCTCAAAAACAGAAGAGATGCAGAGCTCTAAGAGCATCGGAGTATATGTAATGGCCAGGCTCTTCACCGAAATTTCTCCGACTCTCTTTTGCTGCAACGTGCGCAGCGCACAGTGCCTCAGGCATATTTTCGGTGCATTCCACGACTGCTGCTCCCTTCCACTCGTTTCCCCTTATTTATTTTCTAGGCAAAATAAATGTGGGTTAAGGCCTATGGCGAGTAGGAATTTGCTTTTGGCCGTTCCTTTCATTAAAAATGTCACAGAGGGCATGATTTGTCCTTTTATATATCACCGATTGCCTTTTTCATCATTTGTCAAACAATAATAGCCTTTGCCGCGAAGGAAAACTTTGTGTCTATACTTCTTATCCTTTTTTATCGACCATTTTTACATTTACTTTTATTTACATGACAGATTATTCTTTTCGCTAAAGACTAATTAGAGAAAGTCAGATTTTAAGCAAAATGAACTTTTAATTATTACTAATCAATCTTACTATGTAGGATACCAAATAAAAACTTTCACCTCAGAAGGTGGAGAAAACGGCTAAAGAGTATACTAAAAAGAAAGGTGCAGGATATCGACGGTTAATCAATTTTCCTACAGTTTATTAAAACTACATGGAGAACAATAGTTAGTAAAATTTAGTTTAAGGCTTGCTTGATTTTTACTTAAGTAAAATTTGTTTAAATTTTTTTATGCTAAAATTACTATTATGCCTGTTTTGCTTAATCAAGAAAGTAAACATTGCTTAAAAAATTCAGTATAACTTACTTACTGCATGAGTAAATTTTATATAACTGCAGTACATTCTACTAATCATTTTTCTGCGAGTAAAAAACTGAAGTGTAGCTGCATTGCTATTTTAACTATTAAGACAAAAAGAGAAAAATAATCTTATATTTAACACGACTTATTCGGAAGTTTGGCAAACGAGGAGCCAGAGCAGACCTCTTCCTGTTTTATTTGCTAACTTTTTTCATTTCAACCCATGACTGTTTTTAAACACTACAAAGCTTTTGTTTATGATTGAAGTAAAAATTGTTATTCAAAATTTCCCGCGATTTTTGTTAGCCTCGAGTGATACATTCTCAAGCTCTTTTTTTTATGAATCTAGCTCTTATGAATCGACCATTAAATTTTTCTAGCCATTTTTTATGAGAATAAAAATAGTCTGAGATGTTAGTATTTTTATGATTACAGCGTAAGTCAAATGAGTTGATGATGGCTAATTACAAAAATGAATTTTACTTTTCTTAAAAAGTTTTTACAATTTACTTGTAAAATTTAATTGTTAAAATATATGCATTGAGACATTTGCTATTTTTCATGTTAATAAAATTGTGAAAGCATTTACCTATTTTTAAAAGCCGCAGAATATGGATTTACAGAATTTCACTCCATTCTTAAAAAGCTTATTACATTACAAAAATTTAATTTTGATGGATCATTGTTCCAATTTCCAAGTCATAATGACTACTTATCAACAATGGATGTTGAATTGATTAGGGAACTTAACAAACCAGAATTTACATTGAGCAGTACCTTTCTATTCATTGCATTGGCTAAGAGGTAGTTTGTCAATGCTAAAGTTTAATGATTTGAAATAGAAAAACAAAAAACTTACCTTGACCGATCTGTACTTTTTGTTAGTAGCTTGATTAAGGTCTTCGTGTACTTTGTCTAGCAACCACAACAAAAACTCCTGTGCATCGTGTTGTAGGTTTCCGCGGTATTGACTACCATACTTATCGACAACGCTTTTAAAGGCAGTGCTCATTTCTGGATCGTACTGGCAGCTCCATATTGCTTTAAGCAATAAGGCTAGCTGTTCCGTTATTTCTCCCTTGGTTCCATACTTTTTAGAGTTTGTTAATTTATTTTTTTTATGGAGATCAATTTTATATTGGTCTAGTACAAAGTACTGGGCCAAAATGTCTGTATGAGATAAGCACTGTAACACTGCATTCATGAAACACGTATTGCCATGATTCCTTAGGCCAATCACACCCGGCACTCTGTCTGGAGGTATGTGAGATGGCCTGGTCAGTGGCACTCTTATATCACTGGAACTAGATCCAAGGCCATCTCTGAAAGAAGATTTATGGTTTTGTGTCCCAACATTGGTCATACTGTGAATCACCTCTTTAGCCCTTCTGATAATTTCTGAAAATTGCCTCCAGGATGCATGTCGAGAGACCTTTTTCCCTGACGTAGGGAACCTAGTTTGATCCATGATCGACTGCTCTGGAAATTGCGTAACTCCGTCTTGCTGACCCTGGTACTTGGAGCGTCTCTTGGACTTTTGCAGTATGCGTGACACAGAGAATGTTCTCTTCAATGTATTTTTTCCTGGCTTCAAGCACAAATTGACCTGCATAGTGAAAAACATATTTTAATGAATTTAATAGTAGCCTCAAACAAAGCTAGTAATCTGCAACTACTAGCGATCTTTATTTTGCAATACTTGAAAATCTAATATTTATCTTTAAAGACCCAAAGGAAACAAAGACTAATAATAACTTTCTTTCAAAAATAACTCCAGTGGTCCAACAGCAATGATCTCGCGATCTCTGCATCTGCAGCGCGCACTATTAAATACGGAAAAAGTGAATTGGAGAGCAGAGAAGGATGCAGGCTTCGTCACGGGTAAGAACTCCTGGCAGCTTACCTCGGTGGATGCGACGCTGAGGGATTTGCTGGGTGGCAGCGCCTGCACGGCGGGCTTAACCTCCTGGAGGGTCAGTTCGGCCTCGGAGACGGATTTCATGATTCCCAGGACGGGCTCGGGCCCAGCGGCCGCTTCGGCCTCGGCAGCTCCGCTCTCAGTCGCGCTCAGGAGCTGAGCAGCAGCAGGGCTCATCGCGCGCCGACGTTACGCCGCTCCCGACGCTCGCCTCCTCGCGCACCTCGGCATCGCGCGCCGCTCCCGTTGACCTGTACTGTGCGCAGCTTGCACAGCTGCACCGTTCGCCGGCCATCCGCCGCGGACCTACGGCTCTGTGTATCTGCGCTGGCTGCTTCTGTCTGGAGGATTCTGCCTGCACGGCCTACACGTACCCAGGACGATCCGAGAATTCACGTAGCCGAACGCCAGCGGGACACCGCGCGCGCACTAACCGCTGCCACACGGCGGCCATTTGCCTCCTGCCCCCTCGCTCCGTCTCTCGAGCCTCGCGCTGACTCGATGCAGTTGATGCTACGCCCGCCGCCCGCGGCCCGCTGGAACCAATAGGTACATGCTGCGACGACATTGCTGAGTGCTGCGTGACCACCTAAACGTCCGAGCATATAATCCGCGTTTGCCTGCTTTGCCACCTGCCGGTCAATTTTTCGCGGTGTACCTTAACAGTAGGGGACTTTTCCGTATATATCAATTTTCAGATCAATCTTCTTTACAGAAATGCTACAAAACCGCATAAAACCCGATAAATAATTTATCGGACTTTATCAAATTTACACATGTTTATAGCATTTTATAAGATAGTTTCCACAGGCAAGTACTTTGACATGGTAAAAGTTACAATGCAGTATCTGCTTCTCTGAAAAGCACTTTTTGTTTTTTCTCAAAATAAATCATGGCGTGAGGTTTTTTAAATTAAACAATAGTTCGAAAGATGATTTGCACTGTATCATAACTAAAATAATACAAAATAAATATGTATTATTATTATAATACATTTTATTTAACATTTATTTAACTGGTTAATTATTTAATTATCGCTATACTATAAACTGAAATCTTTCATTCATTATTTCAAAAGTAAAGTTTTTCTGTTGTGCCACTCCGTACCGGTTAAAATACCGCTTAATTTATATTTATAAATAGTACTGTGCATATTTATTAAGATTTAATAATGTTTCCTTAAACAATTTTTACCGTCAATGCATTTAAATTGATCCCAAAATAATTAATTTTATTGTTTTTATCAAAGTTTTTCTTATTTTTATTTAGAAAGAATAACTTGGTCGTAAGATGGAGAATCTGTTTTTTTCTAAAAAGATATTCTACTTTTTTTCAAAGTAGATTAATATTAAGAAAAGAAGGTTCCATTTTTCTTTGCAATAATTTTAATTTTTCAAATATATATAATTTACTTATGCCTTGTCGATTGAAAAGTACTAATAATGATTTGACTAATGATTTGCTAAATTAAGCATTTATAAGCCATTTTGGCTTCTCAATAAGCCATGTAATCTAAACCCTTTTTTAGCTAATGGTTATTAGGCTTATTATTAGAGCTAAGCGCCCCCTTAATTTCTGTCCTTTTTAGTAGGTATTAAAGCTAAGAGTTGATTATTAATTTCTTGGCCAAGACCTTCAAAAATGACTTATTATTAGCTAATTTTCTTACAGCAATTACTGTAAGAAATGTTAATTTTAGTGATTTTACAAAGCAGTTTTTGCAAAACAGTAAGAAGTACTTTTTTCGGTGTGCATTCTCATTTTTTAATTTAGAAAAGTATCATATAGCAGTATTTACCTTTTCAAAAAATTTATTTAATAAAAACTACAGCTAAAAATATTTACTGTAATGCTTATTTCATTAAATTATTTAATCGAAAACTGTTAAATCTTTAAAAATTCAAATTGGATTATATTCACGCGCATTTTTTTTTAATTTGGCGCCAAAAGAAAATCGATCGAAAGAATATCGACAGTTTGAGTAATGAACTGGCGATTAATTTAAAAAGTACAAGCATTGCTGCAAATTTCAGCGGCCAAAGAAAATTTGATACAGACTGTTTCTTTGTCGCCTCTGATTTAGCCAATCACGGATGCAAATTGCTGCCAAGGACAAGATAAATTTGCCAACATCATTCTCCATTTCCCCCTTATATAAAATACAAAATGGGAGAAAACGAGAAAAGGCTTAAACATCTAAAGAACTAATGTAATTAATTATTAATATTCGATAGGTTGCAGAGATATCATATATTCATTACTAGTTGTGAATTCGATTCTTTTTCACGCACTGAAAAAATAATTTGTGTATAACTTATATATATTGTTGTACTCGAACAATTTGTACACATTTTTGTAAGCACAATGCAAATCATAAAGTTTTACAAACGACACTCTTTTATTGCAAAATTTCAAATTTGAGGTGCAATAGTGGACTGTGAACATACGCTGTCATTGGAAGTCCTGTTGAATCAGAAACTTTATCATACATAAACGGGATACTGATGTATATCTGAATAATTTTTATCTTTTTAAAGAAATTGTAAAGAACAATTTTATTTTCTAGAGTTACAAAAAACACTATTGTCAAGCCTACAACTGTAAAAAATTGATTACATAATCTGATAATAATTCCACGGAATTTGATATAGGTGATGCAGTATTTTGGAAATTAAATCGCATTCATTAAGCCCTTGCGGATGTCCCCAATCGTGGTCTGAATTTCAACTAGAACTCTTTGTTATTGTTTTCAATAACTGGAATGTACTTCTTTCTTCATTCGCATGAATTAAAGAGTAAATAACAATTTTATTTGCACGATACATTCAAGTAAACGGTATCACTTAAATAGTAAAAAAATTTATAATTACAAAGAACAGTACTTTTTCCAAAATTTGTAGTAATTTTCTTGGCTTACCAAGTCTGATGCCATCTTAAAAAATGCACTGGGTAAATTTTACCCTGTTATTTTTTTCAGTAGCGCTGCCGCAAGTTTTCGCTAAAAATTACCGCATCACCCTTTTACCGATCAAATCTATTTTTCGATTACATAAAAATAGAGCAAGAAAAGCTTTATAAGTTGGGATCTCGTAAAAAAAGAAACTTTCGTTCATTGCTCGTCGATAATTATGTTCGACGACTTGTATAATGAAGTAACAGAAGCGTAAAAGCCGATCGATCGCTACAGCAACGTCGACGCGAGATCACGCGCAGCTCATTTAGAGCGGCACGAGAGCGATTTTTATTCGTGCAGAATTTCGCGCTTGTCAAAGGAAAGAGGAGGATAACAAATGGACGCTTTGCTTTCCTTCATAAATAGGCAAAAACTGTTTTGCCTCTCTTGAACAAATTAAACGCTATTTCATAAGATTATTAAGAAAATATGTTGACACTTGCTAAAGAAAAGTTCGCGTCTTAAGAGTATCTTGCTTGATTCATGAAGAACGTGTCGAGTAGGCTATTATATATGTATACGCATGTCTTAAGACTAAAATATATCGCTCTTGTAGTTAGGGAAGAAAATAGGCGGAAGTTACTTCCTCGCACGTCTGCTGCGGCAGGGAAAAAAGCATCTTAGCAGCGGAGAGCCCGAGCGATAGTCAGTTGGCCAGTCACGTTAGCCGCAAAACGAGAAAGAGGAAACCTTTCTCCCGGGCTGTCCATCTGATCAGCATCGAGAAATATTAACGAATTCTTACTAAATACTTTTTTGAATGTTTGCCTTTGTACTTTGGTAACAGACTCTTAAAGTATTCATAAAAAAGTCACTACAGAAAAATTTCTTTTTTTCATTTTATTTCATCATTTAATTTGTTAGGTGAACCGACGGAAGTCGCCACAGCTAAGAAAAAATTAAAATAAAAAATACACAAATATGGAATACATAAATTTTACTAGATAGAAAATACTTCTTTATTTCATTTACTTCTCGGAAAATTCTGTGTTTTACAAGTCATTCGAAAAAATTAAATACAAAAATTAGTATAACGGTATTAATCTCATGTATAATCAACGTTAAATTTTGAACACTGGGCAAAATAAAAAAATAAAAAATGAGCACGTTATATTTATTTTCACGATTTTTGAGGCAAGGATTAATTTGAGAAAAATAGAAAAAATATTAGCAGTTTTTCCTTTTTTCCACCACAAGCTGTACTGTCAAGTGATAACGAAAGGTATAGAAAATTATAAATGAAGCCCTGTCATTTAAATAAAGGTCTGAAAAAAAAACTAAATATTAAGGCGAAAATTTGGTATACTGTGCCAATTATATGGTATCTTAAACTGTATAAAAATGTTGCCTTCTTTACCGAATGCTCTAGGACTACTTTATGATTTATGAATACTATAAATAACTTGCTTATTATCGCCTGTTCGCTCGTACTCTATTTTTGAATATGCATGAAATTTAAGAGCTTTTTGTATAATATCGAGTGTTTCGATTGGTGGCCGGCGCATTGCCACACTATCGGTCCGCACGTTCGATGAAAAAGGGGTACACTGGCGTTGCGCAAGAGGACGGCAAGCGAGACGAGACCGAGAGGGTGGGATTGGCTCCAGCGCGCAAAAACACGCGGCCAATGCACGCCTGGGAGCTTACGCTTCGACTTCCGCGATATTGCACCTCGCGACTTCTTTTCGCCATTGCGACAAGAAGGCCTAAAGAGGAGTCCGCGACAGAGGCAGGCCCAGTCCAGCTGCGAGCGCTCAGCGAGCCGGCCATCCATTCCAGAATGAGGGAGACCGCACTGACGGTGCTGCTGGCCCTAGGACTGCTTGGAAGCGGCAAAGCCGAGTTCCAGATCATCAGCCGCTCCGAGGAGCATCAGAGACCGGTACGCGTTCAAATTTCTCAACAATTTTATCTTGCTTTCTAATTTCAATTTATTCCAAATTATTTATTTTTTTCATGCATGCACCGAAAAAAATGAGCAACACTTACTTTTTACGCAGTAGATTTAACTGTCAGATTCAAAATTAACTTTTGCTTTACAGAACTACCAAATTTACTTTTCTCTAAAGCTGCCAAATCTGTACTTTTTACCGACCGACCGAAAAAAAGTTTTAAACTGACCCATAGAAAGTCAATTGATTTGAACAATATTGGCCTGTGAATTGGAATATTATAGATAGAGAGTCTGCACGCGAGAACGATTGCATGAATTTTTCGCTTTTGATAAGTTATGTAAAATTTGATAAACTATAACTAAAGTGAAAAACGAATAGGCCATCATGTACTTTTAATGAGGAGGCCGAAATGAAGCGAATTAATTTAAAGTAATCATTAGGAATGAATTAGAATGTTTATTTAGTCGATTTAGCGATGCTGATCAGGTTGCTTATATCCTTATTGACTGGAAAGCTTTCTCGTAGAGCGCGGAGGCTGGCAAGGCGATAGCCAAGAAGAGTATACCGGACGAGGAGGAGATTCAGGCTGCGGAGGCCTACGAATTTCAGTACCTGCCAGACTCGCCGGACTACGAGTCCTCGAAACTCCGGGAGCTCGAGCCGATCGCCTCGGCCAGTCACGATGAGCACCACGAGCACCACCATCACCCAAAGGTAGAGCTTTCCCTTACGTGTTAGATTGGTAAAATGACGTGGCTGTGCCGTTCGAAAGGTCGGCTACAGCGTGGGCGGCCCGTTGGTCAACATAGCGCAGGGGGCGGCCCAGCAGGCGCACAACTTTGAGAAGAGCCAGCCCGCGGCGGCGGCTCAGGCGGCCTACGTCGCCAAGAACCGGCTCGGCCAGTCGGCGGGCCTGAGCGCGGCCACGGCCGCCGCCGCCTTCGCCGGCAAGCAGATCATCTACCGGGGACTGCAGCAGCAGGCCTACAACGCGCACAGGGCCCTCGAGAGCGAGAAGCTGCAGCTGCAGCAGGCTCAGCGGGCCGCCACCGCAGCCGCCAACGCGGCGCAACAGGCCATGCACCAGGTAAACTACATAACAATCCAAATTCTTTAGAACAATCGGCCACCTCCTACTTTTAGCCATCTATTCAAATTAACACTTTTTATAGATTTATTATATGCAGCTTTGATGCTTCAACGCCTTTATTAATAAATAGTTACAACGTTAAAAAATTAACAAATAATGCACCTGTATGCACACGAAGGTGTGCATCAGTTACCGAAGATAGCACATATTACTCCTAAAATGGAGTGATGTCATAAACGACTATTCTAAATGAAAATTTGTTGCGCACTTTTATGCAAGTTAATGTAATAGGAGGTTTTAAAGTGTGAATCTGTAATAGACTGTTTTTTTTTGCTTTTCCGCAGCTGCAAGTGATCACGACAGCGCTGAACGCGGCGCAGGCGACGTCGGAGCATGCCTCGGCGGCTGCCGCGGCGGCAGCTGGAGAACTGGCCGCGCAGACGGCCATGGTGGGCGCGGCGAAGGCGCGCCTCCAGGCGATAGAGGACCAGCTGCACCACGCGCGCGTCGACTTCGAAGCCGCGCAAAAGGCCAACTTCAAAGCAGCGCACGCGGCCCAAGTGGCCCAGAACAACGCGGCCGCCGCGGCCGCCCACGCTGCGGAGGTCGCCAACGCTCGCCACCACCACCATCACCACCACCACGAGCACGGCCACCACGAGCATCACTCGGAAAAACTCGAGCAGGACGAGGACCACGATGAGAGCGTCGTCGTGCCGGTCGCCTCCACCGGCGCAGCACTCGAGCCCGAGAATGCCGGTCGAGCCGCCGCCACCTCTCAGGACAACAAGCAACCTGCAGCCAAAGACGAGCAGTACGATGTCTACGACAGCTTTCCATACTGATTCCATTTTCGATCCCGTTTACTCTTTCGTCCCTTTTAGACTTTTAAAAAGCAAGCATCAGTCTATTTATTCTATTTATTAGATTATTGTGTAAGATTCCAACGAATGCAGCAACAAAAGTACTTGCAGTGCAGTCGAGCAACTACCTATGTACTTGAGAAACATTGCTATAGATCAAAGTGCCTACATTCCAACTAGTTAGTGAGCTACTATTATATTATTCTCTGATCAATTCCTCAACCATTTATCTTTTATTTCAGCTATAATGTGACCACTTTCTCTTTTTACCGTTCTGTACTTTAGGAATACTACTCATAGCTTCATTGATTCCGCACTAAAAAAAGTAAAATAGTCATTTGCTTTAATAAATTCAAGTTTTTTTCATGTTCTCAAGAAGAAAATCATTGTACAAAACAATACTGTCGTTACATACTTATATTGTCTAACTAAAGATGTTAAAATAAAATACGTTACTTTAAAATCTTTATTACGCACTCTGTATACTCGTTTAAATTTCAGTTCATCTTTCTCACTTTTCTACGTAATAAATTGAATATCACAAAATTTTATAAGGACAGTGTTTGATAAGATAATAAAATTGATGAATTGTTAAAGGAAACCGGTATTGTCGCTGCCCTTAGATTTTTTGGCCACCTGTTCAGTTTCATCAACCGACAAGCGTACTCGTTTTTCCCGGACTCTTGATCGTGCGTATTTAAGCTTAATACCTTCGTAAGCTCCTCTCATCCACACCCCGATTGCATGAGCTCCGGCAAGTCCACAAAATCCATAGTCCTTAAAAATTAACAAATTTTACAAATGGATTATTATAAATGTTCACTTTTTACATAAAAAAATAAAAAAATTCAATTACTTCTTCATTAAGTTTTTCCAACAGTTTCTCCGATATCTTTCCAGAATCCAGAAATACATGTGATGTTTGCTTTTGTGCGGCGGTTACAGCTTGACCAAGGGCTTGAAGGACGTTCACATTTTCCTCTTCGGCGTAGGCGTCGCAAAAAGCGGCTTTTGCAGCGTAAAGCGTATCTGAGAACTTTGTTCCTTTAGTAATACCGTCGACTAAGTGTATAGCTTGAATAAAAGCGTCAAGCCAATCACCAGCTTCCAAATATTCTTGACCTTCGATCGTCTAGAATCATTAATACAAATGGGAATCTCATCATTTTATTCGCAAAAACATTTCGTATAAAAATTAAATAAAAGTTTACTTTGCCAATAGTATTAAGAAAAAGGGAATACAACTCCGCTTGTGAATCTTGATTTTTCTCTTTAAAAATTGACGCTACTTTGAAAATAATATCTGACAAGTTTAAGTCAACAAATTGTTTTTTAAAAATCGAGATTTTAACAATTTTGGCTACATTAGCTAATCTTGTACCACACTTGGGAAATGATGGCGATGAAGAATCCAACATGTCGATTTTTGAGCTACAAGCAATTAGTGCTTCACAAGCAAATTCAATTGCTGTTAAAAGAATGTCAATTTCAAACGTGGAGACATTTGAAGATACTACATTTTCATTATCTTTATTTTTATGGGCAGTGTCTTCTATAATTTCCTGAAAATTTTCCGAATATAAATTATCATTGTTTGAAAATTTTAAAATTTTATCTTGTCTTACCTTTACACAATTTTTCGTCTTTCCATTCATATGTTTTTGTCGATTAGTAAATTTTGGCCAAGAAAAAGCCAATGTTGGAGCATTTAAATAGTGCAATAAATCCAAATGTTTTGTTTGGTTCAATATGGATAAGTGAAAGCCAATAGTTTCTAAAGACGTACGAAATGATCCAGCATAAATCAATTCAGTATCAATTTTACATTGACTTAATTGATCAATAAGTTCCTTTGTAATTATATTTGATTCCATTTCAGTGAATCCTAAAATTAAAACTCCATAAGTTAAATTAAAAAATTATGATATTTTTTATGAATGAAAAATATTTACCACCAAAGTAGTCAAGAAGTAAAGTAACTTTTGCACCTTGAGCAAAATTTTGACCATTATTGGCATTAATAAAGTCATGGACAAGTTTCTTAACAAGATCTTTTGCTGATAAATTGGCCATTGCAAAACACTGTAGATTGCTGTCTGACAATCTATCTCCTCTACTTATATGTATTTCATCCACATTATTGCAATAAGATGGATTTCTTTCAATGTATATACCAATACTGTATAGAAGTTTATTTTTTACTATTTTATCACAGACATCATAAATTTCATTCAAACTTCTACCTTCTTCAGCCATAGCTCCAGCAATTTTATAGAATAACAAAAGACCAGAAGGACTTCTTGGACTTTGAGGCTTTTGTTTTAATTTATCATTTCTTTCATCTCGCACAAGAATCACATTAACAGGAATACCTTTACTTTCAAGTTTAGTTTTAGCATTCATAAATGTTATAAAATATTCTAAGCAATCGTGTACTATTATTAAAACTCCTGGAAAAAATGAAAAATATTACTTATAGATTATTTGAATATATTCTTCAGTTACTCTCATACTTTAACGATGTTGAACAACAGTGAAACAAACCGTTTGTTGTTTGTTCTTCGTCTTTTGCGATGTGCATGATAGCTTCGCATATAGAATCGGGCTTTGGCATAAACGATGTACCTCCCTGTAAGCCAAGCACAGCAGCAGTAAGCATTCCAGATCCTATAAAGCCTGCATAGGTAGGTCCATCAATAATGCCACCTCCTCCAACAACTCTAACCTTTAAAATATTTTATCAATTTATATAAGAATCAAATAAAATATACGTGTCCATCGCAAAAAATTACCTTTTTCACTGCTTTGCTGTAATCCTGACGTAGAATAACATTAAAACTTTCAAGATATGTCAAATTTTGATGCATCATTAAAGTCCCAGCAATGCTGTCTTTTATTATACTTTTGGGATCGTTCCATAATCTACAGTGTTTGTGAACCGGATCGTATATAGACATAGATTATATTTAAAATCAGATGGCTTTTAATTTATTTTGATTAAGTAAAATTTAATCGTTTGATTGAAACACAGCTCCGACACTTGCAGACGATTCTTTCTCGCGCCGTAAACATTAGCAATACGGCGCATGCGCACAATTTTGTCGAAAGAAATTCATTTATTACTTTTGTGAAATTATAGACTATTTTTTTTAATTAAGAAGAAACAATTATTTGAGTTTTGAAATATCAAATACAATTATTTTTATGTAATATAATTTGAGTATATATTAAAATTTTTTAACAAACACTTTGCACATGAAATAAAAATATTTATAATGAAATTATTCATACCAAAACGATTAAATAAAGCAATAATTATCTCATCTTTAATTCATCATCTTCTCTACTTTATTATCATTTGTATTGATAGTTTTAATTTTTTTAGCAGTAGCAGTATACTCTTGCTGACAATGTTTAGGCTCAGTTTTATCATTATCTGTATTGCTACTACGTTTTCTAGAACTATCAGTTTTTTCTCTAATACTATATTCAAATGTTTCCAGCACAGCTTGCGCTTGATCAGCCCATAAATTGGATTTCTTTATTGGTATTTTCTTTGTTTTTTTGCAGGTACAACAGACAGTTCTCATCATTTTCTGCTTTTTTGATTTTAAACGCACTTTAGAAGTATTTCCAGGTATCAATGGGCTATGACAACCTTTGCATGTGGTCCGTTTAATATTGTGATCACTGTCAGGAAAAACATTGACTTATTTATTTAAAATTGATATTAAATATATAAACAATTTTCTTACATTCTTAGAACAGCTTTTTTGGCACAGCCTGTCATAATAGAACCATAGTACGATGCAAGAGAAATATTTTTTGTAGCAATTAGTAAACTTGCCTAGGTAAACAATAATTTAAATGTATTACATACTGCAGAATTAAATATTAATTAATATAGGAAAACATGAGCTACATACTTGATGTAAATAATTCATACGTTCGAATACATCTTTGCCTTGACAAAGTTTTTCATGAATTGCTGAAGATTTCTTCATTTTTTATTTGTATCCTTCCTTTATTTTATCAACATATTTGTTTGTACGGCTTACGGCTTACAGTAATAGTAACTTGTACACAACGCACGCACATGTCCATAATTGATGTAATATACCTATATATATACTATATGCAAAATGCAATCGTCGTTATCGAAACTCGTAATAATCGAAACGGAGCGCCCTCTATATATATTTTTTCATTTTCCTTTAAGCGGTTTATTTGAAAAAGAAAATAGCTACAAATAAATGAAGCAATAGTTGGATTGGTAAGGTTAAGAAGATAAGGTAAAAGACAAGGATTAAAAAAAATAAAAGTGATAAATTAAAAAGACGTAATTATGTAAAGATATGTATATATTCTTTAAACATCTAGCAACATTCGGCAGCAGTACGCCAAACGTATTTACATATTGCACTACGCTTTGACTACGCGTCATTTCGTCGAATTGTTGATTAAGGAGTTCTATTATTTTAATAGGGTATGATGAAAGTACCGTGGGAGTAAAACGAAGATCATACTCAGAGGAGAAAAAGACTAAACGCTGGCGCATTAACCTTTCGTATATTATAATCTTCTTTTGCGTTACTTGGCGTCCTGCATGCTCACTTGAAGGAATAAACCGCGAGTGCGTTATACAGACATTTGCGCACGTTCAATACCATTCGTCGTTGCCTTTAAACAAACAGCAGGTTCTTAAGTATATCAGTCTAAAAAATTATCGCGAGGCTCCCAAAGGTTTTTTCGTTAGCTTAAATTCAATAGACGACTCAAGTTCCGCAATTCGTCTCGAGCGATCATTTCGTATTTTTCTCATTCTTTTTTTTGTCTCAAAAAATACTAGGAGAAGCACTGCTATCTTTATACAATAATTCATAATTCCCGCTATATCTTTAGACGTTTTTTTTGTTTAACGTGTATTTAAATCTTTTACTATTTTTTTTATTTAAAAAAAATAACGAAGATGCGAGTGAGGCGAGAGCCATGATCGCTTGTTAAAAATTGGAAGTCGCGAAACTCGGGTCCTTGTCTCCCAGTCTTTCGCTGGTATTCGCATAGTAGAAAAAAGAACAAGCTATACAACGCGCCACTAGTACGCGGCATTTCCTCGAGCGACTGTGTATAATAGGCGGCCTTCCGAGCGGCATTTTCTTCGTTTTCCCACAATTTGCACTTAGCACTGCGAATAAATCTCCCTGCATTTTCGCTTCCACGCGCCCAGCTTCAAAAGTACATCGTATGATTCTTGTGGGGGTGAGACCGATGTATTGTCCTTTTATTTTTCCCAACATTTCTTTTTTTTTTTCGATTTTCCTTTCATGTTCTCATTTTTGTCTATTATTGTCTACGCTGTTGCTCGCGTCTGCAACGCTTTTGTGTGATTTTGTGTATGTATGTGTGTAAGCTTTTAGGTATGTATAATTGTGACCGATGAACCGGATTACCAGAGGGTGAGGAACAGTTCGTTCGCACGTATTTCCACTCCCTCGTTTGGTGACTCGCGTATCTCGTAGCGCAATGAAAAGCGCAAACGCGCTAAAAAAATGCACTCGGTGTGTCGATCGGGCACAGCCTCTCCGACGCCGGAGACATCATCATCGAGAGTCTCAGGGGGGCTTCGCTACTCACAAGGACTTTGTGATGTTGTTGAACAGTCTTTTACCCCACCACGATTCGAGATCAAAAGGTTTAAAATCTAAAAGGAAGAAAATTTTGTTAGCCGATGACTTGGAAAATTAGATCAGAACAAATTAATCTGTTTTAATGAGCTTCAAATCATTGGACATTTCTGTATTACCTTGTAAAATATTATTTGGCTCTCCGTCATCGTAATAAACTATTGTTTCTGGAATAAACAAATTCAAAGTCAATACTCTAAATTATATAAAGTTGATAGAAAGTTGATTGATTAATTTTATTAGATAAAACTTACCATTTGAGGAAGACTCGTATGGATCTGAATCATCTGAGGACGAGCATCGCTGTATGGCGTTGATTTGATTCCAGGCTATAAGGAAAGTAGAAAAGAATTGTAAAAACCATTCAAAACATAATGCATTACATCAATTGAGAATAGCCTATTTACATTCACAAACGAACTTGATTAACTCTTCGTGTTGAGGTGTGATAACTTCTTGTCTGACTCTGTGCCTTTGTAAACTTGATTTTAGCTTTCCATTTGTGTAAAAGACAGGTTTGGGAACATTTCTGATATAAAAAACAAAAACAAATTAAAAATACTCCATAATTTATCCTAAACTAGCTATTTTTTATTTTTTATTTTAAACAATTTTCAGTATACATACCTACTAGTCTTATCTTCTTCTGAACCATCTTCTTCCGGATCACTTTTACGAGACAAATCTCTAAGGTTCTCCAATCTTTCGAGGTTTTGATTGATTCCTGTAAATACATATAATTTTCTCTGATTACATAAATACTCTACAAATACTTTAAAGGAATGTTATTGCAGTTTGTTATTAACATATATAAATAAGTACTACCATCCTTTTTTAACATTGTAATATCAAAGTTTCTAAAAGCACGCGATCTAATTAACAGAATAAATTTCAAAGAATGATATACAATAAGAACATTCAATTTTTTCAACATTCGATTTCTTTGATTTCTTCAACACTCGGTCAGATACATCGGAAAGAGAATCAAAACAAAGAAAGATAAGAAAGCAGTTGAAACACAAGTTTGCAAAGTAGCTTTTCACTGCTGTTCTTAACCCATCCATTGTATAATCAAGAAGCATTCGCAAGCTCTTGGAAGAAAGAAAGCTGCAGAGGTAGCACATAGTAGGATGATCGCGATTTTTCCCAGTAGAATAATCCTTGGCAAGCGTTAAAGTAAAAAAAACTCACCACGTCGTGTCTTAGCGACGATCTTGCTGGGTCCCTTCGACACCGTGTACATGGTGAGGCAAGTTTAACTTATCTCTCGTCGCCTTCTAAACTGCAGTGGAAGGTAAGCAAGTACGCTTTTCAGCTTAACTATGCACGACGTGAATGTCCAGGGTGAAATGGTCACCCTGGTGGCGATTCGTCAGCAGGACCCGTTCAGAAAGTGCCGAGGAGAGCGAACGCGTGCACGACCGCCAGCGGGGGCAAGATTACGTGAGCGCGTGCCGACTGCTGCCTGATGGGCGCTCGGAGGAGAGCAGGGGACGGCCGGGACGGGGAGACTGCGCGGGAGAGAGAGAGAGAAAGAGAGAGAGAGAGCTTAGTCCAAAGTGTGCGAGAGCTGCGAGATGCCGCGGGCCGTACAGGCGCCACTATATACTTACTAGCAGATTTCGCTCTGCGTGAATGTGCAACATGTGACTATAGCAGACGAGAGTCCGACCCGCCGCGGCGCCGCACTTTCTTTTACTCGACTTGCGCTTCCACCGGCAACCGAACACATTTAATTGTTACAACGCTTGTCGCTTCCTTCAATTTTTTAACTTCTCTCTCTTCTAATTTATATATGGCTTTCCAGGTTTATTCAAGTATTCTCCGAGGACCGATTGCCTTTATTGTACGCATGCATGTTTATCACTGCACACGTCAGTCGTCACGGAAGCCGAGTGCGGCCTCGATGTCTTTTTTTTTTGCCTTCCTTATCCTATACTCCGACTGTCCGCACTTACGTCAATATACAGACTTTTGGAAAGTAAAATTACCGAATTACATAAGCTTTCATTTTTATATTTCCGGCGCGCTCGGTAGGACGACCAAATTCTCTTGAAAACATACACTCAATGCGTGTCTCAATGCGAATTAATGAAATATTTATATTTAATGAGTATAATGACACGTCGTTTCTTGTCTTTAGTATAAAGACTCATAAAGCGGTGCATTCGAATTTCGACGCTGCCGCGTTAATACAGATTACAGAGACTTGATGTCTTTGATCCTATATAGTACGGTCCTAAATTCATTTTCATATGCGTCACATCACGCTTGCAAAGTGTTGCGACTCGTGTATGTTAGTCGGCAAGTGTCGGGGATTCATGATTGGCGAGTTGCGAGTGCTCTCGAAGACTTCTGCTATATACTCCGCGGAAGACATTGAATGCGCGCGGTGTATTGCGGAATCAGAGTTTCGGAGTTCGGAGTAGAATATTCAGGGAATTCACGACTGCTTGAGGAGGTCAAGATAATGGCCAAGATATACACGAGGTGAAATCCGCTGCTTCTTCATTACGGAGATAATTGTATCCTTTCACCGTGGTTGATCGACCAACCGCATATTTACGATGCTCTTGACACTTTAAAGTGAGTTACGCCAGACTATAATAGCATATAACCTTAAATGCGATTAAGTATTTTTACCGATTTTTTTTTATCTGCTTGATGAATATATGTAATCAGTGCTCATTTTTTCCATGAGCATTAATTTCCATGTCATAACATAAGCTTTTCTGCTGTTGAATTTCAATTATTAAGCAATGCTGTCAAAAATTATACCGTTATTGTAAGCTGGAATAATTTCCTTTAGACATTTTTTTAATGATATTTACAGGGGGTACTAATGCCCAAAAAAAATCCAATGAGATGTGCAGCAATGTACAACAGTATTATCCTTTGTCGTTAGTTAATCCTGATAGCGATACAAATACTGTAGCAGAACAGGAGCAAAAGTTGCACAGCTATGACTTCAGTAGAAGCAACTCCTTTTATCCGTACCATCGAGTGGGATATGATGGACAAAACAAAATTCTTTCCTTTGAGTATGTTGTCTTCCTTTTCGGTAAGATGCTGTGTATATCCACTGACAGTTGTCAAAACACGCCTTCAAATTCAAAGGAAAAGCCATATGTATACAGGTAAAATTCTTGCAAATACCATGGTAAAATAATATTATGTATCTAAAGACTATTAATCAAAAGGCAAGCTGAAAATGATGTTAATAATATTGGTCATTATAGGTATGGCAGATGCCTTTCGAAAAATTTACAATTTGGAGGGATTTTCTGGTTTATATCGAGGGTTCTGCATCAGTTCTATTCAAATAGTATCCGGAGTTTTTTATATTTCAACATACGAAGGTGTAAGAGGTTTTTTAAATCGAAATCCCAGTACGGGACTGCTTGATTCTAGAATAAAAGCCTTTATTGGCGGTGGTGCAGCCAGCATGGTAGGACAAACTATTGTAGTTCCATTCGATATATTAAGTCAACATTTAATGGTACTGGGAATTAATTTTAAGCATGGAAAATTAGCTGTTGATAAGGTACTTTACAAACAATAACATTATTTAAATGTAATAAATATTTTAGTATTTATGATTTATTGGAATTTTGACAGATGGGTATGAACCCATTAGGTATAACTTTTGAACCTGGAAAATCTCGAACGCAAATATCTGCAGAAATAATACGATTGATTTACCAAAGAGACGGTTTTAGGGGATTTTACCGAGGGTACATAGCATCTCTCTGTGCTTACGTCCCCAATAGTGCATTATGGTGGGGATTTTATACTACTTATCAAGGTATTTTAATATAAATTAAGCTGTAATGATCCTTATTTTTTTTTGATAATACAAAACATTGTTTTAATTGCTTATTTTTTTCATACAGACGAATTGATAAAAATTCTTCCTGATTGGGTATCTCATTTGCTGATACAATCTGTGGCTGCTACATTTGGTGGTTTTACAACGACAATATTGACTAATCCACTGGATGTTGTTCGTACTAGATTGCAAGTGCAAAGATTGGATGGTATGTGGAATGCAATCAAGGTACTTTGGCTTGAAGAAGGTCTGCGTGTGTTCACCAAAGGTCTTTCAGCTCGATTAGTGCAATCAGTTTTCTTTAGCTTTACCATCATTTTGGGTTACGAGTCTATCAAAAGAGTTAGCATTCATGAAGAGTATAAGAGCTATATAAGATGGTGAATTGTGCTCTGGACTGACATTCATTCTTTTACTTTACCTCGCTGAAAAAAATATTGCAGCAAGATTTCTTCTGCTTATCTTTTTTGCAGTATACTACCAGAGTATCATTCCATTTAGAATTTTAACAGATGCATACTCTGAAAGTTAATTTAATTCAAATATTTTTTTGATCTAGATGAAATATTACTTTTCATTTTTTTCAAGAAAGCATTCTCTTAGTATTAATTAAATTTTTATTCACTGCTCTTGTTATATGCTTATTATATATGTAAATAATAGATGCAGAGGATAAGTTCTTATTTACACACACATGTGTTTTTAATACATGCGTATGTAAACTTCACTGTCTATGTATAAATTAATAAAGAAGAGCGAAAAGAAAAGGTAATATTTATTATCAACTATGAATATTTTGTCATATCCTTCATGAAAACGATTGAAGTACCTAAAATGATTAAAATATTCTTAGTTTAATTGTATTGTAAAATAATGAAAATTATTTCATTAGAAAAATAAAAATTGTTAATTTGAAAAAAGAGAAATGAAAAACTTAAATATTTAATATATTCGTTGTAAAGTAGATTTAAATAAACTAATTAGAAAAAAGTGAAAAAATATAATAATTGACATGTTCATCTTTTTTGTATAGTTATCATATCAAGTACCTCAAACTGTACATAACTACGCAAACTTGATCTTCTACAACTATTGAAACATCAATGTTGAGTTAAGTGTCAGTGAGGCTTTCATTTTTAATAATAGTATACAAACATAAGGGAACGCAAAATATTGATTTCATGTATGAAGTCAGTTATATAGAAATGTAAAGAAATAAATGTCTACTGATATGAATAAATGGCTCTTAATTAAATGTGTACTGTAATCTTGTTCTTTTTATTTATATCGATAATAACTGAAAACTGAAAATTGCAAAATAATAGTATTTTATTAAACTTTAAACAGCATTAAACGGATGTTCAAGAATTAGATCTCATAATGAATTATCATTAATAAGATTTAAAACAACAACGATAAGTTTATTTTTTTTTTCATTTCCAGTTGATACGAAAAAAGAGAGTCTTTCTAAAGTATACATAGATACGCACTTTTAGTGACTCACACGTTACAATTCAAGGAAAAATAAAATTATAAACGCAAGTTTTTAATAAATTGTAATGATATTACAATTAGCTTTGTAGAAGTCATACGATAAGTACATAGATTGATATTAAGAAATTAATTTATTTTTCTAAAAATAAATATTTAATTTACCTGTTTGTATACGCTACAATTTATTAGAAAGGAAAAAACTGATTCATACATTGTCGCTTTTAAGCGTCGAATATTTTTTCATGCTTATAGAATTGTTTCTACGTCTCGTTTATATATAATTCAACAAATAATAATAGAGACAATAATAGTAATAATAACAACTTGCCATAAAAAAATCATGTAAATATTTAATTAAAATAATTTAAAAAATGCTAGAAAATGCAACTATACTAATATAAGCTGCTTCATACCTTCTATTATACATCATACTCTCACACGAAATTGTTTAACCAACTAAAATATAATTTAAAAAAGAGTACCGAAAATAAAGTTCAGTTCGTTTTTCAGAAAAAAATTATTTGCGGTTAAAAGAAATGTTTTTTTTTCGTCCTTTACATCTTAAATGCACTCGTAATGTTCACCATCAAAATTTTAAATGAGATGTTGAGCATACATCTCACTTTAATAATGATGTTATGCTGTTACTTACGCTATTGTTTAAAATGATGGTCATAAGATTTTTCAAAAATTCAGTAAAGTTCGATTTTTAATTTCACCTAGCTGTTTACATGTCGCAAAAACTACAAAAATACTGTAACAACTGAAAAGTTTCATAGCGCAAGAGACGAAATTTACACTACATAGTATTGAATGCAAATTTTTACATTGAAACTTTTTTCTAAGATTGCGTGTATTTTATATAACTATGGTAATACATTATAACTTTTGTAAAATATTTCAATAAACATTCTGTATAGAGCAGAATTATATTGTTTTCACTTTAATTTGTAAGAGAACAAAATAAAAATGATCTAATTACATTGAAAGTAAAGCAAAAAATAAATTGAATTTTAAATTAATTAATTGATAACGTCACAAATTGATCTTTCTACTTGTTCAAACATTGTTAGCGCTTAAAAAGTGACGTTGAATAATAAACTATTTCAGAAAAAATATGACGAGCAATTGTTTAGATGTATACACCATTATTTATATGGATTTCTTCATACCATCATCTTCATCAATTAATCTTAAATTAGTAAAAATAATTTAATTAAAAATTCATCGTTATAGGATAGGAACAGAGTGTTTAATTCTGCCAAATGAATCGAAATGATCGGTAACTTGTAACAATTTATGGCTGTATAATTAATTCTATAATTTCGGTAAAACTTTACTGAAATCAACTTTTTTTAAATATTCCATCAATAATAAGTGACTAACCGATCACGATTAGGCACGTACAAATCGGATATATATATAGACATCGTGTAATATGTAATAATTATGTACATACAATTTATACGATCGTTAAGACAAAAAGTAATATTTTGCTTGTAAAATTAATTATTTTCCAGTGAAAATAATGCGACTATTTGAATAATATTAATATTCGTCGCTATAACTGTTACTGAAACACTCGTATAATTATAAACAATAAATCAGTAGTAGTGTTATTTCACCGACTTTTCTTGCAACACAGTAGAAGTTGCACATTTCTCTCTTCTTAATAGAATTAATGACAATTATCTTACGCATGTTAATATTGTTATAATAATTGAGTAGCTTAGTTTCAAAACTTTCTAAGTTATTTTACATGATTTTTGTAAACATTGTTGAAAACAGTCGTTAAGATAAACTTAGGTAGAATACCTTTAGGAAAAATGAAGTCACTGTAATCAAGAAAAAAGACGCGTTTGAAGCCAAGCTACTCAAGATAAAATAGTCGCGATGTTCAGTATCCATGAGACGATTCTTAAAACGCAAACAACCGGTGACTATACACTAAAGCATAAATCCAATGTCCAAGCTAAGAGATAGAGAGATAGTGAGAGAGTTACAGATGGTGATGGTGAGAGTCTCATTTAAAGCGCAAACAGCGATTTCTCCTCCTGGTCCTTTTCGATCTGGCGCTGCAGTGTGGGACCGGTGCCACTACTACTGTTCGATGCAGCTGCTCCGGCAGCTTGGCTGTTGCCACCCGATATCTCTGCAGCTACTGCAGCGGTACGCTCCGCCAGGAAACGTTCGAACTCTGACGATGTCACTGTTTTGTCTGGCTGCATCTATTTCAACGAGGAATATTTTCCTCAGCATTTATTGTACATTCACGAAAGCTGAATAAAAAGTAATAATATTAATAACAACCTACCAAATTTTTCGTGCGGGTTGAACCTAAATCTGATTCATCGTCAACACCTCGTAATTCTTGCCTGTAATTTTAAAATAAAAAAATTAATTAAATTCAAAAGAGAAGCCAGTATTTAAAAATAATCACCTGTTTTTAGAAGCATCGAAGCTTGCAGTGCGCGATTGTGCAAAAGCGTCGAACTCGTCCTTTTCGTTGTCTCTTCGTCTAAATTTTCCATCGTCCCCGCTATCTCCTGCTATACCTATATGTTAACTCATTATTCTCATTGAAATATTGCAACTTTAGCATTTTAAAGCGGTACTTTGTCTTAATTAAAATTGGTAGATTCAATTTTTGTTCGAAAAGGATAATATAAAAGAATGTAACATATTGTAAAGTGTATAAGACACACCAATGTCTCCGATACGCTTTTCAAGCGCGTTGAGGGGCAGTGCGGCTGCCTCGCCCTCGTCGTCGGAAAGGTCGATGAGCGAGTCGCCGGCCTCGAGCTTCTTCTTCGCAGCGGCAGAGAGCGGACTAGCAGCTGCCGAGGTAGAGGCTGAAGCAGCCTGAGCTCCGCCGATCGCCTGAGCGACCAGTGCACTGGCCGGAACCTGCTTGTTCTTCGTAAAGCGAGTATAGCGCAGGAACAGGTTGTTCATCTCGTCGTTTATCTGCAGCAGCTCGGCCGTCAACTCATCGTGGGCCAGTTTCCCGATCATGTCCACTACGCGCTCCTGCATGGCTTTGCAAGTGTTGTACAGCTCCTGCAATTTCAACGTGTAACATGTAACAAATCTACGCTCATTAAAATAAGAAGAAAAGGTAATTTGGCAATAAAAATTTAGCAGTAAAAATTTAGCAGTAAAATTAGAAATAAAATTTGTTGTTTCAAATAAAAAAGAGGCGTGGCAAGGAAAAACCAACTGTGAGAAGCTCCAGGTCGTCGGCGGCGGCACGTTCCCCAGCGGCTTTGTCGTGCGGCCCAGACGACAGAGCCGCGAGCATCTCGGAGAGGACGCGCATGTTGCCCTGCACGACGTCAATTTCGCTGCGCAGTTTAGCCATCTGCTGCTCGTTCAGTATGATCAGCTGGCTAGCACCCGGACCTCGACAAGACATCAGCGGCTCAGGACCAGTAGGACCCGCCGATGACGAAGACGCCGACGTCGTCACTGCCTGCGCTGCCGCACCCTCCTGCTCCGGCACGCTCTGGTCAAAGAAGAACAGTTAATTTCTTAATAGAAAAACATAAGATTTATTTAGGCAAAGTGTCTTATTTTAATGTCTCTTTAAAGATACTAATGAATTATAATAATAACAGTTAGTTAAAAAATAATAGTTGACACAGTACTAGACTGATTCAGATTTTCAACAAATCAAGTGTCATTCTTTGTTCGCTACAAACTACACAGAATTAACTTACGCTACATTTGTAATCAAATTAATTAAAGAGTCAATGATTAAGACACAGTTTATTTGGTGTATTAAAAAGAAAGTAATAATACTTACCCTTTCTGGGGTTATGATAGGAGCCATTGCATCCAAATCTGTCATCGGAAATTCAATTCCTTTGGTCTTAAGTTCTTGGTAAACCTGTACAACTCCTTGAGTATTGGGCTGGTTTTTGAATGTATCTGCCCATGTTTGTATCAAGTTCAATACTTTTTCTTGCACAGCTGTTGGTGGTTCATTCTTGGGTCCAATCAGTTTGACCAATTCTGATACAAACTCTCTAGAGCAAGCTAACGCATGAAAACGTTTACCACAATTCTTCACGCATGTTTCTAAAACCTGGTTATGCGTACGTTATTTCTCAATGTTACATTATTGAAAGATACTGTAATAGGATCTGGGGATTCAATGACTGTTTTAAATAAAGTATAACACTTACTGTTAGAGTATACATTACAATGGTATAGTTTTTGCCAGCTGCTTGGTTAAGTCTTTTCTTGATTGCCTTAATAGCGTCTCTGGGACCATCCTCGGTGTCATTAATAATGTCGCAGATTTCCATATTAAGTGCCCAATTTTCACTAGGCAAATTGGCATCGGTTGCTTGCTCTGAAATAAAAACCCTGGTAATCATCTGCGGCTGTCGAGCAGGCAGATAAAAAAACAGCAACGAGGAGCTTACCTATTCTTTGTCCCACCTGCGTGGAGAACGGATTGGTAACGTTGACACCGAAAAACGACATGACTGCACTTTGTGTTTTTCTATTTTCCTTTAACGAAAAAAGAAATAAAGCCTGGAGAAACGCCTTATTGAAGCTAATTGGCGTCACATAGATGCAGTAGTAAAAGCTCCCAGTGTCCGGCTGCTCCGTGAGTGAGCGCGGAACACACCTTGCGAGCGATGACAACAACAGTGAGTAATAGAAGGTCGGATGGTCGGAGTGTCGGATACGCCGAATCCACTTAGAAACGTCGGACGAGAATAATTTGGCACGTCAGCGCTAGACAGCAGTGATAATGACCGAGCAATGTCGGGACTGCGCCAATCGCTGCAAACAAGTTGGTTAGCTGCTGATGCCGAGATGCCACTTTTATCGTGCGCACACCAGCTGATTTCGATCTGGGGCTCGGCAAGAAGCCACTTATATACGCGTTAAGCTCCCGACGAATCCACGGCTATAAGCGACGACGGAGCGCAGCGGACGAGCTGTCACGGACTGAGTCTGAGTGTACACGAGATATATTGCCAGTAATTTTCTCGTCTGTGTGTATACGCATATCGAAGTTGGCCGGTGTGCGACTCGATGCGGATTGCGGGGGTGGTGCTTGACAGTGCCTGAGAGTTGCGACTGCTGCTCCGTTCACGAGTCGACAACATCAAATTCTGATTTGCCTGCGTATTTTCTCTGGACTTGCGCTTTATAGTGCGCCGCGAAATTTCAAATAGCATTTAACAGGTTTTTTTAAAAAACAATAGTTCACCCTCGTCTAGGTTGAAAATCAAAATTTACAGTAATTATTCTTATTAATAATTTCTTATTAATTGTTTATTGCAAAAGATCGATTTTTAGTAGTTTTTTCCTTCCCGTATTTCGTGAAAACTAGTGGACTAATCGTAAATGGTGCTATGAGAAAAAGGCGAAAAAGCCTTAAATATTGACTTATTTTTCAAAAATTCATTATCCAGCCAAGTTGTGAGAAACAGCTTACAGCTTTTGCCAAATACTAGATACTTATGAGTGCTTTCCTTGTGTAAAAGCTCATGACTGTCGAATAATTAGTTTTTTAAAAATTAAAAGTTAATTACTTATCTTTGATTTTCGATAAAGTATTGAGAAACGGCGAAAATTGGCACCATTTCGATTAGTCCGTTAGTTTTGATGCAGAAAGAAAAAAACTGAATTAATCGGATGCTCCGTAAAGTGGCATATATAAATTTTGTCCAGAAGCTAATGTTCTCTGGAAGAAAGGTATCTCGAAAAGACGCTTGTAAGTATATGCTTTACGTAAATCTAAAGTTTGTTTGTGCCGCTTCTGTTCACTTGAAAGTACAAGGAGTTATAATAAACTATAATATTTTACATTTTTCAAGACTCTTGATTCATTGATGCGTTTTATCATAACGAACATAGAACTCGTTTTGATTAATTTTTCAGCGTTGGCTAGCGCGGAAGCGCTCGAAACAGTCACTATGACGACGGTTAAACAGTGCGTCGACGGCTGCAGTCGGGCGTCTTCAGATCTGCTCATCCGAAATCATGCTGCAATCGTTCGAACCAAAGAGGAACACAGTCATCACCAAGAGTTTGCTGCTGAACCTCGCCAACGAGCAGCAGTCCAAGAGGCGGCGTCGTCGCCTAATAACCGACCTCGACAACATCCAAGAGATTAGGCTCGAGTACCTCAGTGAGCTTTTCTTTTTTTATCATTATTAGATGTAGTGCTCGTCTTTTTTTATTATTTCTACACTTTTATTTATTTAAAAGCCAGTATGAAAACTTACATTTATAAGTTTACATATAGAAATTCCTATGGAAGCAAAGCACTTTAATTATTATACTTAAAGCTAAAATAACATAAGCATTAACAAGGATCTGCAATAAATAAATACTCATAGTATTTAAAAAGTATTCGTTAAGTACAATTTATGAATAACTAAATCATTTATTTATAGTATTTATTATTTTTTTTTATTTATTTATTAATTTTATAGTATTTATAAAGTATTCGGCAAAGTAGATAAAATTATAAACAAAAGAAATTTTTCCAATGTTATTTTTTTTTAATTTTGAATATACGTAAATACTTTATGAATGCTTTATGCATTAACAATAATTGATTATAATTGATAATAAACATTCAGATATATTGATGATCGATTGTTTGTGGCCACTGAGCAATTTGGTAAAACTCAAGCTGAACAATAATGCTATTGAGAAAATCGAGAATTTGGAGAGTCTCATTAATTTGTGTGAACTCGATCTCTCGTTCAACAAGATAAAAAAAATGGAAAATCTAGAGGCGCTGGAAAATATTCACGTCCTATCCCTGTACGACAATGATATCGACGTAGTTGAAGGAATCGAGCATATGAAACATTTGACTATCTTGAGCCTCGGCAAGAACAATATCGTCGATATTGATCATGTAATATACTTAATTAATAGACATTACTACAATAAGTACCTATCGATAGTATGTAATTTGGTACGTAATAAAGTGTTTCAATTAGAATAGAATTTTTCATATTTATCTTTTTACCTTTATTTATTTGCATGCAATAATATATATATATAGTTTGTAGAAACCTGAAATCGTACCAAACATAGGAAATAGGATTACATAGCAAACTGCACGATTTTGCTACGTATTTTCCTTATTCCTGCGTGATAAAATAAAGTAACAAAAGCGTATACGTATAAAAATACATATTTTTGTTATGTAATTTTGGTGCGTTATCCTATTTTTCCAGTTTAGCTGTTATTGTAAATATGATAGTCCTACTATAATTGGTACGATTTTAGGCTACAAATTAATTTTTTTTTTAAAGATAAAAATAATTAGTTATGTTCATTTATAAATTCACTTTATTTAAATGAAATATAATTACAAGGGGCAAAATAGGTCTACGAAAGCTAAAATGTGTCTTTGAACAATAGAATGTGTCTCCGGAGAAGAGTAAAATGTCTCGTTGAGGAGTTAAGTAAGTCTACCCTGTGGAAACAATCTTATAAAATACTGTAAAAATATTCAAATTTTATAAAATCTGACAAATATTTTATTGATTTTTATGCGTTTTTTTGCACCGTTTTATGGTATTTTATAAGACCCTTTCAATAGGGTGGACAATAAAATATAATTTTACTCCCTCTGCACTGGTGGATAATTGGTGAAAAAATATCTATGAAAAATACTCTACAAAATTACATACTTTTGATAGGTAGTTTTGTTACATACATGAGGATTAATTTAATTGCTAAGCAGGTGTTGTACTTTCGAAATCTGAACGAGTTACGCAGTTTACAAATGTCAGGAAACCCCTGCACGGAACGCAGTGGCTACGTCAACTATCTGATAGCTTTTGTTCCGCAACTGGTGTATTACGGGTACAGGATGATATCGGAAGAAGAACGCACAGATGCGCGAGACAAGCATCGGTACGAAATATGCATATTGCATTGTTTCTATTGAAATTATAGCGACTAATCTTTGAAAATTTATTAAACAGCGTTGCTCTGTCGAACATGCTGGAAGTCGAGGAAAAGAAAGCAAAGGAACAGCGAGCCATTGAAGACACGGAGGCCAAAGTAGCCCAGCAGTCGGTCTCTTACGTTGAATATCTTGACGAGGATTGCCTTTTCCAACAGATGTACGCCAATGACGACGGTAACGTTTCAGCTTTTTCTTTAAACTAATTCGCATTTGAACATGGAATTAAATTCTAACTTGAACCTTCAGAAGGAAAGAAATTAGCAGAACTGGATGCCGATGTTACAGCCGCATATGAGCAATACAGACAAAACTTTTCCGACGTGTGCCATCAGTTGTACGAATTAGGCTTGAAGGAAGAGTTGAGACGTCGGGAGGAGATTCGAGCTTTGAATGACGTTATAGACGAAAGACTCGGCATTGCCATGAACAAAGCTCGCCAGTAGGTAGAAATTTATAAAAGAATAACGCTACTCTAAAATTTCATGACATTTTTAAATTAAAGTTGCACTGCACCTACGCAAATGTAATTCACAAATGCAGATTGAATTGCGAATTAAGTGAGTTCAAATCAAAATTGAACTGTAATTTAAATAAGTTTCATTACTATTAATTCGAAATTGAATTATATGGGAAAACGCACGTTATAAAACCTTAAGAGCCATTTTTGCATTTTTACAATTTCAAAAAAATGTAAAATAGCTCTAAGTGTTTTTCGATGCACCATTAACATGATAAGCGCGAAGAAAATGTACATTTAAGGAATTATAGTTAAAGTGCATCTTTCAATTTAATAGCACCATGAGATTTTGGCGTGAAATCTCAGGTGAGTTGGAAAAAATGTTTCTTTAAATATCCCTCTAACAGTTATTTTCTTCTTTAACGAAGGATAATGGATAGTGTGGAGGGTAAAAAGAAAGAAATTACAGTGCGAGTAACGCAGATGTTGCGTGAAGCTGCGTTGGACGATGCCGACTTGGATGACGACGCAATTGACGAGATCGACAAAATCGCCATGCAACTCTCCTACGAATTCAGCGAGTACGTCTCGAGTGTATGGGAGAAAGCTCATGCGAGAGGAGACCATCATTCACGAGCAGATCCAGGTAATACAGATTATTTTTTCTCCCAAAAAAGGAGCTCTAATTTACTATTTTTTACTGATGCAATCAGGAGATGAGCGAGATGTTCGAAATCAATATAAACGACATGGTGGATGCCTTTTTGGAGGCAGCGCAGGAACAATTCGGACAGTTGCGCGCTTTAGAGACGGAGTACAGCGAGAATCTGATGCCTTTGCTGGTGAACGTGATGAACAACATCGAGGACGAAGACAAGTCGCCCTTTCTGATGTCGCTCACAGAAGATAAGGACGCCCTCAATAACAGCCATACCAGCTCCCATTTTACGCATTTACAGGTCTGAAAATCCCTCATTTCCAAACGCTTTAATTATACCGCTTCAAAATATTCATATGGATATAGATCCATGTGGAATCCACATGGATTTCTATATAGATTTTTATGTGCTCAGTTCTCTGCCAACATTTTTATATGTTCTCGATATTTTGAATGTCTTTTAATCTTCAACTTTCTGAAAGTAGCACTTGTAAACAAAATTGTTTGCAAACCTCATTTTTCTTTCAATCTATGCATTTTATAAAAAAAATGATAAAGACAGTTTTCCTAAAAAATAAAATGAAATTTCAGAAAATTTGGTTTGCAAAAGCTATACGTTAGTCCACCAATGATCTAGAACCATTCAAAACCTATATTCAAAATTAAAAAGCTTATTTTCTACTAAAACTATCTTTGTTTTTTTACTTTGTAAAATGCATAGTATAGAAGAAAAATGATTTTTACGTAATTCATAAAAAGTGCTACTTTGAGAATGATTAGCTCTGAAAGTTGAAGTTTAAAAATCGAAAATCTTCACAGATATTCAAAACATCGAGAAAAAAAATATAAAAATATTTTTTTCATCTGTTAGATGACAGAGAACTGGCTATCTAAAAATCCATATGAAAATCCAGTTCAAAAGGATTAATTAGAAATTATCCTTAATCCTTTAGGTGATAGATGATCGTCAAGATCGCATGATTAAACGCTTAAACGACTGGAAAAAGAAATTTCTGAAAAATTTAGTCGAGTAAGTAAATTTTGCGTAAAATTTATAATTAATAGAAAAGTAGTTGTTAAAGATGTTTAAACTCATGTTGCTCTAGCGACGAAAATGAGAGAAGCAGAAACCGAATTTTGGAAATTAACCATTACCTGGATTATCAGCGGGAAAGTACCACTGTAGCTAAGCTTATGGGTCAACAGTTGCAGCAAGTAGAAGTGGATGAGGATGAAGAGGAAGCCGAAGAACATATTAGTAACGAGGGCTCTGAATATACCGGAGAAAACTGAAAAATCACAATCATTCGCTATAGAAAATATTTTTTTAACTTTTATTAGCAAGATTGACGACTACGATTATAAAATGCAAAAACATTGTAAGAATTTTTAATTCCCCTTTGTATTTAGTAAATGATTTAATAAAAAATCTGAATTTTTCTATTTATTATTTTATTAAACAGTAAGCTAAATCTGATAAAGAAGATTGCAACTTCTTGTGAACTAATAGATCTAGTTAGTGAATTGAGAATAAATTGCAATCTCTTACATTAAATTCTTTTATTTTTTTAACGGTCGTAAAAAATATTCATATACATTAGGTAAGAAAAACGCATTGATACCTTAATCATAATCAGTCACGAATAAATCTAACTTTTTTCGTTAAGGCGTGATTTTATAAAAATATGAAAATGCACAAACATTTCTGGATTACTCCTGCTTATTATTTAGCCTTTGCCCTGAGTGCTTGTACATATTGATTAAGGCCATCTTGAACCTGAGGAAGCTGCACATAATTTAAAAATATTGTTGTGTCCCATTCTCTATTTGCTTCCAACCAAGTAAGTGCATCTTTTCTCAAACTCAGCTTGGTTGCTTCTCTTGCTTCCTCTGACAAATTGTTAGAATTCAATCAATATTAGAATATTAATAAAAATAAGGAACAGAGATTGTTTTACTTACTTGGTATTTTATTATAGCCAGAGATATATTTTTCACATTTTGTAAGGGCATCATTTTTATCAGTAGCTAATTCATCCACTAAACCTATTTTGAATGCTTCTTCTGGTTTGAAAAGACTTCCTCTAAAATTTTTGAAAAATTGTTAATTTCGTAATTTTGATAAAATAAAGAAATTGTTTATTATTTAATAAACCTTGTAAGAGCTAGTTCAGCTTGTCGATATCCTATGGTAGATATCATACAATCCTGAAACCATTTTGGAGCAACAATACCGAGCAAGGTTTCGTTCAGTCCTATAGTATGTTTTCCTGTTACCATAACTCGGTATTCACAGGACAATGCAAGCAAACACCCACCCGCTGGACTGGATCCCTATAATCAGAAAAATAATTTAAAAAAAGAGCAGCACAGATTATTTTTTGATTCAATTAAATATTAATTAAATATTACATTAATAGCAGCGACTGTTGGAATACCTAGGCCATATAAAGTTAACCATAAGTCTTGAAGAGAATGCCAAAATTCAGTACATCGTTTCATATCTGGTCTATACATTTCCATAATATCTAAACCAGCTGAGAAAATATTAGGTAGTGACGATGTAAGAATAACTCCTTTGCTATTTTTGTCAACTGCGAGTTCTAAAGCTTTTCTTAATTCAACTATCAAGTCCAAATTCAAACTATTAACTGGTGGACGTGACATTGACACAGTTGCAATTCCTAAAAAAATGTAAAATTTAATATATATTATTGGATAAAATAGTATTAGTAAAAATGATTTATTTAATTTCTTCAATATAATCCATAATCAATTGATTAACATAAAAGATTTGAATAAAAGTGCAAGTCTAAAATTTAGATAGATTAAATCTAAAAAAAGATGATAAGAAATCGTTAATATGTAATGGATGGACGCTATACTACAGCAGACAAAAAATAATTGAGATACGTATATTGCCTTGAATAACAAGTGTCATGAATCAATAGTTTGGAATATTTGCAATGGCAAAATACTGCTGTAGAATTGTTAGTTTATACCATTTTTTTCATCTAATGTAGTTTCCACAAGGGGACCCTTGGAGGATGAGCCTGAGGCATTTCTCTTGATTAAAACAGATCTCGTTTGGCAAAGCAGCAGGGCAGAGGCTCGTTTTACAAATGAAAAGCTAGCCATTTTGGGTATTTTTCTTTAATTTTTAATTCGTTCAGCAAGAACTATCGCAACCAAAATAAAAATTGAACTTGAATATGCGACTTTTAAATGACCGACGAATACTTCGTGTCCTTATATTGCTTTAGTTGTGTGTCGTGCTGCACATGTCGTTGCTAACTGGAGATCTCATCGAGTCGCTGCTCACATTTGAGTTAACTGCGTCTTAAGAGGTTATGAGACGAAAAAGATAAGGCAGCTGATGGTACGTAAGCTTGCTGATAGGACGATTTAACGAAGAGCAGAAAATGTAAATGTGCTAAAATGAATATTTCCGCGCTGTCAAGCAGATATATTTGATTCTACTTAAATGGAAATAAAAAATCTTTTCACGAAGCTTTTTTAATTTAATTCTAGAGTTACATGCGGTAGAATTTAAGTTTGGAGGTACTATTAATGTCTACGGGGAAAAAGGAACTAGAATTTAGCATTTGTGGAGTTTATGAAAAATTTGGTCGGAGTAACGTCGGCCGTCGGAGTATACACAGTCGGCGTAGCGATTGGCGTATACTTGAACGAACCCCCCCATCGCTGCCGAGGCGCGTGTATACACTCCCCCGCTGTTCTGGCGCGAGCGCGGCCGCAATAGTCAGATCGGTTCGGCCGTCGCCGTAACATTGAGCGCATTCGTCGAGCCCGGGGAGTTTTGTAAAAAGGCATGGTGCGCCGGTGCTGCATCATAACGTGTCGCAACGGCGGCACCAACTGCGACGAACGCGTCTCCTACTTCAAGGTGCCGAGCGACGATGGCCTCTTCGAGAAATGGACCGCCGCCGTGGGACACACCGGCAGCACCCTGTACAAGAGCAGCGCAATCTGCGAGCGGCATTTTAAGCCAGGGGAGATCAGGCGCGAGTCGCTGCTCAGGGACTCGTCGGGAAACGTTATTTTTCAGGTCGGTTAATCAAATCTTTTACATCGGAGCGCGTAAAAATAGAATTCTTTATATTTCGCAGAGAATCAGCCTTTTTCCGCGCTTTAACAAAATACTCACTGTCATATACGTCGGTTATTCTTTACAATTATTAAACATTTTAATCCACGTCTGTATGAATATAGCGCGGAGAGAGCAATTGCCTACTGCTGTTAAAAGCTTTAGAATTCCATGTTAGTCCAGTCCTTCCCCCGCGTATTTTCATCTTTCCCTCGCCTTCTTCGGCCTCGTATACGCAACTGCGCTTTAAAATACTCACGATATACAGTTGGCCGAGCTTTCTCCCCTTCCTTCTTACTCCTTCGTATTTTTAGACCATCTTTTTGGCCAGCTATTCTACATGTTTACAAAGAAACTGACAGTTCACGCGGAATTCATCTCTACATCCTTAATAAATTCATTCATCCATTATAATAATCATGTTTTCAAAAATAGTTTAGCCATTTTCTCTATAAACATCGAAGGTAGCTTTGACTTATTTGCTTCAGTTGGCTTCAGTCGATCTTACTTGCTGCCAGAAATTGAGTAATGCCGAGATTTAGAAAATCTTTTATTTCTCCACCAGCTTAATGTTAAAATTAAAATCTTGCAAAGCTTTAAGCTAAAGTACTCCAATGTATCGGGACACTTTAAACGACGATAAAATAAACGAGAAATACAGAATTAAGAAACAAAATGCTTTGCAATCGTTAATTTATCATCTATATTTTACCGATTTATAACTTATTTTTTATATTTATTTAATGTATATACTTAAACATTTGTAAAATGTCTATTTTAATTTTACTGTATTTTTTATTGTACATGTTATTTTAAATGTATAACAAAAAATGAGGCAAAAATGTTAAAAATTTAATTAACAAGTTAGATTTCAAAATGTATACCTGGACAATTCTTTCTGCGCTGAGCACGTGTTACATTAAAAAAAATAATAATACTTAAGTCCTTCTATCCATTTCACGAAAAAAAACGAGTCATAGAGGCAAAACGTCAAAATTGACGATTCCTTTGCGTTTGAAAATAACTGTCCCGCTTTCGAGTAGCATATGAGGATCTGAGAGGAAATTCAACTGTATACATAACCAAAAAGTTTTTAAATCTTTTACAATTAATTCAAAAAGTAATTCTATCTTAAAAAATTGAGCACTTTTGTTGTAAATCTGATTTGGACGCTAGGATACGAGCGCCTGATTTTTATATTAAGTTGGATGCGGAAACACAAATTTTTCCAATTTTGAATATACGAAACATTATAAAATTGTATTATGATTATGAAGATTATTAATATTATCTCTTTAAAAAAATGATGTCAAAATTTAAACAATTATTCTCACCGAAAAAAGCTAAGCGAAGTTTAAATCTTTTATTACGGTAATTTTTTCTTGTCCATCTATCGGACCCACTCTGCAAGATGTCCAGATTTCGTATATTTTATTTTACACTCAATTTCTTATGTTTAACTCTTGCTGAACTTGGCTTGCTTCTATTTTTCAGAGACCTTTAACTAAATTTGCACTTTGCAAAGAAGCGATACCCTCGATATTCCACGAAGATGTGGATCAGGCAACTGGAAAGAAACGGAGAAAACGAAGAGCTGCAGATGTTAACGCTGGTACTGATTAAAACTGATATTCGAATATGATTGTAACCTTTATGAGCTGTTAATTTTTATATCGTTGCCAAATTTGCAGGAAATATTTTTAGCAATTTAGAGAATCAAAAATATAAATATGGTAATATCGTGGTTACATTCAAACAAGGCTTCAGTATTCCAAGCGAAACTATAACTCAATCGCAGACAGAATCTACTTGCAATGAAAAGGAAAGAAATTGGGAAAATAATTTAGATAATATTAATGGCACACTAAATTCTGCAAGTAATGCCATATGCTAAATAAATAGTTTTTCTTAAATATTTCGCATAAATATAGGTTTTTCAATAAATACTTCATTTTTCATTTTAGTTTATTACGTTAATGGAGGTACATACAATGACAACAGTATTACTTGCATCGACAGCAGTTACGATAATGCAATTCATGAAGATAAAATTGAAAACGATATTGATGGACTGAGAATATCAAAATCAATAGTATCGAACTCCAGACCACAAGAAGACGGAAATAGTTTGATTAATTTAGAAAATGGTGATTCTAATGAAAATGCACATTGTACAGGTACGTATATGACAATATACTGTATAACTATTGGAAGGCCGGAGATTTTAAAAATGTCCCAAGCTCATATATCGTTTTTTAAAAAAAAAGATGTACCTTGTTGTGAAGCATTTAATACGTATTTCTAATTGGTCGTCAACAGATTTGCTGGATTCTGAATTAAAAAATCCTTTTAATACACATTTAACATTGGAAAAATGAATTGAAGGAGATTTAGTTTACAATCTAAATTTGACTATTGAATTAAACTCATTTAATTCACATTTCAAGTTCGATTTGTAAATTTAACTCGTTTAAAGTGGATTTGGGAATTAAAATTGAATTAATCACAATTAAAAAAAATAAATAAAAAGAAGTTTTTTAAAATGAAATGTGTTGATAATTTTTAATGAATGTGTTACAATAAAAAATATAAATGTTCGTGATTAAATCGTAATATAATATATGTGCCCTCAAATTTTTGTATTCATTTTTTGCACGCTTTAACTAATTTTTTCTAAGAATTTCTCAGATGACATTCCAACGGTTACATTGCACATTTAATTCAATTTTAATTAAAAAATCTAAATTGAATTATAAATTAAATTTCGTTTAATTCACAAATAATAATTGAATTATGAATTTAAATGAGTATCATTCAACAATCAAATTTTTAATTCTGAATTAAATCGTATATAATTCTCTTTTCAAATTCGAATGTCCAATTAAATATTGACTTAATTCGAAATTAAATTAAATCTTTGTAATTCTGGTCGTCAAGATACGAGTACATAATTATTTGCCTGAATTTTAATTATATATAATTTTAAATTTAAAGTTACATTATATGATTATGGCTATTGTTAATATTAAGTAAAGATTTTACTTGTATTTACAAAAAAAGATCGTAAAATACAACGCATATCGCGGGTTGGATGTTGGTGGTCAGATCTTCATTTCTGCATTCCGGCCCTCCATAAAGGGACAATCATATTCAGATTAAAACATTTGAAGGTTTTAACGCATTTATTAAATAATTTAGATTCCGACTCAATAAACACCAACCACATATCTCACGAAATTCAAAATGAGACGACAAATATCAGTGAATCAATTACAGAAGCGCCGACGGAAGTTACTATTATGGTTCCAGAAGAGGAGATTCTTCTATTAAATCAAAATAATAATTTAAATGTTGCCCCAAAAAGGAAAAGAACTAAGAATTTAAAGCCAGATGTTGCATCACTACTGCCAGAATCGACTATAGAAATAAACAGACAAGCGTTTGATCTCATTTTTTTGAATAGTGACAAAATAAAATTACCAAATTTAATGTGGGGTTTCCATAAAAATATCATAGATAAAGATATTATTATATTTTCTAAGGCACTGTGGTTTAAATCGGATGTACTTATACCTCCAATCTACCAAAAACAGGTAATTTCTGCGAAAAAAGGCAAATTTTGAATAATTTTAAACGACCATGGATCGTGAGTTTTTATAAGGTCCATTTTCACTATATAATCGAAATTGACTCGAGATTTAAAAAAATTCCAGCGGTACAGAAAAAGGGTATTATATAAATATTGCTAACATAGATGTAACATGTCTTGTTAATTGCAAAAGAAAATAAGCGTATGTTTACGAAGGTCTGAAAGTCAATTAAAAATGCAATTTTCGCACCATAATATAGAAGAGAAAAAAAATCAATAATTTGCTTATAACTAACAACTACTAACTACTAACAAAGAGCATCGATGTAATATAAAAAAAAAAAACAAGAAATACTTAAAATCATATTATTCAAGTTTTTCTCCTCGATGCATTATTATATAAGAACTTGGAACTTTATAAAATGATAAATCGTTACCTACACGGAAAGAAAAATTCTAGTAAAGGACAGATTAGGACCAATAAAAAATTTTACGAGAAAGTAAAGTAGTTTTTTGGAATTTCATTCATACTCTTTGTTATAAGCAAATTAATGTTTTTTTATCTCCTATATTATAAAAAAATGTATAGCTTAAAAGGAATACTAAAAATATTGTATTAAATTAACATGATTGAACGTTATAAAAGTAATAATAAAAAAAGGAATTTGCTAAAAGATTGTATTGTAATTACAGGTAATATTCCACAAAAGCGACGAAATAAAAATTTATATAAACAACAAATTTTCACCACTAGAAGTGCGTCGCCCGAAAGATGTGGAAGAAATGGAGCAGATCCTAAGGAGCGTTGACGAAATTTCCGTATGCGCTGGTGGACCCAGCATTGGTGAATGCGGTACCGGTCATTGCGCCCAAAAGGACTATGCGGTGAGCCGTTGGCGACATAAGCTCTGTCCAATAATTGTACCTAATGGCGAGACAAAGTGCAAATTTTGTGCAACCATCAACCAGATTTTGAGGTATCCTAAGAAAAAGAGGCTTCCATTTGGTCGACGATCCATGGTGGAACAAGAAAGCTGACGGAACAGCTTTCTTCAATCATGAACGTGAACTGCCAAAATTATCATAAGTTGTACATTATTTTTTTATTGGAATTCTGCATTTCATAAGGGAACCGTAAGGACCGATAATTTTTGGTTATTTATGTACCATTAATTTTTATCTCTGCAAAGAAGCGTTGCGCTTAATTAATTAACATTTCAGTTAAATAAACCTAATAATTAGTAATTTAATGGTTTAATTATTAATTATATGGCTGGGAACTAATAATTATAAATCTCAAATGCAACCACAAGTCCGCAACCACAACTCTCAATTTTAGTCGATAATTCAATTACTTATTAATTCTCGTCCGGATAATTGACCATTAAATGCTTTAATTATTAATTATTAAATAATATTTATCAATTAAAAAATAAATTATTAACATTTTTCACAAGCCTGGACTGTGAACCACAGTAAAAATACAAACAATATTTATTTTTAGCGAGATAGCGAAGCCTTTACGAAGGAGGCAATGGCCTATATGCATAATGAAATTAAATATAATTATTTTTTAACTTTTTAAAATTATAGTAAGAAAAGTTATTATAATACATTTGTATTAATTTTTGTTTCTTATACTTAATTAAAGCAATTTCGTACTACATATACCTGTGTGTGTAATTCTGATACATTGTATTTTATGTATATCCAGGTTAAGACAATTATTGAAAATAAAACTATCTATTTTGCATATGAAAATGTACTTTGTTCGGAAAGTAACCCAATATTCATATACATTTCGATTATTCATACGCCGGAAATTGATTTTAAACCTCGTGTGAGGTTGCATTCGAAAAGGTCACAGGAGAGTAGATCGGGGAGGTGGGTGGTGGGTCCACCGTGCTCCCACCAATATTTGTTAGTAACTTATTATTATCATTACCACCTCACAACCCTCACCTCCTACCTCCCACCACCCCACCTCCTCCCCAGTCCCCGGCACCCTCGCGCCGCCACGCGCCCGCCGACCGAACCTGCGGTAAAAATCTTCCCCCGAGCACTGATAACAGACCCAAACGGCCACGCCCACAGGTATCTGGAAAAACCTTCCTCCATCTACTCAGGAGGCTAAAATCACTTCCTCATACAAGTATCGAACCGTTTTTTTCGATACAAAATTGAATTTGAGCGAGCATGCGCAAAGACGTATCTTTTATATTTTTCGCCTTACACAGTAAAAAAACAAAAATTTGACGAAATGAGTTGGAAAAGAGACGTGGCAGAACGAGAAGTAATATAATAAGAAAGTAAGAAATAAGTAATAAGAATAAATAATAATAACGATAAATTGATAAAACATTGTAAAAGGGAACTCTTACTGTTTCAAGTAAAATTTGTTTGCACATCACGTAATTAGCGTACATTTTTAACAAATTATACAAACTCTATTTTAGAGCAATGCACAAATTCTTCTTATAATTACTTCTTTTATCCAATTTCCAAGAGAATTCTACAATAAATTTAAGTACAAGATATATCGTAAATTTCAGCAAGATATACTCTTTGGTAGGAGTCCAGCGTGTGTTCAAAACGAAAGCATACAATTGCAAAATTTAAGTTACAGAGTTGCAAATGAAATTGACAACTGCGTCAACTTAAACGATTGCTAAACTCGTGGTTGATGGAGCAGTTAGCGAATCCATGAGATTTACTAACTGCTAAGTAATGGATTTAGTTATTGTACATTAAATATAATACTTGTAATATTAATCATTTTATTTTCACCCTAATCGTCCATAAAGTCCACTTTATTGACCTCTGTGTACAGGCAATAAAATCATATTTTATTGTCTAGACTTATTGTACTCCCCGGAGAGTTTTGCGGACGGTCGCGCGCAACTGCACTCAGAACGGACGTGCATAACGCGACCTTCCGTTATCTTTGTTCAACTTTTTTGCAGTAGATTTTCTTAATTGCAATTTAACATTAATATCAAAAAATATAAATAGTAGAAACAATATGAAAGTTTAAAATACTTTAGTCAATTATTAGATTTACAATTGCATTATTGCCATGTGAAGATTAATCTATTATTCATACTACAAGTTAAGGAAAATTAGACATCTGTGTTATGGATTACCTAACTTTATTTTAATCAGAAACAGTACAAAAATTAATTCTTGATGAATAGTTTTATATATATATATATAGTTCTAATAACACAGACAATAACAATAAGGTTTTTAATCTTCAGTATACATCATTGTGGAAAATTTGATTTCAGAAGATATGATCTTTTTTCTTTCAGTAAAACTTCTCTCTGTACAATTCGAAAAATAAAAATAGCTCATCGAAAATGTAGATGTAAATTAATTTAACAAAGACCGAGATATATATCTCAAATATACGTTTAGCAAATTGCACATAAATTTTTTTTTGTCAAATTAATTTTTAAAAGTATATGACCTTATGGAGTAAAGTAAAGACTGTATAACAAGAAATGAAACGTGAGAGTAGTCTTTATAAATGATACTTCGGAAGTTTACGCATGACAATGAAAATGCAATTCTTAAGTGTCATGCGTTGTTAAAGACGAGCTCTAATTTTTTCTTCATTTCGTATTAACTGTAACCTGTCCAAAAAGGTGTACAATTCAGCAATGTATTCTTTGGGGTGAACTCTGAAATGACCAACGTGAGGAGTATTTTCAAATATTTTCACGTACGTCTAAAAGCAATAAAATATGATTAATAACGTATCTCATTACCATTAAAAATAGGTTTAAATTATTATAGAAACCTTTGTGCCAAGAGATTCCCAGGAATCTCTTACTCTCATGTTACTTTTCAATGATCCTACAGGATCAGTTGTACTGACTAAAAATAGAGCAGGAGTGTGAACCAAGTTCAAGTGAAACAACTGACTTGATCTAATGTAATACTGAGTTGCCTGCTTGTGAAAGGCTTTCATGTGGTATCTGCGAAATGAGAATATGCATTGAAGTAAAAGCAAAAAAAAAATAAAATTAATTTCAACAAATGTTGAAGCAATCTTCCTGACTCACTCAAGATATTTCTGCATAACATTTTGAAGCACTTCGTTGTTTGGGAAGACTGCTTTTGGCGTGCCGATTGTCAATTCGCTAATATCTGCAGCGCTATCCCATACGTGACCGACCACGCGGTTAATAATGTGATCGTACTTTTTCCTATCTTTGTGCACAAAGTCCAAAACTTCTCCCCACATGTAGCCACCGACAGAGAATCCGTGCAGCAAAATCTGCTCGTAATGTGTGTTCTGATCCAAGAAATTCAGTAAATCTGCAGCCACGATCTACGAAAAAAAATTGGAAATTATAAATCAACTATTTGTTATCTCTCTATATTATAAAAATATATCGCCGCCGCCGCTGTCAGTTCAATAATGAAATGAGGAGGGGGGGTCAAGAATCATACACCGTCTTTCCTGAGGAGGAGGGGGTGGTTGCAATAGAAACGGTAAGAAAGAGGATAGATGCCAATTAAAAATACACCCCTTATCAAGGGGTACCTAATTAAGGGTATACCGTATTAAGGGTTGTATCTGAATAAAGTGCACCACTTATTAAGGGTTGGTGTCAATTCCCGACACGGCGACGGTAGCGAAATAGATTTGTAATAGATCTCCCTCAGCGTAAGCTATCGAGATATTAATGTGTAAAGTTATAAATATTTTATTGAATTCTGAAGAATAATATTTTACATTTTGAATTAAAATTAAAATTAAAGCCGAGGGGTTGGCGCGCGTAGCGCGCAGGGGAGTGCAGCCTTATTTTACGAACACACTTACTCGGGAGCCTTTGATAGGCCACATGAGTTGCCAAGGAGTGATGGAAACCGTAACGACGTCGAAGCCCTGCTCCACGTAAAAGTTGGCATACTTCATTATGTGATTGCGTTTCGACAGAAGCCAACAAAGCATCACGAGCAGCGGTCGGTTCTGATTGTTACTCTCACTGGGACTCGTTACTTTGCCAGAATCCTTGACGATGGATGCATTGTCCTCCGTCAGCAATTCGATGTTCTTGGTGAGTCGATGGGTGCTCAAAAAGTTGCAGGCAACAAAACCAAAAACCTGCAAAAACGATCAATATAAATTGCTCTTTGCTTATTTACACTTTATATTACAGTATGAATTTATTCTCCAAATTTCAATAATAAATTTTCTATCTCGTTTTTTTAACAAGCGGCAGAGTAATCAGTTTTGAGGATGGATTTTAGTGTTTCTTTATATAAAAATATGTAATTATAAAATAATACCAACAGTTATTCTGCATAGTAAGTTGAACAAAAAGCTTATCCGAAGTCAATTGACATCAGTTCTTAAAAAAAAACTAAGGAATATTGTGCTTTTATAAGATAAATAACTTCAATTTTTTTAAAAAAAATTGATTATACGACTTCGTCGAAAGAAAAATATCGTAATAGATTAATGATTAATTGCATTACATATATTCCATTTTACATAAGCCATGTTTATCAATTAATATAAATTTTACGTTTATATAATTATTTCATAAAGCGTACTTTAATGTTTATATCAACATTTAATATTTTTCAATTTTTAGTTTCACCCTAAAAATATAATTGCATATTTTTACAATAATAAAAATTTTTATAAAAAATCTTATATTTAAAATTTTATAATTTAACCTAAAAAGCAATTTGGTTTTATTAATTATTTCAATAATTTCAATATTTGTAAATATTTTAAGAATATTTTTAACAAAAGAATTTTATTTAAAAAACGTCAGAAGGTATTTTTATACTTCTTTACAGTGTATAAGAATTTGGCTAACAAAGAAATTCGGCGAAAAATGGCTTTGTACATACGTGTTTTTAAAAAAAGATAATTGAAAATGTTTTTACGCATACTGTTTTTATCGCGTTACTTGTTAATTCCTTGTTCGTTATTACACTTCATTTAACTTTATATTATACATGAAAACAAAAAAAATTAGTTGACTTTCCTGTTAAAATGAAATTTTCTTATTTTTAACTTTACTCCATTATAAGTATTATTTCGGATTTTATATTAGATCGAAAAAATCGAAATATTAAAACATATTATCAGCCCAGACCTACAAATTAGAACAATTTTCAACCTGTACAAATAAAAAAATTAATGTACATAATAAACAATTTTTTTCACCTCCTTGGAGGGATTAAAATTATATTTGATTGTCTATACTTATTTTACTCCCTGGAGAGAGATTTTATTTTTACTTTTACTCCCTGAAAGCACATGTCATTCTCCGGAGACACAGTGTACTGTTCAAAGAAACATTTTATCTTCTGCAGATACATTTTAGCTTTTAAAATTATAATTTAGTTTTCATAGACATATTTTGCCTTCTGTAGACACGTTTTTTAGATTTTTTGTTAAATGAAGTAGACTTATAAATGATTAAAGTGAAAAATTTGATATGCACGTCGGGATTAATAGAGGATTATTCCCTTGAATAAATTAAATTCCTTGGTATATAAATAATTATTTCTCTCGTCAACGTTAGATCAGATGTAAAAAATGGTACAAGAATGACATATACCATATTCTCTCTCGGCTTGGGTGTTGAGAATTTTGGAAGAGTAGAGGCACCGAGGCGACTCCTCGCCAGTGCGGACATCGTCATCCTCATCAAAGCCATGGTTACAAGTCGAGTTTTCCTTACTCTGGAATTTAAAAAAATAAATATGAATTCTCTTGTGTGACTCAATGTAACTTTCCGTGTGCCAACACACTCGAATTTTTTCAGAATTTTTCGACAAATTTTTAAAATTTTTAATAAAATTGCAATTTTGAAAAATCCGAAAAGTTTTCGAAAACTTCTGAAAGAATTCCAACGTGTTGTTTGATGAATCCTAAGAATTTTTTATTCTATAAAATTTTTTCCTAAAATCCATCGTTTTAGCGTAAAAATTTCCTGAAGATTTTGACAATTTTTCCATCTTTAGGCCGCCATTTTGTTTATTGCCACATGAAATTTGATAATTGTCAATAATCTAACTTCAACTTTAGGACTAGTTGACGTGGTTTTCTTAGTTACAACAAGAATCCCTAAGAGATTTCAATACAAAAACGTTCGAAAAAAAAGAAGTTCGAAAATTCGCTTTATTTTTGCAAAAAAAAAACTAAATAAATCGTCACAGATGCATTTTTTAAAAAAATCAATTTCATATTCTGAGAGACCAGTCAATTTTACGTCGAAAATCCTTTCTTTGAATTTTCTGACATCTTTTCTTATCAGAAAGTGCAGCCGTTGAAAAGCGTGATAAAATAATGTCATTTTGGGACTTAAACAGATTACAATATTTTTTTAAATCTTACGCAAGATATATTTATTATAACTTTTTACCAGTTGGACTAAGACCTATAAATAAATAAAATTGATGTTGAATGTTCGTTGGAGTTCAATTCTTTAATTTTTACTCAAGAGTAACATTTAACGAATGTTTTTTCGATGGAGAGAGCACTGCAGTATTTTAATGGAATTACTTTTTGTTATTTCAAATGTCTACTTTTACTTTCGAAATGATTTTTAAATTCGATAATTCTTTATAAAGTATTTTTTCCAAAGTGTGCTTATTGTGTACAAACAATATTGAGATTGTATTAAGGGGGTTCGAAAGTCAACTAAAAATAAAAAAATATAGCTGTTCCGAACAATTACAAAAAATATGTAAATCGAGTAATAAAAGAACTCAAAATGATTTGAATTTTTGCATTTAAAATTTGGAAATGTAAAAGCTCAAGTACGATGTATGTGAGACGTCGTAGCAGTATGCCTTCAAGTAAAGAGTTCCGCCGTGAGTTAATCTCAGCAGTGAGAACTCACCCAGTGCGCATGGGGAACGATCTTCCTCATGGCGTTCGAATAATGCTTGAGAAGTTATAAACAGATTAAAAAAAAAAGATAAACTGAATTATTGGTTGTCTTTCGTTGCTCGATTATTTTATATCAATTGTTTTTATTTGTGAAGTTGCCTTTTAATGTTCCTGCCTCTGAAGATTTTTCGCCTTCCTTGAAGAAGCACGTTTCATAAATATTTCCTTAAAAAAAAAAAAAAAAAAAGAAAAAAGCAAATATTGAAATTGTAATTTTCTCTCCAAAACAATAGCTATACGAAAAACAATTAATTTGCTTATAACTAACAGATATATATGAAATATCAACTTGCCCTCCGTTATAACGATTTATCATTTTATAAAGTTCCAAGTTCATATAATAATACGTCGATGAAAAAAAGCTTGAAGAACACGATTTTTTTACATTATTCGATTCATCTTTTCTCATCAAGATATTATTATATATAGGCGGTCTGGAACCAAAAGTGGTTATTTCGGCGTTCAGTTGGAAAAGGTGCCATTTGTATATTTTTTCCAATGAAGATGGAACCTTATCCAACTGGAGTCCGAGATGACCTCTTTTTTGCTTCAGATCGATCATATGAAGTTGAAACTTTATGAAATGATAGATCTTTACCTAACGGAAGCAAGTCGATATTTCATTTATAGTTTTGATTATAAGCAAATTAATTGTTTTTTCGTCTGCTACATTGAAGCACGAAATTTGAATTTTTAATTGACTTTCAGACCCCCTTAAAAGTATCTGCCGCTACCACGAACTGCCTGCAACGTAACAGTAACTCGCCTCATCGGCGATCGACGACTAGTTGATATACACACGCACACCTGTCGGCGTGCGTATAATGCGTCGCTTAAAATTCAGCGCCGAAAACGCGCCACCGCGATTATTATTTATCTAACACCTACGCGCGGATTGGACGCGCACGCGTCTGATGTTCGGGTGCTCATATGCAGCGCAATCGGATACCGTAAGAGAAATGGCAAAGGCCAACTGGTTCGAGCACGTGATACTGGTCATTTATCTAATTTCAGGACTGTCTAGACGTTCTTTATCCAAGAGCCCGTGAGATGGTGAAGAACGAAGTTCGCGTGATGCCTGTGTGCTCGCTTTGACGTACATATACACTCCCCATCACATGCTTTTGTTTATAAACGTCCTAAAAAAACGTTCGACCCGTCATTTTAAAGTTGAAGCCGGATTTTTTTAAGCTACCATTACGGGAACTAAATTAGCAGCGGGTCAAAAAAGGCAAGATTTTTTTTAACTCTTTTTGATAGTTATAAAAAAAACAATTTAACACTTCTTTAATTCCGTCGTAGCATCTTTACAAGGTTTTAATCTGCTCTTTCGAATGCCGTTGATGGATTTTTTGAACTACGACGTTTTGCTGCTGAGCAATAAAACTTTTTAGCTTTTCCAATTTTTGCGCGGGGTGCGCAAAAGCATGTGATGGGGAGTCTATATATCTACAGATATGCAATACACAATTGCATATGAAATTTTATTTTCGCTCGGAGCGAACGGGAGGTGAATTCGAAGTCTTTTTGCCGGAGATTCCGTTCGCTTGCCGTTTGCCGAGCGAATTTCTTCTCCTGTTGATTGATGGAATACTTTTTTCGCCCTCGAAATAATTAGCAGCACCACGAAGTACTGCTTTTGTACATTTTGTATTTTATAACGCTAGTGCGTAAAAGCCTACACTGTAAAAAAAAACTTATGAGTCTGAAGTTTGCATGAATTTTAATGCAAATACTGGGAGCAAATTTATTACGAATCATGATTAATTTACGTTTTTACATTAATTTTAATGTAAATTAAATTAAATTTAATGTAAATTCGGTAAAGTTTATGTACGCCGATGAAATTTAATTCCAGTATTTACATTAAATTTAATGTATTTTTTAACAGTGTACTTATGTCACGCATGCATGCCATGAAAAGGCATTTTCCGTCCTCGTGTTATAATTTTTGTTTGATACTAGTGCGTAAAATTTGATTCTCTGAAGAGTGTCAGTTTAGTGCCCGAACAAAGCGAGCAACGAAAAAAACCTATTCGCATGAGTATCGAACATTTTTCCGCGCTAGTGTTATATAAATTACTATTTAAGTATTCATGTACACACAAAATGGGCATGCCTTTGTCGAAGATCCTCATTAACTTTATTTACAGATACAACTTTATCATTACTTTGGACTGATGATGACATACTTTTTTGTAAAACATTTTACGTTTACTTAATTTATTTAAAAAAAAAGTTTATATTTTGTGTTTTGAAATAATTAAGCAATGAAAATGTATTATTAAAAAGCATTAATATTTTTTAATGCTTCAAAAAGTTTTTTCATAAAGAGAATTTAGCCCCAAAATTTAGGAATTGTTCTGCTACATTTCTTTTTTGAAATAAAGAAAAATATTTATATAACTGTATTTATTTTAAAAATATAGCTGAAAAAATTAAGCATTATTTAGAAAACATACTTGCTAATGGAAATTTCTGAATTTGTTACATGCTTTTTTGCCCAATCCAACAATTTGAATTATAATTTCTGATTGGCAAAAACCAGTTTAGCGAGCCACTAGTTTTAAAGTAATAAATTTAAATTAATGAATTAATTAAATTAATAAATGTAAATTACTAAATTTAAAGTAATGTCAAAAACTGTTAGGTATTTTTATGGTAAAAAATTTCCAGTACATGAATAGATGAATTTTTTACAACTGATAAAGTGTATTACATTATAATAAATCGTCGCATAGTTGACGCACTATCAACAGTTTCAATGAACTGAACAAAATTTTCCCAATTACTGATAATAAATGTCAATTATATCCACATTTTCTCCTGCTTAAGTCTGAAAATTTTGCATTAATAAAGGAATATCACTAAAGGAAAGTTCGCAAATGCGTGAATTCATTACAAAGATAAACGATTTGCACGGAAGTGGCCACAAGCTATCGCTTCTAACCTCAAAAGTCCTACCAGGCCAACGTCACTCTCCGCACAAGCACAGTAGTTTTTTCCTCGAAATCAACATATAGAAATGCACATCTATGAAAGATAAGTACAAACAGTCGCCTCCCATCGTCGAGTCGCCGTTGCGCTGTTGCGCCGATCGCCGTAAGTATGCGACGGCGGCGATTGGAGAACGCACGCAGATACTCACTTGAGCTCAGCGCTGGATCCAGACCACCAAGAACGAGCAGGAGGGAAGGGCGACAATGCAGGAAGAGCCCGCTGAAGACGACGTCTCGGCAGCTCCTCGCAGCCGGACTGACAGGCCCACCGTCTCTCCCTCTTCTCCCGCTCAGCAGTCGCTTTTCGCAGCAGCGCCGCTGCGAATGCACTGTGCCTCCTCGAGTACGGCACCGGGAGGCTTCCTTCCAGCGTTCCAGCTCTTTTCTTCCCCCTCCTCGGCGCTCGCCACCACCACTGGCCAGATCGCGCGATGTCTCAAATTCTTATAACCTAACCTACGAGAGACCCTTTCTTCTCCTTCTTTCCTCTCTTATTATTTATAGCCACGCGCGGAAGCGGACGCTGCGTATACCTATACATCAGTAGAGAGTGTTGCGCGACTTCGACTTTCGCCAATCCTATCGAAATGCAGATTCGCGGCACCGATCACGCGAGCGCCGAGTGCCACTGCGCTGCAGTCTCGCGATGCGAGGTTGGCCCGCAGCTGATTGGGCCCGCGCGCCACTGTATATGATGCACATGTCTGTGTGTGGGTACTCAAATATGTCTTCTTTACGATTCATCGAAAAATCGCATACATTGTTGCCTCTCTTGTAGATATCTGCTTTTTCTATTTTTTCCTTTATACTGCATCACGCCAGTGGCCCACGAAATATTTTTATAAATATCGGCAAGTTTTTGTACATTCTGATGAGAATCTAGAATAATTATAATCTGGACGTCGAAGAAAGATAAAATGAGATGCCATTCAGATTATGAAACTACATTTTGAGATTCGGAAATATTTTAAAAAGTATAAGCAATTTTTTTAGGTTTTGTGAATTTCAAATATCGCAATGAAGCACCAAAGCTATAGCAAAGATAAGGATCTAATTTTTTACATAAAGTCTTTACTGGACTTTATGACTTTTTGAAAATTTAGCATTTTAATTAAAAAAAAGACAAGGAATTTTGTTTCTTTAAAAGATTCATATACAAAAATAGAAAAAAGTATTTAAAAGAATAGTAATCGAAGAAATACCGAAATTTGTTCAACGCGTTGTAATCCATTTCTACTACGAATTCATCTATTTTTTTATATCTGCAAATATGAAAATAAAATGTACAAATTTTAGAGACTTATAATAATAAGTGATCTTAAATTTTACGATCTTTTATGATGTTAAATTCAGGCACTGAGTGCGCTATGTGACACAGCCCATAGAATAACGCAGATCTTTTAGGTTTGTATTATTATAAATTAATTAAATGTATTAAACATTTATTGGAAAAAAACTTATATTATTCTATTTACTTTTAATCTTAGTTCCATTTGCAATAATGCGTTTGTAACAATTCTTTATAATATAAAATTATAAAGAATTTTTTTCTATCATTCTTCCAATGATCCTCTTTTCTAAAATACTGATAAAAACAAATATTTTGCAGAAAGAAATTACTTTTATTTAACAAAACATTCTTAAAGCTCTTGGCTATCATTTTTCATCAAATTTTATGTTTTTAAATTATCATTGTTTTGTTTTTTTCAGAAGGGGGCGGAACCCCCCTTGCAGACTTCCAGACTCGTCTTTTTCTCGGGCGGCAAAAGCGAAACCTCTACCTCATTTTAATTAAAAATGAATTTTTTAATTTATTTTAAAATGTTCCCAAGATACCCTTTTTTGGCGATTTTTTATTTTTAGAAAAGTTTTTCGTATTTTTTGTACAATAGGATCAATCTACCAATCAATAAAAAATCCATGGAGGCTTTATTGTAGTCAGTATTTCTCGCGAAGTGATTGGTCCAGCTGTAGATGTCATTTTGTTTTTCAAACTGTTTATCGTCACACTATTTATAAAGCTAGCCCATATTTCCGCCAAGTCTACTAAAATCTAAAAGGGTGCGTCTGCATAAAGTTCCATGGTTATTCCATTTTTAAATTTATAATTATAATCGAAAAAGTAAACTTATTAGGTATTAAAATATTTTTAAAACATTCCTGCACTGAAAAAAAAATTGTTAACTTTAATGAAATGATTTACTTCAATAGTACTTATTAAATAAAAATTACTTATAAAAGAAATACTATAGGGATGGTTTTCAACCCTCGTTTTGCGCTCCATAAAATATCACACGTTTTATGGAATAACTGAATAATATTTTTTTTATTTGTTTTTTAAACAGCCTTTGTCTTTAAATATTTAAAATTTCTGATCTTTCGGTTTGTCTCCTCTTAAGTATTGCACATATAATATCAAGTTTTTCGTACTCAAAAAGCTTTCCTAAGGCACTACTAACAGCCAAATGCTGCAAATTTTAAAGTTCATCGCTAATTTAAATACAGTATACATTTTAATTTTAAATTACCTCCTATACTTATGGTGCATAAATTTAAATAATCTAAGTTACGGTTAAAAAACTTCGATTGGCTCTATTTTTTATGTTAGCGGATCATTAATATTAATTTATTAATCCATCAATTCTTACTTTTTACTGGTACTCGATATACTTCGTGACTGATCCAAAATTAAAAAACTACGATAACGTGCAATAGCAAAGTGCAACATCCGTTGCGCAACACGTGGGAAGAGTGACTGCGCCAATTCAAGCCAATTAATCGATCCGAATCATTGCAAATCGACGAAATTACTAAACAAATGTTAAATTATTCAGATTGGCTCAAGTGATATAAGTAGGCGTTTCACGCTTATACGCGCAAAATTTAATGTTTATTTATAATATTTAAAAAAAATTATTATTTCTTCGAACTCTGTTCATAATTCATTTGCGGCGCGTCATTTTATAAATAAAATGATATTTTTATTTTGACAAGTTCGCAGATAAAAATTATCTATTAAAATTGCAATAATAAATTATCAGTTTAATTTAATATAGGCTAACATTATTTAGTGGAAAAATAAAAATATTTTTCTCGTGAAGTTTACTTTGACTCTAGAACAAATTCAGATGTAGCCCTTTAACTTTTATCAATATGAGGCTTCACTACATCCGGTCATCACTTTTTTATTATTGCAACATTTACCCCGTGAAGTCATCAAAAAAATCTTTTACAAAAAAGTAATTTCCACCGTTACATCTTTTTAGCTAACATAACAGAATTTGGAGAACCAAATATTTTTGTAATTATACGAACTGGCCAGCAAATTTTCACCTGGAATTCTCGTTGATTAGTTGTTTTATGTCAGAACCGGTACTGCTCCAACTGTATAGTATCTGAAAAGGACTGAAGATGGCGAAGGTGAACGTCCCTGTAGATCAAAAGAAGACTTCACGATGACACGATCTTATATAGTTTGTTGTGAAATTTAGGTGAAACAATTTAATAATCAAATAAAATAAATTTTCAAGAATCTAGTCACAAGGAAATTATCATCCTGGAGTTTTCTAAAATTTTGCGAAATGATTCTTTAACTAATGGCACATTATAGACAATATAAAACCTCGGGAAAATATGTGTTCATAAAATAGTTGATTACTTAAAACAGAAAAATCGTAGAAAATTAAAATAAAGAAAATCATAATAAATATTATAATTTTAAATTTTTCATAAAATTGCACGTTTTTGCCAGAAACAAAACAGTCATGCCTAATTATTACTAGGAATATTGGAGTTATGCTATTCAGAACATTTTGTTAAATTTTAATTTTCTCTTACGAAAAAAAAAAGAAAATCTTAAATCGAAAGCATAAGGTTTATATAATTGATAATCGATAATGTTTTGCTTGCGAAAAAAAGTTAAATGTGTAATTCGGTGAGTAAAGAAGGGTTTTTTGTTAAATTAGAAGCGCTAATTTTGTTTGCATTCGTTTATTACAGTTATTAATTAGCTAGGTAATACGAGTCTACAATTGTATTCGTGAAAATTACATTGGCCGCAAAACACTGATAACGTGTCTGCGACTCTTTGCGCTCGAGTAGTAGAATATATCTAATGACAATATTACTCGGTGGTCAATGAAATTCTCAGATGATTTCAAAGTCGCTTCGAGCCAAGCGGGGACTAAAGTCGCTCGCGCGATGCGATGACGTTCGATCGAAACGACCTTGGAGCCACATAAAATTCCCTCTCCTGTCCCATCGTCATTTCTCTGTTTTTTCTCTCTCTCTTCGCTAAGTTTCGACCAAACAAAAAAAATATATATATGTATATGCATGGTTCGAGGTACACATGTGTATATTTATAAATCGTACAGCGGACTCAATTTTCTCATTCCGGCTTCGTTTATCCTATAGATTTTTCATTTACCCTTTTTGTCAATCATCTTTTAATGCTATTTTTTTCGCTACGGCTCGTTAAACGTTACAAATACTGTCGATAAATAAGATAGTACGGTACTCTGTTTCACCATTGCCTATCGTACTCGATTGCTGAATTTTGCTTCTGTGCAATATGCTGGCGCGAACAAACCTCGCCTGCAGTGTTTATTTGTTTCTCTCCGCTATATGGCAGGCCACATTATGTCACTTTCACTTTAATATAGCTAAATGAGCAAAATCAGTGACTCTCGCTCCCTTATGTACACGCAATCGATAAAATGTTAGGTACTTTTATTATTGCTACTGAGTGGACTCAACATCAGGTCGAAGCGTGAAAATAAAACAAAAAACATTTTTGTTGCAGTTGTTCCTTCATTACTTGGTCATTATGCCATCTAATTGGGCTCTACTTATATGATACGATATTCTTAAAATCTATGACGCGTTCTAGTGCTTCCTTGATTTCAGATTATTCTGTTCCTTTATTTTTTTTTCATTGCTTTAGTCGATTAATGCACATCTCGCACAGTGTCAGAATAATCAATAAGTTACTTAGCGGCTATTGGTTTATCGTAGGTTTTTTTCCTTTTTTGCAATATAAAACATTCATACAATTACAAGATTAAGTCTAAGGATGCAATATTTATGGACGTCTTACAGGCAGTATACATCGGCGAATGAGGGATATGTTGATATGAAGAAATAAATACGTATAGTTCATAAAAACGTAGAATAAATTTGTACATGAATTAATTCTACAGTTGATTTTCATTAATTATTTTTTAGATAGATGATTTGCCTTAAGTGATGGTGTATATAACTGCTGTATATCAAAACCCTCTTTTTTCTAAAATCAGGAGGTACCAAAATGTTTGAAGACATTCAGTAACAGTGAAGCAAAGAGCCCTCATTCTGATGTAGACTGTTGCCTTGTCATTTTTCGATAAGTATAAATGTATAGTATAATTCACATTCCTTTATTAAAATCGCAATCATTGGCAATAGTACAAAGCCGGCAATTTCGTAGCAAAAAATTCGATAATTACGTTTCTCTCAATCACTAGAGAAAATAATTTGCTTAATATCACGCCTAACTACTTTAAGAAATACTTCGCAAATAAAAAAGGTTAACAACTTTTTTAATTTTATTTTGTGCTACACGAATGTAAGAAATCTCAAAATTTTCAAGTAAATTATTTTATGTGCACAGGATTATTCTTTCGTTAACGTAACTTAGAATTCAATGGATTTCATACATTTGCAACTGTTATCACAGTTGATAACATTGCTTAGTTTATATATACAGCTAAATAGTTGTATATGAAAATAAAAAGATTATAAAGCTATACAATAACTATATTAGCACAATAGTAAGATACTATTGTACTATCGTTTCAGACTGTGAAATCTCATTTCTGTTCTCTCTCTCACTCGCTTTCTTCACATTTACAATTGTCATAGTTCTATGAACAAAATAGTTGTATTAATTCAAATACCTAATACACATTTATTTATTGCTGCGTCTCAACAACACTTAAGTGTTACATTGGAGCAAACAATGTATACCAATTTGATTTGGTAAGATTCTCAAACAATAAAAACAAATATTTTAATAACACTGATTTTGGCAACAGCTATCGATAACTTTCACTTACAAACCATTTTGTTAAGCATAAATGATTATTATAATCTACGTTCAAAAGTTTTAGATGAATATCTTTTGAAACATCGGATGCTTAAATCGCACTATGCAAAATAGTTAAATAGACACCGTACGTAGTATAATAGTGGCTCAGGTGCACGCGAAAAATCCTAATGACACATATTACTTTCGTATAAAGATAGTCACGTTAGTTTGTGCAACACAAAAATAATACGGCAAAATACTGACGAGTAAACACTGGAAGCACAATCATACTTTACAATCGGTAACGTACCTCAATGTGCAGTGTTGATATTATTATATGTACATACAATCGTAAAAAACAAAGGAAAAATCTCGTTGCTTTTGTTGGTAATACAATAAAAAAAGTAATTTACAAAAAAAAAAAAAACACATCCTTCTAAAAATAGCAAAGCATTGTAAGCATAAAATAATGTCAATAAAAATCTCGGCGAAGTTTTTCGAATTCCTTATATAACAAAGTTCAATGAACAATTCGTCAATGGAATCTCTTCGAGATTACTCTTAACACTCTCATTTTCCAAAAAAGAAATCCAAATAAAGAGCCAATAACATAACGGATCCTAATGGCAGTACAAACATTTTACGAAATTCAACACTTAAAAGTAAACGTTTTTGTTACTAGACTAAATATTTTTAAATAATTATTATTCATTTACCAGTCGTGTTTACTTTTATATACGTGTTCATGGCAGTTTTTTTCACATAAATTTAACGTCGTCCGACGAAGCTCGCAACGAGTATAATTCACTATAATCTGTGCGCGTATCACATTGCACTGTTCTTGTCTTTCATATTTTCATTATGTTCCCTTTTTTCTTTAATCATCGTATTATACGAGAAATGTTGTATATGTATACATTTTATAAATGAACCTTCACTTTGCTCGCCATGAAAGGAAAGTGTGGTACTGTTAATATCGATTGATGCTTTCAATGTTCATTTTGTAAAACTGCTTTCTTTATCGTGCATAACTTCGCTTCAATGTCTCTGATACTTTAAGTTTGAAATATATAATGGTAAATGAAAATTTTCTTTTATGTAGTCTAAAGTCAAATGAATCGCAACTCAAAGTTTCGGTTTATAACTAAGAAAAATAATCATGATTGCCATTTCATCCGAGACTAGATTTACATAATGAATTGCATCAAAATGCAATCTTTATTCATAGGTAACTGTAAAAATTTATGAGAACTTGAACCTTATATATGTTTCGTAAATAAGTGTTCTGTCATAACGAAAATAAGAGATGTTTTATTTTACAATTCAAAGAATTAAAATTAAATTCCGTATCTGATATCACATTTAACTAAATAAGAATGCATGTTCAATGCTGCAAAATAAAATTGTAATGTCTACTAATTAATGTTTTTGTTCTTTATTTAGAAAGATAAAATTAACAATAAACCGTATAAAACAATCCGGAACTTATTATTTTAATTACTACTATTGAACTCTACTTTGTAAAATAAAATATTAAAAATCAGACATTTTAAATCGTCACATTGTAAAAACTAATAGCATACAAACTTTGCTAACTTTTGATGCTATTTTCTATTTTATAAAACTATTTATTATCAATCAATTATACAAAATTGCACACGATATACGGTGCAGTTTTTCTTTATTGAAGCATTGCGTTTTACTTATTACTTCATTAATTATTATGCGAATAAATAATTGATAATTAACAATACCATACCTCGTTTTTCATGCTCAAAGTGAGTTATTTTGCTACCTTCCCTTTTAACATTCAATTCCCAACTACAGCTGGTACCAAAAGTCACTGAAAAACTCATCATTCTGAAAAATTGTATTTTTTTAAAAGATAATTTAATTTAGAAATGACTTAAGTTTTGTGATTAGTTATTAAGAAAGGATTGAGTTTTCAGTCGAATAGTACATATTAAGTTATAGTTAAAATCTGTATCTGTACATTATAGTAACAATATTACCGAGGGAGTAGCTTTGAAAATACACCTAAAATATCCCTGTATCTATGTAAGTTAACAACAAATGTCATTATTAGTTTTTTGTTGACATCGCTTATCTTAAGATATGTTTAAGTATGTGTGACTAAGCATTTACATTAATTCAGTTATGGCTGTGAATAAAAAATTGACCTGCATACTGCAAGAGTTGAAAAATCAGCAATTACGCGAAAAATGTGAACAAGCTAAAATTTCAACAAGCAATAGTTTTACAATTTTATAAAAGATGATTATAACATTGCAGTAGGGCAAAAGTGCCTCTTACACGTGCGCTCATTGGGGTGACAAATAAATTGCTTTCTACAGTAGTCACATTAAAGTGACGCTTGTGAAAGCTCAATCCTTCCATTTTTTCACTTTTCATCGAAAAAAATTGTATGAACATTTATGACAGTTTAAAAAAATCCTCGCAAAAGAACCGCCTATTCACGAGTGCAATATTCTTACGTAATAACAAAGACTCTCTCTCTCTCTCTTTCTCTCTCTCCCTCCCAGTTTCAACTTTAAAAAAATTTGGGATCACGGTGCGAGCTTCGTACCTCCTTGAGGCTTATATGCAGGTCTCGAGGACAAGGGACGACCCCCCCGAATCTCAGAAGGCCTCGACGAAACTCGCAGGAAAGAGGCCAGTACGGCCGGTGCGTTGCTGCGTGCCTTTGTACCATCCGTCGTCGCGCTTCTTGTGCACGTATATTATGTCGCCGACCCGCAGTTCCAGCTCAAATTCACTATTGGGCGGGTAAGGGACAATGCATCTGAATCTATGGACACGTTCGCTGAAATAACAATAATTTTTTAATAATTTTTGTATTTATTACCGGCGTTTAAAAAATCTTTGATAGCATATAATTTTTTAAGATTAATAAATTCAATTAAAAAGTTTTTACTGTAAAAATATATACTGTATAATGTACAAGTAGTTCGTCAAAAATAGCCTTAAGGTCTAACATTATCTTTTTATTTAAATAAACATATAAATATGAAAATGTAAATATACCGATCCCTTGTAGAAGATTGCTGTTTCATTTGTTTGCCACTTCCAGCATCCAATGAATTGCTTTTGCGATGGTGGTTGCCCAAGGTTCCAAGACCACTAGATTCTCCAGCCCTAAATATCGTATTTTTGTTTAGATGGCAAATTTAATTTGATCATGTATTAAAGAATGTGTAAAAGTAATATTTAAATAGATTATTATGTAAAAGTGACAATTAATATTTTTATATTTGATAATAATACAATTATTTGCATGTATAGTATGACATCAAGTGTATTATTTATTATTTATGTGGTTAATAAAAAAATTAGCCAAAGATGAGACTCACATTGTTTTTATTATACTTACCGAATTGTCTTGTTGGTTTTAATATTATTTAGTTTGCATACATAAAAAAACTTTAAATACATGCTTATAAAAAATATAACTAAAACGGTTATGGTTGCATTCTGTTATAAATAATTGTACAAACAAAATAAGGTGCAACACATTAATTATTTACAACATCAAAAACATAAACATTCGTATTTGCATTTCAAATAAAAAAAGCACTGCAGTAATAATATTAAAGTGTAAAAATAGAAGATGCAAGCCCAATAAACTTATTGAATAATACTTAAATACTTAAATTTGATGATAAAATGAAACTCCGAGATTTCTAAATAAAAAATAATTCAAAATATTTTATAAACATTTATGCCGTTTATAAACATTATTGCTGCTAAACTGTTTTTTCTTTTAATCATCGAATGACTCCCCTACCTATTCTAATATTTTATTTAAATGAAATTAAGAGCGGCAGCTTTGGAAGCAACTAACCTCTGGAGGAATGTCACGGGTAAGGAGGGTCTCTCCTTGTGCTTGATTCGCTGTGAAGTGGTGGCGTGTCCCTGTCCAGGATAAATGCGGTGATGGCTGTTCGTGGAAGCGTTTGTATCCTGCGGGGATCCCACCTGTAGCAACTGACTCGGACACGACCCTGATCTGATTTGCCACCAAATCCCAAACCCCCGGGGGAAATATTAATGAATAATTCACAAAAAATTATTTACTTCGTTCACGTAGTGCATTATTGACCGTTGCCTTTATTTCGATTAGTTGTAATTGTATTCATAATGCATATATTTTCAAGTGTTATAGATTTCAATTTTAATTTTTTTGTGAACCCAAGGTATTCTTGTTAAAAAAGTCAAACACTGGCAAATAAGCACACACAATAATCAGCACAATTCGCAAAGCACGTGTGCGTACAATTCTTTTTTTGAATTTCAACTACATCATGCAAGATTGAATGATATGGCATTTGTCATTAAAACCTATATAAATTTGCAAATTATCAATGTAAATGAACAAAAAAATCAACATTATTTGCAAATGAAATTTTAAGTTCTAAAATAAAAAGCTGTGATAATACAGTAAACATCTACTACATAAAATTAAAAATGTGTTGCTCACCGAACGTGAATCGGATTTACAGATGAAGATTGGCTCGTATTTCCGTCGTCAAAGACTGGATTATCCATTGAATAAGTAGATGGGGGAGGAGACTTGGATTTTTTAATATTCGTTAATCGACGCATGAGTGAAACTCCCTTTTCTTTTTTTTCCTTGACCTAATAAATATATTTAATTAATTCTACGGAAATTGAAAATTCATTATCGAACATTAAAAAACCTTATTGCTTCCTCTACGAGGATTGCATTGCATTGTGATAGTCAAATTTTACGTTTTGTTGAAACTTAGTGGAATCGTGTTTGCTGGAATTCTGAATATGCACGTTCCGTGTGTGCATGCGCGCGCGTGTGTGTGTGTGTGTGGCGATATTTTGGGAACTAGACATTAGAATTAAACCTTTCATAGCTCATTATTTTTGTTTTTAATTCCAAATTCGGGAAAAAGAATAATCATTTCAATCCGCTAATTAGTTTCTTTTTTTTAATTTTGAATATTCGATTTCGAAAAAATTTATTTTTGATTTTTTGTAATAATTAGGATTGAGATAAATACATGTAATAAAAAGGTGTTAAAAGAGCATAAAATTACGTATCTTAAAAAAAAAGTTATTTCAATTATTACCGTTCTCATGTTTTTCATGAAAATATATACTTTTAAAGAAAATGTGTTTCTTGGAAACTAATTTGTCAATTGGCTAGAAAAAAAATCCTGTTCATGATTAATACCAATATCTAGCTGATATTTATGTACGTTGAATGAGTTCGTTGGACGACTTATGAATAATGATAGTTTCAAAAATATTCAGTTTTACATTTTTATATGCATTTTTTTACAGTTTATTTATTCTAAACTAATATTTGAAATGCTTAAAAAATTCATGATAATAAAGAATATAAATATCTTCGTTCCATAAAAATTTTGATCATATTTGATTACTATTTTTCGAGAAAAAATTAAATAAAAAATGAAAAAATGTGTTTTTCACGTTCAATGATTGTTTGGATCAAAATGGTTTAAATTAAAAAAATACATACTATTTAAAAAAAATAAAAGCATATATGTAAAATCTTTAAATAATTACGTAAACCAAATATTAATAAAGTAGTAAAATATATAATAATTATTAATATAATAAAATAAAGAAGTTTAAAAACATGTTTTTCTTTTAAATCAAAATGTAAATTAATTTTTTAAACTTTAAAATCTTACTTTTTCAGTAGTTTTGGTAGTAACAGCTGAAGCAGAGGCAGCTGTACTTGATGAAGCAGTAGATGTGTGCGCCGTATTTATTGGACTTTTACTAGCATCATTAGCCGATATAGTGGTTGCAAGTGAAGCATTAGTTGCGGAAGCAGTTGTAACCAAAGGAAGTTTGCCTGGTGAAGCTATATCAACAAATAATAAGTTTATCATAATCTTATCCTTTAGTTAATTATACATTTATTCTAACCATAGATAGTATAATTGAAACATATTTGAATAAATTAAAAATCATTTCTTTTATTTGAATGTTTAAAAAATTCTTTCTTTCGTCATTGCACTAGTGATTTAAACCTCTAATTTTTCTAACATGTAGGTTACACAATTTCTTACCGAAAATGGCAGGCATTACAGCACTATGGCTTCTGCCAATCGAAGCTACTGGTACACCTTGGTCCAGTAATCTGGGTGGGCTTTGAGTTTGCTGCCTGGGGCTGTGCCACGCCGAGTTTCCTACTGGTGCGGGACTGAGAGCCCGAGGTGGCAGTTCGGGTGGCGGTAGTTTGCATAAATTGAAGGGTTGCGGTGCAACAGTTTTAGCCTTTGTGTAAGTAACGGTCATGCGAGATTCGGCACTCGTACTGCTTTGAGAAGATTGAGATGGGCTGCTTTGAGCCGGTACTGTACTCGGTGAACGGCAGACTGTCCGTTGACATCTACAACGATTAAAATAAAAAAGCCATTGATGATTTTTAGAAAATACGTATTTTTAAGAAATTATTGAAGAGCAAAAATTTAAATGAGAAATTGAAAAGAGGCGCACAACGTACTTTGCTGGTGCAACATAATTGCCAGGAAAGACACCGCATTTCTGTGTGCGATTGGATGTACCCTTGAACCAGCCGTCCTGACATCGCTCGGTCACTACATAAATGCCTCCTTTCCTAAGCTCAAGTTCGTCAGCCTTTTGAGGTTTGTACGGATAAAGTGCGATATACGCGGCCGGCAGATTGGCGCTCGATGAAGTTGAGGCTGCTGCCGCAGAATTCGATGGCAGACCACTTGATGACAACGATTGCGAGAGCACTAAATCACTACTGTCGCTGCGTTTGTGCCGTACGTTTTGTTCGCCAACACTTGTCTGCAAATTTTAAATCAAAATTATTAATAAAACAATTCCTGCTTTGAAATTATTCATTTAGAATTAATATCTACTATTTATAGTGCATTATTTTATAATACAATTTGCGCAATTTTTAAGTAAAATAAGAAACCTTCGTTGTCACTTAAAGACTTTTCGTAAATGTGTATAATGTGCGCTGAAATCGTTTGAAGGTAATAATGTACAAAGTACACTGCATTTATCTTGGACTGCCAACCATAACATGACTTTTTTCCGGCACATGTAATTTCCGACTTTCACAAAATTCTTACTAAACATTTTCTTTCTTTTTCTGCAACATCATTCTTCTGTGTCGTTAAAACGCTAAATAGAGTGTCACTGTCTTCAAAATATACAATGTTGCTATAGAGAAAGTATTTTTTACTATAATTAACAAATAAATTTTAATTCTTTTACTGGTTTTTTAACGGTAAACTCTATTTACTCAACCGACTAACTTTACTTATTAGTATTAATAGTGTGTAATCTTTTTGACTCAAATGCCTCGTTAAAGGAAAAATTGTTTGAAATATTATTGAATAAACAAAATGTTTACTTAACCGCAATTTAAAAACAAAAGTATTTATCTTTCAATGAAACATACTTGAGATTGCGTAAAAGTGGGATCATTAGTAGCGGCTTCACCGCCAGCAAGGGCCGCGTCAACGGCGAGGCTCAATATTTCGGCGCTGTGTCGCTGCTGGGGTTGTGGCTGATGCGCGCTGTTAAGGGCTGTGAAGCTGTGCCTCTTTGTACTATTGTGTCGGTTAGCGACTGTGGGCGGAGATGCGGGACTGCTGGGGCTACTCGGCGAAGTGCTCGAACTGCTTGAACTGGGACTTGTCATTACGGGCGAGGAAGTGGTCGTCGAACTTCCACCTGACGATACATTTGCACCCGGTTCCGATACTGGTAGAGAAGGCGCCTAAAATACAAACAGTACATTTTATTGCAAAAGTAATTAAGTAAATGTATGGAATAATTTTTATTTTTTTTACCGGATTAATTTGTTGCCTAGGTTGACTCGATGTTTGAACTGTGCGTGAATGATCTGTAGGTATTAGTGGAGTGGTTTCTTCATTTGTCGGAGTTGGAGGTGCTACTCTAGATGGTCCAGGTTGAACACTAATTAACAAATGCAATGAATTGTTAATAGGAAAGATGAGTCTAAACGAATCTAAATTTTGTTAGCAGTGTACTTACTTTGTAGATAATTTCATTAAGGCTCTAGCAACACTATTTAGTTCCACAAAGGCTAATGGAAAGATACCTATTCGATCTAAAAGCTTTCCTTCAGCCCAATTTTCGTCAACTCTTCGTATAACACTGATAACTTCTCCCTAGAAGATAATAAATACATATTTTTATATTATTTGATAATTGAACTGATTATACACGCTTTAAATATTATAAAATACTAATATACCTTATTAAAAGTAAGACAACCATCTTCTTCATCATTTGCCATTCTAAAGTCATAGAGAGCTTTACATTGAGGAACATGTGGTGGCAAAGGAGTCATTACCTGAAATAGCAATATTGTAGTTCTAGAATTTAAACTAATACAAAATTTAGGACATAATTAAAAAAAACTTATTAACTAAACATACTTGAACATAGGAAAGAGGAAAAACACCATGATTGGCTCCACATTCTCCAAAATACCAATTATTATCAATCTTTTTTCTTAAAATAATAATATCTCCTTTTCTGAAGTTTAAATCTCTGTAACAATGATATCTTTGTAAAATGAAAGTGAAAGATCTTTTTAATTAGTTAATAAAAAATTTTCTGAATTCTAGAACTTACCCTGGAACCTTGGATATATAGTCATAGATGGCACGACCGTAAGGTCGGTTATGAAGATGAACTTGTTTAGCAGCAATATTAATTTGTTGGGTTGATTCAGGGGTAACTATTGCTACTGGTGGATTTGGGGTTATTGTTGGACTGGTCGGAGTGATTTGATGGCCACCTAACAATCTTTGGGGAGTACTAATACTCCTTTGGGGTGTCTTGGTTCCCTTTGGAGTGGCATTTCTCATTCCCTCTAATATCCTCATGAGAAGAACATTAGGAGGCAGCTCATCTACCTTAGCATTGACAAGAACTCGACATTCTGGACATCTGAGTTCTCTGTGTGTACTAACTATCTCCTCGAGGCACTTCTTACAAAAGGTATGCTGGCAAGGTAAAACCTTGCTCGATGTGTCTAACCGGTCTAAACACACCGAGCATTCCAGCAAGTCATTTAACATGCACTCATCCATAATGTTAAAATTTTCTGCAAAAAATATATTTTTATGAAAAAGCATTTTATATACACTAAGAATAAATTATATAAAAGATAATTATTTTGTCAAAATAATATTTTTGTCAGTTAGATTTATACTTGTACAAAATTTATGTATTATTATATATTTGAATAATATTGAATATTAGATAAATATTAATTTAATATAACTTAATTAATTTATCGATTGTTTAATAAATTTTGTATTTAAATTTAAAGTTTAATAGTATTATTAAAATTGTATTTTACTTTTAAAGTATATTTGTATGTACTTGTCAATAAATTATCTCTCAATTTGAAAGTTTCTATTTAATTTGTAATTACTCTAAATAAAATTGAATCTATAACAGTATATATAGATTATTTATTATTAATTAACCGTGCGTTGCAAACAACATTGTATACGTTAAAATAAAGATATCGAAACTAAAATAGAACGTTGTAATATTTGACTACTGATAATGTGAGCTTGCTGTGCAAATAGATAAGTAACAAATAATACTGTTTTAGTGTGATACCAGATAGCAATTTAAATTTTTTACACTGAATTTAAATAAATATTTACATTAAATTTTAAATAATTTTAAAGTATGCTTCTTATCATCTTAATACATTGAGTAACAAATCCAAATAACTAATTAGTGCTACAGATCTCAAAAAAAAAAATTATCTGCATCTTTTAAAACACTTAAGGTATAAGCACACGATTCATCTTTAAAACAGTATACCACTGAGCAATTGTCACTCGATAGAAACTTACCTAGACACGAACAGCAGCTGAACTCTACTCCTCAATGAAACTTTGTCCTCGTTTAACCCGAGCCATCGTGCCAAAAAGGGAGCAGGTACACTAACCACCCAGAAACGTACACTAGGACACAGTTCGAAGCACTACCTCTTGGAAGTCCTTGCGAAGAGCAATCTCACTTTCCTCTGAGCTATATAGCATTGACCGAATCCATAAACCGCGCGTGACTCAGTGCTCCGATTCTCCTGGCGAAGGCCGACGGGGCACGCACACGCGGTGAGCGCGACAGACACTAGGCAGACAGCGAGAGGAGGGAAGCGTGCGTCCCGGGTGTCGGGTAGCCGACTTCGGCGGTCAAAGGCGCCGCTCATCGGCTCCGGGAGCCGTCGTCGCGGAGGCGTCGCCTGCAGGGCGGCATGCTCTCACTCGGCCGGTGAGCCTGTCCACCTCGTGCGCGGCTCGCCTCACAGTTGGACGCGCTGGCGGCGGCGGCGGCGGTCCCTCGAGTACACTCGCTCCTGTCGCTCCGCCATTTCTTCATTTCCGGCTCCCTCTCGCTCTGGCGCGCGCTCCGCTCGCCATCTTCCCTCTCCCTCGCGCCACCGACCAGAGGGGCTCGGCTGCAATTCTCCCTAGCTGCACCGCGTCTCTCTCTATCGCGGCATATAGATCACATAGGCTCTCCTTTCGCGTGCATGCGCGCGCACACTGCACAGGCTCCCCCAGCGTGCAGGTGTATATGCGTGTATTGTGCACACCGGTGCAAGTTGCATCGTGTGCGGTGGAGAGACAGAGGGCCAGATCCTTTTTGCGCGTGCATATGTGCGTTCGCACGAGGCCGACAAGTGCAGCCGTAGCCCTGCCATGCCACTATGCATGTCGTCTGGGCACGGTGCACCTAATTTCTTTCGATGTGTCTATGTGTTACGAACGGCTCTGCAGCGCATAACCTGTACCTGCAGCTTCGTTATCCATTAGCTGCACTTACGATACACGCTTGCGTGCTTCACCAGCCATTCTGCGATTTTTGATTTATTTATTCTTTTCTTTCTTTTTTTCAGTAAGCAGTTCAAGAATGCGAGTGGCCAGGCGGCGAGCATTTCGAACTCTGTTCCCTTCTTTATGTAACCTCCTTCTTTACGTTTTTTTTCTCTTATCTGTTTATGTGTTCATCCACTAGATCCACTTGAAACACATTTTTTCAAAAACTGAATTTTATCTGCTTTTTAATTATCTGTACTTTACTTTGTTTTTAATCATTTCCAGCTTATAAAAAATCGAATCTCCCTTTGAACAATTGCAAAAATCTTCCACAAGAATTAGTACAGATGTACAGACTGTAACAAAAGTTCCATCCTTTTTTTCTGTATGTGGTATTTTGGATAATGTTTTCATAGAAATTTGCGGTACTTGTGGGAAAAACCATTCACATAATTTACTTTGATGCGGACGAGAATATTTAACTACAATATTTAAAAAGATTTGAAATCGATACAGGTTGAATACGTGAAATGATAGTTTATAAGAACTCAAAGCTACGAAAAAAGGGGGAAAATGAAATGGTAACGTAGCAGAATAGCGCTCGTTGCATTTTTAATAGAATTATTGAAGTCATCTAGGCGTTAAAAAGCGAACGTAAACGGGGCGGCGGCAGCAAATAAAACGGACACAGCAGTCGATATATACACATATGACGCAGAGGAGCGAGGGGGTCGAGTCATCAGGGGCGGGCGGGAAGGGGGGGGGCCGAAAAAATGAAACTTTAACGGGCTGGTTGTCGGCGGAGAGGGGGCGAGCTGTTGATTGCAGACGAAAGAGGGGACCTCTGCGCGCTCGCTACTCGTTCATTCCCGCGCCCCAGGGGAGGAGGTGTTATGTATTCGTCGCGTCACACGTCACGTGATCAATTGATGGTCGGTCGGTGATGGAATTGACGAATTGACCATCATTGAGGCGTCATGACACATGCTTATACGATAGCGCCAATATTTTAAATTTTTTTCTGCCAGAAACTTTTACTCGTTTTTTAATTCTAAGTAAGCTAATACAATTCGAATAACAATCATACTAAAGCATTTATTACAAATTACAGTGTTTACAAATAATAAAAAAATATTAAAAGTAACATGGAATAATAAAACGAAGCTACTATTTGTTCGTAATGTCAAAACTATGTAAAATATTTACGTACAAAAGATTACTTATGTCCTTTTTTCAATTTACATTTATTTTGAGTACTGTGCTAAAGATTTCTTGTCACTGTTGGCTGACCAGTGCCGCAGATAGTCTACTTTAGCGGAAAGTAGTCTTGCGGGTTTTGCACTCGATCTACTCACCGCTGTTCCGCCCTACGACGTTCTTACATTATCTACTTAAAATTAGCTCAACTAAATTCCGCAGTAGGATGCAGTTATCGGCGAAAATATAAAAGTGATAAATTGCCTTGAAGAAGATACTAACGCATGAAAGAGTTGAAGTTGGTTGTAACTCGAAAATGCTGACGGTGCAAGGGACCGTCAAGCTGTTGGCTCCTCGTCGCTTGGGGGAGCCCCTCCCCGCCCGCCGAAAAACCGGCGGGGGCCAGATGGGGGGGAGGAGGGGGAGGGGGGCGAAGCGCGAGCACGGAAGGGCCGAGCAGTGAGCGCGAGTCGAGCGAGCATATAGCCAGGGGAGGAGGGGAGCCGCGCGCGCCAAGTGAAGAAGAAGACGAGGAGCGAGACGGACATCGCGCGTTCGCCGCCGCCATGACAGCGCTGCTCCTGGCCGCGTTTTGGCCGTGAAGCCGCGCGTGTGTGGAAGCGCGAGTGCCGGCGAGGCAGCGCACCGGCGAGAGGCAGCCCGCACCAGGCAGCCAGCAGCGTGTTGCGCGCGCCACGCGCGCCAGCCAGCTCCGGGGGCAGCTTGGGCAGCAGCAGCAGCGCACCCGCGGCCGCTCTCCCGGGGACGCGAGAGACGAGGCGAGGCGCGTCCCCCCGCGACTACGTGTCTGCTCTCTCTCTCGCTCGCTCGCGCCAGCACTGCGTCTGCGAAGTGTGTGCGCGCGCGGGAGAGCAGGTAGGAAGTGGCGCCGCGGCGAGGGGCCCTGGACGAGAGGATCGGAAGGCCGGTGAGCGCGAGAGCCTCTTTGGCAGGAAGCAGGAGCGATAATATGCCCGCCGTAGTAGCCGCCGCTGCCATCGCCGCCACACGGAGCTCGGCGAACATGGCACCGGACACCACGTGAGTCTCTTCGTCCCTTCCTCCTCTCTTTCTGTCCCTCTCTCTCTCATCCGCGACTCTGCCTTCTGTTGCTGGCCGCGTTCTCGAAATTCGGCCGCACCTGCGGTGCAGCCACGGCTCGGCGTCTTATCGCATCCCCGGAGGATAGTGCGAGAGCAGTGCGGGCATAGAATGGGCGGCACGTGCGCCTGTGTGAGTGAGGAGAGCGACCATCTTGCCGCCGCGGTATGCGTGTGTTTTGTCGCGCGCGGGGTCGAGCGGTCGGGACGAGGAAAGTCGCCGCGCCGCGTTTTCTTTTGAGCGCCGGACGTCGACGGGGAGGAGGCGGCCCCCCGCGTTCTCCTTGGGACGGCGCGGGAGCTACGCAGTGCGCGCGACACGCGCTCGCGCCTCTGACTCCTTCGTCGACCGTCTGTCTCTGTCGCGCTCGGCCGCGGCCAGCGCCGCAGAGCCTTTTTCGTCGAGTTGCTGCGCGCGTGGGAACTCCGTGCTCCTTTTTTTCTTCTATTTTTTCTTCCGTCGGGGAGCTCGGGCTTTTGAGGGTTAGGGTCGCTTCGCGACTCCGCGGAGGCCCCGCACTGTGCACAGCTGCTGCACATTGTTGACTCGGCGCGCGCGCCGACGGGCTTTGTCGCACGACGAACGAGTCGTTCGGTGAGTCACGGTCGTTCTTCGCAGCTATTTCGACCGGCTTGCATTTTTTCTTTTTTTTTTCTTGTCCGATTTTCGAGAAGGATGCGTTTTCGTTTTTAGGGATAATCGGATTTTCAGGTGGGAGGTTCTTGCGGGTTTGCCTGAAGATTTGGTGCTGTGGAAAAAACTCGACTGCTTGATAAGGAGATTAATTGGACGAAGGAAAAAAGTGCACGACGCTGGCGTTATTGTTTACTCTGAAATTTTGTTCCACTCATTGTTTAGCCTATAGGCTGCTTGCATCTACATGCTGAATGATTAAAAATATTTTCTGAATTATTAGTGAGCCTAATTCTCTGAATAGAAATCAAACAAAGTAGTTTCCTTGTAATTTTTTCCTTTCGATCCATTTGTAAATTTTAAGTGATTATGCGAGTGTTACTTAGAGCAAGATTACTTGCTCTAATTTTCTGGGATAAAATGTTCGTTAATTTAATCAAAAGAGTTCTCTTTGTTTTTTAATAACTTCAATAAATAATGAAATACTTTAAAATACTTTACAAATTAAAGTTAATATTTTCTTAATTTTTCAGATTAGAAAATGAAGAATACAGGAAGTGTTTAATGGATTGTTTTCATTGAACAAAAATGAATAGTGAGCAGCATGCTCTGCCAGCGACAACGCAGGCACAACAAGAGGTAATTTTTTTACTTATCTTTTTCCAAACTACAAATGCGCAATCTTTCAATCTTGCACTGTATTTCTTTTTTATATATGAATAAATAAATAGGTTCTTCTTTTCTTTTAACATATACTTTAATCTTTTTAGTAATCTATCAGAAAGTAGTATTTTGTTTTCCTTATATTAATTTTGATTGCTCTACTGTTTTTAAATCTTCCTTATTTGAAGAGGTTATGTAGCGTTGTAATTGTTTTTAATAAATTTGAAAAAAGGATTATTTTTGTACAATTATAGAAACTGCATGCTTTGTTTAAAATATAGATCTTATTAATATTGTATTTATTTTGTTGGGCAGTATAAGGTTTGAGTAATAATTATTCTGTACATATTTATGCAAATATAAATATTTTCAAATATTCAATTTTCTCAGTGTACTGAAAAATTGATAATCAAAAGAATGAATTTGCAGAAAATTAATTTAAATACGTTTAAAAACGTTATTTTAATAGAAACTAATAAAATAATTTTTATTTTTAACTACTTATTACTTACAATAATGATGTACCTTAAATGTTTCATTAAATTGTAAACGATGTGAGTGAAACTTGAAATTTTCTGCTAATTATGTAATTTATACGATATAATTTAAAAGGTGTAGCGCATTTGTTGGTTGGTTTTTTTATGGTTGTATGCATATCGCATGCTTTTTGGATGTTGTAAAAAATATTTGGATGTATATTGGTAGGAAGTAAATGCAGGTCAGAGTGGTCGTTCTACATATTCAAGCGCTCTGGTAACTCCTACAAGTGTTGGCAATGTAGGAAATAGTCCAAACACGTCTGTGGATCTACGAGTAGGTACAGCTGTAGCTTTAGCCTCAGTAGCTAAGTCAATACTATTATATCCAATGGTCCTTACCAATTTCTTTCCTGGACCAATACCTCAGGTATCGGTTTATCACCATCCTCATCATAGGAATGGTGCAGGAAGTAGTGAAACGCAGACTACCAAAGATTCTGCAACACTTATAAACCAAGAAATGTCATTGACATCTGGTAATCAACACCAGACATCAACAGCTCATCAGCCATCAGTTAGTACAAGCAGCCATCATAGTACGCTGCCACCAAATGCACAGGTCTGTTTTTGTTTAGAGCATGTTACACAATTTTTAATGTAATTTTAGTAGCCATTTTTCTGTATAGTTACTAGTGCTTTAAATGGTATAGTCTCAACTGTTGTTTGTTGTATAACAAAGGGGTATTGCGTAATACCTTTTAAATTTAATTTTTCTCCATTTCATGTAGTTCTTTTAAAACATGTAATAAATTCACATATTCTATTGCACAAAATATCTATGTATTATGGCTAAAAAAAAATTGTCAGTAGTGGATGAAACAATTTATTTTCCATTTTTGTTTAGATCCCAGTTTCTCTTCCTGGACTAAGTCTGGATGGAAGCCATCTTCAGGCTAGTGTGAGTCATCTTCAAGTTGCTCATGCTCAGATGCAGCAGCAGATACAAAATCAACAACAACAAGCACAATTGCATCAGCAACAACAGCAAGCTCAGTCGCACCATCAAATACAACAAAATCATCAAAATGCACAAGCTGCAACTCAAGCGAGTCAAAATCAAAATTCTTCAAGAGAAGACAAAAATAAAGAAGAATCAACTGATAATCAGGTACACTCTCATGTGCAGAGCGATCACCAACATCAACAAGCACAGGATTTGCAGCAGAGTTTGATGCATCAACAGCAACAGCAACAAATTAATGTTACTATTGGGGCCTCCAGTGCAGATAATGCTAATTCCGGTGGAGTGGAGAAGGTAGAGAAGAAGGAGGAGATTCGCCAGTTGAATATGACACAGTAAGCTGCGTTTAGATACTTGATTTTTTTAAATCTAATCACTTGCTGCAAAAATTAAAATTTTTTGTTTTTGTTTTAGATTTCAAGTGCCAGATTTAAAGACTGGTAGTCATATGATGGATGTAAGGACTGCTGATGGAGCAATAGTTAAAATAAGTGCTGCATCTGATCAGGATCTAGCTAAGACTTTGGGTGTTGATATATCCCAGTACATTAACAAGGTATCTTTTATAATATGGATATTCTTGAAAATCATTGTTCTTGACATTAATTCAAAAAATTTTTATTTGAAAATAGGGAACAGTAAATGTGGAAGAGTTAAACCAGATAAACCAGTTGCTCGCTTATCACGAAGTTTTCGGTAAATTGCAGAGTGAAATAGCTGCGGGTACGACTCTAATTGGTAGTACAATACCTACACAGACGGTTACTACTATACAGAACGGTGCACCCGTAGTACAACAAGTGCAACTTAATAAATTTGACATAAAGACAAGCGACGGCGAAGCAACGCCCGGACCTAGTGGTTCACCCGTATCGGTTGGCAGCCACTCTTGCGAGGTCTGCGGCAAAATCTTTCAATTTCGATATCAGCTGATTGTTCATCGAAGATACCATACAGAAAGAAAGCCTTTTACTTGTCAGGTAATATTAGAAATTTCATACTGATTCTAAAAAATATATATTTATTTAAATTTTATGATAGCAATTAATATTTTTGGAGGAAAAATAAAAAAATTTGATGAAAATTTAAAATCCTGTGTTATAGAAAGAAAGACAATTATTTTAACGTTGATCAATAGAATTAAATTTGACCTTTTAAAAATAAAAGTGGAATAAAAAAATTATATATAATTTTATTGTCAGGTGTGTGGAAAGGCATTCACTACGGCGTCAGATTTAACGCGCCACGGGAAGTGCCATTTAGGCGGTTCCATGTTTACGTGTGCGGTTTGTTTTCACGTTTTCGCTAATGCACCCTCATTAGAGCGACACATGAAGCGTCACGCCACGGACAAGCCGTACAACTGTACGGTCTGCGGAAAAAGTTTTGCGAGAAAAGAACATCTAGACAACCACACCAGGTGTCATACAGGAGAAACCCCGTATAGGTCAGTACTGAATTTACATTTACATTAATAATTTTTTCCTTGTAAGATTTTCTTTTCAATGTAAAAATGTTAATCTTTCGAAAATGAGAAAGTTATTGTATACAGTAATATTTAAACCATAAGTGCAGTGATTTTTTTAAAGAAGTCGATAATGACAAATTCTCGTCCTTTAACGGTTCATAACAATTTCAGTATCGTAGTTTAAAAAAAAAGCATTAAAATTAATTCATTTTTTTGGTATTCAGATGTCAGTACTGCGCAAAGACATTCACGCGGAAGGAGCACATGGTGAACCATGTGAGAAAGCACACGGGTGAGACCCCTCATCGGTGCGATCTTTGCAAGAAGTCTTTCACCAGAAAGGAACACTTCATGAACCATGTGATGTGGCATACCGGCGAGACACCTCACCATTGTCAGGTCTGCGGCAAGAAGTACACGCGCAAGGAGCATCTGGCCAATCATATGCGTTCGCACACGAACGATACGCCCTTTCGCTGCGAAATTTGCGGTGAGCATCATTGACTACTCGTTTAGCAAAATTAACCGTACGAATGATCCTCCCTCGACATTTAAAGCCTTCATTCTTATAAAGACTTTATCTATGCAGATCTGTGAAATGAAAAATATTGCCATTTTTCAAATTTATTTTTTCAAATTCGTATTTAATAGAGATATTATTTATTTTCCTTACAGGTTAACTATAATTGCATAATTAATATGAAGTTTGTGAGAAACAAACTCTTACAATTACTTAATTTTATTCAGTAAAATTTGACGCAAAAAAATTCATTAAACATAAAAGATATAAGTCTTCCCTAAGGCAAATAAAAACAGGCTTCCCTGCGACCCGTTTGGATCCGGTCACCCACGGCAACGGAGCAAAAGATAATTTATCGTGCGTCGCGCTGGCCAACGCCGTCTCCACGATGGCGAAAAATAAAATTCGCGCTAGGATTGATCGCGCGTCAACGCTCCCTATCCCCTCTACCCTTCCCTCGCCGCCGCACTCGTTCTCTCCTTTTTAGCCCCATCAACGCTGAGCCGCCGGCGTCGCGCATTCCGACACCACCACCGCCATCACCACCCTCTCTCCTACCTACTCTCCTCTGCCGGAACAGCGATTGTTCTTTTTTTATCGTCGCGGTTGAATTTCTCCCTCAAATTCACTATTCTTTCTCTTGACGTTAGTTTCATGTTTTTATTTCATTAAAAATTGTTATTTATTAGTAATAATTATTATTTTTTAAAAATCATACGCAAATTTTTACGTAATCTCTCGAAAAATTAACTTGTAAAGAGGTCTTCATGAGTATTAACTCTACTACTGTCTCCGAAAGGTTAATTAAAATTTTCCTCCTAATAAACTGGCTCCATCAGCGGATCATAATTAAGCATGTAAACATTCGGCGTTGAAATAATGGCTTTATTAACTGCGTAATTAACGAATGAACCGCACCTAAATACCGAAAGCGCGGCTCCCAGCTGCGTTGCGAAATCCACATAAAATCCGCATAATCCACGGGGGAATAGAGGTGCTAAAGCCTCACCCTTTCCCGTCTGCACCGCGAGAGCCTCCTCGGCTCGACTCCACCTCCCGCCTATTCAGCGGCGCCACCCCCGTTTCTTAAGCCCGCGCGGGGGAGGGACAGCCCAGAGGCGGGGGGAGGATCGCGTCGCGTCTTCGGTCGCCGTGATAATCGCTGCCGCCGCCGCCGACGCCGCTGCCGCCGCCACCACTGCCGCGCGACCTCAGTATCACATACGTGTGCGTCAGAGTCGCACGCATGTTCCAGCCGAGTTTCCGGGCCCTCAGCGCCGAGCAGCAGCAACAGCACCGCGATGCCGTCGCCTGCTACCTCGTCAACTTGAGCGGTGTGTACGGCCACCCGTCGACCCGGGGGATGGGCTGGCCGCGGGCGTCGACGGATCGAACGACGCCGCCTCCGGGAATCGACGCCTCTCCGCGGTCTATGTGTGCAACGCGATTCGATGCGACGGCAGCAGCGGCGCTCGTTCTCTCTTTCACCCTCCTTTTTTCCGCGATACTTTGCTGACTCGATTTTTTCGCATTTTATTTGGAGTAATACGCTTGTTTTAACATTTTTCTTTTGGCTCAAATTCGACATTTGGCGATTGATTGATTGAGAGATTTACAGAAATTTAATTGAACGAGTTAACATTAATTAGTAACGTTTATGTTTATGAGGTATAATTTTCATTCGTTTTTTAAAGCCCCAATACTTTTGGAAAATAATAATTATTTCTTAACAGTTTTTTAATTGATATTAAAATTTTCAGTTTTTTACGCAGAATAAATGTTTTCCATACTACACTGTTTTATTTATTGTAATTAAATCAGTGAAAATAAGAAAACAACTTGAAACAACATTCTAAGTAGATGTATGCCGAATGCGGTAAGACGTGTGAAGTGACATTTCTGCCATTTCGTTCCAGGTTTTTTTAAATAGTAATAATCGTACAATTATATATTTGCGCAATAAACAATAAATAATAATTACGCAATTTCGGTTGTAAATGATTGCGATTGTAAATTAGAAAAATGGAATTCATCAGAATCACCGTTTCATTATTTAATTGCCTTTCAATTAAACAGCGTCGTGTCTTAAGTGTTTTATCAGAGATGAAATTTTCTAATGATATCCTTTTATGTTGCAGGCAAATCGTTCACGCGCAAAGAGCACTTCACGAATCACATAATGTGGCACACGGGCGAGACGCCTCATCGCTGCGACTTCTGCTCGAAGACGTTCACGCGCAAGGAGCACCTGCTGAACCACGTCCGACAGCACACGGGTGAGTCACCACACCGATGCGGCTTCTGCTCCAAATCGTTCACCAGAAAGGAACACCTTGTTAACCACATCCGCCAACACACAGGTGAGAGCGGTTGGCAGAGATGTTCACTTAGGCAACAATACAAAAAAAAAAAAGGATCGACAATGATAACACTGTCCTCTCACGCTCTTCGTCTTTGCCTTTGTCTTTGTCTTTATCTTGATCTTGTCTTTCATCTGTGGCTCACTAACCGGTTTTCTTTTATTTTTTTTACTTTACTTTCTTTTTATTTATTAAGTGCCATAAAGAATTTCATTGGAATTTTTTCTTTTTTTTTGTTTTGATAAATAACGTTTTTATTTTAACATTTGTTTTGAGTAAACTGTGAACACTGATTTCGTGTTTTTTACTTTCTAAATTGCGCCGTTCTTCTTTCTTCTTATACAGATCATGCTTCGTTAAACCATTTTTAATTTAATGTTACGCCAAACTTGCATGTTCAGTATCCCAATAATGGCATTCTTACACACATTAGAGAAATGTACAAGTGAAGATTATTCTTAGTTAAAAATGGATTTCATCAAATTGATTAGCTGTTCTTCAACTATAGTACCTTCTTTTTATATTGTTTATTTTATCCGATAAAATCACTATCATTCTAATTTTTTTCAGGCACATGACAGTACTTTCATTTTTACAATTCTTCTTACTCTTGCTGAATAAGCAAGTTCTTTCATTGCATTTTAAGATCCTTGAATTAAAAATTTTAATCATTTACCTGCAAATTTCATTAGAAAAGTCACAATTCTGCCTTATACACCGCTCTCATACATGCTTGGTCATTTGCCTTTTTTTTTTTTCTTTTTTTTATTTACACGCAGTTTTTTAATGTTGCCTCGCTAGTTCCGAGCTCCCACATTTTTTTATGAATAATACATTGATGAAACATTCAGAATCATGTCTAAGTGGACACGTACACGCTTTATTACATTTTCAGTGATTTACTAACAATTTAAGTAAAAGTGAACATTACTTATGAAATTAAAATTGTTTATATTCAATGCAACAAATAACTCGTTTGTCGAACATTAACAAACTGCTCTTTCCTTGTTAGATTTAAGTTTTTATTTGAGGATGGTCTATGCTACGTTAACTACACAAATTAATTTTATTTCACAAAAAATAATTCATTTTTTTAGTTTATCAAATGTTCATAGACTTTCCTTAGATGCAATACACAAAGATGGCAAATCTTTTATAGTAACAAAATTGTCGTTAATGATATGTAACGCAATTTTGTACACTCGAAAAATCTTAATAATTTCTAGCTAAAAAAATTGCATACTAACACAATGATTACTAAAAAAGAAAATATATTTACGCACTTTTATTTGTAATTATGTCAACTTTGTGCGTTCAGAATAATCGATAAATAGTTTCGAATTATTATTTGCAATTTTTTTACTATAATTTAGTTTGAATATTTACCTGCATATTAAGAATGTTCGTCAGTACAACTTTTTACGTAAGTTTAGTCTTACTGACTAAAAGAGAAATTGTTTCTGAACTCTAATTACTTTTTCACGTCTTTTTTTTTACGTGAATGAAATTAATTTTGAACAGGTGAATATTCAAGAATCTTTTGTAAAATCACATTCAGACTTTTTTTGCTTAAAGGTTCATATTATTTTCATGAAAATCATATCGTATGATCGAATCTGCCTCTTGGTGCATTGCATCGGGCAAAACTCGCCTTGTGCAGGTGATGCCCCCTTGTCTGTACGGCGTACGTTAAAGGAAATAAAGACAAATCTTAGCGAACGAAGGAAAATTCATTAAAGCAATTTAAACGTCAACAAAGCACACTGTAATACACGTCGTTTATACGCAACGAAAACGTCCTGTATGCAGACAGCGTAAAACGAAAATCCTTCTAACGCCAAGAAAAAAATGAGACAAACCTTTTTTTCCCGTCGACCGCGAATTTGACCGCAAAGAAAAAGAGAAAAAAGAGACGCGATGCGCAGCGCAAACGAAACGAAAAGAAAAAAGAATCGCCCTAGAGAGCGACAACAGTTTGAATTAGTTAAAAAAACACGAAAAAAACGAAACGCAGGAGAGACGCCCTTCCGCTGCCAGTACTGTCCGAAAGCGTTTACGCGGAAGGACCACCTGGTGAACCACGTCAGGCAGCACACGGGTGAGTCACCGCACAAGTGCCAGTATTGCACGAAATCCTTCACGCGGAAGGAACATTTGACAAATCACGTGCGTCAACATACAGGCGAGTCGCCCCACCGCTGCCACTTCTGCTCCAAGTCCTTCACCCGCAAGGAGCACCTGACGAATCATGTGCGCATACACACCGGCGAGTCGCCCCATCGCTGCGAGTTCTGCCAGCGCACCTTCACGCGCAAGGAACACCTCAACAATCATCTCAGACAGCACACTGGCGACTCGTCGCATTGCTGCAACGTATGCTCCAAGCCTTTCACGCGCAAGGTGAGTTCGAGGCAGGAGTCGCCTTCTTCAGGATAACGACCTTCCTTCTCTTCTACAGCGAGACAAATTCTTGGTACAATTTACTTAAAGGTTTGCAGTCAAAAAAGCATTAAGCTTAAATGACAGCAAACTTTGTCACCTCTTTTAAGTAGACATTGCTTAAAAAATTCAGTATAATTTACTTAATGCGCAAGTAAATTTTACTAATCATTTTTCTTGGTGTATTTTTAATTGTTTACGATTTCAGCGATTTTTTTTACCGATGAAGGGATATTTTGAGCAACTTTGATCAGTTTATTAAATTTTCTTAAGTATTTGTGGTGGATATCACGTTTTTCTATAACTCTAGTTATTTATATTTTAATCAAAGAAATTACTTGCAAGTAAACTTTAGTCATTTTCAACACATTACAGACGAATTTTCTTCTGTAGTTCAATTCTTAATTTCTTTTTGCTTCACAGACACTGATAATATTTGCAATATTTTCTTAAAAACATAATGAACTATTTAAATAATTAGTTTTCGCAAAAAAAATAGATTTTTCTTTAGTTCAGTTTGAACGCTAAGATCGAAGTATTCTACAAATGACAAAAGCAATGAAACGAATTTAAAAAATTGTAAAGCTAATTTAGTAGCATACGTTTAGTGAATTCTGTGTCTAATGAGCGACATTATGCATCTCTTTTAAGTCAAGTAGTGTTGCTGATTATTTCCGATTTATCGCAGACACGTATTTAAAATAAGTTTCTTCATCGAAAAACAATTGCAACGAATTCGATTACAAGAAGAAATTGCCTTTATAACTAGCGTGTAAAAAAGAAAATTGACACTACTAATGAATTCCACAGGAGCACCTGATCAATCATATGCGCTGTCACACGGGCGAGCGTCCGTTCGTATGTACCGAGTGTGGCAAGAGCTTCCCGCTGAAGGGTAATCTGCTGTTCCACATGCGCTCGCACAACAAGGGCAGCCAGGCGGAGCGGCCGTTCCGCTGCGACCTCTGCCCGAAGGATTTCATGTGCAAGGGCCATTTGGTGTCGCACCGGCGTTCCCACTCGGACGAGCGACCCCACAGCTGCCCCGACTGCGGCAAAACCTTCGTCGAGAAGGGTAACATGCTGCGCCATCTGCGCAAGCACGCGGCCGAGGGTCCGCCCACGCAGGTCAGCAGCGCAGCCTCCGCCCTGGCAGGGCAGCAGGCAGCCGCTGCCGCGGCCGCTGCGGCTGCGGCCGGCGCGCCCAGCTTGCCTATACCCACGGCAGCGGCGGCCGCGGCCGCTGTCCTCGTCGGCCATCCCCTCGCGCCACCGCCCGCCCCGGCGGTCGGCCTGCCTCAACACACCGTCGTCGTGCCCACCCCGCCCGGCGTCCTCGCCTCCTACTGAGTCCGCGATGCCCATCCCGGGCTGTTCTACTAGTGGAAGTGACACTCTTATCCTGGATTAGCTTTCCTTCTTTACCGCGCGACTTCGAGTCCCAAATTCTGCTCTCTACGTCATTTGATTTTTTTTCGCTTGCTGTTTTGCCTGGATTTGTCCGGCGGAGTGGGAGTCGTTTTTTCACTAGTAGACGGCTACGTGAGTAAGTGGTATAAACTTTGATAAGCTTGAATATTTAGATTATTGGAACTTAAGAGTGTGACGAAATTGCAATGAAAGACAAAGGCATAAAGTGCTAAAAGAGTAGATATTTATCTACTGCACATTTGTCTTTTCGTTCTTCAATAGACGGTTTTGCGGATTTTGATGAAAAGCGATCTTAACATTGAATAACGCGATCTGTGATTGCTAATTTATCGTACATATTAGTTTTACATGCACGTACTATGAAATCACAAAAGTAAAGCGAACTAAATTTTTTCTACATTCATAATGTATAGTATACCTTGTTAGGCCGTTCCTAGCATAGATTAGGAGTATCAATGAACTTTAGAGATTTACTTAATTTACAATTCAAGGGGCACACATACACACACTTTTTATGCATTTTTATTGAGCCCAGTGGATTCCTGCGACAAGTTACAAAACGAAGTGAGGAAACTGTACTTGAGAAAATGCAAGTCTGTAGCCTCGTTGAGTTACCGATTTTTCGTGCATAAACTTTCGCAGATTCTTCATATTGTAAAATAATGAAACAAAGATTCTAATAACGCAGTGATGATGAGACGTTGACGTTTAAATAAACGTATCGCACGCTCTTAGTGATATAAAAAAATGTGTACGCTAATCACATTTGTAACCAAAAGTAAAAGGAACAAAGAACGATACTACACTAATTACGCGTTACTCACTTCTACGTTGCATAACATATATTAAGACGTAGGATCTCTTAAAACCAAATTCCTTCATTTAGTAAAATCAAAGCTCTTTAAAGTGTAGGTGGGCAAATTCGTTATTTAAACTTACTAGACAGATCAACTTTCAAATATAAGTAGCGTATATTTACAATCAGATTATTTTGTTGTAGCCAAATTTAAACGTTTACTTAATAATAACATAAAAGTTGACAATAAATAGAAAATAGCACTACTTTTCCAACAATCAATTTTTCAAAATTTTTACGGGACTATTCAAATTAATTAAGGATTTTCAACTGTACAATTGAAGAATGTTAAACTAATTTTTATTTTATTGTGATTTCATGTTTTACGTAATTGTAAATGCCTCAGCACTACTTAAGAGTCTTAAAGGACACGATAAAAAATACAATATTTGAATTTAATTCAAGTAAAATACAAGAAAATAAAATTAACTAAAACGAGAAGATAATTCGTAAGATCATTAGTTGCTTCTAGTAATTTGTCAATATTTAAGCGCGCAAAAAGCATAATAAGATATACGTTTGGTTCATTACCGAAACTATTTCAGATTCAATATTATATTTTTCATTATAACTTTCAATTTTTTAATTTGTTAAATTTATTTTGTTATGTGGTACTTTATTAAGTATTTGGCTATTTTATTTTATACTTTAAAAATGTTTAAATAGATTGCAGATTTGACATTTTATGTCACAAATGCTTCTTTTATTGCAATACTAATTTTATTCAAATTTTAGATATTGCATTACTTTTATTTTTAATATGTATAAATAAAATGCTTATATATTATATATTCGTTGATGTGCGACATGAGATAGTTTCGATTATGTTCTTTAATTTATAGATTTAAGTCAAGTTAGTAAGGTCGTCCACGCCTTCTAAAGGCACGATAAAAATATCACAATGAGAATAACATAAAAATATTCGTTTATTAGCGAGTTATTCACATGCACTACAGTCAGCTCTGTGAATGGGGAGAAAAAGTAGCACCTGAAAAATCTGATTTTACCGGTACTCATAAAAGTTATTTGATTTTACTCGTAAAGCTCGCTGATAGAGAATCGCGACGACGAATTAGCTTTGCAACTGGTAGTTTGTATTTTGCCCACTTTTTCCAATTGGCAGTTAGAATGAGAACGACGAATAAGAGTGGCAGAAAAAGGATAAACCAGAGGAAAAAATTTATAAGAGACAAAGTAAATATATTATACAATACATGTAAAGATATATAGATTAGTTAAAGAAAGAGGTTCAAGGATATTTTTCGTTTACCCAATTTTGTACGAATAATGAGAGATGGAAATACGGCAACGAGTCGACGTGTAGATATACATTATTACATTCAGAGCTACCAAATGTTTAAAAAAATTATTTTAACAATTTAAGTTTTCTTTATGATTTGTTAACATTTGCGACCTTTCTCCGAGTGCAATATGAAAATTCAATAAGCGCGCACAGTTAAATGTTGAATTGTTTTTTTTTCTTTTGTATTTATTAACTAACCGTTATTACCCAACGAGCTACGTAAGTCATCCGAATATGTTCTAATATTGTTAAATTCTTTTCCTACTTAGGAGGTTCTACCAGTACGTCACTAGTCAAAATAGCAACTTTATCAAGCTTCATTTACAATTCTGTAATTTTTCATCAAATTCTCAATTTTATTTTCTTTAATTTCAGAATATAGAGGTCACACTTTATAAGACACCAAAAGTGATGAAACCTTCCAAAAATTTAACTGTAGTTTCAAGTTTCTATTTACGTTTTTAATTTTTTATCAAATTCTCAATTTTAAATCCATTACCGATAGAACCTCCTCAAGATTTGTAAATTTTCAAATGTAATTGATTAATGCTCCAAATTAAAAATTTAACTGTAGTAATTTTTAAGTAAAAACAATGATTTTGTAATTTTCACTTGCTACACGATGTGTAAAAAACATCTAATATTTTCATTAATGAGTATAAAATGGCCTGAATAATAATGTAATGTTATAATATAAAGTATTTTAAAATTTACGTAACAACATAGAAATTCTAAAAAAAAACTTTTGCAATTTTTTAATGTATCTTTAGTATTTTTATAAGAAAACGAAGAAAGTATTCAAATAGAAATTATTTCAACAGCTTAAATTAAGGTACATAAATATGCAATGTCTAGTTTTATAGAAGATTCAGAATTGAGGTACTCTAACATAATTGATTTTTTGTGCAAAAAATAAATAAATAAAGTGAAAAGAACTTCATCGGATGACTTCTTATCTCGAATAAAAAAATGTAAAAAGGGAACTCAAGCTCAGCACTATGATTTAACAAATCATCATAAGGCCATGTATTTCATATAATAGCTTTAAGAAAGTAAGAAAGAGGAAATTTGCATGCGAGACGCTTGACACTGTGACTGACGAACAAAACTTCTAAATAAAAAAGGAGTTGAGCGCTATTTGCAGCTACACGTTGGTACTATGAATTAAAGTATAAACATATACGAGTACAGTCTCGATGCCGAGCGCCTAAATTTAAGAATATAGCTATTGTATATTACTAATTAATTGGTAATGAGAAGCAGATTTTATCACAATGAAGACGTTCGAGGAACACCTGTCCCAACACTCTTACCTGCTCCCCGTCTCCCGTACCCTTTTCCTAAAAAATCTAGATTTATATATAATATATTGCAAGGAATATTATGAATAAATATATTCAAATCAAGCAGTTAGGTATTACGTACTATTTGAATAAAACCGTGTAAGTAGGTAGTGGTTTCAATGGAAATTCTTCTCTTTGGTATATTAAATTTTTGGTGCTCATTTTGACATTACACAATGACGATTAGAAAATATTTCTAGAATAACATTTAATTATGTCAAAGACCATACATTATTAAAATGCTTTTAATTAATGATTATTTATTTAGTTGGTCTACTGTAAATATTTTGCTTAAAAATCATCGTGCAATGTTGAAGAAAGAACAAATATTTTTTTATTCCTAAGAGATTAAAGAAAATTAAATATTGTATCCACTACCTGACTGTAAACAAAGACTAAAAAATGAAAAATGGTGAAAAGAAAAATGAATATTAAGTACTAAGATGCGATTTACTGTTACAAGCGAATAATGGCAGCGTACCTATCCTACAAATTACACAAAAGCCATACTACCTTCTAACCATACTCTATTTCAGAGATCAAAATCTACACGAAAACAAATAGAACAGTGCGTAACAATACGCAAGCAGATGAATATATATGTATAATATATATAGAGCCAATGGCTTATATACATTATGTATATATACCACTTATATTAAATATAGAAAAGCTAATCTGATTCATCGAAAGGTGACCTCAGGCTTAAATGATATGCTCCTCACTCCTTTTATTGCTACCAAAATGTAAGGAAGTCACGAATGAAAAATAACAATAATGAGTGCTTATTTGTTGATAGAATGACCTCCATAGGTGAAACTGTCTGGAGTTACTTTTTCGATGAGCCAGCGAATTTAACTATAAGATGAGAACAGATGTAATAAAAATATAATAGAGATAATGTTTATATGAATTATTATAATTAAATAATATTATCATATGTTACAAGTGTAAAATTAAGAGTTTGTTTATGCTTTAAAGAAATTTTAGTTTTCTGCTTGTTCCCAAGGAAAAAAAACTAAGAGATAAACGGTGGAGTCAAATCCAAATGATTTACAATTGTTCTTTCTGAGCTAAAGCGATTCGTTAATTTATTTGATGAGTTTACGAAAAATTTATTTCTTTATTTTATAAAATCCATCATTTTCATCCAAGACTTTCATTTTATTCAAAAAGTAATTCAAGATTGGTGAATGCTATAGCTCAGACAGAATTAGGGTGACGGATAGAATCGGTTTATAATTTAACTCTAGATAGAGTGAAGATAAAGAAGATATGTATAGAATTTTATTATGCACCATTGTAATATTCTGTATCCCAGTTGTGACACAATATACACTGGTGTTATGTTAAATGTGAGAATGTCGTGTTTTCATTTCTTCCGACGTGACCTTCCAGTGTCTAATCTTTTTGTATGAGACTTCTTTTTCAAGAGCCATAGTTCCGAATGTAATTAAAACTGCGTTGTAATTAGCTTAATCATTGAAAAGAATAAATGATAGAATTAATAATAAATTATCAGACTTTACATTTTACTTCTATCTTTATTATCTACATTTTACTTTTATTGTAATTCTGTATTAAAATTTTTGTTGCGCTTCTTTTTTAATTACAATAAAATTTCATGATCAATATAATTTTGTAATTTTCTTAAAATTGCAATCTTTTTTCAAATGAATGAATTTATCATTTTGTATTAATTCATCAGTTCTTTTAAATATTTTATACAGAAGCTAATTAGAGTAACAATTACTTAACATTTTATTTTGTATACAAATATATTTACAATTTTTACTTTCTTAAAAACTAAAAATATATATAACTTGTCAAAAATTATTATTTAAAATTCAAAGTTAATGTAGACTGCACAAATCAATTCAAATTTAATTCTCTCACTGTCTAAGAGATCAGCCTAGTTTTAAAATTCATGTAAAAATGTATGAAAAGTAAAATAATAAATTAATAGAAATCTTCATCTGCTGTTGCAGTTGTAGATGAAGTTTGATTTTTAATTTGCTCTTGATTTAAATACATGTCAGCAATTTGCTGAGCTGATGTTGCATCCTCACAGCTCTTGTCATCCCTTACTCGGATAAATCGAGGAAAACGAAGCGATATTCCCTTTTCAGGATCAACGATGCCCTTGGCTGCACCATGAACAGGTGACAGAGAGAGATCAGCACACTTGACTTCCCACACCAATTTAGGTTCAAACCAGTGATCTGGTTCAAGACTTGAGTCACATTGGTAATATGATTTTTGTTGATCAATGACACATTCTTTTAGAGCTTCTGTATGTTTAGCTAAGTCGTCTTCACTGAAGCCAGTACCGATTTTGCAGATACTTTGATATTCCTCGTTTTCTTGATCATAGCAAGCCAGTAAAAAACCACCGTACGTTCCAGTGCGTTTTCCTTTACCAATGTATCCACCTATTACAACTAAATCCAAAGTATCACCAACTCCCTCTAAGTAGTCTTTTTTAAGTTTCAACCAATTACGTGATCTTTTAGCTATTTCGTAAGTGGCTTCTTTTTCTAGAGTTTTTATCATTAATCCTTCACAATTTCCTTTTATCGATTCATCAAGGAATTCTTGAACTTCATCCACAGTTTGAACGTCTAAGTTTTTAGCGAAGCACCATTCTCCTTCAACTTCTTTAAAGTGTTGCTTCAATAATTCTCGACGTTTTTGCAAAGGTTCTTCAACTAAGGCTTTTCCATTGAAGTATAAAAGATCAAACATAAATACGCATACTTGAACTTTGATATCTGCTTCATTAGCATCTTTGCGCTTTCTTGTACTTAGTACCTGGAATGGAAGAATTTGTTTTTTTTCTTTATCCCAAGCAACTGCTTCGCAGTCCAATACACAAGTTTTCACCTCTTCACTCTTTGTATTTGGAATGCGATTTATAATATCTGGATATTTACTTGTATTATTTTCTTGATTTCTACTGTATATATTAACATTTCCATCCTCTAAAATGTGAATTTGTGCTCTTTCTCCATCATATTTATATTCACAAGTGAATTTCAATCCTTCTAATCGTGATAAAACTTCCTGTATGCCCTTTGTAGGGTGAGCAAGCATAGGCTTTAATGGAATTCCTGGAGTAAGCTTACACTCATTTGGTAATTCTTTCATACCTTTACTAAGCAAAACTGGAATAATTTTATTGTAATTTGGGCACTGACAATAAGTAGTTTTAAGAATTAGAGCTAACTCATCGTAGTTTTGTTTAAAACTTTCATTAGATTTACCTTTTGATGCATTTAATACCTCAAAAGGACGTTTTTGTTCTGGTGGAGTCATTGCACATGCTAAAGCTATAGCTTGCAAAACCGACTGCTCTGCTAAGCCTATTCTTAGTTTTCCAGCTAAACACCTAATTAAATATCTAGCTTCACTATATCGACAAGCTACAAATAGTGATTGTATTTTATCAACTTTTTTTATTCCTGAAGAAGTTCCACTCGTTGAAGCTATCTCTTTTAGTTTTGTAAATACAGTGCTTATAGTTAGTTGAGCTGGTTGAAACATCATCTTCTGATTTGAACGACTTCCTTCTGCAATTACACCTAATAACAAAAAGGATAAAGATTGTTATATAAAAAAGTATTAATTCATTATAAAAATGTAAGTTGAATTTAAATGATATTTACCCAAATCACCAACTTTTTGCATTTCAGTTTTAATTTGAGCAAGAGTTCTACCAGTTGAAGAAGCTATTGCTTTCATTAGATTGGTTTCTGCAATTCCTAGTTCCAATCCTTCATAAGCTGGAGCAAGTTGATTAAGACATAAATATATACTGGGTAATAAATCATCGGGACTCAAAACAATTACTGAGCGGAAATAATTAGATAAAATTTCAATTATTTTTAATCTTGCAGAAATGTCTTCTATTAATTCAAAAGTTTTTGTTAGTGCCAAGTAAGGAACTTTTTGACCTTCTTTCCAAAAAGCATCATCAATCGGATGATAATTAGACGATGCTGGATTATAGCTATGACTTTCGTTTACTTGTTTAGATTTGCCAAATGTTGCTACTCCATTAGATGATAGCTTTTTTGACGATGGTGATTCTTTTCTTACACCATTTTGATCATTATTTTTCTTTTCATCGTTTTCATCGTTTTCATCATTTTCTTTTCTTTTGTCATTATTTTCACCATTGTCTTTCTTTTTTTCTTGAGAATTATTGTCTTCTTTTTTCGTTTTCTTCATAGTAGGAGACGCAGACTTATCAATCTTTGCTTTCTTGCTTTTTGGAGGTTCATCATCTTCATTATTACTTCCTGATCTTTTACTTTTATTACCTTTTGGTGATTTTTTAGACACTGGAGAATCTGCTTTTGATTTACTATTATTATCATTATTAGATTTTATATTCTTATCATCATTATTTTCAATTCTTTCAGTATTTTTCTTGTAATCTTTTGATTTTTCTGAATTTTCAGATTCATTGGATTTATTCTTATTATTCTTATCTTCTTCAGAGGAGTTATTTTCATCAACTGTTTTTTCTTGGTAAGCAAAACATTTCAATTTTTTAGATAAGGATAACTCATTGGATTTGATTTCAACCTTTTTAGATTTCATTTTAACATCTTCGTCTTCATCTGATGAAGATTCAGATTTTATTGCTTCAGTTTCAGACTCTTCTTTGTTATCCACACTTTTTTCGTCTTCATTTGATGAAGTATGTTTATTATTAGTCTTGTCATTTTCTTCATCTGATGAAGTGTCTGAATCAATAATATTTTTAAGCCTTTTATAAATAGTAGTTTTAGGTTTACTAACTTTAGCTCTTGTAAATCTTTTCTTTGGAGCATTCTCTTCTTCTGATGATTCTCCACTGTCACTTTCTTCTTCCTCCACTGGTGATTTGCATTCGTCATCTGAAACTTTTTTAACTTTTTTCTGATCCTTCTTCGCTTGATCATTGGTTCTGGAGTTCTTTGCAGGTGAATATTCTTGAGTAGTATTCACTGATATTTTGTGTTTTTTAATTTGTGGAGGCGTTTTATCCGTTGTCAGGGACTTTCTTGAAGTCGGCGATTTTTTCTTTTTGCCACTTTGATCTTTTTGACGTATGCCAGATGATAATTTACTTTTTTCTGATGTAGTATTAGTTTTTTTAACAAAATTGTCATCTTTCGAATCGGATTTTGGATTTACTCGCGAAAAAAACGACGTTATGGTACTTTGCGACATTTTCGCGCCAATCCACTTTGACTTTTAGGTTAAGTTTTTATGTATTACGCGCGCAACATTCGACACCATTATAATGGAGGCCGCTCGACTTTCGATTTATCGGAAAAAATCGATTTTTTTCGATATAAGTCGACATTTTGAAAAATATTTGAAATATTTTCATGAAGGACTAATCACTCTAAATGAATTTTTATATTTTTTTTATAAGCATGTACAAACTTAATTTAATAAAGTATTTACTAAAACATTTTTATTTCAAGTAAATTTTATTAAAAAAAAATTCTTTTGTAATTGGAAATGGCAATAAACAATGGTTGACATTGTAAATGCAAGAAGTACCTACCTATTTTGAGCAAATGACAAAAAATGAAAAAAGATAAATTTCAAAAAAAAAAAAAAAAAAAAAAACACACAAAGTAAGTCTTATAATATAAAGGAGGAAGAGAAGAAATGGAAAATAGAATAAAAGGAATAACAAAGGTGGATAAAAAAATGTAAATTAAATGAATTTGTGTATTTAATGTGCCAATATGGTGTTAAGTAAAAATTTTCAATTCAATAAAGAATAATTTATTGAAAATATCTAAATACAGTTTTATATAGATTTATTTTGTTTTTTATGAAAAAAATTGTAAGTTTGTAAAACAACATTGGGTGATATACAATAGATAGTACGTATTTGTTTTTCATATCTTTATAACAAAATCAGCAAATCATTTTACAGACTTCCATTGATTTTTATGGTATATCCCTTATTTTTGTAATTATATATTAAAATTCCTACAAAAAAAATGAAAACAGTATAAATAAAACACAAGAAAAACGAGTCCTTAAAAGGCTTATAAGTTTTATTTATAAATTAAACATTACTTTTTTGTGCTCTAAAAAAAGAACATGCCAAAGTGATACTCAGTCCATTAATTGGCCTACAATACAAAGCTACAGCCTAGTAAAGCTGGGCCAAATGTTTCATCTTCATTCTTTAGTATGATTTTGGTGCAGAGAAAAAGAAACAGAAATAAAGGCGAGCCTTCGATAAAGCAAGTTACAAAGAAGAACGCATATACGTATAATGGCAGTTGCACTTGCACTTTGTGCCAAGTAATATGTTCTTATAAAAGAGGAGTTTTGATTAACTGTGTTCAATTTGATTTTCTTCTTAAAAAATCAATATTTTATTCTTCCAATAACTGTTCTGTAGTAAAAATTAGTTTGAGTGACTTTAATGTTACATAGAACAAATTTTAGAATTGTAATAATATTCATAATACAAAAGAATTAACAGTATTGCTTTCGTAAGAGAAAACCAATAAACAATTAGCGTTATGATGTAATTACAATTTTGACACTAGGATACCCAAAAGAGTAAGAGAGAATTAAAAGTAACATTTTCATTACTTTTAATTCTTACTTTCATTAAAATTCCACTCTTCTGTTCATATACAAAGTTCTTATTGTTGTCCCATTTACAATTACACCAATCGAACAATATTTATTTCCTGTTTAATAATTATTGTGTATATAAAGTTATAGTTGATATATTACTGTTTTATACCTGAATAATTGCAATATGTTGCTCTTAACTCTCCAAATTAATTGGTGACTATTTGGAGTCTTACATTAATAAATTTGTAAGGCTATTAAAAATAGTCTGTTCGTTGGATTACAGAGCAAAAGCATTAATTGATATGACTTGTTTTTCTGTCACATATGTTCAAGGCACTCTTGTTAAAGGCTCTCATCATTATCCAAATACAGACTTTATACAAATTTTTTTACAAAAAAGAAAAATCAAGGGGATAGTGAGAGCCTCATCATACATTACTAGATGGTGAAATCATAGATTGCTTACAACAACAAAAAATAAGACATAATGTGACTGATAAACTCTTTCATTTCCATGATTCGCGATTTTCTTCTTTATTCATTTTCTAATAATATTGGAAACCTTTACTTAACTGCATCACAGATTTCAGTTATTTACACATACAAAATCGTATCTTTTCAAACAAAAATTGAATTTAATTGCCGTAAAATTAAATGTACATCATCATATCAAAAAGATTTTATGAAAAATTGATAAAATTCAATAATTTGCAAATTTAATAAATTTAGTTTGCATAGCAGATCAATATTATTGAATATAAAATAAGATTTTGAAATGTTAAACCTTTTCCTTCAGTAAAGGTAACCATGGTATACAAAATTAACTTTTTTGCACAAGCTTTTATAAAAAAATACAGACATTTACAAATCAGTCATCAGGAAGAATTGCAATCCGAATCTATCAAGGATCTCAACCGTCCAGATGTAGCATGATGAGCCTTCAAAGTGAAGTGCTTATTCGTCGGTATACGGTATAAAAAGGTATACATGTACAATAATTATATAATTCGATCGGATAGAGTGTTCGCCCTTTGTTCCACTCATCGAATAAAATCTCTCCTTTAAATATTTGCAATTTAAATTAAAGCTAATGTACATTTCTTCATTCCATTAATTCATTATTTGCTTTTATTACTATGCCTTAAACTTTATTTCACTACATATCTGAAATATAATTAGTGCATTTGCCTGTCGCTAACCGAACGACTAGGCTAGCGAAGGAACGCACCGATTTTTTGTTCCTAAATTCGCACAAATATTACGTCTCGCTAGAAACTTATTTACAAAAAATAATTTTAAGGAAAGATTTACAGTAAAAATCATCGAGAAATCAATTACAATCGGATGCAGTATGCAGTATTTTGTTTGACACTGTAAACTACATCTAAATTGTAAAATATATTTTTTTTGAAACATAGAGTATCTAAAAATATTTGAAGAAAACTGCATATATAAATTGCTTAATTAGTCTTACAATATAATACAATTTAGTTTTAATAAAATAAAATTAAAAGAAAAAAAAGAAAAAATATTTAAATATTTGAATATGTTTGCAATGATTTCAACTGTATGTTTCTCCTTATCACGCGCCAAATCTATTTTTCAGCCATTACTTTCATTTGTGTATGCGCATTGAGTGACAAAATATTGTCAACTCCGCTTGTGTAAGTTTGTTGAGATTTTACAGAGACATAAGGCTGCTATGCTATGCATAATTGGAAACTGCAAAACACTGCAGTACCATTTGGTTACATTATTATTTATTCGTCACAGATTATTATTGTTTGTTATTCGTCACATTTGTTATCATAAAATAAATTTGGTCTCAAGTTGAAGAAGTTAATGATTGAATTTTACGTTAAATTATTAGTAAAAGAAAAATTAGTAACTTTACAAATTGTCGTTAAGGATTCATTTAATGGTACTACAAGATAACAAATATTCATCACCAGAAGAGTCAAACTATTTAAAAAAATTAATATTGTTTCAAATATACAGAAAAGATAATTGAAGCTCAAATTTTTGGTCATAATTTAGTTTATTTAATTCTTGTTAATGTTAAGATTTTTCATGAAAGTAAATTAATAGTTTAATTTTTTAAAATAGTTTTCTCCGTTTTTCTGGTATTTAATTGATCACGTCGTTTCATATTGAAACTTAAATATATAAGCGAAACGATAGCGTTATAAGTCATTTATAATAAAAAGTGCCATCGCACTTGATATGAGTCTTATTGCTTGCATTCCGTCTTTATAAAACCCTAACTTGATAATTGGATTACATTAGTATTAATTGACTGTGCACATTATTACGTATTTTCTAAGTTTTATTTAACACTTTTTATCTGGTAGTAGAATAAACCCTTTAGTTCTTTTACCAACAGCGAAGCAAGCCAAAGTACTGCATAAGCAGTCACAGAGATATGTAAATGTGAGCTCACTGAATTTATTATTTTTTTGTACACGAAGGATAAGGCGAGTAGAGGGACGCTAAATGTTCTTTTCTACACCTTTTCTCAACTAAAAATTATCTTCCCTTATTGCTTTTCGTCGTTATTTTTATTTCTCACACATTAAGATTATTAAAAAGTGATACTAATACCGCAAAGATTTTGCCGATGATTTAAAAAAAGTTATATTAACAGATAATTTAAAGCACTGTAACTATTTAAATTAAAACAATTAGTTAGTTTCCTGATTCAAATTTGTTATTATACTAATTGAACGAGCAGAGTAGAGAAAAAAAATTCGCGCATTATGCGTTATCCTCACTTATTAATAGCATCTTTAGCATTCAAGCACTTTTTACTCCATTACTAAATGATTTAAAGGTATCGAATTTTATACTAGCAATAAGTTAATGTTAATATGAAATTTAATCATTTTTGCACTCATAAGTCATCGACAAAAAGCGACATCTAACAATTTCTAAAAAAATAATATAAGAGAAATTTTTTAAAATATCCCTTACGGAATTCTTTCGATTCTAATTTTTGTCGAAGACATTTTACTTCTATTGTACCTTTTTAATTCCGCTTTAGACAATTCGTCTAGATTTGCTGAGCAAACTCGACGATACGTATTTCAAATCATCAATTGCGATTTATAAAAAGTGTATAAACGCATGAAGGGTGTTGATTTAATCCTTTCTCCTTTCACGTATTTACATATTGCGAATTGCTTCTGTCTCAACGAAATCAGTAATCGTTATTATTGCCTACCCAGTGAGCGATGCAATTAACCGCTGTGAAGTTTTGTCCTTCGACGAGATAGGTGCAGGTTTACGCTTTTTGAATGACGATAAACATCGTGGCTGTGTCAGCTGCAGCCACCTATTATAATAATAGATTTAAAAAAAGTTCTTTTACGTTCATCATGTTTTTCTTACACATTTTTGGTATGAAAATATGTTTTGTGAATGATTAAATTACTTACAAGTTATTCGACGGCAAATCCACAAGTTTCTTCCACTGCCTGTGTTAGTTTGTCCAACATTTTTTTATAATTTGGATAACTCTGTGGGATATCGATTCGGTTGAAACAAGTGTGTGCCTTTGGCAAGTTCTCGCTAGGAGCGTCCACCGCATGTATTGTGAAAAGTCGAGGCCCTGCTGCTCCTGTTGATCCTGAATAAAATTATCGCATATATAAGTGATTATCCAAACGAACATTATAAAGTTTTTATGACTTCATGGAACATAATTGATAAAAGATAACAATATTATTAATTTGGTAAAAAGAAATTATGTACCTTGTAAAGCCTTAAATCCTTGCAAGGGAACTCGTGAACTACCAGTGACAAATTGCAAGAGCCTCGCACGCATCTCCTCCCCATACGATTCAACGATCTGCCAGAACCATTTAACGACGGCCGTGTCGGGTGTACAATTCTTCAATCGAGTGTTCTGTTTCCAGTCGTTGATGTCGATCGTACCCAAACCTCCGATGACCAGCTCGAGTTCACGTTCGTCAAAGGGTCGCAGCAACTGTGACGGTATCAACTCATGGAAGCCCTTTTGGAGGGCCAAGAACTGTTGCTCGATGCCGCGCATGAAGCGGTAGTTCACGTAGAGGCGTACATATTCCTTCTTGTTCTCTTCAGTCACTGGAATGTCCTTACCACCAGGTTTCAACTCGTGGTTTTTCAGAACACCAAAGCTGCTATGTTCCACTGAGAACGTAGCGTCTAGTACTCCGTCTATGCTGTTCTCACTGTGCGGATGAAAACAAAGTATTGAGAATTTTTTAATTAATCAGAATTCTTTTTAAGATGTAAAATTATAAAGAAATTACAGCATCCACGTTAAGCTGCGATGAAGCTCAGGATCGACGCCCTCGATGTCGCTCAGTGTTATAGCTTTATTAAGCAACATCTTGTAGAATGGAGTAGTGAAGCCGCCGTCGATGTGGTGGCCGTGAAAGACAGCGACGCCGATTATCCTGCCGGCAAAGTGGAAGTATGACAGGTGTTCCGGATTTATGCCGGAGTCGGCGTTTATTTGCAGCGTATAGTTGTCGTCTCTTGAATACTGAAATAAACCGTATTGCGGGTTGAGCATCTCATGGGACAGTAGATACAGCCATTCGCGTGCCACACCACCGTAATCAAGTCCCTCTTCTCCTCTAAACTTCACCATAAGTCTTTTTCGCATGTCCTTCGGCCTCATCTTCATTATCAGTCTATATGATTCCTGTAAATTCATTAAATATTTTGACTGTTTTTCTTTGGTTAAAGTAAGCTGCTACATGCATTTTTGTGAACAATAGAAGGAAACGTGTTCTACGTGAGAAAATTATAAGGTCATTGTTGCATCAATCTGATATTCTAAAAACTTTATTTCCATTAAGGGAAAAAGTAAGGTGTTTACAAAATTATTGACTACATCGACACAAGCAGCACACTACATTTAAAACTCGGATAAAGCGCTTTATTAATATTTACCTCGAATATTTCGTTTCTCGAGACTTCTAGTCTGCAATGGCCCGTTTGTGGCTGAAGCGCGTTCAGCTCCGCTCTCAAGCATTTTAATTTGGCCACCAAGTCCCGTTTGTATTTTGGAAGTAGCTCGCTCTCCATCAACTCTTTTGGTAAATCGGACACGGTTTGTCCGTTAGGCGTTGCTGGGGTTTCGTCTGAAAAATTCGCAACAAGTCAAGTCAAATAAGACAATTGCGCCGATGGAACAAAAAGTGCGATAACAATGAAAGAAACGATACTTACTCGTAGGAGTATTATTGTTAGTTGCACCATCGGTCCTTGGCCTTTGTTGATTGACATTCTGAGGAGTTGCCGGTGCCGCCGCGGGAGTGGTCGCTCCAGCAGGCTCAGCCCTCGTCGGCGTCGCTACGTTGTTGGTATTCGGCTGCTGAGTCGCCGCTCCATTTTGCCTCCTTCAACACGCACAAAGGATTACGTAAATTAAAAGAATGCCTGGATTGCTTTCAAAAGTGAGAAAAAAGAAGAAAGAAAACTATCGCGCGTAAACTTTTTACAAATTCTACTGGATCTGTATAAAAAAAAACACAACAAATTGCGTCATTAATTTTGAAATATAATACAAATCTGTGTTAAACCTTAAGATAAACTTTCGTAAATTAAGCATACCGCGAAGTCTTTTCTGTTACACTGCGCAAACAACGTCTACCTCCAGTGCTTAGAGACGCTCTGAATGATCCACTCCCCGAAGTCGCTCGCTATTATTTGCTGAATTCAATTTTATCAACACTTATTTTTCGCTTAGAGCGAGAGCAATAAATTTTTACGGCCGGCAGCGCGTCACACACCCAAATGGATTCGTATAGTGGCTCTTCCTATTCAATTTGAGAAGGAAAAGTGCACAAGTATAACGAGACTAGGCACAATACATTTATGCTTGCAAAAAGTCGCAATGTAATGTAGATAAGCGTTTACGCATTAAACAAATAAGTGACGTATTACAAGCGATTATTGAATATTTTTATAAAAATATCTGATTTAGAGAACTCATTTCTTTCTTAAAAAAATAAAGTATGATTTACGGTATTTCGTTTTTGTAATTTTTCTAAGTAAATTTAATCAAACAAATAACTTAATTATAAAATTATCCGTCTCCGAAGTTTGATAATGCAAAATACATTTTACTAATTTTTAACGAATTACCGCACTTTTATAGCCAACTATTTGCAGAAGAAAGTAAGCGTTGGAGTGCTTTTTGTAAAGAAAAGTATCTCCATGCAATATTTACATTTAAGACACACTGAAATATAAAAATGTCAAAACTAAAAGCGATCTCTGTATTTTTTAAGCGTTAAATGGTGTTGTGCATCAGGCTTGGCAGGGCTAGACTCACTTGAGCAAATTATTGATGATTTGCGAGGAGAGCCGGGGATCGGTGAACTGAGTCGTCCGGTTGTTGTGATCGACAAAGTAGACCCGGCCGCTCTGGGTCTGGCGCATTTCCCAACCACTGGGCAATGGGCCCAGCTCCAGCTCGTTCGCGGGCAGGTCACGGGGGATGCGCGGGTCGTGCCACGTCGATGAACCCGTCGGCACGTGGTAGAAGTACACCTGGCCCTGCTGCGTCTTTCTCATCTCTGCAATTCAAATTATCAATGGGTCTCTGCAGTAATACAATAAATTTATGAATTCACATTACATTTTTATCTCCTACATTTATTTAGTAATTTGGGGTTTGACTCCATTTTTTTTACATATATTTTATTAATGCTCTTTAGTGTAAACTAAGACCGAAAAAGCAGTAGTTTCTACAGTTTAGTATAAGTAATATCCGCTAGTCTATGAAAAAGTAAAAATGCTAAATTTCTTAAAGTAGATCTTATTCCATAGAAAAGTAGGTTTGGCAATTCTGTAAAGCAGATTCTATTAAAAATTCGGAAATTTAAATCAACTTTTAATTTCACAGTTAAATCTACTGTGTAGAATATATGTAAATTACTCATTTTATTGTCGGTGAAGATTAAGGTACTATTAATTCATAAATTCTGTAACAATTTTTATGTTCGAAATTTATTTATGTTTATTAAAATGCTGGGCTGATGGAATTTTATCAACACAGTGAATAAAAAATTTCTTTAAATATTTAAAGAGAGTCGTTGAATCAGCACAGGTGTGAATATTCGTCACCTTTAAATGTATACATTTTTAACTGAATAGCGCTTATAAAATTTTAAATCATTAAGTGCGTAGTCTTATTCAAATTGTTTTCAACTGGGCATTAAATATGGCTGATTATTACTATTAATTTGAAACGTATTTATTAGCATATTAAAAAACATTAAATCATGATTGAAAGTTTCATCAATTAGTTCAAGTTTTCTTCTTGCTGAATTAAACAAAAAACCGTATCACATAGATTATCGTCAATTTGAAAATACACGTTGGTATCTGAGTGTCTAAATAAACAAATATATAGCGAAACTATTTTTACTCAAAGATAGATAAAAGAGTATATAATCTCTTGATAATTGGAATTTCAGATTATCCATTTCCATAATCAACGGATTTTTATAAATCGCAATATCTGGTAACCCAATGAAAAGTATAAACTTTCGATATGTAATTATAGTACACTATTTTTAAACAGCACATATCTAATTGAATTTATAATGAATTAAAAAAAAATCGATAACTGGAAACGATAACAACTTTTTTCTTCATTAAATATTGGAAGAACCTGCGGTGTATAAGGAAGTAATAACTGTATAAGCATTTCCACGCGAGAAAGTAAAAGGCTTATTAAGATGAGCAGATAACATTTATGAAAGAGGATCCGCACATCGGTATCTCATTACATTATTCTAGCGAATGCACAGACCATCACAGCGAGTGGCAATGGAATTTCAAGTTCGCGGTAGGCATGATGTTTGATAAAACAACGTTTCATCCCACGCTCCTTTTGTTTCCAATCTTGAATGAGACATCGAAATTTTGTGAAAATTAGTAACATCAAATAAAGGCCCACGAGAAAGGCGGGGCTAGATTGTGACAAAAAACGCCTGGGTTTAAAATCTTTCGATGAGTCATGTATACAGTTCACAAGATTTTTTGTCTATGAAAAGTTCGGATAGTACCGTTAGTCCCTTTAGAATTTTAATGTAGTGTTCTTTTAAAAACTCGCTTTTTTGCAACAAAAGAAAATATTATTTTTACCTGTTTGTAGTCGATAAAGAAGCTCTTTTTTCAATGAATAATTTTTTTTAATAACTCAGTCATTTTAAAACAAAAAAAAACTTAATTAGCTCACATTCTTGAAGAGAAACGACAGTAAAAAATTCTTAAATTTTCTTTTAAACCATATGAAATGTTAAAAAGTTTGAAAATTTTAACTTACAAGTTATGTTTATGTTATTGTACATTAGTCAACCAAGAGTTCATTCAATGCCATATTGAACTCTTTTCTTTTAATGAATCATAAAAATTAACAATAATTGACAATTAATTTTAAGCGTTCAATTTCTTTTCATTATATAGGGATTATTGAAAATAATGAATACTCTAAATGCTACATAATTAAATTATGAAACATTTTTATTTAATTAAGCTGCAGGAAATCTGATCTTTTAATTTATTTGATTACTTTAGAGCAGTGCAAAAAACAAATTTCATGTCTTCACAGACATTAGTCAATATTTTTAAAAAAAGTACAATAGTTTTTTTCTTTCGAAATGAACTGTAACTCTAACAAATGTTACTATTATTACTCGTGTAAGTTTTACAAAAATTTGTTATAACTTTTTCAAAAAACGTGAGTCTATGAGGACCATAAAATTTGACTCTTGCAATTTTGAACAGATTTTTTTCTCTGTAAACCCTTAGTAAATATTAAAATTCTTACCATAACCGCGAGGCAAATCAAGCGGCTGTGCCTCGGTCCTCCTCTCGCTAGCCTGTCCAGCGGCGTTTCTATTCCTACTGGGTCTGCTGGGCCTTCTGGCCTGACTGCCGGTGTTCGCGGGTCTCGCGCTCCCGTTACTCGGCGTTTGCGGCTGATTGCCGTTGGCCTCGTCACCAGGGTTGGCGCGCGGTGGTCGGGCGGGTCGCGCCGACGAGGGCGGTGTGGCCCTCGCCGGAGCTGTGGGCTGCGTGGGTGTGCCCCTGGGCGTACTTTGGGTCGAGGTGCCGCCGCCGCTGCCCTGTTCGCGATTAGGGCTCACGTCACCGCTCCACGGCTGGCCGCCCTCAGCACTGCTCTGTCGTCTCGAGGCATTAGGACTTTCGTTGCTACCGCTCGGTGAGTTTGGTTCCAGGCAAGCAACAGGCGGTGGCTCCGGGCTCGTTGGAATTATCGCATTATTAGGCCTGCAATGATTAAATTGTTAAGAATTTTATTTTTTTTTATTTACTTTGTAAAGCTTTATGAGTTAAGGGGGCCAGCCTGGGTTAAATTGAAAAAAATACACTTTCCAGTATAATAGGTATAGCAATTGTATTCATCACTTTTGATTGCTGGAACTTTTTACACTTTAATTACTCGCACAATTTAAGCTATTTATGCATTATTAAGATCCAAACAGTGTTCTTTACCTCTAGTATTGTTCCATCAAAAACATTTAAAATTTTTATTTATTTGTCCACTTGCCATAGCTTTTTTCTCAATAAAGTAACTTATATGTCACCGGACCAGGTTTAAAATACTCTTCATTACCTGCACTTCAGATGTATCGGATCACTTTTCTGAAAAAAATTACATAAAAATTATTGTAGACACTTTTTGTCCAAAATATTAGGCAATTACTAATATTTTGCACGAAAATGTCTACAACAACTGTTTATGTAAATTTTTTCAGAAAAGTGATCCGATACATCTGAAGTGCAGGTAATGAAGAGTATTTTAAAGCTGGTCCGGTGACATATAAGTTACTTTATTGAGAAAAAAGCTATGGCAAGTGGACAAATAAATAAAAATTTTAAATGTTTTTGATGGAACAATACTAGAGGTAAGGATCACTGTTTGGATCTTAGTAATGAATAAATAGCTTAAATTAGTTAAAGTGTAAAAAGTTCCAGCAATCAAAAGTGATGAATACAATTGTTATACCTATTATACTGGAAAGTGTATTTTTTTCAATTTAACCCAGGCTGGCCCCCTTAAGGAACAATGAGATTAGACGAATGAAAAGAATATTTTATAAGTGTACATCTTTTACTTTGAAGAACTAAATTTTCTTTGAATAAAACAATAATGATAGAGTACTCTAATTTAAATATATGTATAGTGACTGCAAATAAAATGAGTCAGTGTTTAAAAGAAGTTAAAAGAGAAAATAAAATAAGATAACCTGAATGCAATATTAACGCATGAAATCGTTAAAAAAGAGAAAAATTAGATTTAATGTGTTAAGAGATAAAATTAGTTTTCGCAATAGTAACACTTGTCTGAAATAGAAATGTGAAAGTAAACTTGACTGGATTTAATAACTTAAAAAAATAGACTTTTATAGAAAATAAACATTTTACCGTACTAATTACGTAACATTATACAAACTATTAAAGTTTAAATAAATCACAAATAAAATTTAATTAGAATATCTTTTTATACAGAAGTTCCAACTTCAATAGAACGTAATTCATGTACTCGTGATTTAACAGCTTAATCTAATTATGAATTATATTATCTTAATCTGCACATTGAGAAGTATAAGATATCTTGACTCAAAAATAGTCTGGTTAAAATTTATAAAAAGAAGCGGTTAACTTCAGTGTTTTCAAGTGGAATTCCTCACCGTGAATTCGGGCGGATCCATTGTGTAGTTCGAGTATAGTGGTTGACGTAGTAGAGTCTGCCGCTTTGGGTCCTGCGCTCCTCCCATCCGTCAGGCAGATCCGTGGGGCAGCTGAGGTCGCCGAGAACGTCGACGACGGCATTGTGCCCGACGGTGTTGCTGACGGCTCCGTTATGACCGTCGCGCGACAATAAAGACACAACGATTTGGCCCTTTATGACGTCCGTATCGTCCGAGTGAGCCTTGCTAAGGTCCAGTCTTTGATCTGCAGGAAAGAAGAAGAAAGTAAATAAAATTTTCAGCTGATAAGCGAGTGGACGCCGACCGTCTGGTGGGAGAGAGTCAACGCTCGCGCGTTTATACGCGAAAACGCACGAGAACTGCTCGCAGCGCGTTGCGCGATAAATTGCTCTCTAATTATATGCATTCATGCTTCATTAGTCTTTCCACGCGGATCCCCATTACCACGATCCTTTTTTTTCAATAGTTAACGTTACCACTACGTGTTTACACAATAAATACGCGTTACAATCGTATGTTTCGTTGACACACTTTTTGAGAAATTTAACGCCTGTTTTTGATCTGACAAATAAAAAAAAAAACAAGCTTGTGTCTTAACATTGCGATCTATGTGTAATGAGAGGTTTATAATTGCTGTAATTACATCCAGTATCCTTGAGCCTTTGAATAGTGTTTGACAATATTCGCACGCATCCGAGGAAACCTCCACCTTGTTTTTTGTGAATTTTTCGGTGATTCCATACTGATATGGTGATACCATCGTTTTTTCCAATGTACCTGCAAAATAATTTATTTAGCTTGTTAATTTGATTTATTTAAATTAAATGTTCGAAAAATAATTCTATTCATTGAAACTATAGATGCAAATGAATTGATTATAATTAAAATACTGCCTGCATATATTTTCATTTGTTTATAAGTTTAAATTGTGCAACAGATATTTCATTTTGTTTATTGTAAAATTATAAATAGATGTGTGATGATATAATCTACATTGACCTTGTTTAAATCAGTTTCCATGCAAGAAATTTTTTTTATAAGATTACATTATCAGTTACAAATTAACAATTAACTTACAAGTCATAATGTTGATTCCACTTTGGATCTAGAGTAGCTTTACATGTGTCGGTGCTGTGGCACTGACCAGAACCATCGACAGTTATTTTGGCGAAAGGATCAGGCAAACCTAGAAATGCAAAAGAATTATTATATTTTAAGCCTCTTTAACTTAATTATTTCTAGTATGCGTATTACTTACGAAATAGATCTTTTCTTGCTAGATTGCGAGCACACAAGACTGCAAAGATTAAATAAACAAATTAAATGTAATTTATAGGAAATATAATTTTGTAGGACGAATAATAATTATTATTAATATTTAAATTAAACTTAGAGTAATGAAATTTGACAAATTTTAGAATGGAAGAGAGGGACATTAATCCGAATGAACGAGTGAGGCTAAGTGAAAGAGCTGTTGGAGAAAGAAAAAAAAATTAGCTTGCTGCAGAATTATCAATTAGGAAAAAGCGAGCGCGTCTTTTTATACGGCGAACGACGGCGTTTCGAGGCGGACGACTTCTCTCCCTCTTTAGATGAATTCAATTGGCAGCTGGATTAATTAAACTTCATTTACAGCCAAGTTTAAGAAACCAGAGTCACCGTGGGTCCGCAGACCTTTTTTTTATTCTATGCTTCAGGCTACTATTTCTAGAAATACCTAAAGCTGCAAGGTATTTTCATACCAAAGAAGATCAATAAAATTCAAGAGTATTTTGGGAATCTAAAGTCACTTTTTATGAATTTAAAATTTAACAGTAAAATAAATTATAAACTTGAAAATTTACTAATCTTCAAATTATTTGAAATATAATAAGAAGTTCTATTAGAGAAAAAGCAATTTTTCAACAATTTTGGAAGATAACACATTAATTTTAAACGATTGTAAAAGTGTCTGTCCTCCTTGTTGGAGCAAATAAATTATACGATTCTTGAATTATCAGATCTAATCAAGCCTAATCACAACTATGCCCTCAATGAACCTGTCACTTGCTTTGCTCTAAATCACTTTGTTGTAATCTACTCTACTTTATACTTTAAAGCATTATATTCACGCGAGAGATTAAAACATTTACGTATTGGCAATTTTCAAAGAAATTCGCCTCAAGTCAATCGACTAAACATCAAACTTGTACAGAGTTTTCAATTTTAAATGGAAAATCAATCAAACTCAATCAGCTCTCATTAACAAGTTAAGATTGATGATCCAAGCAAACCGCTTGTATTAATAACTGACTGGACTGCTCCGAAAGCAGTATTGGACAAGATCTTTTCACACTGGAAGCAAAGCGAAAAAATTTATCGATCACTGTGCAATTAGAGAATGTTTAAAACACTTTGAACATTGATATTTCAATTCCATAATTGAATGGATCTCTCATCCACCTCTGCACTTGTATTTTGCAAGAATAAATGACAGTAGCAGGAAAGTGACTGGAGCCTCGTCCTGGCTGATCTGACACTGGAACGGAGCACTCCCTGCAAATACATGCACTAAATTGCTGGTCGACCCCCACTGGAGCAAGCAAGTGTGGCACGCGAACATCATCTCCCAAGCCCGCAGAAAAAAGTGCAGCGTGACACCGAGGGGGGGCGACGCACCAGCATTCTCCCTTGCCCCTGCCCTCCGCGAAGGCGAGCCGCTCCGCGAGCCCCGCGACGACGTCCTGGCCCTCGCCCCCCGGAGAAGAGGCGCCAGGGCGCATCCATCTCTCTCTCTCGCACTGTCCTCCGCGGCGGAGCCATATTGAATAATGCACAACAAAAACAGGGTATGCGAGGCGCACGGCGAGGAGGAGGCCGCCTCGTCGCCGGCCCCCCCCTGGCCAGCGGCCCCTGCCCCGCGCACTCACTCGTCAGCCGGATCTTGGTCGCCGCGGTCCTCCTGCTACCGCCAGGATTCGACATTCTCGAGGCACATTTGAAGCTATGACTCGGGGGAGCGCAGCCGCGGCGCACACGCACACACAGCCCACGAGTGCCCGCTCTCTCACCGTTGCATGCAGCGCACTGCGCGCCGCCGAGCGCGTACCTCTCTCTCTCTCCCTCGCTCGCGCCGCGCCAAGTCAAGTGTGCGTCCGTGAGCGCCGCAGACGCCGTCTCGCTTTTTTGCCCGCGGGGAGAGGCGAGCGCGGTCCTGCCCTCTCGCTCTCGGCTGCGCTTTTCTTTTGTGTGGCGCGCACACCAGCGAGCGCCAGCTCAGGCTCAGTCTCGAGTGCCCGACTGCGGCCGCAATTTCTGGCTTCTTTTGCTTTCAGCCACGGAGCTGGCAGTCGCTGGACAGAGCGAGCAGCTTATTTCGAGCGGATGCTTCGGCGGAGTTGGCTCCATCGTGCTTAGGCGGCTCAACGGACGCGAGCGTCAGCGGCTGGCGATTGCAGACCAGGCTGAGGTGCGCGAGGAATCGAGAATGATATATCGATATCTGCACGTCACTGTAAAGGCGGCAAATTTTAAATTTTTTTCATTTTCTTTCAACGATTCTAGACTCGGTAGAGCTTGAGAAAATTAACATTAAAAAAAGAAGTTTCAAAAACGGAAGAAAGTTCGCTAAACCAAGTCTGAAAGGGTTAAAATTGTACTAATTATTCGGTAGAAAAATAGAGTTACAAGTTGAAAAATCAGTAGGCAATTTCATTGGGTAAAACTTAACATAAAAAAAGCTGCTCGTGCGCTATACTGCACTTTTGTTGTAAATACCCATTTCTTATGGATACCAATTTTTTGTATTGTCTTTTTTACGTGATAAAACGTAATTTATTTAAAAAAACTATTAAAATTAGTATTAAAAAAAATTTTCATATGAATACTTCGTTATTAGATTAGACGACCTATACGCGTACAGATTATGTTGCCATATTATTTGCACAATGAAATTGTCTAATTATCTATTTTCTACCTCTATCATATGTCGAGAGCACTATAGTCAGCAATTCGGGATTTTTGGCTTGGTCCCTTCTATTATTAAAAAAGATTAGGCTATTAGATAAATGTTTGTAAAAAAATACATACAGTAAACGAAAATTTCGATTGTCGATAAAGAAGATCTCTGCAGGCGAATACTCCAACATAATTTGAAAAAGTAGATAAGTGCCAGTTTAAGCCAGACAATTGGCGCGTGTTTTAATTGAAGTTGACTTGCATTTAATTCTTTTAACTTAGTGAGTTACTGAATCAACTTTTTTAAATGCAAATCTTTATGCAAAAAATTATAATTAAATACATAAATATATAATGCTGTGCGAACAACTTAACATCGTAAACTTCTTTTTTCAGAGTTATATTATTTACATTAGGATTATTTTCTGTTTATTTACCGACCGAATAAAAGTCAAGGTGCGAGATAAGAATATAATTATTGCAATGATTGTAGATCATCGGGTTGCCACTTTATCTTCTAGTATAAGGCACGCTGTCTAGCGGTTAAGTTCATAAACTACGGATTGGTCGAATTTTCTTAATCCTTTTTTTTAATCCGTCACTATCGCGAGCCAGCAATTGATCGATACCACTTACGTAAGGCAAATTTTACTCTTACATGTCTATGTATAAAGTAATAACAACCACGCATACCATTTTGTGTAAAACTAATAATAGTGAAAATATTAATTACTCGAACTTTCAATGGGTTTATATAAGAATTGAATGTTTAACTTACGGATAGACTGTAAACCAAAATTTTAATTTAATCACCGTCTACAAATAGGTGACTTGGTGAATGAAAATTCAAGAATGTTTTTAAATTAACTATTTGCAAGTTAATTTTTTTTAATATTAGAATTTTTTAATTTGATGTTATCGCGATGTAGCAAAACGTAAATTAATTAAGTATTTTAAAATGTTAAAATGTGCATAAGATGAGCCTTATAGTACGTTTAACTGGCGCTGTTACAGTTAAATGAAATGTATTTTTATTTGGAACTTGACCTTTAGTATAATTATAAACTCAAGTCATCGCCATGCGCTCATCGAAATCAATAAATTACGTTCACATTGATTTACTTTTGCAGATCTAACTGATGCTGGGTTAAAACGTTTGATCACCTTCCTTTGTCATAGCATGGTTAATAGAGCAAAATCATGGTACGGCTTCATTTTTTGTTTACTTATTAATTTAATAATATTTTTTTTTAACCATTCATTTAACAGGTTTAACAAAAATCTCCTATTTTCGCTGTCAGGCTCTTTTAAATACAATCGAGGCACTTATCATACATTCATTATTTTTTAATCTATAGTAACTACTTGACATCCATTACAGGACTTGTTTTACAGAAATATGCGTTAAAATCGAAACATTTCTACAACGTTAATATATTTTATAATACTCAAAATCTTATTTTTTTTTTATAAAATCCTATTAGAATTATTAATTATTTTTATCTAAGGTGAAATAGTCAATTTCTTCCCGCAGTTGAAAATGGTAATTGAAATGAACTTTGGAAATCAACGGTAACTTAATATTCGACGAGTATTTAGATATTTGATTGAAAACGTTGATTTCTAATGTTGATATTTAAAAGCAATTTTGTTTGTGGTATAAATGTTCCAAATAAATATTTACAAGGAATCCTGTTAATGGTGAAACTATATGTTAATGAAGTTGAAGCTGCAGCGTTGAAAATCAACGTTAAAATTTAAACTTTTCGATAAAATATTGCAATAATCGTTGAAAATCAAATTAAAATTTTATCAACGTTAATGTGACTTTTCAACTCGCTAACATTTACTAGATATTTTTCTAATGCACACTTTCGTATTAGTTTTATCAGCTCTAAGAATAAGATTTTCGCGCGATATTCTCTTAAAAACTTGCAGCGATAATCACCATTTTCATGTGAATATTCTTAGCTAATTCGCTCAGCTGAAAACCTTGCACTGCTTTTTAAAAAGTTATGGTTATTCACTGAGTATAAAATCAAACTCAGTTTGCTCAGTGAACTTTTCACGATAAGACTTTTTAAGAGAACAGATACCGATTTAAATATAATTTTTTTTTCAGAATGACACGTGTGCCATAGTCTTTCACCGGCGACTGCTCAGACCTGCAACTGATGCATCGAAGCTTTAATAAATAGAAGCAGAAGAAGTTATCCAGCATCGACGATGAACGGCAACCTGGTATGCTCGACTCTCTGCTTGACTCAAAGCGTCGTCTTGCTCCAGGACGACGACCGGCCCATCGACAGCCCGGAATCCCGCTACGAGCAGCTAAAGGACGCCATCAGCAACAAGGACCACGGCACAATTACGTGGCTTCTAAAGGAGGGTTGCCCGACGAATCTCCCCTCGGCCGACCGACGCGGCGACTCGGCGCTCCACTTGGCGGTGTTGACCGGGGACCGGGACGCGCTGCGCGCCCTGCTGGCCGCCGGCGCCCGCGTCGCGGTGACCAACTCCCACCGTCAAACCGCCCTGCACCTCGCCTTCGAGCTCGGCGACCTGCCCATGGTGGACGCGCTGCTGCGCGAGTGCCGCGACGGCCGCGACAATCCCTTCACCGTCTACGGGCTCTCGCACTTCCACATCGCCTGCGTGAGGAACGACTGGCGCGCGGCGCACGCCTACCTGGAGCGCGGCGTCAACGCCAACGTCCACCTGGAGAAGTGCTTTTACGCCAAGGATTATGTCTATTTCAGGCCGCTGCACCTCGCGGTCAAGCACGAGAACTTCGAGGTGGCCGAAATGCTGCTCAAGTACGGGGCCAACGTCGACGCGAGGGACCGCTACAAGCGCACCCCCCTGCATCTGGCCTGTAGCTTCAATTACAGAAGGATGTGTGAGGCGATCTCGAGTCCGGAGGTCCACGACTGGGAGGATGTCGCCACGATTGTCAAGGAGGAGAATTATCAAGTTCATATTGTCAATTTATTGATCAGGTTTGAAAAGTTACAATTACAATTGAAATAAATATTTAATAATAAATATTAATGTACCACATGGTAGAGGGATCTATAGTATATAATAATTCATATCAATTTTTTTTAACACATGTAAAAATAAAAAAATTGATGTCAAACTTTAACATGACTTTGGGGCAAGATGACACGATTTCACGTGGACAAGTTGGCTTTTACAAATTTAGTGTTTTTTTTTTAGAAAAAAAATATTGAATATGAACAGTACTTATTTGAACAATGTTTTTTTAGTAAAATGTGAAAATTAGTTGATATAAGTGCACAAAAGTTTTTTTGGGACATATTTATTTTTGTTTAAATTTGTGTTAACTTGTATATGTATATGTTAGAATTTTTTGATATTATTTAATATTATATGTTATTTTTGGCAGATAAAGTGTTTCTATACAGTTTACAAACTTTTGTTATCGAATAATTATTTTGAGACAACTTACCCCGGATACGGGGCGTTGGCAAAATTAAGTCGTGATAAAAAATATATTATAACTTTAACACTATTTATATATTTCACTTTTTATCCATACAAAAATAATCTTTAAAGTAAACACTTCAGCTGGTAATTATTGTATTTTTGTTCGTCTCTGATGAAAGCGAGTTACCAGTGTATATATAAAAAGTGCGCCTTCTTACCCCGATCTCCCCTACATTTTATTAGACTCTTTGCGTTTGCTTATGATTATGTACAAACTACGTAAGAAAACTACTTATTTATTTTATTTACTTTTTGCAAAATATACTAGATACATAAGGAGTTTATTATTTAATCTCATACGAAGAATCTTTATAAAAACTAGAAATTGAGACTGAAAAGCAGAGGCCGTAAGAAAATGAATATTTGAAATTGCAGATTCCGAGCCGACGTGAACGCCCTGGACTCGAACGGCACGCCACCCCTGTTGCACATTTTCAAGTGCGACTACCGCGAAGTAAAAGCCGCGATCGAGCAGCGCATGCACGCCGCGATGGACGAGTCCCTCTGGGCGGAGTTGCTGGCCTGCCTCAAGTCCACCCAGCGCGAGAAGTTCTTCTCCCTGCTGCAGTCCGACGCGAACGTGCGCTTCGCTACGGAGGCGCGCGAGAACTCTGCTGCACCTGGTGATCGACGGCCGCCTCCTCTTCGGCCACTGCGCCAGCAGCCTGGCGGCGAAGGAGCGCGACCTGGACGACGGGGCCAAGGCCGAGGCGGTGACCCTGCTGCTGCGCTACGGCGCGGACGCGGAGGCGCGCTCCGCCAGCGGCCAGACGGCGCTGCAGCTGGCGGTGTCCGGGCGCTACCCGCGCACGGCGCGCGCCCTCCTGGAGCACTCGGCGAGCGTCGCCAACATCTGCTTCTTCCATTACCGGGAACCGGGCCTGGACTCGCAGGGCCGCTTCGACCTCGGCGGCACCGAGGACCTCGCGGAGGTGCTGGCGCTGCTGCTCAGGCGCAAGACCGAGCTGGGTGTCAGCCGGTGCAACGAGCTGCTCATGTTGCGCTGGATGGCGCGCGAGCCGCGCATCCAGCACCTGGAGAACTGCGACTCCGGCGAGCTGCGGCATCTGCTGGACTTTGGCGACGTCGCCAGCATCGACCTGGCCAGTTTCGACTCCGAGAGATTGGTGCTGAGCCACAGGGAGAAGCTGCGGCTGCTGCTTGAGCACGTGCAGAAGCTCAGAGTGGCGGGGATCCACGTGGACGAGGAGATGGGTAGGAAGGTTCTTAGGTACGAGGGGCTGCTGGACGCGGGACAGGAACGGTGCAGTCAGACCTTCGTGGACAAGTGCAGGCAAGAGATTCGGCTACTCAAGCTCAACACGATCGATCGGTACGCGTCGTTTTACGATCTGCTGTTTCTCAACGCAAACCAAGTAGCCGTGAGGGTGAAGAACGAAGGCTTTCGGCGGGCCATCAGAGACAATTGCAATGCCAATTTTACGCTTTATAGTAATATGATAATCAAACAATTTGTCAGGGGCTTGATCAGATCGATCCTGCTTGAGTCTGCCAAGGAGAATTTGGCCTTTGTTATTAAGATTGTCTTGCCTGAACCTTGCATGGAGAGCATCATCGGCCATTTGACGAACGAGGATCTTTGTAATTTAGCGTTGGCTTTCGAAAGGTGATGATTCCTTCAAATTAGGTATTTTTCTTTTTATTTTATATACATCCTTTGTTTAATCCATCTTTAGGCGAGAATAATTTAAAATTATCTTAAATTAATTTAAAATGTTTGGAATTGAAGGTTTCCAAACATTCATAAAAAGCTTTCAAAGTTTTTTTCAAAATTGCTTGTAATTTTAAATTTTTAGCACTCATTTTAATATTGTTTTCTACAGTTTCCTAAAAATTTTTTGTTCAAGTTTTGAAAAATTTCCTACTTTTTTTTATGTTAAAAGTCAAGCTTTACAAAGAATGTACAAAAAATATTGAAACAATGATGAAAATTTTCAATGTTGATTCATCGGCGGTGAATATGAAAAGGGACACGAGTCACATTTTCATAATTTGGAGATATTTGCAGATTTGTTTTTAATTGTAAGAGGAACTAAGTAATTGGGGTGCTTATTGTTAATTTTTTTGTTATAAGGTCGATATTAACGTCTTTTAAACCTTGTTAATTAATTTATGTAAATTTATTTTTATATAAGATTGTTAATCAATAAATAACATGACAATAAAGTGTACAATTTGTAAATTTTGTAAACATTTATTGACCCGAAGCTTGCTAGTATTACAAAAAATGTTCATAAAAAACAAAACAATTATTGAAACGTAGAAAACATACGTGTTATTATTATTCGCGTTCAAATTAACTGTTCGACAGCAAAAAAAGCACATAGAATTTTCTTCGCGTATATTCTAAAAATGTTCAAAAAATAAGTATAGTAAGATCATGCAGCGAATCTCCAAATTAATAATAAGCAAGTAAAAGCCAAATGTAAGATTAAAAAAAGTCAGGTCCGCGTGAAATTTTTTTACGATATGTTCTTTAATTCTTAAAATCTAAAATACATTAATGCTGTAATGAGCGATGGTGTTAATTAATTTATATGGCGTAGAGTTACGATAACAAATGATTATTTCATTATATTTTTCGACTATTTTTATAGCTATGCGAATGAAGCTAATACTCTTAAATGACGATTAAACTAAATTAAATCGAAGAAAAGGGACTGTGAGCTACCGGATCATTTTGTCCGCTAAATTTGTTTTATTTCTTTTTTTATTTTATTCGACTGTTGGTCGTAATATATTAATTATTTCATTTGATTTCTGTGCTAATCGATATACTCTTTTTGTACTGCGGCGTATTTGCGAAGACATTAATAGAGATAAAAAAATATTGATGTTGCATCAGGTACGATAAAACTAACGTATGTTTATTTATAATATATAAAAGAAACACATTTGTTCAGCACGTGCGAGTTAACAATCGAATGGCGTGCTGGTACAATAAAAAGTTCTACAATGCTTTCTGTTGCGACATTTTTATAAATGAATTTAGTCGAAAAAATATCGATAAAATTTTGCCCAAATTGGTGACAAATTTAAATTGACTAACACCGATAGCTATAGAAACGCGATTACATCGAACGGTTCTAGTGTGCGCTTATACATGTCTCCGAAAAAAGTGATTTGCAGAGATTACATTTTTTTTCAAATCCTTGGTTCGACAACCCGAAGAAGTTTCAATTGCAGTAATCGGATACCGCACGCGATTATGTCTTACGCAAAAAAGGCTCGATTGAAAATTAGCTTCATTATTTTTTGTTTCTTTTAGAATATTCACGCCTTCGTCGCTTTCAGGTACGGCTGTACGTCTCGTGTACACGAGAGTCCGTAATTGAAGCGCCTGAATTGTTTAACGCAATAGAAAATTAAATAGAGATTAAAATATATATACGAGGTAAAAATAAGCGGCTTGTTTCCTTTCGTTTTTCTTTTGTTGAGTGGACGACGCGCTGATCGCCCAGCAATAATCCAACGCAGAAGAGCAGCCCCTCGACGAGGTGCAAATTTGCATGTACTTTTTAAAACGCGCGTATAAGATATCCCGCAGCCAGTTTCCCGGCGCGACGTCCTACTCTTTGCAACGGAAAGACACTCGCGGTAAGAGAACGACGGTGCGTCGCTTCTCCGGAATTAGACAATGGCATCGTTTGAAAATACATTAAAATCGTACGGCATTAGCTGCGAAGGTCTATCCTCTCAATGAGGCATCCTCCTTATCGTAATAAATGTAAAATTGAATTGCCATTGCCTATTTGCGTGCACCCTCGCGAGCGTCGAAGCAGCAAACTTTTTTTACCGAGGACCAGAGCGAATCCGAAGGATCAGTGCTCGTTGAGATTTGCGCACTGGCACTCGGTGAAGTGTCACCGGTTCACTTTTAAAAAGCACATCCATACATCGATTTTAAAGATAAAAAGAGGAAGGGTTGAAGAATTGTACATTGAAAAATGAATGCTACCGCTCCCAGGCGCCACTCCTTAACGGCGAGACTCGCGGGTGTAAATTTCGTGTGCAGTGGCGAGATGCCTGCACTTGGCAGTGAGCCTCGCCTGGACGACTCTAAGTGTGCGTACATTAGAGTCGCCGAGGGGAGGCGGGAAAGTAGCCGCTGGCATAGGTTTTTCGTGTGGACGCGGTGGAGTGGTGCGAGGGAACGGCGGGGAAAGGACAAGGAACGGGGCTTACGCGTCACCCCTGAAGGTAAGGACGGCGTCGATGAAGAAGACGATGCCCTCGATGATGCTGATCGAGCCCTTGGCCGTAAGGCGGTCGCTGCGGCTGTAGCGATCGATTACAAGGGAGCCCGATGCGATGAAGAGCGCGCAGCCTACTACCAAGAAGAATAGCTCCTGTAGAAATAGAACAAGCAATTAGTCAAAAAGCTTCGAAACTTTTCTTAAATCTGAAATCTTCAAATTAAACTAAAAATATAACTCACAACGCGTCGGTTAACTGGAGTACCCGTAACTTCGCCGGCTAAGAGACCGACGAGGATGATGAGGTAGCCGACGTAGGTTCCCGTGGACAGGAAATTCTCGTCGATCAGCCCTGTTTGCGAATGGTAATGTAATCCAACGAGGACACACACCAAGATCTGAAAATCAAGCGGCATTTTATTTATGTATGTATTTGTTTGTTCGTTTACTTATTTATTTATTGCCTACATTGATATCGAACATTTTCATCAACTTGCCGAGTTTCTTTATTTTCTAGCCGTACAATGTCAATTTAATTTTACTGCAAGTATGCAGAATTTTCAACTGACATTCCTTGAAAGTAACGAAACTTTATTAAAATTTGAAGGTCTCTAGAATTTTATAGAGGTTTTCTATTATGACTGAAACTTTTCTACTTACAATTGTAGTATGTATTTTATTATAAATAAGATTTTTAATATTTTTAAGTGTCACGCATTAATTTCGTATGTGTCACTGCAAAAAAATCATTTTAGTATATTATTTCATTAAAAATCTTACGGTCAAAGTCCTCGACGATTTTACGTACAAATTACGTCTTCCCATTGTATAATTATGATGAAGAATAGGACAATATTTAAGAAGCAAATGAAAGTGATTTAATTGAAGTTCTTATTTCAAAGAGCATTATTCTAGGTTGCGCGGATAAACGAGGACAATGGGATTGAGGCGCGTACGCCCTTCGCACAACCCAACAAGTCATAACGGCTAAATAAATAATACAGAACTGCTGAAGCTTGCGATCCATTTGTGCGCCATTTTCAAGAAAATTCTCTGCTCTTGCGTCAGTTTATTATTGTTTACTTTTTTAAATTAAATTTTGAATACAGTTTGAAATTTTCAAGAACCTTTTTTCTATTCTTTATATTTATATTTATTTAATTCAAATTTTTAAATATTTTCAGATCGTATAAAATAAATCTTCAATACATGTTCACATAATACAAAATGTTTTTTCTAAAAGGTCTATACATCTTATAGGTACGGAATACTTTAAAAAAATGAATCTTTCAGTTGACAAAACATCTTTTAACATTTAACGTTGATAAGATCTCTTGATAATGCAAGCAGAATTTAACTAATAAACAAGCCGAAAAAGCTCCTGGTACACAGTAGAAAAAATTGCAGGTATGACAATCAAAGGCGTTAAATGGGAATGATGTTGAACGAGTGTTTGCGGAAGTTCTTCGGAATTGCGCGAACTCCTAAGTACTTGGTGTAAAATTGCCTCTCGTATGACGGTACACTCTTCTTTTTTTTAATTACGTCGTATGGAATTTCATTATAAACGATGACTGTATCTAGAAAAATGCAGAATGTTACGAGCTGCTTGATTTATGAAGTAATCAATTCAATGTCAATTGTCTACTTTAAGTTTACACCTTCCATTTAAAAAACATTCCATTATGATATTTCTTAAATCTCCTTTTCGTATAAAATTAAATAACATTGTGAAATTGTTAAAATTGTTAAAAGTGTATTTTGTATTTAACTGCACAATTGACTATTATCCAGATGAAACGAATCCGCGCGTTTCGTCGAAAAGTCAAACGGCTGCTTTTAATTTAGTGAAAAAATGAGAACATCTAAGTAAAAAAAGAAATCCAGAGGATTTACACGTAGATTGCAGAGTGAACGGAGTCTTGATGTCATCCTCGACCTTCACTTTAACAAGTTGTGGTCTCCTATGGTAACCTTGTCGCGAGGTGATCGCAAGACTCTCGCGGCCCCACGAGCGCGCAGCAGACAATTAATAAATTATTTCGGCAGTAGTCTATAGTTAATTACGAAATTTAATTAACATGATAAAGTTTCAGTTTACTAAATAAGTTATTTCATTTTTATTTTAATGTAAAACTTGAAAATAAAACATTGCTCGAATAACATAGATATGATGCTATTTTTTGCAGCAAAATACTTTTATTATACTTAAAAATGATAGTTTACTATTCAGTCGATTAGCTTTTCTGATTTACGCCGATTGCTTATAAATCTCTAATCAACGTACACGTAAAATTACAAAAATGACCTAATAGATTTGAGTAAATTGCAACTTTATCTTTCTACCTACTAACGTATGACTACCTTTACAATCTTAACAAGGTAAGCATCATTTAGAAAGTAGCGGTTCATTGGACTGTTTTCGTTAAAATAATAATTGACAGTTTAAAATTCATGGGACGATACGTAATCGATTCGCCGATGATAATATCATTCGTGCTTTTTATATATAGTTAGTTTCAATATTGTAGAATTACGCTTACTTTATTAGAAGATTTTTTTCGAATGTGATTGTGTGAATAAAACCATTGGTATCAAGATATATAAAGTGAAAAATTATTTAAATTTTACTCAATTTTCATTATTCATTTTTATTTTCTACTACAAATTGCAAAACAACATAAAATAAATATTTTGAAGATTTTTCTATTTTTAAAAAGCTACAATCACAACCCTCAATCCTATAAAATTTTAAACACATATCAATTGCGTGATTTATCTGCCGATTGTTAAATTTTTTTGAGTGATCTTATTACAGATACAGAATTTTTTAAAGAAGGAATAATTATGAAAGAGTCGTAAAAGTATTTTAAATTAAGTACACACCGAAAAAAAGAAATAGTTCTTACTGTTTCGCAATAGTAGATTTGGCAGTTCTGTAAAGTATAGATTCTACTGAAATTTTGGAAAGTTAAATTAACTTGTAATTTTACGGTAAAATCTACACAGTGCTCGTTTTTATCTCGATACATCAATGAAACACTGCTTATTGAGCATCTATTGACCAGTTATTAAAATAAGAGATATGAAACTGCTTTATTTTTATTATTGTTTTATTATTTTTATCTCAAGTTTCTTTAGCTGACAGAATTTTTTTTAAACAATAATTATTAGATAGTGCAAGAGAATTTTTAAACAACTTTAATTTCAACAGACATTTTTTAATTAATTAACGTAGTAGGTGCTATTTTTAACTCCCGTTCTTTTACTCTAAGTTTATTTCAGAATATTTCCTTTAAACAGAGCCATATGTTTCTAGTCTGTTTTTTTGGTGTATTCAATAGAAACAATAATATAAAAAAAGGAAAATTTTTTTCCTCATTACGTAATTTCTCTGGCTCTTAATTGAACAAAGAAATTGATTGGATTTCTACCAGAAAAGATATTTACTGAAAGTGTAGTGAGCTATTGTTAAAAATAAATGCATCACTCATTATTTAATGCATAGGTTAAAAAATCTACAATGATTTAGAATACATAATGAAAAGAGCATCAGTTAAAGGACTTTTGCGAATTGCAACTAAAGCTTCTCAGAGTTTCTCTTTAAAACCACAATTTTATAGGGCCTCGCGGGGCGAGAATGGATTAGAACCACAATTCGTGCTTGTAAATTTCGATAAGCATTACAAATAGCGAGCCAAAAATAAATGAGTACAAATGTTTTGCATTAAATTTACGCCCAAGAATTGCTAATGAAGCGGCGACATCCGGCTGATCGATCTATTTTGCAAGCGCAAGACAATCGCATAATAAATTTGTCTTGTTCCTTACACGATGTTTCCATATATTTCTTTAATACATTTTTTCTCTCGCGTATTAAGTCGGTATAAATAATTTTACAGTGAAGGGGAAAGAAAATGTGCTGCTTTCATTGTTTGTATTACGTTTTAATATGAAGTAAGGTATCATCTTTTTGAAATACAAATACTTTCTTAATAATTTTATATGATTGGGTATGATAACATACATGTTTTCAAATATCATTAGAAGTATCTGTTTGGTAGAATATTGAAAAATAATCGACGTATTTTTTTTTAATTGAAATTTTGGGATATTGTACTAAATAGATGTATTAAAAGTTCTGTTGATTGGCCATAGTCAATTTTAAAAGAAAAAATAAAAAGGTGTGGACTATTTTTGGATATAATGTAATTCTTTCCTTTTTTTAATTTGTTATCAATTTCAAAACATTCATCTATAAGTTGGCTACCTAGTCAAGCACTGTAACTATATATACACATTGTTGTGCCGTCGTATTGCTATTTTTATGATCGATAGTAGAAAAACCACAAGGTCATTGACACATATATTGATGCAATGAATTCAAACTTCTGTGATTTAATTTTGTAAGAAATTTCGTTTTGTTTATCAAGGAGCTCTTTTCAAATCTGCATCTAAGTCCCATTTTCATTCACCCATGTGTATATCCAAATGATTATCTCTAACGGAGAAAAGTATATTTTACAAGAGGCACATGTTAAATTGCCGTTTTTAAAACATTGGAGAAAAGCCAAGTTTTCTAGAATCTATGATATCGAATGTGCGATGCCCTAAATTTAGGACTTTTTATAATAAAATATTAGTAATTGCCTAATATTTTGGACAAAATTGTCTACAATAACTTTTTATGTAATTTTTTTCAGAAGAGTGATCCGATACATCTGAAGTGTAGGTAATGAAGAGAATTTTAAACCTGGTCCGGTGACATATAAGTTACTTTATTGAGAAAAAAGCTAAGGCAAGTGGACAAATAAATAGAAATTTTAAATGTTTTAAGACGTAAAGAACACTGTTTGGATCTTAATAATGAATAAATAGCTTAAATTGTGCGAGTAGTTAAAGTGTAAAATGTTCCAGCAATCAAAAGTGATGAATACAATTGTTATATATACCTATCAGACTGTAAGGTGTATTTTGTTTTCAATTTAACCCAGGCTGGCCCCCTTAAATAAACCAATTTAATCTAAGTTGAAAAGCAACAATTTAATCGAAATACAAACCGCGTATTGTCCGCTTGTTTTTAATGACGTCAACAAGTTGTATTTTCGAAACGCTGGAAATTCGACTTGTTTACGAAAACTTGCGCAAATTAGAAAATGGGATTGCTGCAGAGTGTACTGATAGCGATTGCGGCTATTTTATTTGTACGTTAAGCGCGTTTATATGACTATGAGATGAATAATAAGTCAATGAGGTAATTCATCGATAAAACCTTTTCGATGATTCACACTCTCAAGACTGCGAGCAATGTATTCTTATCATGAGTAGCTCAAATACGCCCAGTTTGCACTTGAGCATCACATATGTAATTGTGGAAGAATGACGCGATGCTGCTTATATTTTTATGACGGAATCAAGTAAAATGTTGTAATTTTAATATTTGAAATATTATTTGAAACTGATAAATCTTATGTGCCAGTATTGATAACAGCATTGATAAACGTAATATTTTATTATTTTATTAAATTTTCGACAAACGAATTCTACTTTACTTTAATCAAAGTCAAAGAATTTATAAAATTTATTAACAGCAAGTTGATGAAAAGTGCATATTAGCATTATTAACTACTACTACTGATGTCCATATTTTTTATGTAATTCTTTTATAATAAAGTTAATAAAGATATTAGAGGACTTACGAGTTCGATTACTCTGAGGATGATGGTTTTAGTAATGTTCGCCATTTTGACTTATCTGTAAACATAATAAAAAAGACAAAATTATTTAATTCATTTATTTAACCAGAGTAAACAAAAATAAACAATAAAATTGCAATAATTAATGATTGCACATAAATATCACATAAATAAAAAGTAACCCAGCAGAGGAATAAGATATCCTGTCAAATTAAATCTAAATTTAATTAAAACTTTCGAGTAAAAATAGAATTACACAACATTGCACTCTGCGACATGAATCCTATAGTAACAGCGCCACAATAGGTCAAGTCAAATGTACAAATCTGCATATAAAGATAATTTGAATTCAAAATTCCATCATTCAACAATGTTGAAATTAAAAATAAATTGTTATTATCAATTTTTTTCATAAAAGTGAATACAAAGTGAGTTTTTTCAGTCATCGCACATTTTACTTTAGTTATATAGCTATTCTTAAATAATTCTTTTTCGTTTCTCACTCGTGTCGGTTATTAGACCTCATTCAATCTCGCGCGAAATTCCAAGGTAAAGTTAATCAGTCAGTCATATGTCTTTTAAGAAATGTTACTCATGTTATTTTTAGTGCTACATAAATTTTATAATTGTTAATAAATAAAATTAGAAGACTCGGTGAAATTCTTCTCGTTTGTTTTACTTTGAATATTTTCCCCATTTTAAACACTTTGTATTACAGTGCAATCGAATTTGTATATTAAAATGAGGGCATATGTACATATAATTATAAAGTAAACAGAATCTCTACTCGACTAAAGCATTCGTTCAAAATTTCTGAAACAAGGACATTTTATCTATATTGTAAAAAATAAATTAGTCCATTTTTTATTATACTTGTAAATTCTGTAAGTTAAAAGAGTATTATCATTTGTAAGGTACAATAATATTTTTGTACATTTTAATAACTTCTAACAAAAATACAATGTATTATGAAAGCTTCTGATGAGAGTAATAAAAACAATAGGAGATTAAGTCGATTAATCGTCGAAAAATGTAAGGAAATTTATTTTGATTTTTGTTTTTGGAGGAACCGATAGGATCTCCCGGAAAAGTAAATTGGAGGTATAACATAATTAAAACTTCATTAAATGGTCATTAGTGCCAAAATATCGAGTGGCGTTAATGCAAATTATAAGCAGTCGTGATTAAATCTATGAATCGGTGTCTTGGATTTGTAAGCAATATAAATAAAGCTTATTTTCGATCTAAATGGCTTAGAGGTTATGTAAACTAAGCACTATTTATAATTTCGAATAATTTCTTTTAAAAAAATGATATACTACTCAAGAAAGTTTTTACACATCTTTACATGACTCTCGGTACAATTTTTATTTTATCTGTACATTTTAGACAATTGACTGTACTGAAAGCACGAAAAGTTTCTTAATTTCAACAGAAATAAATTTGAAAAAATTAAAATACCTTCTGCAAAAACTACGCGGTTTTATCTGTCAAAATTAGAATTAGTTCAAGATTCCGATGAATAATTAAAGCGATTTTCTCGATTCATTTTTTATCTCACAAATCGTCTCATACTTGCTTAAATAATAATTGATGAAACATTGTTACGGTGAGTTTCATCATAAATATTATACTGCAAATTTTTTTGGTAATTTTAAATAGATATTTACTTTAATAGTTCTTGTTAAATATTTTCTCGAATCAACTAAACTTTACTTTAAAAATAAATAAATTTATTTGATTCTAAAAAACTGGAATTGTTTAAAAAAGAAAAGAATTACTTGATTCAAAGCAATATTACTATTGAAATAAATGTTTACTTACAAATTTTTTTTTTAGTGTACGCGAATTACTATAAAAAAGTTACTACGCTAAATTTGAACTTCCTTATATACCGTAAAAGAAAAATTCGTTACAATTCAATTAATCCTTTCGGATCTAAATTATTTCTTGCACAAAAAATTTTGAAAAACATTCTGTATCATTTTTTTAGTCAATTTTTGATGAAAAATTAGTTACTTAATCTCATGCACATATTTATTTTTAGTTGTGACGATTTGTTTTGCGAAATTAAAAAAAATGAACGAACAGTTTTTTTTATTCCAGTGTACATTGGGTATGAAAGGGTTAAGCACATACTCAGTTTGCACCTCCCCAGCGGTAGCGTAGACCTAATTGAAGTTCAAATCGCAAGCTCGTCGCGCGACTAGTAGGTCAACGTCGCGGTTAAAAGTCCATGAGACGCGCGGGAGGAGCCACGCGGTCGCGCCTGTGAGTCGTTACGAGCCGTAAAACCGGACGTAAGTGTCGTTTTGCTTTTGTGATCGATAGCCGGCTGTAAGAACGCCTGACATACAAAAGCTCGCCGCGCGCGCGTCTATAGGCTGCCGCCACCGCGGGCACGAGGAATTTTTAATGACACCGTAGATGCGCCTCGAATTAGCGGTGATCGACTTCGGCCGTATCTGTGTCGGTGGCGCTTCAACCACTACGATTTTATCTTGATAAAATTTTAAAGAAAAAAGTTGATGAAAAAAGGCGGTTTTTACATTTGTTTATGTCTCTTTTATTTGGCTAAAATTATTCATTTTTTAATCAAATAAATAATTGGATGAGAGATAATTTTTAAAAATTGTTGTTATAAGAAGATTGGTACACTCGTTTGATCGTAAAAATGAACAAAGATGGTTGTTAAGTTGAATTTATCGTTTAACGTAAATTTCGCAATATTACTTCCTTGATTGTACAACCATACTTTTGATATAAAATTTAATTAGCCTTTTAAGAAAATACAATTTAAATCATTTTATATCAAAAGACTACTTTTTCTCCACGAAATAAGAAAAAGTTTTAATTGCACAAAAAACTTGCATTTACTGATCTTGATGATTAATAACCTAAATAATTATGAGAATTTGTAGAAGACAAAGTGACTCAAGTAACGACGTACTCTTAAAAAAAAGGATTAAATCTTAACGCGAGCATGCAGTCATCGCTGATTCACGAGAGCCAGACCATCCAGCGGAAATGATAAAAAAAATTTCACGAGATACGACGGTAAATACGAGCTTCTTTTTTTCTGCTTTGAAAGAATCTGAAAATAGTGTAGAACGAAAAAATAAAACGCTTGATATAAATGGCTAGTCCGCCGACGCAACAATTTATTCTCGTCGTGGTTCTGCCGACGTTAAATCCCCCTTGCGATTTACAAATCATTGCGAACAAAAATCAACGGCGATGATCTGCCTGCCCATGAGATAAGATCTAAAACTAGGTTAAACTAAGCTAAATCTAGGCTCGCTTCGGTGCCTTTGGATTTTACTTTGATTCAATTCTGTTAATTCATAGAGTCACGCACGTTTCTTCGAAGGTCGATCGTTTGAGTTATTTTTGCGTTAATTCACGATAGAAGTTGCATTTTTTCACTGGATTTATAGGTTCGGGTGAAAGAAAAGTGTTTCAATGTTAGAGCCTGCGAAGATTTTGTGGAGAGAATGTTACGTACATTAAGGAGCCGCGAAAACGATAGATTATACGAAAAGTGAATGACTAACCGGTAAGGCTGCTGGTGCTCCTTTTTTGATCGATCGCGGCGATTTTTTTTTTAATAGGACGATTCCGCTTCAAAGTGAAAAAGTGAGCGAGAAGAAAGGTAACTGGGGATAGATGGGAATAGATGTTTGTACACAGCTAAAGCTGAAGATAGCTCTAGATACGAGGAGGGAGGAGGAATTTAATTAAAAAGTGACAATCGTGTATGACCCAATGAACGTTTAAATTTATTGCCGTTCAATTTTTTATTTTTACTAGATCAGACTAAATACGACTAACAAAATCTACATTAACAGTCCTTATGTAGTCTATTATTGCACAACTTAATCGCAAATCGGATTATAACTTGAATGCCAAATACATACAATCAAAATCAAAACAATCACAACAAACAATTTGAAAATAAATAACATCTACAGCTTTGATACAGAAATACTGATACAATGAAACCTACGTTTATTTTTTATTTATCGATGATTCATTGAAAATAACACAGTTGCACTCTAAACTCTAAAGAGTAAAATCGGGACAAATTTGAGTAAAACGAAAATTTTTTGCTTTATAAAAGAGAAAACACATGTTTTATACAAGAATTTCACTCTTCGTAAATAATGATTTATAAATTTTACTGTCAATATTTATAAAATTAAAAACTTTTACTTAATTACGACAAACCTTTCCTTTTTATAAAATTAAAAATCTCGGTTATAATCTTTATGAAAAGAATTTAGGAACTATTACCAAAAATACGTTAAAGTAGAATATAATAGAACACATTCTGGGCAATAGCTCGTAAATTTTCCGGTAGGGCTGAAAAAATACGTTTTACCTTCTGTAAAGTAGAAAACGTATGTTTTAATCTTTATCCAAAGAGTAAAATCAATAAATCGTTATTTATGAAGAGTGAAATTCTTATATTTTACTGTACAACTGATAAAACATTTGTTATACGCTTTTGTAAAGTAATAAATTGCCGTTTTGCATAAATTGCACAAATTTTGTGCCGATTTTACTCTTTAGATTTACAGTATACTTTATTTTTAAAAATCTTTAATTGAACTAAAATAAGTAAATCATTTACATTAACGGTGTGAAAGAGAAAAATAGGTGGTTCAATTAATCTCCCGAGAAGAATAAAATCCAAACTCTTTAAAATCAAATTCAAAATTACTAACGAGCACAACTGCGTCACGGCCACTGAAGTACATTCGTCTTAAAGCTCTTTTTTTATTACTCTTAAAAGCGACGTTAGAAATTAAAAGAAAATAAAAGCTCTAACAATCGCATAAAATTAATTTGCCTTTTAAGCGACTGCCGATTGAAGCCAGCGATAATCGCCGAGTACCCATCGCAAGCAGGGGCAATTGCCATAAGGTGGCAGCCTCGATCTGGATAAGTCATCCCGAAGGTCGGTATTAGCGCGCGTTTTCCGCGCGCCTCTATTTTCGCGGCGCGACACTAAAAACTGCCCCCTTTTTCTTTATGTCGCGCCGTAAAATTTCTCAGGCGCGCCTGAGAGACACCGCCCGGCTTTAAAAAAAAAATCCACTTTACGATTTCGCCGGAGATACGACGTGGCCCGTCCAACGTCGACGTTATTATGGATGACTTTTTTGCCGCATGCTTTACGCGTTCAAAAACGAAGCGAGAACATTGACGATTGTTGAAATTGTATTTCTCCTGATTTCAATTTCGCAGGGTAATTGGCAGATAAATGGTAGTGATAGTCGAGGTGGATATAATCTACTTGATGTTTCAAAGCAGAAAGGGCTACACCTTTTTTTAGTTTTATCGTGTTCAACTTCTGATTGGTACAATCAAACACAATTACTTAATACAATTTAATTTTGTACATGGAGAGAAGTTTTATTGCAAAATTTAGTAATATTCTAGAATAAATGGAGTCCTAAAGTAGTAAAAAAGTTAGTAAAAAAATTAATGTATCAAATTTATAGGAAAAATGGCTTTATCGACGAGCAAACTTATTTTTATGAAAATTAGTAGGAGTATCGTAACTTTGACTGCATGATTAAATCTAGTAGCTTTTGCACGTCGATATTGTAATTTTTTACGACTCTATCTACCGTAAGTACACTTACGGTAATTTTTCAAAGAAAATTTTTAACATTCGAGAATAATTAATCATGATAAAAGTAATGAAGTCACTTCCTTCATTAAAAACATAAAAAGCAACTGTACTATGATAAGAGGACATATCTGGTAAAGTAAGTTTAATACAGTCTTCACTTGCACATTTCTCGAAATAAGTACACAGTCAAAAATATTTGACGCATTATTTATTTTTGAGTTTCTACCGAAAAAATCGACTCTTAACGCCTGTTATTATGAATAAATCCAATAAGACGTATTTATTTATGTTTTTATGAAAATAAGTGTAGCTAGGAAACTCAAATAGAACTGGTAATAGAACTGTTAAATAATGTCTTTGAAATATTGTTATCATTTCACTACGCGCGTGTATCCTAATGGATTAAAAAAGCTGCTTAGTACAACACCACCGGATTATGAAAGTAGATAAGTATAATTATGAAAAATTCGCGGACGTACCTATTTTCTTATAAAAGGATTAAACGTTATATGTGATCGATCGATTGAAGATATCATTACTTTATTTATATCCTTATTTCCAACGTGTCATCCACCGCTAAACTACTTTTTCTTTGTAAATTCAAAAAATGTATTCACACTGATTTTTTTTTTGTAATTTTAAGTAGATATTTACTTTAACAGAATAAGTAGTTAAATATTTATTTAAAACTAAATGAATTTAATTGTTTCTAAATCAATTAAATAGTTGCAGAAAAATAATGACTATACTTACAGTAGTACAAAGTAGTTGAAGTAAATATTTACATAAAATTGTGAAATGTTTCTCTCGGTGCTTTTTCTGCTATTCTTGTAACATTTTAACTATTTTTAAAATGTAAATGCTTTTATAAAAATGGCATACAACGTGTAGTTATTAAATCTCACTGCCAAAATAAGTGAAAATCTCATTTATTCTACTTTTTAAAGGGCACGTGAAACTGCTGAGTACTGCCTCATACCCAGAATTTAAAAAATAATTATAATAGTGAATTAACATGGTAAGACGGCGGACAGAGACGAGAAACTTCATTTAAAATAACGGCGGGTCGTAGTCCTTGACACCCCAAATTCGCGCGTAAGTGAAAAGGAAAGGAAAAGTCAATAGGGAGGGAGTACACGCCTGTTAATCGTCATCGTTATATTCGTTCGACGTTGAGTCACGCGAAAAATCGTGCCGGGGTAGGCAATGCGGCCGAGCGGTTGAGCACGCGGTTTTGACCCACTTGAAAAATGCCGGAGGTTATTGTCGCGTCCCTGTGCGAGTGGGGTTCGGAATCTTTGTGCGTGACAAGGTCGCTGCTCCAATTTTCAGGGTGGTTTTTTGTGTTTTTTTATTGATTTACGGAAGATGCGCTTTCGATTAATAATACATGTATATAGTGAATTGAAAATCTTCACATTTGCGATGGTGTAAATCTGTTAAAATGATTGTTATGCCTTGTTATATCTGTCAGTCCCTGTCTTTTAAATTCCTTCATTTTAATTTAAATAATGATGATTCATAATAAATTAATGACTTACGTATAGGAATTATTATTTTTACAATTAGATTGTTTTTGTTTCATATTTTATGCTATGTAGTATACTAGGAGAATTCAAATGATATTCTTCTCCATGAATTTATAGAAATTTTATATTTTTTAGAAAAGGTGGAGAGTGACTTTAAAATAATATAACTAATTCATTTGTTGAAAAAAAAAGCGAATAGATTCATAAATGAATACAAAAAAACGCATGAAAAAAAGATTCTTGTACAACTAAAAAGAAGAATACATTGGAAATATTTTTCCTTAGCTAACTGCTGAATCAATTTACAAATTTATGATGTTTTGATTCTTTTCATTTCTCGATTTTAAAATAGAAGTGAGGCAAGAATAAGACATAATACATAAAACTGCTGTTTTGATCAGGGCTACCTTAATCGTAATAAATACACAAAAATATTATTTAAAACAAAATAAGGAAAGTTTTACCCAAAATTTTAAACAGTTTGACTTTAAAATATAGCTATTGTAAAAAATGACCATCACTCATTAATAAAAAGTAAATAAAAATTCAGTCGTTTAAGAAGAACGCGTTTATTATTGTTTACGCAGTGCGACGTGGTTTACGGCACTTTTTGGGTCGAGCAAGGGACTCCAAAGACGGCGGCAAGGCCTTGGAGGAAAAAAAACGACATCGTAAGTGAGGCCGATCACGTATGTGCGCTGGAATTCTCTTCGTAGCTTTTTACAATTGCATACTGTGCCTAAGTTATTCTCGCGTTTATCCTCCAATCGCGCCGATTTCCATTATCCAACTCGCGCGACTATATTGTTGCGATTCGAACGTTTAGCGACGATTTTGAAACTTTGGTGCGGTATTTTCAAGGCAAAAGCGCGTATTTATGAGGAAACTCTTTACATGCACGTCATGCAGATTATATTATTTTTAGCAATGGAAACAGTAAATTTCTATTAAAGTCGTGTTGATATCAAACGACGAGAGATAAGAGCAAAAAAGTTGTAGCAAAAAGAATTGAAGACTGTACAAGAGATCCGAAATTTAATTTTAATGAATCGAACGATATAATTTTTATATAAATCAAAAATAAATAGATAATTTTTATCATATCTACATCTAATTTCCATATTATTTAAGTAGTATTAATAGTATTTACGTTTCTGGACTTTTTATTATTGCCTTTTTATTGAATATAAATAAATGGTTATTTTACTTTGAACACGCGTAAATATAAGCGTTTCCAGCTATTTCTATACGCATTCCAAAACTTGCATTATGAAATAAGAAATAATGAACACGTGGTCCGATGACCTTTAGCTCTTTAAGTATAAAAAAATAGAAACAAAATCACTGTCAAGTCATATAAGTATACTTACAGATCAAAAAATAAAACAATGAACCATGTAAATAATGCACTGCAGCATTATAAACTAATGATAGTCAGCTTTCGAATTTTTGATACACTTAAATTACACGTATAGATAGTAAAATCAGACGGTCTCATTATGAGTATTTCGAAGCTTTATGGAGGCTGCATAGGCACTCACCGGAGTCTGGAGAAGATATTTACCTCTTAACGTTACGCGCCGTTGTAACTTCTGCCGTCGGATTCCTTAAGACGTTTTTCTCCGAAAACTCTGTTCGTTCGCGGCAAAATTTGAGGGAACACACTATTTTTTTGTTGACATCAGTGAAAAATGAAAATTAAAGCAAATTCAAGAATATAAGAGTAACGAAACGTTAGAACGTAATTTATTGATTTGCAGAGAAATTTTCTTATAAAACGGCTGACTACGCCATAATTTAGCATACAAATGTTGCTCGGCTGCGTGAGTGATGTAAACTACGGTAGAGGGGAGAGACGGTGTCATCCGACAATTTTATTGATGAAATCAGTGAAGAATGAAGAAAAGTTCAGAATGGAAGAGCAATGCAAGTAGAATTTACCGTGGGATACGATTTTTATTTATCTGATTTGAAGGAGCTTGCGCAACGCCGCTTACGTATGTTCAGCAAACGTTCGCCGAATCTTCGAAATATTTTTTAAGTAATTTTTTTTTAAATTCTACAACAAAGTACGGTGAATTGTTAAGAAAACAAATAATAATGAGATTTATTTTTCAAATTATACACAAAAAAATAATAGGGTAAAGTTTACTACAAATATTTATAAACTCTGGAAGAATTACAATTTTTATAGTAAAAATGGCTATAATTGTGGACAGTTTGAAAAGTATGGTCCCAAATTTATTACAAACTTTAAAAAAACACAAAAAGCTCTAGCGTCTGTTACATTATGCAATATAGGTAACTTCCGGCTCGTGTCTTATCTGGTGCGTCGGAATATTACGAGGCGTGGGTGTTGATGCTGAGCATACTTTGCGCACGCTAAGTGTAAACTATCACTAACAGATGCATGCCTAACGGCACACTTTAGTTTCATTCGCAATTTTAGCGAACTTAAATTATCTCATTTTTTTACTTGATGATATTTAATAGTATGTAGAAAACGTTAATCTAATCATATTCAAGTTATCCACTAATTTAATTGAATCATCAGAAATTGAAATAGAAATTATAACTCTCTTGTAGTTTCAGTTTATCTAAAAACATTTTCATTATTAAGACTGTTAAGCGTTCATGTATTGAAAATATTTTTATTTTTCTTCTTTTTTCTTAAAATTACGGTGAAGCTTCTTGGAAAAATTATAGGTAAAATATGTTAATTGTAACTAAATATTTTCTATATGAATCTTGAACGCTTTTGTGTGGCAAAAGGTCTGAAATTTTTGCGAGAAAAACCTTTCAATTTTCACAGAGCTTTTCAGCTTCTCAAAAATTGCAGCGCTTCTTTAACTGTTTTTTACGGGAAACTTGACCGTAATTTTTACAACAAACTTTTATATGGGTTTGGCAAAAACCCCTGTGTTTCCAGCCATCAATTTTTCGAGACTAAACATCAATTTACAGCAGCATTAAAATTTTATTTGTGTTTTTGGTAATTCAAATAGAAATGTGAGATATTTTGAATTTATCGAGATTTGCATTAATAAAAAAGCTATGATTTTCATTGAAATTTCTGTTCGATAAAGTAATAATCCTAAATCTATGTTAATCTCGTGACAAATCAAGCGAATAATTCGGGAGCTGGAGAATCGAACATATTTAATTCATCGCTGGCCTCGGCATTCAGATTCCTCGATAAAGTCAATTTTACTCCGAAAGCTCTCCCGCTTATCGGGGCATCTTATCGAAAATTAATTAACCGCGCTCATTCACTTCCGCGCTGTATCGCGCAAATTAAGCGACACGTGGGTTCGACGATATGTACACGAAGAAAAATTGTTTCTAAAATTTAGTGAAACAGTAAATAAATTTTATAGCACTCTAAGCTCAAAATGGCAACTTTAATGCCAATTTTCGACTCTCGTGCTATCAAATATAATTTAAGTCGTCGACCACATCAGTGTCATAATATACTATTGCTTCAAAAGCTAAGTAAACGTAGTCTTATAAAATTTATTCATGGAATTTTCATGAATTTCTTAATCAATATTTATTTATATGATTATGAAGAGAGCAGATCAGTAAATTTTGCAGGTGAATATTTAAAAAATATTGAAACTCACGATCCAATACTGGTATAAATTCGTGTTCATGTTCAATAAAATATCTTGTGTTGTAAAATTATCCGCAAAAACAAGTTACAGAAATTGAATTGAATATACTATTAAACACAAGGTTAATTTTCAAGTAAGATTGCTGACGTGATTTACAAAGCTATCTACCATCGGAGCATGATAAGTTGTTATTTTCAAGTAAAAAAATCATAATACGGAATATTAAATAATTAAAATTTCTATAATTTTCTGTAAATTTTGCTTACATATTTAAGCAAAATTTAACTAACAATTTTTCTCCGTGTAAACAGCGCTCCTACGGGGCGGGGCGGAACCCATCGGTCGGTGCGCGATTACTTAATTATTGCGCGGTTCGAGGCGTGGCGCCCCTTCGCCCACGCGTCCGGACGCATTTGCTCCCCCTCGGCCCGGATTATAGTCAGGTAAGTACTATATGATTTGAAAAAAATTCCTCGCGAGCCCCTCGAGTAGGAACACGCGTTAGACGCGATCTAATGGACCGGTGGCACGAAACGCAATCTCGGCCAATTATTCATAAGTTCGCTTTGGATTTATCGTTAGCTGATAATTATGTAGCGCGAGGGTTGCTTTTTTTCTATTTCTTAATATAAATATAGATCATAGATATACACTGAGAGAAATGTACAGTAAAATTGAAATGATGTATTTACATTATTTTTTCTTACTGTCAATACTTACTGTATTAGAAAGTGTATAATTAACGGATTATAAGTGATAAATTAGACTAATGTTATATCCACTGAGAAGACTAATTCATATTCAGTAAGAAATAACTGCATTTATTGATTTATTCCCTTTTCTACGTATATGGGACGATCATAATAAATTTGTCAATTTTTAGATACAAGCTTTCTTATAGGGTAACTTGCTGTACGCACTAATAACATTGAACCGATTCCTTCGAAGGTTATACATGGGTCATAAGAAAGGTGACGCTACACTTATCCTCGATATATTATGAATATAGTATTTAAAGTTGTATAGTTTTAAAAAAATCGGAAAATATATAACTTTTCTGTATACAATACAGTACGTTAAAAGATACAACGTTTGTATGACTACTGAAATTTATAGTTAAATATTAATACGTTATTTATTATTATCGCTTCAGGTTATTATTTATTTATTTTACACGCAATTTAGAAATATAAAAATTAAACTATTAAACTTTTGTTCAACAATGAAGTTTTATTCTACTAAATAAATTTTTTGGTAGTTTTGACGTAAACAAATTTGAAAATCCTCCGATTAACTGAAATAAGAGATTTCCGTTTCTCTATTTCGAACTTGTTTACATTGAAACGGTCTTCTCGTACGATTTGAAAACAAAGCTTCTGTCAGGTTGCGCAAAGAAAGCGACACCGTAAAATTGGCTGGAAAATTAACACACACAAGCGTAGTATCTCAGCCCGAGTGAGAAAAAGGCACATGTTTAGCGAATGTAAAAAACAAGTAAAAAAAGCTGAGTCGAATCAACAGGTAGTCTTTTGCAGCGCTATTCGGAATTTAACGAACAGTGGAGTTGACTTACTCGGACGGATCGGGCTGCGGACAGTAAGGCAGAGTAGGCAGCTACGTAAGGCACTGTTTTCTGCTGCTGGCGCGGATCGCTGTCTGGAAAAGACTGCGCCAAGTCGGGCACGCTGGACTGATGTAGCCTCGCGTCTTCGCCAAGCCGCCCCACCCCGGCGCTCGGACTCCTACCTTCACTTCTGCGCCTCGGCGAGCTACGCTCAGGCGATTCCAAATCGTTCCTCTTCCTCGCCATTTATTTAACGACAATCATCACCTTTATAAACTTTGCTTATAACGTCTTCAAGTGGCAATAATGTATCTCTCGTTTCCCTGCTCTTCAGTTTGAATATGCATTAGAACCTTTGATTTCTATCTATATATTCTTCGATAATTTTCGATATCTTTCGTCTTCAGAATTCCGCTGAACATGTTTCCACTAAGTTTCAACAAAACTTTAAATTTTACTATCACAATGCTTCCTCTGCAAGGTAATATTTGTCATGTACTTTGTACGTAATCGTACAGAAATTGAAACAGTTTGTTTGTGTACTTTTTATTTTAATTTTTCCCTTAGCTGTGGCGACTTCCCCCGCCATATTTGATGGATTTCAATCGGACTGCTCTTAAAATATAGGTATTTTTGCTGATTTGTGAGAATATTTTCTGAAGGCAAAAAATACATGAAATTAAAATTTTTTTTATTTATCAGTACTCTTTATACATACAACTCTTGATACTTGTTGTCAATTAAATAATTGATAATTTAATTATTTATTTGACGAAACAAAACATTTGTTATTGTTGGCAAAAAAATTAGGACCAATATCGAAAATGTGTCTTTATTAAATAATGCGCAATCTGACTGTCTATTACTACTTAACCAATAGCAGTCTGTTACTGCTAAATCAGTAGTAGCAGCGTTAGCATTCGTTTCATTCATTTGACTTACAGTCAATCCATTAATTCGATAAAAACTTGTTTTTTCTTGTTTTTTTTACAATACTTTTATTGAAAAGTGATCTACGTATATTTAGAACATAATAATACTAATCATTTCGATTACCACGAAGAGGAGGGTTATACAGATTTGGAAGCTCATTTTTAATAATGTTTCAATGTAAAATCATCACCATGTCTAATTTCTGGCCGTATTTTATAAATGTAATACAACAAACAATTTTGAGATACTCTTGAAATATAATTTATCATAAATACTCAAACCTAAATGAGTTTACAATTCATTATCTTAACTTCTAAATACATTATCCACTTCCTGTAAAGAATAAGTAGAACAATAGGCGATAACAATTAATACACGTCACGAGATTTTCGATAAATTCATTTGTCCACGCGGCGAATGCTAATTTTATTTACAATTTTCAGCATTATTACCTTTTGATTTAGTTGTGCATTCATATTTTATCAGTGTAATTATCGGGAAAAGGGAAGGATAAAGAATCAGGCGCCATTAGTAAAAAAAGTCGCGGTACACTTCATTCGTCAAGATTTGGATAAGGATGAATGACTCCTTGTTCCATTTTCTACTTACGAAAACATCACGAAAACTCTGTTCGTGCCGCGATGTGGTATATAAATCAAATTAAAAAAAAACTCCAATCGCGCGACGCGGCGTTTCCAGCTGCGACGACCTCAGAAAGTCGCATAATGAATTGCCATAGTTTTTCTACCATCACATTATTCGATTAAAATATGTGACTGGGTTAGGGCGCTCGTCTACCTATCGGTGGGCGTGACTATGAAGATGCGCGTGGCAGACTATTGCCTAGAGGGTTTGCTACAGTGTCATGTAAGGAGTAAGGGGTGCATTTTTTCCATTTCACAAATGATCTGAAAAAAATTTTCAAATATTATCAGTTCTTCTCGATTTAAAATGACTAAATTAAAAAAATTGAACTAAAAAGTACATACAGCTTTAAGATTTTAAGACACGTTTTATACGAATTCGACAGTAGTTCTAACTGGAGTTGACACCAAAGTAAAAAATTCTAGACGGCAATATTTCAGGATCAAATGGGCCTGACTTCCAGTTTGTACTCATTTCATTCCTAAAAGATTATATTTTTATAATTGTATTGAAACAAACTATTACTGCATTATTATTCTTTTTTAACACCTTAAGAAGGTGCGTACGAGGTAAAATCTGAAAAAAAAAATTTTATTAATGTTTCTTAATTTTTCCAAAGGTACATTCAAATATATATATACAACCGAATGAATAATATGAAATAGACATTGAAGGGAATTCTGTTACTGCCACGAAGCATTTATTTTTATCATGAATTGGGATGACGTTTTGCGTATTCAAGTAAAACAATGATTCAAAGCTTTAAATACTACATGAGCATTATTCTTCACAGAGAGATATATTGCATGTACATGTATGTACTAAAAATCAGTAGAAAGAGTCCCGAATAACTAGACGAAATATTTGCATTTCTAACTTGAATGTATATAAAAAGTTCTTATAATTACACAGCTAAATATTAAAACACTTTGAAAAATTCATGTTTATCTTAGTTTTTTTCGGAAATTTCGGATTATTTCATTAAGTAGATCCTGAGGAAAAATTAAACACTGATGAGAATGGACTTTTTGCGCACACAATAGGAGTAATAATCTATTTTGAAGGAAGCTAACATCCACATTATTTTTCTATAACAAAGGAATAAAATCGCAGTTCACATCCACAAATGGGTTCATTGACCATCCGAAGAAATAATCGACTTTATTTATGTCTTGCATAAGTACAGCATTTTTTCTTGAGTCACTTGGCTGATTCACAAAATGGGGTTAACAGAAAGGAGAAAGTACTCTACTATCGCAAAAATAACTTTCCTACATACATCGATAGGTAGGTCGTCAAAGTAGTTTCGATTTTTAATGTACTTTTTAAAATTATTTGAACCAGTTTAATTAGTAATTTGAAAAAAGTTTTTAATTTTAATTTCAATGTCCTTCAAGAATTGAAAATACAAAAACAAACTTTATATTAGTATAGATACGCTACTGTCATTACGGTATATAAGTAAGTCTGTTGTGCGAACTAAGAAGGTAAATAAGATCGCCAACCGACTGTGAAAAGCTTTCAAGTAATTCCAACAGTTTATATTATCGTAATGAGAAGAAAAATATTTAATCAACTGCGGTTTCAATTTGTCAAAATGCACTACTTAATAATATGTTGCAATTGCAATTGACGGAGAATTTAAATTTTAATAATTTATTTTCCTAAATTTATTTCATTCACTCCGCATATGTAATTACCACAAAGTGCAGTACAGTAGAAGTACTTATAAAAATGCAGAAAATGTCAAAGAAATATGGCTAGTTATTTTTTAATTCAATTTTCATCGAAATTTAGATCATTGTACATAGAAAATCTTCACAGTAGCTAGTTAAGTTAATGATCATTGAGAGGGCATTCGCGTTATTCTCGGCCAGAAATCATGGCCGATCGCGTAAACAATGCGTGCGGATAATGACGGCGATCGATCAGTTACTCGGTCCGTAGTTTCCATTATAGAATCGGCCTATTTATAAAAACGAGGAAGGAGCCGTCGCGTAGCAGACGAAATTAATTGCACGCGACTGGCTGACCTTGGCGCGCTTAATTTGCCAGCGGCAAGAAGCGCAAAGAATTTAATTAGCATACGAGCAGTGCGCGAAAGAAGCCCGGAAGGTGTAAAGGGACATTGATGACAATTTACCATCGAGCAATGAGCGCTCTTCTTTTGACACGCGAGTTTTCCTTCATGACGTTTTAATACGAAAATTTTGGGCGATCGGTATCACCCTCCTAATTATAGTTTCATCTAATGTCGAAGGGAACATTAATTTTCGTTTTTATTACAACTCAGTAAATTTCTTGGTAAATATAGTTTAGCTTTAGCATCGAAAATGATAAAAACCGATCTTACAAAAAATCGTCGACACTGTTATATTGACTAGAAAAAGTATGTTGAAAAAGGTCATTTTGTCATACCTTTTAAAAAATCGGAAAAATGATGTACTGCATTACATTTTTATACCTTACTCAACACATTTTTTCTACATGAGTATCGAAGAAAGACAATAACAAACTGATTTGGTGAAGAATCGGTAATATTTTACATGCAATAGTTATAAATAATAATTACATTTTTTGTTGCAAACTTTAAATAAACATTCTATTGCCATATTTGAAACAAAGCTTATACCGCGCAACAAATTAAAACGGACAATAGTTTTTCTAAGTATATTATAATTATGAGAACTGTGTGATATTGTACACTGAGAAAAATTATCGTTTTTCTAAGAGCGACTTAGTCGGTCAGCGGACGATTTTTAATAAATTCTTCAGTAATTTTTACTACGTAAACGTTTGTTAATTTCATAACACTATAAGAATAATTTAACATTGTTACAAATTACGACGTACGTGATCAAGTAGATCGCAGTATTAATAGAAAAGTAATAATCATTTTGAAGTCTTCACCCAGAAAAAAGTCAAATGTTGATTTTACCATACATCCTAATAAATTTGAATATAGTATAATTATTACCGATTCATGTATCTGTTACAATGCTTTAATAACTATTTCTCCTATCGATAGAACAAACTATTAGAAAGTTACAGTAATTTCCTTTTAGTAAAAAGTATAAGAAATTTTATAGCTATGATATAACTTTCCTAAGTAATAAAATTTACTAAATCTAACGTCAAATTTATTGTAAATAAAGTTTTAACGGTGATGTTTATACTGTAGTTGCTACTGTGCATCTTTTATCTAACAGAAAACCTGGTAATTCTCTGGTAGTGGTTACTATTATTTATAATACTTAATTCATTTTATTCAGTAGATTTAATTGTGAAATTGGAAGTTAATTTAGCAGTTTTTCCTTGTTCTAATCTAACAGATGTTACTATTGCGAAACAGTAAGAACTCCTGTTTTGGTACAGTGAAGAATATTAATTGTAAAGAGGAGACATTTTTTACACTTGTTTAAGACTCAAGCTGTCAATATTTTGTATCAGTATGAATGAATTAAATGAATCCAGCATAACTAATAAAAATAACCGTGAACTGTAAATTTATGCTTTAGAAAAGTAAATAAAAATACGCTCCTTCTGCTGCTGGGACGAGCCCTCCTCAGTTCCAAGGAGATGCTAATCGCATAACGTGAGATCAGCGTTGAGCGGCGATTATGTATGTGAGGTGACGTCACACTGTGTCGGTATTGGGTGCTCTGGCATCCGAGCGATCTGAGGTCTCCTCGTATAGTTGGCGGTGACGTTTGCGGTGCCGTCATCGAAGACGCTTCCTTTTCTTTTCTCACAGTTGGATAACATCACCAGAATTTCGTGACTTCCTCTTCATAGCCATGGGGTCCTTGGTTTTTCTTTAAAGGCGAGAAAAAGAACGAAAGAAAATAGACAGCCAGATGGTGATTAGACTTGGATTTCGAGAAAAGTCTTAATTGATAATCAATGTTCAACTTATTTCCTTGATTGTACGAAGAATTTGCAGATCTCATTTTGAAATTCTACGGATATTCTACAGGAAATTTACGTAAAATATGAAGAACTTTTTCGTATAAGGGATGTTTTTTTATTCTAGGAAATTTGTGAAAAAATTATACAAATCTTCACTCTATTTTGATACTACTAATTTGCACGGTGCGATTATACTGATGGAATTTTTGAGACACACAAATTATCTTAAATTTTTTACTAATTTTTAAAATAACATTAACATATATCAAGTTTATATAGTTAATAGAAAGTGAGTACTTCTGCGAAATTACATTGATTTTTGTGAAGTTCAATTAATATCTTAGAACTATTTGTTGTTTTCAATTACTGTTGTTGTTATTTATCTATTCTTACGAAGCTTATAATGCGCATGAGTCACAATTTCTTACGGTATTTTTGAAAGCACAATAATTATTAAAAAAGCTGGAATATTTGAAATAATATTCTATTGTTTCTTGTGAAAAATGCTTTGATATTTACTTCAGTTACAAATTTCAATCATTTTTTCAATTCAGTAAACTCATTAAACCACATTGTGATGGTGTAGATTCAAATTATATTTTTACAAAGGGTTTTAAACTATAATCAACGCGTAAATGGGCCTAATTAAAAAAACTTATTTTTACGTCTGCAAACTAGCTAATTATTTCAAATATTAAATCTTTCGTGGAACATGATGTCATCAATTGTAATGAATACGCAATGTGCGCTAAATGATTTAATGAAGTTAACAATATTCAATTGAGAAGCATCACGTCATTTGCATTATTAAAACTTTTACATTTCTTTCATTACACTGACTTACATTGCAAGGACACGTGAAATTAAATTGAAATTAATCATACTATTTCTATTGAAATCAATTGTTTATGAAAATTAAACGTAGTATAAAATCATTATAAAAATATAATTAAATCATTGAAAGAAATGAATGCTAAAATCTTAGCAATGTTAATTTATTAAAAAGATAAATCTGAAGTTACAAATTAAAATTGCTTTGAAAGCAACAGTGAAACGAAGACAATTCTTGGAATATCGTTGTACTTGAATGTCACTACATTACATTACTTGAATCACTTGAAACTCGTGGGTTAAATTTTCTGAACTCCCCGAAGATTTCATGTACCGATATAAATCAACGCAGCAACAGTACAAAATAACTGGTTCCTCTTGAATATCCTAAATTAAAAACAAAAGTTTTGTTTACCTAAGTTCTTATTGTAAAAATAGCTTTCAGAATTTATTTTAACAAGAGTATGAAAGGTAAGATCTTTGTTAAGTATTTCAAAGAATATTTTTTTATTGAAAATAAAACTCTTATGCGCAAAATGTAAATGTCGGTATAGATGAAAATAAACTGTAACCCACATACCGATTTTAGCTACAGTCGATAATATATCGACGAAGCACTGCGGTGTTACTCGTAAAGTGTAAGTAATGCAACAATAGATGCCAGAAAGCGTCATTGTGCAAGCTGGAATTTTCTTTTCAAATAAATTTCCAAAAATTTAATTCATTCAGAGTATGAAAGACCATACTTTTGTTAAGTACAGAATATTTTTTTACTGAAAATAAAAACTCTTATGCAAAATGAAAATTCGGTTTCGATGAAAATAAACTGCAATAAATAATAAAAATAAAAAAAAGAAGTTTATCACTACGAATTCTTGTAAATAAAATTCCTTGCAAAATTGTGAATGGAATTGGAAGAGTTTCCTTAAATTTCAGGATATTCGTCTTTTTCGTATATCAGGTTTTTCTCTTATAAACATAGGAAGACCTAAACACAAAAGGAAATCTTCCTTTTGCGCATTTTAGTTTATTTTCGTTCTCTCCTGCACTTTTCATTCAACATATGCAAAAAATACGACTTTTACCTTTTCTTCTTTGGCGTTTGCAGTTTTATACGGAGGATAATCGAATTGCGAGGATTGACTCGGAGTGCCTCCATAAGCACTGCATTTGTTACTCGAATAAGAACATGAGCAAAAGCTGCCGGCACTATTCTGCGAATTCCTCGATCTCGATTGCGATACTTGTGTATTATCGTTTCTCGATTCATCGATTGGTATGAAATTGTCAGCTTTCTTGCACTGTTGAGGATTTGTTTATTTCTATTTTAATCGCATTTCACACGGTAAAAAATGTATAATTTGAAAGTTACTGCAGTCCTTACCAGAGCAAAGAGAAACTCGAAAAAGAAAAAATGAATATAGTAACCATATCAGTAAAAAATCTCAGATTTGATATCGAGTGAATTCTTAGGCCAAAATCTCCAGTGATTTGTGAGAGTTTCACTGCTGCGGTGTATAAGCTGAAAATATGAAGAGGAAAGTTTACAAGTCATCTGTGATGTTGGTCTGAGATCTCACCTGAGATTTCTTAGCAGTGATTACTTTTTTATTAATTAGCATTTAAGTCCTCAAATTTTTAACATATTCATTTTAAATTGTAGTATTGAAAAAAATTGAATGCCGTTTTAATCGAACACTAATGCGGTTATAGCATACGTTGAAATGTAAATCGTTTTATGTCAAATCGGCACTGCTATGCAATGCTCTTTTAATATAAAACACTTATGCCGTTTTAGTATATGTCAACATGTAAATTGCTTCATGTAAAATCGTATTTTTAAGTAATCTGGATTGGAGTCTTTGTAATAGAATTGGTGTATTCTTATTCTTATTATAAATAAAGTTTGTTATACGGAAAGAAATGTTATAGTAAAAATTACTATATTCCGTAGGAACAATGGGACGTACTCGACCTATGATGATTTTTACTATAAAACATACTAAAAATTCCTATGTACATAGCAAAAATTGCTATTTATATAGTAGGAATTGCTATATACATAGTATTTTTTGTAGTAAAAATTTTTATAAGTTGAGTATATCCGACTGTTCCTACGGAACATAGTAATCTTTACTATAACATTTCTCTCTGTGTATATTTATTATAAAATTTTCTAGTCATTTTTCTTTGGAAATATTGAGTTTGTTCTTTAATATACATTAATGACTGTTTTAGGTAAACCGGGGGAAATAGCCACAGCTAAGGAAAACATTTAAATAAAAAGTACACAAATATATGGAGTAGACAAATTTTACTAGATTGTTTTAATTTGCGTACGATCCAGAGGCGCGGTAGGAAGCCTAGGCCGAAAAAAGGTCGCGCCTCTATAGGTGTATACGTTGATATTGGGTTATATCCTTACTCTTTTTTGAAGCTAAGTGCTTTTTTAGATTAAAAAATTCATATCTATGTTTTTTTTTAGAGTGATAATTTCATTTTTTTAGAGTGAACGATTTCTTTTCGAAATTTTGTTCAGGGTTTTAGTTATTTTCCGTCTTTCAAACTACACTTGATTTATTTTTATTCTTTTTCGTCATTCGTACAGTTGTATGCATTGATAAAAATTTACTTTCTTACAAAAGTATAATACTTAATTAACAATTAAGATTTATATGTTAATTTATTAATAATTTTATTCGAACATCAAAGACAGTAAAACGCACGAGGACAACTGCTCATCTATATTCTCTAAACATTTGTTTTGGCCTTTTCTTGCGAATGCTTCGATATTTTTAAGTATTCATTTGCTGAAGACTTCGTGCAGAATGGCTGATCACGAGCAGGAAGCCGACGTCATCATGAACGATATTATATATTTATATCCTCGTAAATTTTTATTAATACATGTTTAAGAATGTAACTTATAATAAAAAAAAGTATTTATTCTACCTTTTATTTTCTTAATACACTTCCGGAATTTTGGCACGCCATTAAAATTATTTAAATTATTATTTCTCACTCTCATTTGTTAAACTCTTTTCTTTTTCATGACGTAATACTTTCTTACGAAAGTATAAAAAAAGGCAAGCTAAATAGTGTTCACCAAATATTTTTAAATATTTATTTAAATCCCATTTAAATTAAAACATTAAGGAGCTTCTTGCGTGAAAAGTTATCAACTCAATGTGCTGAATATCATGATAATCTTGATCAATTTGTTCAACAGCATGAAATATATGAATCGAAAGAAAAAAGTTTCCTCTTTCACGTGACATTTCGCAAGTTATTCGTAGCAGGTCAATATTTAAAAATATTTGTAACTGAAGTATTTTAATAATCCATCGTTGCGGCGGATTCTGAAGGGAAGTCATGTTTGTTTACCGTAATGGAGAACCGCGCAAAAAGCGGGCGTATTTGAAAATTAAATTTTGTTAATAAAAAAGTAAATGCAAATAAAACAAATAATTTCATTTATTTTATAAAATTTATCAATAAATATTATTTAAATTATTAAAAAATAATCGTTTTATACACCTTACTCTTATAATGATTTAAAAAAATATATAACTACCGATCTTTTCATGAATTGGTCTTTTGTGCCTCCTTTCGTTTGTCTACAAGGGTCTTTCCGCTCTTTTCTCGTAGACTCTAAGACTTGGTCATTCATTTTTAATTAAATAAATAACTCAGAAACTGGAGAAGCTGGTCGGCTGTAGTTGTTTACTATAATTCGTCGATTTAACCTATAGCATTTCCCTAACGCCTATATTATAGACTACGCACGTGCACAATACGTTATCCGGAAGTTCGTTATGCATAGGGATCAAGTTTATGTTTACATTATTTTAATAGATTTAAAAAAACGAAAAATAAAAGGCATGTTTACACTTTATTTATTCATTAATAGTATATTACGTAGCTGGCCCTTTAATAAGAAATTGCCTCAGAGCACATGTAATTGTCGACCGAGGCGAAGCCGAGGTAGACAAACGTGTGATCTGAGGCCTTCTTATCATACAGGGCTAGGTACGTAAACTATTTTTCTGCTCGACGATTCCCGAAAGTTATAACTTCCTCTTGCGCAGCGGCCGGGAAGTTGCGCTTTTGGGGCCGGAGGACAGAAAATTTCATTCATCGATAAAATCATCTGTCATTTATTTATATGTATATGCCGATCATAACTAAATAACTGATCTTTAAAAGAAACAGAGATATACGTTTTTTAGTTATTACCTGCACCTTTAAAATTGTAATGGATTACATTACTCAATGTTGACCTTATTGGTCATTACTACTATACATTTTTGTTGTAGGAAACCTATTTTTGTTATGTGCTTTTACTCAATTATCATTAAACTCTCATATTACGCATTTGACAAAGGTATCTAAACGTCCATGTACTAGCCGCAGTTATATGCTACTATTAGTGTTCTTTATATTCATAAAGAACTGCATAAAAAATAGCTATATGCAGCGCTCTTAAATCGTCAAATTTTTTCGAGACCCGGCAAGTAACCGGTTATATCCTTTAAAAGTTAATATTATATAAATGAGTGTAGTGCAAAACATAAAACGTAATTTTAAGTAGTTTAACAGTTTTTAAATTAGATTTAAAAAGATTCAAAATTTAGTAACAATATTTATTTGGAAAAAATTAGATTTTACTTTTTATGATCCATTCATCTTAGTACTTTCATTACTTACAAAATACATAAAAAAACTACTTATTTACAAGTCGTTCAAAACATTAATCACAAAATTAACATTACAATGTTAAGCTTATATGTAATTAAAGTTACATTTTATACACTGGATAAAAAAAAATAAAAAATGAGCAAGTTATATTTTCGCGATTTTTGAGATAAGATGACATTGACAAAATATGCTGGTTAATCTTTCCCATATTAATTTTAGAAAATCAGTTATTAAATAAATTTAGCCGTTTTCTATTTTTGGAGTACGCCAATATTATAAATATAATATAATATAATAATACATAATAATACAATACAATCTTGAGGTCACTGGCTATTATAAATATATGAAATATTATGGATAGATAAAAAAAACTGTACTGTGGAGTAAGAATCAAAGACGTAGAAAATTATAGATCAAACCCTATCATTTCAATAAAGGTCTGGTCACGAACTAAAGATTAAAGCGAAAATTTGGCAATATTATGGCATTGTAATCAAAGGCTCGCAATATATATTCAGACTGAAGAGCAGAGAAATTTGTGGCATCTTCCTCAAACTGGCTTCTTACTCCGGTTTACCTTATAATTACTGCAGAAATTGTTAATGTAATATTTTTCTTCGTATAATACCAATGATGTGTTGAAATTACCCATCTGTAATAATCAAGTAAAATCCACGTAGGTATAGCGTACAAAGTCATCCCGAAAATCGACAAAATGCACATAGTGAAGTTGTGAATGAAAATTGGATGCCTTATCAAATTTTCGTCGGATATTTTTTCCAGGTCTATATACTTCTCTGCGTGACGCATCGCCGAAATACCTCCAATCATTATCAGAGTTCCTCCCAAAGCATTTCCTCCTAAAGCCTGGAATTCACAAAAAATTGCAAAGGCATAGTCGTACGACGATTGCAAGATACGAGCATGCAAGTATTGTATAAAAATTTATAGTAATCATATATATTTTTAAACGATTTATTTGAAAATGCAACTTTTACAGCAAATAATATATCAAGCTCGAGAAAAAAGTGACATGAACTGTTTCTGTATTTTTTGTATCGCGGTATTTTTTTCTGGTATATCTTATAGGCCCACAAAAATTTAACTTAGCCTTTTGTGTCCCAATTTCGGTTAATACTTTCAATGTTATCAATATCTAAACGGTTTAATTTAAAATTGAGAAGCTACTTAATTAAAACAATGTAAACTCCAAAAACATACTTCTCGGCATTATTGCCGTATTTTTCGGCACAAGTGAGAATTAATTTACATACATGTGCCGAACGATATGTTTTATACAGTATCTGTAAATAGCATTAAAGTGGTGCGTAAAATGCATAAAATCGATTTTATGTACATTATCAAAAAATATACTTTTATTAATTTAAAAAAAAGAATGCACAATCTGATTAAGACATTGGGAATGAGAAGAGATCGTGTGAAACTAATAATATAAGTCAAGCGGTTGCAACTTACTACGAGAGGATATCGATACAAAAACCTCGTGGTCAACCACAGCATACACAGCATTAGGCTAATTCCTATGCAGATGGGGTATACGTAAAAAATCGGATTCCTTTCCTCCGGCATGCTTGGAACGCTGGGGTCCTTCTCGCGCATTTTACGGTTAATCGCGTGGTGCATCACGTGGAAAAGTTCGTCCGTCATTGCTGTTATCTGCAGAAAAACAATCGATTGTCATATCTTCGTTACAAGATAAAATATTTGATCAAAAGTAATTTATGCCACTCCGCGCGTAAAGCTTACACTTCATAAATCGGCACTTTACGCCCTCGTTGCATAAAATATTGTTCACCACTTCTGTCAGTAATTATTGGCTCGTGTGAATGATCACCCTCGCTTCGCTAGGGCGCTAACTTTCCACTCGTTTGAGAATCACTTCTGACACACTAGTATCGAAAACTACTATAATTTGTTAAAAAAATATTTCGTTCTTAAGATGTCTGCGTAAAATTTTCCTCAAAAATGGACGTAGACCCTATAAATTTCTCATTCATTTAAAATGAAAAATGAGTTTTACCGTTGTACCTCTGGCAAACTCTATTTTGAGAGTAATCAATGTATAAATAAAAGAGAAATCGATACTTGTAAATCAACAGAACGCGATAAACCAGTTATTTCTTTTAAAATGGAGGTCGTTGAAAAGTTGTTGATAAATTCAATTGTAAATTTTATTTTTCATCAACGTTAGTCGCGTGTCATTACAACATTGCGCGTTATTTTACAAAGCAAATAATAATATCAGTCGCTCAAAATGTTCGTTAATGCTTCTTTTACAATGTTTGCCATATTCGTCTATCATACAAATTCTTGGTATTCAGCATACACCTTTTTGCTCCATATCGACAAATTTAAAAAAACAAAAGAGTTGAGGCGATAAATAATTTGAAGAAGGTGATAATTTATTCAGGTCGTTAATGAACCGTCAATCCTGGCGAGTCATTATGGAAAGGCCTACGCCTAAAAGGCCGATAAGCGATTGCCAGGCGGTCTCCGTTAGGCCAGTGAAAGTGTTAATCCTGTCAAAGTGTCCACGAAAGTCACGTTAATAGAGAAATTCAGAGCGAGAAATTTTCCATAAATCTGTCCCCTCGTCGAATTGACCTCAATTTTTTCCGATGCACGTTCCTGTTATACCGCCGATGCAATTTGAGGCGCTCTCACGTCGACACTTTCAGAAATGCCTTTTAAATAAGACTCGAGTAAAAATTTAAGAAGGGTTCAGTTCAAAGTTATAGTTTTGATTTTCAATAACGTTTCTTTTTTACTTATCTTTTTATGGATCACAAATTTATGTGCATGTTTTGGAGGATAAAGATCGAATTAATTGACAAGAATTGAAAGTGAAAATATATCATGATTGAAGTCTTAGGCCTGATTAAATTCATTTTGAGAAAATTGTTTTTTTTTGTCGAGAAAATAAAAACTAAATTTTGATAAGTTGAAGGTCTTTAATTGACTTATAACATTTTTTGTGCTAGATCCAATTAACTTATCTCCGAAGTCAGGGCTAATCACCTGCAAATTCTTCAGTTTGTGGAAGATACCCGCGGGCAAGATCCTTAGATGAGTATTACTGCGTTCCAAACTTGCCAGTTTCTCAAGTCAATTGAAAGCTCCATCCTGGACTTTCACTTGGCGGTTACAGAAGATCAATAACTTCTTCAATCTAGGAAAAGCATCGAAGCCATCGCGGTGCAGGTTATCCAAACTAATTTTTTAAACCAATGATCTACAATTTCTCGATGCTTGACGGGTGATCGATAAAATCTTTCGGTATTTCCATCGACTTAGGCGCTGAATTCCGTACAATTCAATATTTTGCAAAAGATCAGTTGGTAAGCCCAAAATGACTATTTCGACGAGCTCAAGCGCATTCGATGATAAATTTTTTAGATATTCGCGTTCAAGAAACAACTTTGGATTCTTCATCTTCAGGAGGTTGATCTTCTTTACTCTTGGTTTGATTTGACTAATCCAAGCTGCACGCTCATGTCGATGGGATGCAATCTTTGGGAATTATCTTCGTAATTGATTTTTACGTTAAATCCTCAATCGAAATAAGTGTCACGTATAAGAAGTGAATATCCTTTTGGTGTCCTTGAAATGGAAGTCCAGATTGACAAATGTTGGCGACAACGACCGATGTTAGCATCCCAATGATTATTAGTGGAATGCCGATAATTTTCTACGACTATAAATAAATGAACAATTTAAAAAATTATTTCATAAATTTTTCATTGGATGCAAGGTGTGAAGTAATGATTGTACCTTTTGTAAATTTTTAAGCTTCTCGGCTCTCTGATCTAATAAAATGCTTATTAAAACGTTTATTTAAATTAAGACTTTCTTAATTTACCGACAAATATGCGATTTGAGGATCTAAACTATATCCTTGAAAGATTCTGGATGTTTATATACTTTTTCTCTAAAAACTAAGCAGCTGAGAACTACATGGAAACAATTGAGTAATTTTCAAATCCTTGCGGTGGATAAGGTAATCACTAGCGGAAGAGCTTGACAGTTATTAAATCCTAGGGCTCCGAGAACCGAAATCCGAGATGTACCAACATCCGCGGATGAGAAGTTGCAAGACGCTGAAGGAGCAATCAGCGCTGGAGAGAATGGGTCGAAAAGGATTAAGCTAGAGAGAAGGACTCGACGTCACTTGAAGCAATCGCTGTCCGGCAGAGGCTGAACAGGAGAAGGCTTTCACTCGAAACCAAGGAGACTGACTTACTTAATTCAAATTTTGTTAATATGTAGATGACGAGTTGATCATTTGCTTATAATCTTACGGAATATAAAGAGCTTGTGTGCCGTGTGCCGAGTATCGTGTGACTATGTTTCATTTTACATCTTTTCTTCATCTGTAGATCCGAGTTGTGGATCAATAGTAGAAGATAAAGCAATTGCAACTGCATACGAGTGCATTTTTTCCCAAGTGCATAAAAATGCTTTTTTCCATTTTAACGTTTGAAAATATTTATTATTTATTATTAAAAATCTCTAATCAAAAAGTTCCAATCGTTCATTAAAAGCTTTGAATCAATGGACAGAGTGTCAGCGAAGGAGGAAAAACTGCTTGTAGTAAATTATGTAACTAGTATAACAATCTGCTTGCAACCTGCCTCTTTTTCGCCAATGTACATAGTAAATTCTAAAAAATTGACTAGAAATTTAGCAAATGTTATTATATGTATAAATTTTTAATGTGCCGAGTCTGTATTAGCATTACAAAATAGTATAGTAATTTTTACTACAACTTTTTCTCTCCTATACCCCACTTTGTTAATAGGCTATATGCAAAAGTGAAAAAAATAATATATACTTACAAAATTCACCTTTAACCTACACTGAGAACATAATATTATAAAAATTACTATTTCATTAGATTGGATTAGAAAATTGACCATATTCTATAGTAAATTTTGCCATAGGTATAGTAACTTTGATTGGACATGAATTATTGTGACAGACCGTCGTAATGAGATCTTTAGGGGATCTGCAACTCAATTAAAAATGCAAATTTCGTCCCGTAATTACTTGAACACATAGATAAAAGTCCATAATTAATAAAGTGTATAAAAAATCATGATAACCAGAAAAACTCGAAAATGTAAAAAACCCGCTGTCAATTCTTTATTATCATGAATTTTTTCTAAGCACTTCAAAAATTAGTTTAGAAGAAGTAAAATATACAAAAATACTTATAAAAGGTTAAAGCTGAATATTTTTGAAACTCTTTTGATGCATAAGCCGCCCAACGAACTCATCCAACATATGTAAGTAATCTACATTTTTTGAAAATTTTAAGTCAATTAAAGCATTTTTGCGCAAACTATCGTTGACGTAGAAAACACATTTGTTCATTGATTAATTATTTTCTCAGAAACTATTGATCAAAATTGATCGAACTTTACATATTATCTAGATATTTGGTGTTCTTCATGAACATGATTTTTTTCTAGCCATTTAACAAATTATTTCCAAGATACATTTTCTTTAATTATATATTTTTATGAAAAACACGAGAACGGTAATAGTTAAAATAACTTTTTTTTTAAAGGATAAATATAATTTTATGCTCTTTTAACTACTTTTTATTACACGTACGTATCACAATCCTATCATTACATAAAATCAAAAATAAATTGTTCGAAAATGGAAAAAAAAAATTATTCTTTTCCCCAATTCGGAATTAAAAAAGAAAAATATGTGCTACGAGAGGTTAAATTCTGTTGTGTAGTTTCAAAGATATCGCTCCGCATAAGGGTCAGCCTTTGCCGAAAGCTGACCTGAGCTTTTATTGCATCTCCCTCGCGAACCCAAGGGGCCTAAGGAAGCCGAGAGGAAGCAGCCGCAGTTCAGTCCCAATGCGACCGCCTCAGTGTCTAGACAGTTTTCAATATATACAATATTATGTATCTTTATTCACTTACATTGTTGTTTCCTTAATCCTTATATCTTATAACTATTGTCCACATATAGAGAATTTGATGAACTTTAATAAAGAATACTCATGAAAATCCAACACAAACATTTTCTAAAAACACGTTTTGCGTATTCAGAATTCCATTAAAAATGTTTCCACTAAGTTTCAACGAAACTTAAAATTTTACTATCTCAATGCTTCCTCGTAGAGGTCGAATTGGTAGACTCGGGGCGAGGAAGAAGGTAGGAGTTTTCGCATTCGTTTCTCTTCCAGCAAATGAATGCTTTATCCTAAGCTCCATTTCGCAGTTATGTCTACGCGTTAATAGTAGTAAACCGTAATGTTAGTAACAACATGCATTACAGTATGTGCCATTTGTGCTTTTATGAGAATTTTCAAACGCAAATGGAAAATTCGCTTGGAAAATAATATCAATATGCAGTCAGCAACGTACTTTCGACAATTTCTTAAACTAACTTATAGATGAACCATTTGCAAACTCACAAACTGTGAAATATTCAAAGTAGCATGGACCACGTGCGAAATCTTATGGTTTCTCTTGAAACCACGAGAGGCTGTAAGTTGTTCATTTGCCAATTGAGCAGCTTCTTGCAGACTCAGCAATTCCAAAGCAGTGGCTCGATCTGTGCTCAACGTAAATTTTCGTTCTTGACTTTTCATTTTTCAAAAAATCTTATTCTTTTACATTTTTAACCTTAACCTCGAGGAGCATGTTTATAAATTAATTTCAACAGTGTCTTTTGTTTTACTTTAAACAATTCAAAAAATAAAATTAACGTGTGCGTACAGTTTAAAAAGAACAGAAATAAAGATAGAAGGCTCCTCTTACTCTGTTTAAAAGATTCTTACAAAACATAAAAATTTACCTAAATAGAAATAAAATATACGAATGGAGTTCTAATCAAAATTAAAAACCAATACTGAAACATGTTGCCAACGCAAAAAAGGCAATTACTAATATCTTGCACGTAAATGTCTACACTAATGTTTTTTCTTATTTTTTTTTTCACAAAAGCGATCCGTTACATCTGAGGTGCAAGTTATGAAGAGTAATTTAAACCTGGTCCGGTGACATATAAGTTACTTTATTGAGAAAAAAACTATGGCAGGTAGATAAATAAATACAAGTTCAAGATATTTTTGATGGAACAATAGAGATAAAGAGCACTATTTGGGTCCTAATAGTGTATAAATAGCTTAAATTATGTAACTGAAAAGTGTACTTTTTTCAATTGAACACAGGTTGGCCCCCTTAAGATACCATATCAAGTGTAAATTATTACTTTAATCAATGTAATAGGTCCTTATTAGTCTATTCCGCTTGTCAGCGATTATATAAAAATTTAAATTGTTTCGCGAAATTACGACGACGCTCTAATTATTACCGAGCTGCTCACGTAAAATCCAATAAATTATACAGTTAGCTGTAAGAGCACCCCTAAAAAACTGTCACGTGACAGTTAGTTCTGGGAAGGCACCTCCCGCGTAAGAAAAAAAGGAACCGCCGAACAGCATTGTGAGCCGAGGAAAAAGCAGGCCGTCATCGCGTAGAATGAAGCCGGCGGTGAAAGCGCGGAGGTGGCAAACGGTATACGCCGATGACAAAAGGCCGCGGGGCGTCTTAATAAGGGATGCATTAGTCGCGATAACGATCGGGCCGCGTTGCGCCGGCTGGACGGGCCCCCAAATCGGCTGACTGTCCAAGCGGCAGAGCGGCTCAGAATTGCCTCTCTCGTGCTGGAAGATTAATTGGCTGGCGGCGTACGCTTATCTCTCACGCGGACGCCCGGAAGACGCGCCTCAATTAAGTGCGCAAGCAGAGGAGTTGCACAAGCGAGGAGCACCCATTCACTCATGAGAAAAGACGGGATTAAGCGTCGGAGCTCCCCCAAGAGCACCGAACCTCTTTAAAAAATTAATACATTTTAAAAACATTTTAAGAGCGTATTGTTAACTCTACTGACAGTGAGTATTCTCAAATACACTGTCAATCTATTTATTGTTTCAGGCAGTTTAAAATACATTTTTATTAGTCCTTTTCAAATAATAGTAAATATTAACAGATATTAACTTAAGGTAAATAGGAGTTGTTTCAATCTTATGTTAATATCTAAGACGTTCAAGTTAATATTTATTATTTATTTTACTTTTAAAAGACGGAAAAAGGAATACAATTTGACTGTATTATTCATTTAATCATTCATTATCATTTTATGTATTTTATATAAATGCCTTTTTTGAAAGGTAAAATAACGTCCATACGTGCACACTCAATTTTATACCTAAATGGAACTAAAACTTGAGTTGGAATGCAACAATTTTCACATGAGTGGAAACTTGTAGAATTTATCCGACGACTACAGTCAGTTTGGCAACTGCTGAAATTTCGAAAACTAATGAAACGAATTTATTAGCTATTCATCATTAATTTATACTGTAGTTATAATCATTTTTCAGCGGTTTATTTTTTTATAAAGAACAGTATGCATAGCCTATAAGTCTATGCAAAAATGAGTTTTCCCCAGTTCTGAAATTGATTAGATATTCATCCTTCAAAAATAAAGTATCTAAAAATGCATAAAAATTATCGTTAGAAAATGTCTTTTTTTTCTATTAAAGTATATTTCGTAATAAAAAAAACTTTTTAATAACATTATTTGCATTCAGCTAAAAAACTCCCAATTTTTTTAATTCTTGTAAAACGCAGAAATAACATTTGCTAAAGCTAATTAGTTTTAATTTTAGTATTCTAACTCTGTTATCTTTGTAATGCAGAATAAAAGTTCAATAAAGTATGTAAAGTCACATTAGCTAGAAAATCTAAAGCTTTACATTTTATTTTAAAAGTTTTCATTCAAATAAAACCTTTTATAACTGTAATCTTTGTTAATTCTAGTCTTGTTAATTTTCAATAAAAATACATTTTGTTTCATTTTACGTGCATAAGAGCAGTATTAAATTCGTAATGAAATGAGGAAATGAGATATTTATTAAGAGTATACATTTGTATAAAAGTCTCATTGTATCGAACAAGGATAAACATCGAACAGTGAATTTCTTCTTAGTATTTACATAGGAAAAGTTGTTTAACGAGGGCTTAATTTATTCGAGGGCTTCCAATAACTAATTTGTTGCACACGAAGCTCATTTCGCGGAATGCTCGAGTCAATTAGGTGTATACAATTCAATTGGCTATTCATGCGGCGGTTTTCAAGTGCACCCACCCTTGGTAATGAGGCCTTCTTATATTCAATCTAGTCGTTCGCATACATTAAAGTGAGTTCATTTTAATCCCTTCTTCAAATCTACTTCAACTTCGGCTTTCGCGCTTTTTTAATTAAAGACAACGAGTTTGTTTAAATAACAAGCTGCTTATTACCTAACATTCGCAGGATTGTTAATACTTGCATTCTTGCTTGCAAACTTTTTTTATTTTCAAATGCACTTTTATCTTTACTCAGGCAATAAAATTAGAGGTATAAAAAATGTTAGCGAGTTGTTAGCTTTTAGAGTCAAGTGTTTCAGGTAAACTTTTAAAATTGATACTAAGTGCACCACACTTATGAATAGAAATTTGTCTGCAATTGTTAAAATTATTTTTTTCAAAATGAAAACTACTCTATTGCTTGTCTTGGAATTTTGCATTTTTCATTACTGAAGTAGCTGTGAGTAAAGACTTCATTATTACCCTGGCATATCTTCGTCTCTTAAAAATCTTCTTCTCTTTAAAAAGTGATGACCGGATGTTGTGAAGCCTCGAAAACGTGAAGTTGATTGGTTCGTATGTATATTCCGGAATGGCGCTCAAATTCGAAAATTCTAACTTCAAAAATGAACCCGGAATAAACAGTAAAGAAAGGAACTTGAGCGAGGCCTGAAATAGTGTCTAAAATAAATACATAAATACTTATCTTTTATTATTATTTATTATACTCCGGCCGTAAACAATGAAACTAGAGGACATTTTTAAAGTATCTAAGGAGAAAATGCATTTGTAAAAAGGATAATTAATTGGATTAACAAATATTTATTCAGTCAAAAGTTAAGATTAAAAGAAACGATACAAATCTGTACGAATGTTAATGTTTCTCAATTTCTAATTTTTAACGAATTTTCAGTGGTACATCATTCTCACACCAATAAAGATTTCTTAATCCAATAAATCTCAAATTGCATTTACATTCGACTTATTTTATTTGGGTAATCAATGTTTCCACAAATGTATATTTCTCATAGATTTTTAAAAACTTTCTTTTATTTCTTTCACTATAGACTAAAGGAACATTTCGTAAAGTTCCCAACTCTTACGAAGGGGGGTTTGGATCTAAAAGGTTTTAAATATTCAATTTTTTATTCCATTTTTTTATTACATACACGCATGTGAAACATTTGTCGATATTATATCATTGGAATCGTCGTGACGAACTGTACATGGGAAAAATAATAAAAAGATTTATTATTCATCCTACAAATAGTTATTAACTATTAAAGGTGACCAATCCTGGCGCACCATTAGCCAGAAGAATGTGCGATATTGCCATGTCTTGTTGGTATAAATATAAATATTTACATATCAACATAATCGTTCTTTAATTTTATAGTTATCTGCTTTGCTTCTATATAATGATATGAGGCTGCGAGACATAAATCATGTTGCTTTGGTAGAAAATGACTTTCCACCAAGCCATGCACATTTACGGGCGGCCTCGCTATAGTGTTTGATCGATTGCTGGCAACATGGTTTTAAGTCTGGCGGCCCCATATCCTAATTTTAAAAAATATTCAATTTGATGGGCGGGCCAGCAATCGCTGAAACACTAGCGAGGTCGCCCGTAAATGAGCATGGCTCCTCGGAAAGAAAATTCTAACTTTTATAGTAAGAATGAGGGTACTAATAGAGTTTATCAACAGCGTTACTTAATTAGTATGAAAATTCATGCAAATAATCATGGATTTTAAGCTTTTAAAGTAGACTGTCTTTTTGACATCAGAAAAGAGTGTGAGCGCCGTGGAACGGTTGACGGTAGACTTTTTTTGAAGTGCCGCGACTCGAATATGGTGTAGCTGCAGAGTTTTGTAGTAAGCAAATCGTAGTACGAAGATACGGAATCTTAAGAACGGAAGGAGGAAAGCATGTATACTACTGTATTATCGCATCTCTGCTCCTGGAATAAATTATATTTAGAAGTACTTCTTCCAATGACACCATAATATAATTTATAACTTAGAAGACTGTACTAAACACTTTGAAAGTGCGTATAAAAACTTTAGAAGTATGAAATTATACTACAATAGCGTATGGAACTTTTCCTAAATTACAATCATATGGATTCTAGTAAAATACTTATATTTTTCTTTCCGAACACACAAAAAGATATAGTTTACCTCTAATATCAATAATGGAAGTATTTTTTTCAATATCTACACTGAAAAAAACAGTTTTTCTTTTTTATTGCGTAAAAAGTAGAAGTTATTTTCTTTTTCGATATGAAACTCTATTCTGTAGCGGGGATGAAATTTCAAGAAAATAAATCGAACGTATAAATCAAGAAGTTTTTGTTATTGATACCCACAAAAATTACTACAAAGTTTAAACAATATATGTAATACAAATTTTGTCGTAGGTAATCGTGCAATTTCAGTCACATCATTATATAGCGTCTTCTCGAAAACAAAGTATAATATTGTATACAGCAATAATGAATCACCATATGCTAAGGTCTGAACTAAAAAAACCGGGACCTAGCGTACAGCTGTACAAGAAAGTTAGTTCCATGATTCCTCTTAATCTTGAATTCCAACGTAACGTTTTTGAAACCAGGACTACCAGACAACCTCGTAACGATAGTTCCATCACCATTGGTCTGGTCCAACGCAGCAATTTTCGTCGGAACATGGAGATCGCTGACTGTGTAGGTCTTGATCACTGCGTCGACCTGCAGCCACTCGAACGAATTCACGACTCTATCCTGTAGCAAAAGGCGGTCTCCCGGCTGCCTGGCTCCTAAGATCAGATTATGTGACTTACTCGGCGGAGGATGGGTCGATGAGTACTCATTATCGGACGGAGTGGAGTTCACGGCCACTATGGCCAACAGCACCGCCAAGGCTGTCAGGACTATTTCCTTACTCAACCTGGTGGTAATCATAGTCTTCTTCAATGTGATATTCTTTTCCTTCGGAGAAGTGAAACGGCAAAGTAAATCAATGTGCAGATGGAATTGGTAGCCTTCGCCGTAGTGACGGGCATTTTATAGACCTCACCTTACAAGGACCTCCCGGTTACGTGTCCGATACTCTACCGACTGAGCCATCGCCGCTCTATCTTATTCAATATGTACACCCAAAAACCAGTTTTCCTTTTTTATTGCGTAAAAAATAGAAGTTATTTTCTTTTTCGATATGAAACTCTATTCTGTAGCGGGGATGAAATTTCAAGAAAATAAATCGAACGTATAAATCAAGAAGTTTCTTTATTATACCCACAAAAATTACTACAAAGTTTAAACAATATATGTAATACAAATTTTGTAGGTAATCCTGCAATTTTAGTCACATCATTATATAGCGTCTTCTCGAAAACAAAGTATAATATTGTATACAGCAATAACGAATCGCTATATGCTAAGGTTCAGTGATAAAAATACCGGAAACTAGCGTACACCTTTACAACAAAGTTAATTCCATGATTCCTCTTACTCTCGAATTTCAACGTGACGTTTCTAAAACCAGGACCACCAGACAGCCTCGTAGCGATAGCTCCATAACCATCGTTATTCTGATCCAAGGCAGCAATTTGCGTCAGAACAAGGAGACCGTTGCATGTGAAGTTCTTCGTCACCGTGACGACCCTCATCCACTTGGACGATTTCACGATTCTCTCCTCGCGGAGAAGGCGGTCTCCCTTCTGCCTAGTTCCTATGATCAGATTGTGCGACTTATTCAACGGAGGATGGGTCGATGAGTACTCGTTATCGGACAAAGTGGAGCTCACGGCCACTACGGCTAGCAGCACCGTCAGGGATGACAGGACAATTCCTTTACTCATCCTAGTAGTTATCATAGTCTTCTTCAATGTGATAATCCTTTCCTTCGGAGAAGTGAAACAGTAAACTAAATCAATGTGCAGATTGAATTGGTAACCTTCGCTGTAATGGCAGGCTTTTTATAGATCTGACGCCCCGTTTCGCTTATCAGTGTCGTGGCTCATCAGTCATTACCTGCTGGCTATTATATGTATTTGCGCTTATGAAACATTTCTTAAATTTCCGACGATGCCGCTGTATTCGAAGTACAACAATGTGATCATCGCTAATTTGGGATATAAGATTTCTGCAAATCTGTTATTGATCCAATATTTTTATATTGTATCGAATTTTTTTTTTATTTTTCTAAATCTTCCTCTAGAAGAAAACAAAAAACACTCGTTACTTTATTAGTATGAACATTCATGCAAATAATCATGGATTTTGAGCTTTTAAAGTAGACTGTTTTTTCGAGTTAAAAAAGTAAGCAGTACAAGGCGATTCTACAAGCAATATCGGAAAATAGTGTGAACGTCGTGAAACGGTTGACAGTTGACGTTTTTTGAAAACCGTATCTCGAATATGGCGTAGTTGCAGAGCTTTGTAGAAAGCAAATCGTAGTACGAAGATACGGAATCTTAAGAACGGAAGGAGGAAAGCATGTATACTACTGTATTATCGCATCTCTGCTCCTGGAATAAATTATATTTAGAAGTACTTCTTCCAATGACACCATAATATAATTTATATCTTAGAAGACTGTACTAAACACTTTGAAAGTGCGTATAAAAACTTTAGAAGTATGAAATTATACTACAATAGCGTATGGAACTTTTCCTAAATTACAATCATATGGATTCTAGTAAAATACTTATATTTTTCTTTCCGAACACACAAAAAAAATATAGTTTACATCTATTATCAATAATGTAAATATCTTATTCAATATCTACACTGAAAAAACAGTTTTCCTTTTTTATTGCGTAAAAAGTAGAAGTTATTTTTTTTTTCGATATGGAACTATATTCTACAGCGGGGATGAAATTTCAAGAAAATTAATCGAACGTATAAATCAAGAAGTTTCTTTATTATACCCAAAAAAATTACTACAAAGTATAAACAATATATTTAATACAAATTTTGTTGGTAATCCTGCAATTTCAGTTACATCATTATATAGCGTCTTCTCAAAAACAAAGTATAATATTGTATACAGCAATAGCGAATCGCTATATGCTAAGGTCCATAATAAAAATACCGGAAACAAGCGTACAGCTGTACAACAAAGTTAATTCCATGATTCCTCTTACTCTTGAATTTCAACGTGACGTTTCTAAACCCAGGACCACCAGACAGCCTCGTAGCGATAGCTCCATTACCATTGGTATTCTGGTCCAAGGCAGCGATTTGCGTCAGAACATGGAGATCGCTGCATGTGAAGTTCTTCGTCACCGTGACGACCCTCATCCACTTGGACGATTTCACGATTCTCTCCTGGTAGATAAGGCGGTCTCCCGGATGCCTGGCTCCTAAAATCAGGCTTGGCGGGGAATAAATCGATGAGTACTCGTTATCGGAAAAAGTGGAGCTCACGGCCACTACGGCCAGCAGCAACGTCAGGGATGTCAGGACCATTCCTTTACTCAACCTAGTAGTTATCATAGTCTTCTTCAATGTGATATTCCTTTCCTTCGGAGAAGTGAAACGGCGAAGTAAATCAATGTGCAGATGGAAGTGGCAGCCTTCGCCGTAGTGACGGGCTTTTTGTAGATCTAACTCCCCGTTTCGCTTATCAGTGTCGTGACTCTTCAGTCATTACCTGCTGGCTATTATATGCATTTGCGCTTATTACACATTTCTTTAATTTCCGACGATGCCGCTGTATTCGAAGTACAACAATGAGATCATCGGTAATTTGGCATATATGATTTCTGCATATCTGTTGTTGATCTATTATTTTTTTATTGTATCGAATATTTTTTTTATTTTTCTAAATCTTCCTCTAGAAGAAAACAAAAAACACTCGGAAAGAAAATTCTAACTTTTACAGTAACAATGGGGGTACTAGTAGAGTTTACCAAAAGCGTTACTTTATTAGTATGAACATTCATGCAAATAATCATGGATTTTGAGCTTTTAAAGTAGACTGTGTTTTCGTGTTAAAAAAGTAAGCAGTCTACAAGTATAAGCAATATCGGAAAATAGTGTGAACGCCGTGAAACGGTTGACGGTAGACTTTCTTTGAAGTGCCGCGACTCGAATATGGCGTAGTTGCAGAGATTTGTAGAAAGCAAATCGTAGTACGAAGATACGGGATCTTTAGAACGGGAGGAGGAAAGCGTGTATACTACAGGTTTATCGTATCTCTGTTCCTGGAGGACGCATACTCTATTTATATGTGAATAAATTATATTTAGAAGTACTCCTTGCAATGACACCATAATATAATTTATAACTTAGAAGACTGTACTAAACACTTTGAAAGTGCATATAAAAACTTTAGAAGTATGAAATTATACTACAATAGTGTAAGGAACTTTTCCTAAATTACAAGCATATGGATTCTAGTAAAATACTTAGAATTTTCTTTCCGAACACACATAAAATGTATAGTTTAACTCTATGCTCAATAATAAAACTATCTTTTTCAATATCTACACCGAAAAAAACAGTTTTCCTTTTTTACTGCCAAAAAAGTAGAAGTTATTGTTTTTTTTTTGGTGTGGAATTCTTTTCTGCAGAGGGCATGGAATTTCATGAAAATGAGTCGAACATATTAATCAAGAAGTTTCTTTATTATATCCAAAAAAGTTCTACAAAGCTTAAACAATATATGTAATACAAATTTTCTAGGTAATTGTGCAATTTCAGTCACATCATTATATAACGTCTTCTTCAAAACAAAGTATAATATTGAATACAGTAATAAAGAATCGCCATATGTTAGGGTCCAATCTAATCATACCGGAACCTAACGTACAGCTGTACAACAAAGTTAATTCCATGGTTCCTCTTACTCTTGAATTTCAACGTGACGTTTCTAAAACCAGGACCACCAGACAGCCTCGTAGCGATAGCTCCATTACCATTGGTATTCTGGTCCAAGGCAGCGATTTGCGTCAGAACATGGTACTCGCTGACTGGGAAGGACTTCGTCATTGTGACAACCCCCATCCACTTAGACGATTTCACGATTCTCTCCTCGCGGAGAAGGCGGTCTCCCAGCTGCCTGGCTCCTAAGATCAGATTGTGCGACTTACTCGACGGAGGATGGGTTGATGAGTACTCATTATCGGCCAAAGTGGAGCTCACGGCCACTACGGCTAGCAGCACCGCCAGGGCTGTCAGGACTATTCCCTTACTCAACCTAGTGGTAATCATAGTCTTCTTCAATGTGATATTCCTTTCCTTCGAAGATGTGAAACAGTGAACTAAATCAATGTGCAGATTGAATTGGTAACCTTCGCCGTAGTGACGGGCTTTTTATAGATCTGACGCCCCGTTTCGCTTATCAGTGTCGTGACTTTTCAGTCATTACTTGCTGGCTATTATATGCATTTGCGCTTATGACACATTTCTTTAATTTCCGACGATGCCGCTGTATTCGAAGTACAAAAATGAGATCATCGCTAATTTGGCATATATGATTTCTGCATATCTGTTGTTGATCTAATATTTTTATATTGTATCGAATATTTTTTTTATTTTTCTAAATCTTCCTCTAGAAGAAAACAAAAAACACTCGGAAAAAAAATTCTAACTTTTATAGTAACAATGGGGGTACTAGTAGAGTTTATCAAAAGCGTTACTTTATTAGTATGAACATTCATGCAAATAATCATGGATTTTGATCTTTTAAAGTAGACTGTGTTTTCGTGTTAAAAAAGTAAGCAGTACAAGGCGATTCTATAAGCAATATCGGAAAATAATGTGAACGCCGTGAAACGGTTGACAGTTGACGTTTTTTGAAACGCCGCAACTCGAATATGGCGTAGCTGTAGAGCTTTGTAGTAAGCAAATAGATAGTACGAAGATAGGAAATCTTTAGAACGGGAGAAGCTGCAGAATAGAATTCCATATCGAAAAAAAAAATAACTTCTACTTTTTACGCAATAAAAAAGGAAAACTGTTTTTTCAGTGTAGATATTGAATATGATATTTACATTATTGATAATAGAGGTAAACTATATACAATTTCATACTATTAAGTTTTATACGCACTTTCAAAATGTTTAGTACAGTCTTCTAAGATATAAATTATATTATGGTGTCATTGGAAGAAGTACTTATAAATATAATTTATTCACATATAAATATAGTATGTGTACTCCGAAGCAGAGATGCGATAAACCTGTAGTATACACGCTTTCCTCCTCCCGTTCTAAAGATTCCGTATCTTCGTTCTACAATTTTCTTTCTACAAAGCTCTGCAGGTACGCCATATTCGAGTTGCGGTTTTCAAAAAATGTCAACTGTCAACCGTTTCACGGCATTCACACTATTTTCCGATATTGCTTATAGAATCGCCTTGTACTGCTCACTTTTTTAACACGAAAACACAGTTTACTTTAAGGGGGCCAGCCTGGGTTAAATTGAAAAAATACAGTTTCCAGTTTAATAGGTATAACAATTGTATTCATCGCTTTTGATTGCTGGAACTTTTTACACTTTAACTACTCGCATAATTTAAGCTATTTATTCATTATTAAGGCCCAAACAGTGTCCTTTACCTCTAGTATTGTTCCATCAAAAATATTTAAAATTTTTATCTATTTGTCCACTTGCCATAGCTTTTCTCTCAATAAAGTAACTTATATGTCACCGGACCAGGTTTAAAATACTCTTCATTACCTGCACTACAGATGTATCGGATCACTTTTCTGAAAAAAATTACATAAAAGCTTATTGTAGACACTTTTAGTCCATTTTTGTGCAAAATATTAGTAATTGCCTAATATTTTGGACAAAAAGTGTCTACAATAAGCTTTTATGTAATTTTTTTCAGAAAAGTGATCCGATACATCTGTAGTGCAGGTAATGAAGAGTATTTTAAACCTGATACGGTGACATATAAGTTACTTTATTGAGAGAAAAGCTATAGCAAGTGAACAAATAAATAAAAATTTTAAATGTTTTTGATGGAACAATACTAGAGGTAAAGGACACTGTTTGGGTCTTAATAATGAATAAATAGCTTAAATTGTGCGAGTAGTTATAGTGTAAAAAGTTACAGCAAACAAAAGTGATGAATACAATTGTTATACCTATTAAACTGGAAACTGTATTTTTTTCAATTTAACCCAGGCTGGCCCCCTTAAAAGCTGAAAATCCATGATTATTTGCATGAATGTTGATACTAATAAAGTAACGCTTTTGACAAACTCTACTAGTAGTAGATAAACGACTACTCTCTTTTTAATTCCATGGTTCTCCTTACTCTTGAATTCCAACGTGACGCTTTTGAAACCAGAACCACCAGTCAGCCTCGTAGTGGTAGCTCCATCACCATTGGTCTGGTCCAACACAGCAATTTTCGTCAGAACATGGAGATCGCTGAGTGTGTAGGTCTTGTTCACTGTGTGGACGTGCAGCCACCTTGTCGAATTCGCGACTCTCTCCTGGTAAAAAAGGCTGTCTCCCAGCTGCCTGGCTCCTAAGATCAGATTGTGCGACTCACTCGGCGGAGGATGTGTCGATAAGTACTCATTATTGGGCGGAGTGGAGCTCACGGCCACTACGGCTACTACGGACAGCAGCTCCGCCAGTGCTGCCAGGACTAATCCCTTATTCAACCTAGTGGTTATCATAGTCATCTTCAATGTGATAATCCTTTCCTTCGGAGATGTGAAACAGTGAACTAAATCAATGTGCAGATTGAATTGGTAACCTTCGCCGTAGTGACGGGCTTTTTATAGATCTGACGCCCCGTTTCGCTTATCAGTGTCGTGGCTCATCAGTCATTAGTTGTTGGCTGTAAATCTGTTGTTGAGCTAATATTTTTATATTGTACCGAGTATTTTTTTTATTTTTCTAAATCTTTCTCTAGAAGAATATAGAAAACACTCGGAAAGAAAATTCTAACTTTTATAGTAACAATGGGGGTACTAGTAGAGTTTATCAAAAGCGTTACTTTATTAGTATGAACATTCATGCAAATAATCATGGATTTTGAGCTTTTAAAGTAGACTGTCTTTTTGACATCAGATAAGAGTGTGAACGCCGTGGAACGGTTGACGGTAGACTTTTTTTGAAGTGCCGCGACTCAAATGTGGCGTAATTGCAGAGCTTTGTAGTAAGCAAATCGTAGTACGAAGATACGGAATCTTTAGAACGGGAGGAGGGAAGCGTGTATACTACAGGTTTATCGTATCTCTGCTCTGGAGTACACATACTATATTTATATGTGAATAAATTATATTTATAAGTACTTCTTCCAATGACACCATAATATAATTTATATCTTAGAAGACTGTACTAAACACTTTGAAAGTGCGTATAAAAACTTTAGAAGTATGAAATTGTACTATAATAGTGTAAGAAACTTTTCCTAAATTACAATCATATAAATTCTAGTAAAATACTTTGGTTTTTATTTCCGCGGTGGTGGAAAGTCATTTTCCCCCAAAGCACCATGATTTTATGCCGCGGCCTCATATCATTATACAGAAGCAAAGCAAATAACTATAAAATTAAAGATCGACGACGCCATCTGTACTTTTGATATATTTTTGCAGGGTAATCTATATGCAACGGTCTATATTCCAATTAATTTTATTGTATGAATTTCGTATATTAATGTGAATAATCATAATTGTTTTTTCTAGATCAATCTTCAGTGTGGTGGTGAACAACAATTTTGTAAAGATTACATGAAAGAAAAGACGATCGATCAACAACAGCGTGTAGCGTAATGTTTTTGTTGAATTTGCAGTTTAAGCATCTTTATTTTTTGATAACCTATTTTTAGGAATTTTTTAATATTTATTTCTGTCAAAATCAAACAACACCTGAAGAATTCTCATCGACCTTAGAAAAGAATCTTAAAATCGTGATGAGTAGATTTTAATTTTTGAATTTCTGCTATAAATATAAAATTTTAATCATTGGAACAGAAGTAGTTCTAATAAAAATAAATTAAAAAATTTCCATATAGAAGTGCTTTGAATCTAAATAAAAAAATTAAAAAAAGCTTTTCTTTTGTAATTAACATTTCATTGTTACTTCCAAGTAAATTTTTCTATTTTGTTCTGTCTCTTTCTAAAAACTTACAAATATAATTTATACTTAAATAAAATTTTGAAAAATGATGATTAAACACGTATTGGCTTTTTAGATTTGTTTCAAATTTTAGAAGACTTTTTCTTTTTTTTTTCTTTTCTAAAAATAAATCTTTGTCTTGCCCTTAAAAACTTCCCTTGCTTTTTTTCTGTTTTTTTTTATATATTTTGTTACAAATTATACCTTAAACTTCAGCAAACAATCAATATTTTGCAAAAAATATAAGATGTATAAGCTATATTAAGATACAATCTTAAAAAGAATGAGCATAACATAGTAAAAATAATTGGAAGTATAGTATTGTGGGAGTAAAAGCGACAGAGAGCTTATTTGGTCATATATGTTACATGACGATTTTTATTGTAATATCTATCCCTAATCTTGGACGCACAAGAAGTTTTATGCAAAAAGATATATTATTTAATTTAATATTCATGTATCGTTTTTGTTGGTCTGATTTTCTTTTTAAAAAGTATTCAAGATTTAGGTTTTTTCCCGCCACTAGCCGCAGTGCTCCTCGAGCGCTTGTCGTTCAAAAGCTCAGACTTGCCTTTAGCTGTACATTCGTAATCTTATCCTACAGTAAAGTTAATAATTTTTCAGACTGCACTTTTTTCTCAGTGTTCAATAGTATACTTATTAGATATTTTTTTAAACTAAATAAAATGTCCTCGTTCGAGATTCCTGCAGACCTTAAGCTAAACTAGTTGTTAAGTCAGTATAAAGTGCGGCAAAAGCGACGAATATGTACTTGTGGCATCCGATTAAGCTTCCGAGAATTGGCTTCCGGTGTGATGCGATGTTGCACGCGCTAACGCAATTGCGACATACATAATTCCGCCCGCTAAGTCCCTGTATGTTATTGCGATTTACTCGCGCGGCGTCTGGCGCCGGTCAACTCGTACACTGTTGGCTTTGTCGGCGTGGCGCCGCGTGCAGTTGCGCAGAATCCCTTTTTCCTACATCCAATGAAGAGGGCTGTCGTTGCGAAACGAGTGACTTTGACGCAATATATAATTCCGCTTGAGAAATTAATTATTTTTTATCTTCTATAACAGTCAACATTTTCAGATCTAAAATTTTGATAAATCTCAATGTTTTCAGTGGTCTTCACTATGTTGCACAAATACCGTACACATTTTGTAAAACTCATTTTTTTTCAAATAACTACATTTTAGTAGTTTTTAGTAAAGAAAATTTGGTAAAGAAACTTTTTTCAAAAATTTGTAATAATTGTATCTTTTAGTTAATTATTAATTAAATAATTTCGTAGAAAATCTTTAATATAATATTCCCTAATGCTTACGTTGCAATAATCTAATTGACGTCACTATCGCAGTATTTATAGGAGATGCAGTGCGCTATAGTAATGATCACGCATCACGCGAATATTCGGATTGCAATAACTTTGCTAAAAATTATTAGATTGCTGTTTTACGCAGAACAGTAAAGCCATTTCAGCAGCGAATAGAATTATGAATTGAACAGAATGGTAGTGTCTTTGAGCACCTTGGTTGAATTTTGGAGGTACGTGAGAGGCAAGGGGACTAACTTTAGTCAAGCACTCCAAAAGGGTCGTGAATCCCATTACATCCACGTTTTTGTCCCTAGATAATGCTAAAGATACGAAATGTGACTTTTAAATAAACTTGGATATCAATGATTAGGTCAAAGACTTAAAAAATAATATCTGTGACCTTCAAATAACGTTGAAAAATGGCCTCAAATTAAATTATTTTTATAAAGGTATCTTCATAACGTTTATTCTACCAAAAAAATAATAAAAACGACTCTTAGCCAGATTTTTAGACTTTCGGCTATGTGCTGACCTCCTGAAGGTCTGAAAAGAAAAGTTAAAATATTATTTCAGATGTAAAATTTTCCGCTCTACCCGATTTCGGGGTCAAAAATAGGGGTTCTCATTTAAGAACATCATTTTAACCTTCAAATAACTTTGAAAATTGAGTTAAAGGTTAAAGTCATTGAAACGATTGGATAGCCCCCTCTGATTCCTTTAACGTTTGTGCAGGTCATTCTTTGATATCATTCGTTTTCTCAGAGATTAGCCAGTGGTCGAATTAAAACCCTGTATACATATTTTCTTTTGCAAAAGTATGTTCTAATTATATTTTGGATAATTTCTTGTTTTGAAGAACAAACTATTAGTGAAGAAAAATAAAATAAAATAGTGATAAAGAGCTTTAATAGTTTTTAAGTTTTTACGATGAAAAACTTATTTCTTTGCGAAGTTATTGCAGTATGAAGGTTGACAGATGTGTAAAAATATAACTCAAATAATCTACTTAAGAAACTTCTACGCCTTTAAAGTTATTGATACTATCTTCATGTGTTAATGACTTTGCAAACAGTTATTAGACACGACCGCTACACGTAGTGCCTTATTTTTTCAGTATTAAAAATGGGTGTATGTAAGATTTCATTTTATTCCAAAAATGCCTTCTTTAGATTTTAATCGACTGAGCTAAGAATTTAACTGAATATTCGTCATTATTCCGAAAGGTGGCAATAAGGTTTTCCACCCGTTCTATATAAAAACTTGCGATTATAGTTGTACATTATATAAAAAAAAAATTAAAAATAACATCAGTTTTTTTTACATAACTTGAACAATATTATCCTTAACAAAAAAATACAATTTTCAATTTGTAAAGCTATTAAAAATATAAACTTTTTATCTACAATTTTTTTTCTACTATAATATTTAAAAAACTACATTCGATTTTCGTTTCTACAACCGACGTTTTTAAATAAAAACTGGCTTATGCCTTTAAACATTTCTAATGTTATTTTGCAATAAAACTAAATGTAAAAGTTTTCATCTCAAAAAGATACAACTTTTTTGTGTTACATTATTTTCTATAATGACATTTAAAAAACTTTAAAATTATTTAACTTTATATGATTATGATAGAATAATAATTACATAAGTGCACGATAGTTAAAACTTATACATTGTTAAAAAGAATAGTGCATCAGCCCTCGAAATTTATTGCATTAGTTAATATCATTTCTCGACAGATATTTATATTAAATATTTTATTGATATTAAACTCAAGATAATATTTAGTAAAACGCTTATTTCGTAAAGGGTTGCCAGTATAAAAATTGCATGTTAAAAATTGAAACTACCACAACAAAAATCACACCGAAATTAGAATGCAAAAAAATTTTAAGAAAATCTATATAATTAGAAAGGTTGGTTAACTACCTTAATAATTTTTCATGCTATGTAACTTTAAAATTTTATTAATTATTATAATTTCCATGTTTTGTAGTTTTATTTAATTTTTGAGAAAAAATGTTTAGGTATAAACCACGTTTATCACACTAACATTCAGCAAATTTGTCTTTTTACTTGAAAACCTTTTTGCTTTCTTTATGTTTCATCGCGGTGAAATGCCTAAAATCCACAACTATAATTTTGAGTTATAAATAAAACGCGTACAAATTTTAAAACATAAAACAAAAAATGTTAATTGCCTCTTTGAATTAAATCAAATACGCATATCCGCGTCATCCATAAAGAGGCTTATAGGAACAAAAAAATCAGTTTCTCATTCAAATCCTCAAATAAGTTAGCAGTTCCACCGAAGGGCGTCAGTCCACAGCAACAGAAATATAAATTCACCAGGAGCGATTCGAAAAGAGTCACGAAAAGTAGGGCAGCAAGCTCAACATTCCGGTGGCGAGAGTGTTTGACGCGCATATCGAAAAGATAAAAAAAAATATGAAAAATGCCGCGGCTCGACCGCGAAAGAGAAAAAGGATGCGGACCGAGTTGACAGACGGTTCCGGGTCCATTTTATGCCACTGGTTTGTTGCTTACTGCCGCGCTGCGCCTACATGCCTTCATTGTTTTTTTTTTCTTTTTTTGATAGACGCATGTGAGCACAACTTTCAGTTGATGACCCATTTCTCCAATGTATACAACACACGCTAGTATTATGTTCAACTGTTTGGTATTCCATTTTCTATTTATTACTTGCAATTATTAATTACGCTTTTTGCAATTTTTTTAAGTCAATTATACTTCCAGGATACGAATTTATTTTTGTAAAACTTAGATTAATATAATAGAAGTGGTAAGTAGTGATTCACTCTAATAAGAGATCACAATTTAAAGGGAAAGGTTAGAAGAAGTGTGGACAGGCATATATATAAGCAAATAAGTGACAATACAACTTTACAATGTAAACGTATTGAAATTGGCTTTTTCTTGAAGAGAAAAATAATGAAACTCTTAATATCACTCATTGCAAAAGTATAAATAATATTTACTTGTTTAGTAAATAAAGTAATTAGTAATTAAGTTATTAAAAAAGTGGATATTCCTTTAGTGTACTTTAGAAAGTGTCATATTGGACAATCTCATGGAATTTCTTTTACTATAACGTATTGAGTACTGAACTAATAAATGAAAAACGGCACGTTTCAATAGAGAGAAAGGAAGCGCATTAAATTTTCCGGATACACAATATACATAGTTGATGTTTCGCGCAGCCTGTCAGTATTATTGAGTCGACAAAGCAACTGCATCAAGGGGGGGTTAACAGGTAGACTTCGATGCGCGACCACTGGAGTTGTACAGGCGTACGGCGCGATGTCGATCGCCTGCCTTCTTTTATATCGGGCCAAGCTGGACTAAAACCAATGCAGCATCCCCGACGGTCCGAGCTCCCTTTTCCTTTTTATTCACTTCGCCACGGGTTTTCCCATAAGATGCCGTCTGCGCTTCTATCTATCCAGTGACGTTTCATTCCGTGAATGCAGCCCAGAAGGAAGAGTGCGTCGGTGAGTCAACGGGCATCCACCTTTTTTCTTAAGAATTATTGATTTCAAAATTTAGTATAGTTATCAAAAGTTACAATTTTTTTCTCACAATCACAAGTAAATGAAGTGATCGGATAACCTAAAATTTATACATTAGTCATCATAAATATCAATGGTAGATTTAGAAAAATCAAGAAAAGTATGGTAAAGTATCAAAAATTTGGATACTTTCTAGAATAGGACCGTAAGAGTAAAAAGATTTCTTTGTTAGCATTACTTGTGCTATTGGCTATACGGACTTATCGATAATTTATGAAATTACTCTTCGAAATTAATTTAAATCATTTTGTTACATTACACCTAATGTTAGTAATTTTCAAAACTAAATATTCTTCTTACTTCTACTAAAAAGAGATAAATATTATTTTATTTAGAGAGGGTGAAAGTATACAGCATAATTAATTAACCTGACCGATCCTACAAGCATGTCATTTGCCCAACTATTCTAATCGTTTACCCCACGTTCCCGAACAAACACACAATTGAACAAACATCACAGCGGAAATGAATTTAACCGATGGTCATTCGTGACATGTTGGGAAGGTGCAGGAGCCACGTGGCTCAAGGGATGGGATGGTGTAAAGCCCAGCTTGGCGACTCTCTAAGTCCCCGAAAATTGCCTTGGCGAATAATGGGAATCGCGACAATGCACCGCTTGTCGCTGAAATCAATTAGCCAGCGAGATGCAATTAACGTCCAGTCACGCTTATCCGCCAATTTTCCAATCCGGCGCTTCGGACGCACATGTGTTTGCTCTGGTAGGATCAATGCTGGTCCCGGTCAGCTTATTGGACGCGTGTACTGCTTTTGAATTAATTAAGGCATGCAAGGATTTTCATCGCTTCGCTTGTATTGAAATCTCTTGAGTTGCTGCAGTGAAGCCATCGAATGGATATGGCTAATAAACGTTTATCCTAAGGAAAATCAGATCGGATCAAAGGTTTTTGCATTGAAAAACAAAAGAATTAATAGTTTTAATAAATATTTTTTAATCAATGTGAATTAACTAAGTTGTTTAAATTAACAAAGCTGAATAATATTTGTTGAAATTTCTAAATTTTAGTAATTTTAAAAAAAAATTATTTTTTGGTGTGGAAACATTACTGCATTGTCTAATAAACAACTTCTTCAGATTGAAAGTATAAAAAATAATTAAAAATGAACTATTACTCATATGGAATAAAAACTCTGCTGTGGTGCTATTAAAATAAGCATCGCAGACATCGAAAAAAAGAAGTAAGTAATTATTACTGTTTTGCAACAGTAAGATCTACTAGACTAAAAAACGTAAAAAATGCTTCCAATTAACATTTGCTACAGTAAGAATAATATTTTATTTGAAAAATTAAAATTACCTTAAAGAAAAGTAGAATCTCCTTTTGGAAAAGACATTAGAAACTGTTTTCCAGAAAAGTAGATATAGAATATCAAACGCAGATTTGTCAATTCTATAAAGCAGATTCTACTAAACATTCGGAAAATTATGTTAGAATTCATAATTTATTTAAATTATAAACTGAGATTAAATCATAAAAAATCTAATTGCAGCAATAAAGGAGAATCAAGGACAACGTTGGTGACGATAAACGAGTATCAAAATGAAGAACGTTAAATCAATTTGAGTCACGAAATAACATCCGTGAGTGCGGATTCAGTCATTTCGATTTAGTTGGACTTTTTTTTTATCGTGAAAGTTCAAATTCGAAATTGGCAGAAATATTCATGGAATAAGGTAGAATTGTTCTTTAAAAAGTTAATCGATCATTTCAGACAAAAGATATTACATTCTTACAATTTACTAGTACAATTTACAAGTTTACTAGTAGACGGAAAATGCTCGTTAGCTATTACAGAGGAAGGTACATTTGCAGAGGAAGACTCATTTGTTTGAGTTTCATGCCAATTAAAACAAACCTTCGTTTCGCAAAATTACGCCTCAATTTCTGCGACGCGCGCGGTTCGCTACGTAAATAGATAATGCGCGCAAAATATTTAGGATAGGCCGAATGAATAAAAAATTTATTCCAAGTGAAAGAATATATAAAAGATTACATCAACAAAAGACATGTCACTTTTTTCGGCTATTGTTCCAGGTAATGTATGTTTTAAAATAAAATGAGTGCATTATATAGATAATAGATATTAAAAATTCTTTTATAAATACTCTCGCAGTAAATAAATTTTAATTTAATTAATCTTCTTGTTTGATAGTTATGATTAAAAAATTTAATCCTAAATCAACAGAAAATAACCTTGTAATGAAAATTTTATATATTGCCAATTTTTGGCGTACACATACTAAAAATACTGTATGAGACTGGCGCCTAAGTGATAAATCAACCCGTGTGACTTTACATTGCATAGGTAAAATACCTGACTTTAGCATCAACGTCATATAGGCCTTGTTTATTAATTTATCCGATATTTCCTATATTATTATTCGTCATTACCGATTATTAATAAATTAAAACAGTAGACGTTAGGCAGCATTAACAAATTTTCAGGTAAAAAAAATAACGAGGTAATAAATTTATTTACTTTTTTATCACAATCCAGTTTTACCACCCTTTTTGTAAATAAATACAAATTATAATTTAGTTTGAGAACATAAATTATCATCTAGAGTATGAAATTGTGGATACGAGTCTAAGTAATCTAATCCAACACCAATAAGCTAAAACCAATAAAAGAAAAACTTACGAACTTACGAATAAAGTAAATTTTGAGGAGGATGTCGGAATAGCTCTCCGTTTGTCATTTGTTAGAAGCCTACTTTCTAGGACTACTCAGGAAAAGCGCCTAAAGAATATCGAATCTCGAGCATTGCGCCTCGTCGTATTCCTTCTCTTTTCCTTTTACTTCGGCGCGTCCCGGCCAGTTTACGCGGCCGCGCAGGATTTCCTGTTTCCTGCAACTCTCGCGACTCTCCTTTTCTCCCGGCGCTCGTGATGAGGCACTGGCCGATGGAAACCTGAAAGGCCGAGGCCGAAAGGCTGAAGCGATTGCAGTGCTTCGATCTTTTACCTAATGCGATACGTCCATTTGAAATGTTCAATTCAAGCTGGTTCCTTTTACGAAAAAAAACAGTTAATTGTTTAATGCTTACCTAAAACGAGAAAAAAAAGTTAGCGAAGTAGCTTTTAAATAATTGAGGTACGTTAATTTATATAGCTGAAACTTGCATTGATCGTAGCTATAAAATTCTTTATAATTTCATTAACTGACATTTATTTTTTTATCTTTTTACTGTAACCATTAATTTTGTATATCTGTGTTATTGAATAAAAATTGAATAAAGATTTTTTAATACTGCTGAACCGTACACGTAAGTATCTGCTGTACTAACCAAGTATTCTTCGATTTGCGGCATAAGAAAAGCAAATTTAAAATTCCATAGAGAGTTTGTGACAAACTTCCAAAGCCGGTCCTTTTACAAAATTTGTTAAAATTTTGAGACAAACTTCCTAATTTTTGTAGTTCTCTTAATGAAGAACCTATAGGTTCCTTACAAAATTACAATTTTTTATGATAAATTAGCATACACTGTCATATCTAACTAATATTTTAATAAAATAAAGGAATCATTTCAGTACAATAAGTAACGTCAACTATATACATGTACAACCCTACGTAAAAGGCATGTACAGTCGCTAATATATTATAGATATCTACAGATATTTTGACGAAAACGAATGGAAGCTAAAAAATAATGTCGAGTTCGTCGGAAAAAGAGTCGCTCGATAGGTCTAACGTACGTGTAATTCAAACTGGCTGTTTAATTTTCAGTATAAAAGGTTGAGGAGAGCATGCTAGACTGTCATGCATCTTGATGGCATTTCTATCAGTCGATGTTATCGGAATGGACAAAGGTAAAGGGTTTATGTCAGGTGTCAAAATTTTACTATGTAAGATTGCAGGTTTTTTTAGTAGGTGATTGTTTGGAAGTTGAAGACGAAGTTTTGTGAAAGTGGGAAAATAGTATATTAAGCTACAAGGGCGTAAAGTTTACTTCTCGCACGAGTCAGCGCGATGAGTGCCTTTTAGCGACTTTACACACGAGTCTCCGGTGCGGTTACGCTATTTTTTGCAATTGCTGTGCGGAAAGTTAGCAGTAATTGTTACTACTACCCGCGTAAAAATAATTCAGACTAAACTAAAACGATAAAAAGATTCATCTCTATTATGTCCGAATTTAAGATTTTTTAAGATTCAAAAAGATTCTCTTTTAGTAAATGTCTAAAATATTAATTTAAGATCTTTTCGAGATCGTGATTTTAATACAATATTAGTTAAAATTAATATTAGTTTAATACGTTCAATGTTTTCAATTTTCCATACATAAGATCTTATATTTAATTTTTTTTAATTCATATGTATTAACCTAATATTAATATTGTATTAAAACAATGATCTCGAAAAGATGTTAAATTGATTTTTAGGCGCTTGTTAATAGAGAATCTTTTTAAATCTTAAGAAATCTCAAATCCGGACATAATAAAGACGAATCTTTTTATCGTCTTATTTTAGTCTGAATTATTTTTACATGGGTAGTAACAAGAAATTGTAAATAATAGTCGAACTATCCACAAGTAGAATAATTATAATGTGGTTAGTTCTGGGCGGGGAGCGGGGTCCAGGGGAAAAAAACACTGACCTAATAGTCTTTATAAAAAAAATTGAAATAAGAAAAGCGACAGTAAAATAAAATTAATTTGTTTTATTAATCTTTTTAAATATTTGAAATAAATTAACATTATTTTTCACAAGATCTATCCCAAGAATCTCGTCAATTCAAACGTATTGAACCCGAATTTCGGAAGCGGGAAAAGTGGCAGATTTAACTTTACGCACGCTTAACGGTGTGTAAAGTAAACTTTACACACTGTTGGCTGTGTGTAAAATTATCCCGTCTGTAAAGTAAAATTTACACCCTAGCCAGAGGCATCAGAAGAACTTTACGCACAGAATTGCAAAAAAAATTTTAAATAAACGCTTAACAATTATACAACTTCTTGTCTAGTGGAAACGGACTGCTAGGTTCAAAAGATTCGATATTAATTGGTTAAGTTGTTGTTGTAATAGTGGTAAAATATATGATACATAGTTACAGCGATGATGATCTTCTCTTAAAAAAGTGATGACCGGATGTTGTGAAGCCTCGAAAACGTGAACTTGATTGTTTCTTACGTATATGGCGGAATGGCGCTGAAATTCAAAATTTCTAACCTCAAAAATGAGCCCGGAATAAACAGTAAAGAAAGGAACTTGAGCGCACTCAATTTTGTATCTTAAAAAAGTAATAGTTTTTGTTTGGAAGCATTTAATTCATGAATGAAATTGGTCGAAAAATTTAAAAAGCATTTTCTTTTGACGTCAAAGTTCAATTCTTAAAGATTTGAGTTTTCCATTAAACAATTTAATGAAATAAGTATTGCATTTAACTGTAGTTTTTATTAATTAAATTTGTTGAAAAGTTAAATATCGCTATGATATTATTTTAACTAAAAAATCAGAATGTATTTAGAAGAACTGGTTAGAAAAAAACAGCTTAAAGAGAACATGGAGCGCGCGAAGCGCGCTGGATTTTGCTTGTATTCAATAAAATTGCACTCTAACATCGGTGAGAGCAATCACAGATAAGCTTCTCGGTAATCTTGCTCACACCATCTAAAGCAGTTAAACCCATACACTCCACGATATCATTGCTTGCATGGTGAAACACTCCGCTCTATTAAAGCTTCTAATTTAGCAGGTCATTGCGTGCCGTCGTTGAAAAAAATATAGAACTATACTTGCATCAGAGATTTTTTTTCAATTCGTATACAAATTCTCTACCGCGAGGCGCGCGAGGCAATCATCAGACTTTTATGTTTAACAAAGTTCTAAAATAATTCTTATAAAGTATTTAATGATTTTTCTTACCTTTGTACATTTTAGCAGAACTTTTATCAGAAAGAGTTGTCTGCGTTTTATATATCACTAAAGAAAACAAAATAACCTTGCGCTCTTTGTAATCATAAAATTTCCAAAGGAGCAGATAGTTAAGACTTGTTAATCTTTATCTTTATGTTGGCTGTTCAAATTTTGTTGTTCATTACTCACAAATGAAACTTATTGAAAAGATTTTTTACAAGGAATAAAATCTATTTACCCCGCTTTCAAGGGGAGTGGCATCAGAAATTCGGAGAAACTTAATATCCTCTGACTACCCTAAAGATTTGGCAAGCTGCAGGATGCAAAAAAGCTCCTCCTGGAAAAATGTATAGCGTCGCATGATTTACCGTGCCACAGCGGCCCTGCGGCGATAAATGATTGTCGACGTGCAAATGGCCCCGTCACTCCTAATAAATTAGGCCCGCGCGAATACATAATAGACGCACGGTGTGGGGCGGACGCAGAGCGGAGCTTTGATCGCTCGGGGAAAGCAGCCGGTCGCTCGAAAAATAAACAGGAGGCGCGCGAATGGCCGCGACGCCCTCGTAAAAGTCACGCCCGCGCCTCGCCCGGGCCTTTTACGAGGCGAGAAGCGCGCGTGCCGCGAGCCATGCCTCGAGTCCCAGAGGGTAGCCACCTGAGCTTACTGCAGCGAAGGACGCTCTGCGAGTCAGCCGCAACTCATGCGCAACCGTTTTCCACTTCGAAACTCTCAATAATGTCCTCATTATTGTTTAAACTACAAACAAATGGTACACAATCAATAAATCGATAAACAAATTTTCAAACGATACAATCGGGTAAACAACTCACCGTTATTTACATTTTTTTAAAAAGATTGTAGCTTAGTATGATATCGCAGTCGTTCTTTAAAAATAATTAATTTAACTGTTAAGTAAGTAAAAGGATCATGAAAAAATAACATGCAGTTCGACATGATAACAAATAATTCGCGTCAACAATATAGATAATGAATAAATTGCAATCAATACAAGTGGGCTATTTCATAGTGATTATGAGGTTTATCTTCTTTTAAAAAAGTGATGACCGGATGTTGTGAAACCTCGAAAATGTGTACTTGATCGGTTCGTACGTATATGGTGGAATGGCGCTGAAATTCAAAAATGAGCCCGGAATAAACAGTAAAGAAAGGAACTTGAGCGCACTCAATTTTGTATCTTAAAAAAGTAATAGTTTTTGTTTTGAAGCATTTAAGTAATTCATGAATGAAATTGGTCGAAAAATTTAGGAAAGCATTTTCTTTTGACGCCAAAGTTCAATTCTTAAAGATTTGAATTTTCCATTAAACAATTTAATGAAATAAGTATTGTATTAAGCCTTTTTAACTGTAGTTTTTATTAATAAAATTTGTTGAAAAATTAAATATCGCTATGATATTATTTTAACTAAAAAATCAGAACTGGTTAGTAAAAAATAGCGTAAAGAGAACATTGAGCGCTGGATTTTACTTGTTTAGTTAAAATCGTCATTTATAACTTTTGGAGGAATATTTTTAAAAGATTTTATTTATTATAACTTTTTATTCTACTCGACTGGAATCTCTTTAAAAGCTTCAGTTATAATTGTAACAGTTATCGAAAAAGGCAAGGGTAGCGGGAAAATTTGCGAAAGATTGGTTCGGAGGCTCCAATAAGCCCGGCAAGTGAATACAATAAGCCGAAGAGATTGGACCAGGAGCGCTCGAGCTGAAGAAGAGGGTCGACCGGAGAGAGGCCGAACAAAAGGGGTTGTCGCGTGGGAGTCTCGTCCGAGGAAGAGGCACTGGGCTCCAAGCCTTTTAAGCCAACTAACAGCGCTCCCTATACGAGGCTACACACTTAAAATTCATACGCTTTATCATTACTCGTGTCCCTTTGCTCGAGGAAAAAAGGTTAAGGGCATATATTTTGAGAAAAAACTGTTTAGTAAAATCTTAGTTATTAACCATCAATTCTATACTACTACAAACTATTTTTTTAAATTTCTCAAGTGCTGGTCCTCTAACAATTAAAATTTACAAAAGAATTTAGCAAAAAAGTCATGGCAGGATATATGTCGTAAAGTGTTTTATTGTTTCTCTAATGTCGTCAATGTATTAAAAATTTAGCAAAAATAAAACAAAAAGGGAGGATGCGTAGAATTTCACGAATAAATTTAAATTTATAAGTATTTAACAAAAATAGACTATTTGTAACTATATTGTGAATGATTCATTTGTATACATTTTTGGAATAAAGTTGCATTTTCATAAAAGAAAGAGTGAGAACCTAGTCGTGCATCTAATATTACAATCTATCTGTAAAAATAATATATTTATATAAAAAAACATTCCAAAGTGTAAATGAAGAATGAAGCAAAAGAAGGGAGCAACTGCAAAAAAAGTGCCACTTGATGGGAAAAGGATGCGCGGAAGAAGGGGCGCAGCTTACAAATTTCGTAATTAAAAAGTTTTGAACTCGTGAAAGGGAGGGGGGGGGGGGGGCACGGGGACTGCGCTGGGTCAGGAGGAGCGTGAAAAATGCAAAGCGCCTGTCGTTAAGTGCGATTGCAACAGGCCGTTAATTATCCCCGTGCACTCTAAAGTTGAGCCCGTTAAGGATCGCTCGTACAAGGCAAACATAAAGGGGGCGGGGGGAGGAGGCTGGTAGGTATACATAGATAGCGGAGGAAAATGCATGCACCTACAGCGGATAGCGCCAAGGCACGGAAGCTTGGCGCAATTAATAATTCAGCGTCAATATCCCCCGCTCCCCCCTCGCCTCCCATCCTCTCTCTATCCTTCTTACCCATCAATATTTACATCCTACTCATCTTTCGTTTTAACTGCCGAGCCCGGGCTGCTAGTCCAAATGCATGTAGATTTTAATGTGGCTTTAATCATTTTCTAATTACTCTTTGAGAAATCAAGTGCGGCTCACCTTCTGATTATTAATTGCCATTGACCGAACACAGCTTTTTTAAACTGTTTATTTTAAAAGCCGTGAAAGTTTCAGTGGAATTGATGAAACATTAATTTACGATGTTAGCGTTAATTCTAAAAAAGGCCGATTTATTGCTTTGGTGCTGTTTTCTTATAGATACACGAAATAAAAAATGCAGAAAATAAATGAGTAAAGTCTACAATTTCGATAATTGAATTTTGATTACATTTTATATTTCTAATTATTTAAAATTAACATGTAGTCAAGACTTTGATTATTTGCTTAAAATTTGTTGACAATAAAAGCTTTACTAAAGTTGAAAGAAATTTAGCTTCTATTGGAGACAATAAATATAAGGATGAAAACTCTTTTGGTTGAATATTATTAAAAAAGAGAAATATGAAGGCAAAGAAAAATCTCACGAATCGGAGAAGAATTTTAGTCGTCCATTATAATAACTTAATCGTGGGCTTTTTCGGGCGCAGCTGCTCCTTCGGAGAGCACAGGCCACTTTTCGATAGCCCGTAATAGACGCGACTACATATAGAGCGAAGAGATTCGCTCCTAGCTGGGTCGAAGGGTGCGTGCACACGCGTTGCACGGCAAGTGTTATCGCGATAACGTAACCCGTATAACGCAGACTCGTCTCCCGATTATCCCCGTCGCGCGCAGCCAGCCAGGGAGGCGATTCGCGATGCTTCGCGCCTGAATATTGCATCGGGCTTGATAAGCTGCGCCAGGAGGGTTGCGACCGGCTGTGGGGTGGACGAGGATCCCGCAAGGCGCGTCAACTCCACGGGCGTTTCTCAATCGAATGTGAGAAAGAGTCGCGTTAGCTAACGTTTTCTCGAAAAATCGTACTAAGCCGACCGTAAGTAAATTATAAAGTATACAAAATTTAGCAAGGGTTAGACAGGTTCTTGTGAAACGTTTTAAAATGCCATTTGATTAGAATACGGGGGTATCTGGTTAAATGTCGATGTACAAAAAATATGTACATGCGCGAAGCGTATAGAATTTTGCTACACCGAAAGAAAAAGAAGCAGTTTTTACTAAATGATTTGCAAAAATAGTAAAATTAAGCATTCTTAAAGCAAATGTTACTTTACACAGTTGAAAATCCGTTCTATGTGTTTAGAATTGAACGGACACAAAGAGAACACAATTTTTGTGTTTAGATTCGAGCGGTGGTAACGATAACATAATTTTTGTGTATAAATCATTAAATTACACAAAAATTTTGTTTAATTTTGACTGCTCCAGTAAACTACACAAATAATTAGTAAAAATTTATTTTAACACAATAAATACACTAAATTGTGTACTATATCGCCAGAAAGTACTTTCTTCCCAGATCTTTGCCGAAAGGTGGCAAAAGCATGTGAAGGGGAGTGTATATAATGAAAATGACAAATTATTTTTTCTCAGTACTTATTTTTATTTTGAAAAAAATATGTATATACATGAAAAATTTATTCTATTAAAAAATACTCAGTTACTATTACCAAAGTATCGCTGCTACTAATAAAAACATCGTATGTTTTTAAATTATTTGGGAATTCTGATAATTTTATTATTACATAATCTTCCGTATTTTGTATAATATAACCAATCGTTTTACACTGAAAATCTAACTCACTATTTACGCTTTGTATAAGTTTTTAAAATTAGATTTTAAAAGATTGTACTTATTGAATCAAAAATTCCGTAGTTATTGCGTTCGTAAATTGTATTTTATGCATTAATTTTGTGTCCTTACATGAAAGTACTAAAATTTTGTGTAGTTCTTAACTTTACATAAAAATAGTGTAATTTAAACACATTCCTTGTGTTAACGGTAACACAAGAAAAAGTGTACATCAAACACAATTTTTGTGTAGTTTTTTATTGAAAAACACAAAACACAAAATTTTTAACTGTGTAGAAAAAAGTAGACTTGACAGACTTGGATTTTTTTTTGTAGAGAAGCTAATTTGATTAGTTATAGATAAACATCCGGTAGAATGGCGCCAAATTTCTAAAAGTAAATCTACAATCTACAACTTGAAGAATGAAAATAAATAGAGAAATCACTATCACTAAAGTTCTCATTCGCACGTACTGTAAAACACTACGAAAATGTTAAATTCTAACGAAATTTGACATATCAAAATCTATATCAGAATTGAGAATAATAAAATATCTCTAATTTATAATAAGTGGCAGAAATGTTTTAAAATTAGCGAAATTGTAACTGGAAGGAATGTAAAGGGCAGAAGAAAATCATCAATACAGACATATTTATCGTGCGAAATGACAGTCTGGCAGCTCTCAATGCTCGAGACAGATAAACGCTCACGGCAAGCAGAAAGAGAGAAAGAGAGGGAGGAGGCACCCGTCGAGGGGGGACATGCAGCCCGCGCTGTGGGAAGCTACGAATTTAATAGAATAATAAATGGACCGTCTGGCGAGGCCCGGGGAGCTTCGGGGCCATCGGGCGTCGGACCTCCCACTCCCCCGCTCTCGATTTCATATTCCGCTTGAAGCGCACTTTTGCTCGCCTTTTTCGCCGTGCCGCCGCCGAGCTTCCGCCCAAGGAGGTCGGGGTAAACACAAAAGCAGGCGCTAGGACCCTCGGGCTTTTTAATCATTTAATTAATTAAGGCGCGAGCGCGAGCCCGCGGCGATTTTTTAACGCGCCGTCGTTTGACTTTCCGTCGTGGGAGTTGGGCCAAGATTTTCAATTAAAATCGAGCTTAAACTTGCTCCGCGCACGCGCCATAATTTCGCGATGCTTCGCCGGAAACTTCCTGATGAGGCGAGTGCGCGGTTTTGCTGCTCCAACGAATTCAAACCCGGTTAAATCATTTTATCGGACAAAGTGCCTCGCTTTTCCTTTTTTCAATTACTATTTCCATAATAATTAGAGGAGGCATTATAATAGTTGCGAACATATTATCTTTTTTATCGTAACTAATTAAGTGGCCATGCTAACTAATGCTCACTCGGAGATGTTCTAAACGTATCTGTTTAAAAGTTAGTTTTGTTAAATCGTCAAGAGCATTGCATACTACTGAAAATCCTGCACTTTTTTAAGCATTTTGAAAAAATAATGTAACTTGATGGTTGACACAATTCTTTTCTATACCATTTCCTATATATACGAAAAGCTGTCCAGATCATAAATAAAAAATATAACTATAAAATAATAATTTTTCTCGCTTCTCGCGGAATATACTATTTCATGCAATTTTTATGCAGTTACAAATAAATTCCATTATTCTGTGCACTTTAATTTTTCACAAATGTTTAAACTTCTTGTAGTAAGTATATTATCAAAAACTGTAAATGAGGATTTAAATAAAGCGCATCATACGTATGCAGTAATGAATTTTCCAGATTCCAATGAGTGAAGTGTAGTCAAAGTAAAGCAAAAATAAAAATTGAGTAAGATTTATTGGATCACAGTTGTCTATCGATTTCCATTAAAATTTTAGTGGAAAAAAATTTGAAAATATCGCACAACGGTGCTCTATCGAAGTTATACGCTATTTATAACATATTACGAGTTATTAAAGTTTTCCATTTATAATAACACTGAATGAGAAAACTGATTGCAAGAGGTTCTTTTCACAATACAAAAGACTGTCTATGACGCTCAAAAATTTATATTGGTTTTTAAATAATACACAACACAATGTATAGTATACACAATATATAATTGTAAATATTAACTTTTCAGATAAACTATGTGACCACTTGCATTTTCTAAAGTAATTATAGCTAAGTCATTTTCAGATTTAGATAACAACCATGAGTTTTAAACTAGCTGACTTAACAAAGAAAAATAAATGAAGTCGAAAGCTTTTATGGTGACCGTAAGACTTAACTTGTTTTAAATTGGTGATTGTACATATTTTATGGTAGAATCGTTCCGTATTTAATTGTTTGCAATAAAAACGTACTTTAATGTGAAAAAGAAATGCGATTGTTTTAGATTGTTCAATTGATGAATCATTGAAAGTGATTCAGATTCAGTTTGAAACGAGAAATTTTATATTATGTGTTTTTACTTGACATATGCGTTTTCATTAATTCAATTTGGTTGACTCATCCATAAGTCTTTAAAAAACCATTCTAACTTTTGCTAATAATGAGATGACAATTTGATGCCATACACTTTTCTCCACATGCTTTTGCCCACCCAAACAATACATCAGAAGATGTTCAACGGGGTATGAAAGCTTGCAGGGAAAACTTGAAAATGGGCCTAATCTACACAACCTACAAAAATACTTGTGAAGGAAAATATGTTTGTTTTTACATAAAAATATAAAAATAATGCCAAAGTGAAGTTTACGAAAAATTTTTTTTTTCAATTTTTTATTGAAATCAAAAACTTTCATTTATGCGTATCGCTATAATAAACACTTTATATCATATAACAAATAAAATATTTACATAACAAGCAGGAAATAAAAATAATTAATACGTATATTCAACATAATTTTTCTTTAAAATTTAAGAATGCATATATAAATAAATACATTTTTTTCACAAACTTCATTTTGACATTATTTTTATAATTTTTATGTAAAAACAAATATATTTTCCTTCACAATTTTTTTTGTAGAATGCGTAGTTTTAAAATTTTCACTACAGAAAAAATACATTATTTATATAAAAACACCCACAGCCATGGTAAAAATTATCGTACGTACAATTTCGGAGTTTTATTTTCGAGAGGATACATTCAGCTTTCAAGTTCAACCACACTTTTTGAGATCTGATATTCTGAATTAAAATGGGAACCGATTACGTACGAGCAATAAGAAAAATTAATATTTCTTCTTTCGTTTTTTATATCTGGGGATTCAACTTTTGAGGTTTTTACATCAGACTAGGCCCATTTTCAAGCTTTTCCTACAAGCTTTCATAGCCTTGGAATTTTTTAATTGTGACTATGAACTTCTTCTGATTTATTGTGTGGATGGGCAAAAGCATGTGGAGGGGAGTGTAATGTGGTTTTTATTTAGAAACGTGTTTTCATCGAGAATTTTAATTACTTTATTCTTAAGTACCACTGATACACTAATGATATAAACACTAAGATTTAATACGTAAGGGGAATTTTCGAACCCTAATTATATTTTTTATTTGATATTTTTACATTTAGATCGTTAAAAAATAATTTTTCCTATCAGAAAAAAACAACTGATAAGCTTAGTTTATTGAAAGTATTTATTTTATTTCGTATATTAGTATTTATGTAAATGTATATAGGTGTAAGCATAACTAGTGGAAACTAATAGAACTTTAAAATAATCACTGTATGTAGGGATTAAGGACAGATTTAGAATATGCTAATTTTAAATTAAATTCTTTTTGAAAATACCCCATGACATTCTTTTAAATTAATTCAGTTACAAAATGGGAATCGTTAAATTACCATTTGTTTAAAATGTATTTAAAAATTGAGCAACCCTTTTTCTTAATGAGTTAAATAACTTAGCGGATAACATAAATTATTTTCTTATAAAAAAGAAGTTTGGAGAAACTACTAGGTGCTGATTTGCGACTACCCTTAAATGGACCGAGTTCAGCGGCTGACTCGGTTGTTTTTCGCAGTAGTACAATTTACGCGCGAAAATGCAGCGAGTGCAACTGCGCGATATTCCCAGCGACTGCGCGCTATATTGTAAGAAAAGCGGGACTACGTCACGTCCGCATTTCGCAGTATCGAGTTTTATTGTCGACGGAAATTTTGAGCGCCGATGCAAAATTGACTCATTTCACAGATTAATTTAACATGATTTTCCTGACTTCGGCATTATCGACTTCCCACGCTTTCTTTGTCTCTTTCGCATGTTTTTTTCGATTTCAATTGTTATAAAAAATAACGCGAAAATATTCTAATAAGTCTTCGAGATTTCTATATAAACAAATATTTACTTATAAAGAGTGCAAACAGTTGATTATATACATAGTAAAACGATATGATACATTACAGGTAAGAAGTTCCAATTTACTAGTAAGAAAAGAAGGAAAATTATATTTTACTTTCTATACGAAGTGTCTATTTCAATTGAACTAATTTTTAAGTTTTCCTGGGGTACTTGAAAAGTGCTTTGCATTTCTTTTATGTACTTGGGTTTCTGTCAAATCGCGAAAATTAATATATCTATAAAACTGAACGACTGAAGAGCAGAGTTCAAGAGCTTTAAAATCAATCTTAAGTGAGCCCACTAGTTTTTACCCAAGATACAAGTATTTTTATGAGAATTAAATTCTTTTTAATAACATTTTTTTTAATAGCCAATAAAATTAATTACGTCGTTTTGTTAAAAAAAATTGTAAATTAATTTTCAACTTTTTTGACGATAGAATTCTTCAGTTATTATAATATATCGCTTGGCGATAGAAAACATGAAAATTTTATTTCCATCCTTTTCCCTCTTGAATACATGTAGTTAAGCTTAAATCCGATAAAACAGTAGACGCATGATCCTTTCAATTAATAACTCCGCATACTAAACCCGCGCGAAAAAAAATTGAAGTTAGAACAAAGTTTATCCAAAAGTTATATTGGGCGGCCGTGGACATTACCCCGGGCAATGAAACTTTACCGAACTTGCTTCTATATTTTATAGAATTTTGTCGGAACGGATAAAAAGCAATTCATCATTCGTCACTTAAAAATCTTTTAAATTTAAAAAAAAAATTATTATCCTTTAATCATTTATTATTCTAAACTAAGCCTTACTTATTCTTTGCTTTATAGTGATTTTGAAAGAACTTTTAATAAAGCTTTTATTAAGAATAATTTAAGTCGCTGAATACTGGAAAAAATGTATCAATTTATACGAAGTTAAGATAAAACTATGCTGAAGTGGATATGTATACGTAAACGAGGAATGTTGACATAATAAACGTAAAGAATAATTTTCAATAACTAAAGCGGTAGTTTTTTTCCCGTTTATGTCACGTATTTGCAAAGTTCTATAAATAATATAGAAGCAAGTTCAGTAAAATGTCATTGCCCATGTAAGTAGGAACGACCAATCACCAAGGCGAAACGTGAACTTTGGGTAAACTTTATCCTAATTTAATTTTTTTTACGCGAGAACTTCCACAAAAGAGGAAAAAGCAGAATACGTAAACAAGGCATTCTTGAACAGCCAAACAATCAGTTTGGCCGCAGAAGTTCATTGCGCCAATGGCGGTATGCGCATCAAGATGACGAAATAAAACGGCGCGTGCTCCGCCGCCGCAAACAAAGCGAGCGAGCCTCGCTGATTCACGTAGAAATTGATAAAGAAGGAGAAGCAAAAAAAGCGGAAGCGTCCGACGTAATAGATGCGCTCCTTACGTGCCGCGGCGAAAAAGAAAACAAGAGTCGCGAGGAAGAAAGGACGACCCCGCGGGAGACATAAGAGACAAAGGAGGAAAAGTGACGGCCTTTCAGTGCGGAAATTGCCTTCTAAAATGGAATTAGTGAAATTTTACTAGAATTACTGGAACCCCCGAAGGCGCCCATCATCTATACTTGGCGCAGGAAGTCGCAGTGGGACTCGCGCTTCGTGTTCACGGATCGGGGGTGGCAAACGAACGGCCGATTAATTAAGCCTCGATATATAATACCGATCCGGCTGTTTGTGATTTTTCTTCGCGAAGGTAATTAAGGTTGGGTGCATAGATTTTTTCAATACAAGGTACATTATTAGTGTTTGGCGAGGGATCATTATTTTCATGCGTTTTAATTGTGGACTGTGACGCTCCAGCGGAAATGTATGTATAGAACGGCTCGGCCTTGTCACTTTTTCAGAGAAACATAATTTGTAATTGGGTTTTTTTAATCGTAAAATTAGTGACCTATGATTAACGCCTTTTCTTTCTGCTTTTATGCTATACGATTAAGAGGAAATGAATTAGTGGCTTGGGCATGTTAAAAGTTTGTCATTTTATAATCATAAAATTTAGTTGACGAATGTGCGAATTACTCTAAAAAAGTTTTAAAATCAGAACATTTAAATATAATGATTCCTAAATGTAGAAAAAGTAAACACGTTGTACTGTTGATAATATTGAATAAAGCTTATTGCAGCACGTGATTAGAAAAGAAATTAATGCTTCTAACTAATCAGTGCATTAAAAAGTGCCAACTAATAGTTTATTTGTTAAATTACTAAAATATTCAATTTACACTAAAATTTTCTTCTGACTATTTATTTTATTATTGAATTTTCCTTTATGTATGCCTTTGACTGATTTCCCAAGAAAAGGATATAACTTTTTGTTTTACAAAAAAACAACTGTTAGATTATTAACACTTATTTTGTTTAACAATACTGGATGCAAAAATCACTCAGCAAAACAACAACAGACGCATTCGTAGAAAAGATAAAGCTTAGTTTTTCTGTTATTTTTTTGAGCCTCGAATACGAGAGCGTTTGGGACCCTATCATAAATAAAGCTTCAAGGAAATACAGTTTATGGTGACCAATATGAAAAAACGCAGCTTATGGCTCAGTCTCTAGACAGCAGTCCTCGTGGACAGTTCCTTCCCACGAGGTCAGACAGTTCCTTCCTCGTCCTTAATAAATTCAAATAGTATATAAAGAATATTTGTTATTTAATTATTATTAACCTGCCTCCCATTCCAATAATAACTTTTCAAAAATTCACAATTATGTTGTCAGAAAGTCACATTAATTATATTACAAGTTGAATGATTGTATACATCAATTTATCATTTATGTTGTAACTGTTTCATATCAATGCTAGCTCACGCTAACTTTGCTAACATTTTGTAATTTTTATGTTATTGTCACTGCGGATAAGAAAAAGACAACGACCGTATAGGCAATTGAAACTCCATTGATACACTGAAAAAAACTTGGTAATTTTCAATAAATATTTACTTCAATATTTTTTTTATAAATTTAGTAGTTTCGAAAAAATAATTACTTGATTCGCAGAAGCATTTAACAAGTATACCATTGAAATGAATATTTACTTAAAATTACTAAATTGGTCTCCCAGATTGCATATTTATACTATTTCAAGAATATTTTTCCATAGTCAAATTATTCAAACTGTTTGAATTAAGTCGAACGACAGAAAGAATTTTTTTTTCAGTTTGTTTACTTTACAATGTTATACTGGGCCAAGTCAGTGTGGGATATTTTTTATCAAGGGCCGCGCATAAAGAGGCAGACTCATTGCGTTATCAGATCGTGCCTGTCGTGCATAACTACACAAGCTTTCATTTGTCTATGTACTATTCAATTTTTTTATTGTACACTTTAGTAAGTTTAGTTTCAGTTTTACAGTAACAAAATTACGTTACCTGCATTATATCCGCAGATTGAAAAATCCTTCTCTCAGATTAGTCATTATGCAAATGATTACTAATATTTTAAAAAATTAGGACTTTGGCCTATTTAGACGGATAAAACAAGTAAATTAATAACTGAAGCTGATGTTTACAAACTTTTTATCATTAAATACAATCTGCGTAAAGGTATTTTAGTTAATATTATTCGCATTATACTTTTTATTTGATTGCACTAAAAAAATGTACAGATCCATCTAAAAATTTGGCTGGATCCTGAGTAAGTTGTATTTATTAAAAAATGAATACAAAGTTGAATTGTAAGTGCAGTACAATTGAGCACAACTCTTTATCGTTGGATTTTATAAATTGTATGTTTAAATAAAAATCCGATTGCTATTTGGAAAGAAAATTAGTGCGGGGGAGTGCAATCTGATGGTTGAGCATTTAACAAATGACATATTTTACGGGCCGATTAGTCGGTGCAAATATCTCTCCCGATAATCGAGTACCTACCCGCATTTTTGAAGCCCCAGGCAAAGTAAGATAGGCGTTGCGTGTACAAATGGCGGCTCCGATAACCATCTTCGCATCTGATCTAATAGTTTATACAGTGGAACCTCGCCTCTTAGCGGCCGAGGGGACCACGCCGGTGCACCTAAAATTCTGCAAAAGCTTTAGCCTCAAAACATTCTTCCCTTCCCAACGATTTTTTTCCAAAAGTATTTATCTAGCTTGTACTTTCACTTTTTAATAATATCCTGAATCTTATATAGCAAATAAGTAAAGCTATTAAGATTACATTCAGATAATTTTTTACTTTGAGAAGAATTCCATATGCACACCATTTTTTATCAACTTAAACGATTAATATGTATTTCGTACATACTTTAGAAAATTTTTTTTTTTGAAAATTACTTTTATTCTTTTTAAAGTAAAAAATGTACTTTTCCAGCTTAAAGACTAAATTTTTTCTAAATAAAATGAAGAAAATTTAAAAAACCGTTAGCCAGTACTATTATTATAGTCGAGCTTACTTCTTATTGTTGAGAAAGAAGAAAAAGAGTGCCGGTCGCAAATCAATTTGCGGCTACCTTCTTTTTTTCGGGTGGCTATTAGCGCGCACCCCGGACCTCGGATTTAATTCATCATTTCGGGCCGGGCCATTTCCTTGACTCCCCCATCCGAGCGGCGGTCCCGCGGGTATACACGGCATCGCGCTTGCCGCCACAACTCCCGCCCCCGGGAGCGGACCTACATCCTGTAGCGTCGCGTTATATACCACTCGTTGCGGGGTTGAGTCGCCGCGATAAGGCCGGGTTACAAGCACGAGACCCCCCTTCTCTTTAGTTATTTGCCCTCGGCATGTCTGCTCGTCTCGCTCTTTCTTCTCTTCCTTTTTTTCAACAAAATTTCCACCTCACCACCAGTTCCTTTTGTAAATTTCTTTTTGCACAGAAGGTTTAAGCCGATAAATAAATCATGGATGAATAAATTAAAATATCCAAATTGAATAAATGAACAATTACAATCTACATTTTTTGCGAGTTCATTCAATTAGCACTGAAGCTTTAATTGTTACTTTAATAATGTTAAACATCAAATTCTAAAAACATAAATTCATTCAAAGAAAATAGTAAGGACATTTTTGAGTTGTGAATATACAGTAGTTAGAATTAATCTGTTCATTTGGTCAATTTGTCATTACAGACTAACCTTTTTACATGCAACAATTTAATACTGACCAATTCGTAAAAACAATTGAAGGAGTTGACTATAGCTGCAATGAAGCGTCTATTAAACTATATAAAAAGCAAAAGAGAGACAAAGACTTTAAAAGGAAAGAAGGAAGTTACATAAAAGGCGGTTCCTGCAGCTTGTGCTATCAGCTGACGCGCGTGAAAACGCGGCACAGCACAGCAAATCGCGTCAGGGTCATAGCATAACGCGCGTCCCGTTGATTCCGCCCCAGATTCGTTTCCCGAGCATCCCTCTCGGATGGTTCTAAGGGCCACACCACCTCTTAACGATAATGCCTTCCGGCACGACAACCCTCGCGCGGTCGTCTGATTTATCCCGCGCGTGGTCCGGCAGAGGTAAGGGGAGCGGGAGCCATGATGGGCTTGCACAGTATCTTGGCTATCTCCGCATTACAAAGTATAAACTTTTGCAAACTTTCTCCTCGACTCCTGCTCGGTTGATTCAAACAATTTCAAAAGTTTTAGTGAAATTTTCAGTCAGTCCCTGCGTTACAAAACACTATAGTCAATTTATATATAATATGCGCAAAAATGCTGAAAACTCATTTTTCTGCCCTCCAGCCCCGAAAGCGCAACTTCCGGGTCGCTGTGCGAGAGGAAATTGTAACTTTCGGGAATCGTCGAGCAGAAAAAGAGTATACGTACCTAGTCTAGACAATTATATGTGATCTGAGACAATTTCTTACTATACAGGGCTAGCAGCGTAATATACTATTTATGCACTTGAAAGTAATTCGGGTGTAGTTGCACTTGCACTTGCATAAATCCGATCTACAGATGAAGAAAAGATGTGAAAGCAAAAATGGTCCGTCAAGCCGCTTCAGTCACATGCTATAGTATCTTTTGATTTTTACTTCTTATATAATTTTAAAAGATATAAAAGCTGTCAAGAAATGTAGAACATGAGTAATCAATAATTTTTTTGTGAAAACATTTTATTGTGGAATGATTGCAAGCAAAAAAGAGTTTTGCCTACTATTCAACATTTGAATAAAAATTACGCCGTAATTTCTACATAAAAATTTCCGGTGCTCATTGCAAACCGCCTCACGATTACGTTTTTTATGCAATAATTTTCGAGATCACCTTTCAGTTTTTTTCATTTCAAGCTTGTATTATTTAACTTTAATCGTTTTAATGCGAATTTTTCTAATATTCATGTGCAAGCAATTTTAATTAATTCAATTATTAAGAAGTAAATAAACTAAATGCATTGTAAAACACACTGTATCGAGATAAATAAATTTGCAAAATTGTATACATTGAGAGAGATGAATTGAGTAATTTTAAGTAAACATTCACTTCAATACTAAATTTATTATATTTTCAGTGTATGATTGCAGTTTCGATTACCCATACGGGAAATCACTTTTTTACATTTTATTTTTATTATCAGTGTCGACAAGATAAACATTACAAAGTGTTGGGAAAGTTAGTGTGCCCATGATGCTCCCTCTGCCCAACAGCGTGTAGAGGCCTCGTATGCGCCGGCCGGTGCGTATTTATAATGCCGGCCGCTCTCGCGGTGTGCGTCAGGTGCGCGCAGTTTCGCAAAACGCTTCGCCGCTATAAATATAAACTTCGCCGGCCGCCCCCCTGCAGCGCGACGAGCTTGCGATTTTAATCAAACCAAACTTGTGGCCGAGGCTCTTCTGCCCGCTTGGGGACGAGATGGCTTTAGGATTCCTTTTTTTAGCAACTGGCGGTCCCATCAGAATCCATTGTCGGGGTGCGTGTGACGTTTTTACGCGGCTTTCCTTTTTAAAGGATCAGTCGGGGTAGACACGTTCGAATCTGCTTGCGGGTGCTTGGCTGAGCTGTCGCGCTTCGAGGGGGTTGAACACGAGTTTTACGTTGAATTCCGAGCGAGAGTGGGAGGAGGAACTTTTAGAGGCGATCGTGTAAGCTTACTTTTACGAGATAAATTTTATTTTTGTACTTCTTGTGCACGTGACTATTTTAAACTTTTGACGCGTATAAAAGTACAATTTTAATGTATTGAGGATAGTAACATTTCCAAGTAGTAGCAATAACTTTTGTATGTGCAAAAATTTACTTTTCACTCGTAATGTACAACAAATTTATTTAATCGTAGACTTTTGATTTAAAATATCGTGTTAAGCAAACAATTTAAGGGGGTACAATACCTTTAAACTGCAAAATAAAGAAAACGAGATTTTCAATAATTATACAAAAGATAAAACCCCTCTCGAACACATAACTCACTGCAGAAAAAAGTTACAACCTTATAATTACGTTGAAGATGTTTGTGGATTTTCTTCTACAAATTCTAGAAAAATAAAGATTTTCCCAAGATGTATACGAAAAATGGTCTTAAATATGAGCATCTTAGACTATTGTGAAAGAAGAGGAAAAAGTAAAAGCTAATGAAAGCTAAAGTCAATTAATAAAGCAAAAAAAAAAGAAACAAGAGCCAACACTGGAGATTACGGCTAGAACGTGATGCATAGCGATGGGATCGTGCCGAGGCGAGGTGGCCTCGCGGGGGTGGCCGCACTTAGCCCCGTTCGTGCTAACGCCATTAAGCGCTGCGGGAAAAAAGGGCCGCCGCTCGCTCTCCTCTCGCGCGGATTAGCCCGGGAGAGCCCCGCGGGGCCAAACTTGTTGCGATGATCTATGCTCTCGCGTGCGCACGTGCAGTATATATAGCGTGTGCATCGCGCGCGCACACATGCGAGCACCCGCATGCGATACCGGGCAGTACACAGAGTGTACTCACTTATTCACACTCAAACATATGCCTATGTATACAAATACGTAGAGCGCCCCGCTACTCCTCGATCGTCGTCCGATTACAGGCGGCGAATGGGGTGCCGCGAGCATCTTGCCTCTCGGGGATCCCGTGATTAGGACGCCCGCCGGCCCTGCTTGTAATTTTCGTGCGCTGCTTTTATTTACGTGGTTTTAATGCCTTGACACGGTTTATTTAGCGAGCCGCCGATGCGCTTGTCAAAGCTCGCATCGGCTGAAGGGATGGCCCGTTGTGTGCGCGAGGTCAAGTACACCGTGTTGCACTAAATTTTGTCTATTTTCTAGTTTTGCTTTGTGATTATTTTAAGCTTTTAAGCAATTGCTTTTCGGAGAAAGTCTTTTTTCCTTGGGTTCAAATGTATGGCTGATGGCAGACTATTTTTCTTTATTGTGTTTTTCATTTTCTTGTCACGTTGGCATTTAAGTCGATTGTTGTTTCATAATATGATCTTTAAAATGAACAAAAAAGAACAATAATAATAACAATACCTACAAGCAGATTATCTTTTAACATTTCTCCGATGGATATGATATGGAACTTTTCATTCAAAGAATCAACAGAATTTAACGAATTCATCCAAAATGTTGGATTAATAAATTTGAAATGTATGCGCTATATTTCCAATAAATTTAATGCGTATATATTAAAGGTTTAATTTAATTTGATAAATGCAGATAAGTGTAATAATTATATAGGTAGAAATTAGTACGACATTATTTTATTTTTTGCAAAGTAAACGCAAATTAAATCCTGTTGAAATCGATGCAATATAATTCATGTGTTCGTAGTGTAAAAGAACTTAATTTGAATGATCACCCATATATCACTCGAAAAATCTCTGGTTCAAAAGAAAACTTGACCTTTCTAATTATTTCAAACAACTCGAGATTTTTCCTAATCATTCACATTGTAAGAGTAATACACCGAAAAAAGTAGCTATTCTCTATTAGACTAGGAATTTCTTCTCTATTAGCTGGCAGTTCTGTAAAGCAAATTTTACTGAAAATTCGGAAAGCTACTTCTTTTTTTAGGTGTGTATTTATTACTTTTGTAGCAATTCATGGATTGATAACACGAAATTTTATGTTTTATTATAATGTATAACTCGTCTTGTGGAACTAATGACTTTTTATTAAAAAGAATGCGTACAGCTTTGACTTTATTTTATCTAATTATTAATCTTCATTTCCATTTCAAGACATATTTGAATATTCCAGTGCTTTCCAACAGCATGAATTACAATTAAGTGTACTTGAACTTGCATGAAAATGTTTATTCATAATACTAGGAAATCGTTGTTATAAAACTTTACAATAAAGTATTTATTTTTATCAATAATACAAGTACTTTTGCTCGATTCGAGCATTCTTTTATTTAAGCATTTCAGCGATTATTTACGGTTCTCTAATGAACTCGGATGATAAAATTCCGCAAGCGAATAAATCGCAATAATTAAAAAGCTTCATACCTTTTTAATCACCCATGGAATCCTGTAAAACAGATTAGTCAAGGTATTTTTACTGCGACTGCACGATCGTAAACTTCGGCGAGCGCAATCCCCAATCATAATTGTCCATTTTTTCCTTTACATTCTCCCGCACCGCGACTCGCTTTTTCACCTCACCCCGCCGTTGTATAGGCAAGGCCACGATGTATAACAAGCCACTGCTCGCGCGCGCGAAAAATAAAATCGCCCCTGATCCGCGCGCGAATTATTTAAAACGAGCCGCACGCAGAATAGCCGCATTTCTTCCCCACAGCTCAACTTTCAGCCGGTATCCTTCCTCATCATACAGTAGTCCGTTTTTCCTTCGGCCCACAATGTGTGATTTTTATCTGATAAAATAATAATCCGAAAGTGTTTGTCATCAGAAATATCTATTTAATCAAGCCTGACGATAAATATTTTGTATTATCTAAGTATTTACGATATTGTAATTTTGTTGTAGAAAAAATCTGTAAATATCTTTTTATTTCCTTTTCTACTTCATTCATCTCTCCTACTCAGGTATGATTCAAATTTGCTAGTTTCTGTAGAAAACAAAATTGGCTATAAATACAGAAAACATTTTTTAGCAAAATTTACTTAAACTCATTTTTATTTATTATTATTTTTGGGTGTTAAATATTTAAGCAAAATTTACCGGATGCTTTCGCCTGAATATGTTGTGTTAGTCAAGTGCATAAATATTGCTTATACTGCATTTTACGCGACTACGTTTAATTAACTTATTAATCATTTTTCTCGTGCGCATGGGAAAGTGGCCGCAGAGTGATACAATATTAGATACAATATGACTCTCATTTCTTTGCGAGCAGATTTAAATTTTTTGTAGACTATATTTTACGATTTTATCTATAATAGACAAATGAAGGGTTACATCTATCAATTTCCCTGCCTCTCTACCATAATTACTATAGTACTTAGCGTGAATTTCATTGAGCCCGTTGCTTCATTAGATTTCTTAAAAAATTGTGCGCGCTAAAATATTATATTATAATTCTGTGTTGAAAGAAATAAAGGGTTTCTCTCTTTCTCTCGCTGGATGTTCGCGAAACCTCGGAGCCCGCGGCGCTCGCCGTCCTCGTCGGCTGCGCGGGTGAAAGAGGGAGCGCGTCGAGAGAAAGAGAGAGAGCGCGCGGGAAAGGGAAGGGAGCCGCGGCGCCGCCGCCGCCGCCTGGCAGAAAGCGGCAGCGGCGGCAGCCGGAGAACGGCAGTCGTCCGCTACGCTCAGGCCCCGCGAGACGCCCAGCCGAGACGCGCCGCCTCAGCTTCGCTCGCCGCGCGTGTGCTCCTTTGGCCTTTCGTCAGCGCAAGCAGGATCAGCAGCGATTTTGTGCTTAAACTTATTGCAGCTAAAAAATAAAGAAAAGAGCGACTCCAAGATGAGCGGAGCGGGCAGCCGCGACGGCTGAGATTCGATTTGCCGCGGTGAATAGCGGCGGGCGCGCGAGTGAGTGAGATATTGAGGAGGCAGGAGGGTGACCATAGACAGGGGGTGGAGGCGGACCCCCGCCCCCGCGGCTCCACGGGAGTGCGGTGCAGTGTGCACGTGCGCGAGGCCCGCGAAGGTGAAAGTGTCGGAATTTTTGCGAGGGAGCGGCAATTTGAAATTTTGGCGCGCCGCCGGGCCGCGCGAGTCTCGCCGCCTTTATTTTGTAAATAAAAGGCGGGGCCGAGGGTAGGCGACAGACAGCGAGCCGGGGAGGTGCGCGTGCCCAGTGCCCGAGCCGAGCGACCTGCCGCCGGACCGGGAAGCGCCGCGCACCGGACCTGCACCGAGACGAGCAGCCTCGGACACGACTGCAGTTGCGCGACCGCCTACTCCGCTGTGCCGGTAAGTCTCTCCTATCTACATTCAAGAGGATTCCTTTAAAATCACTCAACATCGCATTTCAGTTCTTAGCTTAGCTACATTTTCAGCAGGCCTCTTTCCCTTCATTCTCACGTTAGACGGAGAGAATGCGAAATTGTCTGCAGTTTCAAATTATTTTAGGCTTGTGGCACGAATAAAGCTATAAGTACTTAATAAGCAGATGCAACTAAAAACCTTAACATTCTTCGTCAAGGCAATTGCCAAAAATATGTTAAAAAAAACGTGATGTACCTTGCGAGATGGAACTACGCTAACTTTTTCAACAGAGTTTGAATCTGGCGACGGCATTTTCTCAATGGACCAATTAAGAAAGGAGAGAGAGGAATCCTCATCGCTGTATTTCTGGAAAATTTCAATACACACGGCAAGGTGTATTGTAATATGTAAATTACGTCAAAACAAATAATCATTCACAACTCGATATAAATAAACTCTGTATCGAGCTTTTCCGATTACTCTATCAATGTATGTCATGTTTCATTGAACTTTTACGGATATTACAATTTGTCATTTGAAATTCATAAATTTTTACACGTAGTTTATTCTTAGAAACTTTCGAGCCTTCTGTATGCGTCTATTAATTTTATGTGTGATTTAATGATGTTTGTTTTTATTTGAAAAATGCTACTGTGCATGCGATTGATGCGCTTGAATGAGTTAATTTATAGTATCTCCATATCAATTGCAGTCAAACAATTGTATTTTTTCCTAGTGCACCTTTAAATTCTTTAAAATATTATCTTTTTAAATTTCTATTTTAGCTGTTGCAAAAGTATCGATGAAAAATTTAATTATTTAAGAAATCCGTAAGAGGATTAGCTGTGTATTTTGCTACGTGTTCACTTACGTTTTCGTTAAAAATAATACATAGGCCCTGAGAGGATTAAACTTGATGAAGAACCGTTATGTTTTCAGTCTTCTTTATAGTTAAGAGAAAAGTCTTGATTTTAGTCTGTATTTATCTAAGGATGTGGGTTATGTTCTTCTTTCTAATTTTAGTTTCCCGCACGTGCTCATTGAGAAGATGCGCTTGAGGATCTTTAATACATAAAAATTCAGATAAATATAGATTAGAATTTTTTTACATACAGATAAGCTTATCAAGTTTTATTCATCGTGCTTCGCTATACTATTATGAATACCCTACGCTGCTGTTAATTACGACAATAAAAAATTAATTGCTATAGTCAACCCTTTCTTTTTATAAAAAGCAATTTAAGTTATCTCCTTTATTGCTTAAAAATGATACTGCATATGATAAACTCATTGCAATAACGAGAATCTCTAGTTAATGACCTTTTAATAATCGCAATCTCAATAAATAAGAAAAATGACTTTGTAATCCATCATTGTCCAGGTAACTTGCAAGTTTTCATCATTCCACAATTATGACAAACGTTACTATTAATGAAAGCGGTGAAGCAAGCGAGCCTTAACAGTAATTAAGAAATTGTTTTTGATATACTAAAGTTAATTTGTGTATACAAACGCGAGATTTATAAAAGCATATACTATTAATACCTTTTCATAACTGAAAAAAAATGAAATGGCCTCATTAACAATCTCCAGCCTTTTGCATAAATTATCTAAATCATTCGCGTAGCACTCTAATGCATTACAAACGCGCACTTTAAGCTTAAAATATGTGTCACAATGCATTTTCATTTCACAAATGCCTCAATGAAAGTGTTTTATTATTAACGTTATATTGCGCAGATCATTTTTTTCTTTTTCTCTAATGCTTTGGTATACGGAGACTTTTTTCATATAAAAATTACTGTGGAGTTATCCGTAAAAGTTCAATTGAAAAACGAAGGATGATTTGCAAGCAGTGGAAATAATCTATATCTATGACTCGTGGTTGATGAAATTAGCTCTGTAAAAATTCCGCAGATTTTTGTGATGCTCCTAGTCAAAATATCGGAGCTTTATTTTTGCAAAAATTTCAAAGTTTCGTCAATCCTCCGAGTTTTATAATTTTTTTATAAAACTCATTTTGCATCCCTTGTATAAACATTTTTACGAAGTTTTTATGAAGTTTCACTGTAATTTTTACGAAAAATTATTCTCCACTGTGCTCTAAGTATCGAATGTGTTTGTTTTAACTGTACATATAAATAGCAATTAAGAGCGACACAGTCATCTTGAGCGATTAGGAATTTGGACACGCAGCGAAAAATTTTACTCTCTATCGATCGAAACTCACCCCTCCTTACATCGATGCTCAGTTTAAGAAATACGCGAGAGCACTAGTAAGCGTCTGAAAGACGAAAAACGACGGCACTCATCGGTCGATTTGTTTTTGCAAACATTCGTACATTTTTCACCAAGATTTGCTTTGATAAGAGGAGTGCCGATGTACGCGCGTTTCCGAGTGCCGATCGCGCTTCGAGAGGAAGGTTCAAGGCAATACTATTTTCAAGAGGGAAACAGATCGCGGTCATGTTTTTTCTTTTTTTTACGCCTGGTTGTGTGTTCGCCGATGTAATTATCAATCCATCTTGACTTAGCTTCTGGTAAACTCACAATGTAATCGATGAGGCGATTGTTTCCCTCGAACCACCGCGGACTCGTCTTTTTTTTGTGTGAATTAGACAGCCGCTAAATGCAAACTTTTACTTTTGAACCGTTCCTTATTTTGCGCCAAAGAGAAGGAAATTCGTCATTTATTCAAGCGAAGAAATATTTGGTAACTCTTTTTCAACTCAAGTAGTACAGTGCATGAAAACTATCAACAATTTAATAAAGATAAATAAATTATGTGCATCAATATTTGTCAAAAGCAAGAAAAAATACTATCTCTGCGAACTGGACTCTCCGATAAAAACATGATTGTACTTTACAGTATTAGTCATTTTGTATTTTTTTCTCAGTGTAAATTAATTTCGGATTTGGCGTTATTAAAATTTTATAACAAACTAGACAATACCGCATATTCGACTTATTTAAAACTTATAATTTTTTATCCTATGTTGAAAATAATTGACAATTATTTACGGATAGAAAAGGGAATTTTAAATTAAAAATTATACGTTGAACTCTTGTACGCCAATTGCCTTTGGCAATTGTTATCCAAATTCCAATTCAAATATACATTTTCATTTAGTCAGATTCTGTAGAATATTTTTGTTATTTTCAAAAAGAAGGTTCGATTTTTTTTTTCATTTTTATCTTATCTTTTTCTTAACAATTACGAAATTGATGTAGATCTGTAAAAATTGAAGTACAAAGACAAAGAATAAAGTCAAATTTTGATCATTTTTGAAAATTGCAAAAGCATTAAAAAAACTGTATAAAAATGGGTGCACTTGAGTTATATTTACTTTAAAAAATTCCACACTATTGAAGTAAAATATGAAAACAATTCCAATTTGTTCACTTTTCGACAATCAATCGATATTTTCTAAGACTTTATGTAGTACATATATTGTTATCGATGTTGAAAGAATAAATACATAAATAAATAGTTATATGACTTAAAGAAGAAATATTTTATTTCTGATATTTTCCGCAACGAAATGGAGTCCCTCCTGAGTAAAAACTTGTAGAAAGTATTGCACGCTAAGACATAGTACGCTTAATTGAATTTTTAATCTTAATTTTTTCATATAGTGAAATAATTGCAAGAGAAAAAATTGAATGAATGTTCCGTTTGATTTACGCCCCACGATATTCCTCGCAAACACTGGAAAAAGGCTGAGTTAACTAAAGTTTACAAGTGAGAAGGAGAAAAAAGGTCCGACGGGGATTACGCTACAGTCGCATTAATTAGCAGGTAACTAAGCAATCCCGATTAAAATAATCAATAAGCGACGGAGGGGTACTCGGTAATTAAGGCGGGCAGCGTCTCCATCAGCGGAGGAGGAGGAGGAGGATCGAGGCGCGCGCTCCGACGAAACTCGCAAGTAGCGATAATGAGACGGGGGAGCGCGCGCTGATAACCCGATAAGCGGGGGTCCAACGATTTTCCGCGTCCCCGTAGCCTTAGAAATTGGCCGCGCCGCTCGTTAATCGCCGGGGCTTTAATAAGCCCCCGTCTACGCGGAGGAGATGAAGATAGGGCCCCTCCGGGCTTTTGTTGCTCTGCCTCCGGCTGCAAATGTTGATGGGCGCCCTCTCTGTTTTCCCCTCCTTTTCCTCCTTTTTCTTCTGCAACGTTGCGGCTGATTAGAGCCATCAGTGCGCCGTGTGTTTTCTACGTTTTACGAAGGAGCTCGTACTAGTTATACGGTCAATTTCGTGAAAACTTTTCGTATTCGCGGAAAAGCGGACTTAACTTTCTTCTGTTTTTTAACGAGTTCTTTATCCAATTGAGCCGATATACAACTGCATTTTACGAAATAAAATGCAAGAGAAGTTTAAAGCGACCTGGAAAACCGACGTGTCGCTCTTCCTAATTTGCTTGAATTTTAGGCTCGCTATTTATCCGAAAGCAGAGTGTTAATAGGTATTTCTTCGAAGACAGTCTCAACTGCCTCTGCCACATATGTATATGCACTTTGATACGCAGTTACCTCGACTAACGTGGACTTTTAATAAATTTCTTCAACTCTCAAAAGAAATGGTCTGCTGTTTGGAGAGCTCGAGCGAAGCGTAAAAAGAGCGCAGCGCCGAAGATGACTCCGCGCTCGCGATATTCGTGTAAGAGACACAGTGGCGAGCCGCCTATTTATAACCGGAGAGGCGCGCACAATAGACAGGAGCCGCTCGGGTAAAAAGAGGGAAGCCGCGGCGGCGCTCGCTTCCGAAGGGGCCGCGCCGTCGTCGACGTCGACGAACCTGTAGAGCCAGTATCGCTCGCCAGATTCCAGGTTAATGGAGGTTAAGATCCGCGATCGGGTCGGGCCGGGCTTTAAATGGGCGCGCGAGCCCCGCGACAGGTGCAGGCCGCGTTATGACAATATTATGAGGCTCCCCTCGTCGAGCCTGTTTTCCGCGAGCGACGCGCGCCGCGGCGTCCAGTTTTCCCGCGGCCGAGCGCGCCTACTTGTTGCCGGGCGCTTCTCTCTTTCCCTCTCTCTCTCTTCCTTTCGCTCGGCCAGGAGCCACATCGCGTGCGCCGTCATAATCTAAATCCAGCTCTAGGAGTTTTTCTTTTTTTTCCTTTCGGACGCGGCCTCTTGGAGGTACCGGCTGCTGCGACTATTGCGCGCTGGAGCTCCACGAGGCGCTGCTTTTCTTTCTTCTTTCATCTTCTCTCGTCAGTGCAAGTGAGAAGCTTCCATTTTAGTGCTTTCGAGGATAACCTTTTGAAAAGCCGACCTACAATTGCTAGGCTAACTTATCATTTCCAATATATTGCTAGGCTATCTCGGTTATATAAGCTAATGTTCTTCTCTTAAATATCCATTGACAATGGAAAGTACGTTGAAAGACATTTTTTTACCTGCTCCTCTGTATTAGGCCATTATTTCATCCAATCAGTTTTTTCACTTTTTCCTATAAGCTTGTGTAGCATTTTAAATCACACGGCGGTTAACTTATTAAACTGTCGCTCCCTTCTAGTGCGGTGAGAAAAAAAAACTTTATGAAACATTTGGAGTCGAGATACACTGTTTTAGAAAGTCTTCGCGTATGTGTGTACGCGTGCATGTACATATTTTTCAATCAACTTTAGAAAAATGCAAGATTACGCACCCTTATGTAATGTTGACAATTTGAAAAACGTGAAGTTTCTTGAATACTCAAATCATAATCAACAAAGACGTAATTTTGGTGCTTTTGGCTAATGGTTTCTTTTATAATAAATATTCCCATAATAACACGCGAAACATTTTAAAATCTGCTAGATTATCATTTAAAGAACAAGAAAAAAATTGTGATTTATGTTTTAGTTAAAATATTCCAAATTATTTTTGTAAAATAACAATAAGGTAATGATCCCACAACAAAATCTAATACAGAATAAAATATTATGCTCGCTTGAACATTTATTATTAAAAAACAGAAGAAAAAATTTACAAGTGACAAGAATGCTTCTTATACAAAGAAGCTGATCGCGAGTGAAAAATGATCGTTCGGCTGCGGATCCGGAGTTGACGGAAACGTTAAGTTTTCTGCAAGACAACCCGTTCGGTGAATCAGCGCGCGAATCTCCCATTCGGCGTAAACACGTCGCCGTGGCTCTTGTCGGCAAAGATTCATCGGGGAGTCTCCTTACAGACTCGGCGTCATTTGGTCCTTGACACCTTTTGCCCTGGAGCGCGAACAGCTATCTCGCCTATCGAAATTTCTGACTCCTCTTTCCACGGGGCGATTCGCGAGGCGTCGTTGCGTCAGTGCCCCGTGGCCGGATGCGCGTGAAATGCACAATCGCCCGCTGAAGGCTTTACTTTGTTAAATTGAGTCGTGCAATTTTGATTCCTGGGAAGACTGACGAATTCTGCTTTTCTTATCTAAAGTTAAAATAAACAATGATAATTCTTACAATTTTTTAACGAAGAAACTCCTTTGTTCTAATTGCAATGTTAATAAAAGAAATCTTCAATTTTCCCGCCATTTATCGTTCAACCAGTGAGATACCTTATATGTGAAGCTAAACCTTCAATCTCTAATTATTTAACATTGCAGTATGTTTACCATTAAAAGTCATAAAGTAGAAAATTTAAATCAAAGTTTATCGAATTCTATTTAAATGCGGCTGTGAGAAAATCTTGAATAAAGTACAAAGAAAACTCTACGTGCTTTATAATACGAATGAAAGAATAAGGTATTACTTGACATATTTCTATTTTTAATATACTGAATATTTCACAAGAATATAATGATGTTATTTAATTATAAATTTAACGAAGAAAGAAACTCTGTGAAATGTTTGTATTAGTAAGAGAGGGGTAATTAATAAAAATCGAACTGTTGAAGAAACAATAACACGACTGCAGTCTGTGCTCGTCATCTTAAACTTAAAAAATTCATCTGCCGTAACCTAAAGGTGCCATTAATGCATGGATTTTCATGAGACTGGGCTTAAATTATTCATAAATTATGTCATTCTGCTCTAAAGAGTTGTAGAATCTAAAAAATTTTAAAAACTACTTTAAATTCTTCATTTTTGTATATTTGTTGAGTTATTGAGTTTTTTCAAGTTAATCAAATAATTTATGAACAATTTAAGGCCAGTCTCAAGGAAATCCACGCATCGACGGGACCTGTAGCTTGCGGCGGATGATTTTTTTTAGAGACTTCTATCTAAGCTGATTTTCTTTAAGCGTCGAAGATCCTTTCCTCGTTCGTAATTGTTTATTCGTCTTTGGCCGCGCTCTCCCGATGGCCTCTCCCTTCAGCGATCGCTCGCGAGCGCGCGAGTCAAAACGAAAGGCATGGCGATCGCTCCTCGTACTACATGCGTATATAAATATGTATATCTGTGTGTGTACACGTAATTGCGCTGGAGCTACGATGGCCTCGTCGCTCTCTGCGATTTTCAATTAAGTGCCGGATCTTTTAGCGCGCGCCGGCGCCGATGTGCCTTTCGAAAGGCGAGCGCGAACGAATAAAAGCCACCCGCCGCGGAGAAAGAAAGAGGGAAAAAAGCAGGCGAGGAGAGAAGAGTTGGCCGCGAATTAATGGTTATTGTCATTCGGCGGAGCGAGACTGCGTCGATTTATGTTCGCTTCGTCGCGGGTAAGACTCGCGCTTTTTCGCTTTCTTTTTCGCATGTTCTTCGGCGACGACGAAATTTAAATTTAAAAGGCCCGCGTAACTGAGATTAAATTTTAATTACAACTTTGCTGATTTTAACACGGGAGTATGCATGAAAATCATTCAATTAAATTCATTAGACTTGTAAATATAAGCAATACTGCTCGTTTTTAATTATATTTTTACTTCAATCATTATTACATTTAACATTAAACTATGTATATATTATAATTTAGAATCTATTTCTTTTTTTTAAATTTATTTATTGATGCCACCATGTAGACATATTCCATTGAAACAAGTGTAACACAATGTCTTACAAAGAGTTAATTGTAATTATTTAACTTGCATAAATTACAATGAAATAAATTAATAAAGATGAATTTTTTATTGCCATGTGAAGATTTAAAAGCATTTTTTGCAAGAAAAAGTGAGACAGAAAAAGACAGTCGGATAGAAACATTTAATTAATGCATTTAGGTGACCGTTGTATTGAACGCAACACACGTATTAATGAATATAACATTGTCTTGACTCTAGGACGATTGCGATAAAATCTTATTACTGCAGCTATAATCAAGCAGATAAGAAATAAAAAAATGATATTCTTTGTTTTTTAATAAAAAGTAAATAAGTATACAATTAGTAATGAACAAGTCGATTAATAAAGGTGAAGAAAAATAAGTCATAAAGGAGCATCACCTTTCACCTTGGCGGTGACGCGCGCAAGGAATCGACGCCGCGTGGGATGCATAAAAAGCGCATCTTGTGCGTTTTGCTTTTGTAGGTACCGCAATTCTTATGACTCTCCTCTTCTCCGCTCGACTCTCTTTCCGTTTTTCTTCGACCGGATTCCTCTTGACTGGAGCGAGCCGACGGAGAGCGAGAGAAAAAAAAGAGGGTGGAACCAGAGAGCCAGCAAGTGACGCCCGCGCGCGAAATCCCTTACGGTACTTATCACCCAAAGCGTGCGGCGTTACTTTGCGAAAGAAAAATCAGTCTGCCGACTGTCTATTTACGCACGTCCGTTCTTCTTTGATGCACTCTTTTGGCACTTGAAAGAGGTGTCTTTTCTCCAGACTGTTTCCTTTGCCTTTTTTCATCTCGTTTTGTCGAGTGGGATGCCTTATGAATTAGCTCGCACTTCAGAAGCTTTCGCCGCTTATAGATGTAGTCGTTTTAATTCGCTTTTTTTCCTGAAAAATTCTTTTGCATTTCATTATATCCGAATAATAGAATAAGAAAAATAATCGACACAATTTATTTCTTTTTTTTCAATCGAATGATTGCCAACGATCGCGCGAATCCAAAATCTACATCACGTCACATTTGTGCACAATATAGATAGATTACGTCGTGGTGACGTCATTATTGCTATCATTTTTAATCTGTTATATCTTTCTCAATAAACGTTAAATATTAAGTATTCTCATTTTATAAATTGGGTGATTGATGAATTAAATAAAACAAATCGTATTTACGTGCTATTATGAAAATGTGAATACGAGAGGCAATATCGATTAGCAACTATCAAAATTTGACAGAAATATGTTCAAGGATTTGGACCAGGGCTCTCTATCATTAACATGTTCCTCATTGCTTCCATAAGGTAGTTTTCCTTACTTTTTCCCTTATATCTACTAAATCCTTGCCTTTTTTACACGGGGTAGTGCATAATAAAATTAAACATATGTAGACTGAGAGACCAATTTCGTAAATCAAAATAAATATTTACTTCACTGGTGCTAATATAGTTTTTAAGAAATATTTAACAAATACTGCTCAAATATATAATTACTGAAAATTATCAAATTTTAGCAAAGTTCGGACGCAATTTAATTGACGAAGACTTGGAAACAATCAGAATATTTGAATGCTACGTAAATTAAATTTTTTTTTTAAATTTTTAGTGAACTACTTTCTGCGCAGTTCGGTTTGGCATAAATTTAGCATTCCAAAGAAAGAGCAATATTTCAGTTTTCATATGGTTTATTTCCTTCTCTCGATGTGTCAATTGGAAAGCTTCAGAAAATATAGTATTTTCTGCCACAATTGAGATTTATGAGAGAATAAACTGACGCAAGGTCATGGATTTGTTTCAAGATTTGTAGAATGATTCTTATATAATAAATAATTAAGTAGATTCGAATTTTTTTTCGCAAGGCCTAGTTACAATTTTGAGTTACTTACATATAAAACTCTCTAGAGGGTAATTGGTCAAAAACTAAAAGTTTCTTCTTTATTACTGCACATAATTCTTAAAGCAATAAAGATTTTCAATCTAATGAGCCTTAAATTGTAGTACTCATATTGCTCATTATTTATTTATTATTTATTTAGCTTTTTATTTGTATTCCTGCTGACTTTAAAATTTAAGAAAGCTTCTGATTATTAGTTCGTAGATAATTTAAATATGCAAATTAAACATTATATGCATCAAGAGAGATAAAGTGTTTTAAAAAGTCAAAAAGGTCATTGTGACCCACCTGGCCAAAAAAAATGAAAGGTCTAATTGAGCGAGATAATTTTTACTTGGAAATGTTCGACTGTTCGCTCTACTTACTCGCCTTACCGGAGAAAGTATTTTCGTTTATGTAGGAACGTTATCCCAAGAAAATTTGAGGACGCCCGTAAAATCGTGACAAAAAAGAAGAGAAAGAGAAAAAAAGATCTACTCTCGAGACTTTCGTTCGCTCGCACCGTGATTAAGCTCCACTTTTGCGAAATGAAAATTGATCGTATAACTTTGAAAATATCGTGCGCGTGATTCGGACGCACTGTATAAACTTTTTTCCAATGAAATTTCGAGCGGCGTATCAGATCATAAGAATGCTTTTTGTTCGACTTTGGTATATAAATTTACATTCCCGACTTATTACTAATTTCTCCTTAATGGCGGCATCGCGTTTATCGCTAACAAGGTTACACTTTATTATCTCGTGTAAGACAGTATACGCGCCGACCAAATATTTGTAAAAACTCAGCGTTTATTTAATAATAACGCGCATTCTTTGAGCGCTGCACTCACGACTCCAGTTTGTGTAGTCATCCTGCAGGTGAATGACTCACGATGATCCTTCATTCGTATAGCTATAATTCATTAAAAATTATTCTCTTTCATTCAGGAAACATTTCATCCCTTCACCAATGCGATGCCTCACGGATGGGATTACTCTTTCTTATATCGACACAAAGCAAACGAGAAACCTATGTAGATGCACGCAAGAGAATGTATTATAGTGAAAAAATACTTTTATTTTAATTAGTAACATTTCTTTAATAACTAATTAAAAGGGTTACTTAGACGCGACGAAAGCATTTGCACTATACGGAGAAAAGGGATAGTAACTAAACGTAATTTTTTAAGCAATATTTACTTACTCGATTAAGCCTAGCAAGTAAATTAAAATAATAATAAGTAAAAATCAGTATTTTTTACTGCACTAAATAAATTTTACTAATAATTTTTCTCCATGTAACTACTTTGTTTTTCTTTACTAATTGATTCACCATCAGATATAGAAGTAGATTTTATGCAGCTAATTTTATAAAAGCATCCGCATAAAATGTTGCTTCGCGCACGCTGCACCGAACTATTAACTTATACGGTATTATAGATTTTGAATATTTTTTATTTTTAATATTAAACTAACTAATAATTAATGTACTCTTCTGTTTTTGGATAATTTTATGTACTCCTTTTTAAAAGCGATAGGAATTACCGATGATATTGGTCGATTAATAACAAACTTTTTTTATGGTTTTGCTAAGCGTTCTAATCAGAAATTGGATACAATATATCTGACTGGATAATTTGATAATTTGAATGCGCCCATTATCAGTTGCAAATCAACCATGCCTAAATCAGGTTCTGTTTATTTTGGTTGACGATTTCGTCTATAAAGTTAAAGTTTACTTAATGGACTGGATTTGGAATATGTATGCGTCGCCATGACCTGGCAGATCAAGTCCAAAACACCTAGGGCCCCTTGGGCCCCAACATCTTGGCGAAATTTCCAACCATGGGCTTTACTCCCGGCTGCTTGTACACTGTTTAATCGAACTACCAAAACATGATTAAAGATAGCGCAATCCTATCTGTAAAAAAACAAGCAAAAAACTGGCTGGCAGGATGTTGTGAAGCATTTTAAAAAGCGATTTGATTGGTTAAAGGAAAGGGTTAAACGTTGATTAATATTAATTTTTTTAATAGATTGATCAAATAATTATTTTAAGAAATTTCAATGATATTGTTCTGAAAGTTCTGAAAATAATTCTACATGATCTATGCTCACGTTTTAGTCAATTTTTAAAACGTTTTATTTTTTAATGCTAATTTTTTCAAACTATGTTTAATCTAGAATAGTTTAAAGCCCCGTTATAAAATGAAATATGATTCACTTAATCTGATCCACGTAAAAATAATTTTAGCTAACAAGAATTAAAAAAATCAAAAAACAGCTTTGTACGTTCCAACAAATTATAAAAAAGAAACTGGAGGAATAACTTTCTAAACTATTGTTCTTAAAAAATAATTTGAATCAAATTCTTCTTCTCTTCCCTTTAAACGGATTTCAGTAGCACCGGAGTAATTTGAACTAATAAATCTTGCAATAAAAAAGTTATAGGGTAAAGTTTAGAATATATTTTGTAAAATGAGTTTTATTACTATGAATTTTGTTGGCTCACCAAGTCTGTCCCCATGTTAAAAAATTTCCCGTACAAAGCTAGGTCTTTAATTTTTTTCAGCGTGGTGTATTTCACTATAACACGAGTGCAATGCGAACTTGTAAAATCTGCGCAGCGCAGTCCCTTGGAAAAGAAGCAGAGAGAGTGGACGCCCTTCGCCGTCAGCGACAGTTGCACAATTGTTCCGCGGCGGTGCATCGCTCGAGCGCGGACCTTGATCGTGAAATCCACGGCCGGCGGGACAGCTGACGCGTGACGTCCGCTTCTTCGCGTGCCTCCCTCCCTCCGTAGCATGCGTCTTCCTCCGACGCGACTCTCGCAGCCTGTAGCTACCGCCTATCTGCATATTATGTGCGTACGCAATATACTTACACTTTCGCCGACTTTTCGGCTGCGCGCCGATTTCTTAGCGCTTTATGCACGCGAACCGGCATTTTCTTTCATTTCTCATTTTTGCGCCCAAGGTCGTGGCTAGTGATGCAACAGGCAGGAGCTCGCCGGTCGCTTTCCACGTTGTATCGAGGCTGCGATTCACGCGCTCTTATTTTATAAGTCGAGACAAATTATTATTGCCAAAGAGATTTAAATTATATTTGACGTTTATGGCCACCGATTTAATGGAGTGAGGTGTGTATACATTTAAATGTGTGCGTCAATATGACACGGATACCACTCGCCTCTGGCTGTGCGATCGCTTCCACGGAATCGTGCCGCTCAATTTATAGATTCGAAAGATTTTAAAGCTTTACCGTTTGAATATCGCGCTTTAATGAGCGAGGCTTGCGCACTTTCGTACGTGTGTCAATGGTGTGAACGGCTCCGATTCATTTAATTTTCAAACTCCTGAGTAACTTTGCGCCCATAGTTTCGTTTCGTCGAGTGTGCATTACTCGCCATTAGAAGCTAAGCGAGATAACTTAAGCTATCCAGTCCACTGGTGATTGAATCTTATTAAACTGAGAAATTCTTTGTCGATTTATTATTACTCACAAGTGTGGCATCAGAGGATTGGCTATTATGATTTTCCTCAGTGAAAATGAATAATCAATTTTATATAACTTTTAAAATTATAATTTTATATTTATTTGCTACTTACACATTAGAGGGGGAGAAAGGGAGATAGAGAACCGTGAAACACCGCTAAAATTGATACACATAAAAAATTTTTATTTGCAACTTATCTTGTCAGATTGTTTCAAGTTGGAAGGTACTTTGTAGAAAAAATAGATATTTCATGTTTATGAGTGTACCATGAAATCGTGATTATTTTATTTGTTACTTGGTTTAAAGCGAAAAAAATAAGCTACGGCAAGACCGATCGCCGTTGCAGGAGCGTTGCAGCATCGCACGGCCGCGAGGCATTGGCGGTCGTTGCTACCGCGAGCGCGCCGCGCGCCTCGCTCGCGATTACGTGCGTGAAATTGTCGGTAACGGTCGGCGGCTTAATGAAGAGATTAGTCGGACCGGAGCGAGTGTGCGAGGAGGCGCGCGGCGCCCTGGCGCTATCTTCGCCAGCGCGACGCTCGATCTTCTCTTTCCCCTGCCGAGCGTGCGTCTGTGTGCTTATAATGACGCTCCGGGCGCGCGGAGCGAGCTCGCCTATACATTCGTATGCCAATGCCTCCGTTGTTCGCGCGAGCAGAACAAGTTACGTCTTCAATATTTATCAAAAAATTCTTTCAATATGTCATTTTTTAGCTTGCTGATGCAGGGGTGTACTGCACTTTTCCACTGCTGCATGTTTTTTATGGACCCAGGGTATCTCGAACATTAAAAACTGAAATCCTGCAAAAACATAAAAAGTTACGTGTAATCATATGGTTTCGCATTAAAAGTCAATTGAATTTTTTTATAACAATCCCAATAATAATATCTACCTAATCTAATTCCTGTTGCCCTACGAACCAATCAAGTTCTCGTTTTCGAGGCTTCACAACATTTGGGCATCACTTTTTTAAGAGAGGATTTGTAATAACTTGTAATTGTATTCTGTACATTCTATTTGATGACAATCAGTGTTTTATTAAATATCAACCATTTCACTGAAAAATACCGTTTACCGTAGTTACTGAATTAAATCGTTGATATTATTTTCTATCAATTTACGTATACAAATAAAAAGAAGTGTAATCGTTGTTTCCCTTACCTTAAAGTAAATAAACGATAATTAATGCAGTTAAAAATAATTCTTACTATGAATAATGTAGCTCTACAGAAATTTATTGAGCATTGCAATATAATTTTTGTATTCGTGATTAAAATGTGCCAATTAATTATTGCGACAATATTTCATCGCTGTTGCACTTATATATATAGATTAAAAAGTAATTTGTTACAAAATCGATATGAATAAAAAATCTTATTATGCAATACCGTCCCCTCTAACGAAAAAGAGCTCTACTTAATTGCAGGCAACAATTTTATTAAGGCTCAAATTATGGCTCTTCAGAAATCTCAAATGTGCTACAACACTACTATTATAGTTTTCATTAGAGGCGACTGTATATTTCAGTCCGTCAATGAATTTATGATACCGATAAAAATGAAAAATATTTTTGAAGGTTACATGAAACATCGATCTGCCGTTCGCGCGGTTTTCCTTCCAAAAAATCAGGACCCGTGATTAGCAAAGCGAAGGGGCTTTCGATCGGCCGAGCCGCCTTGCTGCGCGCACATACGCGATCGGGTCACCTCGAGAACGCGTAATTCGCAATTGCGAACGAGCCGGAAGCGCTTTCGGGCAATCGTCCACTTGTTCAACGCACGGTGGTCGACCAAATGAAGGGTCGCGACTCATTCTCAGAACGCCTTCGTCGATACTCCGCCGGACATCCTGGGACCGAGCAAACGCGCGCTCCTACGGCCTTGGGCGATGTCACGCCAACGAGAAAGCCTCGGAGCTCAATACATTTTTCCTGAGACTTTAGCGTTTCGGGTGATTTACACGGTCGTGCATTCTTTTCTCTTATTTATTTATTTAGCTTTATTGTTCATAATAAGTCAAGTGTCTTTAGCAGAACGGGTTTACTCAATGGTACTTCATCTGCAAAAATTAAAGTTTTGACATAAATTAAACACGATTAAATCAACATCCCGAAAGAGTCGCATTCAAATAAAGACATCATCAAGTTTTGAAAAGCATTCCATTCAACACAAAAAAAACGTGAAAAAGTCTTTGGTCATTTTAATCAAATCATTAAATTCACTAGAAAATATTTTGAATTATGGTTGCTACAAACCGCTTCACACCATGATCACCTCTTCCCTTTTTTTAAAAAAGCGGTTCCCATTGTGAGAGCATAAAGAACAGATGATTAGTTCGAGTGGAAATCTTCGTGAAAACGTTTTCCAAACATTCCTAATAAAAAAACTCACACTTGTTTACAGCAACCTCCAACTGAGCTGGACGTCCCGCGACGCACAGCGGCGAGCAAACAGACGCGGCGTCGAAAATCCGAGATTTAAAGAGCCAAAAGCCAGAGGCTAGTCACACCTGCTGCGCGCGCTCAACCTGACACTGCGCCCCGTAATCGTACCTGCCCCCACCTCCGCAGCGTCCGGCGGCCAAGGGCCGCCGGGGAAATATAAAGAGGGGCCAATAAAAAGAGGATAAAATAACGAAAAAGAGAAAAATAAGAAAAAATAGCAACAAGCTAAAAATAGTCACCAGATAAGGTACACCACACTCCAACGCCCGAAGATTCCGTCCTCGATAATTGCGGGGAAAGGAGGAAGGGGGGGGGGGCTTTCGAAGGGGCAATAAGGAGTGCGGAGCACGCGCGCAGCTGTGCGCGCGCATAAAGTCAGGTGGGTCCGACTAAGTATATACCTGCGAAACTTCGAGGGAGAGAAAGAGAGGGAGGGGGCAGTGGTAGCCTTCGTATGCCCGGGCCCGAAGCTTTTCCGAGCAGCGTCGGTGAGTTTCGCCGGTCCCGGGGGGGCCCCGCACGGTCAGTCCTACCGACGCACGCAACACGAACGGAGCGCGTGAAAGCGACGGAGTCGTAAATTTTACGCGCACGTGCATCTCAACTGTTATTTTGTGCCCCTCAAATCGTGTGCAGTTAGTGCCTTTGCGAGTGAAAATATTTTTCGCAGTGCAGTGTCTTTATATAGATAAATAAATTTATTTATATAAACTTTTATCTACGTAGCGATACGCAAGTGCGAACTGACGTTCGATGATTTCGATATATCTAAGAGTGTTTTCTGAGATTGGGACAATTGAAAAGGACGCGCGGACGCAGGTACCCCCGAGATGGACAGAGTAATATTGTACTGATGCCGTAAGTTTGCGGGTCATTAAGATTGTTATTGTGCATTTTTTTGTATTGTAAACGATCGTTATTTCGTCCATAGGTGCAGAAGAAAACTGGCTTTGGGTTAGATAATTTGTTATTCAATTTAAAAGCTCCTTTTCTCTCCCGTTCGAGTTATATAATTTTTGCAATGATTTCTAGGCGGTACAGAGTGTCGAAATGTACATACGCATATAAAGTTTCTATGTACATTGAATTTATTCGCTTATAAAAATTATATAAATGAATTGAACTACTTCGATCCGACGTTGCTGTTATACGTATTTCCATAAATCGTGTCGAAATAGATTTACAACTATTAAAAGTTTTTTACCTCTCTCGCCACTATAGAGTAAGTAGTTACGCTTAAAATAATTAAGTATTATCGAGCCTGCACTTATCGCTATTACGTCAATGTGAGAGTTTTTTTTTTATATATAAAAACGAATATATCAGAGTCATCTCTTTAAATGTCGGCGTCACACGAAATTCAAGCTAAAAAGAATCGAATAAAAAATGAAACAGTTAAATTTTCAAATCCGTTACACTGATAAATCAAAGCTGACGTGAGTGCGAAGGGTAGTAGTCCAGAAATTACGGTAAAAGGAAATAAGAGCACAAGAGACTTTGGAGAGCGGCAAGTGCGTTTAATGCTTCGAACGCCTATGTATCAAATGGGCATAAGTCAGCTTAATGTGAGGGTCGCTCGAGGGTATTTAGCACCGCCTCCTGGAATTAGTGAGTCAATCGAATTATTTTTCGAGTATGAAATCCTGGACGGCAGTGCTTCGAATGCATCGTTACTAATAGCATCCCAGACTTAATGTCGATGTTTATCGACGCTATTGCTGATGGAATCTTTTTCTTTTTTTCTTCACGAGGTTTTCCTCGCTCGAATTTTATGATGCATTTGTCTTTAACAAGTTGTTCGCCCGGGTGATTTAAAAAGGAGTTGAATATTTCATATTTGAATTCACGCCATGAGTATTTATTTTATAAAATTGAGACTAGTTCTGTCGTCCAAATGCCATTCTTTTTATAAAACTGTCAAAATCTAATATTGCTTTCAGAAAAATTAAATGCTATAATTTAAGTATCAAGTTGTGCATTTATGAGACAGAAATCCAATAATATTTGCATTTCAAATAAGTTTAAAGTGTAAATACAAAATTGTACAATCAAATCACTATTAAATGCATCTGTTTACATAAACATAAACTTCTTTCACAATTAATTGATATCTCATTAAGAAAATTAAATACACATATAAAAATGTTTTGAATGTTGGTCCGTTTAACTGGAACTCTATTCAAAGCAATTTATAATTGTTTCGATAAATTCGAATTACTACACTTTGATAGACAAATGAAGCACAATTCCCTTTAGGCTGATTGTAGAATTATATAACTTGGATGATTATCATGATCATCCAACGAAAAAAAAATATGAACTTAAAAATACGTAGGATATTGTACTCTTCCTAAGTATCTCCACACGAATGTATATAATTTTTTCAGTCATATAGTTTTATTCATTGAGTCTTCGGCAGCCAAATTAGGAAAGAATTGTGTAAGGCGTTCGGCCAACAACTTGGCAATTAAGCAGAGCCGCTGGAAAGAAAGTTTGCTCAATTGTCACGTTTGGAATTACACATGGAGATAAATGTTTACTTTCTACGTCATTAGTAATGCATTTGGGAACCGTAAGTTCGAACGGAGGAATTTTTGAGGGGGGAACCTTGGATCGGGCTTTAAAATTATGCATAAAAAACGAAGAAGATAAATTTTTAATGATGGCTTCTTATATGCGTGTAGCGTTTGAGTGCGCACGAACGTTACAAGTCATTTAAGACAGCTGTCAAGTAGTTGAACAATAATATTTACGTAAAATGCAGTACGTGCAAGGCTTTATAATGTTACAACACTAATGACGTAAGCAAACTTTACGAATTCAGTTCCGAATATTGCAATAACAAATGCACAGTGACAGTTGCATTTGGCGATCGTTAGCAAATCCTTTTCTCTTAAAATTTTCATGGCCTTTGTTGTGAAGCGTAAAGTTTCACGAGTAGTTCTGATTGGTCGCCAAAATACGAGCACGTGATTAGTTGCCTGATTTTTGTATTAGGTAGGATGCGCGAACGCCAATTTTTCAATTTTCAATATACAGAACTTATGATTACGACGATTAGTAATATATTATTTCTTTAAAAAATTAATCTAGTCATAAAAGTCAGAGTAGAAAGAGCAATTTTGCTATTTTGAAAAATTCTTGTAGTTCCTTGTTATTTTAAAATTTTTTAATTTTTTTTCAAATAATAATTAATTATACATTTCTTAAATTGAAGTTTTAAATAGAGAACGGTAAACTTTTCGATAATAATTCAATTGAGTAACTGAATAATACTCTATCGCCATTAAATAATTAAACGGTTGTCAATAAATTATGCATACACCGTAATTTGAAGTAGCTCGATCGAGAGCAGCGTCGTGCTTCCTGCTATTTTTCGCTATTGTTTCCAAGCGAGATAATAAACAGAGCGACAGTGTTACTTTTAACTCGAGTGGGTCGAACGTTTATCTGAAATCGATTTTGCTATGCAGATTAACCTTATAAAAAAAAATATTATCGCTGGAAACGATTAATTCATAATATTTTTTAAATATATAGACACAATATTTAACTACTTTCAATCGTGTAAACGATGCGTAGTAAATGAAGGATTATTATTTCTATTTGAGAAAAATTAATAAATTTAACAAAATATTTCTTCAATGATTTACCAATATTAAATTATTAGTTGATTTAAAAAAGTAGCTACTTATTTGGAAAAACTTAAAAGAAATGTTTTGTTATTATTACTAAATTTTTTTCGGCATAAAAAAAGTTTATATATGCACTGCTCTAATTTAGAATTGCATTCAAAATTCGCTTGTAGCCAATTTAAAATTTCCAAAAAATGAAAAAAAAATTGGTCTCAATTTAGTTATTCATATTGCTTATAATATGTAAGTTACATACCATTGATAAGGGTATTTTACTGTGTAAATTGTGCACATTAATTATACGGTATGTTATAAAATTTTTTGGAAATTTTGAAAAATTCTCTTCAAATCTTAACCTTTTATTTAGAGTGTAATCTACTGAAAAAGTTCTTACACAAAATTAAATGTTTATAAATGAAAAGCGTTCTAATAAAATAAATATTTATTAGAATCGCGGATTAGCAATACAAAAAGAATAAATGGAATTTTTTTCTATAATCAATAACAACTGAGAAATAATAAATGAAACGTATCGTCACCTCGACGGTGAATCCTTCGTCGATGTTGGCAATTCAATTAAACGCTTTCGCCGCTCGATAGAATTCAGCAGCCTTGTAAAACTAAAAATACACGCGTACATCCTAATGCGCGAGCAAACATCCGTTACGGGCGTCGCGCCTTCGGCCTCCCGTCAGCGAGTGCAAATTTTCATCACCCCATAAAATGAGCATAAAACACCAGGAGAAGCGCGTCTCGTGGAAGCTGCAGTGTACCCGAGCTCTTATACTTAGAAGCGAGCCTCGCCCCACTGCACCGCAAGAAAAAGGCGAGGAGGACTGTGGCCGCCGCGAGGAGTATACACGCATGTATATATATGTATATAAAAGTATATAGGAGAGAAATCGCAGCGCGCGCCTCGCGTAAGTGGGCCAACGGCGAGATGCGCGTGTGGGTCAGTGCCAAATCTCGGCGGCCCTCACGGTCAACGTACGAGCGCGGCGTTATCTCATCGGCCGCCGCGGTCGCGGATCACTTTGTGCGCGCCCGGACGTCCCCGTTACAGCCTCCTTTGCTCATCGTGTATTTCTCTTCTTTTTTTGCCTTTTTTTTCGCGAAATTTTCGAGGGAAGCCAGCCGGCCGATCGAAACATCGCCGATGGCTCGTGAAATGTGCTCTCGAGTCGGAGGGAAGGGCTTCGATTACTCCTTCGTGTTGCACTCGCTTATTTATTAGGTCATTGAATCTTCATAAATTGCAGTTTAATGCGGTGAAGTACTTATTACGGGAAGTACATGGCACGGAGTATAAACTGATGGATTAAAAAGTTTCGAAGTGTGTAAGAAAGATTGTAGTTTTTTCATCCTTTTTGTATTATTTACGAGAAACGCGAACGAGCGAAAAAAAAGAACTTTCGATTCGAATGAAAAAGGGGGCAAACTAGAGTGGCTCAACGTTTCCTCAAATAAACTGTCTTTTCGAAATTTTCACTTATTTTCACATTTCACTTCTAGATTTTGATGCACTTCACAAGACACTCGCAATTTCTTTGAATCACAAAAATATTAAAACGTTTAAATTATATTAATTAATAGTTCCAGTTTGAGAATAATTTTTTTCTGGACTCCTTCAGACCTGAATTTTTTCCCTGTAAGTCCCTATTGAGTCTAGAATAATTTAAAACTCCACTACGAGATGAAAAATTATTCTCTTTATCTGATCCATGTGTCTATTTCTTTTTGCGTCAAAAATCTTCTTTAATCTATTTAATGTCTTTTAAATACTTACATTTCTGGTGTGTTTAATTAAAACACAATTTGGATGCGTCATTTGGTTTTATTATACGAAATGTGTTTTTTTTTCACTTATATACAGACCGAAATAGATTCTTGTGAAGCAATTCTCGGATTTTGAAACAGGAAATTTGATTTGGTCTTTTTCATCTTGTAAATTGGAGATTATATCAATATATTTTATACTCGCTTGTTTACGCGGACGTTCGAGAAGAAATTATTTCGATCGAATGTACATCTTTTTCAAGAGCAATGTCAAATCAGAATCAGCAAGCGTCCCCACCATAAGTCAAATGCTTTATTCGTCCTTTATTTATCGCTGCTGCTCCCGTTAGGTTGCAGTTCATCTCGAGTTACGAGCGCCGTCGCGTAATAGGAGAGTCTTGAGAGCCTAAAGGGGGTCGGATCCTGCGAAATCTGGGTCGATTTTCGAATACTGAAATCGAGAACTATTACCGCGTGAAAATGCCGCTCGCAAGCGCTTTGAATTACAAATCGCTGTTGGCCAAGAGTCGCGCGTGCGACTCATTAAGTACGGGGGTTCCCCGATTTCTTTTTCACTCTACCTTCAGGATGCGTTACACGAAGCAATTTTTAAACGGATAATCGCTGAAATTGAGTCTTGTATAATAATAAAAGGTTTTTTCATACGATTTGAGATTTAATTTGTAAAGATTATATTTGTATACAGAAAGTAAATGCATAACATCGCCTATATGCAGAATAAAAATGTTCTTTTTAATCCAAGTTTATATGGTATTCCCTTTAAATTTAAATAAGTAGAATTTACTGCTAATATGTGTTTTCTATGTCCAACGATAGCTTGCGCAAAAATGCTTTATTGACTTGAAATTTTTAGAAAATGTAGATTTTGTATGGCGTTGGACGGCTCATGAATCATAATAGTTTCGAAAATATTCAGCTTTGAATTTTACATGCATTTTTTCTATATTTTATTTCGTCTAAACTAATCTTTAAAATGTTTAGAAAAAATTCATGATAATAAAGAATATAAATATAAATGTGTTTTTTCGTTCAATGATATATGTAAAAATGGTTTAATTTTAAAAAAATAGATAAAAGCATTTATATGTAAATTCTTTAAATAATTACGTAAACCAAGTATTAATAAAATAGCAAAATATATAATAATTATTAATATAATAAAATAAAGAAGTTTAAAAACATGTTTGATGAAGCAAAGTGTCAATCAATTGGCAACGGTTGTTTAAATTAATAAACCTTTGACTTACATATTCGTGCGTGGAAGATTTTTAACGTAGAATAGGTGTACAGTCTAATAATCAAGTAAATTTCACTTATTCGTATTTAGAAAGTGTTCGTTAAATGAAAAATCTAAAAAAAGTTTATGTATTTTTATTTTATAAATTCTGCCGTGACTGTACGTAGTTTGCCTCTATCTAAGCTGCAGTTGCATCAGCACATGTGATACCACTACACGGAATGTAAAACTGATGATAAATTTCTTTTACATTCTTACATTGACTGTTGTACCTTGGGAGATTCTATTAATCCTGTTCAGTTAATTGCCGCGCTACTTCGCGATATATACGCAACAGCAATATTTACAAGCACATAAAGGTTCATGGAAACTACTTCAATAGTAAATGTAAAGAAAAATCGTTAGTCAGCGAAAAAAATTTTATAAATTTTCGGCTCTAGTAGTTTTTATTTTCTGCAGTAAAAATAACGCTAACCACATGAGCGGTATTCCAACAGCAATAATATTTCAAGTATTTTTTTACATGCAGGTTAAATCAGGTGGAGTGAAATAGTGTGAAAATTAATTCTACTGTAGTCAAATGAGTGCTTTCACTATAAACTGTGGATGAAATTAGACTTCAAATGATACATGTGATAATGAAAAATGTAAGCATTACACTTAAATGACTAATTAAAAGACTACTTCAATAAATCATAACAAGCAGTGAGCACATTAATTATTCTCAAGCAAGATGCAATTTGTTGAGCCCTTCACCTGCTAGATATTGTCTATTGTGAATTAAATACCGCGGGAGTAATTATTGAACCTTTTTCCATAATGCCCACATGGAACATTGCGTAACGCTTACAGAAAAAATACGAGAAAAATGGTAGCTTATACATCTACGTCGGAGATGCGATTAATGTACGAGAGGCCGAGGAGAGCGGCCATCCAAGTCGAGTCCTCTCGATTTTACGCACCGCCCGTAACCCACTTTCAAATCAAAGACCCCCGTCAAAATCCCCCGAGCCGAGCATATTCAAGGTACTTCGATGCTTCTTCTTCTTCTTCTTCTTTTTTGATAAAACAGAAAAAGAGAGTAGAATCCTCGGATCTCCAAACTCGTTTTTGTGCTTCGCGTGTTTTTTATTCCTTTTTTAAAGAAATAGGTGTCTCTGGCGAGTGGCCAGTAGAGTGGCTGTGTATATATTACGGTAATACGAGGCTCGTCGTTGGAAAGTTCGATTCGTTTATGATGCACGTCTGTTCGACAACGAAAGTCGATTGCGACCGATGACGCGCGCATTTTATTTCCACACCTGTCGTCGGGCCGCTGATAAGGATCCGTTAGGCGCGCAACTTTAATAAAGTGTTTAAACTTGAGGATTCTTGCTACTGCTCGCGCATAAAAGCAAGACGTTAACGAGACTGAATTTGATTTTATGTTGCAGACTTCCTTGTACATTTGCATTAACTTACTCATGAATTGTTGAAAAAGTACTAAAATACAAAATTGCCTTATTGTAAATGAATGTATTTTGATTTGAAGCTACGATAAAAGTTGAAATAGCGTTTTGTAGCTTGCAATTAATGGTAAAAGTTGGACGGGCGCGAATGAGCGCAGGAAGTATAAAGACGGGACGATTGGAGGGCAGCGGCGTCCGCGGTCTCGTCCGCGGTCTCGTCCGCCTACCCTCATTAGCCGCGGCCGGCCAGGGGGTCGTCGGCGCGCGAACGGTACCCGCGGAGCCTGCAGCAGAGGCGAGGCTGCCGAGGGCGCAGCGTCGGCCGCGTCGACTGATGGCCTCGGGCTGTCGGTCACTGACACTGTTTCTTAAAGCAGTTGCTCCGCGGACGCGCTCCTCTCCTACCACGCGCGTTGTATGTCGCTCGGCCGAGCAGCATCGCGGCGTACTCGCACACGTACGCGCCCGTGCACACACACACGCGCAGGCTAGAGGAGCGCGCCCCGATGGGATCGAGTGCCATCGAGCGCGGCTCTCCTTCTTCGCGCTCGCCTCTTCGGTCTTCCTCTTTCCTTTTTTTATTCTTTATGTATGTGCGTCTGTATCTTTCTCTGGACGCGGCGGCTTTTCCGCTGCCAAAGGCGACGCGGCGGCGCTACTCCACTTTTTGCCCCTCCAGCACCAGCGTTACCGCGAGCACCATTGTTTCTCCGGATTTTCTATTAGTGGCTTCGACTACCTGCTTAGTGCGTCCTTTCTATTACCGTACACTATTTTCGAGGACGCTCGCGCGGTCTATCCATCTTCCGCGATAAATAACATTTTTTAAAACATATAGTCGTTTGTGTAGTTATTATAATTATTTACATTAGTATATCTTCAAAAGTCTTAATTGAAATAATCATTCTGTACAGGAATACGGAGATATGCTTTGTATAAATATAATTTCATCTTATTGTAATTTAATGAAATATAAGAAAATGATTGCTTTAATAATGTCGTACACAATTTATAAACTAAGTACGACTTATTTGCACTCTTCAACTGAGAAATAATGAATAGTCGCTTATATTCTCGATAAGTCGACAATACTTTAATTAATCAAGCGAAAGTGTTTCCATTTGGAACATGCCTATGAACTTTGTATAAGTGCATTTTTATTATTTCATTTTGTAGACGAATTTCCATAAGAATGGAATATTTTGATAATGATTAAAAATGCTCAAAAATTTAGTGTAATGACAAAAGAGTTAAATTTATTCAACAGATGTCGCATATCTTTAGTAGTTTGAGTAATTATATGAATTTACGATTAGTTAATCTCGCGCAATGCGTTTATCTTACAAGTTTTTTTGGCTCGCTGTGCTTTGGTCCACGATCCATCACCGAACTTTCTATTTGGATGCACACCCAAACTGTGAGTTTTTTTCGTAGCCCTCGATTATTTTTAACTATCTGGGCGACATTTTTGAATTTGGCCCTAGCTGAGGTCTGTTCTATGCCATTTATGAATTTACTAATATTCAAAATTGGTTTAATCTCGTCAAGCTTAAATCAGTTTAGAAAGAAGATAAGTGATGCAAATAACCTAATTAGGATTTAAATTTGATATTATTGATATAAGTGCGAAGTGTGTGTGTGTGTAGAAAAATCTTCGAAAAAGTAGAGTGAAATCCAACTCTAGATTTTAATCTGCCTTCCTGTGCCATCCGAAATGAATTGATTAAACTACAAAATAGTTAACGAAATTGAAGTAATTAATATCATTACAATAAATACGTAACATGTACAATTAATATTGGTAACGTGATATTTGTGGAATAAAAACTTGCGTTATAATGAAACTATCGAAACTGAATCAAGTTAAATTATTAATTAAATGTTTATTTAACAATAATAAGAAGACTGATTATGCGTCTGAAAAACGAATTGATATTTCCATTGAGTTTTATATGTAGTATTAAACGGAAAAATTCTGTGTATGTTTCAGGTGATCGGAAACGCAAGCTTAAGTTGTCAGTAACTTAAATGGTGAGTAATTAACAATGAATCGAGTGCATTAAGCAATGCCGTGCTTATCAGGCAACGAAATCAGTAGTCGGAAGAATTTCTGCCGAAAAAGCTGCGTCGATATAACCCAATGCCTTGAACTTTCCCGAGGGAGTGAGACGCGCTGCTGGAGAAAAGTCGCGGCACGCGCGGAATTCGGATAAGCGATATTGCGCTCAGAGTAGCTCTGGAGACATTTAGAAAGACAGAGATAGAGACAGATAGATAAAGAGAGAGGGAGAGAGAGAGACGGCGAAATGAAATTGACAGCTCTCGACGGGAGAAAAAAGATAAGGCGGGAGGAAAGGAGATTGAAAGTGGGGGAGGGTACAAAGAGCGGGAGGCAAGAAAGCACCCGGCAAAGTGTGAAATCGAGCGGAAACGCGTTTGACCGAGGAACGCGAGCAAGTACCTCCCCGCCCCTTCTTTCTCCTTTATTCCTATATAGGTTTTACTTTTTCCAGCCGGCATCCCGCGATCGCCGTCTATACCCAGGGATTTCAAAGTTTCACTCAAGACTCTTGCTCTTCGACACTCGCGAAAGCGAAATTTTCGCGGTGACTCGATGTATGCGTCTGTGGCTAAGACGAAAAACCACTTAAAGTCCACTTTTTATCTTTTCGAGAAAAAACAATTTTTATGTCTCATCAAAATTGTTATTATTCATATGAGCAATCAATTATTTTTTTTTTTTAATGGGATCCTAACTTCTTCAATTTTCATTATCATGGTAGTAAAATATAATTTTTAAACGCTTCTAAGCGCCTCAAATTGCACTTAAACTCGAGTAACTTTTCGTCAAAATTTTTCAAAAATCGAGAAGAATTATTCAAATTTTCACTATAGTGTCAACATTTAAAAGAGGCTCTTTTAAATATAAAAAATCTCGCATTGTGTAAAAAAATATATTTAAGTGACTTTCCCTTAAGCCACAATTCTATACACTGTGCGCTTTGACGAAGGAGAAAATGAAATCGCCAGGTGAGGAAAATTTTAATTTAACCTTTTTCTTAAGCGCGTTATTCAAATTAAATTTCCGATCTCGCGTTTATAAAGCATCCCGAGGGATGGATCGGCGACTTCTCCAGAGTTTTTCGCTCCGTCGGCTTCTTGCAAATTGCGGCGCGCTCATGAGCAGAGAAGAGGGGGTTTGCTTTCCGCCTTTCTTGCACGCTCCCTTTTCCTTTCTGCAAATAAGGGGCTGAAAAAAAGATGATGCGCGCATTGATGTGCCGTTGCCCGCGCGGAATGCAATTTGCCCGTGCAGCCATTCAAAAACTCCGCGGTGAATCGCAAAATAATTTTATGGCTCTTACGAGGAGTGATCAACGACGCGCAAAGATGACCGACGCACAGGAAGACTGATTTCTCATGGCTCCCGTGGGGATGACTGAATGACGCATTTTGAGGATACACTTTTGCTTTTATATTCAGGGTTTGTTCAGGATACGATGCTGTGAAAACGATATTCCTATGACGCAAAATAGTCATCTTTATAATATTAAGCATATCTAAAAAATGGTGATATCAACCACGAGCTAGTTTTTAGTGAGCTATTAATTAAAATGACTGTCATGTTTATTTTCTGTTACTATACATTAAGAGTTTTTATATACCAATACTCTGAGAGAAATGTTTTGGAATTATCATTCTGTAATATAAATTTTCTTAGAATTCTAGTAAAATTTATATTTTTTTCACTAAATGCCAAAAACGTTTCTCTCCGAGTATTAAATTGCGAATTGAGTAATTTACAATAAACGACTATTCTATTTTAAATTCTATTAAAAAAATAATTTATTCAAATGTTTTGAATATTATGACATTTATTCCAGTTTATTTTATTTATAGGCATTAAACATTAATTCTTATGGTAGAAATAAAGATGAAAAATTAAGTTAAAAATTTAACGTTATTGTCCGAAAATACCGAATCAATGCTCCTAATAATAAGGAACGTTCTTTTAGATGCACTGCTACAGTTAGTTTTACCGTGATCCAGCAGTCCTGCATAAAAAGAATTTGACGCGCTGCTTTCTCTTATTTTCCTACGGCAAGCACTAATAACGAGTAATTTTTCATAATTTCTTTTTTATACACCCTGAAAGAAGGAGTGGGTCATAAAACACAAGAGAAGAGAGAAAAATAAAAATATTTTCTCCTCGTAATATCAACAAAAGAGACTCGGTACGCCCGAAGCAGCAGTACTTACCCGAAGGTACTGGAGCTTACGCCCCATTAGGCGTTCAACTGCAAGCATCGCGGCTCGAATACACACCGCTACCATGGTGGAAAAGCCAATTTACCAGTGCCTCGCGCGCTCGCATAAACACTCCCGCAGAGTGGCGTCGTAGCCACGTACAGGCGTGCAAGCACCAGGACGCGCGCGAGGAGGACTTCCCGCGGGAGCTCGTTATTTGCGAGTCTGCGCCCCTACCCCGGGAGGAATTCAAAGGCTTAATTTTTAATTCGTCCGGCCGAAGGTGCCGGCGATTTATCTGTAGACGCGCGTCCCCGGCGCCCAAGCGCCTTCGGCTACCTGCCACAGCGCGGATCGATGCCCGGCCCCCTGCGCTCCTTTCTTTCTATTTTTCAAGCTTCCAAGCCGCACCAACGCGTTTATCCGCGCCGTTTCTTACTCCCTTCCAGTGTGTCAATCTTTTTTACGAGAACCTCAGGCTTTTCTTTTCGCGCTGCAGGCAGCCGCAGCTTTACGAGATTAGAGGGCATTTTTTAAATTGCCGCGCTAACGAAATGCGCTTTCAAGGCGTTAACAAGCTAAACGGGGTATTCTAATCTCGTATGGGGCTATACAAGTCAACGTCAAAAGTTACTCACCGATAAAATTCTACCTATTTTGCGCAACAAAACACAGCGTTTTTAAACAATTCCGGAGAGAGTATCAGGTATGTTTTAGTTTTTCAATGTTTTCTTAAAAAAAACAATGATAACAATCGATGTACATGTTACACAAAATTCAGTCTGATTCGTTTAGTAAAATGTACAGCTTTATAGCGACACTAACTTTGAAAGCGCAGCCCCCGTACAGCCGAAAGGACGATAAGTTATCTCTTTAATAGGCGTTAATTAAAATCTCTGAAGAATCCGCGGGACCGAATTTTTGCATTATAATATTCACCCGGCTAATGCAGTAAAATAGCGTAACTTACTACTAATAAGGCCTACGCATTTCGCCTGATTAGACACTAAAGCCAGAATGAAGCGTCAGTCGGTCGCGACACGCGGCAAATTTAAAGCGCACTTACTCGCGGGCTGCCGTCTCTCAATAGGCGCGCGTAAGCCGAGTAGGGTCCTCGGTAAAAAAGGCGCCGCGGCGGGGTGGCTTCCAAAGTGAAACTGAGGAAAGTTTTTCGAGAAACCGAGATAAACGAGGCACGCGCTCGCGAGCAAATCGCTCGTAATTTCGCCGCTCATATCTTTGAATTCCTAAGCCCTCAATTTGCGGCCTATATATAGACGCGCGGCGTCCCGGCGGCGCGCATAATCGGCGCCGAGAATTCCAGAGCGGGAATACAAATTGCGCCGGCGTTCACCTGCGCAACTCCAATTCCGCTCTAAACAAGGGGCCGGCGTTAATGGCAGACGCGCCGCGGCTGACAGTTTTATCCCGGCCGAGCCTTAAATCTCCACGGCCGAGGGATACACGAATGCCTGAGTTAATTGAAAATGGTCGATGCGTTGCTCGATTGTCTCTTTTTTTTTCATTTTTCTTTTCCTTTCGTTCTTGCGAGAGTCGGTCGCTTCATTTAAACTGCGGAAGATCGCGCGGGAAGGCTTTTCTCTTTTTTTCTGCTATCGCTTTCGATTGCCACATCGCGCTCCGATTTTCAGTGCTGGTATGTGCTCGTCCAATGGATATACTATTTTCATATGTGGGACAGTGGGTTCGCGGTTGATAGTGATGTTTCAATGTTGCTTGCGTTGGGGCACTTGAATTCTGCATTTTGAACGGCTGGTTTTATCTGCGAAAGTAGGTCGCTTTTATTCTCATTCTGCGAGGTACAGTAGTTCCAAAATTAATGACCAGCTTTTTTCGTAAACGCGAAAGAAACTATTTTAGCAGTGTAAAACGATAATATTTCATGGTAATTCCTCACTCGATCATCATAATACAACAGTCCAGATAAATAAGGCCTTTTAGGTCTCGGCGAAATCATTGATAATAATATTATATTATTTTTCTTGAAACCTCATCTCATACACTGAAAAAATGGTAATTTTTAGTCAACATTAATTCAATATTACTCGTTAAATATATATATTTTTTAAACTAAATTAGTTTATTTATTCCTAAATAAATTAAGCAGTTTGACTTCCAAAGTCTTTGTCAAAGATTAAATTTTAATTTCAATTTTATAAAACTGATCGTATTTAATTAATCAGAAAAAACGAATACATATAAATTGGTATAAATGAATTGAATTTAAGGCACGCCAAGAAACTGTATCTATATAAGAAAGTTTGCAAAAACAACATAGTGTAATACATGCAAATTTACGTAACCGTAAATAGATTAAAAAAAGGACTGCATAATTTTCTTCTTACTGAATTAGTGAAAGAAAATTAATTCTAGTTTACACATATAATACAATAAATAATATCATATCACTCAGTACAGCTGCATTGAACAATAAATAAAATAAGCAAAAAGACATGAACTATTCGCGGTATCTAGAGTAGCATCGTAAAATTACGACTTCCATTTAATTAACGAGTCAACAATATTTTTTAAATACAAAATAGCTTATTTCTTATATAAATTGCAAAGTAAGTACAATAAACAATTTCGAAGAAGCTAAAAAAATTGTTGCAGCTATGAAGAAAATGTCTTTTACCTGGCGAAAAGGAGCAGCCCTGATTATTACCGCGGAAATTGAAAGACGAAAGAAATCGTCACAGCCCGTCGCGGCCTCGAAGGAAAGCTCGCGCAAGGTCCAGCCAAGAGCGGAAGTCTTATCATGCCGCGACCATCCCGGTCCGGAAAAAACTCGGCGTTCCCATGCGCCTCGGCGGCGTCGTCGAAGCTCGCCCGCCTCGCGGCCATTAGTCGCTCGTGCATCTCTCGCGGGGGTGACCCGCGCCCCCCTTCTCTCTCTCGTTCGTTCTCCACGTCACGCTCGCACGAGGAAGGAAGCGATCGCGCGCCGGATGCCTCCCACGGCCGCTCGAGCTTTCGCTCTTTCCAGCTTTGATTTCGTTTTTATGACGGGGGAACGCCGTAATGGGCCGTTTTATGGTAGACGATCGCCGCGCGATTTCGCCTCATTGAATTACCGGAACTTTGCCTCGGCCCTTTTTTTCGTCGGCTTTAATTGCAGCCGAGGAGCGGGAGGCCATCGGAACGGAGAGGCGGGAGGTCGAGATCGTTAAACGAAGGAGGCCTGCGCTCAGATCGGAGCCGCTATTTCGATTGCGCATTATAGCTGCGCGCTCATTTATAAGGGTAATTAATGAGGAAGCTGCGCTTATTCTTTTTCTTCTCCAATGTTTATATCTCAGGCTGACCGACGGAAGAATATAACTCCATTTTTTATATGTTCTCGTAATACTTGAGTTTTTAAATTTCTCCAATGCCTTTCGTGATAAGGTTTTTATTATTTTTGCTCTGATTCAGAAGAGCACCACAGCAATTATTTTTACTGTAGTCTCCGAGATTTATATCGAACGATATGGAATAAAATTCTTCTTCCAAATGAGTAAAATGTAAAAAACACCACGCACTACACACTATTGCAAAAATGACTCAGAAACGTCGTAATCTTTATAATGTGAGCGTGGAATTTTTTTCTTATCAAGTTTGTTTTGTGCACAAGAGTATTGCCTCTCTAGTATAGCGGTAATTTTTTTAAATTGAAGCAACACTGATGTAATAATTAAAATTTATTTTGAACGCAGAAAATAAAGTCTAAAGTAATCGTTAATTGGAACTTTTAGTAGAGGTAGACACACGGGTCTTTTTTAAAATGCGATCGTTATTTCTAAAGTTTTATTTTCACCGGAGTATCGCGTGAACCGATTTCCAGAAAAACAATTATATAACGTGAAAGATAGACCCGAAAAAAACTGTCAAATACACTATAAGGAAGATCTGAAGATTTTGGACTGCTAATTTATAGCTCACTCAGGGGCGTTATTTAAAATCTAGGATACGACTGTAGGTCAAAATGAATAAAAGTGTTAATCAACTTGTCAAAGATGCGAACGTGTTTCTTTCTAAAAGTAAAAGTAGCGTTCCCAATATCGAGTAATAGGTCCATTTCATTTGTCACATCTTAATTTATGACGCAAGGCGTTATACTAGTTTGAAACCTGTTGAATTAGGGACGATTACTTAACGAAGCTTGGGTGCCGTAGGGGCCATAACTTTTTCGAGCTTTCCAATTACGCTGCATTTGAATTTTAACTTTCTACCTACTTTTTGCATTTCCATAATTCTTCTAACTGTACTTATATTTACGAATTCAAATGAGATGGCGTTTATTTTCTTTTAAAATATTGAAGTGAAGCTATTTATTTTTGAAAGATTACTTATACCTCAATATTGAAGCATCAAATGAGCTACAGTACATTCTTATTTTTCTAGTATTTTAATGTAAATCAAGTTTTGCTAAAATTTGAATACAGTTTTTAACTTATACTGTTAAAAATAATATTAATTTGTATACAAAAATAATTTTCCGTTCTCGTAACACATAAACAAGTTGTTGTTAAATGTTGTAAAAATTTTATCTTAAAATATACTTTACATAATAAAAATTATTAAACGTAATACTTGAATTTTAATAAAACTTGATATTTAAATATTCTTGCAAGTTCAAGTCCATATAAGAAAAAGCAGATAAATAAATGAATAAATAAACGTCCACTTTGAGATATAAGACATGTTTTACTTGATGCAATCCTGATACACATTATCAAATCGTGATACATTTTTTCTCGTGAGAATCGATCCTAATTAACTAAACAAACTTCACAAACTTGCTCGCATACACGGCCAAGTACTAATTACATCGATACGAAAAATTCCATTTTTTATTCGATGTAATCTTGATATGTATAATCAAATCGCTATAGATTTTTTTTCTCGTGAGAATCGATCCGAATTAGATAAGCAAAGTTTACAAACTTGTTCACTTAGACTACGTCCAAGTGTCCCAACCTATAGAATGATACAAAAAAATATAGCCTCGCTTATTCTGGTTCGCAGCAATGATTCAATCGCTTGAATGCAATTTCAAGGCTTCGAACAGTTTAAGAGAAATTAAGACGAGGAAAAAAAGAGGCAGTTCAGACCTTTGACATGACGCGTTGAAACAGACCAATAAGCGCGTAGCGATTTCCGTGCTTCGATAACTCGCCGTGTATATTACATTTACACATAGATACATTGCTCTGCGGTCACAATTGACGACGACGCGCTCGGGGAAAAAGTGGCGCACCGAGAAAAACAAGAACATTAGGAGGAAGCCGATTGACGGCCGCACGGGCAATTCCCTCAATGACAGATGGATGGGATTCTGTAAAGAGGCCGACGGGGGTTGGCTATATATATGGTCGAGTTCACGCCGTGCCGGGTCAACCGAGCGCACTACAGCGACGGTGTCAGCGGTGCTTTTGGAGGAGACTCGATTTTCCATTTCCCGGAAGACCGCCGGCACCAGATGGTCGCGATGCGCGTGGCTACATGTACTTACATACAGGGATCGTCGCGGCAAGCAGACTCGCTCGTCCTGCGGGATCGGCACGTGCAAAGTTAATGCGTCGGGATTAACGGGGTCGCTATGGGCTTCGTGTGTTTATTTGTTATTTTGCCCCTGAACGAAATTGCAACGCCGAGGGGCGAATTGGGATCCTCACGGTGGGGTACGTTTCTCCTTTCATTCGGTGTATTCTCCGTTTTTCCAATTAATCAGTAGGTTCAGGCTTGCATTAATGAAAAGTACACGTTCAGCAAAAGAAATCCGGTAGTTACTTTTACGTTCATCTAATTTTATTTCAGTTTGCCCGCACTGTCATTTCCATGAAAATTACAACAAATTTTAGCTTCTCTAACTGCAACTTTATATGAATAGTATTTTTTACAGTCAATACTCATCAAATATAGTTTTTTTTTCAATAGCTACATTTTATAAAAATTGGAGAAAAAGCGTTTTGATATTGAACAAAAACTATATAGACTCTCGTTAGATATTGTTCATCTACAACGAAGATTTTACAGCAAACATCTCAATTCTAAAGTATGCATTATATATATATGTACGTTTGTGTAAGTCAGAAGGTTACATGACTTCATAATCTATTATTAAAGTTTTTATTGCTATATTTAAGAAAAAATTTAACGTTTATGACGTTTTTTATGAATTAAAAGTTGTATGTCTCACAATTTTCGTTTTTTTAAGTGTTTCAAGTGTTGATGTTTGAAAATCGCGTTTTTATCGTTTGTTTGTAATTCAGTAATTGGCTTTTTCATATTCTTCTTGTACATAGCACTCTGATATAAAAACTTCAATCGTCATGATGACATTTTGCAATGCATAATATGATGTTCTGTGCAAAGTCTACGATCTCTATTTAGAATGAGTCACTTTCGTTTATTAAACAACTTTCAGAACATTAAGAATTTGAGTAATCATCGTAGACGTGCGTGAAATAAATCAATGAAATAAAGAGTTTAAAAAGTTCTGCATTGAATCGTCGAAAGATAGCGTGCACATCTCCAGCGTCCGACGGTGTTCGCAAATAAAAAGATATTCAAGTGGCAGGAAAAAAGTCGCGCCGACATCCTCCGTGGCACTCGGTCAGTGCTCGCTCAATAAAAGGCCCTTAAAAAGGCCGCGGCAACACACAAGTGCGCCACAATTTCGCTTCTGTGCCGCCTTCAACCTTTTTTCCCCTCCGTCCTTTCCTTCCGCTTTGCACTTCAAATTTTTCTATAGAATCAATCAGATTGAAATATTTATTTGAAATAAATGTAAATAAATTCGAAAATTTTGAAAAATTATTAAAATAATATTAATTTATGAATTTTCTAAAAATCTATCAAATATTACTAAAACATTTTGAGCTTTGCCGAAAACGTATTCTTTCAGCAATTAAATCCGTTACATCCACCGACATAAATGTTCTTGACTGTGAATTGTTATATATTCTCTTGTTATTGCATTGAAAGCTCAATGCCACCGGCGCTCCTAAATGGTGCATTAAAAATAAACACGCATCCTAACGATCCATCTTAGTCCGCGTCTCCGAACGTTAATCCTCTCTCCGATGCGTACTCGCGCTCTTTAAATACGAATCTACGCCTCGAAGCGCGAGTTCCACTTTAAGCCTATTTTTGTTTTGCCAGCACAGCAGCTTTGATTTTTCAATTTCACCAATATACACATCCCTGCCACGGATCGTACACGTATTTCCGGCGAGTCCAATAGGCCTCCCCTTGCAGCCACCCCCGGCCCATGGACATTTACCCGGAACGAAATTAAAAGACAAGCTCGAGCCGAGCGATAATAAGCTCGAATTTCTAATCCTCTCCTCGGGCGAACTAAATTTACTCCCTCGGCCCGGGGAGCACCACGGAGTCGTTTATCACGAGGCAAATGAGCCGGGGTACTGTCGCCGCGGTGCCCGGGCCCACTTCAAACGAGCCCTCGCTTTTACGCGCAAGTGCAGCGACGGAGCGAGACCTGCTCGTTGCGAGTCGCGCGGGGGTGCGTAAATGCGCCGCCAAACTCGCCAATCTCACGTGCGCATCCTTTCGCTTCGTTAGCTCTTCTATATGTATGTGTATAATACTTGCTTCGCCGTGATTTCTCCCCAGCCTTCTCATCAAAATGTGTCAGGATTTGTTTAGAGTTTGCCTAAAATCACAAATAATTCCTCAGTTTTACTATTCTTCGTTTGTTTTTATATTCAAAAAGCAATTTCAATTCAATTGCTTTCCTTTTTAACAACACCAACATGCGTATCTTTATGATGATACACTTTTTTGTATTTATTTAGAAAAACAATAGTCAAGAGAAATCCTCACAATTAGGAGATTATTTTTTTAATATGCAAAACTAGTTTTTAGCGAATTGAGAAAAAAGTCGAAAGCTCTGAGACGCTTAATCTATACCCGAAGAAAGTTCACTTTTCCACTCCCGCCATTTTCACATCACCTTCGAAACTTTTTCTATTGAATAAATGAATACGTGATCTACCTAAAATCTCTGATAAAAAGTGAATGTTATTGAACCATTCTTAAAATAATTTTTGCTCACATTACGTCGACATTATAGTTGGAAAATATATGACCAGTTTACATTCTCACTTAAAAATCCTGCATAAATAGTGGTGAAATTATGAATTAAACAAATATAAATTTTTTGTTCGCACTCAACGTTTACATCTGAAAAGCGTTCCCTCGTCGAAATGTCGAGTGTCATTATCTAACTGGTTTCAAAATAAAATACTATTTTCACACGCGCAAGGGCACATTCAAAGAAAAAAATGAAATCTCGTAGTGGTCCGGTTGAAGCGCACTAGAAAGTTTCAGGGGTCGCTACTTAACAGCCACGTGGGCGCAAGCGCACACATAAAAGTGCCTTGTGAAAGTCGATTAAGAGGAAAAGAGGAAGGGCGATAATGACCCGTGAGGTTTTGGTTATCGAGTGGTGCGCGCGTGTGTGTGTCCTCGCGTGGGAGAGATACCGAATATATACGCGCGACGATGGGAGGAGGGGACGGACGCCGGCAGATTGAAAAATAACACGAGGGATTGAGAAAGAGATCGGGGGATCGTTGTCGCCTCCAGAGCGGCGATTAATTTCTCGGCTTTTATTTCGATGAGCTTTGTGCGCCCCGCCGACATTTTATTTCGGGCGGGCGAGACGAATATTGTTTTATTTGTCCGACTAACTTGCGCGCGTGAACGTCAGTAAACAACAATGCTTTTTTACTTACTGTAGTAATACAATTTACTTACTGTACGAGTAAAGTTTATACGACTAGATTTATTTAACTTTTACACAAAGTTTATTTACGGAAATGTTCCTAATCATTTTTCTCCGGGTAGTGCCACGAGCGCCAAGTTATTCTCGTTTTAAATATGTGCATATTGTTATACGGAGAGAAGGTTCAATAAAGATCACTTTAAAAGTGGCAGTAAATCTTGAAAACTGACTAGCAAAATAGATTTTTAAATTTGACACCATCTAAACGAATATTCTCCTACGTCAGTCGAATCATGTCATCACTTTTTAAGCGATGCTGATGCTGATGATTAATATCATAATTTTTGTACTTCTGAGTAAGTTTTTTGTAAGTCTAAAAATAAAGAAGACCAAAAAGACATAAGAATTCCCCAAATTACAGCTGTAACAGTTTGTACAGTAAGACAGTGTGATAAAGCTGAATAAAGTATAAAATCACACCGCTGACTGACCGAAATTTCAAGAAATAAACATTTTTTTGCAGATAAAACCTAAAATCCTGAGGCACTAACTTTCTTCATATTTGCATACAATACCTAAAACAAATTACTAAATCGATGTAAAATAGATCTCACGATCCTTTGAAAAGAACTGTTTGTAAATTAGACACGACTAACATTGACATGTTTTAATTTCCGTAGATAGATTCCGTGTGCATTTTTTTATAATTAATAATTAAGATAAGGTAAATATATGTATAAATAAGTAACATTTGCTAGTTACATTTGGGCAGTTACTCGGATAAAGAAAACTTGTGAATTAAACTAAAATAATGTTCACTATAAATGTAAATATTTGTGAGACAAAAAACGCGAGAGATTGAGCAATAATAGCTCGGCGAAATTCGTATGGAAAAGATCAAAATTAAAAGTGAACGTCTTAAAAGTGTAGTCCAAAGGAATATATACTGGGTGAGGAGAGAAGAGGTTGAGAAAAATGGCTTTGAAGTAAAGGCAGGCGGCGAGGACTCGGGAGAGGCACTGAAACGTACAAACAAGGGAAAACACTTAAGATAGACATCGCATGACAAGTAAAACTAGTTAGGTTTGTAAAGCGTGGAAAATATAGAAGCTTAACTATTATTTTCATTTACAGCCTTGACAGTGGGCATTAAAGCACTTTACTCGCTCTGTAAATTTATCCTTCAAGACACATTTATTACGAATTCCCATTACATTGTTTTTCATCTCTAAATTCGAAAAGGTATAAAAAATTTCATTCGACAGATCACAATATATGGGACAAACTTGATTTCTCCTATCGGAAAATGAGAAAACCCTAACATACAGATAAATTTAAACTTGGTTTTAATCGGGATTTGACCTTCTTCCATCAATATTTAGAATATGTTTAACAGTAAAAGGAGCCATCGATATCAATATTAAATCAATATTAAACCGACTTGTAAGAATAATTGTAAATTAATTTTGATATAAAATTTGTAAGAAACGCTGTTATTGGAAATCCTCTAATTTCCTTTTCTTAACGAAATAATTTTTCCGAAATTTTTTTACTCGTGTAATGATGATTTTTCATTATATGGGCAAAGATAAAGAGACAATTTAACAAGAGGAACGTAGATGAATTGTAAGAGGGGAATAATTCTTATTTAATCGAAGAAATAAACATATATATAATATCCGATCTTCTTTTTTAGAACCATTTCATTTATTTGTTTAAAGTTCAAATTAACTTAAAGCAAAAGAAAGTCAATTTTTTTACAAGAGAAAGCTTTTGAATAATCTAACGGCACGACTTTAATAAGGCAACTTCAATCGTATTATAGAAATTCGGAATTGCAAGATTTTGTCCGGATTAAGATTGTAAATATTATATGTATAAAAGTTGTTATTTATAACTGACAGTCTCACTTAGTCTGTGGGCATTATTAAAACAATAATTAAAAGAACACTGGCGCATCATTCTTTTAAAATGATTCTTTCCTAAGATATACGAGATGTTTTATTTTATATGAAAAACAAATAATTATAATTTCGTACTAAATAAGTATATAGTACATAAAAAAAAGTTCTTGAATTTCATGAACTTTTTTTACTTTTGATTTTCTTTCACTGTACAGAGACTGATTTTATTCTTTAAATAATTATTTAGAGGTTTAGCTTCTGAAAAGTTCATTTTAGATAATTATTTAAAAGTATTGTTTTGTATCCTTATTTATTTAGTTGGAAATTTTAATTTTTTTTTTGAAGATCGTATGAAAAGCGAATTATACCGTTGGTGTATATGTTAAGAATTAAAAGATTTAATTATGAAAAACTCGCTAATTAATAAATGGGAGAAAAAAGCAGAAGCTGCTGGCACTTATATTGATAAAAAGGTGCACGGATTTGGGATGCGCGCAGCGGCAAAGTGGATGCGCACAGAGGCAAAGGCTCCACGCGCGGGGGAGTCAAAGTTCGCGTAGCATCGGGTGGTATCCCTTGGGGAGGCGGGTCGAGTGTACCGTATGCATATATGTGTATGCATGTAGGGCCGCCAACTGGTTTGGCGCTCGGCGCACGAAACTCAAAGGAGCGTCGCCGGCGGCCGGAAGTTGGCGTTTACGCGCCGAGGTCGCGCGAGCGCGCGAAGCTCAGGGGTATGTAGGCGAGCGGGCGTATAAGCGGCCGAGGGAGCCGTTTAAAGCTCGTCTTGTAGCCTAAGTAACCGCGGGGCTCCGGCGATTTTGGAGCTGCGCCAAAACTTTCCAGACAGTTCGGCGCACATTCGGGCGCCCTAGAAGCGCCTGCTTCTACTCCTCTGCGGGCCTCCGCACTTTTTGCCGCAATGAAATTAGCATTGTGCGCTCTGCCCATGGAGTCATATCACCCCAGGGCGGATTTGCTCAAAGCGCTTGCCCGGCGTTTGCGCTCGTCCAGAGGGCGAACAGCTATAATCCCATGCAAATTGAAAAGTGACCTAATGTTCCAGTCGTGAAAGTGGATGAGCTCTCCAACTTATAACTGCAGTTTGCTTCAGTTTGTATTAGAAAGCTTTTAAAAGCTCTCGACTGCTTGCGGCCCGATAACTGCGCCGGAGAGCAAATCTCAATTGCTTGCAGAGTGAGCTCCAATTAAGTGATTAATTCTTTTGAGTTTCCGAGAGCACTCATTTTTCGCCTAACCGTTAATGAATGTAAAATTGATGGTCGCATTCAAAATATTGAATGTTGAACCATTTGATACCAGTGAATAATTTATCGGATTTTATAAAATTTGCACATTATTTTTACAGAATTTTCATTACACGCGCTCTCTTCATTAAGTTTTTAGGTTTTACCTTTCGGAACTCAAAGTTCAGATCAAATTATTTACTTAATAATTCATTTCATATAAAATTTTCATCGAGTAATTTCTACTGGAAATCAAACATTGGTTCACTTTGAATTTCTAATTAAACTAAAATATATGTTGTAAAATATGGTACCTCGTGTGAAAAAAAAGTAAAATTCACAATTTCAATAAGATTTATGTCAATCACACGATAGCAGGGATTGTAAAAAGTCAAAAAGATTTTCCACTGCAATACGGTTATATTATTCGCCAACTTTTGGCAAAGTTAAATAATTATAAAAGTTGTCCGGCCGCAGAATTTGCTTATTTAACCGTAGCCCAAACATAGTTTCCGACACTGATCGAATTAATTCGGTAACTTTCCTAACCGAAATTCTCCTCCTCCCCCCACCTCGCGGATTCCGAATTAAAATGAAGCCTTGCCCGCGCGAACACTACAAAAACTATTAGAGCGCACTTCAATCGTTTATTTCTTCGATCGACGAAAAACAGACGAAAAACAATATTTAACATCTCCCAATTAGCGTGCAAACAGCCAACTCCCGATACGATCTGATACATCCTCCCTACCCCCTAAAAAAAGCTGGAATATTTTTAGCATGCCGTATTACCCTTTGCCGCGAGGGGAAAAATCGCGCATAAATCTCGAAACAAGAGGAGGAAGATTGGAGGCACGCGGCAGATTGGACGGAAAATCTATTAACTCGAGAGTATGTGTGCATGCGCGAGAGAGCGAGAGAGAAGGATCGCGCACGGAATCTCCCCGGGTGCATCGCGCCGGGAAAAGCACCCGGCGGCACGCACTTTGTGCTCTCTCTCCCTCGCTTCCTCTTTCTCTCTCTCTCTCTTTTCTCCCTTTCTCTTTTTCTCTCTTTCTCTTGCTCTCCCTCCCCCCTCCCTCTCGTTCTATCAATATATCTCTCTTTACTTGTTCTTGCCCGAATGTTTCTGTTCGATCTCAATGTCGAGTCCCTCCTCTAATCGTCTACCTCCATAAATATTATTCTCATCGAACGGAGAGGGAGCGACGGATCAATCAAAGCTCCGCCGGAGCCATGCCACGGAGAGAGAGAGAGAGAGCGATTGCTTTGTGTGAATATTTTGGAAGTCGCTGCAGTAATCCACCAAACGATGAAAGAGTTGGTACGTGTGAATTTACGGTGAAATTAAAAATACTTCTGGCTTTTTTTATTCTTATTGAAAAATAGAAAAAATTACTCGTATCGTGCATTGGCACAAAAATTTACACATAGCGTTATCTTCGTTACAATTTTTTTAAATTAAAATATTTTGCTTACTATTTTTGTGCCACGAATGGAAAATTTGTTTTACTTTAGTATTTTCGAAAACTTTTTCAACGGAAGATGAAAAGTTCTGAACTGTTTTTCTTTAAACTTTCAGATTTGTTGCGAAATGGAATTTTCCGGCAAGTTGCATCGCGAAAACTCTGGTAAATCGTACGTAATTTCGCCGGAGAAAATTCATCGCCAAACTCATACAGCGATTATTTATCCTTTACCTGAACCACGCGCAAACAAAAGTTCCCGTCGTATTTCTTCTTTAGTAAACCAGATTAGGTCTGCGTGAAACATCGATAAATCAGAGGCAGTAAAATGTTATTTATGCGCTCGAGCCTTGAACAAATTATTTCGTAAATAAAAATGGGATCATTCCTTTCTTTCGAGGAAAAGAAGAGAAATTAGCAAAAAATAAAAAGAAGAAAAAAAGTAAAACCAAAGTTAATAGGAAAGTGCCATCTTGATGTATAAGATGAAAGGAAACATGAAGAATTGAGGCGATGCTTCTCACATTGATTTATTACAACATCAAACGGCGCTGTCTGGATTTGCGTCGAAAGATGCGTTAACAATAATATACGGTTTCGCACTACTTTTCAAGGTGTCTAAAATTGCTTATTTTAAATTTTCTTTTTTTTCTTTTGACGTCATTTTTGTGTGTAAGTTGTTGTAATCCCCTGAAAAATGAGCAATTTCGAAGAAATAAGACACCGCTTCCTTTGCTTTAGTTGAAGACTTATCTTTTATTAGAATGTCGCTGCCACTTGTAACTAAGAGTCGTAAATTTTCCAAGATAAACATATAAATATATTCTTTTAAAAAGTGTATTTTCTCTCTCAACAATCAGCACGCCATTCATTTTTTTAATTAGTCATTAATAACATTTCATTCAACTCACAGCTTGTAAATTGTTTATAAAGCACGATGTACATTTTCATTATCGTTTCTTTATGATAACATTTTAATAAAAAGCTCCTGTACAATTATTAAATATTCTTACAAAAAGTACCACTTAATTTCAACAAATAAACGTGTTTAGTAACGCAAAGATCTTAATCATAAAAAAACAATTGAATTTAGAAAAATGCGGTAAAGTAACCAACAATGATATATTTTAAACTTTATATGCAATAAATACATTGTGAAAGAAAGAAAATTAAAAAATATCTTTACATAAATTTCACATTCTGCAAATTTCTTATCAACGTGCATTTTCTTAATAGAGAAAAATGAACTGGGCTTTTCTCAGCAGAGATGACGATACGTAAAAGAAAGTATGAACCATCGAAAGTGTGCAGAATAGTAATGCTTTTGAGAGAAATAATCTTATTGCCATTTCCGACAGCACTACATGAATGCAGGAGTGGCTTTGAAATTTGACTAAAAACAGACAGTAACAAAAAATTGAAAGCGCGGTGCATTCGGCAGATATCGAAATAAAAGATAGAGAGAGAAAGCTGAAATTACAGCGACAAAGAAAGGAGAATTGGCGCGCGCCGCGTGGACAATCGATGCGATTGCGAAAACGGAAGCGCGCCGTTGGATCCGCTCGCGGAAAGCGCGCGGCCCTGCACAAAGGTCTCTCGCGTGCTGGAAAATGTGCACGCGCGCGCGGGTTCATTGGCTCGCTCCCTCCCTTGCCCCTCCCCGTACACCACCGGCTGAACGCCAACCGAAATACCGATTCCTGGCCCGATATTCCGCGGCTCGGTAGCATGTACCCAAAAACTCCTTGCTGGGCGCGGTTTTATTGTCCGATATCTCTCTCCTCGGTACGTGGCTACAAAAAATAAAACGAGAGCTTTGTCACTGCTCCACATAAAAGTGTTATTTAGGTCTCGGCGCGCATCTGCAATTGTAATTGCTGCGTCGGCGGGCCGCAAATTGAAAAAGTTTCCGCGACGAATAGGTGCTGCTTTTATTTATTTATTTTCTGCTTTTTTCTCGCTGCTTCTTGTGCGGCTCTCTAGATATACGCGCGACACGCCGCTTGGCTATGCAGCGAAAAGTCAGCTGAATGAAGCGGCGTGCGCGCTCCGCTCAAAGGACTGGGCGCGTGTGATGAATTAAAAAGAGCCGGGAGTCAAAAACAAATCGCTTCATCGAGCTGCTCTCAAAGGCCCCTGCGAGCAGTAGTGCTAACTCTCTTATACCCATTTTTTCTTTTTTTTCTTTTAATGAGCGATTGCGACCGGTATTGCTTATTAACGCGAATAGAGCAAAATCGCCGGGGATTTTTAATAAAACTTCTTGTTTTAAAGCTCCGGCGGCCAGATTCTAAACAGTATAAAGCGAGCGCCACTCGCCCACTGGCGTGGAATAATAGATGGAATAATAACGTCGCTGCGGGCTCGTTGGACGATTTGAATGGAAATGAATACTATCGATTTATTCGTCCAATTTTATAATGGGGAGAAAGAGGGGGAGTTTGCTTTTTGGAAAAAACTATCAATTTTTTCATTTCTATTCAAATTTCATAAGGAGATTATTACTAGGTCGCCACTGCAATTCTATATAAAACCGCGTACGATTTATTCAGTCAAACAGTAATAGTTATAGTGATTTTAGCTTTATCTACCGAGGGAAATTTTTTTGCATCTTTACTATGAAACCTACTGATCATGAATTGTAAATTTGTGAAAATTTACTAAACTATTTATAAATATTCAGTGATAAATCAAATAATAAAATTCGAATCGAAAAATTTACACTCTAAAATGGTTGGGGGCAAATTTTTATTCGAATTTTGTAGTTAATTTATTTCCATTGATGGAGTGGACTTACACGATTTTTTACCTCGGCTGATTTATCGTGCGGATATGTAATATATCGCCGATCTGACGCTGTACATACTATTTTCAAATAAAGGAAATAAGGCGGAAAATTGCCAGGTTAGAACATCGATTTTCACAAAAGGACAAGGCATATTTGAAATATTTTGAGAGCAATATAAGCGTACTGGCTATCTATTACAGTTATAATCGAATAAAGTACTGCTCGTTTTTTCCGAGATATCGAGCAGTACTAGATCGATCCTCCGCTAACTTATTCCGGCGATTGCTACTTTTGACGGAGCGGCGAGCCTTTGTCCTTCCCTCTTCTCTCTTATTTTCATTTTCGAGGCGTGTTTCGCGTGGGCGTTTGTGCGCGACTCACACGATCGCGATTTTACTCGCGAACGATTCGTGATTTATCGCGAAATTATGTACACCGACGGTGAACGACTCGTTTGTTTGCCGTGAATTCATTGCGAATTCGTTAGTTTGACGATGCAACTGTGCCTTCAATGTCCGATGTATTGACAATGAAAGAGGAAAACATTCGATCATTTCTTCAATGTTTTTAATGTTATCGATAAAGGCTGACATACGTTTTTTTTACTTGTAGTTCTATTTACGAAGATAAGCTAATTATTGCGACCTTATTATCATTGGTTCTCTAATTTTTCGTTCGTTGAAATTCAGCGAAGTGCCGTATTATTAGTCAAAAAACGTTGTCAATTGAACTGAGGAAAGCATTCTCATGAAAGTTTCTGCAAATGTTTAAAGATACGTAAATATGAAAACTCGAGATAAATTTGTTTCAAATAGATTTCGACTAAAATCGAACACTTTAAAAGGTTAAAATTTTTAAATATGATTAAAATAATACTAACAACTAAACTTTTTCATAATAAACCTGAAATGAATAAGTACATGTCTATACCATCACAAATATTTTATAAAAGATAAGGTATTAGATCAATGGATTATTTATACAACAATTGAAGATCTAATGAATTTCAGCCTAGTTACTTGAATGTATATCAAATATTAAGTCAACGATGGTCGTCTTTTACTAAACTGGCGCTAAAGCCTTTTTATCGACTAATACGATCTTAACTTCCGACACTTTTACGATACAGTAATAAAGAAAAAACACACTTTTACGAGCAGAAATAATAATTTACGAGTATTAATTATAGCAAGGGAATTGCGAGTACAGGCAGTTGACCCCATCAAAGGGAAAAAACAAATCAGTTTTATCGGATGAAATTCTTTTTCATAAAAGAACCGAACTGGCGGTGTCGCTTGAATCTCTCAAGTCCTGTTTACTAGCGCAGAATTTTTTTTCCCTCCCGCTGCAACCTCCCAATTGAATTATTGAATTTTCCTCGATTCTCTCGGCAGGCGCACGGCGTGTTTACGGTGTGATCCGGCAGAAGCGCTGGCAAGCGTGAACGGCAATTCCGAGGAGGAAATTAGAATAGATTAGAATGAATTAAGAGATTCGCACGAGAAAAGTGCGAAGGAACAGAAAACGTCGAGGCGTCCGAGCTCCGCGCGGTTATTAGATCCCTCCTCCCTTTTGCGAGGGGTTATTAATGCCTCCCCGTGAATCACGGGCGAATTGTCCCTTCATTTTTTGTCTGCCGGCCTTTATTGGCCTCCTCGAGGAAGGGGAAGGGGGATTATCGATCAACCGTTTTATGCGCCGGTGGCAAATTGGAAATTGTGCATTACGACCTTTGGACGCGCCGGCGAAAGTAAAATCGCGCGTACTCAGTTGGCTATATCACAATGGGTGGACGAGGCATTGAATTACGCGACGGGCCCTTAATTATTACGGGGCGACTTTCCATTAGAACTTTATCTGCGGACAGTAATTTTATTTATTAAACGCAAATTGAAAAGGGCCCTTTATTTATCGAGGCGCGTCGGTGCTGCTCGCGCATAAAAGATCTTCTTGTCTCGCGCTCCTCGCCACTGTGAAATACGGTCCGCATAATGAGGCGCTCCGTTAATGGCTCGTAATTAGAATAATTAAAAACTAAGTAATCAGAGGAGCGATTTACATCTAAGTCTTATTAATTAAACATTGTTTTCCATGCTCATGTTGCAAAACAATGGTACACTCTGTGACTAGATTTTATACGCGAATCTACGAACTTCATAAAACAATTTTTTTCTAAGAGCTGAAAAAGAAAGTTTTGCCTATACCAATACTTTATTTAACCTGAAGTTTTCATTTAGGATTTACTATTTTAAAATTTTTCTCGTTCAATAAATAGATAAAATGCGATTCTTCATTTTTTTATATGAATTACTATTCGGATAGTCGCAATTTCTTTTGTTCCGATGAGCTTTTACTAAAACGTTCGGTAATAATAAAATAAGTTTAGAGAAAAAGCTTACTAATTCCAATGACAACATAAAGCCCATTTTTAATTTCAAAGTGAAAAGAGATTTCAATATTATAATTTTGATTTTATAATGAACATTTATAGTCCAATTATTTTATGAAGTGCGCGAATTTGCACTTAATTTTATCTGTTGGTCAAATGGCTACTAGTATAAAAATAAAAGCTATTAACACAGTAAATAATGAATTTATAATTATAATTAAAGAATCGGAATTTTATATAATTCAAATAAATTTTCATTGCGCGATAACATTGCAGTGATAAACGTAGCAAACGAAATTCGCCGGGAAAGAATGTTAAACCGTGATACCGGAACAAAGCGAAAAGCTGCGCCTAATTAACTTGAGCCGCGCTTTGCGCGATATTTCCCAGTGCTCGGCGGGCATATCGGAAACGACGGCGGCGCGGGGAAAGAAGGCGCGCGGCGGCGCCAGCGAAAATCATCGGCCGCGGGGCGGAGCGGGGATGTGTCAGCTCGGGCAATTAGCCGCGCTAATTGGACCCTGAATTTTTTATTGCCCGCGCCGCGAGGCGAAAATCATTAGGCCAATTTTCGCGGAGCGCGCGCCCGTTACTAGAACGAGGTCCGCGAAAAATTATTAAAACTTACTGCCGTTGACTTTTTGTTTTTTTTCCTTCTTTTAGTGGCTGTTTTCATACTCTTGCATCTTGTGTGTAGTCGTAATTTACGCTTTGAGATACAAAGTAGTTCAGTCGGTTAGTGAAGTCGCAGGATTGCTTACACCTATACCGTTTCAATCTTTTGAGTTACGAAGTGTTCGGAGTTAGGTGAATGAATAAATTTAATTAATTAACAATTTTAATGTCTTGAATATTTGCGACCTTTAAAAGTTCGTTAGCCTGCGCAGTGATTAAATATGAAGATAAATCTCAAGGCGCTTTTGATATGTTTCAATGCTATATCAAATTTGGGCACTCGATTTGTCTCTGTTATTACAGGCGTGACTCGTATTATCACAATAAAAATAAAGTCCTTGTACTAATATTGACTCTCGTGTCTTTATAATCTGTTTCTTAGCAAATTAAATACTCTTATGCCTGAATATCATAACTGTTTTTCATTTATGCAATATGTACGCGCCAATTAAGAAGAACAATGCCTCGCATTTAAAACTTTTTAACTTTTAATAGTTTATATTTTTGAACTTATGAACTAGAATATATTTGTTGTAAGCAAATATTTTAACGAGCATATATGATCTTTGAAGAATCTCGATTATTCCGAGTAATAAAATTTATAAAAGAGTTAACGTAACGAAAGACTAAAAAATGTAATTCTATTTAAATTCTATTTGATCGTTGACGGTAAATGAGAAAAACATATTTTGCGGGATGCCTTTTTATCTTTATCAAGTGTCAAAGAATTAAAAGGCTATATATATAATTGCCTGAGCAAATCTATTACACACCTTTTGCATCGCGTCAAGCAGAAAGGTAACAGAAGAAAACGAAGAGGGAACAGATTGAAACTCGCGGAAAAGCATGAAACATTCAATTCCAACGTCGAAAAATCAATGAGCTTGTTAATTAAAAGCCGTCATTCGGAGCGTGCAATTAACTTGGTGCCCCGCGCCGCCGATACTTCCGAAGGCTCTATCTCTCCTTCTCCCTCTCTCTCTCTCTCTCTCGCAGGCAAACGACGTAGTCGACGGTGCGGCCGGAAGTCGTTCCTATCGCTGAATTGATTACGCGCGTTCATATAACTTTTCTCGTTGCGCAAAACTCGCGCGGGCCTTGGCTACTCCCGCGAGAAATTCTCGACTCCCCCCTCCCCTCCCCCTCTCTCCGTCCTTTTTGCGCTCTTTAAGTTTTCGCGCGCGCGCGAGCTCTCGACGATCGTTAGCTCGACAATGTCGAGCGCTTTATGCAGGAGCGAGTAACTTTTTTAAAATTATGCGCACTTCTCGTGAAAGAGAGAGAGAGAGAGAGAGAGCGAAAAGAGAAAGAGAGAGGTCAGTGCTCCCCAAGACGCGACTGCCTTCGAGACGCGGGGATGCTGTCGCCCTTTAACTTCAGGGTTGAGACGATGACTTAATTCGCGCTACTTTGCCCTGCCGGCAGTTTTAAAACTCCTTTTCCCTCTTGCATTTTTGCCTAATCTTGCTGCTCTCATTAAGATATTGCTGCAGAGAAGGCGCACGTTAATTAATTATTTTTAACGGATTACGCAGTTGTACAGCTTAGATTTAAGGAAAATTCTATCTTCTTTGTAATTTGAACATTTTTTACGAAAATATGCACGTACGAAACTTTCTTTTTCAGAACTAGAAAAGTGAATTTGACGATTATTGTGGCGAGATGAAAAAAAAATCACGCGAAGCTCTCGATAAAAATAATCTTGCGTCAAGGCTGCGATAGACTGGGATAAAATAGACGAGTTTTTATCGTGCAAACTGGTGACTGTTATTTCATTTCCAATAAAAATCATAAAAAATTTCCATCGGTTTGACATTCGTTTATATTGATGCATTTTTACTCGAGGCTTTTATTCAATTTCAGCAATAATATTTGCAAGTTAACTCTGTTACTGAAGTAATAATTAATTGCGATTTGTATATATTATCTCAATATTTTGAAAAATAACCACTGTTAAAAATATTTTAACATTGCATTAGCTTTATTAAAATAATATTGAAAATAATCGTCTCAGTCTTTCTAGTCCTCTAGATTAAAACGCATTGCAGCATTTGGTCAAAGTTAAGATTCGAATATTACAGCTCGAGAATTTCGAGTCTGCGAATTGTCATAGTACGAAAGAAATGGCAATTAACCATTTTTTAATTTAGATTCTTTTAAAATCAACGATCGAAACGCGCAAGTGTTTGCTAATCTGTATTCCAAGTTACTATAATTTCATATCGCCGTGGACTGCGCGTACGTATGGACCATCTCGATCAACCGAAGAGCGTCAGTTGTTTGTGTGCTTTTATTCGTGCGATAAGCATTAGAGAGTATGCCTCGATTTGTAAAGTTTAGCCGAGCGCCGCGGCGGCACGCGACTGTCGCGCATGTTGGCGGCGCTCGCGTTCGCCTCCCACGTGTTGGCGCGCGCGCCTCAATATTGTCGCGGTCGACCGCGCGACCACCGCCCGGCAGTTTGAACTTTAAACGCCGCGCGTGGACTCCTCAGGAGTGAGCTTCGCTGCGATGAAAGGCTCCGCCGTGTACCGCTCGTACGCTTTCTTTTCGACGCGCCGAGTTATGGGCGCTGCGAGTGTTAAGTGAGTTCGCCAAATTGGGAGGCTGATAGTTTAGTTCTGCTCACTGTTTTTCTTCCTTCAGAAAAAAACGAAATTTTTTTATTGATTTATTATCGATGTTTATCCAGCTTGCGCATTCAACAGTCCTTTCAATTTGTAACAATGTATAAGAACCTTGAGATTATTTACGTATTTGTGTAGTTTCACATTTGTGTGCTAATGTTTGACTATTCTTTTTTTGTTTCAGGTGAGTACGTTAAGGTGTTGATAGTCATATCGATAGCGTAAATGCCATGTGTAAGTATTCATGCCAAAAATTCAAATAACTTATTAAAAAAAGTACATTTCATTTCAAATTCGAGGAAAATTATTATTTCAATTCTCTACGTAGACTCTAAAGTCTAGTTAAATTCTTAAAGTAAATGTTATGGTAAAGCATATTTTTATTGTAGCAAAGCAAAGCTGAACTTCTAAAAGTATTATCTGCACGGAGAGAAATGTTATAGGAAAAATTACTACGTTCTGTAGGAGCAGTGGGATATACTCAACTTACGAAAATATTTACTATAAAAAATACTAAAAATTTCTATGTTCATAGCAATTTCTACTATATAAATAGCAATTTTTGCTAGTATGCTTTATAGTAAAAATCGTCGTAGGTCGAGTATGTCCCATTTTTCCTACGGAATATAGTAATTTTTACTATAACATTTCTCTCCGTGTAGGACTAAAACGAACTAAAACTGGCAGGTCGCGATAAAAAATGGCAGAAAAAGCTCCGACAGTCGCACACGCCTTGTCCAGTGCGTCACTCGTGCTTGCATTATCTTTGGCCGGTCGAATAAAAGGAGTCGAAGCCCGAAATCACTCCCTCCCCTTGCGTCTCGATTTCCGCCGACCGTCCGCCGTTCCTTGGGTAAAACGCCACGGTGGAGCCTCTAATCTCCGGCGCACGCTCTACCACAAAGGATATAAAGACCGTTGGCGTCGCTGCCGGTCATAGTCGAGGAATGTGGTTAAATCGCCCGAGAAAAGCCTCCGAACCGCTTTCGCTTTGTGTCGCGTCGTTCACTCTCGATTCCCCTGACTCTCGAAGAAATACAGACGCGCGTACGAACTCGTGTATGTTCCGCGCACGCGCAAACACAAACTCATACGCGGAGCTTGCAGCGAGCTTTTTTAAATTTTTTCAAAGTGAACGGTCGCCGTCGCGCCTTGAATATTCATCCGCGAGTCTATCAGAGCGTGTCGGAAGGATTGGCCGCGAGATGCCTAGGATACCTGCGAGGGATGAAAGAGCTGCACGCTGGAGAAAGAAAAGGAGGAGGCGAATTGCGAATGAATGAAGGTGGCCGACGCGGTGACGTAAGGCGAGCGCGAGTCTGAAACGCTCGCCGCCGGGATGGAGAAATGCGGCTGTACATGCTTATACATCTTTTAATGGATTTAATGATCTTTGTGATACGCGCTCCTCTTACGCATGTGGCTTGTGCGCGCGTATAAAGTGTACGCACCGTAGAGTCAGCCTGATATTACGACTTGTGCTGCGCGCGCGTCGGCAACATTACTCTTTATTGGCAATGAAGGAAACGCCTAACCTTTTACGCGTGCAGTCCAATATTGCGCTTGGGTAATTACCAATGAGAATGGAGAGCCTTTCAATTACTTTTCATTCACTTATAAGGATTTTATGAATGCCTCTTACGCAAGCGATTGTATGTAAAGAAACTTGCAAATAGAATATCGTGTAGAAAAAGCCATTTTTTTCTTCTTAGTTCTTAGCACAGAAGATTCATTAAAAAGTTATCGCGTAATACATTAATACCATATAATAATAACTGTATATCGATGCTTCCTCAACTTTTTTTTTTAAATCAATCGAAAAATGAAAAGGATTATTTACATCCTTCGTAATTTAGTCGAAAATTTTAGGAAAGTCGCATTATAAAAGAGCAATTGCACTCCCACATGTCAAAAAATTAGTCCATCATCACAACAGCAGATTTACAGATTTATCTACATTAAAAAATAAGCTGCGACAGATCGAATATTTGCTTAAACAACTCGATTACAATCACCGTTACCAATCACGCGATCGCAAACGTCATTCAAAGCACATCGGACAAAATGGACCACGCGAAAAAGTCATTGAACCCTCGATTGACGACTAAAAAAACTCGCCACTCGAGGATAAAAAAATCGAGAGCAACAGAGAACTCGTATACCGTTAGAGTCAAAGGATCGCGTTCACTGTCACTTGGCCGCGACTGCGTCGTCTATCGAATCGGCGATCGCGCAGAGCGATCCACTTACGCGTCTTCTCGCGCGGCGGTGTCCGCATTTCCGCCGACCGACCCTTTTTCCTCTCTCTCTCTCTCTTTCTCTTTAATTCCCTCGTACTTAATCCGTCGACTGAAAATTCCGCCACGCCAACGACCCGGATATTAAGTTTCGCGCGCAGTGCAAAATTTGTTTATCGCTCGTATCGGGACGAGAGCGAGTCGTTTGCATTTGCAAATATCGAAAAGGAATAAGAGTCTTTTATCGTGGTCTTTGTGTGTTTTCATTTTCACGGAATTCGTACTTTTTTTCGTCGAGAGGCGCGCGCTTTGCGTTTTACGCGAATGGCCCGTCCATCATTTTTCGTAATGTTGCTTTAATTTCAGGCTCGAGGCGCTATTAATAACTTAATTTACAAATTCAATATTATTCATAAAGAGCTGGGATGTGATATATTATTGAAGGGGGAGTGATGTATGTAATAATGACGCGCTGCTGAGGAACGTACCGGTCGCTATATATATACGCGCGTACGCCTTACGGTTCAGCGCTCGTTAAGTCGACCGCATATGGCGGTTCCTCCTTTAATCACGAAAAAGTAAACTTTCTCGATGTATTTGATACACCGAATTATATACCGTCATCGTACCGCTACGTTATGTCAGTCTATTATTTTCTTACACTAGGAATTGACCTAGAAAAAAATACGTTCCCACAGTTTCAGTGATGAATTCTATTAAGTGGTGAATAAAGGACTTATGATTTTTATAGCGGCCAGCTTTAACAAATTGTATAAGCGCTGGAAGAGATGAATTTTGCGCATATTCACATTAACATAAAAATGACGAGTTTTCGATTAAGTTGTTTTCTTCTTTAAGAGGAGACTGCTCTTGAAGAGTAGCTACAAATTAAAAAAAAAGACTTGCAGCCCAACCACATATTAAAAGTTTTTTTACAAATTTTTAGTTATTATTTTTATTTATACAGTGTTCTTGCAAAATGTCGGAACACATTTTAAGATGATGAGGATTTATCGTTAGTTCTTTCTCAAACAAAATATTTTTTCGACACGAGTAAATAATAATCTAGTACTGCATCGAATAAAACTTCTAATAGTGCAAAACAGAACCTGACAGTACCAACAAAATTTGGCTTCCAACTGTATATTAGCAGTATTAGCAGATTTCACTGTTAAAGACACTCTAAACAGGCGATCCCATGTTTATTTATAATATTCACATAGCTCGCGCGCGCTTCGCCCAAAGCAAACATTTGCCCGCATTAATAGCACACGAGGCGTATGATTAAATCTCAAAAGCAGAAATTAAACGGCAAAATTACGCGTTCCTCGGCAATTTGGCGTGCTCAAAACGAAATAATAAGAGGAGAAAACGAAACAACGCTCATATATAACGCGATAGAGTCCACGCGATGTCCACTCGAACTGAGATGTGAGCCTTATATAAAAAAACTATAAAAAAGGAAGAAAGAAAGAAGCGAAGACGCCCGTGGGGAGAGCTCTGGGGCAATTGCGCGACGAGATACAATCTGGAGTGGTGCTCTCGAGCTCAGAAAGAGGCACGAAATTATATCGGAGAAGCAATCGGCTGAGCCTCGCGCGCTGATCGAGGCTATAAGGTACACACATCGAGCCGACGCGTCTCTATGGCGGCGCGAGCCTCCTTTTCCGCGAGGACTAGAAGCACGGCCGCTTTTTCAATATTATCAAGTGCTTCTTAATTATTTCTTTCAATAAGCAGATGCATCAATTTTTAATTATAATGACTTTTAAACCATTTTTATCACTTTAATTTCTTTTTATAGATTAAACGTAATAAATTCAATATTCCAACTCTCTAAATTTAAAACAGTGAAAAAAACACTGATTTTGACAGTGACTGCGTTTTTCACTGAGTTGTCATTCAATTATAGCTATTTAGTCAGTGACTAGCATATAACTGAAAAAAGCAGTTGATTCAATCACTATCTTTACAGTGAAAGATTTTTATTGAAAAATCAGTGAATGTATTACTGATTTTGCAGTGAGTTTTTTTTTCTCTAAATTAAAAACAGTGAAAATATGACTGTGTTGACAGTGAGTATTTGGTTCACTGAAAAAATAATTAACTGTCACTGTTTTATTAGTGTTTACATTTTCACTGATAAACTTAGTTAGTGAAATGACTGGTTTTGCAGTGTATGTGCACTGCCTTTGTAGTATATTAATGTAATCGCATTAAATTTCAAGGTTAAATCCTGAAAATCTAACGCCAACATGAATAAAATAATAAATGTTGTACAATAATTATTGTTTAATAATAATAGCTTTTTTCGCATATAATGCTCAAACTCAATTTTGCGAATTTCTCTTAAGTGCGAAATAAATGTAATATACAACAAGGACTCGTGGTCAAGTGGACTAGGTGTTGGACTCTGAATCGGAAAGTCGCAGGTTCGAATCTCATCGAAAGAAAATTTTTTTCATTTAAGGGGATGCTGATCTTTAATATATAATATTGTACATTGGTAACATCAATTTAAAATATATTAAGATATAATTAAACTATAATTAAAATATAATTTAAATCTATATAAAATAAAATTTGAAGTATAAAAATTGTTCATTGAATATATATGGTCTTTAGGAGTTAAACTTGTATACGGAAGGTTCAAATTCAAATCCGATAATTTTTTTTTTAAATTCGACCAAAGCAGTGAATAATCACTTTTAAAACAGTAAATTTGTTTACTGTTTCAACAGTGAATCGTCACTGCTTCTTACAGTGGAAATTTCATGTTAATTATAGTGATAATGCACTACTGTTTATAGCGAGATTTCACTGCTTTTTGTAGTGAGATTTCACTGCTATATACAGTACACTATTGACTACTTAATAGTGATTCATTTCACTATTATTTGTAGTGCATATTCACTATTAATCAGTGACCTACTTTTGACTTTTGAAAACAGTGCATATGCACTACTTTTCAGTGAAATTTCACTGTTTTATATTTAGAGAGAATGTAATTTTCGATACAAGTGTAACGTTAATATATTGTTTAATATTTCAATCTTATTCGATTTTATTTCTCAATCTATAATTTATGGATCACTTAAACCTTTTATAGTTTTTCGGACTAATTCTAAAACATGATATCCTCATTATGATTCTCTCTCCAATGTACGTTACGCTTTGATTTTTTAAAATGTGAATTAAGCGAGCTTTGTCGCGATAAGATTTGATGTACAAAGTACAGTGAACCACGATGAAAATATTTTTTTAATAGTGGATAGAATTGCGTTGTTCAGGATTATATTTCACGACGAAAGAAAAATTGAATTTTGGCGTGTTGCCAGGAGAGAAGTTCCTAAGTGTCACGCGAAAATGATGTGGAAGAGATAAAACCGCGAAAAAAAGGTTTGTAATTCAATTTGATTGATATATTTAGACAATTCTCTGTATCAGTGTGAAACAAACTGATCTGTGGATTGCGGAAGTTGGTCGAAACTCTCAAAAGCTATATATATTCTTAATTCATTAGTCAAGTAACGAATAAATCACTCGATAAAGGATAACAGAAATAAGCATGTGCAAAATATGAATATTTAAACTTAATACGATCAAATCAAAATCCAGCGTCCACCTCATTTTTTACAATTATTACATGTTATTTAAATATTTTCCTAGTTAGCGTAATATTCGTTTTTCAAATTTGTAATTTTTCAAATTAATAATTAGGAATGATTTTATTACAAAAAATCTATAATTAAAATATGAAAAATTTATTATAACGTATTGTGACAAAGTAGAATAATTTTAATCTTAACTCAGACGTGCGGACGTTGTAGTCTGAATACTTTTTTCGAATGTTTTAAATAATCGCAACGTACTCTTTTTGTTTGTTACTTATAATATATCTATACATATGCAGCAAGTAGCACCGTTCGCCTTGGTACCGCGCCTCCGTTCGCGCCGATCGATAGAACGAATTAAATTATTTCGCATTACCGACTCTCGAAATAACGAGGGCCGCCTCTTCGAGCACCCTTTTCTCGCGTGTGACAACACGTGCCCGTCTCCAGACGACCGCGACTCGTGACCCTGGGCGCATCTCGTCACTTAATAACTTACAGATTAAACATTTCACTTGGCTAAGAGTCGCGCGCTTTAATATTCAATCGTCGTGAGCATTGCGATTTAACTAGTCGGGACGATCAATTTATGGGTAAACGCGACTCCTAATTAGCGCTCGTAGAAAAAGCTAAACTTTCACCATTTATTTTGGGAGTAGAATAAATCAAGTGGATACTTTTTCTTCGATCGCTTTACAAATCGACACTTTTCAGTATTTTAACTCAAAATATTAGTATATAATTTATTTAAAGACTACTTGCAGTAAAAAATACTGGTGACTTGAGCAATTTGCTTAAATATTTAAGTAAAGTTTACTTGACGTATTTCGGTGATTTGCCTAAGCAAGAAGATAGATATTGGCTTCAAAAATTCAGTATAATCTATTTACTGCATGAGTAAATTTTATATGTTAACTTTTTAAGCAAAGTTTATTTACTATTTCAGTAAATTGTACTAATCAAAAACTAATTGTATTAATTTTAATTCAATCTAATCGGCAATAATTGTACTATAGTAGCTAAATCTTAGTGCAAACATTTATTTTTTTTTATACAAACGAGTGTTTTCCAACGCTTTTTTTACTTCCGAGATTGCGGTAAAATCGACGAAAAAGTATTATTCTTTGATCTAATTTTCAAAATCTTATAGAGTGGCTTTTGTTGTGTCCCTTAAGTAGGAAATTGTTAGACTTTTTGATTATGGATTTCTATGAATGAATTAAAATTGTTCTTAAGTTGTATAGATTTGAATTTTAAAATACACGATTCAGTGCGATAATATAAAAAGTCAAAGTAAAAAGCTGCTTTATAAGTGACGTTATTCTAAAAAGTGTCAATTCCATGAAAATGATATCCTCAGTAATGAAACTTATTTTAATGCTTCTTAACGATTTTTTAGGCCGATCAAATAATCGTCATTATACAAAACTGAAATTCGTAATATTTAAAGGAGGCCGTCAGCGCTTCGATAATTTTTCCAGTTCGCCTCGAAGGTCAAGAGCGGAGAGCATAGCGGGCTACGGATCCAAACCAGACGATCGGGTCTCGGGACGTTCGCTTTCCGAAGGTGAAAACTCGAGAAAGGTTTATTGACGCCACGTGTATCCACGCATCGTGTCCAGACGGCTCAAGAGTGCGATTTTTTTATTCATTCCATGGGACCTTGAAAACTCCTTTTTATCCTCTTTAACGGAGGGCTTAATCGAGCCCCTCGTTTTCAGCTTTTATCCGACGTATTTTTAGTGCGCTTCTGTTTTCTGCCCGCTTCCCGCGCCAAGATGCCTGCACCTCCGTCTTCTCTTTGGCAAAATATTCTATTTAATTAAGCGTACAAGTCGTTCAATTGTAAAATATGATTGAAAAACAAAGTCCTCAAACTTGTCCTGAACTACCGGCAATTCGAGTCGATTGTAATCTACTCTTAAAATCGCTTACATCGTCTTTTTTATAAAGGATGCAACGAACGGTTATTATTTTGATGGAAATTTTTCACAATTGATAACCAAAATTAAAGTGAAATTCTTCACTTTTTTATTCGTTTATTAATCTTAAATAGACTAATCAATCCTTAATAATAAATATGTAAAATTTTAAAAACAATAAAATAAAACATTACAGTGGTGGTACAAGTAGCGTGCTTGAATTGCTCAAACGATTTAACCCTCAAAACGAAACTATAAGATTATTAATTTTTTGCGCATATTAAAAAATAGCAATTAAAAAATTCTTTTAAATCATCTGCCAAAATGATGTACATCATCTTAAAGGCATCATCATCATCAAAGAAAAAGAAAAGCAGTCGCCGTTGTGAAATAAAGGTAAAATCATTCCCGTAAGCCGGTAGTAAATCACACGATCTTAATCTAAAAATAAGTACCATCGGGTGTATTACCGCCCATTACCCCGCTCCCTATAACACATCTCCAAATGCGCCCTGATCGACGGAAAAACTTTTAATTACCGGCGTGGAGTTCAAAGTTCTTCGCGCGTCTGAAACCCGATCGAATAAATTTTAATATTAGACACGCGTCGTCGCGCACAATGGGCCGTTGCGATACAGTCTCGCCGCGGGCAGCGATTACAAAGGCGCGAGGAAAAATTCTCGCGCGCCTCTCCTCAATTTTTTCTTTCGCCGGCCTATTTATAGCGGGATAAGGCAACGAATTTAGAAATCCAACCGCGCCGCGATGTTTATGCGCGACGGCCTTGCGGCGCCCCGAGGCTTTATGATAGGCGCGTTTTTGAAATATTGGCGCGAATCCCTCGCGCCTCCGTGTTCCTCCTCCACTCTTTCCCTCCTTTCTTTCTCCGACCAGTCGCGTTCTCGGAGTCGGAGGGTGGGATAAAGAAACTCTCTGCACGCGAAATGTTATTTCCTCCCCCCTCCTCGGCCCCTTTTTGCGCCCGCGCCGAGATTCATCGCAATTGTTATCGTCCGGAGGAGAATCGAGTGTGGAACGGGTGATGGGGAATTATTTCGGAGCTGAGAGAACGCGCCCGGGACTTATTTATAACGCTGAAAGTTTAGAGAAATTCGATGCTCCTCCCGGGTAATGTATCTCCTTTTTTTGGCGATATTTACACATTTTTTTTGCCATTGATCAGATTTATTTTATTGCCGAGGCGACTGTGTGCGTGATACGATGAAAGGACAAAGCAACAAATTATACTTATTATTTCAAGGGTAATAAAGACTGTTTATAAATTTATTTTTTTTACTATATTATGTCCAATTATAAGAATTGTTTACCGCTTAATAGGCGTAATATTGTAGCAATAATAATTAAAACAGTTTTTTTGTATCGGGGTTTGAAATTGTACTTAAAACCTCTCTTAAAAAATAATGAGCTTTGTTGTAAAGTTTTTAATGCGCGAAATAAGGGCCTAACACTAAAATATCTAATATGACAATAGTTGGTTGGTTAAAAATGAAAATGTATACACTTACAGATTATGCATAAATATTTTTTTATTCAATGATATTCATTTTTATTTGAACAATGGTATGTTATTTGTTCACACAAATTGTCATGATCGTTGATTGAATTAGATCCTTTTTACAAAAAATATACGAATTTAAACCCTTATTATGAAAATTGCACGAACTTGAAACCCTTTTTAAGAACATTTCACTAATGCCGTTTTTGAATATAACAAACATTTGCCTTTTGTTGCCAGAAATATATTTGTAGAAAAGTAAATTAGGCAGTAAACCATCGCTAAACTGATTCCCGATTATCCCATTATCATTACGTCACTGGCAATGCAGTGAAATCACCTAAAAGGAATATACATAACTTGGCCAAGTTACGTCGCGATTTCCCGAAGTGGCCGCTTTAAATAAAACAGTGCAGCTCGGCCACGTGGACGGCGCTGCGCGCGTATTTAGCAGCGGACGGTGAGACCCGTTCGGGCGCCGCGACAAGATCGACAGCGAAAAGGAAAAAGGAACATTGCGCGGGAGTCGAAAAAAAAAATACGGCGAGTTGCAACGACGGGGAAGCCTTTCGAATCGCGCGGGCGACTCTAAGCGCATTCCGTGCTGGATTGCAATTGCGCCCGTTTCTTGGCTGATTACTCCCGAGCGCTCCAGTTGCCGTCGTCGGCGAAACGCCCGCTGGCGATTCCGCGCGCCGAACGAAAATCGTGCAGACTTCGCAAAGTGCTCCGCGGAGCGCTGACTACGATATCATAAAGGGCGCAACTCCTTTTTTCCTCAGAATCTCATTTTTTAACTTTTTTCTTATCGACAATATATCAATTGTCTCGGTAGAAAGGTGAAAACATTGTTTTGTCGCATCTCTCGTTTTATTATTCTTGAGAGTCTATCTAATAAAATTAACTTCAATGAAGAATAAGTTTTCATTCATAGAGTTGGAAAAAGTATTCGAGTGCTGTTTTGCGGAAAACATAAAAAATTTTAAAAATTTTTAAAATATTAAAATGCATTAGAACGAGTTTTACTCTTTTGCCAATAAATAGAAGTCCCAAAAACTTTTTTTAGAGCGTTCCCATAAATAATAACGCAAGTGCATGAAAACAATGAGCTATACATTATTAGGAATTTCTCAATTGTCATAATTACTTTTTTAAAGAGAATATTAAAAGAAAAAGAATGTCACAAATTTCTATGTTGCTGTAATTAGACAATTTTGGACACGTTTAACCAAGTTATTTTGACCGACGGGATATTATACAACGAAATTATGCGAATCAGTGGTAAGAAACTGACTATTAATTTTGATTGGTTTGTAGCATCATACAATACAGGATTAAATTTTTTAAAATAATAATTCACTGAGATTTTTACATAATAATTGTCGATGAAAATTACGACACGTGTCAAAATTTTAAACATCTGAATTGTTTCCACTTATTGATAACAGATGCCTTTCAATTTTTAATTCAATTATTAGTATAAAGTGTTCAACCTATAAATTAGCTCATTTAGTAGGATAAAATTTGGGTACACATAACAAAACGAACGCAATTATCTAAAGTAATTTCTAGTATTCATAAATAATCAACGACAAAGAGAGATGCAAAATTATAAATATAGGGAGCATAAAATTTCTAGACTCACATCTGCTTAATCAAAATTTCTATTTTTTATAATAATTCATAGCAATTAATAATTGTTGTTCTTTTCTATTAATTCTTTTTTCTTGGTGTATAATTACCGAAAATAAAAAAAATTTTCTCTGATTGCCAAAAATGAAACATTAATAAAGGGGGCAAGCCTGTGTTCCGAATGTGAAAAAAATATATTTCTGTATTAAAAATGATGAATTTCACTTGATACTTACATATTGGAGTTAAACATTTTAACTATTATAATTGTTGAGTGCGACGCAGCTGAAAATCTTTTCGAAACCTACTTTTTACTCAGTAAGGTTCCAATAAGAATTTTCAAGTTTAATTCATTTGAAAATGTTCACTTTAACTTCGGTATGTAAGTATCAAGTGAAATTCCTAACTTTTACTATATAAACATATTTTTTATTATGGAAAGGTTGTTGAATTTGATGATGCTGGCATCGTAAGGTGGAAGAAAAAAGCGGAGTAGCACAACTCATCCCCTGAATTCCGTGGCGGCGCGCGCAGCCGTGTCCGATAAATCTGCAGGGTAGGCGCTCGCGCGACGTATCAATTACGGGGCCAATTTGCGCCCGACTTCGCCGGGTCGCCGGGTCTTCGCGGCCGGCGGCGGTCTCCTCGCCTTTTTGCCGCGGCGCGCGAAGTGTGTCACGCGTCGCGGTCAATTAACGTACCCCGTCGGCCAGCGCGTCGCTCTTTTTCAACAGTTGCCTCTTAGTGTCTCATGCCCGGCCGGCCTCCGATTTCCGTCGCAAGGAGGAAGCGTGGGCTCCTTTTTTTACTCCGCTCTCTTAGGAGATACAAACCCAGGCTGCCTTATCTCGGCGCAAATAGCTCCTGCCCTGGCAACTCTTCAATCGATGTACAGTGGCAACAAAATTTCATATTATTTACACAAGATTTTTCAATTTTATTTGAAACTTAAATACTAACTAATTTGCCGACACACAGTTGATTAAAATTCTTTCATTTGTTTACAGTTTATAATGAACAACATTTACATAACAACATTTTGTTTGTCTGTTTTGGCGATAGTCTTATATTTTAAATAGAGGGTTTATGAAATACGATGACATTTGCAGTAAATTTTCAAACATTCTACTTTGGTGCGTAAGGCCTTATTAATAATACTCATTTGTATTATAATTAATATGACTTCCACGTAGAGACAAAAATAACGTAACATTTTCAGTGATTGTGCTGTATATTTAAAAGAAACTTCCTATGTTGGAAGGAAAAGTATTAAAAAAAATATGGGATTAACGATTTTTTTAGAATATGCGTCAACCTTTATTTCCAAGTATAAACGATTCTTCTATCTCGATCAAATCAAATGATCCTTGAAATAAGACCGTTCTTTCGGTAAAAGAGCAACGCCTACATGTTTCAACAATTTGGGCGTTGGTGAACATGGCTAAGTAAAGATAATAAAAAAGAAGAAATCTCGAGCGCTCGAGCGCCTCAAATCGCGACAAACATTTACCAACGAATTCTCTGGCTTATCGCTCGCTTTATCAAGGGACCATAAAAAAAGACCTCTATAATTTTACAAGCAAAAAAAGGCGGAAAAATGTATGTCATTGTCGGCGCGAATGGGAGTATCGGTGACGGTGGCGCGCAAGCTCGCTCGACTTTTAGATGAGAGGCAGAAGCCCCGCTCGAGCGCGTCGTACTGCGCAGCGGCGTCCTTAGGCCGGCGCCAGCGAGCTGCCAAGTTCGCGATCTTTTAGGCCAACTCTTGGCGACCCCCCGCGACCAAGACGCATTGCGCTAGAACGATCCTCTCTCCCAGTCTCCGCCTCAGTATCTTACCTATTCCTCGCACCATGTTTATTTAAACAAACACTGTATGCACTGCAAAAAGTGTTCGACACTCGGAGTGTCAGAAAGATTTCTGGACTCGTATGCTAAACTCTAATTCGTCCAAGCGTCACTTCTGACTCACTAGTATCTAAAACTATACTATAATTTCCTTATAACCAAGAGTATAAGTACAATATCAAAATGTTCAAGTTCGTATAAAACAATATTTCGACGAGAAAAGCTTGGCCAAACTGTTCTGAATTCATTTACTATTTAAACTATATGAAATTCAATTCATATTCATAACTGTATAAGTAATTTAATTGATTGAATTTAAACAACTTAAGAATTATTCGCATTAGCAAATTAGTTTAGTCCCTTTCGTCAAATGTATTCAGACTGTACATGTCTCTAACTCAAAATGTGTACATGCTTAATAAGAGCCTAAGTAAATGAAAGTGAAAAAATTCAGTGCAACGCAAGAGAAGTGATATTATAAAGGTGTCTCCACGCTCGTTTTCTTACGTGATGGGTAATCGACTGTTTTTCACGATTTAGGTACACTAAATTCTCGTCAATTACAGTCCATCAGAATTTCACACCACGCGGCTGAATAAATAATGGCCGCAGCTCATCCCGAGAGTCTCCCTCTCCCCCCCCGCCTTGCCCTCGGCGAGCCATAACTCCATCGGCGGCTATCGTGGGCAATAAAGTCGAACCTCGTGAAACACGCGGCTCGTGTACTTAAGAGCCTCTATAGCCGCGACACTTTTACGCACTCGCGACTCCCACGACACCGCGCGCGGCGGCTCCACGAAAGGCGGCTTCCCTCTAGCCAATTGAAGCCGCGCCCGCGTTGCCCAAGTCAGCCTCTCCGCTTTATTATGCTGCCCGCGAAGATTGCGCGCTTTTTTCCTTCATTTCTTTGCGTATACTTTGTTCGAAAGGAAAACTTTTTTTAACAAAAAATTCACAACTTCTTAACCGAGGCTGCAACTACTACAATAGAATAAATACAGTATTCATAAATAATATAATAACAAAATAAATTTTAGTACGAAACAGTTCTTAAATTAAGCACAAGTCCAATCGTTGTAATTACGAAGAACATCACAACCATTTAAAATTAAATAATGTCACTTTTTATCTATAGATAAAACACATTTCTCGTCAAATATAGAAAATAAAATGGACACCAAAATTCAAAATGTTTCAATGTGAATTGGAATAATTTGAATGAATAAAGAATTTGTATACCCATATTTTTTTTATACAAATTACTGAATATTCAGGATTTTCATTTTATTATTATATTCAAGTTTTTTTCAATAATTGTATATCATACAATAAAGTTCATTTATAAATAACTTTGAAATTGACGAATTTTAGAAATTTCACAAAAATATAGTTAAAAGCGTTTCGCTCTATATATAATCAATGATTATTGAAGTATTTTTCATTAGCTTTTTGTAAAATGCGCGAATTCAAGTGAAAACAAATTTAAAGATTTTCTGAATATGAATGAATTTGTTGGTAAACGTGTAATACATTACGACATCGACCTTTAATTACAGAAGATTTAAGTTTACTACATGTTTTGTAGTACATATGAGCGAGTTGCTGCTTCATTAATTATTCTTGTAATAATAAGGCTATACTTCTTGTTTTTACTTGACGCAATCGCTAGGGGTGATTGTTCTAAGTAATTATAATTAATTTTCACTATCCTTATTCAATTCTGAAATACACATTATCGCTTTTTCTCAGTATTAAGTGAACTTTTTTCCTTTTCCATCTTACGATCTTTTTGGCAATACTTAATACAAAAATAATTATAAGAAAAATTTAAGTCTTCTATCAAATTAGAATTAGTTGTTTAGGTTTAGCAGAAAAGATAAATTTATACATTAAAAAAAAATTACGTCTTATCTTATTAGAAAAACACATAATTTAAAGTAATAACTATACTTTAATAAAAGAAATAATAAGTTTTCTAAAATTTCTGATTAGGTGCTTAAGTATTTGATATTCTTTGTATAATAATAAAACTTATTGCAGTATTTACAAACGAATGTTATCAGAAATGTGTGTTTTCATTACTTTTTTTTTCTCTAAATTATAAACAGTCTTTCTTATTTATTTGGTTTTTTGTAACGGGAACCGAAGCTAAAGCAAACTTTTTTTAGTCCTTTTTTTTATCTCGTACACTTTTTTGAACCATTACGTATATAATATAATTATATATATATAATGTGCAACGTGATATTCATTATTTTTATTGACAGTCGAAGCTAACGAGACAGCAAAAAACAACACACAAATACTTACAAATAAAATTATTCTCCTTTCTCTCGCAGCGCGCGAGCGATAATTCACTTTACGCGCATTTATATAAGTAGTTGACTTTTTACGCCGCGCGGAATTCACTCGATCCCTCGCAAATAAATTCTAATGAACGACTTGGACGATTTTGCCGCGACAACAAATTCAATTCAATATTCTACAAACGGCGCTTCGTCAGTGCGAAGTCCTTCTGGCAAATGAATAAATAAATGACAGTATACGGCGTGAAAGAATCGTGCGGACCTTGTATAGAAGTTTTATAACGACCGCCGACGAAAGGAGCGTCGACGAGCAGCGCAGAGAGAGCTCGAGATAACGAGCGATATATATAGATAGATAGATAGTTCATTGTCGCTCGACCCGAGATGAAATTTAATCAATGCCGAAAAAGCACGTAATTGACCCCCGAGGGCGCGCGTCCTAAAGAAGTTGAACGGTGCGGGAGCACTCCTGCCGTCGGAGGCGAGATTGACGGTTTCGCTCGATTGCGCTCGTTAGACGCGAGGGTCTCAATCGATGAAGACAAAACACCATTCTCAATCACCGTCTCGCGAGTTATTTTCGCTACGAAGCTCGCCATCCCCCCGACGATGGCCGCTCCTGAAAAAAGAATCATTGGTCTGACCGACCGATCGTCCGAATACTCTTCACGCATCTTTCTCGCTTTCTTTCTCTTCTTACATTTTTTATGTGTAGGAGCAAGGAGAATTTATCGTTTTGTTCTTACGGTTGCAATTAAACTTTAATGAGTGATTAGTATAGATTTATTCTGGTGCGCGGTCATTGTATACGCAGTCTTGTTTTATAAATATTATAAAAGAACTTATGATTTTTCCAGCGAATTTCTTATTGTTATTGCATTTATCGCGTGTCAACAGTAAGAATATTGCATTGACGTATTGCGTATTGTTTACAAATAATTTAAAACTCATTTGTTAATTTAAAAATATTCTGTTAGGAATTGAAAAAAACTGAAATATTTTATAATCAATTGTTTCATTATTAGAAACTAAAATTCTGTACTATTACAAACTACTATTCAAGTATAATATTATCATAAAAAAGGATTCTATTTAAACATATTATAGATTAAAATTTAATATCGCTTTGATGAAAAAAAATTAAACTTGCGCCATCATAAAGAAGTAATCAATATAAACGAAAATTAAAAAAAAAAAATAATCTCTATACTTTCTTTTTATATGTGTTGTCTAATAATCGTAACATATTTCTTACATAACAATTCCTAGTTTTATCTGAAATAATTAATATTAATTTTTATAATTATTGACTACGTTCACAAAAGCTACAAAAGGAAATCTATATAGATAGAAATAATCATAATAAGTTATTGAGATAATTTATGGATAATTATGGGACAAGAATTTATTAAACTCCATTGTAAAATACTATTACCTATCCTTGATAAAAAAAGAAAAGCGAGCTACTTACCCTCTAAAGCTGAAACAAAATCATCGTCACTAATTTCTAATCAGTTTCACAGTTGTTACTGTAAAACGGGGTTTATAAATGTCATAAGCATGCGACAATCCTACTCCGATTTACAATGATAAGTGCAAATTAGTGAAATATTTACTGTTTCGACCTTAAAGCACACTACAAATTTTTGAGACCAAAAATTTTGAGCTATTGTTAATCGACGTAATTTTTTTATCAAAGAGTCGTAATTTCGTGAGATTAATTCGGAAGACAAAGAGCCGAGCGCCTCCCCCGAACGAAGCCCTCCACGTGCCTCCCGGAAAATCAAGCTCCCACGGCTTTCCCGGGTATAATGGAGGGGCCCGCAGATAAGGCCGGCTGCGACTCCTTCGCGTCAGATGCAACCGGCAGATAAGTTTGGAGCGCGCGCGCGGGGTCAATGGAACATCCGGCGCGAAAAGCGGCGGTCGTTGCGCCTCGTGACGCACGCGGAGCTTAGCTCGCGGGAAAGGACACTCGGCAGCCCCTAGGACAAATAAAACACGAAATTGGAGAGCTGCTCGATTCTTCGGTCGCGATCGGTTTAGACTCGCGCTGCACTATCCTTTTTTTCCTTCGAGCGCCCACGGCTAAATTTGCACGCGGCCCTGAGGGTGCGCTGGGAACGGTACAACGTGGCCGTCGGAGCTTTTTCTGGCCGGGCGCGTCGCGAGGTCGGCGAAAGTTTTTTAAGCTCGGCCGTGAGCTGAAAAAGCACCGCGAGCGCGGCGAACGGCTGTTAGAGCGCAGATAATAATTGATCGGCCCGTTGGATTGTTAATTGCTGCGGTTGCGAGCGCGCCGGATAATGGGAGGACGTTGTTGCGCCTGCGCTTAGTGCACCAAGTAAAGCGACTTTTCGTAAACGCGCTGCGACTTGAGACCTACAATATACATATGCTATACCACATAGAAAATTATCATACATTACGTCGATTGATAATACACTGTAAATTATCCGGCAATTGCCGTATTTCAGACCTTTTCATTTTACACAAAGAGATTTAATGTTTTTTAGATTTTTTCTCGTTTTACAATTTAGCCAAGGATCAGAGTTTACAAAAAGTGTCTTTGAATGTTGAGGAATTAAATTTTATTACATTCTCTATGTTTTCGTGAATATTCTTCATTTATTTGAATATCTGTTTGATAATTGGCAATTCATACAGAGATTTATAGATGAAAATATTTTTTATGATAAAAACAGTGATTTTGAGCGGTAACCAAGTGTCAAGTAGAGAGTATACAAAGAGCCACACGTGTGATAGTGCAGTATAGTCGTTATTCTGATTTTTTGCCTATCCATTGTTGATAATACCTTAACGATGCTGTGATTTATGGAAAGGTATTTTTTTTGGAATTCGCGAGAATTCTTGCAGTTCTAAGGTGCTTGATAATTATCGATAGTTTTTTTTTTCGAAGAATATGTTAAGTATAACATTTAAACAAAATCATGTCAAACGCCTCAAATGGTGAAAATTACTCGTAAAGCAGACTACATTACAACATTATTACTACTTAATCTGAGGTAATATAAAAGTATCCTCCTTTACATAATAGTTTATGCATTTCACGAGCGATCAAGCAATACTTCTTATTTATATCTTAGTAGCAGCATGTAATTTCAAAGGATAATGCATCCATAAAATACATGAACTTTGAGAATATAAATTTTTTGTAAATAAGTGGTTGTAAACAATTTTAAGCAAATATAAGGCGATTTTCTTTCTTATATAAATGTTCAGCATCAGCAGCAAATGTAAAAAAATTATAAACAATGTTACCTGTAAAAGGAAGTATATTTACATTCATGTACCGTGAGCTAATTAACTTCAAGTGAATATTTATTATTAATTTAGGGGGTACAACACCTTTAAATTGGAAAATAAAAAAAAACTTTTTAAATAACTCTAAATTTACTCAAATAAGTAAAATTTCTTCCAATGGTTATAGACATATTTACCTTTAATATAAAAAAGATATAACATCTCTACATACCTTCAGTTCCTAGTTGTCAATAATTGGAGTCTCTTTGGACACAAAATTCACCGATGGACCAAATAAGATCAATTTGGAGTATATTGTTTAAAAGTATGTTGGTTCTGTTATGAGCAAAGGGATTTCATTTTGAATGTGTATAATTAATTTTTTATTATTTTTAATATAATTAGGGCGAAACTTTTTTCTACATATTCAAAATGTAATCCCTCTGCTCATAACAGAACCAACATACTTTTAAACACTAAATTCCAAATTGAGCTGATTTGGTTCATCGGTGAACTTAAAATGTTACGGACGGTGAATTATGTGTTCGGAGAGAATCCAATTAACAGCTAGGAACCATAGTCATGTAGATAAAGGTAAACATGAGTACATGTACAATTATTGAATAAGGTGTTGTACCCCCTAAAGTAAAGTATATATAAGAACTTTCGTACATGCTGTAGTTTTAATAAAATCTTTTCATAAATTTTAATAGTACATCATAATTTTGCTTATCTTTTACAAAATATATACACAGCACAGCACGCTTTAAAAGAAATTCGAATAACACATTGTAACTGAATTAATGAGGGTAAGTTTAAAAAAACCGGTGATCATTATTATGAGACGCAAATAAAAATATTTACTGCAAGCATAAATTTCTTTTACGACAAATATTCTCCAAAGAAATACAATCGGCTTGGAAAAGCTCTTATATTGGAAAGACTAAAATACCCAATCGGCCGGAGACATTATCCTGCCAAAAGAAAGCCGAATGCTCGGCCGACAAGAACAAAGCGATGCAAGCCAGAAAATATAGTGGAAGCGCACCGCGAAGAGAAAAAAAAGTGTGCGCTCGGCGCGTAGGCGTCGTTTTGGCGAAACGGTACCGCGTACCTGCGCGCCTCCGCTGCACGTATCGCGCAAGCACCGCGGCCGCATGTAAAGGAGCCGGAGACGCGCGGAAAGCGTGGCGCGAGATTTCGCGCGCGACCCGCCGCGGGCGATGAACCCGCGGCAAAAATACGCCTCCGGACCCCGTGGTGCACCCTCTCACCTGGCCGTTCCATCATAAATTCTGTCGTCCCCTGGGCGCGGATGCGTCAACTCAAACATTCCATTGCTTGGGGCCGCGAGATCCATGTATTTTTATAGATACTTGCTTTATTATGATTTCGGCAAAAGCTGTTTGTAATTATTTTTTTCTTTAAGAAATATGGCTACATGCATTTATAAAAATTACGTTGATTTACCCGTAAAACTTACTCGAGAATTAAAACGTAATCGTGGCATGATTTTAGCTAAAAATTACAGAACCTTTCTTGCAAGGTTTACAAAGCTTGGCCAGGATTCACATAAAAATTACTCTTTTGATTTTCTCTCACCATATTTGTGCTTTCAAGTTAATAATCTGCTTTTAATTCGTTAGTATAGATATATCAAATTGCTTACGTTGACATCTATGTAGAATTATAATTTATTTACTTAAACTTATTCAGAGGAGTTTAAACTTACGAAGAAATGGCATATTTAATTAAATTCAATTTACATTCTTATCCAATATTGAATCAGTCATATACATTTTTACTTCTCGCTTCGTTTTATTTCATTTATTTTCATCTTGTCAAATTTGCACATTTATAAACAATTTTCAAGCAATGTATTCGAATAGTCGCAAAGAAAAAAAGAGAAGAAACATAAAATACACGGCAAGAAAGTGAAAGATACAAAAAGATAGAGAACGATGAGCGATAAGGGCGTACGTGACAAGAATGCGAAACTCGAATCGTATTCCGCCGTACTAGCGTACACATTGAGGAGGACGAGACCTGTTCCGTATTTCACGCATATTAGATTTGTCAGGTCGGAATCTGCGCAAATAAAATATCACTTCTCGTTCCCCCTTGAATTCTAAATACATCCTTATATTGCTCAACAAAAAAGACTCTTTCTCATTATTTAAAAGGCACGCTAAAATCCACTATAAAATGTGTACGCAGTAAGCCAACTGCATGTTCTCACTGAATTTAATAAGAGAAAAAATTGTCAATGAGAGTAACAAAAGAAAAGGCAATTCTAACTCGAACGAGTCGCTCCTAGCAGGCGGTTATTTTCTCCTGTTCACGTGCGTCATTAGCGGCTAAAAATCATCGCTATAATCACAGCATCAATCACAGCGGTTATTATTATTCCACTGTCTCACGAATCATAAATAAATAATTCTTTTTCAACTGCTATAAGTAGTATTAAAAAAAATAATAAAAAGCCCCGCTTCTCCCACTTGAAAACACATTGACTCCTAGAGAAAAAAGCTCCGTCGCGCCGCAATAAAGCCTGAACCTCGAGATCCATTAATAAATAATCCATCCGCGTGACGGGCAGCAAGAGGCTCGATCGCACCGCTCAAAGTGGTGCGATCCAGCAGCGACGCTTTTAGCTCTCTCTCTCTCTTTATCTTTTCCTCTTCCCCTCTCCGTCTCTCTCGGCTTCGCTCGAGCGATTTGCGCGGACTATTTGGCGTGCGAGTGTTTGCATAGAGCCGACTTTCTATTTGGCGCCGATCGCGGATACCAGAGCGACAGACGGGAGGAGGAGCGCGCCAAGCTCTCGGCGCCGACGCCGCGTGCGCGGCAGGTGGGCAATGATTTAAAGGGCCCCGGGTGCGTTCGCGCGCGGGAAACCCGTCGCGGATTTTACACGCTGAGAGTGGCGCGCCGAGCCGATGTGTCATTCGCCGAGGGACGGCCATTTGCGCGGCCGCCTCTTATCGCTGCGGTATTACGGGGCGACGTGAGGAGCTTTCTTTCTTTTGCGCGCTGCGGCGCTACGTAATGGAGCTTTTACGACTGCCGCTTTCAGCTTATTATTCCATTTTTTTAGCACGAACATTTAAATTAGAAATACAAGAAATAACGGTCGCTGTAGTCATGCTAAAAATCTTTCACGACGCTCTGCCATCATTGTTTATCTCTATTTTTTATTTTAAAAAGCGTCAATTTATAGAGTGCGAAATTTAGAGGCCAAGAAAATAAAAGCTAATGACTACTTTTTTGTAAACTAAGAAACGTTGTTCTTGTTATAATGTTGCGAAAAAGCAGGAGGAACTTTTGAAATCCCGGAAGAAAATCTCGACAAGGCAAAGATACCCGCGTCACAAGTGCGCCTCGACATAAAGCCCTCGAGTGAAGTTCGCAGGCGGCGGCCCCGCGGCGACGCCTGAAATTTGAGCGGCGCGCCATGCTCGCGCCTCGTTCCGGTCTATCGGGGCGCGATCTGCCCGCGCGCGCGGATGCCCCGCGGCGCGAGCGAGTTAGTCCCCGGTATACCGCGCCCGGCCGCCGACGAGTCGGGGTACATGGAGGCGCGCCAGAGACGCGACCCAGACGCCCGCCTCGCCGGCTCTCGCTACGGCCGCGATTTTCTCGCCACTTTTATAAACCCGCGCAGCCTCCTTGGCCCGGGTCCAGCCGAGCGCTCCTCCCCCTGCGCTCGCCCGCCACTTCGATCTTGTTGTATATGCGGCAAAACTCTCCTTTCTATTTCATGCTACGCATCGCGGTACTCTTATAGGTGTCATCTTTTCTTAAGCTTTCTTTCTCTAATGAAATCCTCAAATTTCCCGGCTTTGTGTCTTGTGCGTGCAAATATAAGAGTAACAAACATTACTATCAATTAAAAACTGTCCAAACAGTAGCATTACTTTTCTTAAGCAGAGCAATAAATTTTTTATTACGTTAAATATGTACAAATTTTTGCTAAAACAATTTTCTTCTTCAACACACATCATTTTTAAAGAAAATTATTTGTCACTTTGGACCGATTTTCTGTGTAAATGTAAGAAAAAAGGGGACTATAAAGGAATTGATCAACGAATTTTGTGCTAATATAATACCTTTTTTTAATAAAGGAAAATAAGGATTTTTTAGCTACGTTCGATGTCTACGGAGGTGACAATAATACGATGCTATTTATACCTAAATGCTTTATCTTTTGGTTCATCGGCGGTACGTTTAGTTAGCTTTTTATTCAAGGACTGTTGCCGTGACAATTAGCCTGAAATTGTTGCAATTAATACATTAAAATCATTCAGTTATTTTAAGTATAACTTACTGTGATTATAAAATTTGCTTATAGCTTAATTACGATTTAAAACCTAAATTAAATTATTAATTATAAAACGTACGTAAAATTAGCCACTACTAAAAGAAAAAGAGTAGAAAATTGCAGAGGACTAATACGTCATTTTGCAAGAAAGTTTCATAAGAATGCTTTTAATTTAAAATTATGATTGCAGCTTTTAATTTTCTTGTGTTATTAGCAAGAGCGGTAAACGTCTAGCAGCTTCCTTATTTGTGTCACAACCATAATTGAAATAAAAAAAAATTTTTTAAAAACACGCTCCAGCTATAATGACACTAACCGTTCTTATTTTGTTGAAATAATAAAGAGCAGTCGACGCAGCCACCACTTTTAATTGATACACGTCGCACTTTTAAGAAGCAATCTTTTTTTATTAATTTTATATAAATAATTTATAGCGTGTACGCCAGTTCCGTTTTGCGCGGTTGTTATAATTCAATCATTTCCTGGTCTACTTCGTTGAAAAACATAAAAATACATAATTTGAAATTTGAACGATGCAGCGTTTCAGCTTAAAGGTTAAATTAAGCTTTCGCAATAATCGATAAGCAGAATAGTCCTAGAATTTCATCCCAACAATCTCGACTCGCTTGAGACTGCGCATTTTCCTCTTTCGCATTGTATGCTAATAAAGTTGAGAAATTTTGCAAAAATATCGTTGCGAAAATGTACTTTAATTTTTCCAGCTTTTTTAAAGGCTTTTATATCAGTAAGCGCGAGCGCAAAAAAAGGAAAAATATGTGCGAGAGGAATGTCGTTACTAAATATTATTGCACCGCCTAATTGTCTTTATGGCATTCCTCATTTTGCGAGACATTATAATCGTAATACTTCTATTGCACGCAAAAAATGCCTCGGAGCTCCTCCGGCATTGCCATTATGAAGTGCAACGTAAAGCAAATTGAAGCAAGTCGAAGTGCATTTTAATGCCTTACTGGAAAGTTTAAATTTTAACATTCTTCTACGCATTCTTTCTGTCACTTCCGAGAAGTAACAGTATACATGCGCTTGACTTTTTCTCAGAATACAAATACACAGTTGTCAATTTTTCTCAAAGACGGTTGTACTGTGTCCTTTTTTTATTGCTTTTCAAACAGTGAAATACTTATTTATATATAACACATGCGCAGATACGTTACAAGTATGTAATCCATTTTTTTTAATTTATTTACTTAGTCACTTAAGCATCATGCAGGCTTTGGGTCGTTGGAATGATTTTTCATTTCAATACGATGTTTATAAAAATTTAGCAGTTGCTTTTTGCCAACATTAAGAATTCAAATTTCAGCCAATTTCCCGGAGAAAAATGGAAATAGGTATGTTTAAAATTGGTACATTTTACACAGTCCGTTATGGAATAGTCCAATAGTCCAATTTCAACAACTAAACACATATTTTCAAATAGTTTACTGAATATGCATTAGAATGTTATCAAACAGCTTCAACTATTGACTTTGTTTGCTAAAAGCAAATAAATTGAGTGTAAAAGTACTAAGCGTAAACTTGATTTAGCAATTTAAAATCAATTGGTCTTCTTTCTCGCGTTGCTCGTATATTTAAATGCCACAAGGTCTAGCAGAAACGCCGGTGAATTTCTATTTCTCCGATTTTTTTTTCTTCAAACGTCTAAGGCCGAATTACTTTGAATCACGATATAGCGTGAACCGGTTACAAGTCCAAAGTGAGTGACTCGCGATAAAAAAAAGGAATATCGCAAACTTAAATGCCAACTTTATCGAGAAGTAATTTGCAAAGAAATTTCCATAAGTGCACTACACTTTTATTGAGTTGTTACCGGAAATGAATTGTTCACGGCGGTGCAGTCTGAGTGCAACTCACCGCACACCCCTGCTAATATTGCTCGCGATTTTTAAATTCTAATAGCACTGGAATTCCCGCAAAAAGGCTTAGTCGTTTTATTATAAAGAAAATATTTTAGAATTAAATTTCACGACTTCATGAAAGTCTTCTATGCGATAAACTATCAAAATCTCGTCAATGTTTACTGTTCGATGAATAGAATACAGCAGAATAGATGTTTAAACTACACTATATTTACAAATAAAACAGTAATACGATATATTTGGTATAAAACAATTTTTTAATGAAGTACAAATTCAATCAATCGTTGCATTTGCGGATTCATCGAAATTGAAAAGTAATTTGTAATACTAAAAGTAATATTATTTTATATATTCAATTGTCAAGGGGGTGAAAAATGAGATTACAGTCATCTCTGACATGTACGAAATTCATCACGAGTCACCTGTTCCCTCCGTAAGTGAAGATGACACTTATGATTTCTCAGCACCGGTATTGCGCAGACCTTGGGCTCTGCGATTCCAGATCCTTGAGCCCCCAAGGACCTGACAATCTCGTCGTTGCGGCGTCTGCCTGTCTTCGTTTTTTTTTTTCGCGGTGCATGATATACACCCGCGTGTAAATTTTCAGCTGCGCAATTGAAAAGAGTACAAGGATGCGATCACGACTCCAGTTATGTCACATACACCAGTATATTCCGCGTCCCTCGCATCGAGGTATGAGGATGTTGTTCTGCTCCGCCGGGTTAGTCTACTTTTTTCATTCTCTCGTGTAATCCGATTTAACATTGCAACTTTTGCTATTTGAGCAATGATGATGATCGCGGTATAATATGTGCAGAAATATCCTGTTGTTTGATCTTGCAACAAGCTTTTAAGTATTGGTGTATAGCTGTGTGTTTTCTTTAATACCTTTCGATTAGATTTTAAACATTTATTTAAGCTGTTGACGCTAATTATTATATATATCTATATTTTTCAAAACTACGTGATTTTACCGAATATCACTATTTAATTCAAAAGCCGTTTGTTATTGATATTTGAGATTTTTCAATGAATTGTATTTGTAGCTATTCTACCGGCCTCTACATTGTTTACACTTTACTTCAGTAAAATTATCGAATATCAAATTGCCCAGAGTCAATTAAAATAGTCTTGCAATTTGATGCGATACCTGAACCGCCTGAAGCCTTTCAACGACGAACGGAGTCTCTCGATCCCCGGCAATTATCTAATGAGTGCACTAATAACCGATCTTGCCGATTGATTTTTGCAAAATTACACCGCGCTCGCTCCTTTGGAAATTGCGAGCCTCGTATAGCAGAAACATGCACACTTCTCTTTCTTTTTCTCTTTCTCTCCCTTTCTCTCTCGCTATCTATCTGATTTTTTGCCGCAAAAGGAAGACGGGCAACTCATAGCTCGGCCGCCTCCTCGCGCACACACTCGCCAATTATAATAAGCCGAGGGGCCGGAGAAGCACGCGAAGAAAGAGAGAGAGAGAGAGAGAGAGAGCAAAAGGCCCAGCAAAAGGCGATATTATCGCGCACTTGGATCGTCGATCGGTCGACGTGCTATTAAAGGTGTATACACGACGGCTGGGGGGCATGTGCGCCGCGTGACCGGGATCCGCGAGAAAAAGCCCGAGCGCCAAGAGGTGGACTCGATCTGCTCGCCCCGGCGCCAGAGAACCAGCTCGACAGAGCAGGCCAGCGCCAAGCTTTTCGAAAGGCCGCGCGCCGCGCTTGGACGCGCTTGCGCAATCTTATAATCTTATATACCTACAAGCGCCCGGCCGCGCAGCCGACGAACTGTCTAATTTCGTCCGATCGCTGTATTTTTTTCCTTTATTTCATCTGCTTTTTTCCAACTCTTTGTTGCTAAACAATGTAGTACTCGCTAAAAAATTTCTCATTTTCACGAGATTTTAGCAGCTTTCTTGGCATTAATACTAAGAATTTCTAAGCATTAAGACTTCTTGTGTTTCTTAAAGATTTGTTAAAACTTTTTGAGGTCGCACGAGATTTCTTCTGATTTCTAGTGATATCTTGCGATTTCTTATGTTTTCTTCCTCTAAACCTTTTGGAATTTAACGAAGCTATGCAGGCGAATAAAGAAAAGAAATAATATATCCTTGCTGATGCTTACATCGGTTTCGAACACAGCGTTAAAAAAAGTGCAAAAACAAATTGTACAAAAGCTTAAAACATTGTATAAAAAAATTGTTATCTGTTTCTCGTAGAGCTGATTCACCTTTTTATGATCTTCTGTTTTTTAACAGCAAATATTTTAAAAAATTGAATTGTACGATAGAGTGCTCCACGGATAATGGATATAATCGATCAGTGTAAAAATCTCTGCGTTAACTAAAAATAAATAAATATAAATTATTCAATAATCAGATAAATGCGCTGATTGATAATAAAGCGAGAAAGACTAAAACATTTTTTTCCAACGCTGACGACTTTTTAATTTTCATGACTATATATTCTATATCCATTAAATTTTTCGCATTCTCCAGTTTATTAATTCCTTTTTTCTGTAGAGATACTCGATAGCTACCTGTGTTGCTTGTCGCGCTTCTCTTTTTCCCGCAAGCATGATAGCTAAACAATTTATTATGCATAAAAAGAAAGACTGAAAGATGGCGCCTGCTGGACAAAACTTTAATTCTTTTCTTTTTACACGGGCAAAGCTTCGAAGATTCTTTACAAGAATGAATGTTTTTAAAAAAAAATAATCGATTGAGTTATTCACGCCGTAAATCTTGGCGTCTTTTCATTCTGTCTAATAAAATTATACGACTAACTTGCCAATCAATTTTATCTTACTAGGGATAAAATTATTTCCTTTACGTTTTTAAAAAACAGTAACTTTCATTCTTACATGTTGAACGAAAATTCATTTTATCATTCTTTTATTTATGAATTAATCTGATATTATTAAAGTTACAAATTTTACGTTATAATACGCCAATTAGCTCTTTTTATCTTTCGACCATCTCACGTTAACACGAGTTTAAAAAGTTAATTCGATTACCAACTTTTAAATTGTCCGTCAAGAAAAAAAAGGGAAGGAGACACGCTAAGAGGCATTAAAATAAATTCAAGTCTTAAATGTCAAAAAAGCATTAAGTACGCTTCAAATTAAGCAAAGGAAAATCGAATGTGTAATATGGCGTCCCTATACCAATATACCGAGCGGGAAACGAGCGTAGCGTAAATATTCATTAAGCCGGACGCGCAAACAAATCCCTCAAAAATCTCCTGGAAAGGAATAGGCACAGAAATGTCTGCCGTCGATCCGGAACGCGCTTTAGTAGCCGATAAAATTTTACGACCTGCGATGTCGAGCGTCGACGGGAAATCAGGTGGATAGGGGTCGGGGAGAGGGGCGCCGGGCCAGCAAACGCGGGAAAACAATATTAGCAAACAATCCGAAGGCGAAATGCCGATACGATCGACCGGTCCTCTTTTGTAATTGCTATTCGGCCGGCGACGGCGAGTATCGGCAGCTCTCGTGCACACGGCCGACTGCGTTTCTTCGGCTGGTGCGAGCCTTCCTTTCTTTTCTCCTCACTTTTTTTTCGCGTACACCACCGCCGCGTGTCGATATAAAGGCAATTTGCCTTTTTCGCATCGCCATATCGGAGTCGGGCCGAAAGTCCGTTACGCAGATGTACGTGCGGAATGAAGTTTGCTTATCTCTTCATAATCGACGCGCACGCTGGCTTAATAAAGTTCGCGCTGTCGCTTTTGCAAATAAAAGTCCGCTTCTTTTTTCGGGGAAAGGAGATTGAGATTTTTGAAGAAGAAGAAGAATTAACTGTAGTTTCTGCGATAAGAACATTGTGATTTTTTTAGTAAATTCACCTCAAGTACACTAAAACAAATTTTATAAATATTACATATTTTTTTACTGTATAAGAACTTTTATTTATTTGTTTATTTATCAATATTAAACGGACGTAAACTTGTATAAAAAATATCTATTTATGCATTTCTTAAGCGCACAGCAATCTTTTTATTAACAAATGTAGACTATGCTTTCTAGAAAAAGTCGAACGTTATGAGAAAGCATTCGTATATAATACACTTTTTCAGCTAATGACCAATTTCCCGTAAGTAGTATGTTAGCATGTCGAAATTAAATTTTTCTCCTAATTTTTTCGATAATTTTCATGTAGTTTTGACGAGTGTTTTAATGTGGATTAGGAGAGCGAAATAAGTTGCATTAAAAACAATCGCGTTGGATAATGTTCGAGTTTGTCAAAGCTGAAAATCTTAATTCTGTAAAATATAGAATTTTCCTAATAATTATTTTTTCTTCCGTAATATAAGCTACTTCTCTAAATATATGCAAGATTAAATATAAATTTTAATTTTTTCTGTAAACGTTATAAAATTCTGAAACTACTTTCTGAAAAGTACGGTGGAATTTTTAAGAATTGGTATTCATTCTTTCATAATAAACTTGGAGTTTAATCTACATTTGCTCTCATAATTTATTGCTTAACTTTAGATAAAAATAAAAAAGTGAATAAATAAATAAAATAAAATGCAATTTTGTAAATAAATTCTTCATATCGACTCAAATTTAAAAATGCGCAACAAGCTTTCTTAAACAACATATTTTCACGAATAAAATATTACGCGCTTCAGAATAGAATTTCCTCAATTTTACTAGAATGTTTAGTTTAATCGTTCATTTGACGAAAATAATTGTCTCGAAGCACTTTAGTCGAGTTATCTCATGAAACTATTAGTTTTTCTCAGAGACTCGACATTTGCTTTTACGCGCGTTTGAGCAACAAAAAGTACTCTCTCGTATCGCGCGCCGTCGAGGCTAATCGGATGCAAAGGCGGCCGATCGAAATTCCGTGCCGTCGTTCCGATAATTGTACTCGGAATCGGAGCAAGTGCACCGAGTGAATTTAATCCGAATGGTCATTTCGCTCGAATTCACGTGCATTGTGCAAGCAGCGGAGTAGATCCGGCCAGGTTCGCGCCCCGGCCCAATCGGTATTCCGCTCTTTTTTCTTTATTTTTCTCATCTTTTTAAAACTCGCTTCTCGCACTTCTTTTTAAGAGTCGCGGGTCTCCAAGGCAGGGGCAGCGGGGGATCGACTTTTTCTTTCGCAGGCGTCACTCGCGCGCCGAGGCAGATAAGCTCCGAGCGATATGCGCCTCTCGTCGACTCGGTGTTCCTTGACCGTCGCTTCTTTTTCTTATTTCTTTCGCGCGATTTCCGCCTTGGCCGAGCTCCCGCTGTGCGTATGTCTTTTTTATGTCGCATTGTTATCATTTTTCCGCAGCTCGTGCACTTTATGTACATTTCTCTCCCTTTTTTCGCAATAACTATAATAGCGCTCTTTGTCGATTGATCGCGCTTCGTTCCGCAGTGAATAGTTTATTTATTAAATTGATTTCTATGGAATCGTAACATTCTCGGAGATTAATTATCGCGCTTGAAAAAAGCAATAGCTACTTATTCACTTTGTTGGAAACATGTCGAAATATTTTTACGCGCATAATGAGCACGATTTTACTTCGCATTGCTTAGCGCGGGTGTTAAAAAAAGACGCGATTCATATTGCTGAATAATGATACTGCATATCCATTCGATACATCAAGGATTTTTTCATCGGCCAGGACAAAGAGCGGAAATTCCAGTATCCTTAATTAATCAATCGCTCGATTAAATCACCGTCAACCTCGTCTACTTTCATTTTAATAAATAATATCATAATTTTTACTTTTTTTAGTCTCTATTAAAGTGATGAAACTTTACAAACGGATACACTATTTGCAGTAAATTAGAGTAGTAATATACAAGAGTGTTCTGATAATGCATTTCATGTATTTGTAAAAACTCTTCGGTCGTTGAATGTAGAATAAAGGAAGAAGAATTCTATAATAGCTACTACCTCGAAAAGTGTGCAGTGAAGCTAATATTAATAAATTTAAATTTCACCTAAATTTGAAACGTTGAAAAGATTTGGCAGCAAAACTTTTGACTAAGGGCGGAAAGGGAAGTGACGAGTGGTTAAGGCATGCAGGCGTTTTCCTCCGGTCCTCTCACTTCGCTCGCGGCACATAGTCCTCCGCAGCCGGCGCCCGGCCTCTCGAGCGCCTGTCGCTTTATAAACACCTTTTCACGTGACCGATTGAGCTATACGGGAGGCTCGGGTGTCCTTGCGGAGCTTCTGGCCGAATCCAAAGATTTCGGCGACTTCCGTTTCCACCGAGCCGAGTTGAGCCTGTGGAATGGCGCCTTCTTTTTCTTTCATTATTTAGCAAAATCTAAGGGAAAACATAAAATTACTATTTTCTAAGATTTTATATACTTCGTAAGACAAAATTTCATTTATAAATATGCAGATTAGAAGAATTTATATCTATGTAGAAATTAATATATTTTTAGGAATAAGAATAAGAATTAGTGAAATTGCTTGTAAAGCAGTAAAACTTATTTAATTATTGAATTATAGAAGGCCATTTCTATGCTACAACATTTGAATCGCTGCATTTATGCGTCTTGGCAGCATTGGGAATTGTATTAAGGCCAGAATTTCATGGCTAATTAAAATGCATAGTTTTAATGAGCAAGCGATGAAAATAATGCCACTTATTGGCCGGAATTTTTAAGAGACCGCAAATTTAGCGCACTTAATGACTGCTACTTTAGAGCACGTACGCTCACTCGCCGTATTGGAAAAAATAATTTTCTTTTACAACTTGATGTTTATTATTTAATTTACAGTTTCTTAAATTGCAATGCCCTAATAAAAATGCGAAAATAACTTCTACCTCTATGTTCTCATCTTTGTAGACTAATAAATAAGTAATTTATATAGATCAGCAGAGAAAATCAGATAAAATATCACTTATACAGCAGTCTTGCGTTCTGCAAGAATTCAATTAACTGCTTCGTTTAAACATAGTATATAAGAAAAAATCGCAGAAAGACTAAGACGCGTCAATGACCGATACCAGGAACAATCGCACTGGCGCTGTCCACCTGCTCAGCCACGGAGCACGACAAGCGGCCACATTCAGCATCTCTCTATTTATCTATCTGTTTTTTTTCTCTCCTTCCCTCCTTGTCGCGGCCGACTCCCCTTCACCGGTGCGCCTTGCCGACGAGCGACTTTCAATTTTAAGGCTGGCGCGAGCGAGAGCTACCGAGTCGACATAGCGGCCCCATGGACACGCGACTCTCGCGCAAAGCGCCAATCACTAACTTTATCACTACAGATATAATTATACCCATAAGTTGTCCGATTTCTGTAGGACAGTCAGTATTTATAATTAGTCAATGATACCCCTGCTTGTTTTCGGAGCCACCGCGAGGCCAACGGTCGATGCTGCGGCGTCTGGACTCTCAGATAAAAAGTTGCCATAGCGAATTTACACGTTACGATAATTCGTTCGCATATCGAACAAGTGAACGATTTATCGCGTAGAATTCTTAGTCTATATTCCCTTCTTCCATGGGAATTTTACTCCACAAGTATAGTACTTTTTATGTGAGAGTTCAGTCTGCGGTAATGTACCCGGACAGATACTAATTTGTAAAATACTTTTTTCTCAATGCATGAAAAATAAAAACAGTAATACAGTACAGTGACTTACACGTATAAATATCTTTCATCAAAAAAGCCCCTTACTTTTTTATTAGCTAATTTCATCATTTAAGTTTCAATTTAAATTACAGCTTTTTATTATTTTACGGAAATCTTAACATTTCATTATTAAGCATCAAATAGTTCGGTAGCGGTGACTATGTCATTTAAAATTTTAGCAATGACAATCATTAAAATTAGTACATTTTTTTAAATCATTATTTTAGAGTTTATGTTCACTAACGGTCAAAATAGTTTTTCAGGAATCCACCTTACTGCACATAAAATATAAAAATATTTATACAATAAATTTTACTTTATACTATAAAAAGTTATAGTAAATACTTTTAGTACTTTACTATAAATTGTACGCTACTTTTTTCGATTTTTCAAATTAATCCTTACTTTAACGAAGGCTTTATAGTGCAGCGATTAAAAGAAGCAGTCGATCGTCAAATCTTCATATTTATATCTTAATTATGTTTACTTAACTTTAACTTGTAAAATAAATTATAGAGTCAGAATAAGGAAGAAATAAGTACTGATATAAAGAATGTAAAGCGTGTTTAAAAATCTAATAAAAAGTAGTTGAGACAGGTTGAACAAGTTGTATTTTTAATGTCTCAACTGACACTCAAAACAAAATCCTTGTAATTAAATTTATCTTGTGTATATGCTTATTATTTCTTACTCAATATGCAGTTACCTCGTTTATCGACATATTAAAACGATAAGAGACAAAAATGATATAAGTAGAAGTTATAACACCAGTGATTGTCAATATCATGCCAATACAACTTTTTTTAAGTGTCCACAATTCCACATAAATATTTACTTTATTGATTATCTATGATATTTAAAATCGATTATTCGTCTCTGGTAGAAAAGTTAGCTTCCGAGTTAGCTTGCTTAATAACAGTAACCTAAAATCGGTAACTAAAAATAAGCTTCACATTAACGGATTTTAAGCTACTAATAAGCTTACGGTGCGACTAGGCTATTAAACAATATAAATAACAACCTTTGTCTTAATAATATGTCTAAAATTGAATTATGCAAGAAAATATTATTTACTAATTGGAAGTTTATTTCAATCCTTAAAAATAAATATAAAATTATTTATGTTGCCTAATATGAGAATTGTTATGAGAGGTTGTGTTTATGAGGTTAGATACTAATGTTCTATACAGTCGAATGTACATGTATAGGTGTATAGAGTAAAAGCGTCTGGTCAGCCTGCACGAGTCTCCAAGACTTCAATCTAATGCATTTTTAGGTTAAGGTTTACACCGTTTAAAAATAAAAAAATATATATTAACTTATTATGAAATTGCACTTTATAAAAATCTACGTTATTTATTTGTAATAATAATTTTTTTATGCGTATTCTCATAATAAATAGTAATAATAACCTCAAATAATATCTTTACATCAATCTGAAGCTTATGCGGAGCTACCGTACGCTTAAAAACGCTAGCGCCAGTAGCTATGCATAAGCTAAGCTGCAACAATTAGCTAATTATTAGCTAAAAATTAGATAAGTTTTCTACCAGGGATTCGATCCAACAAAATGCAGTATTCTCTTAAAGAATAGATTACTGCAAAGAAGTAATTGAATTTGGTTAATGCTGGGTATGAAAAAATTGATTCAATAGCACCAACATTGAAATCGCTTCAGTTTCAATTTTACAATTCTACTTGTAATATCATCAGAGAATTCATTTAAATAGAGATTACTGTACATCGACTAAACTAAATTTTGTTAAAAACTGAACTTTAGATTTTATTTTTCAATAACTTAGAAAATGAATGAAAATGAGAAAGCTGAGCAAGCAAAGCACAACTGTTTTCGCTAGCATTTAATTAAGTATGATTGAATTGGTTAATGTTGGGTATTAAAAATTTGATTAAAATGAAAATAAGCTTTAAATCACTCCTCGAAAAGAGAAGCGCGCTATTTTGCAAAAATGCAGACTAATCGATAAGAGTCTTGACTCGATGCAGTAGCCAAGACATAAAATTGCCCTTCCCAAGCAAAATCACGAGCGGTGCTAATTTCCATTAAGTTTTCATCAAAGATAAGAAAGAAATTGCACGAGCGAATTATGCGGCGCGCGGGCGCGAAATGCGCTTTCGAATGCAGATAATGCGCGCGCCGCTCCGGCTCCTCGCGGAATGCAAACAGACCATTATTTCAGCGCCAGAATTTGCCCCCTCCCTGTTCCCCTCTAATCCTTTTAATGCCCTCGAGATAAATGCTCTCCGCGAGATTAATACCGTTCTCCTCTCCTCCGTACATCCCGGTATACCTGCCGCCGCCGCTCCTCTTTCCGCGCGCGCCTCGCTTTCACTGTGTATTCCCTTTCTTTCTCGCTTTTATTCCGTGTCACTTGCATTCCTTTTCCTCTTTCTCGCTTTATTCCTCCAATAACACTTTCTACCTCTCCTTCTCTCTTTCTCTCCTTTTCTAGCGCGTGTCCTACGATATCCTTACTCGCGGATACTTTACATTCCTTCCGAGCTTGATTTACGATTGCTGCACGTGCTCTTCCGACATCCTTATTTTTTGCTTATTTTATTACCGAGACGTGGCCAATTGAAAATCCTTATTTTACACCGAGCAAACAGATTCCTTTTTTCGTCATATCCCATGCAAAAGTGTTCAGTTACGTTTTTCTTAAAGAATTTTTATTATTATTTTTCTTTAGAATCATTGATCCCTCCTCACATGGAATTTATATCTTATGGAAATCTATAGTTTTAAAAGCACATTATTATTTTACATAATAAATTATAAAGCTTTGTTCTTCACATACCGAATATACTATTATTAAAACAGCTTATGCCAAATTTATGCTTACAAAATCTAGTGCTTTTTCTGTTTGGCTTTTTGCGGTGAGATCAATGTTTTTAATTTTGGCGCCATTTCTTTAAAGTAATAATATTAATAATCGCCATAACCATAATATAATTTTATAATTTTAAACTACTTAAAAAATTAGGCAACCAATTACGTGTTCTTTTTCAAAAGATTTTTTAAATTTTAAGATGAAATACTCACGTTTTTACCTTCGTACACGATTTTTTAAGGAAAAACACTTATATTTATTGTAAAAATCAATTACCTATTCATTTTGGCATGAATAATTACATATGTAAACTTTATCCCAGCGATATGTAGTTCGTTTATATTAACGTTTGCCCTTTTATTTTTCAGGCATCTCCGATGCAACTATCAGTGGACAGGTGACGCGTGAAACGCAAGGATCGACGTCGAGACTGAACCTTGGTAAAGCCACACAAGCGAAAGCGGATTGTCGAAAGCTCTCATTAGTCAAGGATGTCGCACATTGGCAGACGTCAGCGCTGGAGCTGCGCCCCGTGGGTGCTGTGTCTCGCGATTTTCGTCATCTTATCCACCAGTGGATTCTGCAGATCCATCGGTGACACCTCGGCCCCCGGTGGGTTCCCCTCCTCGCCTTCGTCGTCGTCCCCGCGTAAAACGCTGGATCAGGAGATCGGTTCGCCCTCCGAGCTGGCCTGGCAGGCCTGGCTGCTGGTAGAGAACAAAGGGGGCGGACAAGGTTCCGCCCTCGACTCGTCGAACATTCTCCGCAGAATCACGCCCAAAAGTATTTTCATCGCCCCGGAGCTCACCTCGTGTCCAACTGGATTCTCCTCGGACGGCAAGTCGGGCTGCAAACGCGAGCCGATAGACTTTAACGAGGATGCTCAGAAGATTTTCCTGCTGAAGCGCCTGAACGCTCTCTATGGGAAAGGCGGGAGTAATCGCAAAAAGCCCGAACCCAGTGGACCTCTGCAAATCAACATCCCAATCTCGCTGCCTGCAAAAGGGAGTCCGCCAGAAGGTCAGCAACCCCTGCAGCCGGAACAGCAGACACCATCGCAATCGTCACAAGCACCACCATCGCCGCAGGAAATGCCACAGTCACCAACGCTCAATAAAGATCTGAGCGGATCAGTGGATCGACTGGCTATTCCAGTGGTGATATCGCAGCATGTTCCTTTGAACGATAACAGTAAGAGTCAAGATACCGTAGCTGTCGTCATCTACAATGTCGCTAATGACACTAAGAAGGAAGAGAAGTCGTCTGATGAAGGACAGAAGACGTCATTCTTTTTAGGTACTACCAACACCTCTGGTACTAAAAAAGATCGACCGCAGAGCAGTCAGGTTGTTCCCGTAGCTGAAATCGTCGATGAGATGAACGAAACTTTCTCTGGAGTTGTGGATTACAAGATACCGTTAAGCTTGAAGACAGTATTTAATGCAACGGGATTTCCAGAGAAGAAGGGCACATCGGATTCATCGGAGGATATGTCACCAACGATGGTCTTACTTTTGTCGCCGACGAAGATCCCTTTTACAACGATAACGCAACAAGAACCTGAACCATCGAAGACGTTCGACTATTCGCAATCATCACAAAATCGAGAGACCGAGCAAATCGATAGCACCACAATCCAAACGACGGAGCAAGAAACCAAATCTGATATGGACACAACCATACAAACTGTAGCTCCCTTGGGCTCGCAGAAGCTTGTAGAACCAGTAGTCAGTACCATCAAGAGTACTGACAGATTTCCGGACAAATCCTATGTTCAAGACGAGACGATATATGCCGATGAGGAGTCCCAGACGGAGGCTGAGTCCGAAGATCATGAAGACTACGAGGAAACGACAGACGAAACTGATCAGGATGACTTCGCTGATAGCGAGGATGAGATCCTGAAACCCGGTGAAGCTGGAATGACGATACCATCAAAAAATCGTGATCTTGTGAAAATGAAGAATCAGAAACATCACTTGTCTACGGTACCTGATGTAGAAGATCCTACGTCGACGACGATTACGGAAGTTACTACGATGCCAGCGTTTACAACGATTAATTTGCAAGATGCATTCGATGCCAGTGATAGCACGGTTAAGACCGATGCTACTGACTCCACGAAGGAGACGATAATGACCACCGAAACCACCGAAGTTCCCAGTACTATTATGACCACTGAACCTAGTACAGAGGAGACGACGTTGTACACGACGAAGATGGTAAGAAGCGAAAGTTGGATGAGAACTACTACTCGAAGAACTCCGACGACGGTCCCTGTAACGACTACCATCGATGACAGAGAGAAAACTGAGTCCCAAGGATTTTTCGAAACGGAGAGAGATCTCGTGACCGAACCAGAGGTCATATTCTCCACACAAGGGAGTCATGGCACGTCAAGCACATTGGGCAGAAAAAAACCGGCTAAAGTCGTACAAGTTCCTTACACGATCGCTGATTTCGAGGAGATTGTCACCAGGACAGAGCGGCCAGCCGTTCTGGACTACCATCGCCGAGACCACATCGATCAGTTTCGCCAAAGACCATCTCTAACCGTGAACGACGAGCCCGTCATATTCAAGAATGAAGACAGTCTCCCATCAGAATTCAGGGACCAGCTAGCGGATTCTTCGAGGCCATCGACCTCCGACTACCGGGGCATTCCAGTGGGCCACATCAACGACGAGTCCTCCACCTACGTCAGGTTCCCCGAACACCTATCCGACGTCCGTTCCCAGTTGGGCGGTTACGTCAGGTTCCCCTCGGACGAGGTCAACAGCATCCATAACCAGGATAACTTCAAGGAACATCTACTGTCGGCCTACCGCACCAGGGAGGATTACGTCGGCAACGTTTCGCCGACGAGCACCAAAAGCAGCGTACCCGCCAGACAGAAGTCTGCCTCGTCCCACTGGCGCATACCACCGCCCGGCGTGCGGACGGACCGCCAGCAACAGCAGCAGCTACACCAGCAGCTCCAGGCGGCCTCTAGCGGCCAGCGACAGCAGAAGCAGAAACCGATGCTTCTGCGCTTTTGGGCACGAATGCCGCTCGTCCGGGATCTAAGCTTCTACCCCACCACGAGTCACGGCTCCCACAACGAACCAATCGGGGGCCCGGAGGGCCAGCAGCGCCGCGGCGGAGGACGCGCCCCATCGGCTCCCCAAGCTCGCCGCGCCGGCCACTACAAGGAGATGTCCTCGCACGAGGTCAACAGGCTACTCGCCCAGCAGCTCGGTCAGCCAGCCATCGGCGGCTAAGACCCGGCGTCGCTCGAGCACTCGCGGCCCTCTCCCCAGGGAACGGGGAGAGATGCGACTTTTTTCTCTCTCAGCGCAGAACAGTGCCAAATAAGAAGCGTGCGGCGAAGGGACGCCGCCATTTTTTTCCGGCTCTTCGCGAGGAAACGAATCGAAACGACGAAAAAAATAGAAAAAACCTGAAGGAACAAGCCACCGGGGAAGGAGTCTCAGCGTGTCGGTAGACTGTTCTGGAGGCTCGTCGCCGAAACGACGCGGCGCTAGCGGAGACGCGAAGTTACCTCGCTGTTGCGCTCGACGAAGTAATAAACGAGTGGATTAAACGTCCTTCGCACGTGTTATCTGGTCGACAGATAATTTTTTACTCGAGAACTACTTAAGCGATATAGCCGCTATAACCTTTTCGAATCCTCGTCAGTGATTTAATATAGCCAAGTCAAGAGGGAGCTGCGTCAATTTTCCGCAAATTGAGAACCAAGCATCTCTTCTTCTACTACTACTACTATTACTACTACTACTACTACTACTACGACTACTACTACTACTACTTTCCTTTACTCCTTTTGTTTAACGATAAAAGCCGCGCAAAGGCACCTGTTTGTTTTTACCTTAAACGAAAGATGGAAAACTACCCAAGCAGTGAAGGAAGCGCTGCTGTCCGTTGAGGGCAACAACGCGCCGTATCCTTGCTCTCTCGCGCGCGTCGATCATTTCGCAGTTCCATTAGCCTACCTTTTTTCTCCTCGGCGAAGGAAAGAAGAGGAAAGGGGGAGGAGGGGGTAGGGAGGGATACACCTCCTCTCATCTGCTTTTTCTCTCGCGAGTCTCGACCTTCATTGAAGTGGACCGGTTCCCTCTGTCCCTCCGGCGCGGCTCGCGGCTTCCCCACCCGATGGCTCGGCCGATCGCTGGTCCGGCCGATTAGGCGAGCGTTTCTAAGCGCGCCGATGGAGAAAGCGCGAGGAAAGTGTCCCGCTGCCGGGCACGCGTTGCACAATAGCCGGAGCGGCCCGGGAGTCGAGGGAATGCGGATGCGCGTCCTTCCCGCGCCAAGGAAGAGCCGAGCGCGTTACTTTGTCCGAGCGTACCTTTTCTTATTTTTTATCTTTTTTGCATGGCTTTCGTCGGCGCGCCGGGGGAAGGGGAACTCGGCCGAAATTCCGTGGGGGAATTTGGCGACGGGCACGAGACTCCTACTCCTCTCTCTCGCTACTTTTCCAGGAGGTCACCCGATTCGCGCGCCTGCGGAGAGTCTCCAAAGATGTCGAATGTCGCAAGCTTCCATTTAAAGGTGAATATAGGCGAGGTGATCGCTTCGTCCGAGTAAAGGATCTTTCGCTCAGGCGATAAGCAGACAACTTTTTCTTATCAATTCTAGTTTCTCCCAATATTCGTCTTTAAATGAGATTCGGAGGCACAATTTTTGCTGGAATAATGGATCGCGTTCGGTTTCCACGCGGAAATCGAGCCGATCGATCCTCGACTGAGTTGCCGATTTCGATTGGATCCTCACGAATCTTGATGAAGAGTCGTCCGCAGGCTCGTCGGATCAGTGTGTTCTTCTAATTGAAGAATTCACGAGAGCGCGATTCGAATGGACAGTTACGCATAGCGACACCGTTGCTTTCGGTGAAAATAGCAATCGCCGGTTTAATCGAGAAATTCTGAAACGACCGCAGAAAATGAATCCAGCATCAAGCCCCTTTTCGATGAAAAAATTGCGTATATTTAATAGCTGCTAGAAAAATAGCACATACTTGAAGGAAAAATAATTATACATCTAAAATTGTTTTCTCGAATGTACGCGTTTTACGCTGGACTGTTTTATCGAATATGCGAAATCTAAATGTCGGCAGGCAGGAGCTCTAATAATTTCTATCCGAATTTGTGCACTGCGTATGCCAACGAATTGACCACAAGCACCGTTGAATTTTTTTTCGACAATTTAAAATGAAGTGAAATCTCGTTAAACAACAGACTTTTGCACTGAATATAACGTTCGATGTTGTTTATTAGTCGCTTCTCTCGACGACTAAACACTTCGTTTATTTATTAATTTTTTTCACAATACATTTAGGACTTGAGGGAAGCAGTGAAAAGTAAAGCAACGTCGTTTTTTTCTTAAAATTAAATAAACACTCCCCGCGCCTGTTTTGTATGTAAACGGACCGCTTAATGTCCAGCGTCGTTTTTCTACTCTTCGTGCGCCACTACGTGCGAGCGAATCGTCGTTCTTCCGAATTGTAATATATATTTAATTAACCTAATGTACGCAGCATGAAGCATTCATTAATAATAAAAAAAGTAAAAGAAAAAAGAAGTCATATCGTTGTTGTGTGGTAACATCGAAATACCGTTACTCATCGTATATAGAAACTCGACTACTCGTATGTGTTTGTTTCCCGTACTGCCCCTCCTCCCTCTGCAATGACGAGGGGAAAAATTGTTGTCTTATTAAACGTGTAGAATTACGAAAGGATACGGTGAAGATGCCAACTTTGAAATTAGTCAAACTACGTATTATAGCGTCTAACTCATCTCTTTTCTCATCTTCTTTTTTTACAAAACTTTCGCGTAATGAATTATTAAAAAACTAATGATAGATAAATAAAGGATACTCAAGAGGAAAGGAGGCGCAGCGTCGACCGGCGAGACACCCGGTCTATCCGTTTTTGTTATAAGCGTAACGCAGAAAGCATTTAATAAACTGTTGTTAAGTAGAGATGTAGAATTGTGCGGAGACTATTTAAGCGAACCTGACGGAGGGAAGGCGAAAATCAAACGTTTCGCGCGCGAAATCGAGAAGCTGCGAGGGCGCTGCGCGCGGCCAATATATGCTCGAGCTTTCTTCCTTTTTATGAAAAAAAAAAAAATGCGGAGACAACGGAGGAATACTTATAACCGGAAATTCTGAACACTGTCTTTCTCTCTGTCTCTCGCTTTCTGAAGAGTGAACCAATTGTGGGCCATGCAATTTATTTTTTTCTCTCGAAATCCGTTTTTCTTATACTTGTGATAAATAAGCGGAGAAAAAGTATTAATCTGCAAAAAATTGCAATGCATAATTTTAGTGTCCTTGCTGCCTGGCGTTAATTGCGAAAATGACAGTAGTTCTTTAAAGAATTTAACAGAGTGATATAAAAAAATTTGTTTATTTTTCTTTACATTTTAAAAGAAAACTTAATAATAAGTTTTAGAAGAAACTGCTTACTACCTGCTTTTTAAAAAAAAGTCTACGAAAAAAATTATGCAGTGGAATTTTCGGCAGAGAATTTGTCTTCGCCTGTTAACTGAGCAATACATAATCATGTCTACGTTTAAGTTGCGATGCGCGACTCACCGGTTAATTTTTTCTTCTTTACTGCTTCGATTAATTGTACATATTTTATTTTGATTTTCGCCGAATAACCGTAGTGCAATTGATCCGCGATGACGAACGGTGATTATTTAATTTATGATGAACGAATAAAGAGTGGCCGATAGTTGGAGCACTTTGCCCTCTCCACACCCACGTTTTAGGATCGCCAAGCGCGAACTTTCGAATAAAGAAAATGCAAAAATGAAAAAATCCAAGAAACACAGCTCCAACGATGATCTCTATAAAATGAAAATGAAAACAGTTGGAAGCTTGTTTAAGCGACGTTAAAAATTTGACAGTGGGTGTAGAAGGAGCACTGCGGGCTTTGGCGAGAAAAATCAGTATATGCAAAACGCACACACACGAGCGAGAGGCGAGATTATTTAATAATTGACATTGCGGCCAGTAACGTGTACTCTGCATCTCTTTATATTCATTTTCTTCTCGATGTGCTGTGTAATGTCTCAACGTATGAATGTCAATTTCGTGTAAATATTAATTAATTTTATTGTAATACCAATAGAAAGTGAAAGCATAAACGTAAATTTGTATATAAACAGCGTAACGATATAAGTGTTAACTCTATCGTAAAGATGTATTAAATGTAACTGTATTAAACAACTATTGTATTATTTATAGTAAAATATATATTGATGTATATTGCGTAAATTGTGCGTTTCTTTCATTTTTTATGTATCCCAACAAGTACCTGACTTTCTTCTTTTTCAATTGCATTTCTTATACTTCTAAATCTTTATATTTTGATTGGTGAAATTTGAATAATCGAAAAAAATTACGAAATTTAAAAAAAACAATTGTATTTACAATAAACGATATTTACAAAAATAGAGATTTAACGATTTGTGACTGTCTGTGTTTTAAGTCCCTTGAATCCACGCGCAAGAATAAACTTTTCAGACGACTCGTCTCTTGTAGCTTGAGGTCTTACTATTTTAACGTGCCTATAAAACCTTGCAATATCCTGTTCCAGTTTTGGCGACATATGTCCATCCCACACTTTGGTAATAAAAGTCCCCTCATAGGCTGTGACTCGAAGGGCAAACTTTAAAGCCGAATAAGCCAGCTTAATGATGTTTTCATGATCAAGTTCTTTCAGGCCTGAAGCATTTGGTGCCATATCCGACATAACTATATCTGCATATTTTCCATTTAATGAATCCATTAATATTTTCTGAGCATTGTCTGTTGTAAAATCTAAATTTCCAAAAATGGTTGATCCTTTTATATGGTGCATCGGTAGCCTATCGATAGCAACAACCATTCCTCTTTGTTCGTCAAGGTTGTTTTCGTTGGCATTAGTTAACTGAGTGGCAACTTGGGTCCAACTACCTGGAGCTGCTCCGCAATCTACTACATTCATACCTGGACCTAAGATTTGAAATTTTTCATTTATTTCAATGAGTTTGAAAGCACTGCGGCACCTGTAATTCAGTTGCTTTGCCTTTTCTACATAAGGATCCTTCAATTGGCGTACAATCCATTGTTGAGAACTATATTTTTTATTTTTTAAATTAGTTGCTTTTTCCCGAAATAAGGTACAAAATGTGTGAAATTTTCTTGAAGTCATTTGTAAATTTCCCAAATCACCTGCAATTTCATTGTAGTTTTTATAAAAGTTAACCTTAAAAACTTTGAACAGAAGATTAAATACGTACCGTCCGACGAAGAATCCTTTTTAAATTGATTATTTCACTTCCTTTACAAGAAATTGTCATTGAAATTGATGAAAGTAAATGATTAATTGTTATCAGACATTTTCCTGAGTTATTTAAATTCTTCATGTGCACTTTTCTACTTCAGGCTGAGTACATATATATAAAATAGTAGGCTGCTATATTTACTCGCGATCAATCACAGATAAAGTAGTTTTCTACAGCATCTACTGTTGGCAACAGTAATCCTCTGGGTAATTTTCAGTTTAATTCATAAAATGAATATCAGATGGATCTTCGGCTGTCCAACATCAACCGGCAAATAAGAATCTTCAAGCCTCTTTTCAATTTAACATATAATTTTTATTTTTCTAATATTTAATTCAGGTATAATACTCCGCAACACTAGTTCAATAATTAAAAAAAGAATTCATAAAGTAGATAAAATTAAAAAGAATGTACAAATAAAGTAAAACAAAATAAAATAAGAAATCTGCTTTCGTCGATTTTTTTTTCATTTTGAATACTTTAAGAATACTTTACGAAAGTAAACGCGGACGTTCAAATTAATATAAAGTTATCAGTAAGAATCCCTTTGACAGCCTTCTGAAAAAATATTCATTTAATGTTTTATTAAAATTTCTCGATTTCTTTTTCGTAAGTTTTTAATGTAATGCGGACAGTTTTCCATACATTTTAAATAGCTGTGATGTTCTCCGTAACTGCAACGACTGAACTTATACTTAATTTAAAAACTGTTTTGTACTAAAATTTATTTTGTTTTTATAATGCTATATTGTACAATACACATCTATTCTATTATTCAAAAATACTGTTTTCATCTCCCGGAGACTCGAAATACATTTATGTAAAGTTTTCCTGAAAATTGTTTGTTTTCACCATACCAAAGGTTTTTTAGGAAGAAGCAGAAAAATGAATTGTTCAATTCATTTTTTTAAATACTTACATTAAAAATTATTTTATTTTAAATACTTACATTAAAAATAATTCGTTGTAACAACTTACAATAGTAGCTTACAATAATACTATAATTAATTTATACACTGGATGTAAAGAAAATATAAATGGAAATTCCATTAGGTAAATACTTTCACTTGGTAAAAAGAAATTCACCGCTCGACATAATATAATGTTTACTTCTCGTATCTTATACAAAACTCCTTTCAACATCGAGTCGCACGGAGAATAAAATCATGTAAATCTGAAAATGTGACAATAGATAATTATATCAGATGTGATAACAAGTGGTAATGACACGTACGCGCATGTAGTACGTCTGATTTTTTAAAATAGTTTGTCATCGCATATTTACATTTATTTAAAAACCTGCTTAGTTATCCAGCAAATTAATTAGATATTTCAAAATAAAAATCGAGTTCTCAAATACGGGTTATCTAGCTTTTATTATGTTTTGAAACTATCCAAAAATGGTACTTTAAAAATGGTAGAATTGGCATTTTGTATGAAAAATATTTTTGGTAATTAGTATTTTCGATTTTTAATCTTACATCTTTGGTAGTAAAAGTTACAATGAAAAACTAAAAAATATGTGTCTGTTATTTTTGAACATTCTATTTAATATTTCATGTCAAATCCCAATTGGGAAGTAAGGCAGGGTCAGCGTACACTCCTTACTTCACGGAGAGAAAAATGCTAGTGAAAATGACTATACTGTTGAAAATGAAAAAACTTTAGTACTAGAGTTACAGTGAATTTGGCTGAACTTCCTATTTTAAATTGTAAAATATATGTAAATACCTAATAGAAATAAAGCCCATGAAAATTCACATTTTCAGATTAACACGACAGAAGAGATTAAGGCGGCTCCCGAACTTGCCGAACAAAGAGATCACCAGCTCACAAATCCGTCACGTTCACTGCGTCCGAATCAATGTTCGCGTAAGCGGCGTCCTCGGCGTCCTCGGCCTCCGGCGCCTGCCTCAGCATGTTCAACAGTCCACTGTTGATTACGAGCGGAATGTTGGCCCGGCTGCCCTGCAGACTGGACTTGGACCGCTGCAACTTGACGGCTGCGCGGTTGCCGCCCTCGGGGAAGCTGACGATGGAGTAGGAGACGACGTTGCTGCGCGTCTCCTCGGCGTTGGCCCGCTCGGCGGCGGCTATCCTCTTGACGCGCCGCCAGTCGCTGAGCGAGCTGACGGACTCGCCGTTGCCCACCAGCCGCGCGTACGAGCCGGACTGGCGCAGGCCCTCGGCCGCGGAGGAGCGCCTGTCGGCCGGCAGCTGCAGGCTCGTCGCCGAGGCGCGGTTCCAGCAGGGACTGCCGTCCGGGTCGCCGCTCGGGGGGTCCGACTCGTCCTTCTCGCTGCCGGGGGCGCTGCTGCAGATCTCGATGTATCGGCTCTCGCCGAGCGCGTCCACGGCCACAGGGATCGACTTGGGTACCTCGTAGGCCGCTCGAGGGTCCTTCGACTCGTCGCTGTCGAGGCCGTCGTCCAGCAGCCAAGAGTACTTCGGCCCCAGGGCGGGCTTCGAGCTGTCCGAGTCGTGCATCAGCGTTTGGATGCTTAAGTTGTCCTTCAGATGGCTCGATTTGTAGGCATTGCCTGAAAATTTATGCGCTTTCGTTATCGACTTTCAAATAAAAATCTAATTGTAATTTAGGAAAAGTTCCTTGCACTATTGTAGTATAATTTCATACTTCCAAAGTTTTTATACAGTACCGCTCAAAAATTTAGGAACGATAATGTAATTTTTTAGTTTCACAGAAAGTAGAATATCTCGGAAAATATTGATTTCAAAAATATTTCTACTTTCTGTGAAACTAAAAAATTACATTATCGTTCCTAAATTTTTGAGCGGTACTGTATTAAAATTATTACTGCGCTAAATTTAAACATGTATTCCTTCCAGAAAGAGAATCACACAAAACTTTAAAAAATATTAAAATTGAAGGTTTTTCCGAGTACTTTCCAAATCTGTATAGTAAAATTCATTTCTGACATTTCCTAAAAAAATGGCCAATAATAAAGTAACTTTAAAAAAATTCAAATTTTTCATTTTTCTAATACACTTATCAATAATAAAAAAGAAAAATTTTAATTGTTTAAATGTCCTGTTTTTAAGCTCTTGGAAAGACCTTTAAAATGCGATGTCAAAAATTTTTCTCCGATCAATATTTGCTTAGATATTCTACTTTCTGTGAAACTAAAAAATTACATTAGCGTTCCTAAATTTTTGAGCGGTACTGTACATTCTTTCAAAGTGTTTAGTACAGTCTTCTAAGATATAAATTATATTATAGTATAATAGAAAGGAGTACATATAAATATAATTTATTCACATAGAAATAAAGTATGTGTATGGTCCTCCAGGAGCAGAAATGCTATAGAACTGTAGTATACGCACGCTTTCCTCCTCCCGTTCTAAAGCTTCCATAGCTTTATACTACACTGTAAAAAATCCCATGTGTAAAATTACTCCATTTAACGTGGGTTATAAAACGGTCTACTTTGAACGTAGCGACTTTACTATCGGTCAGTATTTATGCTTATACGAGTGGAACTTCTACTTTTGTGGTAGTAAAATTAGCCAATAGTAAAGTCGCTACATTCAAAGTAGGCCGTTTTATTACCCACGTTAAATGTAGTAATTTTACACACGGGATTTTTTACAGTGTATGATTCGCTTACTACAAAGTTCTGCAGCTACGCCATGTTCGAGGTGCGGCACTTGAAAAAACGTAAACCGTCAACTGTTCACACTCTTTTCCGATGTTGCTTATAGAAAGCTTACTTTTTTAATATGAAAAGACGTCTGCTTTAAAAGCTCAAAATCCATGATTCTTTGCATAAATTTTCACACTAATAAAGTAACGCTGGTGCTAAACTCTACTAGTACCCCCATTGTCACTATAAAAGTTAGATTTTTCTTTCCGAGTACAAATCGGAATTGAATTAACATTTAGTTTTGAATTCTTGAGCTTACCATGAAGTAGAAATTGTCCAGGGTTCACGGGGCTGAGCGTCGAGTCATCGGTACAGTTCCTCAGAGCGACAATGTGCTCGAGGCAGAGCTTGAAGCTCGGCCTGGAGTCGACGGCGCTCCAGCACCTGAGCATCAGCTGGTGCAGTCGAGGCGGGCAGTTGAGTGGTTTGGGCAGTCTGCCGCCTGCCCGCACGTGATGCAGCACTTCGAGGTTCGTGCGCGCCTGGTACGGCTGCTGGCCCAGCGACGTGATCTCCCACATTAGGACGCCGAACGCCCAGACGTCGCTCTGCGAGGTGAACACGCCATCCACCAGCGACTCCGGTGCCATCCACCGCACCGGCAGCAGCCCCTCGCCCTCCTGCAAAGTCAACAGTTATTCTCTATCCATTTTACCAATTCATTATTTTTAGGAGCTGCACGACATTGAACAAGTGAGCTTTTCGTAGAGCTGATGTTTTCAAATTTCGAATATTCCATCTTATCATTTTTTTATATTTCTAATCAAATACTTTATCTCTTTTTTAGTATTGATATGATTAATAAACCTTTACGAGATAAAAGTCATCGGTAACTGCTGAAACAATTAATTTCTGGATTAGTGTCAAAAATCGTTAATTTAAAGCAAAATTATAGTTAATTTTAAAAAATTTAAATGTAAAGCTTACTGCAATAAATTCATCGTATTGTGGGAACTTTTATTTTGATTTTTATGCTATCAAATAGCTCAAGAATTTGTTTAAATAGTAATAATAGAAGTTGACGAAACGTAAGGGGAATCCCCGTAGCAATAGATGGGGATTCCCCGTTTCATTCTCATTCTAACTTTCTTACTCGATTTGGATCCTCTCTAAATTATACCGCCGATAAATCTCACTTTGTAAAACGATGTTAGTAATCGTTATTACGAGTATTGTTCTAATTGTTGGCGTTTTTCACTAATCAGTAACCAAAACACATTAATCAAAATTTAGTAACATCGGCTTATATTCTTTACAAGCAAAAAGTAAGTAAGACAAATCAATATTTTGAGGTATAATAACCAAAAACTTAATTTTTTAAATAAAATTTTTCTAAAAATCAGTACACTATTAAAGAGTCTAAAAGGAAATTAAAAATTCAAATTACGCGCCATAATATAGCAGAAGAAAAATAATTAATCTGCTTGTAACAATATAAAGAGTATGAAATATGGAAAAACTACGAGATACTTGCCCTCCGCAAGTATCATTTTATAAAATATCAAGTTCGTATAACAATATCTGATGAGAAAAGCCTGAATAATGCTCAAGGTATTGATGTACGAACCTGGTACTTTAGAAAATGATAGATTGTTACCTAACGGAGAACAAGTATATCTTGGTTTTTAGATATTTCATTTATACTTGTTGTAAAAGCAAATTAATTATTTTTTCGTCTGCTATTTAATTGACTTTGGGAAGCCTTAATGAAGACTTACCTTTCGATAATAGTCGTTTTTATAAATGTCACGAGCAAGTCCAAAGTCACCGATTTTCACGACTCGATGCTCACGATCGCGAGCTGATACCAAGCAGTTCCTGCAGGCAAGATCGCGGTGAACGAAATGCAGCTCCTCGAGATAACGACAGCCACGCGCCACATCCTCGCATATTGACAATAAATCCTGAAGGCGCAACGCCGACGGATCCGTCGGCTTCAACGACCTGCTGGACGTCACCAATTATATTAACATTGATTTCCTAAATTGCTTACTCAAAATTTTAAAAAGTATTTATTATAGGAATCGCATACAGGGCAGCAATTAATTATTGGTTGGAAATGGAAATATTTAAATCAACATAAATTTTCAAACTTGTAAAAGTTGATGCAACCTTGCTTGATTTCTACATTCTCTAAACATTGCTTGGTAAGTCAGAAATAAAAAAATTACAATATTGCTATAATTTGTTTTTTTCATTGTAATCGTCAAACAACGTCGAAAACTAATAGCCAGATGCCTCAGGACAATTTTTATTTATTTTGTTTAAGCAATGAATGTTAACTACAATAGAAAGTATATGTATTGTATACTACGTTCATTTAATAATGGAGAAAAAAAATTGTACTGAAAATTGTGAGGAAATGTTGCTATTAGTTAAGATTAGAAATCTTGCCTGCTAGTCCTCAAGTAACTGAGAAGATCTCCACCAGCCATAAGTTCAAGTAGCAAGAGCGGCGGATCAGTGTCGAGACAGACACCGAGCAGTCTTAACACGTGTTTGTGCTGAAAGTGACTCATGAGCTTTGCTTCTTGCAGGAACTCACTCTTTTCCTGCGCCGAGGCACCCTTTCTAAGTGTCTTGATAGCTATTGGCGTTCTTGAGCCTGGACCTTCGAGTTCCTTAGCTACCCCTTGGAATACCTTCATGAAAATTTGTTTCCTAATTAAATAAATGTTCCGACACTTTTAAAATAAATATTGATTGTCAGTTTGACGCTTTACCTCTCCGAAGGCACCTTTACCAAGAAATTTCGCTAAAGAAATTTGATCCCTCTGTATCTTTGGTAAAAGAGAGTCATCCGAGTCCGTTTCTACTGCAGCGACGTAAAGAGCATTGGTCTCTACGAAATTACCTCTTGGTATCTCTCGGAGAGTTGCCAGTTCAACATTTGGTTTCGTTTTTATCGGTATCTTTTTCTGTACTTCCTTTGACTTTTTGTGGAACGCTAACAAAAAAACCAAGATTATTAACGTAGCTCATCTATTATCCCAGTAGAAAATGTTCATGTGATTCCATGTGCAAATTTATGTTGATCTTAATTATTGTATTCTCTCACACTGAATCAATAAAGCGAATTTTAAGTAATTACATTTGAACAACGAATAATAGAAGTACTCACGACAAAGGAAGTAGCAGAAACATAGTAAAACAATAGTGATGGCCGGTACACTCAGTCCCAAAATTAGTCCCAGGTGTTCCTGGGCAATGACCATGGCTCGCGACATCTCGGTTAAATCGACGACAGAACTAAGTTCGCTCCAATTTCCAAAGCCATATTCGTTTTTTGCTCGCACTCGAAAAATGTACTTCTCCTGCATATCGGCTTGAATATCCCAAAAATAATTGCTTCCATTGTACAGTGCACTCCAATCATCGGTGACATTGTACGAACTATTTGCTTCTGTAACTTCGAGGAAGTACTCCATAGTCTGAGGACCTAGACTTCGTGCTGGTTCCCAGCGCAGTCGGTAGTTCGAGTTCTGCATATTGAGCAGTGTTGGTGCACCTGGGGCTGTTGGAATGTCTTCTAAAATAAACATAGCAAAGAGTTTTTTTAATTTGTCTTCTTACAATGCTATAATAAAATATTAAACACTTAATAATAATTGTAGTTACCTAAAGTTTGGAACGTGAACCTTCCGTCGGTAGGCCAGATAAAATTCTCCGTATAATTTCGATACCTGAGAATCAGTCTAAATTTGTAGTACTCCTTCGCCCTTAAGTTATTAATCTGAAAGATCAGTCTATCCTTATCAGTCGTAAAGTTACTAACTGACTGCCACCACTCGATATCCCCCTGCGAAAATTGCAGCGTGCAATTTACAATTAGATTCTTCGTGATCGTCCAAGAAACATTCATAGCGATGGAGCTGACCCCACTGAGGGTAAGATTGTCCGGTTCTGGGAGCATTCTCAGCAGCTTCTCCTCGCTCTTACTGAAAACATCAGTAATGTTCTCTGGATAGGCCCTGACGTGCACCAGGTACTCCAGTCCAGGCGTTAGAGGATGCAAGGTCGTTGTGAAATCACCGTCCTTAACGGACTTCTCGCCTTCGGGTCTGACTCCATTGATAGGTCTAGCTGTTCGCCAAAAAACCCTGAAGCGAACATATTCAGCATTCCATTTATTTGGGGAGGCCCAGTCAACCTTGGCGAAGGTAGGTGTTAGAGAACAAGCTTCTACGTCCTCTGGCGGAGAAGGTACACCTGCACCGGTCTTCAAATAGACACCCTGTCCATATTGTTCACCATTGCTGAACTCCTGCTCACCGTAGTAATTTGTTAAAGCCAGACGAAATCGATATACCGTGAATGGCTTTAGATTCTTCGCTTCAAATTCTCGCCAGTAAGTCTGATAGCGTTTTTGTTCCTCGCCATCGCAATCGGATAGAACGATTTCGGTTTGGTTGTCTGATTCGGATCTGCACTCTGATATATCGATAGTATATAGCGTGGCAGGCAGGCTGTATTTCTCGCAGCCGGGATACGCCAAAGCTTCCGGTAAATGTACAGTGATTGTACTTGAAGTTCTAGAAAGATGTTGTACGGTGTATCCACGTAGGCAGTCTTGATCCGGACAGAGGATCAGGCAATCGGAGTCCGGGTAAGGCTGAAGTGACTTTCCAATTGCTCTGATGCTTCTCACATCACTTATAGGATACTCCTTAAAATATAGCTTATTTATTATGATAATGTAATGTACTTTACAGAATTTAGTATTATTTATCCATAAATAGAATTGATAATTTAATTAATAATGAAGAATGTTTGGTTTTACCTTAATAATCATGTCATCTCCAGAAGTGGTCTTATTAGTAAAATGAATCTTGCCGGTGATCATGTTCGACCAATAAATATTGCTTTTGTCGGTTGTAAGAGTCGTAGGCGGTAGGCCCTTCTCATAACTGGCGTCAAGAACCAGACTGCAACTGCAGCCCTCAATATCGGATATGTACAACTGACCATCTGCGGATATCCAATAGACAACTGGAGTTTGAGGGTCAGAATTATCTATGGTGAATACAGGTTGTATCATAGGCCTGAATGGACACGAGCAGTCTTCAGTGTGATTGAAAAAGGGTTGTACATTGTCACCCGATAGATCTGATTGCATAACGAATCCAAGATTGCTTGTACTCAGCTCGACCCAGAAGAGGTTCCTGTAACAGATAGATGTATTATACTCAATTAGGACACAAGAAAGCTCAATTAAAGCAAACAAAATTGTACAAGATATTCACCCTGCTAATGGAGCAATATCCAGATTGACTATGCGTCTATTCCTGGATAATATTCTGGAGAATTTAAAGACACCAGCCTCCCAGACAGTAATATCAAGCTTCATGATATGACTTATACCGGAGTCCTCATAACTTGACTCCGTCCAAAACAGGCTGCGAGATATCCAGTCAGCACATAGACTCAAAGCCGTATTGTTCAATGTGAGAATCTTAGTAATGTTTTTGCCATCTACATCAGCGGTGACTAACTCTTGCATTTCGTTTATCCAGTATATCTTGGACTCCGCAGCCAAATGCGCTACTTCCACCGCAATGTGACGAGTTATGGTGATATTGGAATTTTGGTCGAGATCCACTTTCTTTACATCTTCAATTGTAGCTACCAAGAGTTGAGGTACCGGACTCTCGCTTTCCGTTGATATAGAGATGGCCTCAGTATAAGGACCGGCGCCAACTTCTGCGTAAGCGCAGACTTTAAAGAAATACGTGGTGTTCGCTTGCAGATTATGAACTTTATATTCTGTAACAAAACGTACATAAATTTATACTTACTTTCTAAATCCAACAGCAACAATTTTATGTGCTTGTATTTAAAGTTATTTTTAAAATTTAACTAATTAATCCATTACTCAAAAATACTCTACCTAATTCGGAAACTGGAACAGTCACAGAATCAAAGAGTGGTACCTCCGTTTCGTCAATTATGAACCAACATTGTACTGTGAAGCCTAAAACTGGACCATTCACAAATTCCGGCATATTCCATCTAAAAGTGACAAAATAATCCACATGCTCAGCTAAGGGATCCTTGAAGCTTTCGGCAAATAGTCTAGGCGTAACAGGTTCACTGGGTACGCTCTGCGGGGATCTTAAAACCCTGCTCACTTTGACTGCAGTATCCCAGTAAGAGTATGCACGGATTGTCACCTCGATCAGACTGTAGGGTAGGAGTCGATCGGCATTCACATAACGCACAGAATTTCGCGCAGTAATGATTGGTCGGGTATCTACGTTAATATAGTCGGCGAAGCTGACCTCGTAAAAAATGCGCCCGTAGTTCGTGTTATTCACCGGCTGCCAGGTGACGTTAAAGTCGCGCCAGGTTCCAGCTATGGCGATACTGCTTAGATTCACGGTATCCGGGCATACCACTAATAAGGAATTTGTTGATAGGGCCGGTGGTGATGGAGCCTTTACTGTTAAACTTTGGAGATTTAAATTTTGAGATTTATTGGATAAAGTAGCCGTGTATTTGCCGTAGGCATCAGTCACCAAGGCACTATCTGCCGAGGAAAGCAAGAAGAATCGGTGAGAGATATACGAAAGGGACATGCCTCTTATACTGTGGATAGTTGAAACCTGCAATTAAAATGCACTATTGAAACTTGTTTTAAAGTTAATTAGTTCAGTACGGATATGTTGAACAACAATTTGAAAGCTATGCATTTGAAAATAGAATATTACAGAGAAAAATACGATTTTTATTCAACGTACCATTTCTGGAACTATTTCACGATCGAGAGGTAGCATATCGGCAGTGAATGCTCGATACAGTCTGTAATCATCGTAGGTATCACCAACGATCCAATAGACAAATCGATTTTCTAAATCTAATGTTAAGCCAGAAACATGTCGTCCGTCAAAGTCCTCGTCTGAACGATACATCCGTCTATCTTCGCCGTTAAGTCTGGTCACTTCCACTGTGCGACTCGTCGACCAGTACAAATTAGCTTCTAAGCAATCTATGAGAAGCTTCGTAACGATTCCGGTAACCGTCACTGGCTCCTCGTGCGAACCGTTTAGATTCGCCCGCAGGATCTAAAAAGTTAGTATAGTTATAAGTAAGCGTAAAGTAGGTAAACAAATAAAAAGTAATAGTTTAAATGCAATAACCCAATGAGCCATTCAACGCTTCAAATACTTAGACGAATAACCAGCAAATTGAAATAACAAAATCTTGCATTTTGTGTAATGAACGAGGGATACTTACGGAAGTTTGTAGCATTGAATATTAATAGGTCTTGGGCAAATGCAGCGTAAAATTAATAAGTATAAGATTAGTGGGGATTTAAAATGGCGAATGAAATGCTGCAACTTACAATTCGTTTATTCAGATCAGCCCAGTAAATTTTCTTCGTGATCCATTCAATAGCAACAGCGCTGAGTGAATTGGCAAAGTTGATTGTGCTCTTTTGATTATTCGTTAAATTGTACTGATAAAGTTTGGAATTGTTGCCAACAATGAAAAGCAAATCTTTGTACCAAGTGACGTCATTCACACGAAGTTCATTATCTTTATCCAAGTTTGTTATGTTCAACAAGATTTTCATATTTTCTCCAATCAAATCAGTTTGATATAGAGTTTCATTTGTTGTCCACAAAATCGACGCTTCTAAATTTGTCCTAAAACACGATAATAGGGGTAGTAACAAAATTACGTGCGAACAAGAAGAACAATATTTAAAATTAAAATAAACCAGAGAGAATACCACTTACTTAACGGTCTGAACCTTGAATTCGCGAGACCAGGGGCCAAAACCAACATTAGAGTATGCAGCTATTCTGACGGTGTAGAGCGAATGCTCGTGTAATTGAGTGACGAGGTGTTCACGGCCTGCAATACTGCGACTCTGAATCACTTCCCCATTGATGTCATCCTCGAGAAGCAACTCGTACAGCCAGTTGCTCCAGGCGGCAGCACTCTGATCACCTAGCGATTCGGGTGGTAGCCATGTGACTTTGGCTCGGTCCGACAGTACCAAAGCATGTAGCTCCATCGGTGGCTGCGTTGCCATCGGCACCGATTGACTTTCTTCCATGAGCGTATGTATTCTGATAAAATTCTCGTCGATCCTGAAAAATTAAACATTCTTTATTACAACTAAATATTCCGTATTTACAAGTACAACCACTTTTGCTATGATTTTCTCAAGTATTGAACAAGTTAGAGACCTGTTGAAGAGAACGTTGCATGAATATCTATTCTCGCTGGATTCGTAAGTTTCGACAAAAATTTCAAATCCATCAGTCCAGTAAAACAATCCATTCGTCATGACCATCGATGTTACGTTGAGGAACTTGGGTTGCTTTGCATTCATCCGTACGTCAACTGCTACTTTACCGTCTAAAGAAACAGATTTAATAGTGTTCTCAGATTGGTAAGCGACCAATAAACGTCTGTTGCCGTAATCCACTATGAATGATCCCAAATTGTGTTTCTTTATTATCTGCTCATACTAAAAAGATAAATATTCATAGATCATTTTAACACTTTTATTGTCAAATGACTTTCAATTAAAAAATGAAGTTTTTTTAAGTAAATAATCAAACCTGCGCTTCAGTTTCGCCTCCTATTTCGCTGAGGTCCAGTCTGTAAATGCCATCTCCGGTCTGCCAAAACAAGTATCCATTGAATGGATCCACCTCGAGCGTGGTAGGATGGTTCGACAGCTTCGTCAAAAAGCTGGTCAGATTCTTTCCCTCAAAGTCGCACACAGCAATCTCCCAGAATCCGGTGATGTCATTCTCGCCAGTCAAGTATAATGCCGAGTTCAACCAATCCACGGACAGGATTCGCGGTCTCAGGTCGCTAGTGTTGGCATCCAACAGAAGTATGGGCTCCACGGTCGAATTACTGAGGGATAGACGATACAACCTGCCTGGCGAGTCGCATAAGAAGAGGTACGATTTTGATATGTGAACGGCAGTGTCGCGAATCTGTTCGTCTGAGGTGTAAATCAACGAGCTTTCTGATAGCGCGTCCGTGCGCTGTCGAACTATCGTATTTTCGCTAGTGATTATTAAGGTTGGCATCTCCGATGAATTGACTAAAAATCAGTAATGTCATTATTTATACTTATAAGTTGTTTTAGTTAATGTTGTAAGTAACATGCTACAAGTGAATTAAAGTGAATACCTTCGGGTTCAGGCAGTGTCTTGATAAAAGTCGATGTAGCAGGTCCTTCACCGTCTCCATTTCTCATAGTTAAAGTTACCGAGTAATTGGTGTTAGGTTCGAGGTGTTGAAACATGAATGTATCTTGGGAAATCGGAATGTCCTGAAAAACATAACAATCGATTTGAAGGGTAAAATTTTGGGAAATGAACTTTCAATTGGAGAACATACTTTTAACTGGAATGCTTCGTGACTCTCTCGTTGAAGTCGCAGAACATAAGAGAAAAGGGGTCCATTTGTAAACAGACCGGCTTTCCAGCTTACATATATTCGTGTATGGTCGATGGCTAATGATTTGAGAAAAAAGGGAGCTGAGGTCGGTGGTCCTCTCGGGAACGTAAGAATCGAATCACTGGGCTCGGAGAATATTGGTTCATCGTGTAATAGCGCCCATTTTAATAATATCGCTAATCGAAACTAATATCAAACAAAAATATCATTTCGAATTTGTCTTATGAAATTGAATAATTGACTAATTAATGATTAATAAAAAAAAATTACCCTGTATCTAGTATAAGGTTGTAAATTATGAATGAAAATTTGGTTATTTCCATTCCACGTTTGACTACTGCAAAATTGCCAATTCCCCTTCGTATCTTCATACTTCCACTGTGCAAAATATAAGATTTTGAGATCGTATCGTTTTAGATGCAAATTTTCCCATTTTAGCGTGAGAGAAGTTGCTGACAATGTATCTTCGACTAGAATGGGCGTAGGTGACACTCCAATATTAGCTAAAATCAATTTAATTTAATTATACAGCTGCACTTATTACAAAAAGTAGTTAAGTTTACAGTTTTCATTTCATTCGTTGCTCTAAAATATAAATATATTTTAATTTTTCGCATTTCTATTATTTAGTTACTTTATATTAAAATACATTTTTAAGTCTATTCTTTATCCACTTCCTGAACCTACAGAACTGATTAATTTTTGTTCTGCGACGATTGTTCTATGAAGTTGTCCATATAAACATTGCATACGTCGGAAACTAACCTTTTCATCGATAAGTGCGTAATTTTTAAAACTCACGGGACAATCCCCTAACTCCCAAAGCAGAAATACCATGTCCTCGAAAAGGGCCTGACAAGGGTTAAAAAAACACCAAGTAAAATGGCCCATGCGTTGTCAATGACGTCGAGTCGACCTTTGTCGGAGAAGGCTTTGACGAAGCGTTCGGTGCAGTCTGTAGAAACGCGACGCCGCGAACAGTCCTTCAAAGAGTACGACGCTATTCTAGATGAACTGAAGGTCACCTTCCAGACAAGATGGAACACGAATGTCATCGCAAACAAGAACTCGGAAGGCATCCAGCTCTCGGACTTTGAGAAGAAAAGGACACTGGGTACAGGAGCCTTTGGTCGGGTAATGCTGGTCAAGTATAAGGACTCCAAATACTTCGCCATGAAGATAATGGAAAAGGGCAAACTCGTCAGAATGAAGCAGGTGCATCTAAGTTTTCTGCAAAATTCGCCGAAATTTAATTTATCTCGTCAAGTAAATTAGTAAAATGAAACTGAAAAGAGTAAATAATTGACCCGGGCTTTTTAGAAATGTAGCTATGCCTTTTAAAGAAAAAATAATGATAGCATAAATTAGGTAGAGAACACGTACAACGAGAAACGAGTGCTACAGAGCCTGAGCTTCCCATTCGTCGTTCATCTGGAGTACTGTTTCAAGGACAATTCCTTCATCTACATGCTACTGCCATTCTACAACGGTGGTGAAATGTTCACGCACCTGCAGAAAGCGAAAAAGTTCGACGAGGGCCTGGCTCGCTTTTACGCAGCGCAAGTCGCCATGGTTCTCGAGTACTTGCATAAATGCAGTTTGATCTACAGGGACCTAAAGCCCGAAAACATCCTCATTGATCACGCGGGTTACATACGCGTCACGGATTTCGGATTTACCAAGTTCGTTGATAACAGGTAAAGCATTTTCCTCTTTCTTTCTGAAAATAGTTTCAATTTAATGTCGAAGCGACGGAGTATCTTTTATTGTTTGTCAGGATTTCGAGATGTAGTCAAGAGATAAAGTTTCGGATGAAACTACTCGCAGACGAAAAAAGAATTAAATTGCTTACAGCAACGAGTATAAATGAAAAAAGCAAGAGGTGCTTTTATCGTACGAACTTGGTGCTTTATAAAATGATAGATCTCTTGGTTTATTAGGGCGCGGATGAATAAAAAAGTAGAGCATTTTTTACTAACTAAATGAAAAAATTGAATAGAACCTGGACGTTATGCGGTACCCCTGAGTATCTGGCGCCCGAGATAATTCTGTCGAAGGGCTACAACAAGAGCGTGGACTGGTGGAGCTTCGGCGTACTGATATACGAGATGAACGCCGGCTTCTCGCCTTTCTACTCTCAGAACCCGATGAAGATCTACGAGAAGATCACCTCGTGCAAGTACCGCTGCCCGAGCTTTTTCACGGACAACCTGAAGGACATAATCAAGAACCTCCTCCAGGTGGACCTGACTCGCAGGTTCGGCAACCTCAAGGGCGGCTCGATGGACATCAAGAGGCACAAGTGGTTCCACAAGATCGACTGGCTGAAGATCTACCACCGGGAGGTCGTGCCCAGCTTCATACCGGCCTGTGGCAGCGCCGGCGATGACAGCAACTTCGATAGGTACGAAGAGGAGGCACTTACGGTGGATGCGAGAAACCAATTTCAGGACGAGTTTGCCGAGTTTTGAAAAGGATCAACGCCCAATCATCTCACTCTTTTTTATGTGAAGCTGCTTGCAATTTCCTTACAGGCGCTCATCGTCCACTCTGTACAATTCTTCTCCGTAAAGTAAAAGCGACTTATTCTTTTTCTCATTTAGTTTCATACCAGTAAGACTTTCTTTACGGCTGCATTTATTTATATTACACGACTAATTAGTTTATTAAAGAATAAAAGCAACAGTATATATCATCTGCATGTACATAATTGTCTAATGTAAATTTTGTTAATGTTATTCATTTTTATGTGTAATGTATAATTTTTAGTTAGTTTAGTGCGCCTTTTACCTTTTAATTGTTCAACATGTTGATTCATCGCATTTTGACACCCAATTGTACAATAAAGTTCCTTAAATGATAATAGTTTCTGAGTTCCATTCTGTGATTAGAAAACGAATACGTAATTAGAAGAATTATTTATCTTCGTCAAAAAGGTAATGCGACTCATTATTTTCTTTTCTTTATTACTTACGCAAACTTCCTGGCAACTTGAGTTGAGCGCTTTATCCCATACAACACAGCCTTCAGAGCACTGAAATACCATTAATTTAATTCATTTAATTAAATTTGCTTTAAATAATTATTAATGTTCGCATGCAATGTGTATCGTTTTTAAGCATTTTAGTAATTTTTAAATAATTCAAAGAGATTTATATTCAACTGCCTATTTACTTAAAATTAATTATAAGAATTTCCAGAAATAATTAATTATATTCATTATAAGAATCACTCAACAAGAAGTTCTTTATTTTATAAGCCTCGTCAAAGTTTGACATTTAAATTTTTGACTGTAAATTTTTCATTTTTTTCTCAAGAACTAATTCATAAAATCATTTAAAAATGTTATCAGATATACTTTTAAATACTATTAGTAACTACGATTTTTTAAAAGAATTTAATGATTAAAAAATTTCTGACGGTAAATAATATTGAAATGTATTCCCTTTCAAGTGCATTTAAAATACATTCATTATATTGACTCTATCTTTAATGAAAAAGACGAGAAACTGCTAACAAGACACAAAAAAGTCTGAAGATATAAAAAAAAAGAAATCGAATGGATCTTTATTCGTTAAAATGCGATAATAAGATTGAGAGATGCATACCGCAGGAAGCAAAAGACATTTGCATTAAAATTAAAGAAATATGAAAATCTTTTTCAATATCTATTCATTTGTGTTCTACAAGAGCAGCATATCTTATCTATATCTCAATGAGTGTCTAATGTTTTTACAAAACTTTAATAAAATATTATTATACATCAAGGTGCATTGAAAGACTAATTTTTCACGCAAATAATTAAAGAAAGTTCGAACTAGTCTAAAAAGTGTATATAATAAAAACGCTATTTTTCACTGTACGTATAACTAAAGGACATAGCCAGTTACATAAAAAAGAACAGTTACAGAAAAGCGTTCTGCAATCCCGCGCAATTTCAATTTAGCCGACGTGTAAACAAAGCAAAGTATTTGTACAACCGCCACGCAACATTAACATAAGCCAATAAAAGAACGCCTAATGTCCCTAATTGCAAATTACACAAACTCAACGACGCAAATGTATGACTTTCTACATGTGCTTTTGGCGCTAACACTCGTTTATTCTTATACATATCGCACATGTGTATCGCTCAATGGGGGCGAATTTCACTCGGACCGAGATGACATAACGGCCGTCGCACGGCAATTACGCCATTTCCGGCCAAAGTTCACGCTCTCGCGCGACCCGTGCATGCGCCAATAGCGAATGGGGAACTACTATCTGACTCAGTTACACATTATTTTATGTATGTACATCTAAAACTCATGAAACCTTTTCAAAGTAGAGTTAATATCGATTATTTCTTTGACGTTTATGTAACATACAGTATTTACAAATATCTTAAAATAAGATAATAATATAATAAATTTAAAGCCATTTCAAATTTACAGAAAAACATGTTATGTCATATGACAGTCAAATTTAAAAATAATTAATACTAAAAGTGATGTTATCGTGTGTAAATTTAGAGTGACTAAATAAAACCATGTAATACCTTTTAAATTTTTTATTTAAATTGCTGTGTAATTTAATTCAAAGAGTATTAATGGAGAAGAAAAATAATGAAGCGTATAAGATTAAACAATTACTAGAATAAAAATTGAAGTTACAAACGTTTTGAACAGCTTCAAAAGTTGATGAGGCAATGTTGTTAAATTTTCTAAACTTTTAAAGAATCATTTAGTTATATTTAGTTTAATGTTTATAGCATCACCTTGCCTCCACTTGACTTATCAAAGTTACTTTTTACTGCACTAGCAATTTAAACTTTGCGTAATATGTATATTGGTCAGGGTGCATTAGTTTAACCCACAAGACCATCAAGGCACTTTGCGAAATGTTCGGATTAAAATCATTCATCGTCATTATATTCAGTAATAAATCAGCGCAAACATTCAGAAAAAAAGTACAAAGTACATTTCGCTACACTGTTTCGCTACAAATGATAATTGGATGAAAATTAAAAACAAAAGGCACAATGGTTAGCAATAACGACTTTTGCGCGATCCGCCCATCGATGCACCGCACACGAGAGTGCGGGAGGCTTTTTTATTTTCGCCTGAGCGGCCGACGGCATTTAGAGGAGTGCATTTCACGCTGCTCGGGATGAGATTCGTTGAAGCGATTGTTTCTGCCGCGGCGCCTTGCTTTCTCCTCGCTGCGAGATGCTGCGATTGTTCGTGCGCCTAACGGTGTGAATTGCTCGTTTCACTCATTTTTCCCGTCATTGAAAACGGCATGAATTATTAAAGCGCGCGCGTAGGCCTCGCATTATCGGCTCCAACGATCTTCGTTTCTGCCATTTCAATAATTTCTCGGCGCAAAAAGCCATATGATAATTAACCAAACGTATTCGTCAAATTTCTTGCGTATCAACCTTTCGAGCGAAGCTTTTGACTGAAAAGAAAATTCGTACCGTTAAATATTTTTACCCGCCCATTAGCGTCACAGAACCAAAGGAAACCTTTTATATCAAACAAAAAAAAGATGTTGCAAAATATACTATTTAGGTTTCCCAACTTATGGAAAAAGATACAAACTGCACCCTTGGGAGTTCACTTAGGTTCATTAGTACCTTAAATACAAAACTTTAAAAATTAAATGTTCGAAGCCTCTATGTGGGCAAAATTGACTACACAGATTAAATTGTTATAATGCTTTTTAATATCGAGCAAACCATCTTTTACAGGAATCTAATTGTTGTTTTTATAATAATTTTCTATAATTTCAAAATAGTCAACCAACTAAAATAAATAATTACTAATTTCGATTTATTTTTTGCTTCGTTCATGTGAATACGAGTTCGTAATCTTAAGTAAGAATCTGTTAGATTATTTTTATAAATTAAAAAAATGTAATTATTTTTTAAATTCATTTTCCCATCAAAGTCGAATATTGCAGTATTATTGAAAAAAGAGAAATCCAATAAAGAAAAGACGAGCGCAATAATTTAATGCTAATAATTGGATTGTTAATTGCAACTGTGGGCACTTTAAATTCAGAATTATATTTTTCCGCTCGGGATTTCCCGGTAAACATTAATTTTTTTTATTTCACCGATGTATGACAAAGTATAGTTTTATTAAGCTTTGTACACTTTTTCTTTGTAAAAAAATAATAATAAAAAGTTGCTCAATCTTTTCTTCGTAAGATACATTATACTCTACTTTACGTTACTGTTTATTGTCAGCGGCCTAAAAGAAAGAAGAACTTGAGTGAAATATGAACAGCAACGTCATCTGTAATGCAACTTTGCTAGAGCGCTCGAGAGCGTAGGATTGTGATCCTCTTTAGTAAAAAAGAAAATTCATCTTATCAAATTTTAATGTATTTGTCAGATTATTACTCTTAGAAAACCTGCAAATAGATAATTGCACTAAAAATTGCAACGATGTAGTTTAATATTTTCGTAAAATGCTTTTTAGAAAATATAATACTTATCTTTAAAGTATATTAGAGTATTTTAGAACACATTAACATAGAAAAACGCTGATATCTGCCCTGACACAAAGTTTTCAAAAAAAAAAACTAACTTCAAGCTCAAAACTAGTGAATACAAAAGTTCTTGAATTTTCAAATTAATTTCTACATTTTGTAAGAATTCACTGCGTTGCTTTTAGAAGGCTACATATGCATCCAACAATTTTTTAAAAACTCGTTTTTGATCTAAAGGTTTGTGAATGAGAAAAGTAGTTTTGAAGCGCGTGTACTATCTATACGATGAATACCATTGAAAGCACATCGCTTAATCCTCGAGATCCCCTTGCATTAAAAAGAGGCAGAATGAGCGAGGAATGGTGGCTGCGCCGTGGGCCGCTTACTCAGCGTACAGCCGCGGTATACTTGACGCGGGATCGGCTCTTTCTCCTATCGACTCCCAACGCAATTGACCGGGAGCGCCGGAAGCGCGCCTATTGTGCGCGCGGATCAAGGGGTCGCGCTCCTTTTATTTTTAAGTGCCCGGCTCCGACGGAAAGCGGACATTCCCCCCGGACCCCCACAGTCAAACGTTTTGTCTTTTGCGATATTTCAAAAATAATTTTTTTTTTTGTTAACACAATGAATGTCTTTATATTACTTAGAATTTCATAATTTGATAGTTGGATATTATGTAATACATATAGTCAAGTTATGTAGTTAACTATAAAACAAACGATTTTGTATGCCGACTACATACTCGATGTGTGATTTTCCTTAAAATTAATAAAAATTAATTTGTAGCCTGAAGTCGGACTAATTTTATGGTCTACCATGAGGATGATAACACCCAAATTAGAGGATTGAGTTAAAAAATGATCATATGAAGATAATAATCATATTAAAAAGGTTTAAATGATCATATGAAATGAACGTAGCAAACGGAAGGTGCTGCATTTGATGAATTCGTAGGAAATGTAACTAATATTATAGTTTCATTTGACACTGCTTGGAGTAAACGCGGCAATGGTCGTAATGACGACGACTTAAATGGTAGGAGTTTTCTTTGGAAAAATTTTAGATTTTACCACGCGAAATAGGAAATGTAGAATTTGTGAATTAGGGCATAATAAAAGGGATCATAGTTGTAGGTTAAATTTTTGAAGGTAGCGCTAATTCTACAAGAATCTAGATTAAAAGTTAGAGTTATAATAGGTGACGAAGACAGTAAGAAATGCAATAGTACAATTCTAGCAGCACAATTAAGAAAAATACCAAATTATATTTTTGGACAACATGAAAATTGTGGTAGCTGGTGAAAAACAAAAAATATTTTCTTCCGTTATCCGATGCAAGTTTATACACCGAACTAGTCAAATTTTTTGCGAATTACGCAGCCAATGCGCATAAATGTTCTATTGCAGCATCAAGCCAAGCCAATGAGAGTTTTAATAATATTGTGGCTAATAAAGCTCATAAAAGAAATGTCTGAGTAGAACAGCTGCTTGTGACTTTAGAGTAGCAAGTAGTGTTTGCATTAAAAATGACGGCGAAAAAAGTTCAAGATCAATGTTCAAGAAAAATTACAATTACCGAAAGGAGTTCATACCACTAAATATGTACTTAAAGTTGATAATAAACAACGTAATAGAGCCGAAGGAGCTAAACTTAAAACGAGAAAAATTATTATAAATCAATTAAAAAATAATAGAGAAACTTTAAGAAAAATCAATGAAAAAAATGAAGGACCTATATACAAAAGCAATTGTGGCATTGATAAAGTACTTAACCATGTTATTATCGCAAGCGAAGGTAATGGACAATTATCACAAAATGGAATGAAAATAGTTTATTTTGATCTAGTATCTACGGGATTAGTTGCAGATGATGATATTTTACAAATTGCCGCTAAATGTGATAACGAACTATTTAATGTATATATTAAATTAAAACAACAAAAAAGATTTCATCGAGCGCATCTAAACTTACTGTTTATACCAAATAGATGACAATTTGTGTCTTCGAGGCAGATAAGTTGAAGCTCAGGATCCTTCTGAGGAATTAATATATTTTAAACAATTTTTAGATTCAGTTTCAGATAGAACAAATAAGTGCGTTTGTTAATACCGCATAATAGCGCTACATTCGATACGCCTCGATTATTGTATTTAATTATTAGGCATATGTTAAAAACTTTTCAAATAATTGCTGATTTTACAAATACATTGATAATGTTAAAAAAAAAATTACCAGACCGTAAATGCTGAAATAAATTCAAATTAGAGACATTTAGCGAAGACTATTTAAAAAAAATCAAGAATTAGGATCATTTAATGACGCTACTTATGATGTAATAGTGTTACAAAATATTGTTCAAACATTAAACCGAGAAAATTATTTATTCGATTTTCATAAGATGCTCTATAAGTGCAAAACTAGGTTAAAAAAAAATCTTTAAATATAATTTACAATTTTTTACTGAACTAAATGATGTAATTTTTAGTGAAATATTGAAAAGACATGCGTTACACAATATTAGGTTTAAGGATTTAATAAAAATATATAACGGCGATGGAGATAAAGAAATTGAACAATTATTTGCGGAAACATTAAAAAATAATAAAATTAAAATTACAACAAAAAAAAATTTTTATATACAGTTATAAATTTTTTAAAAACAATAAAATTAAAAATTATATATTCAAATATTATAAATTCAAAAAAGTTTTCTGTAAAACAAGCTTCGTCCTATGCTTTCCATGTTAAATGATTTCAACTTTCAAATTCCATTTTAACTTTTTTAATACCGTTTGTTATATAGAAATTTCGCGGAATCATAAAAGATACTTTAATGAACATTTTGTGTTAGCTTGAGACAAATTCGAAGATAATTGATTTTTACAACAACGTTCTTACACCGACACACAAAAAAGGTGGTCTGATGTCGAGGTCGCAGTACCTTAATTTTATGTTTTTGGAGTCGTTGCTGAATCCGATGTTAGTTTGACCCCATCGCGCCAGAATATAGATCATTTGAAGGTCAAATTGGAAAAAACCATTCGGGTTAAAAGAACCAATAGACCTAATTTTACTTCTTGTTTCATCTGTAACATTCTCCTTTATTTTCAAAGAATCTATGTACTGGATTTTTAAGCCTTTTTGAATTACTGCCTTCTTCGGTATCTCTGTTCAGTAGTCAACAATAGTCAGCCATCATGCTTATATCCCTTTTCCAAAGCTGTTTCTGAATATATGTCTGCAGAGTTGAAAAGGCGATGTTATCAATAATTGACCTACACTCTGGCATGATGGTGTTAAAGTACGATCTCGAAATCAGACCACTTTTTTTGCGTGCCGGTATTATTTAAGTGTTCAATTCAGAGACATCGTTACTGAATCCTATATTATTTCAAAAGTATAGCTTATCTTCTTTAAAATGAACTTTTCATTCAATAAAAATTATGTTTATATTAACTCAAATCTTCAAGTTCCTTTCAATATAGATTAATTAATTAAATTCTTGAAATTGGAGACGATCTTTCATATACGGAAATTAAATATTTGTGATGTTTTAAAGTCTTCTGGGCTATCACACGTACATGTAACATATCTGAAATTAGGACTAAGTAGATCACAGCTGACTCTTGATGTCGCTGACACGATAACAACGTCTAAAGAGTTTAACAATGAAGATAAATTGTCTTCGTAAAGATGCGTTTGTGTAAGCGTGTACTAAAATTTAAAACTATTTAACCTGTAGCCATTAGTATTTCGATGCAAATAGTCAATTCAATGAAGATTAGCTGATGATACTTCGTATCACTGATCTAATATTGTATTATACTGTACTTGTGTTTTGTATTTTCATACAGAATTCTTTTATTGCAAAAAATGAAATATTAAATTTCTTCATTGTGAATACTTTATGAATCCCTTTATAGAACTAGAATACGCTTTATAATGGTTGATACAATTATAAATTCATAAACATTTGTTTATTGCTATTACTTTATGATTTTTTTTAAACGCTAGCTACTAAAAGAATATAAATATTCAGAGTTTACGAAGTGTTGGTAACGATATAAAATGTTGTCGCTGTATTTTTTTCTGCGATTAGACAATTGCATTGGGAGTATAGATATCTATTTAGGGCATAGTGCCCGCGTACCAGCTTTCAATTCTGTCAAAGTATACAATACGTATCACAATGTCTAGTCATAGTTACAAAAAGAAACTTTTTTACTTTTTCTAAGCAAAATTAGATTTATTTTTAATAATTCTTACAAAAACCGTTCATTGTTTAAAGACAATTTTTTCTCTAAGTGCATAGTAATGTTTAAAATCAATTATTTATGTTATTTTTACGCTAATGGTTTCCACGTCACCAAAAAACATCTTACGTTAATTCTCTCTTTGATTTAATAAAGCATAATTGAAGTGACAATTCTACTGAAAATTCTTACGCAGTGTATGAGTACATCTTCTTTCATAATGTGTTTACTTCTTTTTAGTAGTATAAACCTCGGTAAAGATGCCTTCTCTCAACAGAAAGGAGGAGAAATTCCTTGCTCGTAGTATGAAAGAAGCAATAACTATGGAATCGAGTCTAATCAACGCATGGACAAATGTTATTAGGGTCTATCATAAATATAAGCAATCTCGAGTAATATTACTTTCTCTTGCATAAACAGAACAACTATTCTCGTTTTTTATTACTTTCAATTCAGTAATCTAAAAATTATGCACTGTGAAATAAAATTCAAAAATTATATTCTAAATAAAATTATCCATAAAGTGACGTCTCTTCTAATTGTTTTTAAAGACATACTCAGAAAGATCATCTGCCGTAATACCTAAGCTATAATTCCTATAATAATATCAATGTATAAATAATCGTTAAGATACGCATAAAAGCTTCTAGTTTTCACTAAACACAAAATTGTTTTAATTTATAATTAACAACTTTGTTTTTGACATAAACAAGTTAAACTATCCCTATTAAGAACTTTGAAAAAAAAAGAGCACGTCAGAAACTTCTTCATCATTAGATTTTATACAATACTAATGAAGAAGAATATAGGCACGACATTTAGAACCTCGGTCAAATTATGTCAAGGATGTGAAATGGATACTTTGAATGCCTTATAAACATATGCAGCGCAGCTTCCACTTATATATATGACTGTTATACATAATGGGGTTTAAATTCGTCGCCTTTATCGAGGACTAATTCAGAACACAATTCAGAATTCCGAAAAAATAACTATACATAAAAAATCTTATCCAATTTATAAAAAAAAATTGTGAAAAACACTTGAAAAATAGCCCCCATGCTGTATAGAGCATATAGCATATAGCAGCAATATTCACAAAAAATACCAACTAATCAGCAAGAATTCTTACAAGATGTAACTTTTTTAGATTTCGTTCGGTTAATTAAATATTCAGTTTTGTATTTTATGTTTGTGCAACAATCAATAGATTATTATTTGAAATTTCCACTAATCTCATTTACTCTAATCTAATGACCTGAGTATTTGTATTCAGAATTACACCATTTTTAAAATAAATTTATTATTCATTTTTAAAAGAAATTATCTAGTAAAAGCTACTATATATATGGGAAAATGTTCACACACTGGCATTGTGAACAAAATTACTTTATGGTATGGTAAACTTTGGTATAAAAACAATAAACATTAAAATACTTTCTTCATTAAAATAATTTGACTATAAAATATGATAATTTCTATTCTAAGGGAGATTCTCCTTTTTTTCATCAGTCTGTGACTACTTTTTCATAAAGTATAGTTATTTTTACTGTATTTATAGCACAGTTTACTATACATTTCTCTCACTGTGAGATCCACTTTAAATGTGTATTATGTTTGGATTTTCAGTATTTCTTATATATTTTCTGCGACGCTTAAAAAGTTTTGCCTTTTTGTATTTATTTTTATATTGTATATTTTCTCTGTCGGCAAATAAAGCCAAGCTTATCTATCTATCTATCTCTGGAGGAAATAATATGTACGTCTTTTTTATCTCAGAATCGAACTCTATTGACAGATTGACAAACGTCGGTGAAGCGGGACACTCCCGTCATGAAAAATTGCTGCCAGTCTCTGTGCGATTGAGCACTAGTCGAATCAAAAGCAATCCACTGGAATAAATTGCAACTCCATTACGTGTACCCAGCCACTTGGCCAATGCATCGCGCGAGTCGCATGATCGCCAGTGCGATGATCCCGAAGAAAGCCACGTAACGTCCTCGGCATCGGACAGTCCCAGCTCTGAATTTTTGCGGAAAAACGAGCGCGAACGTCGGAGGTGACGAGCGCATAGGCCGGGGCACGCCGCGGTCGCACAGTTTATTAACGGACGGCGGACTGCGGGACAAAGAGTCGGGGCTCCTCCGTCGTTCAATTGATACGTCCTTCGTGCGCCATACTCGCGACGCTCCGGGGAAAAAGGGAGCCGGAGCATCGCACGCGTGCGACCGCCGACGGGGCCTTCGTCTTCGGCTTTCGGTCTTCTCGTTTTTTTTCTCTCCTCTTTTTTTTTGGCTTTAAAAAGGGGAACGCGTGTGAATTCGCCGATGGGAATGGCGGTAGAGTTAATTTACTTTTTTCTTTTAGGGTCGGGCGTGCTAAGGTGGTGCACTTCGTGGGATTGTTTACGCGTAGGTGGATTTTAGGACGCAGAGACTTGCTGGTACACGTATATTGTCAGTTATACAGCAAATGTCACATAAATATTTAGTCAATCAATTCCATGCTAACTACTGTTCCTTTCTCAAAATCGCACTGACCTTGGTTAAACTGGATAGCGGAGCCACAGACTGCTTTTAATGAAAAATTACCATTCTGTATTAAGGATTTTACGGGAAATAGAATTTTAATAAAATTTATAATGCAAAAACTAATTTCAGTCAAATATACATACTTGTAGTATTATTCTTTGAGAAGAGATGTTACGTTGTTTGTTGAAAAAATTATTTTGGATTTTAATTTTTGGATAGAAACTTCTGAAAAGGCTACTTACAGAACTACTACGTAGATTAATGAGCTAATAATGAATTAGCAAACTGGTAAACTTTATTTTACTAAAATTTCTAAAAGTTACAGCGAAAAAGAGCTGTGATTCAGTTGCTCAGGCGCCGACTGCAATTCCAGAGTCAATTCCAGAAACAATCCCCTTTCACATCAAAGTATGCAGCTAACGGCCTATCGTTTGTTTAATAAAAAAGCGAATACCTCATGAACATTTATCGCTTTCATTCTTCGCATTAGAATATAATCGCATAGCATAACTCAGCGCAGCTCGCGTTCCCGGGTAAAAAAATGCCGCTTAAATATTTGAGAACTTCACTAATAAAAAAGAAGATTTTAATAAGCTCCTTATTTGTGAAGAATTATACCATAATGTTCTTTCATTTACTTCATTTCGAAGCTATATTGAAAATAATTTAAAGAAAAGTCTTTTAATTTTTTTAATTCACACATATTTGTTTACTTTATTTTGTATAATAAAACAAATAAAAGTAGAGGAAAGGACCAACCATTTGAAAGCTGTTAAGTTAAAAAAACCCCTTTATTTATTCAATAGTTTTATTCGTATGAATATTGAGAACTACATAATATTTGATTATAGAATATTGTCACGTTCTTTTCGCAGATAATCCCCTAGTTAGACTGTTAACTTTAAAAGTGTTCTTCTGTGAAAAATTAATCTATCGTGAAATTCTGCCTCATTAAGTGTGAGGTATTTAAAAAAACTTGTATATTTAAATAAAATTTTTACATAATAAACTAAAAATTCATGTTTTTGCATTGTATAAACTATATCTAGATCTAGTCTAGCCTTTAAACTTATATTTAAATATTGGCTTAAAATAAATAAATTTGAATGATCAAAAGTACATAAAAGTGATTCATTGGAAATATATTAAATTTACTTTACAATTTTACTTTATTATACAGTTAATATCCATCAGACCCACTCAAGTACACCAAGAGAAAAAACTTAATAAAAATTGTTATTGTGAATAGGAAATGAGTGACAGTCTTGATCAACGAGAAATTTTAGTATGAAAAGTAGCAATTTTTATTATTAAAATAGTAATTTTTATAGTTTTCGGACTAAAACATACTATTTTTCAGACAAAAAATTCTCGTCTGTTAAGACTGTCACTCCTTTCTCAAATACAATAACAATTTTTATTAGGTTTTTTCTCTTAATGTACGAACATTTTCAATATTTAACCATTGTGATTACCTGTAGCTTCAAGATATCCATAAATTTGAATGGAATTTATTTCAAAATGTATAGGTGTTTCATTATTGTAGCATAAAAAAGTTGTGCGTATGAAATTTATCTGAGTAAATAATGTTTGAAGAGCAAAAACTCCTCCAAAATGATAAGTTTTGGTTTTGTCAGGTATTTTGGGACTTCAAAAATGATTTACTCAAATTAATTTGAAACTAACAATTCTTCACGTTGAAATTCCATAAAATATCTACATCTGGAGACCAATCCCATAGAAAGCAATCGATATCCTGGATCTGCAGGTTATTATTTTTAATTTTTTTAATGATGCTTATAAGTAATTTTTACATGTGTTATTTATAATTGTATTTTAAAAAATTAGGGTTTACCTTGTACATTAATTTCAAAAAACTTCATAAGTATTTTAATTTTTGAGAACTGTTAGATAGTTAAATAATTGTACAATTAAAAATTGCTAAGCCATAGCGTCAAAAAAAACGATTACACTTTATTGTGCGAAAATTAAATCTCTCATTATAACATATCCTCAATGGTAATAAGGTATTTAATATTCGCCTTTTAAAGCACGTTCACATTTTCTTTAATTCGTATGTTTTAAGATTGCCTGGATTATTTTATAGTGCTTGTGAAAAATGTCTGTATGGGTATGTATCTACGCATCTACGTATTGTCGCTAATCTGGAGATCTACTGAACAAATTTTAACGAGACAAAAAATTTTTGTTTACTTTTTTGATCGATATTTTTTATTTTTATGAAACTATTTTTCACGTTTATCATTATTTGATTGCGCTGTGCGTTAGTGTAACTGTACTTCCGCCCGTCGATCTCCGGCCACAAATCTCTCACTACCATAACGCACTGGCATCTTCCGAAAATTTCCGATAATCTTTTTGTAACTATACCTCTAATTGTATCCCGAAATCGCAAAGTAACGAAGGATCGCAGCAAAATTCGCTGCTAAGAAGGCAATTAGCGTTGGGCCTGCTCTTCGACCTTACCCATCGCGATATCGTGGATGGTCCCACTGCCGGTGCGTGTAGGTACATAACATCGCAGATGCGACTCTGCTTGCGTACCTCTGCTTGCAGGCGCAGTACTTTCACCGCCGGACTCGGCGGGTCGGATAATTGATAATTGTTTCCTCCGCTAATTGCGCGCGTAATTGGCTGCGCGCGCTCTCTCGCTCTTTCGACGCTCCGATGGATAGCTTGCACACACGGACGACCTCCCTCTATTTTTTTCGTATTTTTTTTCCTTTTTTTGTAATTATACTACGTGCGCAAGTGTATAAAGTATATAAATCGAGTGCATCGTTTTTTTGGAGATGACGTTTTTCGACCAGCCGAGACGAAGGGTCGCTGCGCTGGCTGACGTCATCGCTTAATGAGCTTTTAACAAGTGCACACGAATGGCTTTTATGGTGGGATCTTCGGGGCATTGTCGGACAGATGCTGATTAAGCATTGACGATAATAAAATGGGTTTCGAGGTTTCGCGAGGAAAGAAGTTGATGGCGCGTAAAGTGAAATAATTGTTCGTTTGGTGGATCCGTTTCTGCTGTTATTTTTTAAACGATGCGTTGGATATAGGCCGGATTCGGGCACATTGTAGGTCTGCGTTAAGCAAACGCCGAGATTTTGTTGTGACATTGATGACCAACGGTGACCGTTTCGAAATTTCTCACATCCCGTCAAGTTTTTTTCTTCGTGTTAATTGGACAATCCGATGTTATTTTTCTGAATGAAAATTATCAGTAATTGCAAAATACATTTTTTCATGATTAAAAACAAATGTTAAATTCAGCATTTTAACATAAAATTTATGATTTATAAGAATACTTGCTAAAAATACAAATGTATTTTTTGTTCAAAACATAATTGTTGTAAATTTATGTCAGATACGAAGGTAAATAAATCATTCGACTGATATAATTTATTTGATGAGCTAAAGCGTAGATGGATATACCAACTTTGGATGTATCATAACATTTATTAAGATAATAATTGAGTTTTATTAAAAATTTAATTTATATTTCTTCACTACTTTTACGTAAGCTTTATGTACATAAATATTCAATAAAAATGAATGGTTCATTGGATTCTTAGAAACAGAATGAACATTAAGATGTAAATTTATTTTAAAAACGTATTGAATGGCATATCATTTCTTATAGAATAATAAAGACATAAGACATCCTATAACTAAACTTAAGATTTCTCGAAATTATGAAGATATTACTTTTTATAAAAAATAGCAATTCCAACAAGTCGACATAGGAGACAATACTATAAACATTTGAATAAATAAATAATAATATTTTATATTGAAGATTTGATATTATTGTTAAATTTGAATTTGAATTTTCTTTGACTTTTTAAAAATATATTCCACTGGACAGGTCATTGCTTTGCAGATTGAGAACGGAACTGAAACTAGCACTACTCTTGCATCACATAGTCATTTAATGTTTCTAAAAAATAAATATTTGTTTTGTAACTTTATAGGAAAAAATACAATAACCTAAAGAGACCTAAAAGAATTGTTTGCATTGATCAACCACGAAGATATAAAATTGCATTAATTGCACTACTAGTTTCTGTTTACAATTTTCAACCAATCTGTACATTAATTGAATTTTGTTAAAGGATCTTTATCTTTATAAAAGCTGCATTTAGAAACAGATTTTCTAATTCGCTTGTATATCACGTTGGCAGGTAGAACTTTTAATTTACAATTAAAAAAAGTTATGTCATGTAAAGTTATTGGCTTACAAGGATTTATGACATAACGTAGCAAACAAAAAACAAAGAGACCTTCATCGCTGTATTAAATTTAACATCGGGATATTTATTGAAATGGTCTTTTTATGCACAGTCGTATAATCGCAAAAGCTCTTAGCTAAAACTACATTTAAAAGATCCTAATCGCTTACTCTTCTCTAAACACAATTTAGCTTACGAGGTTATACCGAGCTTACCACAGGCTTACAAAAAAAGGCATTTTAAGAACCACTTGAAGGCATTAGTTCCGGTGCTTTGTTAGTTTCCATTTCAAAATTTTCCCAAAGCGCATAATATGTAGGAAAACAATTTTGCACAATCTATTTAATTGTAGAAAAGTATAAGGAGCGAACTTGATTTAGTATAACAGTAATATTAAAAATACAATGAATATTTAGAGAAAAAAGAATTTTTAACACCATAAAAAAAGTTTATCTTCGAGCAAAATGAAGCAGAATTTGTTTATACGTTCTAATTTTGTATTTTTCACGCGAGTTGTCAAAAAATGAAAATCCCAAGTGAAGAAACCAAAATATTTAGCGAACTTCTAAATAAAAATAATGAAACATTGGTAATTTGACAAGAGATTATTTTATTTCCGAAATAATGTCAGTCTGTGAGAAGATTAAAGTCCTCGTAAATTATAAACAGACGCACCTGATCGGCAGCGAATTGCGGGCACTGCCTGGCGCAGGCGTCCGAGATGCCGGCGGGCTTTGGGCGCTCCTGCAGCTCCTCGGGCAGGTAAGCCGCGGCGCAGGCGGCCACCGCCAGCACCAGCAGCAGCCGGCCCCAGGCTCCCGCCGCCTCCCCCGTCATCATTTCGCCTCGGCCTCTCCCTTCTCACTTTTCCAGCGACGTCATCTCTTCCGCGGCCTCCCCGTCATCCTGCGCGGCTCTTAACTATAACTGTATCTTTCATTGGCGTCTTATTTAAAACATTTTATTCTTCACTAGCGATTGCAAAAAGCCGCTATTAAACTCTATTGAAAAGAAAACTGCACTGTAAAAACTTGAGTAACATCGAATTCACCACAAAGTGCATCACCATAATGAAAAGTAACAGGTTAATCGCGCGTTACTGGTCTCCGCGTCAAACGAGTGAAACTGTTGAGTAAAGCAAGTAAAAGGGAGAAATAAATGCGTCAAGTTGCGCGCGAGGTGCGAGGCGATGGGTCGCGCGCCTACGAGTCGACTGTCGGACTTAGGAAAAAAGGCCAGCACTGTGCTAGCGCGCCGAGCTCGCTCACTCTCTTAGCCGCGCGTCGCGCTCCGCCGGCATTATTACTCTTAATCGCTTTTGCTTGCGCTTCCTTCTTTTAATCGCCGCTTCAGCTGGCCTTTTTTTCACCGGCGAGACTCTTTCGAATATTCCACTTTTTTTTCTCCTATGTGTATGTGGCAGTTTTGTCAGAGTTCAACAATCATCATAATGTTAGAATTTCGGCAAATTGCATTGTAAAATTTCTTTAAATCCTTAATTATGTTATTAAAAATATGTGAACCAATTACCGTTATTACTTTAATTATGCAATAGAACGTAGTTTCTCAGACGAAACATGATCAATTTTAATTGAAATAGCAAAAGGTAATATTAAACGTTGCATAACGTATTTAATTTACGAATTGAAAATTTTTTAATTATATAACAATTTTTAATTATGACTAAACTCAAATTTGCTGCTGATATTATATTTATTACTTATTTATTGATTTAATTGCTCACGTGGAAGTGTGCAGGTGCATTTTTTAATGTTTTGACATAAAGCACTATAATCACCCCTGCAGGAAGTTTACACAGACATTCCAACGTATATGATTAGATTCATTTATCTGCAAGTGCGGTTTAAGTTACTTCATTCATTACACCCGACGTTTTCAATAGAACCAAAGCCCGTTTAATGAATAATTTATGTATTAAAATCGTTAACATTAAATAAATTTGATAAAAAAGTAAAAACTTTGATGTGATTTGACTTTGACTCGGCTCTCTAAATTCTTTTTCTCTCTCCGTGCGCATTAATTACCTAAAACAGACTCCCATAGAAACTAGCGCCTAATAAAATATCTCCGAATCTGGACTTTTCCCTCCCGCGGCGTCTTTTTTCCCTTTTTTCAAGTGCTCCTTTTTTCCCTCTCCCTAGAGCACTCGCCTCGTCTCTTTTTACGCCTCTCTGTCGCGACCGTAGCAGATGGCAGGTGTCCCCTTGCCGCTATATATACATACTATGTCTCCTTATTATGCCTAACCTGTTTTTTATTTTTATTATTTTATTTTAAAGCGAGCCGAAAGTACCTTCTAGCCTTTCATCTTGCCCTCTTTATTTTAGACGAGCTCAATTAGATAATAAAAGTGTCGCTCATTGGCTTATTGTTTATGTCTGATGATATGATTGAGCTTTTCTGCTTTGTTTTTTTTTTTCGTCGCTCGCACCAACCTCGATGCTTACACTGTCATGTAGAATGTGTATTCTTAATCATAATGTTGGCATATGTATTTTTTCCTGCAGGATATCTAGAGATATTGGATAATTAAGCAATTCCGCGTTAACGCACAATCAAAATTTATCAAAATTTGCCAGATTAATTTATTTCTTACTTACATATTTTATTTATTTTTAAATTTACAATAACGGTATGATAACAACAACAAAGAATAATGCTGTAGTCTTCTGCACTTATACATTTTCGTTTCAAGTGTATCTAAATACTTCAAATACATTAAGTACTGGAGTGAAAGTAAATGATTCAGTGAAATTTTCATTATACAATATAATAAATTTCGGAAAATTCATATACATTGAAAAAAAGTTTCTTTCGTGTTCAAAAAATCATTAAAGCTTTTCATTTTGAGATTAAATTTGAAATTAATTTTTTAACGTAATTAAACCTTCTAATTCTTTATGACTGAGGGCGATATATCTACTATAACATAGTTTTCTACTCTTTCATTGATATATTTCCTTATATTCGAATAACAAACAAAATACACCGAGAGAAATGATCTAGTAATAATTTCTCTATATTATAAACTAGGAAAGTGACATTGGTTACAGACTGGTGACTATACAGTAAAATTTGCCATAAGAGCAGTTAAAATTAAAATACTGTTTGGAAAAGTTTACTATAAAATATATACCATTTCGTGATTTTCACTGTATTTATGGTATTTTACAATGCATTTCTGTCAGAGTAAAAATTGTAAAATAATATCAATGTAAACCTTTGTTCCAATTTAATTGTTTGTACAACGAGAAATAAAGCTACACTATATCCACTGCATTAACTAATATGAAATCTACTCTGTGTTTATTTAGCTATCTCAAAGTTTCTCTTTTTCAAAATAAAAAGAATAATCACCCGCATATAATGCATCTTTATGTTCTTGAGATAAAAACCGTATATACGTCAAAGTATGTATATATATGTAAGGAAATCTACAAATAAAAAAAACACCGGAGACGGAAATTTTTTTCTCGTTCTATAGGCCATACAATACATGAAAAAAAATCGCGAACACACAATTCCGAGATAAGTATTTTCTTCATTTCCAAACGAATTTATTAAATACAAAATTCAAAAAATTATTCTTTTCGTTATCCGAAAATTAATTTATCATTCAGCTGTAAGTACTTACATATGTTTGCACTGCCATTTCAAGTATAGTATAAAGTGTTACGCTATTTTCGATCAAGGAGTTATTTTTTATAGACCTTTTGATTAATACTAAGTGTTTTTTTCCCTTAGGATTCTTTTGGGGGGCAGTAATTTTGCATAAAATTTGTGTAGGATACACGGTTTGAATATCTTGTCTGTTAGGCCAAGAACAAATTTTGTCATTTCTGTTGAAAAAGTTAATGACAAACAAAGGACCCCATACTATTTGACCAGCACTTAATGTAAAATTCTCTCCTTCAACTAAAAATAGAGTTCTTCCTATAAAGGCACGTGTTGTGCGTCTCTTCGTCCCAGTGTACAATGATTACACGGCAGAAGCGACTGACCGATGGCCAATTGACGGTGTGACCCGATTTTGTGCACATGAACCCTTTCATTTTCATTCATGCTGTTCGCGCCTCCGTCAAACGTTTGCGGCTCTCTCACTGATGCAGCGATGCTCAGTGGGGCGAGCTAATTTTTTCTAATGAATGATTCAGGTCGAGATTATGAGTTCGCCGAAATACTCATTTTTTTATGTACAACATTGTATCGGTACTCAGTATTTGACGCGTGTGCAAACGAACATGCTGGAATTTCTCGTGAGTAACGGATAAGAATCGCGAAAAATGCTTATTTGTTCCTTTTTGTCTTTATGAATATATTTATACGTTTGAAGATTTAGAAATTTCCTCACGAAAGTATATTATCCTCACTTTTTACTCTTTAAAACAGTTATTTTTTACATGCGATTTTATCGAAAATATTAACTTTAGATTGTTAGCCCATTACATTTTTTAAATTACACATATGTAACATTAAAAATTTAGAAATTACATTATAGCCCTAATTGTTTATATAATATATGAAATGTATAAATTAAAAAAAAATTCTAGTCTATGATAGGCATTTGCATATTTTGTATGTGTACAATTGACATACCTTACATCTTTAAGCCAATGACTTCAACTACAATTGATACTAAAAAACTTAAAAATTTTAACAGCATCATAATTGCAACACTTATGGTTACATTTTTTTAATAATTAATAGCAAAGTGTGGTTACACATATTTTTATCTCACAGAAATTATTTAACGCGAACTAAAACTACATTTATATTTGTTTTTATAAAAAACATAACATTTATTAAAAATCAAGGAAGAAATACTGCACTTTTTATAAAATATATTTATATCATTTCTCTGAAAAATAAAATAGTAACTATGATGGGTAGAGATTTTTATGAGTATTTCGATGTTTGTGATGAAATTATCAAGTCAGCGGCCATTCTTAAGCAATTATATGAAAGGAGAAGGCAAAAAGTATTTTATAAAAAAGTGGTCCATAAAAATAATGCCTTTTTTCTAATGTTACTTTAAATTTGTATACAAAATACGTCTACAAATACCGTAAAACATATGTTTTCATTATTGAAAATATCCTAAAATTTAAATGACAAAATTAGAGCTTTAAAAGCTTCCATCAGTAAAATTGCGCATCAAAAGTGGTTGTATAAAAAAAGTAAAGAAAGCGCGCTCGATTGTATAAGTTCATTGAATAAGTCGGGCTCTCGCACTCGCACACCTACAAAACGAAAGTCCGGCAAAAGATAAACGAGCGATGACATGTATATAGAGTCCGACGTTTATTGTAATACAGCGGCATATATCATAATAACATGCAGTAACAAGTGTACGTTCGAGTGGCGGATCGTCGGGAATGAATAATGCGCCCCGAGCTCACTCCCCCAAGCCATCAATAAAAAAGTCTACTCCCCCGGACAATGCAAGCAGGTATCCTCCTCTTTTCTTTTTTATTCATTTAAAATTATTTCATGTTTTTCTTTCTAACCGCAATTGCATTTTCTTTAAACAATGAAGATAATTTTTATCGTTATCTGCGCGTACTATGCGATAGTGCCATATTATAGTCATCTTTTCGTTGACCATTTTAAGGAATCGAATTATAATTTTAGGTCTTTGTCGAATTTCCGTTTTCTATCAACGATATTATAATTACAATCGATGGAAAACGATTTTTATGTAAAACAATTCTATTTTCAAATGCTTAAAACCTTACATTAGTAATTATCATGGAAAATAATTCCAATTATTTTAAAAGTTTTTTATTTAAAGCTTTAAACCACGTAGTCAGATAAGCATGAAATTATTATAAGAATAGCTGGCTGCGCTTGTAGCTTCGCCATTTCTTCAAAAGAGGATGGTGAACATTTTTTTAAAGCAACACTTAGGCGAGGAAGTAAGTTGCAATTATTTCGCATAAAAAAAGTACATCCGAGCACTTAAGCTGATAAGTCGTTATTTTGTAATCTGCGAGGCAGCATAATGAGATGACGAATTTTTCGCGGCGCAAAACAAAGAGTATCGTGACAAATGTGTGTCGGAGATTGCGCGGAGAATGATATTATGCATAAATTATGCGCGATATTACAACTAAATACGCGAGGAAAATGAAAAATGCTTGTTACTTCACTCGACGCTGAAATTTTATGCCTCTATGTTGACACCTAATTATTACTTTTACCTCCATTGTGCAAAAAAAAGTATACGAATCCAAATATACCGTGAAAGCCGGATTTTTATATAACCACATTTTTTCAATATAAAATCATTTATTAGTGTCGATTTTCTATTAACGAGATAAATATTTTTCCATGGTCATAGCGAATCTTATTGATCCATGAAAAAATCATTCAAAGTAATAATTCCATTTATTGGTGAATCACGTATTTTAAACAACCAGAGGCTTCATGAAAAATATTTCGTCGGTGAATAATCGCATTAAAAGAATCGGCATATTTTCTTAAGGAACTCGTATGGCAACTCAAGAGGATTAAAGTTTAATTTATTATAAAGACGGCGTTTGCCTCTAAAAAGTACGAGAGGATCACAATTTACGTTCAATTGACTCTTTTGTATACTTCAAGCAAATAGAAACAAATTCTTCGACATTTTACAGTATATACATCTAAATAATTTAAAATTTTTATTACCGCTGTAATTATAAGCTAGTTATAAACGCAGATTATTTCTAACATGAATTTGAATCATCAGTGTTTTAATAATTGAATAATTATTCTCTATTTTGCTGTTCTCATGTACAGATGATGTTAAAATGAAAACTTCAATAAAATAAGTTGTTAATAATAATATAACTACTGATTTAGAAGACACGCGCCACACTCGGCGAGAAATGATTCAGTAAATGTCACACGTAAGGTACTTGTACAAACCGTCGATCTGATAAATTTTCCATAGTATTCCATCCTCCAGGAAGAAAATGGATGTAAAAATTAAAAGACTATCGTCATATTATTCTCTCCGCTTAATTTTTATTACGGAAAAAACAAAATTGCAGTTAGCTGGTAAAATTAATTACCAGACGATTTTTCGTTAAAATTTCATTACGCTTGAAGCCTTTTAATGACACGTTAGAAAAGCCCGCATTTCCTCTATACGCCCTTTCTTTTTCATATACGTAAGCAACGGGGCGACACCGCCGGGGTCTAATGGTAACTTCCGGCAGGAAGCTCCTCTAGGAGCGGACTACTGCTGGCGACCAACATGCCTATATGCGCGCGTTCACTTTGAGATTGAAAGCGCGCAACGGCGCAACGGTCGCGTCATTCGTTGTACATCACTTTATTCCGCGTACAAATTCAAGGGGGATGCAGACATTTTATCTTCGCGCAAGTTCTTGTACAGATATATATATGCGATATTCCACACCAAGTGACGTGGCCAAAAAATTAAAGTGGCCCAATTATTATATGTTATAATAGTTATATAAAGATCTTTTCTTTTGGACTTTCGTATGTTCTGCCTACTTTCTGGTGGTTCAAAAAAAAATCAAAGATATACTTTGAACGATTTCTCAAATTACTCTTTTAAAGCTAAAAATTCATTAATGAGATTTTGCAAGATTTTTATTGTTTTTTTTTTTTTTTTATAAAATAATAATGAATGGTGTTGCTGGGATTAAAATTCCAACTTCAAGCTGGACTTACTTGTAAGATATTGAAGAAAAGAAGAGAATGAAAAAGGAAAAGTTTAACAACAGCTTGGCATACTGACTCCAAAATGCTAATTTATACTATTCGTATAGAGTAAACTGAAATAATGCAAGAAATTTTGTATTGAACATTTTTTCCACAACCCACGAGTTTTCTATAAAAAAATGATAAAATTCGTAACTTTGTTAATTTTTGTAAAAAATAGCCTATAATTAAAAATGAGATAAAACGCATTTTCTATATACACGCCGTGCGCAAAGATACACCTTTGCGGTCAGTGTAAGATTCTACAGTGGGGTGATTTCCGATTTCTGTACGGGTTGATCGAGGTAGGTATCCTTTCAATATTTGTAACGGTTGTTGCTCGCAGACCGCGGCTTTCCCTCACCGTTGCACGCTGCAGTGAAAATATACGATTTTGCACAACTCTGCGCGGAATTCAGCAGATGTTGATGTAACTTACGTGCAATTTACTTTTGATATCTATTATTTTTGTTATTGCCTACGAGTAAAATTGCAATTAAATAAAATTTTAAAGTGAACAAAAGAGTTTTTTTAGTAAAGATCTTGATCACAAATATATCAAATATTAAATATACATAAACACGTGCGTGTGCATTGTTTTTAAAAAATGTTAACACCTATGATTGTTATTAGTGGTGTAATGTTAAGAAATGTTAGGAAATAGTTTAGAAGATGCAACTTTTAATACGCTATGAACAAAAAAATTAATAAAGTTTTTCAAGTAAATATTTTTTTCTAGTCAATTGAAGAATATATAAGGGAATTTAAATAATGTTCTTTATTCATAAAGACGCGCCTTTTTGTGACAAAAATAAGAATTTTAGAAAGCAATGTATGTTGAAGAAAATATAAAAATTCTAACTATTTAATTAATAATTATAGTAGCTCTCAATTTGAAAATTGTTATTTACGCGATAAGTCGCTCATTATTTGACGTGAATTTTACTTAAGTAAAATTTTCTTAAATATTTAAAAGCAAAATTTGATTAATCGAATAAATAAAGTTTTATTACAAGAAAACAAGAAGTTTGGGTACAATGAATTATTTTGTAAAAAAAGAAAAGGCGAGAGTTGCAGTGGCAGCGCGTGAGCATCACGAAATTTATTAAGAAGGCGATGCAGCCCACGATTCGAATCCATTAGGTTAATCAGCATGACAACGAGGTAAAGGAACGAAGGCTCGAGTTAAGAGCTCAAATAAGACGTCCGTTTGTCTATCTGCTGTAACAGCCTCACACTTCTTTCAGTGAGTCAACGCTTTTTTAAATAGGCGACGGAGCGATGCCGCGTCACGTTAATTCAACTTGTCGCCAAGTTTTATCCTTTTAATCGTTTTTCTCATGGACCTTTTGCAACTAAACTATTTTCCATTCTAGTTAATTATTAACAGTGCTTATTATTAATTACAATTAATAATTAATAATAACAATTTTTAAATTTATCCATTTATTCTGGATGTAACCTTCTGGATTTTCCATATAATAATTCATATTATTTTGGGCACTCACAACACTTTATATTTTACGTTTTGTGTTAAGCCAGAAAAAAATCCTTTTTTTCTTGAATTCTTTGCTTTAAAATTATTGAATTTATTTATTAAACTAGAAGATTTTACGGACAAATATATATCCTTCAGATATCCTGTAAACATAAAATAAACATTATTAAAAAGTCTTTTAAGAAGCTGTCAGGTCAGAAGAATATGAAACAATTATATGATTACCACACTTGATCATACGATCAGTTTAGTTTGTAAAATTGAATAAGCCGCCAAAATTATAAATAACACAAAAGATGCGCGCGCTCACATTGGAAACTGGGTGCGCTGTCGAATAGTCGTGTGTGTCTTCGTGTGGGAGACTGCAAGGCAGACTCGATCAGCGGGGTAGTGGAGTGCAGTGCATAAACTGGATTTGGCAGGATCCTGGTGAAAAAAATGGAAGCGGGCGACAGCAAAATAGAAGGCGAGGGCCCCCCGGACAAGAAATCTTACGCCGGCATCCCCGAGGCGCAGTTTCTGGTAATTTTCCTATCCGCGATCTGAAAATCCCTCCGTCCATAACCTAAAATCGTACGCATGCGAGTGTATGAATAGGATTGTTTTTTGCTTCGTTATGACTGCCATTGATCCTCGAATTATTCTTCATTGCGAGAAACGTGCGCTGGAAGAGGTCCTTCGACGACTCGAAAGCATTTGACCGAAGACGTCAATGCGATCGCGAGTTCTTTTTGCGGGTACTCCATAATCGATATGTACGCAAAGATCGTTTGAATTCTCAAATCGCGGCCTTATATGGTCACAGAAAAATGTACTCTTGCGTTTCATGCTTTTTATCATTGGTCTAAGACTTAATTTAAAACTATGTGCTTGTTTAAATATTAATTAATCTTTCGTATTTTTAGGATGATGTAGATGCATACATGGCTAAGCCAGAAAACAGTGAAGACTGTGGTAAAGTACTTAAGATGCTGGACGAAAGCCGCAGTAAGTACAAGTTTATGGAGTACAACCTCATCAGTAAGCGCAGAAGACTAATGGATCAGATTCCTAACTTGGAGGACAATTTGCAAATGATCGACAAGCTGCAAGCGGCAAAGAATAGCGACACAGAGCTAGAGACTCAATTCGTCCTATCTAATCATGTGTATGCTAAGGCAGTAGTTCCTCCTGTGGATAGAGTAAACCTGTGGTTAGGCGCGAATGTGATGCTTGAATTTACATTAGAGGAGGCAAAAGAATTGTTAATGAAGAACATTGAAGAAGCTAAGAAGAACTTGAGACACGTTGAGCATGATTTGGATTTCCTCAAAGATCAATTCACAACCACAGAAGTGAATATGGCCAGAGTGTATAACTGGGATATTAAAAAAAGAATGAACAAAAACATAACAAGCGGCATGAATGTTATGAGCATTTAATTTAATTTATCATCGATAAAAACATTGCTGACTATTTGGATTAATCTGTTTGTGATTAATTGTTACTAATATTTATGAAATATTGCAGAATCAAATGAAAAAAAAGCTTAGCAATGTGATAATTCAGTTTAGATAGAAAGTTGGTTAAATTACTATCAATTTTACATAATTGCAGTGAAACTTTTCTTTTTAAGTTTATAATACAGAAATTGTTAAACATTTTCATTTTGTACATAATAAAAGATATATTCATAACATTATCACAATTCATTTTAAAATAAAATAGTTATTTATTTTAAAATATGAAATATTTCCTCTTTCATTTGTGCATCAATTTGATCTTGCTATTAAAGGTTTCATAAAATCTCTAATAATTATTCACTCTGTAATAAAGAATCTTAAAAGCGAATATTAGAAACAAAAGTATTTTGGAAAGTTGTTAAAGTTTATTAAATTTTCTGATTTCTCATTATCAAAAATAATAATATAATTAAAATCAAATAGTTCAAGCAGTATTCAATCACGAAAATTTTATAGAATTGAATAAAGAGAATTGCAATTTTGTTTTTAATTGTGTGTGCATCATAAAATGGCAATTTAGATATATGCTTGTACTTAGATGTACAAATTTTTTATTCTGCTTTTAAATCCTAAAATTTGAAAACTATATATCTTTGTATCATTCTTACGTATAGAAATGTAAAAAATAAAAAATAGAAATACAGTTTTTGAGTACAAAAGATGGATTTATTTATTCTTTTAGCATCATTTGTTAACCAGTCTTTGAGAGAATTAACACCTCATACTTAATTTACATTCCTGCAAGTAAACTTTTATATTTAGTCTTATAATCTGTTCTAATTGAATAACATTGTACGAAATTAGCTAAATTGTGCATTCTTAAAATAAAATATTTGTAAAAGAATTGCTTAGGTCTTACTTTAAATTTTGTTATAATTTTAAAGGTGCTACTTATAAGATTTGTGCCATTAGTCTCTTATATATTTGTCTTATCTAAGTGACTAGATAGACTTGATCAATTGAAAATAAGATATTGCAATTAACATAAACATTAATTTGTCTAATGTACTAAAATCTAGAAGCAATTATGAATACAGAAGTACTCATTGCTAACTGATCTACATTATTAATGTTGTAAGGCACAGCTTTTTTGGGCAAACTTGTCAATTTCATTATAAGACTAATCACACATTGAGTAGAGAATCACAATTAATTTTAAGAGTTTGACTCATTATGCTCCTTCGTTCTCTGCTGACTCATACTTGGAAAGCCTTTCTTTTAGTTCTGCAATTTGTGAATGTGCTTCTGCTAGATCTCTTCTCAAAGATTCTATCTCCAATGCTGCTTCCGATTTTCCTTCGTTTGCAGAAAATTGTTTTCGAATGTATCTGTAGTCAAGCATTAAGGTTTTATGCAAGTTAATTATAAATTGGTTTAATTGGTAGGTTAGCAAGAAGTAATACAATTAAAGCATACTCTAATGCATCATCTGGTCTCTCGTGTTCTTCGTACAGGGACAGTAACACATTAGTCAAAATATCCAGAACACCACCATGCTCCAGATATTTTCGAAATTCCTCTCGTTTCACTTCACTAGGCTGCAAAAAAGCAATAGTTTAAAAATGACATAATTAAAAATCCAAATGATAATATAAACAAACACTAACGAAACAGTACTAATTAAATGAACACCACACAGTCCTCCCTAACATGAAAATTATGTTAGAAAAACGTAAAAAACGATGCATAAACAGCGTTCAAACTACGCATCTTTTTTTGTTTTAATCCTTAAAGGTATAGGCTTCAGGTCCTTAAAACTACGCGTTTAGCGTAAACAAAAGCGAGAAATTTACCTTAAGAGTGCCGATGCTAGACATTTTCATTATCAAAGCGCGTGCTGCTGGTGCGCGAAGGGGATCGATTCACGCAGTTTCACACACTAATGAGCGGCTCCTCGTCACCTTGAATTTTGTTGTCTCGACCGTCGACTGTCGAGGTTGCCCGCCCAACCCCTGGCGCACGCACACACGTACACACACAAATTCTGAGTAACGAGTATGTCAGCCTGCGCCGCCTGCGCATGTATCGATGGGGGCCGGGGGCTTGTTGTCACATGCACGAATCACGATCTTGGAATTCCTTGTACTATGTATTCTAATAATATATACTTGTGTAGGTACCTTTAATTGCAAGCGGCCGTCAAATATTCCTTGAGCTTCGACTTTGTCGCGCATGAAAAACGTAACAAACGTATTTTAACGATGATAACGTATATATGTGGTCAGACCTTACAGAATCTCCCCTTTGTTTGTTGCCGCTCGGCTGAAGCACTTTCAGCTTTTGCGGGACTTTTCAACGCAATGTAAGTCTGTATCTCTGCATAAACTTTTAGTTCGCGGGAGTGCTCTGGTCGGGTAACTTAGTCCGGAGTTTTGAGCTTTGCGGACTGAAATACGTTTACCGTAAAACGTTAAAAAGCTTTACCTTTCGTTTTTTTCTACTTTCTTTTAGTGAGATTCGTCACTATTATTAAGGCCTTGAATTTATAATTTCTTTAGTTTTAATGTTTCAAAATTTTCTGGTACAGTAAAATAATTTTTTCTAATTTAAGGTACTTTCTGTTTTTTAGGTTAGAACTCTTTCAAGCTGTTTCTTCAACATGATCTATACCAAATAAATCAATTTATACCGTATATCTTATTATACGGTAAAAATAGAGTAGAAATATGTTAAACTTTAGGCAAGATTTAGTCTTGCGCGTATTTCTTACAAGTTCGATTGGTATTGTATCATTTCTGGGGGATAAAGGCTTGCAAAATGGAAAAACTGAAATAGCAAGAGCCATTGCAGATAATTTGACACACGCCACTGTTGGGGGTATCACCTGGACTTTAGTGATCATTTTATCAAAAAAATTTGTGATAGAAAATATTGGAAACATAATTGCTTGTTTTTTTATGTCCTCTTTAATTGATGTAGATCATTTTATCACAGCTGGAAGTTGGGACATAAATGTAATACTTTTATTTTTTTACTTCAAAAAAAGATCTCCAAAAGTATCTGCAAGTATTTATTAATTTTTAGGATGCAACACATATAAATCACAGGCCATTTTTACATTGTACAACGATACCAATATCGATGTGGATTCTTCTTAGCTTGACTTCCAAGATGGTTGATATGCCCAGCTTGATTGTTTACGCTTGGATGATAATAGCTAGCTTCATTAGTCATCATGTACGAGATGCGAACAGAAGAGGACTATGGTTTTGGCCATTTGGTTCTACGCAGCCTATTCCTTATTACTTATATTTAAGTATATGTATGTTATTACCATACTTTATCCAATGGATAATGGATTGGCAATTGACAAAAGATACTGAAAACTTATCATTTATTAATGTTGTCTAGTGAAAATTAATTATGATATTCTAGCATTTCAGTATCTGTTTATATTTTATAAATGAAATGTGCCTGTATTCATATATTTACAGTTCTGTTAAATGTGATTTTATACTCTACAAAGTAATCAAGTGCTATTTTTTACATTATTATTATTATTATTATTAGGCTATTATTAACTCTAATTTAAGTGCAGTAAATTTACAACAATTTATTTTTATTTCAGTTCCATCTTTTTCTTTAGTTGTCTTCCTGTCCTCTTCTTTATATCTTCCTCTTTTGTTTTTTTTCTTCACTCATTTCCTAATAATAATAATAATACAAATTTGGTACCATGTTAAATGATTGCAATTGATATTTTAATTTTGATTAGATACTTGAAATTAAGCATGATATTATTTCCTAGTATTACATTTTTTGTACTCTTTTTATTTTAGAATTGAAAGACTGTTTTTAAATTAATGCAATGACAGAGTAATATAATTGTTTTTCTTAACAACAACGGTGCTTATTTTTTTTAAATGCTATTCAGTTCTAATCATTCTTTTTCATGCATTTTATAAAAGACACCTTAATGCTGCTATAATACTGAATGCTTCTCAAAGAAAAGTGTTTGCAAAGCAATATGAATTCTTTTGCGACCTTTTATATACGTTTAAAGTAGGCCATTACAATTTCATTTGAACAGTCTCTTGAAATTGTGCAACATTCAACTGTCATGACTGTTGTCATATTTTACAAGTAAAATAAATTCTGCATATTTTAACAACCATTTTCAATATCAACTATGCTCTATTTTTATATCAATATTAAAAATTAATACATACTATTTTTTTAATAACGTTTGACATTAATTTTTTGGCTTTAATTACATTTTTAGTGTATAAAAAATTTCTGCAGCAATACATTATATTTTATGCATGTATTTAGGAATAGAATTTTAAATGTTTGTATAAATGATTCTATGTATTCTAGATATGAAGTTAAAAAAAATTAAATTCGATTATTTTTGTAAAAAAACCTGTTTTTAACATAGCGATGTACCTTTCCGTATTTCTTTTTAAGTTCAATAAATTAAGATATTATTTTTAAAATTTTTCATATTTGCTATCTGTAAGAGCTAGGCAAGTTTTAAAGCTTTTGAAGCTCTCGCTCCTCGTGAAATAATAAGAAGCGCGACGTAAGAGGTACAGCTCGCAGCTGCCGACACTTCGTATGTTTACAGGTACTTTGCGGAATGTTTCCTCATCAAGTTATAAAATTCAAGCAGACGAACGGCCATGTGACACGACCACCCACATCTGCGGCGCACTCCTTTTTTAAGCTGCACTTGTATAAGGATAAGTGTCTGCTTTGCTCAGGCGATCGAGATCAATCCGAGCTTAATTATTTGATCTCTAACGATAGATCACTTCGAAGAAAGCATCTTATAAACATGAATACAATTAGTAGTAACAAATTCTGGTATTTGAAAACCACAATTTTTATTAATAATTTTCCATTCCGCAGATTTCTGTAAGTTTCACTGTCGCTCTTTTATAAATTTGTTTCTTTTTTAAGTTTGGTGAATAAGCTATTCATAAACATAATATATGAACATCAATGCAAATTAAATATAATGATATTTTATTACATTTATTTCGGATTTCGTTTATCTCTTTATACACAGAGTCATTCAGATCCGGATATCGAATTTTGTTGAAATTTGAAAAACGATTTATTTGTATTAAAATATAAAAAGATCTGAAATATTAGAATCTACCGTTCAAAATGTTTCTTAAAGCAGCTTTCCTTTAAGTTTTTATATTGAACAATTTAACGATAAGTTCGTTCCTAAATCTAAATATTCCATGGAAAAAGGAATGGAAATGAAGGCAAATCCGAACAACTCCGATTACTTTGAGGATATGGATGTGAGTGGCCGAACTGCAGTGTAAAACCAATGCGGAATTTAAAGGAAAAATTTAGGGAAGTTGGGATAATTGGGTATTTATATTGCGTACATTTTACAAAGAATTTAACTAGCAAAATTACTTTTAAAGAGCGCATAAGCAATATAAGATATGAATTTCAAAAAGAAACTTTCTTTTACATTTAAAATTCAGTTCTACTTTACCTTTAATACATTCGAAAAAATTACAGGCGATTCGGAACCATTCTAATAGTATGCTTCCCAGTATTGCCTGCATCTCAGTTGTATTGTAAATATACCGTGTGGATCCACATGGATTTCACGTGGATTCATATGGACATTTTAACTTATTTTTAAAAGGTACTTGAAATTCATTTTTCAAATCTAATTTACTTTTCTAGACGGCAATATTGATTTAGGCACGATTATCGATATGCATACAAGACCTTTTTAGCAGGTTAAATATCTAAATGTTTGAGTAGAAAGTAGAAAAATAAGGTACTTTCTCAGTACTTTCTGTAATTGTTTACCGTATGTTTCTAAAGCCTTATGATTTTGCACCGTTTGTACTACAAATAACTAAAACATGCTCTTTTTAGTTCCTAACTTTTAGTTCATTGAATCGCTCTGCTGGGCTATTTTTATAATCTAATATGTATGATTGTAAATTGTTGTATATACTTCACTCTTGTTAAATAAATAAGATTCTTCCGAAACTCGAAGGGGGTCTTTAAGCGATTATTTTAATCAAGCTGAAATCTCTAGGCTGCTACAGTTATTATACTTGTAAAGAAGACCGCTTTTTACAATTTAGACATTATTCCATTGTTGATGGTATAAACATTGCATTCGTAGTGTTATAGAAGTTCGCATTCAACATTCCACAGGATTAAATATTTTTAAACACCATCATTTCGATCTATTCAAAATCAAATAATATATATTTGTATTATTTAATTTTAGTTTTGTTTATTACTTATATTTATTATGAAACATTCGTATTGATTTTGAGACACTTTTATAACAAATTCAAATAATTTCATATTTTAAATTAAACAAACGACAAGATTCAAAACAAAAAGTTTCAAAATATGTACCATATGATGTAGTTTATATGTAGAAAAATTCTTTTTTTTCGCTTGTGTTACTTTACATCGAAATTTTTTATTCACTAAATTGAATTCAAAATCCATTTGAAAGTGATAAAATTAGCATTTAACTTAATTGTAAACGTATTTAATAAACTTCTTTTTTTAGTACTTTATTATTTTTATCATTAACGTTCTTTATATGTTACTTTAATCAATATTTGTTCTTTTATATTGTGCCATTGGCTTTATTTCGTTTTACGATAACAGAGACTGGAAAGAAGGAAACGACCTGCGTTCGCAAAAATCATGTCAAAACACATGCATGATGCACTCGCAAAGAATTTTTTATTAAGATAAAGAAGAAGGACATCGTCGTTTAATATTTGCAGATGCGTCGCGGTTACTCCGTATACAATAACTAATGTTATTTCAAATCATTTAATTTTTTTTAAACGCTTTGTTTATTAAAAATAAAGATAAAAAGAGTCTTATCAAATTAAGCACAATCGAAATGTTTTTAATTTTTAATCGTTTACTAAGTATATCTCATGCATCTTGAAGAGAATATCTTATAAAATAATAACTTGCATTAGTTGTATTTCAAACAATTAAAAAAATATTTTATTTTAACTCCGTTATGCCCAACTAATAATAAAGTTCTCCTTTGTTTAGTACAAATTAATGTATACAAGATGTTATAAAAATTGTACGGAAAAGCAATGAAAAATTAATTTTACAATGTTGTCGAGTAATTTTTAGTTAATCACAGACTCCTGTTTCCTAGATGACCAGCCGCATAATAATTTTTGTAAATAGACCAAGGACAATTATTATGTAAACATTCTCTATTTCTGTGTAAAGCAACTTTCTGATGATTCGTAGCTATTTTTTTAAATAGTTTTTGGCAACTTTAATGTCTATTTACATTATTTTTTCCAACTTCCTCAACTGGAGAATATTGTTTTTAAAGCATCTGCTATATAAACATTATGTTTTCAAAGAGGTGGCAAATGTTACTATACTCTTTTTGTATCTATTGAAATTCATTGGGTATAATAATGCACGAAATTAAAAATAAAAAGCACAATGATTATATGAACAAATGAGCGTTGATAGTGGCATGTGCTATAATTTTTCACTTTGTCACGCAACGAGAGTATTATACTCGTTTATTCATTCACGAACTATTAGTTCGATAAGACTTGTTCAATTAAAATCTTGTCCAACTATTTTAAAAGCTTCAATTTGCAGAATACATCAAAAGCACAGAAAGTAATATAAGCAATCATAAATATGCACACTTTACAATTATCGCGAGTTTTAAGACTTTTCACCAGAGTAGAAGTCTTTACCCCTGCTCTCGTGTTGAAAATGTTTTAATCTTATGTCGACTTCGTCTTGTATTTGACGAAAAATAAGAATGTTGAATATTAAAAGATAAAATAGTGATATTATCTTGTTTTTTAGTGTTACATAAAAAGAGAAAAAGTTGGAAAAAAATGCCGCGAAACGGGGCGCATCGCGGCGCTCGTCGCGGAGAGGTGCAAATAGCGGCTGATCGCCGCGGCCGCGCGCACCTTGCGCTTAGTACCAGTCTGGACGCTGGTGCGCGCGGGCCACGCTACTGTACTTCTCTCTTATCGCTCACGAGCCTCCTGCTGCTCTCCCTTTATCGGAAAACCAGAGTAAGAGACATTTTTGGCCCGTTATTTTCATTATTTCCACTTTCGACCTCCTGAGCAACTCACGTTTCCGCAAATTCGCTTACGCTCGCTGGAATTTGGCGCCTCGGTGAATAATCTGGGTCAGTGCTGATTTTTCAACGCAGTGCGCGCTGTCAATTGGTGCAAATTGTTTATTTTTTATTTGTTAGTCGAAAAGTTTAAGTGATATTTAATAATGAAGCTGATTTTTTGTGTTGTGTAGATAAAATTACAACGTATAAAAAGTGAATGTCCCATTTAGTGACGTTGCGATTATTATCTGTCGGCTATCGCTGTAGGCGAGCTTTTTCCGGCTAAACACCTTACTATCTTCGATGTGTCTTTTATTTACCGTAATTGATAAGCAGTTAATTTCTGGTACCTCGCAGTTCATTTTCTCTGATTTACGCAGAAACGAAATTTACGCCAGACTTTTCGACAATGACAAATCCTCGTTCAATCGCAATAATAACCAGATAAATATGTTGACATTTTCATTTTATTGTCACGCAATATCGTACACCGATGTAATTACATAAATCTGCCCAGGAAAATACTATGAGCAATCCTCGAAGAATTTTAATTTTTTTAGCATCGTAAATTACAGCAATTTAATTTCCTTAAGTTTTTTTTAAAGTCATTATAAAATTAAATGTTGTTCACTATTAGCTACGGGAAAAAATTAGTGCGGAAGCAAATGTAATGTGCTGACGAAACGTAATGTATAATTTAACAAAAAAGCTAAAAAATTGTTTACAGAATAAATAGCACAGAAAGACGGTCAGAGATAAAAAAGATTGCGACGCCAGAAGCTTGCAGGAACGGTATAAGATTTTATTATCGGAGTAGGAATTCAAATAGTCATATCTGAAAATCGAACGTACATCGAACGATGACTTCACTGTTAATAATACACTCCAATCGACTCTGAACAATTTTTATTCCTAATGATTATTCAAAGTATTGTTTCCGCATATTGTCTAACGCGCTTAAAAGTTTAATTAAAAAGTGAATTTGATTACAAATAATGTCGATGGATAATTTATTTTTTAAGAAATCGATAATTTAATCGATCTGCTAATTATTTAGTTCTTTTTCCATAAATTTGAAGAGATTTTTATCGATATATTTAGTCTCATCATTAACGTTGCAAGTCAACTTTTCAACTTGCAACTCAAAGTTTCCATCGCACCCGGTCTTTCTTCTTACGAAGCAAAAATCGAAACGTGGCGTCGCAGCAAAAATTGGCTGCTTATAATTTAAGTATAATTATGTAGAAATAAAGATGTTTCCGGCATTTTTTGTTACTTGCATTTTAAACGTTTCGTAAAAAGGATCTTGATAAGGTCGGGTTTTCTCTAAAAACCTGTAGATTCTTCAGTTGATTCTATCGAATGGATGATCTCTTCTAATTTTGCTAAAATTGAAAAAACATGAAGCGTCCTCAATTGACAATCTGCTCATCGGCTTATCACTCTCGTACCTCCTAGCAACAGGTGAGCGACTTGTTGGAAGCGGTGCGAAAGGACCGTGACCCGCGGCTCGGCCCACCTCCCGGGCACAATAGGCGCGAGGAGCCCCAAGACAATGAGACGCCGAGTCCTCCGCTGCGGCGCTTATTAATTAAAAGCGGCGCTTCCGCTCGGAACGTCATCACGCGATGAAGACGGCCCCGCCGACCAGGAACGCGGCGCCGAGAGAGGCCTGAACGAGACTCCGGGACCATCGCCGAGTGACGACACCTTCGCCATGGTGAGTGCTGGACTCCTATAGTTATTTTCAAATTTGTCCAACCTTTTTTTTCGACACAACGCAAGTGTGCGCAAAATCCTATCAACTTTTCCACATTAGCATCGAAAGTAACCATTTATTTATTTTTTTAGAGTTTTTATTTGTTTTCCTTACTTTGCCGAGGAGCCAATGATCTGCGGTCAGAGAGAAAGCCTCCACGGCTGAGGTTGCTATTACGATCGGTTTTCTTCATGGGCGTGGATTTCGCGCTTTTCACTGCCTCCGCGGTTTCATTCGCGCTATGACTCTTTACGGGATTCATGTACTTTCATTGACGGATTCGTCTTTTTTTCTTTCTCACTATTTGTTTGCGACTTGAGTCGATAGAAAATCTTTTTTATTGCAATTCATTTGTTTGTTAATAACGCATGTTTTATCGCTCAAAAACACTTTTTTATATACAATTATATCTGAGAACAAAATATGCATATCTTTGCGAATCCTTGTGGATATCAACACCTCGATATAGCTATTATACTATAAATGCAAACATTTTAACAGTATATGCAATCGATGCGATCGCACAGACTACCAGAATTTCGATAGGGATTTATAATTATTTATACGAATTACATAATTATAAATTTTAACTCAGTGCGGATATCGTACGAATATTTTGCAATGTATTGTTACTTAGAAGAGTTTCAACTTTTTACATACAAGTTTAACTCAAAAGTACTTGTAAAAGGAGTCATTCAATATTCGAAGACTTTAATCTTATGACAATTTATAATTTAGATTTTTTTAATCCTTCACATAAATTTTTAGAGCCATTTATATTTCTGAAGACTTCGCTTTTATTTAAAATTTTTTTTTTTTACCTTAAACAAATATTATAAGAAGCTGTGTTTGTTGTTGATTAACAATAAACTTTTCTAAACTTACAATAAATTTGACTGTACTTTTTAGCTTTATTTGTCTGGTCTGTCCATATGTTAGTATAGTAATTTTTCCGAGAACTTTTATCTCCGTGTAGATAGAAAAATCTGCAGAAATCTCTGCAAATTTTTCTACAGAGTTTAATTGACCTGCGCAGAAAATCTTTTATAAAACAAAATACAACGCTTCATAAAATATTTGTTTTTCTTTTTGATACGAACGAGCAAACAATCGTAATAGACAATTATGACGATATTCCTGCAACAATAAATAAAAGTGTCACTTGCACGCTACTTTATTTTTTTATGCGTTGAAGCTATAACTTGTGTTATTAGCGAAAGGCATGTATCGAAATTTATGAGCAAGATAAAAATCATTTTATACATATAGAGTGACTTTCTATGCAAATCTTGGTCCAGCATCGCATGTATTCCATTGCGTCACGCACTTGCAGCTTATACCGCGACCGATGGCTAGGTACTTGCGTACTATTGCTATTATGTATATTACGTACATGCAAGTAAATTGTAAAGACACTCTTTGATAACTCACGCTTAAATTACTTTACCAGAAGCATTGTAGAAGCACAATAAATTACTTTACTGAGCACTATAGCGGGTGGATCAAACGTATAAGACGCTGAATCGTTAATTTTTTAGTTCCTAAAGCGAAGTGGATTTGAATAACTCTATTCGAGTACACGGAGAGAAAAGTCTAGTAAAAATTACTATACTATTTAGTAGTGCAGAGACAGACTCGACAAATAAAAAATTTCACTCGAAAGTATAGTAAAATGTGCTACACTTGTAGCAAAATTTACTGTAAGTCTAGCAAATGTTACGATACTTTTTAGTAAACTATTTTATTAGTCGAGTCTGTCCCTCGATTACTAAAGAGTATAGTAATTTTTACTAAAATTTTCTGTAGGTAATTTAAAGGGATAAGGGATACACCCCCATCAAAAAGCAGATGCAAACATTCGACTAATAAATGAATAGGTTTTAGCATCAAAGATGGGTCTGAGTGTAAATTATTGATATCTAATGTCATTTAGGATTGAACAGTTGAAGAAATCGGTTTTTTATATGTACAAGCATTGCAAAAAAACATTAGCTTCGATTTCTTCTGCTCATTACATCGTACATTTTATATATTTATTCAAGTTAAATTCTATGTTTTTTAAATAGATTTTCTACTTTAAATAATTTTTATTCTTTAAAATTATTTGTGTTTGCTAATTCTTTTCTGTAGATATACAATATATTTGTAATATAAGTAATTCCCTAAATACTGGCATATTTGATGCTTAAATATTAAGACTTCTAAGGAATTTGAAATACCTTTTCTTAATGCCCTATGTATAATATTAGAAAATTTACACCAATTTCTTGCAAAATTTGTTAACCACATTATTAAAAAAATGGCTATTTTATTCTTAACAATGTTAATGAACATTAAATTGCATGGGGGAAAATTTTGTAGTAATTATTTTTCACTATTTTAATAATAATCAAAGCTGATGAAAATTTGCACGTCTAACGAGCCGTGAAATGATCAGTTAATTCACTTAAATAAGTCTTCGAAATAATGAACGATTTCTGCAAAACTTTTCTCTACTTATCTCCAAATAAATAACTACATCAATTGGGATTTTGTTGCACTTAATAAAAAGACTTTTTTATGAATTTAATATAATTTGTTAATAAGAATAAAAATGGGAAAATGATAAAACGTTAAAACTAACGATTGGGGAATGGCACCCCAACGTGATTATAAGATTTCTTATCGGAGTTACAGGTAGGTGTACTTGTACAAATGGAGACGAGCGACGCGGAGGTAGATTTGAAGTCCGCGATCGTTACGAAAGCCTCTTTTTCCTCGCTTATTGATGCTCCAGACGGACTTCCTCGAACGGGCCCGATTGTTTTTCCGCGCGGCTTCGCGCTATTTTCGATTGTCCGCACCGCTGCTCTCCGCTTGAAGCTGAGCGTGTGATTGTGAAAACCACTGCAGTACGTGCTCGGTGATCGAACTTTTTTTTAAACAGACATTAATTTTGAAATTCCGCCGAATCCAATCGCTACTCAGACGATTGGCGAACATTAACATTCTTTTAAAACATTTCAAATTTTTTATGTAAAAATAAACTTTTTATCTGAGTATTGATATAAAAAATTCACAATAACGTCAACAATCAGATTCGTTTCATAAGGCGTTACAACGAAGACGTACAATTCAATGAAGTTTTCAAATAGCAAAAGTGTTAATGTCAAGTATCACGCATTAACTTGGGCATACGCCAAGCGGAAACGAGAACAATGTAATTTCTTTATACAGTTCCGCGGTCGTTACGATGATGAATTTCAGAAAATTGGAGAGAGGCAACCTTGAGAGTTTCATTCAAGGCTTTTTGCAATCCTTTTTTTGGGGGGTCGCGTATAAATTATATAGGTGTAGATGTTATACTTGGCGATTTTGAAAGCTATACAGATTACAACGACTTGCTGGTAGTTGCTTTTGGCTGTGCAATATTTCGCTGTACCAGGTGCTTTGTTATCGGCCTCATTTTATCGCTTTGTTTCTCGCATGAGTGATTCATGAAGAGAATAATGAACATTGATATTATGCGTAAGCACTGGCCGCTTTCGATGCTCGAGCGTTAGAATAAATATTTGATAAATATGATTTTTAATGTACAAACATTTGGATTACAGTCGCGAGAGCAGCAATTGACTAAATTAAAATTAATGAGTACACTGCAATTATTCATTAATATGTGAATACCATGTCAATTTAACGATGTAACTGTAACTTTATGGATGTAATACCATGTAAATTTACGAATTATTAAGGAACTTGAAGGTTGAAAAGGGTAACAATACGATTAGCGAAATGTTGTACCGATATAGAGTCAGTGAACGGTCTGATAAAAATTTATAATAGAATACATAATTACATTTGGATATAAACATGTAAATAAACAAAGCGATAATTTTCTCTTTTCCAGGCAAGCCTTGAGGAGCTAGAGCTCTACTTCTACATATCCTGCGGAGTCACGGGTTTGTGTATCGTCCTCATCTTCCTCCTAATCGGAATCCTCTTCGTCAAAGTCAATCGACTCGTATCAGACGAGTAAGTATCATGAATAAAGTGGATTTATGAAATTTTACGTGTCATTTTTACTACATGGGTACATTCCATACGAATATATATATATATATATACATATTATTATTGTAGTAAAAAATCGTTTCAGCTTCATGAGTTTATTACATTTTCTTACATTTTTTTGAAACATCGAAAAACCTTTAAATTTAAGAAATTGTAATAAAATGTAGACATCTGTAAGATATATTGAATATCTCACGATGAAGCAAAATGAGAAGCACTGAAAGTTTTAATGAAAAATAAGAAAACTTGAAAGAAAAGAGTTTTCAATGTACATTTATTTACTTATTTACGTATTTTTTTCTAAACTGAAATGTTTTATATTCTGCTTATAGTACGTAACGAAACAATATGATTATGTCCCCACCCAAGGAAATAATCACCCATTAAATCTAAAATACGTTTATAGAAGTCGCTATACATTTTATTGATGCCTCTATTATAAGTTTTATTTTGCTAAATATATGTTGGAATTCATTTGAGTATATATTATTTAAATACTTTATTTTTTTAGTTCGAATCAGCTTGGAAGGCAGGCCAACATGATGGCGGAATTCTGTTATACCAATCCAACGATCGTACCGGGCGAGGAGCTTTCCCGACGCGGATTCTCCATGTACAGTGGATCGGACAATTTAATCGACGACTACGGAGTCCGGAATAATAAATACACGGGGCCAAATCTCGAAAATCGATCGAAATTTTAAAGTTGCGCAAATAATACTTGAATTGAAAAGGTTTTGTCTTAAAATTAATTTTAATGATTATACCAAAAAGAGAGAAAGACGAGCAACAGTGTTCAAGAGTATTATTTCTTTACGTATATACAACATAATCATCGATGTGTGATTCATTAAATCTAGTGAATATTAAAGTCAACATTTTATATTTCGTACATCTTTTAATGTATAATTATTACAATTAAGTTTTATTGTTGACTATGGTATACTTTTAAATTTACGAAATATTGATAACAGTCTGCGTAACATAATAATACTAGTGGAAAGTCATTATTATTAAATTAAGTTTAATACTCTTTCTTGCATTAATTAGTAGCAAAAAGTATATAATAATAAATGAAAGATATATTAAAGAATCGTACACCTAAAAATTGATAAATTACTAAGAAATTAGTATTGCCAAATACATTTCGTATTAAGAAATAAAATGCCGTTTACTGATCACTAATATGGCAAATGCGTATCAAAACTTTTTACACCAATTTTGACGCATCAATCAATGAAATTGCTTATAAGCTTATGAGCTTTTTCAAAAGCAATACTGCATTGTTCTTTTATTAAATTAAAATATAATTACATGTTTCTTAATAATTCAAGTCTTTGACTTATATTGATTAGTATTAGTCCTCCTGACATAGTGCACTTGAAACATCCAAGTTAAAACTTAAAAATTCTAAACTTGTAATTAAATACTATTCAGAATTTATAACATCCAATGTATTTACAGCTATAATTAATAGTTTTTAAAAAACGTTGCGTTCTAAGGCTTTCAAGTTATCGGCGGGAGTATAATGTGCCTAATTAATTATTGCAATATCTAACATTTTGTACAAACATTTTTTCCTATACAATATGCAAACGACATGTGTACTGTTATAAAAGTTAGAATAATAATGTAAATTATATAAACAATACTATTATTTGTATATAGAATCCAGGCTTTATTTTATTTTCTACAATAATTAATTCCACTTCCTTATTCTCGTTGTATTGGAAAACAAACGTCAGTATAAAGATTAACTGCAAAATAATGATTGTCATTTTTCTATAATTTTGTAAAAAAAAGTAGAAAATAAACTATTTTATTAATTTGTATTTGTATATATTTGAGTAATGATAAAAGTTTTTTAGCGTGTAATAAGCAAATCTTTTTTAAAATGTAATTAAATAGAAAACTATTGTAAAATTATGCTTGTATTTTATTTAGTTTTATGTCGTAGATTAATAGATGAAATAAATAAATAATTGTTATTTTAAATCTAGGGTCAACATCGTTGTAAAGCTTAATTTTTGTGTACAAAGAATATAAAATGTTTATTGTTGTAGGGAAATTTAAAATTTCGTGACAAAATACATTTAAATGTTGGACGATATTTTTTACATTTTATTTACATAGTAAAAACTAGAACAAAAATAAATTAAAAAAATCACTTTTTTAATTAGAATCAAATAACAAAGTCCTAATTTTCAAGATGTCTTTTTCTGCTTTATGCAGCAGTTTGAAAATTCCAGTTCCAACTGGCACTGGTATCCCCATGATGATTGATTCTGAAACTCCACTGATCACATCTGTTTGACCATAGTAAGCTGCATCAAATAAATGATCTGCTGTTTTTTCAAAAGATGCTAAATTTAAAACTGACTCCTTCATTTTGGCTAATCCTTGTCTGGTTATACCCAATACTTCACCTCTACTGGTCATTAAGTCAGCAACAAGCATAGGATGTCTGTAATCAATACTCATTCCGTGATTCTCCATAACAAGCTTAATTTCAGTCATAATAGTCGCTCTTGCAGCTTCAATACCCAAAGTTCGAAAAACTTCGATTGTATTATTCGAAGTAGTTTTTGATCCTTCTACACCTAATGTTGCCATTACTTCTCTCATATTATCACCTTCAACAAATAATTTATAACGAGTTTTTCCAGACGAATCATCATTATGTATGACTGCTCGAGACACAGATGCAATTCCTTTAACTATCACATTCGGTATGCTATCTTTAAGTTGAGTCAGTACATTACTCAAATTATTTTTCTGCTTGTTGGGATAAATTGTAATAATAGAATCTCCTTGGACAACTACGTTCTTAGGTTGCAATTTGAGTTTTGAAGTACACAATGAATAACGAATAGAGTTTACATCAACTTCCAACTTCAAAAGCTTTATTCTGTCAATATCTATTTTTAACAGTAAAAAGCAGTCGTCAGGAAGATAAACTTCTTCAATGTATTCAGTTATTTCTCCTAAAGATGTCTTTTCGATTCTTCCCTTAACCCTTCTGGCAAATTCAGGATCAATATCAACTTTTAGAGCTGCCGTTATAATTGGAGTACTAATTCTTGGATTAGCATTGATTATTTCCTTGATACGTGGTACACCTTGAGTGATATTCATAGAAGCAACACCAGCAAAGTGAAAAGTTTTCAATGTCATTTGAGTTCCTGGCTCTCCAATACTTTGTGCTGCGAGTGCACCAACAGCAGTCCCTGGTTCAATTTTTGCCTTCATGTATTTCTCTTTGCATGTATGAATAAATTCAACCAATTGCGAAACAGTTAAACGTTCAATGTATTTATTGACTACTGCATCAGTTTTTATTTGCTGTCTTGCTGCAGCAACCTTCTTAGCAACAACAGTCTTCAAAAATTGTTCTAACTCTTTTTTAAACTCAACACTCAAACAAGAATATTCCTCTAACAATAATAATTCATCAGTTGCTTTTACAATACTAGGACCATCAAGAGGATCTTCATTACTGTAAGTATGTCGAGATTTAACATCGTCAAGCACTCTCTTATAGTCAACTGGACAATCTTTGCCTTCCATGTAGGTAGGATCCATAGCATCTCCTCCATACAGGACTTGAACAATATCTCCTACTGAGTTTCTTACAGTCATGTCATAATGAAGACAAAGATCTTCTAAACTTTTTACCAATCTTCTTTGCATGTAACCAGTTTCAGCAGTTTTGACAGCAGTATCGACAAGACCTTCTCTTCCTCCCATTGTATGGAAAAAGAATTCTGTTGGTGTTAAACCAGAATAAAAAGAATTTTCAACAAAACCCTTAGCTGCAGGAATTTTAGAGTATTTTTCAAAATGTGGTAATGCTCGATTTTCAAATCCATTTGGAACTCGATGACCACTAATAGCCTGCTGTCCTACACAAGCAATCATTTGAGATATATTGATAAAACTTCCTTTAGAACCAGAAAGAGCCATAATTAGTGGACTATTACTAGGGTGTAGTTCTTTTAAACAGACTTTACCAGCGTGATCACGAATTACAGAAAGTTCTTTTAAAATCATAGATTCAAGAGTTTCTTCCTCTGAACAACCTGGTTGACAAGGTAATCTACCATTTTCCATTTTCTTAATATATTCTGTACATTTTCCATAGCCATTATTGAGAAGTTCTTGTTTTGCCCTTAATAAACTATGTCCAGGTGTTACATCACCTATACCAATGGAGAAGCCCCTGTTCATAAGAAAGTAACTGGCTATTCTTGCTAATCGCCACATCACAAGTGCAGATATATCTTCCCCCCAGTCACGAAGGAGTATATAAAATATATTTTGTTTTGCTCCAGAACCTAAGGTTGATTTATCCATTGAACCAGCTAGTAATTCTGAATTTCTAATTATGACATACGAATCATTTATGCACAATTCTTCATTACTAGTATATGCTCTTCCTTTAGTTTTTAAATTAGCTTTTACAGGACATTTATTGTTGGGCCGTAATATGAGGCTGAAAATTTGTTTTCCTGTCCACATAAGTGATGGTTTCAAAATGCAAGGTTCAGGCAAAGTTATATTCATTGAAGAATCTGGGCCAGCGAGTAAACAACTTATTAATTGAAATACTTGTGATTTGTTTAAAAAAGTATCTTTTTGAGTGAGTAAATATCCACCAGTAATAAAGTCCTGAGTAGCTGCAATTAGAAGTTCTCCGTTTCTTGGAGTAACTAAATTAGATTTATTCCCCATGAGTACTAATGCTTCTGCTCTTGCTTCTTCAGTTTGAGGCAAATGTAAATTCATTTCATCTCCATCAAAATCTGCATTGTAAGGAGTACATACACACTCATTGAATCTGAAGGTACGATTTTCTAATACCTTAGCTTTATGAGCCATAATACTTAATTTATGTAAAGATGGCTGTCTATTAAAAAGAACAACATCATCATCACGTAAATGTCTTTCAACTTTGTCTCCATACTGTAGATCTTGAGCTATCTTCTGTCTGTTTCCATACCTCAAAAACTTTCTAAACTGAGTCTTGCCCTCTACAACAAAATTAGCACCAGGATGAACATCAGGACCATTTTGAACAAGACGTCTCATTAATTCTATATTACATTTGTTTACTCTTTCTGGGTAAGTTAAAATTTTAGCTACATGTATTGGTACACCAACTTGATCTATCCTAAGATTTGGATCTGGTGATATGACAGTTCTGCTAGAAAAATCAACTCGTTTTCCGGACAAATTTCCTCTGAACCTACCCTGTTTACCTTTTAGTCTCTGAACAAGTCCTCTACCAGATTTTTTAGGTTGCATATTAAGCGGTATACCAGACATTTCACTGTTAATATAAAGTGCACAATGTAATTGCAGAAATTCCCAATCTTCGTTATACATTTGTATTTTCATTCCACATTGACGATGCCTTTGAATTGCATCGTTAATAAATAAAATTTCAGTAAGTTTCATAGTCAGATTGTCTTCATTTGTTCCTGCTTTCAAATCAGAAACAATACTAGGCCTTATGGAAATTGGAGGAACTGGAATTCTCGTTAAAATTAAATCTTTTGGCACACTGCATTGAGGATTCATCATTAAGAGAGGAATATCTTTCTCCGGTATTCGCTCTAATATACCTAAGACTTCCAGAGGATTAAGTATACTGATTAAACCACTTTGTAAAATTCCTTCTAATTCTTTATTGTCGTCTAAAACTGTCTGATACTCATTTAACTTAGACTGTACTAAAACATCAGTTAGCTTTTTGGTTTTATACTTTTCATGAACTATTTTAAGAAGACCAGCTTTCTTAACAGTTCCATTGAGTTCTCCACAGTATGGACAAATAGTACATTTTTTAGCCTTTTCAAGAATCTGCTTTCTTAAAGCCTTTCTACTTAAATAATTTAAATTAGAATTCAAAACTCGATCGAGATACATTTTCTTATCTTTTGCATTCAGCATCACTTGAGAACATTTTTTACAAACACTCTGCAAAATTCCTATAATAGATCTGAAATAGCCTACGTGAAAGACAGGAAGTTCAAGGTCTACATAACCAAAATGTCCAATGCATTCGTTCAACGATTTTTCACAAGTTCCACAATTATTTGCATTAGAGCAGGTTCCCATCTTCTTGTCAAGTAGACCATAAGTGAGAGGAGTGTGGCCATTATCTTGGCTGAATAGATTTTTTGCCACAACATGGAGATGAGCCTGTTGTTTCATGTGATGCCTGCTATCGACTCCAAAGGAGACGTGCGATATTTTTCTCGCAACGTCTGTTTCTCTGTACTGTTCTTTCACCATTTTGGCTGTATTTCATTTGCAGAATTAGCAAATATTTAACTAACTGCTATTTACTTTGCAGGTTATACTAACTGACAGTGACTGAAATAAAAAGAAGTATGCTATGAGGTTAAATAAAATAAGAGATACAAAATGTAATAACAATTACTTGATTTCCAAAAATAATTGTACATGTCTGCGATTATATTATTCATCTTGGAGCGACATTCTACCTGTATCCAGAACAGAAAACACGTGTGCAAAGCCGAACTACACATGTTTTTAAAGCAAACCGCCTCCCAATGAACACAAGTGAAAACGCAGTCGGAACCCAATAAACATAAACGTTTTAACATGGCTTTACGATTCTAATTATTTCATTGTCATTAAATAATAATAAAAACTGCAAAAATGTACTATCATTTATAGAATTTATCATATAACATATATAAAATACAAATTTAGGTTAAGCAGAAATTAAAGCAATTAATATAAGTAACTTACAAACTAAATGTTCTTAAGAAAGCATTTTTTCAAAACTTCATTTAAATATATTAAGCATTTATAACGTTCATCATTTTTAAGACAATTCTATTTTAGAAAAATTGACGTAGTCAAACGGCTAAAGCACTTGCGATTTGTCAATACACTAAATACTCAATTAGTGATACTTTGGAATGTGTCAAGTGACGACACTTGTAAACTTCGTTTTTTCGTTTTTGTTATGTCAATGTGTCCTGCGCACTACGTACGCGGCGTATACGCCGCACACTTGCTTGCTGCGTTTGAGCGCAGCATTTACTATTTGCTTTATAGGTACATATCAGCCGCTGCTTCACTCATTAGGAGTCGACATACACGTGTCCGCATCGTGCCGTCACATGCCGCCATTTTCTTTGTTGGGTGAAGAAAGACTCTTGTCTGCAGAATGTCATCTAAGCCATTTTTATTAGAAACCCACTAAGTATAGCAGCTGGAACGTTTTTTACAAGTATTTTTTACATAAAATTTTTACATTTTTACACTTTATACTTGCTTAAAAGTGTATCTTCCATTCTACATAGTCAATACAACAAAGTATAATATTTGAATAATTAACAATTAATAGTTAAACTTAAGAATTTTTGCATTTTTAAAATGGACTACTACGATAATAACTTTGACAAGGTACCTATTATTTATTTATTATTTTTTTAAAACAAAAGGTCATGAAAATTTATAACTATGTTACAAGTTTATTTATAATTAATTATAAATATATTTCTTTATTTCTGTATTATAGGAACATCCAAAAAACTTGATACCAGAGCTCTGTAAACAATTCTATCGCCTAGGATGGGTTACTGGTACAGGGGGTGGAATTTCTATAAAAAATGAGTAATGTCATAATTAATTTTCAACTTTTCATATATTCCAGAGTTTCAAGCCAAAATTTCTGATAACAAAAGCTTCAATTCTTTGATACTTATTTTTGATTGAAAATAAAAAATTTAGATTAAGAGTAATTTTAACTTTACAGCGATAAAATATATATTACTCCTTCTGGAGTACAAAAGGAACGAATAGTACCAAATGAAATGTTTGTTCAGGATATAGAAGGAAAGGATATTGAATTACCACCACCAGAAAAGAAACTCAAAAAATCTCAATGCACACCTTTATTCATGTGTGCTTATACCAAAAGAAATGCTGGCGCTGTTATTCACAATCATTCCAAATTTGCTGTCATGGTAACCCTACTTTGGCCTGGAACAGAGTTCCGTGTTACGCATCTTGAAATGATTAAAGGTAGGATAATATTTTATTAATATTAGAGCAGTTATTAGTAAGATAGAAAATAGATTTAATTTTATCTTGTAGGGATCCGAAATCCAAAACTAGGCAGATATTACAGATATGATGAGGAGCTTGTAGTACCAATTATTGAAAATACTCCTTTTGAAGAAGACTTGAAAGATCGTATGGCTGAAGTTATTCAAGAATATCCAGAATCATGCGCAGTTCTAGTGCGTCGACATGGATTATATGTTTGGGGTGATACATGGCAACAAACAAAAACAATGTACTAAAATATAAAAATGCTTTTTGCTTAATGGTTTTTCTACAATTATATATTCAAAAAAAAATTTCTTTCTATTTTAGGACTGAGTGTTATGATTATCTTTTTGATATTGCTTTACGAATGAAACAAACTGGACTGGATCCTCTAATGACACCAGAAAATCATGAACTAAAATACCAAAGAAAAAGCACAACAGTTTAAAATTTTGCATTGACAAAAACAAAAAAAAAACGTTCCAATATGATTGTAATTTGTACAAAGTATGTGGTACAAATATTTACATTTTTAGTACTGACTGTAGCAATAAAAATAAAATGGATACATTATTATTAAGTGTATTATTAAATACAAATTACTGGAAAATTTTTTTAAAAAACTATGTTTTTAATGTGTTTATGTTAGTATTTACAATTTCCTTAAGATATTTAAAAAGTGTTGATAAAAAATATCAAATAATAAACAAAATTGTTTTAATTTACAACTTTACGTCAAATGGTTTGAATTTAGCCTTAATCTTTTCTGCTAGAATAAATTCTTCTTCTTTATTCAATTGGCAATCTTTCCAATCAAATCTTTCAGGAATATCTAATATTCTGTCACAGCAAACAACTTCTCGACCAAACTGCAGTGGAAAATCCTTTTTAATTCGATAAAATAATCTTTGACCATCTGGCAATTCAACATAAAAATATAAAACACCAGATGGTGCAACTTCATGAAGATCTACATCCAATTCCTTTATTGAAATATGATAAACTTGACCAATTTCCTTGAAAAATAAACCAAAAAATTTCATAAATATCAAATCTTGTTTTTAAATATTATTTTTTACTTACTTGAAATACTTCTTTTAATGATGGTGCTTGATTCTTATGAATAGGAACTGCTTGTAATTGACAATGGGACGTTTTAAAGTTTCTTTCAAAAAAAACTGGTACTCTGTTATTTAGTGCATAATATTTTCTGATAGCTTCCTAAAGTTATTAAAAAATATTTAAGAATTTATAAAAAGTTATCAATAAATATACATTACAAAATATTAAACATTTTCACATACCTTATATAGTGCCAATTCTTCTTTAACATTCTGTGGTAAAATAGACAAACTTTGATGATGCGTTATAGGTAAAATTAAAAAATGATCCTCTACTACTCCTCCTTTTGCTAAAGCTAAATAAATTTCTTTACCAACAGAAATGACCAAATGTTTAGAAGCATCAGCACTCGATAGACAAAACCAACATTTATTTTTATCAAATTCCATTTTTGGCCGTTTTACTTTTTTCTTATCATCCTTAGACTCCATATCATAGAAGTATTGATTCTTCTGTTGAACTTTACATTTTCCTGGATTGTTTTGTAACATTGATTGAGGGTATGGACTAGAAGTTTCATCTGTAGTTCTCATTATCAATTCAGACATTCTTGTTTTGTCTACTGGAGTTAAATTTAAAGCATACAACCATTTCTTTTTTTCTGTATTACCTACTTTTGCCAGAGCAATAAATCGAGTTGCTATATCAATACCATCTTGACTTTCATTTTGGTTTCTAAAAATCGGAACATTAGAATATTAATATTAGTTTTATCACTTGTATATAATTTAAACTTTAACACATGATTTAAAAAGTTGAATTAAAATAAAATACCTATAAGGAGGCCTTTCATAATGAATATTTTCCAAACCACAAGTATGGTATCGTGGTTTAATATGAGTAGCTAACCACGATATTAAACTTGATCCTTTATATTCAAAATCTATTTTTTTCTCATCTAAATTTGTAACTCCTTCTGGCCATTGGGAAGTTAATAAAATATCTACTCCTCTGAAGGCAGGACAACCCTTTAAACATGAATTCCTCAATGATGTAACATCTTTTTCATCAAATGTGCACTCCTTAGGATCCTCTGCATTCTTTTGCACTCCACTGAGATAAGCAATTTTCAATCCTGAACTCGATGTATACAAGCCGTGTTTTCCAAGGTAAGTGAGATTAACACAAATTTCACAACCACTTATATCTGGATAATGTTCGATGTCGGATTCTTTTACTGGACCAATGATATAGGTGGGAATGCTTATAGTTTTAGCTCCATTTTTATAAGGCTCTAGTTCGCAATTGTTTTCTCCAAAAAAATTTCCAACGCAAAGTAAAAAATCAAAGGGTCCATTTTTTTTATTTATCGCGTCGACTTTATTAAATAATAATTTGAAGCGTCCTTCAACGTCACCACAAAGTAAAACTCTTTGTTTGTCTTCCATTATTGCTGAATTATGTTTTATTATTTATAGGTTATAATTCTTTTTTGCAATTCATTAATGAAAATATAAAAATTAACAAGTAACTTTTTAACATTTATCTGAACAAAGAATTTATCTAGTTTAAATCACTTACTTTGATTATAGGTATTAGTTTTATTATTTACTTTACATTATTTACAAATAAAACACAAAAAAGCGCCGACACGCGCGTCATGTTGCAACAGAATTTGTAATAGTAAGTTGGTAACCATAATTTCAAATCTTTAGATTTGTCAAACTGCTGCAAGCCGGGATGGGAAATTTGAAATTGAAATTTTAATTCAGACTCATAACTAAGTACTGTTTATAAATAACTCATATAATTATACTTCGCTTTTTACTTTAAACTTTTATTTAATATTAATATTAATATTATTAGTAATAATTTTTTTTATTCCCGAAATAATATCGTAAATTCTTATGACTAAATAACAGATGAACGTTTATTAAACTGCCATGTAATTGAAAAATTAAAATTTAATTATAAGTAAAAATAAGAATTTTTTTAAGTTCCCATTGAAAAAGTTATTAATATCTTTAAAAAGTACTAAAATGAAACGAAGATATATGAAGGGTATTCATTTTACCTATAACGCAAATAGAAAGTATATGACATATGAGTAAATCCATGGATCTTTTAAATTTTCGGTCTTTGCCAAAATGTTCGATTTTATCGGAATTTATTCTTTTATAAACTATCAGACTTATTAAACAAGAGATAACATACTTTCTCAAGGTTGAAAGCAGTACTATTTTACAATTTTTATTATTATAAAGGGAGCATAAAAGCGAGAAAAAGTAGTACAAATGCTAAAATTAGAATGTTTGTTTCAAAAATTCGTTTTTATTTCGCGCTGCCAAATCAGGAGTATTGCTTCAAATAACGCAAAACTTCATAAAGAAGAATATTTCGCTTGATTATTCGAAAACCTTCATCAATTTTTATGTGCTCTTTAGTCGAAAACATGGTGGCTGCTTAATTACGGTATCCCTATTTTTCGACCGATATTCATTTCTTTTATATTTTGCTCCGTCATACCCTGAGGGTTTTCAAAAGGGATATAAAGAATTTTCTTCCCCAAATATTGTATGTGCTTACATATTGCTCCTTTGCTAAGTTGATCCAACGTAGCGAAGCTTTATTTATTCACAGCTCCTTGATAGAAGTAAGTCTGGTGTAAGTCTGGCTAATATTCAAAATTGCTTTGAAAACCAAGTTATTAGTTAAATAAAAAGCAATCATAGTTTAAAATTAAAGCAAATAAAAAGTTTAATAAAGGCAATTTTTTTATATTATTTTGAGCTTATTAAACATCACTTATTTCTCCTTGAGAGAGAGCCCTAACCCTGCTAGAAATTTAAAACATTTAATAGCAATTTAATAGCCGGGGAAATAGAGAGCATTTTTGATCCGATGTACGTGTTTGCCGCTGGAGAAAGTTTTTGAAGCCATAAACATAAGCGACGCTTAGTACTATGAGCTCTGCATAAACTGTATAAACTTCATCGGCAAGAGCTGGTTTCTTTGCCAAGAATTTTCGATCGTCTAGTTATATATCTGTATGTATACATTGTTTAAGTGAAAAAACCCTTAATGAAAATTAAGGGGTAATTATTTATGTGTTTTAGAAATAAATAAAATAAATTGAAGTAATTTAAGAACTTTAGCGTGTATGGTTTCTTAATTTATACATGGAAGAACGGCTCGTCCTTGCCAGCAGCAACTCGGCCCTCCCCCGAAAATGATGGAAAAAGCTGAGTCGGTGGTTTTTCCAGCGAGGCAAGTGCGAAATGCACTTGCCGGTCCGTCTCACGGGTATCGATGTCGACGTCCTGCACAGCGCGGGCCGACCGGCGAAAGTTTTCCGGAGCTGCTCCGTGAAGCGGCATAGTAATGCACTCGTGGGAACGGCATTGGGGGTCAGTCTCGGGGGCCTCGCGTCATAAAGTTTCGGATGCTGCGTACCTGCGAGGCACCGACCACGCACCCCCGCGACGCGCCCGCATACCTGCCCCGCGAGCCGAGAGCACTTCCGCGCGGAAAAGGATGCGCCGATCTCGACAAGTGCAATGATCCGGCCCCTGGCCTTTCCCACGCTTTCTTCCGCTCGCTTTTTCGCCGTCCCTTTATTCTCCAAACCAAAGGGGTCATTAGTACTTGCCTGCAAAACCAAAACTATTAAGGGCACCAAACAATGTCAAAAAATAAAATGCAGGTTGAAAAATTAGAAGCAAACTAGACAGTGATTCCGCACGCACTTCGAAATATCGTTTCTTAGCCAAAATAAATGTTTCATTTCAGTATCTAAAGTATTTTCTGTATATCACAATATGATCGTGATGACGTCGTGCGCTATAATTTTAACGTGCGATATCTTTGTAAATATACTCTGAACTGCCAAAAGAAAAAATACACATGAATTATTTTTTTAAATTATACCAAACATATTTTTCACAACTTTTGTCATTTTTTGTAGGTATAGGCTCTTCCGTTTTTAAAAGATTCAAAATATTTTTTGTGATAAAATACTAAAATGTAAACGGAAAGCTTTCGCTTTGAATTTTAGTCTCAATATTTACAATTGCTTATTTTGAACCATTCATTTAAATCAGACCGTAATGCCGTATCCATCAAAAAGACGTTTCGTGTATTAAATGTAAAGAAAATTTGAAGGAAGTACTTAATACACATACATTAAGATATCAAAAAAAGTCGTAGTACTATGTTTATTATATAACAATAATTTTATTTGTAAATTTATTTATACTTCGAAAGCTTTTAAATGTACGTGCTTACGATATAATTTTAAAAATTAAATAATTAATAAGTATTTTTTTATTTAATAATAATTTATTATTTATATAAATAAAGATTTTGTAATTTAAAATGTATCATAATCGTGACTTGCTAAACTTTTGAAGCGCAGTAAGGATAGAATTTTTAAGAATTTAAAAAATGTTTTGCTTGATTAAGTTTTCTGTCTGATAAATAAATCTTTCAAATTTCTAACATACAAGATGTGTGTATACAGTAAAAATATTAATTATGTTTCTATATTGGAGCTACTTTTTAGATTTCTATTAAATTATTAAAATTGAAAGATAAATTTTCGAATATTTTAAATTTGAACATGATACATGTTCGCGTTCCAATTGAGCAAAATTTTTATTTATAATCACGTATTTTAAAGATTTAAAGTTTTTGTGATTATAATTAATTTATTATTCTTATTGAAAATAAATTTATATGATTGAGATATAAGCCAATCAATGCACGAGAAAACGTAATGGTTGCAAGATTGTAATCCATTAGCCGATTGCACACGTACGTCGTAGATTGAAAGATGCTACAGTTGTATAAAAGGACAACTCATTATACCGTCAGCTCATTGAAACAGTGTAAACTGAATTTTCATAAATACTGAACAATGAGCAAGCTGCCGTTAATCCTCTTAGCAATTCTGATAGCAATATGCTATTCAGAGGTATGTATATGTCATTGACCAATAGTTTATTTAAACATTTTACATAATTATAAACCATAAGAAATATTTTAACAGGGGCACGATGGGCAGAAACCGTGTAGCTGTGGAATGAGTGTTGGCAATACTGCATATCACAATCATCACAAAGAACACTATTCTTACGGGAATCAAAGATTCCAAGGCCCTCATTTAAGCGATGTGTACGACAATTCAGCGTATTTAACGTGGAGAAGATGAGAAAATTAACATTTTTAACGAAATGTTAAAAAATGATATATATAGATCTGACCGTGAGATAATCCCGTAAAACAGCTTTTGCATATATGTAATCAAAATTAAATTTTTAGTATATATTTCTAAAAAACATTTTTTTCTAACTGACTGCAGTATCATTAATCATGCGGATAAGATATCATTTACATCTTTATTTTTTTCTCAATCATTTCACTGTGTTTATTGTATAATAAAATCTGTAAGTTAGTCAGATGTACACTCAGAAACATATAGTTTAACTTTTTTTAGATATTTTTTATATTGTTTTTTTACAACTATTAGAAAAAGCTTTAAATGGGTGTAAAAAGTCAAAGTGAAGGTGTTCAAATTAAATGTATATTGCAAATCACTGTAAACTATCATATGCATGTGTATTTAATTGATCAAACAACATATAATTATGGTCAATAAAACTTATAATTGTGAGATCGCTCAAGCAATATTTATATTTATACAAACCCTAGATTAATAATAGATTTTATTCTATCATTAAAATAAGAAGTCAATAGTAAACAACAACTTTTCATTACCATTTTTATGAAAGTTCTTTTAAAACACCAGTCTGTTATATTACAAAACAAAATAAATATAATAAATATAAGACACACTTCGTGTTACGTATAAGGACTGTTAACAGCAGCAAAAAAAGATAATTGCGTTCACAGGTCAAGTGGGATATGTACATGAAAAAAATTGAAACATTGACCGGAGCAAGAATTGAAGAAACAATATATCACCGCTTCCGAATGAAAAAGCGTTATCTGAGAATCCGAATGAAAAAGGCCGCAGTAGCTGAAGCTCACCGTTTTTCAATGAATTTCACTACTTTCGTTAGTGAGGATCAGGTAATTGTTGAGAAATGTCACTATTGAATGGGGTGAAAATGACAATCCTTTTTCATTCAGTAAAAAAGAAAATTGTCCACTTAAATTAGTAAAATTTGACTATTAATCAGTTAAGACGATATTGATTGCTATGAAATTTAGAGAGCAGGATTTCCATATTCAGATCCTTGTTGATCAGAATAATTCTGTCTTCTCCTCGAAGATCGCATGCGATTTTAAAGCAGTGCACGAGTTTGCCCCCGCATGCCCCTCTCGATAATCTCAACGATATCTTTAGCCACCCACGTCGTCGAAGGAAAGAGGGGAAGCATAGCGGCTGGTGCTAGTCATCGGAAAGAGGAAATATGAAATCATATTTTTCTAAATTTTTACTGTTGTCTTTAAAACCTTAAAACAGTCACAGGTAATTCATTTTATTTATATGTCGTTATATATTTCAATTGATATTCTTTTGTGAATTTGCCTATTTGTATTTAATTTTTTCAATAATATTTGTCTTCGATGTGGATTTAAAACATTAGAAAAACGCGAAAGCTTTGTAAAATGTAGCAAAAATGGAGCGAGGTTGTAGAAAAAGATAGAAAAAAGAGGTGAATGAGGAGGGGAAATGTGAATGAGAAAAAAGTGAAAAGAGGAGAGACGACTGTGACTGAACGAACGACGCGGTAGAAAGTAAGTCGAAAAAAATAATGAGAATGAAAGGGGGCTTGTGAAATAGGTGTGGGTAATTTGAGAAAGAAAAAACAAAGTCTCGCTGTGCTGCTATTGCACTCGCGGCGACGAAAAATTCAAAAAAGTCGAGTTTCACACGACCACGTATATATTTTCTTTACTAAAGTTACAAGTGAAGTGACATTGAGGGGCAAAACATGCCTAATCTCACTAGTCGAAACTATATAAATTCATAAACATTTAAATTAGAATAGAATATAAATGTACAATTGTTTATAAAAATATAATCATGTATCCGATTATCTTTTCTAAATTTCTTGTCAAACTTAACAATTCAAAAAAGGAATCGTTTGAATAAACTGCACTACTGGAATATTACCTGCACGCGAATAAAGATATATATCCAGAAATTGAGGGTTATACAACTGAATTCAGTATATTTTTAAGTATTTAGTATTTTGACAGAACTTGATCAAGAGTGTCTAATCAGGGCTGCGTCATTACAAAATAAAAAGAAGTAATTTTTACTGTTTCGCAGGAGTACAGTTCTGCTGGGCTATTATAGAAAAAGTGCTTTGCAAAATCAGTAAAATTAACATTTCTATAAAGCAGTTTAGTATTCAGTAAAGTTATAAATATCACGGTTAGATCTAAGTAACTTTTTTTTTTCGGTGTACTTCAAAATGTATGCAATCGCATGCAATTCGATATCTCCCCCGTGAAATTAGAAATAAATTTTTTAAAAATATTTTAAAGTTAAAAAGTGAAAGCTCTTTTACCTCGAGAAGAAAAATAGAAGGATTCCTTTGTTAAAAAGGCTCGGAAGACAAAGTGGGATAAACGAAGGGACTGTAGCAAACGCGAAGGGTGCGCTGCTGAAATGGAGGAAGTCGGATCCTCCTGTTGTGTGTGTGTATATCTATAAAGTGGAAGAGATTCGTAAAAAAAAGCAAACACGAAAAAGTTGGATGCATTATAGTACTGGGCATAAGGATGAGGCTGTTAAGAGGAGAATTCAAGATAAGATGTCTTCGGTTCTGTGAAAATACTCACTGTGCTTAATCGAAGAAAATTTAACAATAAGAGCTACAAAGTTAAAACGTAGATATGTAAGCTGAAAGAAAATTGCAACGCTCCGCAAGCGGCGAAAAAGGCTTGCTAAAATAGCGACGGCGCGGAAATCCAGGGTATAAACAAAATTGCGCACTTGTGAAAAGCGCAAAAAGGCCCGGGGTCATAAAAGGCATAAAAAAGGAGAATCCCCGCAGCTCCAGAGGGGGAGGGGATAAAAAGTCCTGGAGCGCCGGGATGCGCGCGCGAGGGTAAAATGGTGGTGCGGCGTCGCGTGGGGGAAATGCTCGTCGGCGATGGGCGTGTCGGGCAGCAGCCAACGAGAGTCGGCCAAAGGCGTGTTCCCGCAGCCGAGAGAGTCGCGCTCCGGCGACCGGCGCAGTTTTGCCGAGATTGCCCCTTCCACCCCCGGCGGCGGGGGTAGGGGTAGCGAGCGACGGGGAGCTTTCGCGTGGCCTCGGCGTACAATACTTTCCACCGGTAATGACAGTCGTACGCGCGGCTGTATAAAACGAATTTTCCATTTTATGTGTGTGTATACATTACGCGCGTGTGATGAGCTGGTCACACAGTCGTAAATTACGGGCCGCGAGCTTAAGTCTCGGCGACGCGAGCGCAATCGAGGAACGGGGTGTACACCGAGATTAATGTTTATCGATGGGAGTTAAGTATTTGTTAATGCTCGCGCGGCGCACTTAGTCATCGATAAGTCGCGCGCTCGCACCGATTTAGAGGATGCTGAGCTTGCGACGCGAATTTTATTTGGCGCGTTGGCGCTTTGTCGTAAACTTCCAGAGCGAATTGCATGAAAATAGCTATACAGTTTCTTCATGCATCAAATGATCGGAATCTACATATGCGCTCACATTTATTATTGTATGCCCATTGATAATTGAAATTTTATGAAATTTATACATGAAAAAAAAAGATAAAAGTTGAGAAACAATTGATAATTGAGAATAGAAAAAAGGATTGCACTCGGTTTACGTGGCAGTGCTAATTCCGACGGGAAGAAAGCTAGAAGAAGTTGCGAGTAGGCTCGATTGAAGTGCGAGGAGGCCGCGCGTGTGCGCCGCGAGCTGTTGGCGCTATACGTGACGGAGCGCCGTGGCGTGCGGGCGATGAATCGCAACGTCTCGAGGAGGCGACTTTCAGTCATAGCTACGTCGAGGCAAGAGGGGCTTCCTCCTCGGCCACGGCGTGTGTACGCGCCGTCCCATTGAAGCGCGCGTCGCGCTGATTAGCGAGAGCCGAGCGTAGTACGCCCGGATAAGAAGGCGAGTCTAGGCCGCAGAAACGCGCGCGACATTCCGAGCCATCGTGCTCCCCGAGTTCTTCATTCACTCACTTGCACTGCGCTACATTTCAGCTACTCGTAGTATTTCGTAGAAGAACTTTACATCGTTAAAAAAAATTTTCTGTAATTTTTATTCTTATCAATTATTTTGTATATTGTAACATTGGCCGGAATTATTTAATTAACTAAAGTAAATTGCTCTAACGAGATGAAAGAGCCGAGGACAACTTTTTAAAGGAGCCATTCAACATTACTATACAAACTTTCAATTTTTTTTTCAGTTTAGTTAGGATCCAGTGTACTAAATAAATGTACGTAATATGTAATTCTTTCAGAAAATCTGCATCCAATGGAAAATCATTTAATTTACAAGCATATTTTTATTATACTAAAGAAAATCCTCTGGAAAGGAAATTTTTTAAAAATATTTTTTTATTGCGGGCATGCCTTTTATAGTATTTTTTATTCACTTTTAAAATAATTCAATGTAATTAATATTAAGTTTAAATTTAATTTCATCACATTAGGAAATGCCTTGCTAATACATATATTATGGCAATATAAAAAATGGTTTGGTTTCTATGCCTTTTTTTAAAAAAATCGTAATCTTTGATCGATCGATCAAGTTTTATAAAGCAACTGTCAAGCAAAAACTGTTATGATAACGAATGAAAGAGTATTTATAGGAAATTTTGCTGCAGCCGCTGATCCCTGATGCGCGATAATTATGCGTCATTTAGAGAGCTGGTTCGGCGCGGCGCGGGAATCAACACGCGTAAAACCGCAATAATCGCGCCGGCGACATAACCCGCCGAGGCGGCGATCGTGCACGCGCAATTATGACGTCCGTGTTTGCGAGACCGCCAGGAGCTGCAGATCCTCGTGGATGTTCCGCAGAGGCGCGCGCGACTATTACGTATAGCTTTTGTTTATCTCAATGGAACAGATCGAGCCTTTTATTTCATTTTCAAATCATCTTCGAATGATTTCGTTCAGTGCGAACATTTCTGTAATTTATAAAACGTTAAATAATGTGGCAATAAGCGCTGTTTATAGGCATTAAAATACATTGTAGATTATAATAACAAGACTTTTACATGCAATATTTAAGCGCTCATTGAAATCCAGCTTCCGCCGGAAGCTCTACCCAGCCGAGTGATACTCACTTTGCCCTAAACATGCGGACATTGGACGAACACTGCACACGAGCTCGACGATCGGACAAAATCGTCTTATCTTAATGATCGATTTAACATAGATTTATTCATTTTGTCGACGACGTTGACGGATTTATAAAGATTTAATTTGCAGAAAAAGCATAGATGTTGAGCTGGCTTCTAATGTAAACCTTCGGCCGAAAAATAAAATATTATGCAGAATAAATGTCATTTCTAACGAAGAGATAATTTTTTTACTTTATCGTATTATTTACATTCTTTTTTCGCGCAAACAACTTGACGTTCCCAATTACTCATCCCAGGGAATTTATTGACAAGATACATACCAGTTATCGGAATATTTGAGATTGTCGTAAGCAAAACTACGGTAGCGTAAATAAAGAGAAAGAAATAAAGAAGAATTTATATAGCAAGCTAAAAAGCACAAGCAATAAAACTAATCGCTCCTAAGACCCGAAGCTCCTCCTCCCGCATAACAAAGCCAAACTCGGCGCGTAATCCCAAAAAGCCCCGTCCCAGCGTGATTTATTAATTAATTACACAAGACGCAGCAAAGGAATAAAAAGGAAGCGGAAGCACCGAGCGCCGAAAGCAAGAGTGACGATAGAAAAAAGAAGAAGGCGGAAAGACACGAGGAAGGGCACAGAGGCTGAAGGAAGCGCCGACGGCACGAAAATCCGAGAGGGTGTGGAGCGCGTCCGCCGTGGCGGGGGTAGGCCGCGAGGAGGAGAGAGAGCGAGCGAGAGGGGCTCGCCTGATCGGCGGGCGCGGGCTCGAGTCACGTCCCGATAGCAGCGATTCGCAACCCCCGGGAGGGCTCGCGCGCCGCTCCTTCCAGTGCGCCCGCAGCAACCCTCAAAACCACAAGGAAGCGCCGCGCGAGCCAACCTACCTGCGTACTCACGCGTATCTTGGGCGCACCGGGGCTCGCGTGCGCGTCGTGCTCGTCGGCTCCTACAGGCCGCCGCGGCGCTCCATCGATCCGGAGTTGCGGATTCCGCAATCCCGTCGAGCCCGACAGGACCGTCGGCTGCCTGTCCACTGGCTCGTTGCGGCATGCATCTCGGACGTTTGCCAGCCAAGTAGGTGGGACACTCGTTGGCCTTCTATTTCGAGGATTGTGTTGCTCCTGCTTTTCTTTTGTAAAGTGAGTTTTCTTTCGTGGAGTCGAGCTTCCGAGTGAAAAAACTGAGACAACTTTTAGTGCACTTGAGATGGTTTGAATTATGGAATACTTTTTGCGCGGAGGAGGGAATATTGTTGGGCATAAGCAGTGCGAGCAGAGCGAGACTTACTCTTCGTCTACGAGGTAAATATTTCGTCGCTAGTTCAATAATAATCTTAACTATATTGCTTCATTTTTGCAAAATATATCCCAAGTGGCCTTCGTTTAATTCAATATGTTATGATTTTTTTAACCATTTGTTTTCACTTGAAATGTCAATAGCTTTTACAAAATTTCCACTTGGAGCACGTTTTTTGCAATCACAATTTAAGAGGATCTAACCTGTATACTTTATACTTGCTTGTTTATTTTTTCCATGATTTGTCCACAATTTCAATAATTGTTTCTTGCTAAGCTGATTGGAGCAACAAATAATCGAAATTTTTTGGTTTTTATAAGAATGTGACATAATTTACTGATATCTCTCTTTCGCAGAAGCGTAGCATTTTTTTATTAATTGTCAATTTTAATTGATTTGACGAAGTGGTTTTTATTTAGTAAGATTAATTGAGACCGACAAAAATCCCTGTTGGGTTGATAATAATGAGATACAAGTAGGCTAAATAGCATAAAAATAAAAATATTTGACTAAATTATAATACTTATCCAGTATAAAGAATATCGATCGTATATTGTTTGTTAAATTAGAAGTAACAATGGTAAAGCATGCCACGACATGTGCCTTAACCTAATGAATTCTTTCGCATCTGCAATCTGCCGCTCTTGTCGCAAGATAAACTTGCCGATTGTTGGCCAAATATCAGCGAGGTGTCAATCGTTGTTTAAAAATTCATGCACCCTGTAGTCACGAACGCGATAAAATATTTCTCTCGCCTTAAGTTATCGCGGACACTCACCGGGGGAACGTATCTTTCGAAAGAAAGAGAAAAAAAGTGAAAAGAGAACAAATGCTGCACATTTAAGTATTTCCTTTTTTTATCACACAAAAATAAAGAGAGTTACGCAAGCTATGAATTCACCTTCGCGAAGAAAAGAAGCAAAATTTTTACGACTTCGATACAAAGTAAATATAACATTGTGATTTATTTCGCACCTCTTTTCTTATTTAAAAATTTTTTCGAGGCGATAAAGTTTAGCTTCTTTTTTAACGATAGCGTGAAAGAGCATTGGGCTGCACTATCGATCCTTTCTTGCGTAAACAAAAAGCATATAAATTATGCAATCTGCGAAAATTCAAAAAACAAAGGTGTCCGATACAGTGGTTGGAAACAACAAATCGTCTGTCCATTTCTTGGCTCTTACGCGTGCTATGCGTCCGAAAATGTAAAATTATTGTTACAGCTCAAAAATCTTCACCTTTTTTTTATTCAATGTACACGGAAGAAAAATTATAGTAATAAAATTACCACTGTTTTGTCGTTAACCATGTTGTTGTTACACACATCGGAAATGGGTCTAAAGTACAACGCTATTTTTTCAATAACATTTATTGCATGTTTTTTACTTATTTTTACTTATTTTCCTTTAAATAAGCAGGCAGTCGCGATTATTTTACATCGCAAAGTATTTATTTATAATATAAGGAAAATAATAGTATATACAATATTTTATTGACAAAATTGAATGGTATTAATATATTTATTTTAGAAGAATTATTAATTCTTATACTTGAATTTTCACATGAAAATAATAAGAAGATAATATTGAGGCAGATTCAATTTAAATTCACATGGATTCGAGATTTAGCTTGGCAAGCAACGTGCTTGAGAAATCGTCGTTCGCTATATATGTAGAGGCCATTCCGGAATTGTGCTCGAATTGGTCGTCAGGCGCTGGGGTTTGCATGACAATGCGACCACCCCCTTAGCGCTTCGTATTAGGAAAGCCGCGCATCCCTCCGCCGGGCACAAGTGCAATTCAGCGGCTCGTTACGTCCGTGATGCTATGGTGGCCAATTGTTCGTTTCCTCGCCGGAAAGATTGGGTTACCGCCGCCCGCATCTCGTCTGGGATCCTCGCCCGGCCTATTTATTACTCACCTTTCACACAGGTCACGAGAATCCCAAGTCTTGTCTGTGCTCCAAGGCCGATCACTTGCGTAACATTTTATATGATTCGTGGGATTCTCTGGTAAAAAATGTTGGCCACTGTTCTCTAAAGTTCAATTCATGAAAATACTCCGATTAGTGTGCTTTCTCTCAAAATTAGTAGGAGATAGTTCATTATTTACTGATTACTGCAGCGGTTTTTACTAATAAAATAAAAAATTAGTTCTCTCTAAATCTGAATATGTAAAATTTTCATATATTTCCAGTGAAATTTCATATAATCATATATTTAAAAAAATTAATCTTCACAAATATGTGTAATTTTAAATATTCAGATTTAGAGAATAAATTTTCACTGTGAACAGATAAGTAATATTAACGGGTTGAGTGTGCTTCACGGAACATTTCTAGTACAGTGGAAATGATACACCGAAAAGTAGTTTCGCAACAGTAATATCTGCTAAAAAGTAAAAATGATTTGTAAATCAGTAAAATTAACATTTCCTAAACCGATCGAAAAGAAGATTTGGCAAAATATTAACTTGCAATTTCACAGTTAAATCTACTATGTAAGAAGTTACTTTTTTAGCGTATACCATAGTTTACTGAAAAACTCTAATGAGTAAAGTTTAAAGAAAAAAAATATTTACCTTGATAAAATAGAAGCAACGTTATACAGCACATACGCGCCCACATTAAGCATATCATTCTGTCTCTTTCTCTCCTACTGGACAGGGTTATTGACCAGATCGCCACGGGTTTGTACATTGCTAGTTTAAAATTGCCACAAACTCGTGACGCTTCTTATCAGGATAATTTTAATTATTATTCGTACCTGATAACGCGATTTGACCCTCCTGTCGGAAAATTAACTATCATTTATGTTGGTGTAACTAACTTTTACCACTAAACTTTAACTAACTTTATAATAGTACTGCCGATATAGTCAAATGAGAAATTCCGTTCACTTGATTCGCGTAGTATTTACATTTGGCAATATCGGAGAACAAACTAATAGTATAATTATATGTAGTCATCAGCGCTCAAACGAGAAAAAAATTTGCTCAGATTTTTATTTTTTTTTCTGGTAAACCGTCTCAGGTGCTTTTATTTCTAGATTTCCTCATATATAACTAAAGAAAATGTTCTAGATTGCAAAATACACTATTCAATTTTATTGAAACCTGAACTGTACTTATCGCAGGATTCATATAAGAACTTAATCGCGTCAAAATTCAATTACTAATTACTTCTTAATTTTATCAATACATCCAAACGGTAATTCTATTACCAACAGTACTACCTTAATATCATAAAAATATATGCTTATTGATTTATAATAAATTTTGAAAATTGTATAAAAGTGTGATAATTAGTGATTTTTGGACTCGCAGGAATTTATAGTTTTTGAGGGAAGCGAGGATGACAATGGTGTATGACGTGACAAAGGACGTATCGAAAAAGTCATATGTTGCATAATACGTTGTGTTGAAAAAAACGCTTCGATACTTGTGCGAGGAGATGATTTTAACCTCGCTTCACTCATGCGCAAACGTCATTCGAGACTAAAAATCACATTCTCATACTAGTATGGAAATGTACTATTTCGGCCTAGCGTGATCGAATAACCTTTCCTTCCAACGGTCGATTCAAAAGGTTATTGTTGGCCTCACTAGGTCGAACAAGAGTATACGCAATATGAGAGGTAAAAAAATACCTCAGAGTGCACGTTTATCGCCAATTTTTGTGCGATCTCGGACCATTGTTATTTTACCTCCCTTGTCGCATAATATATTATTTATAGTGTAAGGTGCGAAAACGCTTGTTTATCTCACGCTTGCAGAGTGCTATAAAAGTTATTCCAATTTTTCCAATAACGTCAGCCTGCGAGGGCGTTAAGATGAACTATTGTAACATAATATAGGTCAACTGTAAATTTTGTTATGGTAATATTTTACCTCTAATTATTTGTAGTTAATATTTCATCTATACAGCGGAATTTAAAAGAGTTGTCAACGTTTTAGTACCGTTTTGCTTTTTCTATTAATTTATTTCATAAAAATGTTCGTCTATCTCTCCATACTTATCTGTAAATAAAAAAGTAATTTAAAAGACACTTAAATTCCTCCGCGATTTTATGTTCAAAAATAAAAAAATCTCAACGTGTCTTATGTAACTTGCGAGTAAGGGGCCGTTAATGACGCACTAAATTTTCGGCTAAATATTCGAAGAACTGAAAATATCCACTTATAATGTTTTATTTATCGAGCGATCATTGCTACGAACAAATACAATTGTACTCACGTTCCATACACACTATTGATCATTGGCACGAGTGCGTAGGTGATAAGTAGGCCGAAATAACCCAATAAGATGTTTATTCAAGCGCGGGGACGCTCGAGTCTTCAGCCCGAGTGAAGGGTTGCTCGATTATTGTTTTAGACGACTCCGTAAGATGCCACTCGTTTACAGAAAAATGCTATTTTTAAGGAAAAAAGACAAGTCGAGCTTAACTAAAGTTGCAGTGAAATTAGAAGGAGTAAAGAGAGGGGCATAATAATTCTTCAGGGAAAATAATCAGAATATTTTTTCATCTTTTTTGCTTTCTCGTAGAGCAAGCATTGTGATGTAAAATTTTATGATTTGTTGAAACTTAGTGAACCCAATTTAACCTCTCATAGTACATTATTTTTCTTTTTTATTTCCGAATTGGAGAAAAGAATAATCAGTTTTTTAATTTTGAATTTTCCATTTTCGAAAAATTTATTTTTGATTTTTTGTAATGATGGACTGTGATACCTACATGCAACAAAAAGAGCATAAAATTACCTTCAACTTTTTTAAAAAAATTTCTTTAACTATTACCGTTCTCATGTTTTTCATAAAAATATATAATTTTGAAGAAAATGTATTTTTTGCAAACTAATTTGTCAAATGGCTAGAAAAAAAATCATGTTGATGAAGAATACAAATTTCTCGATTATATGTAAAATTCAGTCAATTTTGATCGCTAGTTTCTGAGAAAATAATTAAAAAATGAAAAAAATTTGTTTTTTATGTCCAACGATAGCTTGCGCAAAAATGCTTTAATTGACTTGAAATTTTCAGAAAATGTAGATTTCATATATACGTTGAATGAGCTTATTGGGTGGCTTATGAATCAAAATAGTTTCGAAAAAATTCAGCTTTACGTTTTTATATGCTTTTTTTTATTTTTAATGTCTTCTAAACTAAACTAATCTTTGAAATGTTTAAAAATAATTCATGATAATAAAAAATGTAATTATCTTTGTTCGATAAAAAATTTGATCATATTTGATAACTATTTTTCGAGAAAAAAATAGAAAATGAAAAAATTTGCTTTTTTACGTTCAATATGATTGTCTGGGTAAAATGGTTTAAATTAAAAAAATGCATACAATTTAAAAAAATAAAAGCATATATGCAAATTCTTTAACTAATTACGTAGACCATATATTAATAAAATAGAAAATATTTAATAATTATTAATATAATAAATAAAGAAATTTAAAAACATGTTTGAGGAAGCAGAATGCCAATCAATTGGTTGCAGTTTTTTTAAGAAGTTTGGTCATAAATGATCAACGCACAGTAACTTTAATATATAAGCAATAAAAGAATTTTTTCTTTAAATTTAATATGCTGTACTTATAATGAAACACAATTTTTTAAATGAATTATCTAAAGAATGAGAGCAAGAATAATTCTTAGAGACAGTGCAGTTTAACGAAACTGCAGGATATGAGAATATATCTGTAAATTAAAAAAGAAGAAAGTGGAACAAAAAAAAAGTTACTCAAACAGCGGAATCGCTCATAATATATAAATCGAGCGAGTGTCAAGGTTTAAAAAATAAAAAAAAAGTTACATCAGTCACCGATTTTCAAAATACCCTAAGCAACTTTAAACAAACATCTCCCGGAGCGCGTAAACTGTTAAGAGGCTGCCTGGGCTGCGGATCTCGCGGAAGGGGACGAGGACAGGAGAATCGCAGGGAGAAGGCCGATGCGAGGCGGCAGCCGCGAGTAGGCGTGTCGTTTCCTAAAGTCATTTGTCGCGAACGTGAGCCTCCTCGCGCGTGTCAAGCGTCTATCCGCTTTTCCTCGCCGCGCCAGCGGAGCCGTAGCATATATATACAGAGGAGGGAGGAAACTCGCAGCCCCCGAAAGGATGCTGCAGCTGCCGATGCGTTTTTTTCTTTTTTCTTCACCCTCCCTCCTTTATTTCCACTTCCTTCCTGCATTCGAATAATTTTAAACTTGATTTTCGATTCTGCTGAGCGGCACGAGAGCTTGTATTCTGAGAAAATTATCGCGTACGGGTTGAGTGATATCATTAATCCTTTTTAAATGACACGAAGAAATTGATTCAATTATTTAAAAAAAAACAACAACTTTAGCTATCAAATAAATTATTCTTACATTATATCGACGCCCCGTACGAAGAAAATGCCCTGTCTGCATTTTGGCGACGAAGAAAATCTCCTCAGCTGATTTCCCGACGAAAACTATCCTTTTTAGAACTTTTGCGGCGAAAAATATCCTTTCTTGCTTTTTTGCGGCGAAGAACATCTTCTTGAACGATTTTGCGGCGAAGACTAGCCCCTCTAGCATTTTTGCGATGAAGAAAATCTCCTTAGCTGATTTTCCGACGAAACTATCCTTTTTAGAACTTTTGCGGCGAAAACTATCCTTTCTAGTACTTTTGCGGCAAAAACTAGCCTGTCTTGTCTCTGGCGTTTTTACGCTTTATTGAAATAAAATAAACGAAGTAAAATCGCTGGTATACTAACAATTGGCTAATGGTTTTAGTTAACGAATAAGCCAAAAATAAGCCATGAATAAACCAACGTTTAACATTAAATTGTATAAAAAAAAGGATAACACAAAACGTAAAATAAAATAATTTGTTTAAATAAATGCACCCTCGATTAAAAAGTATGGGATAGGATTGGTAGAAAATTGTTTTATAAGATTGTAGGAGATCTTTTTCGTCGGAAAAATCAGCGAGGGGATTATTTTCATCGCAATAGTGTAGAAGGAAATCTTTTTCGTCGGAAAAATCAGCGAGGGGATTATATTCGGCGCAAATTTTGAAAGGGATTTTCTTCGCCGCAAAACTGAAAAGAGATTTTCTTCGTAGGAGGCGTCGATATACAATATTAAGAGATTACTACTTTAATATACTTGTTTGTATATGAAACATGTCAATAAATATAATTGAAGGAAAATTCACTATACATTTTTTAAGGTCAATGTCAGACTTGTCAAATTGAAAAAATATTACTGTAAGTTTTGCAAAAATTGTAAGAATTCTATCAAATTTTTCTACAATTTAATTTAACAGTATTTCAGATAATAGCAGCAAGTAAAATTTAAATTTTTTCTAATATTTTATAAATTCACATTTTATCTACTACATAAACATCGTTTTACCAAATTAATTTGAAGAAGTAAAAACAAAATATTTGTTAAGAATGGATGAACCGACGCGTGTGGGTAAGTGCATCGAGGATAGCTAATAATAGCAAGTTTGCAAGGTAATGGCGAGAGCGAATAGTAACTTGGCGAGTGCTGCGGTCGCAGTGCGTTACAACATCCTGGCACGTGCGTAAACTTGGCTAATTCAAAAGTTCCACCTCGATCCATTCGCCAAAAATATCCCCGCGCACCCATCGTCACTTTTTCCAAAATTTTCAGAATGCAACTAGAATTTCTCGAATCACTTGAAAATCATTCCACCGCCTTTGCACATCTCTTGAGGTTGCGAGAATTTTCACTTGGATAGAAGTATATTTAAAAAGAGCCTTTATTTTAAATAAAGTGTAATCTAAGAATTTCTGTGTTCACTTTCAGTGTTCTTTCTAAAATTGAAACTAAAAACAAAATATTTCGATTTTTACATTCGAACTCTCCGTAAAATAGTGACAAAATCTATCAAATAGTTTTCTTTAATATAAACAGTCGAAGTTGACACAACATTAAGGTCATAGATTTGGAGGACTAGAGAACAATAATCGACACTATTTTACCTCCTTTCTTTATCGACTTCATCGGGTTAATTTTTTTAGGTCGCTATTGTGTACGATATATTTCGTTAGCTCACGCTGACAAGCCGATTTGCCTCGCGTTTCAGCAAAAGCAGTCAGTAGAGGCGCCATGGGCCAAAAAACAATATGCTGTTTAGACTGCACGAGGTGCACCAATAAAATTGAAATTCAACGCCCGCGAGGCACTTCGCTCCCTCTTGGGCTTCAACATAGCCATTCAATTCAGGCCTTCCAAATGCATAATTTAGAAGCTACGCTGAGAAAAATAATATTAATAAAAAATATTATAGCCTACAAGAAAATGGTCACAAATTAACGTTATAAAAAAATTACTGACATAGTACAAACGCCATAAAAATTATAATGTCATCCGGTAGTATGGGACTTTTTTAATATTGGTCTGTCACTATAAATTTTTTAACGTTGAATGTTCCGTTGCATAAGCGAAATAAAATATTAATAAATATGCCTAAGTTAAAAGTCTCTCTGTCGACGTGTTTAAGGAAGCATTTACTTTTTTTAATTCTCTTTCAAAGCAGGTTACGCGCAGATGTAAGAATAATTTGGAAAATACTTGAATGAATGGACGACTCGCAGCGTAGAGAGACAAATCGGAAGTGTGAATTTGGGCGTGGTACAGTTTTCCGCGCAACATAAGTATATAGGGAGCCGCGCGGAAGCGGTGATTTCACTGTGTCGTCCGATCATCCTGGACATGTGTGGAAACAAGAAATTCGAGACTTCCTAAACGGCCGGCCGTACCGAGCTGTCCGCCCAGCCTATTTAGATTTACAGCAACCGGTGCACGATTTTCCCGTTCATACTTGTACAGTGCAATGCTATGCACTCTTTCTTTTTATATTCTTCATATTTTTTAATTTACGGAAGAACGTAGTTAGTAAAATAAAACTTATGAATGATGTGAAAAAATATACTTTTAATCGCAATTTGTATGCGTGAACGCACAGTGAAATGTGCAAGTGTAAAACTCGAAAAAAATTGAAAATATCAGATGGATTAGATCTGCGATCGCATGTTGCATAAAAAACACGGACAAGCCTCTCGATTATTGCTTCCCCCTTCCACGCGTCTTCCTCCTCCTCGGTGCGCTCCCGTGAAAAACGCGACACAGGCCGGCACAAGCAGGTATAACGCTATACCACAGCGAGAAGAAATCCTCGGCTCCCCTCGACTTGAAAAAAAAGCTCGACGGAGGAGCCTCGAGGCCCGGTAGAGGGGCAGCGTCGCTCGGCGGCGACACTTTAATTTTTCCATACAACGTGAGCCGGTCGTGCGGATGCCTCCTCCGCCTTCGCGCCTCCACAGCAGAGATCCGACCAGCAGTTCCATCAACCTCGCTCGTCGGGAAGAAGCGAGCGACCACGGAGTATTATGTGATTCGTGCAGTGTCCGACCAACTCGTACGCGCGCCCTTCACCGACACTTTGCGTGTACGTCATTGCTGAGCTTGCAGCGGACATCATGAAGTGCGGTAAGAGCTTTTAAACTTAAAACAAAATCCATCCAAAAATAAACTCAAATTTTCTCTTTAGAAGTAGATAAAATTGTCAAAAAAAATTGTAATTTTTTATTTTTATTACAATTTTTTAAAACAATTTACTTATGCATATAAGACGTGTGTTAGTTAACATTTGTGTGCACATAATGGAAGGAATAATCATTTTACACAAATTTATAATACATATAATTTGTCTTTTTTCTTTCTGTATACACTTATTTTATAGAAAGCACAAGATTTTTAATCTTGCTTATAATTAATGACTATGTTTATCTAAAATATCCCCGATTGGCAAAAAAGTGCAACGCAACATCACTTTGATTTTAGTTAAATTTTCAACTGATTTTTAAGCGTATGGTCGGAGAAACAGTACTAGTAAACGAAGATTGGGAGAGACTTTATTTTATCAAAGAATCTCAGTTACTCTTTTGGTGTTTTAATTGACAAGTTTTAATGGAGAAAATTAATAAATGTTTATTAATTAATGATGTCTAATAAAAAAAGTATTTTTAAAACAATTTTGATTTTTATTGAAATTTTTGTTTCATCGAATATTTTAGATATACTTAAAGCATTATGTTCTTTAACACGGTCGTTTGTATTCACGAGTAAAATATAACAATGAAACTTTAAAAACATTTGTTTATTGCGAAATTGTGGGACGGACTTATGACACACTTCTCCATTGACCGGTTGAATGATCCGGCACGGGTCGACTCGTTTTGCGTATCTTTCGCAATTTATTTTTTAACTGTAACCTTAACAGTGTACCTTGTAATTGCCAATAAACTATTTCTGTACATTTTTTAAAGCTCATTAGAAAATTAATATTAAAAAAATCCTTAAATGCTTACCTGACATTAATTTTTTTCTGCGTAGAGTATACAATTTTCCGATAACAGCTCATTAGTTTAAAGTTTTTCTTGCATAATTGACCAAATGATCTTTGAAAAATTCAGAAACTAGGCAAAATATGCCTGAATGTTTGTTTTACGTCATTTGTCTTTTAAAATTCATATTTCATTACACAGGCTGAGTTTAAAAAATTATTACTTCACAATAACGTGACGTCGGTAATACATTTTTGCAATTTTTTACGAACCGACATATATACAATTTACTTTTGTCTTTTCTTCCACGTGACTACCTGCACTTCTCGTAAAACATAAAAATTTAGCAGTATGCAGGCGTACAAAAAAATTAACACATTTCATTTGTTAAAACAAAATAAATCTCTAGCTGTTTGTTAATTTAACGTACGAGAAATTCGTCACGAATTGTTGTCATTTTGATTTTAACAAATAACGTTTTGGCAAACTAACAAAAGATAACAGATTATCAATTTGATATCGAACGGCGTGTTCAGATAAAAGAGATTGGACAAGCTCCCAACTATATTTCTGTGGTAATGTTAACAAATGACGTAAGTTGCAAATTTGTCGAAATCGGGACGAAACTATTTTCATACTCTTGAAATAATAATTTAGAAGATTTTAAAAATAAACAAGAATTAATGAAGACAAAATTGAAAATGTGACTTGTGACCTTTTTCCAAATCGCCGCAGATTTAATATTAATTTGTAAACTCAAGTAGACCACGTGTATCGTTCCCAAGTGTGCGGAAAACACCGTCGGCCAAGCTGCAGCGTCTTTTACACGAATACTTTATTATCGGATCACTACCGCGTCCGCGTTCGCATCCGCTTGGGTTTTCGAGGATTCGTGGGGGAGGTGAACGACTTCGGGCCTGTAAACATCGACCGCGCCACTGCATTTGAACACGAAGCTGTTTGTTTTTATTTTTTTTCCTGTCGGTGGACAATGGCACTTTCGCTTGGTCTTTTTCGCTGTTTTGCCACGCCGAAGTCAGTAGGGAAGCGATTGCGATCGTGTCGTTTATAAATTAAAAAATTATTTGGAAATTGAAGCAGGATTCGCTCGAGGAAAAGTTGGGTTCATGACCCCTACGACGTTCAAACTGTAAACTAAGTATGCGGTAATTTTTTTGTTATTCAAACCAATTTTTATTAATGAATTCATTGATCGAAGAGTACTTCACTTACGTGATTTTGATCCCTCAATAAAATTTGTATATAGAACTGTATGGTGTAACGAAGATAGGGAATATGGTAATTTATTTATAAGAATAATAGAATATAAATTCGGATGTAAAACATGAAATTAAATTTACAAGTTCTGTATAATTGAAATCCATAATTGAGGATGTTGCGAAGCTTTTTAAACACGGTTTGATTGGTGCACTGGCATATCCGATTATATCGCATTAAATTTTGAAATATGATCTCAAAAATATGTATAATATTTTATTGTATATAAAAGGTTGCAAGTACAAAATAAAACGTTTTATTGAAAATTTCATTTATTGAAAAAAATACTATAAAAAGAAATATTTCCTATTGTCTTTTGTTAGTTGTTAAATAGTGAAACAACCACTTTTTAGCAGAATCGAAAGCACAACTGTGTTTCCATGTGAATATCGCCATACTACATAAAAATTCGAGTCGATCATCTTCCGGCGCGAGAAAGAAAAGGGCATCGTAGAAGGAACTTTTTTTTAAATCCTCGTTACTCAATTTGCTGTGCAAGAACCGTCGGCAATATTAATATTATTTACGGAAGAAAAATTGAGCCACGTCTGAGTTACGGGCTGGTGGAGAGGACCGCGCCGAATGGAGCCCGCCAACTTTACGGGCGGATCGAATCGCCGAGCGACCTGCCGATAAATTTCACCAGCAGGCACTGTGCGCGAGTCCGCACGCCGGAACACTCGAGAAATTCAAGTCAAGTCATCGCCTTACGGCCCGTCGACGGAGCCGTCATCCTTTAAAAAAGAATTTCAATGAAAAACTCGCGCAATATTTATATTTGCTTCTTTCTGGGGACTGAAAATTATTATATTTATACTAAAAAAAGGACAAGCTCGAGAAATAAAAAAGAAATAATATTTTAATATTTAGTAACAATTCTATAGTATTCTTTATGTTATGAAGTACTCAAATCAATTGATAAATGCCATAATCATATATTATATATCTATAGTTATGTGTAACTATGTGTAGTTGTAAAAAGAGAATTGAATGTAATGAAAATGACGCAGTACACATTTACTTGAAGAAGTAAAAAAAAAAAAATTTGTTGAAATACTTACATTGACGCAAATATGCTTTTTTATACTTATACTGATGGCTGCAAATATTGTTACAATAAACCGACGTTCATGTTAACAAATATGTTTTTTAGAATAGTTCAAACATTTTTTTATTAATTAACCTTCAAATTTTAATATTCACTCGAGAATGTATAAGCAAAATTTTAGAATACCGTATACGTCATTTTTTTAAGTGAAGTTAATCAGACTTGTATCGGCGGAAAAGGAATCCTCAGAGTATAAATTTATAATATATATTTAATACTTTAAAAATATCTTAAAGTGAAACATAATATCCGGATTAATCGACAAAAACTCTTAATTGTATACGAAAGAACGAAATACGAATGTTTAAATAATAGCTTAAAGACAAAATTTGAGATAACAAAAAGCATCGCCGATCTGAAGCTTTGTCTTGCAAATTATTCGATTCAAAATTATTATAAATATTCATGGATATATTGTTATTAATAATATCCGTAACAACAGTAGTGTTGAATAATAAATAATTCTTTATAGATACAATTTTATCGGAATTTTAAAGTATAATTAAGAAACGTATATAGGAAAAATAATTAGAGCAAAGAAGTGCATACTCGAGTGTCTATTACGACACCCTGTTGAATAAATCCGTAAAGAAGCTGAGCAGCAGTAAAAATTCAACGATCCTTATTCCATCCAATTACACCCGCAAGCTTAACACACAGAAGCGCCGTCCTGAGCAAACATCAAACAATGCCAGCCGAAACCATCTCTTTTCCACTGCAGTTTATATATAGCGCGTGATTTTTCTCTTATTTTTCTTCTCGCTTCATTGCCCAAAAGCGAATAAACCTGCAAACTTTAATCATAGATATAAATTTATTAGCTATAATGTACAATTAACAGTTTTTTATTAATCTTTTTGTATAAAAATAATGATAAACTATATCAACTTGCTCCGTATTTGTGCTTATACCAAACTTTACAATAACAGTAGAATTACAATGTGAAAATGTATAATGAAAATTTTAATACAGCTTACTTAAATGTACAATTGAGTGAGTTCGGCTCAGTGACATCACGGGGTATTGAGAACGTGACTAATTGGAAAAACACGAAAAACGCCAGTTATCCATTTTTGCACGGATTTATCTTTCGTCGTAGGAGATAAAGTATCAGAAATAAAAAAAGAAGCGCATGTTACAGCGGCGTGTTAATTGTGAAAGCCAAATATTCAGCGATATCCAGCAATTGACCTTCGCGAAAAATTAATAACAATCCTCAATCGAAACGAATTATTCTCGATAGTCAGTGGAGTATTTCGAGTGTACTTTTTCTTACCAATGCTTTTTTTTTATTTCTTAGTGAGGTATCCAAAAATCCTTGACATTTAGCATTTGCCTGCTTCTGATAAAATGAACATTTTTATTATTCGCAGAAACTAGCGCACAAGTCATTAGACAATTTGCTAAATAAAAGAATATAAAAATTACGACTAAATCATGGCTTACATATCGTTGGAGGTTTCTTTTTTTGAACTTGATTTATCACGCTCAGAAAAGAATCCTCTCACAGCAAATGGAATCTGTTTATTTTTTTTACTAATAAAAAGAATATCTTCTTGATACTCGAAGAGACCCATCCGGGTTAAGTTTAAAAAGTGGTTTGTAAAAATTACCAACCTACTTGAGTAAACTCATCGCAGATTGCCAAAATAGAAATAATTATCATCTTAGTCAATAATATTTATTATTTTCTTAGTAATTATTACAAACTAAATATCGTAAAAAATACCAACCACGTTGGTAAGTAATTGGAAGGGTAAACTTAAGAATATATCTTTTTAATAATTACGAAAGTAATTGTGTTTTTTACAACTTTACTTGTATTTTTTTACCAACCAGCCTATATTTGTTACCAGTCTAGTTTGTAATTTATAACAGGGGTATGCGCAAATGCACATTGATGCAATGTTTATACTCAATGCAAGTAAAAATCCAAGATTTTATGGCCAACAATATTATCCTGTTGTGCAGATCAAAGACTAGAAAAAAATAATGAATCACACTGATTTTAGTAATTACAAACCAATTATAATAATCTGGAAAATAGTTCCAATCCTAAAACAATGCATTCGTTGATTTACAACTTAAATAAGTATGAGATTATTTCTAATTCAATAAATGACATTATCTCTGCCAGTTATTTAAGACATCATGCTTTATAAATGATATTATTTATATGCGAAGAATTTTCTACTGTCTAGAAAGTTGTACTTAAAGACCCTTAATACAACTCGTGAAAACTATATCTTGAAGTGACATACGTAGAACGTTCTTTAAAATATGAATTTGATAAAAAGGCCAATCAATTGTTAGGTAAAGGTGTTTTTTTTTATATAAAAAGAAGAGTCAATTTAAAAAGAGCAAGCATGACAGTGAAATTAAATAAAATAAAAATATGAAGTAAAGGCTTGTAAATTCCCGATTGCATCGGGAACAACTTCTATTATTAAATTTTTACCTTTTTGTCTATTTTCTTGTGCATCGATCATGTCGCTCAACAAAAACACTTTCTTAATGACAAACGCTTGTTTTGTTAAAACTGAAACTAATTACAGGTGAAATGTGTTAATTTTAATGTACCCAACGTGTAAAAAAGCAACATCCTACGAATTTGTTTAATCTTCACATAGATCATATGACTCGACGCCCAGAAATTGGGAACCTCCGTGCAACTCTGCATACATACCTCATCGGTCAATTATACCAAGTTGAAACGAAATCTATCTCAAGCAAAATAAAAAAAATATATGTCAGCTGTACAAAGTTAAAAAAAGTAGTAGACTCGACGGAGGACTTTTAGGTACCGATCGATCGGTGCGATTTTGTTATATTTGTGCGGGTTAAATATTTGCCTTGGAAATTTTTCAAGCTGAGCGCGACTCGCAACAAACGCGCAAAGAGACAGCGTCTCGCCACTCGCGCGCCATTTCAAATTTGCTTAATCTGAGCACCGTCTCTCGAAACGATCAGTCACACTTAACGTCCGAGCGGGCTGAAGTGACTTCGGTTTAGGGGTTGCCTTAAGGGGCGGACAGGACGCGGAAGAAAAGACGTCGGGGGCTTGGCGCAGGGGCAACTCTCCCTATCCCCCTCAAACCTTTGTCGACGTCATCGTCCTCCTCCTGCTCCCTCGTGCCTTCTCAGCGTTTTACATTTTTTTCAAATATCGGATTTATTATCTCGGAACTGCAATGTTAAGCTTTTCTCCTTGGTTAATTAAAGCTGCCGGGAGTTCAGTCGACTAATTTAGAATATGCATTTGCGAAAATTTAAACGTTTGCGTCGCTTGTAAATAAATGATTACTTTCACATTTTTATGACAGTTAATATTTATTTCATTAAGGGGCCGAAAAATCAATTTAAAATTCAAATTTCGCGCCATAATGTATAGCTGATGAAAAAACAATTAATTTGCTTGCATCAAAGAGTATAATTTACATATCGAAAACCCAAGAGATAGTTGCCTTTCGTTGAGTAACGATCTTTCATTTTATAAAGTACCAAACAATACCTTGATGAGAAAAGCTTGAATAATGAGCTTAAATTAATTATTTTTTCGTAATTTTAATTGACTTTCAGACTCCCGTAATTAACAATGATGATTACAATTAATATAGGTATATTGCAAACACACGTTAAAATGTTTTAGAATTTGGCACCAGTTTTGCAATTACTACTAATCTATTTGTTTTACGCTGAAAATCTAAATGCTCTATGCATATATTGGACAGAATATCCTTTCATCTTGTAACTGGCTTTTTTACTAATAAATTGCTAATGCTAAATCATATCGGAACTGGAGCATCGGTGATTTGTTCGATTGTTTCCTCTCTCACTATAAAAAAGGCAAAAGAAATTTTCATCAGGGCTGGGGACTGAAATTCATCGGCGGGTCTCAAAATAATTCACGGCGTAAGATAGAAAAACAGTGGACGCGTCACTCGCACAAAATCCACTCGCAAATGTCCCAGGCTCGCCCTTCCCCATCGTCCGTAACAGTCCTTCGTCGCATTCCCTTCGGCGACGTAGCAATAGAAGGAGAAGGGTAGGCAGAAATCGTGCGAGAGAAGGCGAGTGAGAAAGATATAGAGCGAGAGAAAAGTAAAAAAAATAAAATGAGAGAGACGCGAACGTACGAGAAAAAGAGGAGGAGTAGTGGCGACACGTGCGTCGTCAGGGGGAGTCTCCTAAGGGTCTTGCTCTGTTACACTAATTGTTATTTGTACGCCCCTCGCTCCCGGCCGCCCTTAAAGGACGCCGAGTTAACCGAGCGGCTGGGAGAAAACTTCACTTATTTTCCGCCACTGATAGGCGAGAGCGCCGCTTCTGTACAGATTTCAGCAAAATCTTATTTTTTCCATACTCTTATACGGAGAAACATTGTTAGTCAAAAAACTGATTTATACCTAAGTACAATTTGCTTAAATATTTAAATCAAGAGGCAAGTCTGCGTTTTCGAACGACGAGCGCTCGAGGTCGCACCGCTACCTCTATATACGTTGATATTGGCCTTTTTTAAATATTATTCTTCAAAAACATGGTATAATTTACTTACTACGACAGAAATGAAAATTGCTTAAAAAATGTTTGTATGAAATTATTGGAATAAAATTATTCATTGATCATATGCAGAGTATTTTGACTAAAATTATTTTACTATAAATTACTACTGATTACCTATAAAGCACATAAAAAATTGTAGAAGCGCAATTATTTGTAGAAAAGATGAGACGTAGGAAAGATCATGTGCCGGATTTACGCCTCTCTCCACAAAAATTCTCCGTCAAATATTATTGAAGAAGATCCGCGGAGAATCGTTCCCCGACGCTTCAGCAGCATGTTTATACACGACGCTGATATAAAAACTCGCTGGGATTTGTTCGCATCGCCAACTCCATGCGCTTTATTTCCGGATTATACGAGCACTGGCATACCTCCCCTCTCTCTTCAATGTTTTTCTCTCGCTCTTCGCCGATATTGTTTAACGTTATTTTTTTGAGCGTACGTGTGTACAGAAATCCTGCTCTCTCTCTCCCCTTTTCCAGCGGATTTGCGCATCTACGTGCTGAATGCTGAATTGCACTCGTCGGGCGACGTCTCTTTTTTAACATTCGAACCGTGAGGCGAAAATGGGTTTGTCCGCTTTACCGGTGGTTAAATAGCAACTTTTCGAGGGAAAAAGGCGCGCGCGATGAAAATATATTATATATATACGACTCTGACGAACTTTTTTTATTTTCAGAAGCGGGATACAGGCGTGACTGAGCATACAATCGTTTCGCTTTTATTTTGCATGTGTACTTTATACAGAGTAAACATCACGAACATGACAAATTTGAATTAAAATAAAAATATCCACTGAGAAAAATCGCGCGAATATTGACATTTCACATTCACATTAATATACTGCATTTTTTCTTTTCTTCGTCTAACCAACTTAATCATAATGTATGCATTCATTGCAAATTGAATACGCATAGAACATTATCTACTCGGGCTGAATGGCAATTTTAAAGTAGAAAAGTCAATCCCGAGTGATTCATCCCACTATTATATGAACATATCTAAACGTGAATAATTGAATCGGCCTTTACGCGGTATACGCAAGTATAAAGCAGAAGCAGATAAGAAAATGGGACTATTTTTATACGAAGGAAGAGAAGAAACTTTATAATTAAAAACGTCTCTTTTTAAACACGGCGAATGGCCACTTTGGTAATTTGATAAGACGGATATCAGGACGCGTTACGCATGAATCCCAGAATGCCGCGTGCAGCTTTCCGAGTTTGCATACCGCGAAAACGCGCTACATCGGAAATTCGCGGATCACGCAAAATGCAGTGCGGTAACGGGTATGCCGAAAGCTTACGGAAGCAATGACCGCGTAAGGCTTTTGCGTAAAAATAGTAAAAGCGTTTGCGCTCGGAGAAAAATTCTAAAAATATAATAAAATTTGCTTAAATATTTAAGCAAAATGTATTTGTTATTTTAATAATAGTTTTACTAATAATTTTTCTCCGTGTGAACTGCATTTTAGAAACTACATTTAAAAGACAAAATCTATTATATCTATTTTAATCCACTGATATGCGACTGAAGCGTCTATAAACAATTACACTTTTTTAATATTTGCAATTGTATATAATAACGAAAAATATCCAGGTTTAATCGGTAATGTAAATGAAATATGCATATAACTGCACATGTTTTTAGGTTACGCGATACTAAACCCGGTGTCTTTTTTTATTAATTTTATAATTCACCAATTAAACGTTAAAAAATATATAAGTATAAAATCTATGAGTACTGCATACTGTAAAGAATTAAACTTATTTGATGAAGTAGATTTTGATAAAAAATTAAAAATAGCTTCTCTGCATATCGCGAAAACTTGAATAAAAAAGCAACAATCTATTTAATATTTTGTAAGATGTTGGAGAAAGCTACGTACCTACAAATTGTTAGCGGTTGTTAATTTTTTAAAATATATATTTGTTTAAATTCAAATATTTATATAATAGTATGCATTATTTTTTGCGTGCAGGTAGAGCTATACAGGTTATTTACATTTTCCATGCAATTATCTCGAATTTTAAACACTTATTTGTATCTTTTAGTTTCTTATCTATTATATAATGATTTTCAATATTCATAAGCTAATAATGTTATTATTTAAAAACTGATCTCTTGCAATTTACTGCACTCACCAAAGTCAAAGATACCCGTTCATTTAATAAATATTCACTGTATCGTTATATATTATCTGTTTACTCTGGTTTTAAATAAAATATCGAATAAATAATAATTGAAAATATTTTTTACCATTAATTTCAAAAGTTTCAAAATATTTGAAAGACAGAAAAACTTGAAGGCACTTACAATGGAAAAAACAAAAGATAAATTATATTAGAAATATATTTTCTCTTATACACGTACTTTACGTGTAAACGAAATTGAAAATAATGATAGTTTGAGCACTGGAGAAGTTGATATTGGACTGAGGCGAAATGGTCGAGCGTTGAAGTCTCGCGAAAAACTGCACGGCGTCGCATATTTGCCCCGAGACCAGTTCGCATTGTAGCTTACTAGCTCAGCATTTGTCGTATATGCGTGCGTCGCTTATATCCCTGTGCAACAGAAAAGAATAATACAACATCAAAGAATCATACCGTCAATAGACTATATCTACAAAATTCACACGCGAAAAACAAGTGAAATATTCACGAAAGATTAGTCTAGTACTTTTACTCAAATAGTTAAGAATTACTTTTAAAATAAAAAAACTTGTGCTTCATTCAATTTCAATGTCTTCATAAAATTACTTCATTGGAATAATAAATGAATATTACTGAAATAAAAGAAAAAATTTACTTTTGTTAATTCATTTTTAGACAAATTTCTTGAGCGCATTGTTCCTTGGCAAACTACTTACGACCTTTCACCGCAGTTTTTCTTTTATTAAAATATTGTAGTGTCACTGTTTTTGCAAAGTCGAAATAATTTTCTTGGAATACAGCGGCAACGTAACTTATTATTCGAAAAAATGTTCGTACTCTAACGGTTTCTTTTATCAGAAAGTTAAGTCAAACTAGCGGAATTATCATTAGTGTCGAGGTTAAGAAAAGTTACAAGAATAAAAAATTACATTGATGTAGTTTCTTCTAAACATCACTAATGATTATAAATTCTTTCGACGCAGTAAATTTCCTCGCATCTTATTTTTAAATAAAATAAAAAAACAGTATAGGCAAGCTTCAGTAAGACGTAAAGTAAGACATAACAAGTGTAACGGTCGTGCCTGAAAATTGAATTTCATTAATATGTCGCTTTTCCCAATAGCTACGAACGCATGTACATATAATATAATCATTGAAAATTCAAAGTCGGATAATTTATTCTGCTTGAAAAAAGCAGAAAGCGCAAGACTCGAAACAAAAATAGCCGTCAAGTTTAAAAAAAAGACACAGCAACGAATATGACTCGAGGAGAAATAAAGTAAAAGGAGGCGAGGGAGAGAGAGCGAGAAGGAAAGCTCGTAGACGGTACAAGGCGCGTTGCGCTCGTCAATGTTGCGATTCGGTCCGCCGTGCTTAAACTCACATTGTTATGTAGTTACAATGTCGCCGAGTCAAAGCAACAAACATCGGCCGCCGCGTCGAAACCTTACACGCATTTTATCAGATTACGCCTCGGGGCATTGCGCGAGCGAGAAATCTCCGTGGGTGCTTTTTTCTTCCCGACGCGGGGCCGCGAGCTAATTGCCTCCGAGGAGGAAAATACGGAGCTTGGCTTCAACGGCGCACTGAGCTCGCGAGTGAGAAAAAAATGGAGATTTTGTTTTAACTTTTTGCTGCAGTTCTACATCTTAAAATCTACACTTATGTCAAAAGTGAAGGGTTTTTATATGGCAAGTCTTACGATTAATCGACTTTTTATAGATACAAAAGTACCTAAAGCATATATTTAATTTAAGCTAAGTAAAGAAACCAAGAAAAAAAACATGAATCTGGCCAGAACTGAAGAGCAGAAAGTAAAGTACTTTCTATTCGTTCATGGCATTTTGCAATAAAATTTTAGCAATAAAGTCCCGTCCATTATAACGCATGGCGCGCGCCCAACAAAAGATAAAATAAGGGCCACGAATTAGCGTGAATTAAAGAAGATGGAGTGGCTTTATCTTGTGAAACGTAGAATCAGATAGTATTTTTCACAAGCACAACTGAACGTCGCGTGCGTCTGAAGCAGCTTGCGCTTCCGCACAAAAGCGCGTTTGGAGTACAGAGCGGGCCGTTTTCTGCCCCACGACTAAAGCTTCATTGTACATGTATATGCGCATATACATAGACACGCGATGGGGTGGATCGCAATAAACTCGCCGGGCGATGCCGAGACACGCTTCGCTATGCTAATAGTCCCGGCCGTAGAAAGTCTTACGTCACAGCGCGGACCGTGGCCCTATTGTAGGGCCGGGAATCCGTGGCACAGGGTTATTGGGTGCAGTCGGCGATCTGCACGCGGAGCGATGCCCATTCGACGGGTCTCCCTTCGGGAACGGGGACAAAGGGAGGGAAGCGCCAAAGGTTGCCACTCGCGGATACGACGCGCGGATGGCCTCTCCGATAAGACCGTCACCCGAATTCGTGTAGGTCTATATTCACCTTGTACACTTGGAGTTCTCTTTTATCTCTCCTTTACGGAACATCGAGAGCGCTTTATTTTATGAGTTTCTTCAAAAACACTTTCAAATGATATATTAACAATAATTTTTTATGTTATTTAAATGCAAGAGTATTAGAAACGGATTTTTCAGATTGTAAATACTGGGATATCCAAGATCCAGAGGCATAGTATGAGATTCGAATGTATTTAGATCTCGGATATTCGACCACTAATATATAAATGCAAGAATAATGACATTTCTGAATTCTGAAAAAAATTGTCATACTTTATCGTAAAATTTATCAAATATTTTTGTAAATTATCATATAACATACAGTTACTGATAGCAATAAAGTACAGCAATTTTTAAACCTCTTCTCTCATACAGCACGCTCATTTTTAGGCGAACATTTTATTCTGTAATTTAAATTCAAGTTATCATTACAGAGTTGAAAGCTTAAATTTTTTTGTGTGGGACAATAGAACAGTAACAATTTCTTAATCTACAAAAGTATTTGGTATACATATTATGTGCTTTAAATTTAATATATGCATTACGCGATTTGGATGAAGAGGCGCTACACGAGGCGCAATACGTTGCTTTATTTTTACGTGCAGTATCCATCCAACGTTCTAATAATAGTCTCCTAAGAATATATACGCAGTTAGTAAAAATTGAAACATTAAACGGACATCTTTAAATTGTGCAAGGAAATGTAATTCCGAAGAAATGCTGAGCGTCATTTAAGCATTTAAGATAAGCGAGAAACAAAGTTTTCTCAAATCCCTTATCGTCGCCTAGTTATTCATAACTCTTGTCGGTCGTGTTAAGAAACTACATTGAAGCTGTTACTGAGTCATTCCTTCATCGGGATGTTAGTTCAAGCCTCGTATAAAAGTTTCGCCTCTGTTGTACTTTTGTGTCAACTCTGACCTCTGACATCTTTATACTGTCGAACAAACTTTCGATGTCGAATAACGAAGCGATCAGATCGTCAAAGCTCGGTATTTATTAAAGGAACTTTCTCGCTTGAGGTCTATTACGAATCGCTTCATTCTTTCGTGGGTTTACCCTTCATCTTCACTGACGAAATAATTGATTCGCAAACACTTTTCTTTCGTCGAACGTCAGCTGTTAAAGAATTTATATACACCGTGTCAACTTATGTTTGTTCGATTGCAACTGTCAAGGGTTTATCAAAGCATTCACTTTATACTCAGTTTTAATTTTTAAACTGGCAGAAAAATTTAGTCATTTTAAGCAAATATTTCCTTCTACGAACGAAAAAAAAATAGTTCTTACTGTTTGGCAATACTTGCTAGACTAGGAGAAGTAAAAATTGCTTTGCTAAATTACTAAAATTAACATTTTTTAAAGTAGTTTAATCTAATATTACGACTTTTTTCAATGTACGTAGCGTTTGATAACTATATCTGAAAATAATTTTTTAATAAAAATCACAAAAGTTATTTGTGAAATGAAATACAGAAATGTAAACAGCTAAAAACGACGTAAGTGTAAAAAAAGAGTTGGCGATATCCTAATTCCGAAAAGAACTAATAAAAATTCGATTTTTCCGATGAGCATAAATAAGCCGTACATTAAATTATTAATTATTTAAGAATTAATTAATGTTAAAACATTTATTTTTTCCCAATTGCATAATTCGTTTATTCTTTAAAAGCGTTGAGCTTTAAAAGAAACTTGTACAGTAAAATGAATTTTTTTAAAATCTTATAAAATACTCGTTTGCCGAAAACGTTGCACTTCCGTAATTTTGTAGGACATGTACTATGAATTTGTGCCATTTAGAAAAATCGGCTTAATTTACAACTGCACCGAACATCTGTAGCAACGATAAAGCAGAAGCACAGTCACGAATCGCATCAGTCCTCGCGGGCCGGGCGATCAAAATCTGTCAGCAGTCGGACGGCACAGCCCTCGGCTTCCCACGCGCTGGACAAAGCGGAAAAGCGAAAGAAAAGCGGCGATATCAGCGTAACGCGCGCGGAAGCACACGTAAACGATGCTGGCCGCACGTTCGTGACCGGATCAATGCTGCTGCGTCGAGGCGCGAGTTCGCAACCGTCGCTCGGCTTAGCGGATCCTCTCTGTTCCCCGTCATGTTTTATATATATATTATATATATGCCTTTATGTCACGACTATCAATCGTCTAAGCGTTGCGTTGGAGACCCTCACAGAGCATAGGGTACAGCTTCGTTCACCTACATTTCCAACGACACCTTCGATATCTTATATTGCATTAGTAGTTATAATGCTTGTATTCAAATATAAACGTTATTTTGCAACTTTTCAATCCTAAATACGGCCACAAGTAAACTACACAATACATTAAATTAAACACAATTTTTATATCATTTTTGCATATACTGTAAGTAAATTAACATTTTCAATTGCGAGTTAATAAACGTAATGCGGTAATATTAATTATATTTATATAATTATATATACCAGCAATATTTAAATGCAAATTTCTAGAGTATAAACAGAGGGAAATTTTTAGTCAATTTGTAGTTTCTTTAAAAACAGTTTTTTTTTTACAGTTTATAATAAAATATACGTAAAACTACTAAGTAATTAAAAAGAGTAAATATAACTATATTATATAACTCTTGAATAATTCAATAATTAGGATACATTGCGTCATTGAATTTTTATTATTCTATAGTTCTTAAAGTTTTATGTAGGCAGAAAAAATAAAAAATATTGAAACAACAGATTACAAAGGCTATAAAACTTGTATCATCCTTTTAATATCTAGTTATTTTAACTTTTCCGATCATTTCCGAAAATTGATCTAAAAATTCTTTATCACGCTAATATTAATGAGTTAAATAAGTCCATACACCGCCTACATTATTAAAAAATTATGTTTGCATTTTAATGTTAATTAAGACCCAAAACTAAAAAAAGTGTATACTTTTCGCTACATAGTCACTAACATTAACAATAAAAATAATGTATTTTCGTAAAATTTAGTAAAATATAAACAAGCGTATGACATAAATTTATTATTTCGCTTAATAGAACTATATATTTATACTTAATCGTCGTATGCGTTAACTATACAGTTTTTCCATTCAAAAAAAATATGACAATCATTCTTATATTAAGAAACTGCACCTAATCTCTCTAAAGTAGAATAAGTCAAAATTTTACTTATTTTCAAAGTGGTTAATTTTCATTTTGCAATAAATGAAAAATTAATTGTATATACTATAAAATTAAGACTATGACGTTGAGGTAGAACTCCCGACTTCGAGTACAAAGGACGAGAGTACAAATTTTATCTAGTAAAATATTTCTTCCTAATAAAATTTATTTCTACAGTCTTGTCGACTTTTGACATAAACAATACATTTTGAATAAGTGAATTTTCACTTATATACTTTACACTGAGAGAGAATTATTTATTTGTCAAGTCTGTTCCTGCGTTACAATTACAAAAAAGTCTACCTAGTAATTTAACTTTGTTTAAAAAATGAATTAAACGTATAGCAATATAAAATTTACTCATCCTTAACTAAATTACAAAGTACGGGTACTTTTTATTGCAAGTAAATTTTACTAAGAATTTTTGCCAGTTATTGACAAGTGCATTCCGTGGATTGGAAGCCATAACGAATCAATTACCTCGGCAAAGAAGCAGCAGCTAGAACAAGTCCTATTTTACATATCGCGTGTTAAAAACAATAGGACCTCGAGAAAAGAAAACAGAAGATGCTCGTTTATAAGAAAAACAGGCGAAACCACGGTCCAGGGCGTCGCCGTCGCTCGTGGGCCGCGCGCCGAATGAAAACATCGCGAGACGTGCGAAATCTCGTCCCAGCGGCCCGCCCGGAATAACACTCGGGCGCAAAAAGCAGAGGGTCCCGAGGTGCAAAGTGCCGCCGACGAGATGCATATTCAATTTGGCCGGGATATAGCGCCGCTCACTCCCTCGCGCGGGGGACGCAAACATTGCGCATCCGCCATGCCGGTGACTATATTACTGCTCCCCGGGCTACGCCCCATGGCGGCCAGGTACCGGGCCCCGTGGGCCATAATGAGGCCCCGTCGGATGCACACACGCGTAGCAGCCAGTAGCAGTGCGCGCGAGCGTCCGGGATGCACCGAATGATGAATCGTCCCACTGGCCTCCATCTCCGCATGCATGTGCGCAACATAAAAGCAGTAGAATGCAAATTTTTTAAAAAGGAACTTACTTTTACAGAAATTAAACAGATTACTGCACAGCAGAATCTACTGCAAAAGTACAAGTTACTTTTTCTCGCTCCAGGCCAGAGAGTTCATCTGATTCTTCCTATGATCTCATTATGAAGAATTTATTTTATCAAATGGAATTATGAACCTACTTGTAAAATCTTAACAAACACGCCTTCTTTTCGGTGCAAAAAAGTATCTCTTTTATGCATTATATCTGTGGTAATTTGGAAAAACTATTTAGTTATGCTATATTTTCTTAAAAAATACCTATTTAAATGTGCTCTTGCTATATTTTTCCTCACATCTTGTATGAAAGTAAACAAGGAACGATACTCCTGGACAAAGCGCTGCAAACGTAATAAAACGTTAAATATCCTTTGTTAAAAAAGAAAGGTAAAAGAATTTTACATTAAGAAAAGATTCGATTAGTTAATAAAAAACGAAAAGAAAAACTTTGTTCTATTTAATTTTATCATTCGAAAAATTAACTGGTGCAAAACGCACTTAACATAAAAGACACTTGTTAAATTTTACGATTTAATAGTAAATCCCCATTTCCTCGAAATCGTCAAGGAATCTCTCTTAATTTAGCGAAGTTCGGTCACTCCATTCAGGAGTCACGATCGAAGCAGGCGCGCGGCGCCGCGCAGTCTGGTGCGTGCGTGTTTCCTGAATGAGCGAGAGGATTTTTCCGGTATGACGGCTCCCGAAATCGGCGCATTCCTACACGATTTGACCCCCTTTGTCTACCTTTTTTTTGGCCAAAAATGCTCGTCGTGATTTCACCAGGAAGGAAAAAAGCGCCCGGCTTACGTGAGCTGAATAATAATCGCGCCGGTGCGAGCTTACTTCGAGACTACCGGAATTCCGCAAGCCAAAGGTCACAAGTGCATTTTTGTCCTCACGTAGGTCCGTCGAAGTAAGCTTCTTATTGTTTTTTTAGTATTAATTCATTTTTATGGGCAGATCGACGTATATTGTGTCCTACTTATTCAAACGAAATTAAACGTTAATTTAAAAAACAGAATAAAGTTATTGTACAGTAAATTGCAATATTAACAACCGAAATTATTAATTAATTATACTACGAGAGTGGGAAAACTTGGATTACCTTTCTTAATCATTTTATTGTACTAAATTAATTGCTTTAATAGAAACGCTCCGTTCGGATTTGCTGTAAATGCAAATGCATAATCACTGTCATCGAGTGCACGTAAGCAAGTATTTTTTAATTGGATTTCGGTACCTCGTAAATAAGCGGGTGTAAATTTAGCACAGTTGGCCGAGGACAAATTATTTTATTGCAGAAAAAAAATATAACTAAATTATGGCCACCGGCAAGTGCCAAGCCTGGAAGGTCAAGTTGGTATTTCCCAAGGCGCAGTAAAACCTGCTTAGGGGAGAAAGCAAAGCCGAAACACATGTTGGTCGCCTCTCGCAGTTTTAAAGGCGTGAAATGCTTCAATTCCGGGGAGACGCCTCTCTCTCGCTCTCGAAATTTTCCTTCAAATATTGACCTTTCATTTTAAACGCTCGCCTCCTCGCTCGGCTTTGTTCAACAAATTCCGCGCCGCAATTATCTTCTCGCAAGATAACGCATTAATTTTCATTTCAATTATAATACGTAAAACTTTAATTTATTTTTAATGCGCCGTTCTTTTGTTAGCCTTTAGAAAAGGCTCGCGCTCTCCTCCGTAAAATGAGCAAATTCCCGGAGTACCTCCGCAGAGATAAGCTCTAATCACTTTTGTTCCCTCGCCTTTGAGCTAATAATAAACTCGCTCGCGAGGCCCGAGGAAGCCCGGCGCTCGCCAAGAGAAAATCATGCATGTTAAAAAAGTTTGCCTAACGTTTAAATCCTGGGGGAAAATCACTTGCTCGGCGGCTATCAAGGTCGGCTGTAAATTAATGCAAGAGCACCAGCGTCACGGCCTCCCCGCGGCGATACTCCCGGAAACATGTGTTGGCAACCTCACCTGCATTGCTGGACCTTTGCACCGTTCGCCAAGTGTATTTTTAACGGCTACGGCTACGGTCATCGGCCTACGTATTGTCACCTCGGCGAAGCTCCTGAGGACAGACAGGTTCGAGCCGGAATTTTACTGCTTGGCGGGGGAGCCGCGAGAATGCGAAACACATGTTGGAGGTGTCCGGAGACAATAAACCTGCGAGTTTTGCCGTGGGGCAGTCACCGCGGCAAAAAGGGCGCGCCGGACGACGCCGGCCGCCGCGCCACATGTTCTCGGCGCGAAAAGCCCGGGCCTGGGGAAACAGGTAGGCGGACCTAATACGAAACATGTGGCTCGGAGAAGAGAGCCTCTCGGGGACGGACCGGGAACACGTGTTTCTCCAGGGGTATAACGACCGCCGCGCGAGCCAGTGGGATGTGCACCGGCGCAGCCTCGTCCTGCCGGACGTTTTCTTTTTCTAACGCTTTTCTGCGCTTCATTCGGACGCGACACTCCGATGGGCCGGGATTATCGCGGATTAGATAAGCGCGGTGCTGCTGGATCGATCCTCAGGTCTGGGCTCGCTTTGTTTTTGTTGCTGCGCTTGGCAAGCCAACATTCGCTAATCAAACGGGTGTTCCTCTTTGCTGAACAAGTTTATTTCACATCAATTAAAAACCTTTCGTAGAGGAGACAAAATTAAAAGACATTCTTGATTACTGAAAAAATAGTCATTTTTCTAAGTGTATGAAAAAAAAGAAAAACATGTGTCAGTATATGCATTTCGATAAACGCTAAGAAAAAAGCTTATTCGTTCATACGACTTCAAAGAACTTTGCTCGTGAAGAAGCTTTGAAATAAACTTTTATTAATAAAAGTCGGGGTCAAAATTTATTCGTGACAACGCCGCAAAAAAATGTTATTCGTCATAACGTTGTGAAAACATATATTTCAATTATTGGAATCAACAAAAATAGACACCATATTATTGTAAATTTTAAAACTATTGTACAAAGAGTAGGAAGCACTGTTTAGCTATACTTTTTAGACTTTTCACTGAATTTTATTAATGAGAGTGCTTTCATGGCGTTTTCAAGAGTGGAGTTTTTCAGCGACTTAATAATTACATTTCTATAGAGCATTTTGAAGTAAAAAATAAGTCAGCATAAACATAAATTTTGCTTATTCAAATAGATACATTAAGCTATAAATCGGGCAAGAAAACGAAATAATAGAAAGAAATGCGGAAATCGCACGGTGATCTCAGTTTTATTTGAAATATTATTTGAAGGAAATTTTTGGCGAAATTCCCCCGTTCGCTTACCCAGTATGCCGAGCTTTGTCGTCTTTCCCCCTTCGGCAGATGAGTCTTCGGTCCCTCGCACCCCCCGCGCTCTGTCTTGCGCTAAGTTGGCCGGATTTCGCCGGCGAGATGGGGCCGCCGCGATTGCGCGGCACGAAGGAAAAGCTCCGGCTGCTGCTGGAAAAAAGAAAACATTGGGAGCTGCTCGCTGAGAATCCGATGACGTCCTTACAGAGACTCGTGCTCAAGCGGCACTTCGCCGGGAGAGCTTGCAAATTTTGATTTTTCTACGCGAAAAGGAGATTACAGATTACTTCCTCGCGCGGAGGATGAGCACCGGATTCAATTATTAATTTTTCATCTATAAGAGCTCTTTAATTTTGCCGCTGGAATTAAATTTTACTCACTTTTTTAACTTAATGCGTACGTACGTTCTGTAGATTTACACTTGGAGAAATGTCTTAGAAAAATTCTAGCAAATATTATTAGAATTCTAGAATAATTTATAATACAGGATGGTAAGTCTGTGTAGTAATTTTTACTGGAATAATACTAATTTTTTCAAAACGTTTCTCTCAGTGTAGTTTTATAGAAAATAGTGCAAACATATTACGATATAATTGACGCGATCATTAAACTTATGACTTGGTACAAGAGTTTGTATTTCTACCTTAAAATAGAGTTGAGATAAAAGAATCAGAGTTTAGTTTTAGTCTATTTAATTGTAAAAAAAATGTTGTTAATTGAACGTACCCAATAAAAATGATAAAGCTTGAAGCTAAATGTTACTGGTTCAAACTAACGGCATCGATCGAAGAAATTCGGGCGAAAAAGGGGGGGAAACGTTTTTTCCTTAGCCGTCAGGCCGGGCTAAGAGCGTTTACAGCTGAGCTTTGTTCCGCAGCACCTTCTTCACCAGGGCTTGCTGCTAGTGCAATGAGCACCTTTGCTCGGGGATTCCCCGGACGTATAGGTACCGGAGTGTCAGGAGCAAGCCGCAGGTGGTCGCACTTCTACGCACAATTCGCCTCATTCGCTCTATGAAATCCACAGTGCGCGTATTGCCTTCTTTCGCCGTTTTACTTTCCGTGGCTTCCGAGTTTTCCGCTCGAATACTGCTACCGGCATACTTAATTGGATCAGGTGGCATGCAATCGCAGTGCTAAGTGGATCGTGTTTATTACCTTCTATTTTCTTTATTGTACTTTTATTACTGTGCAAAGCGACTTGACTTAATGCACGGTAGCGCAAACTCTAAAATGCATAATTAAGTCCAGTGAAATTCTTTTATTTATCTTATATAATGTCATTAGCTTATTTTATTATAATTATATGTCTTTATATACACAACATAATTCATTTTACAAGATTTAATTTATTATATGCATTTGTATACACTTGAAAATGTCACTCACCGATAATTAACTCTTGCGCAAAAATCTCCCACGAGACCCAATTAATGGATAGTTATTTTGTTGAAAGAAAAAAATTTCATTTCTTACTTTTTGACTGCATGTATATATTTTGAGAAAAATGATTAGTAAAATTTACTAAAACTTAATGAGTATTTTTCAGTGCAAGGCTTTAAGCAAGTTTTACCAACAATTTTTCTGACTGCACAATTGGAAATACTGAAGGTTGTGCTTTGCAATGAATATGAAGCACTGCAGTGGCAGGCACGCGAAAGAAATAGAATAAAAGCAAGATTAGTCAAGTCCGTACTTACGGAATACCCGTAACGTCGGCGAAAATCTGGTCCCTCGGGCGTCCCGCGGCGCTCTTTAGGGAGAACAGTAACGCCACCAGCACGGACACCCGCTGTGAGTTTTGGGGCTTTCCCAGGTGTCCCCTCCCCTCCCCTGTGATCCTCTGACGCACCGCCATTTTTTCCCAGAGACCCTTTGGCTGCTCTCCCTCTCTCCAGGACTCGCGAGCCTTCTCGCGCCAAAAACACAAAAGAGTCCCGACTTTCTACCCTCTCGTCGCCACTCTCGCCATCTTCTTTTCCACAGCCAAGGCCTTCTTTCAAACTCTAAATGGCAATCTTCGCCATTTTTACGGGAGAATTTTACGACCGCTGCCAACTGCAATTTATTCGTTGCTACAATTTTTCCCTCACCTAAAGCTCACTTAGTACGAGAAACCATTAAAATTAGTGGACATTCTTCCACTAATTGTAATGCAAATGACCTTGTGCTTTTCTCTAGTTGCTAATTCAATTTTACTAATTGCACTAGTTTATTAAATCCTAATAAAGCTTATTGCTTACTGGTTTTACTCACCTAAATATTCACTGCAAGGCAGTGACAAAGAAGATTTAAATAAACATAATGGAATTACTTGTACTGTACGGTTAAAATTAAATAAAGAAGCGTGAATCAGTATTTGTACTCTGAGATATATTATTAGTATATACAGCAACGCGAAGCTTTTTTCATAAGACTATTCGCGCAGCGCTTAGTTCGTTAAAAGAATTCTAATATTCTAAAGTTGCAGTTGTAGTGGCCATTCCACTTGCACTTGCGCATAAGATTTTAATTTTAAAGATGCATTGTTATTTTATTAGAATTTACATCTATGTGAGAATTTTGTGTGAAAAGCGTTAAGGTAATTATAAGCGAGTTTCATGATCACAGAAAAGTCGCGCAGTTGAAAGACGAAAAAATTGAAAGATTGATTTTTTGTGAAGCATCGCGAACTAAGCTTTAGTGCATACTTGAACGAAGCAACTAATGCATGGTGCAACGGCCCTGTAACGGCGCCCCTCCTCCTGATTACCCGAGGCGCGCGCTATAATCCCGAGCTCGCCTAAAAGAGTCGGAAGCAGGAAAAAACGGAGCGAGAGCCGCTCCGGCAATGGAAAGAGGGAGGAAGGGCAGACACGCGGCATGCGCGCGCGCTCGCTCGCCCCAGCGCAGTCCAAGGGTGGAGCTTAAAACGTAAGGGTGGTACCTTTTCCATTTTTACCTCGCGCTCGTTTCCCCCCGTTCGCAGCCCCGACGGGGGCACACCGCCCGAGAGAAAGAGAGAGAGGCAAAGGCGGGCGGAGCGGCAGGCAAGAGCAAGCGAGAGTGCGAGCAGTTTGACAGTCGTCGAAACGGAGGCGAGCCGGCCGCTTCGTCAGTGCGTCCCCCGACTCGGTCCAACGTGCGCCACCAAAGTGCACACCGACAGAGCCTCCGGAGATCCACGCGTCCCGCGAGTGTCATGAGGGCCGAGTGCTAGAGTCCTGCTTTCTCTGCTTTCTCGCCTTTCTCGCCTTTCTCGCATTTCTCCAGAGACGACGCTCTTCTCGCGTCGTATTCCCTATACATTGTGCAGTGGGGGATGAAGGTGTGCTCGGAGCTCGGACTGGACCTGCTGGAGGCGACGATGATGCAGCAGCAGGAGATCATGAAGATGGAGAGGATCGGGGGCGGCGTCAAGAGGCCCAGGTCCGACGATCCCTACGCCGGCAACTGGAAGAGAAGGAAAGGTAGGCCGAATCCACTCGGAAGCTATCACTTTTCACAGGCATCGACCTCATTTCAATTTTCTTACAAAAATGAAAAGTCAAGTTTAACCCGCTCGTTTCGATTTCATTTGTGCAATGCAAATCAACGAGGACTGTTAGAACCTATATTGATTCTCATCAAATCTCATCCGCTGGCTGCGTTTATTTTAAGTAGTTACAGTGCAACAATCGTCAGGCACGCAACAACAGAAGCGCTCAAAGCTCTTTGGTTAAAGGAATTTTTGAAAAAATCTGGAAAAAAGAGTCTCGCTGAACGCTCGATATTCAAGGCAGGAGTAAAGCGCAGCAAATGAAAAACGATATGGAAGTAGTGTCGCTTTTAGTCCCGGCGCTCGGTGTACCTAATATTCCCCGCGATTTCTCCGCGTCGCGCTTGCGCGAAAAATCCCGGCGTCTGGGCTTCTCGGAATGCCCACAATGCATCTCGCTCTCGCTGCTTTTTCATCTTCCGCGTCGCAATATATAACGCACTCGCGCGATTTCTCTCGGTTTCGCGCGCAAGCGCAAGCCCCGCGCCATTTTACTCGGCTCGCTGTATATTTCGCGTGTGCGCGTATATATATTCCTCTGCGACCTTCCAAATCTCGTACTTCTTTTTTTATTTCTAACATTTACGGCCTCGTGTGCGTTGCTGATAAAAAAGCACAGTGTTTAATGATTCTTATCGTTTGCGTCAGCCGACAGTGGCAATGACTGCTCCTTTCATGAGTCACCAATGTTTACCTTTTTTATTATATATCAAGAGATTGATTTACATATAGACCTCGGAACAAGGTACCTTTTGTGCATTCCCGCAAGCTATAATAAGCCTTCAGTGGTTTTATTTTCATTGTTCCCTGTTGTAAAGGAAAAATCACATTGAGAAGCACGAGCTTAGCGCTGCAAAATTGGAAACGGCTGGTGACAAAAAATACGTACATAGAGTGGCGCGCCGCGGGGGTGCCGTGGCGAGCGGCGCAGAGAAAAAATGCATTATTCAGAGCGAATTTCCATCCGTGAGATGTTTCGCGGACGGGCGGAATCGTCGTTAGGATGCTCTTCTCGCCGACGCTTTTAATGATGGTCTGCGCCCCTTTTGCAGCTCGCGCTGCGCACCAGCAGCCCGCGTAACGAGGGCCATCTCAGTCGTTACTGCTTTCTGCGGCATTTTTGCGCGATAAATTCGACTACAGATTCACGCGAACGAGTCGCTGGTCATTATAAGCGACATTTGCATTTTTACCGATCGTGGGCTGTCGCCATTTTTTTACAGTATACTCGGATGCGTAAACAAATTTATGGATATATTGCACTCGTCGGTCGTCCTTACTTTTCAGAGGATGTTCCTTGTATGCGACAGGAAATTTTATGAAAAACTTGTATTGAACGATCGTCGACACTTCACGGTATGCTCGTATGCATATAAAATTTTATTGAAATTTTGTACTCGTTGATCGTCACTATTTTTCAGAGTGTACTTATAAGCCTAAAAAAATTTATAGCAAAGTATGAAAGAAGGAACAGGGTTTGAGGGAATTAAAATTTAAATTGAGTACACTTCGAAGCAGTGTAACTGTAATGGAGGAAAATCGATTACAAAGTGGAACAGGGTTGAAAGGGAGACGTTTTCTGCTTCACTTCAAATGATCGGAGTTAAAGTCCGCGAGAGGAATTTTACGAGCAGTTTATACCGAGTTGATGCAACCCGGCACGCTTAGGTATCAGCGAAGGCGTGAAGTCGTCAAATTAGCGCAGTGTGTCTTTTTATCGTCCGTTCCCACCAATCCAACCGTCCGTTCTTCAGAATATTAATTAATTTCTGTATACAAAGGCATTTCTCTCGCAATTGACTCAAGTTTTTAAAAATCTTATAATTAGAAGTGGTAAACATTCATTTTTTAAAATCGATTCTGCAAATGAATATTTACTTCTTTGAGAAATGTGTAGGAGCGCACTGATTTTCGGAACAATGCGTATAATTTACTTTTTTCTTTGAATTTATACAATGTCATTTTTAACAAATAGATGAAAAAAGTCCTTTTTATACGCACTTTTTGCCCATTCCTCAAAATGGTAAAAAATATATAAGTACGTGACTTCATAACGAGAAAGCAGAATTTGCAATCTGCCAACGAGCCCCCACCGATCACCCTCTGTCGACTAACAAGAGCAATTTACATTTTTCAAATGTGGTTGTCGTTTATTTTTTAAAAAAATGAGTCATACGTAAAGTGACAGACCGTCGGTCTGATTAATTAGTTGTGATTTTTCACGTGTGAAACCATAAAAATTCTTATAAAATATTAAAGTGTGCGTTCTACGACAAATACACTGGTTCTCTGTAAAATTAGTAGATTTACTCTGGAGCTTGTAGACGATAATTAAAGTGCGACTGCATTGCCAAATTCAAACAAATGAATGCATATAAAAAAAATAAGTAAACGTTGATTTATAAAATTGCAGAGAGCCCGCTGTCGGAGACGCTGGACCTGAGGGCGCAGCCCCAGTTCAAACAGTGCCTGCCAGAGAAACCGGGCATCCATCTACAGAGTATCCACAACAACAACAACAACATCGCCAGCCAGAACAACAATAACAACACGATCGGCCTGGCGGGCGCCGGTCCCCAGGAGGGCGTGATGAAGGCGAAGAGCCGGGACGCGGCCAAGAACCGCCGTGAAAAGGAGAACCAGGAATTCTGCGAGCTGGCCAAGCTTTTACCGCTGCCCGCCGCCATCACCTCGCAGCTCGACAAGGCCAGCGTCATTCGACTCACCACCAGCTACCTCAAGCTCAGGAAGCTCTTTCCCGACGGTCAGTTTGGCTTTATTAACGTAAAACACAACTTATCTTTACTTAAATTATGATTTTTTTTCTTTCGCGAAAATTTATCGTCCGCGTGAAATCGTCTAGGCCGCAGCCAATTACAAGCGCATACGTGAAAAATCGCGGAAGAACGAGGGGTGCTAAAAGCGGCGAGGGTCCAGACCCTCTCTGCGTCTCGACGTAGAGCAGGATCTCACGCGCGACTTATTAAAAAAAACGAAAAGCCTCGCCTCGTGATACGCGCTAACGGGCGAGCGTCCTTTGTTAATTCGACGGGAGCCACCTTATAGGACACTCAGACTACGCAAAGGGCAAATAGTATCGGATGAGATGGGTGTGATTGCGCACTTAATGCATTGTTACCCGCTCGGGCGCCCCCTCCTCTGCTTTGTAAGCAAAGCATGGGGGCTGTTGTAGCGTCACAATGGCGCCTGCGCCTCCCCTCGAATTTCCAGACATCGGCGAATTGAATTTCAAGTGGCCGCATCCCTCTAGAGCCATCGCCTCGCCGATGGGGCAAAAAATCGCAAACCTTTCCGCCAGGAGACCGCCATGGGAGGTCCAGCCGTCTTCCGACTTTGCTGCTCAACTGGCCGGTTGCACGCTTCCTTCGCGTTTAGAGCTAAACTTTCTTCAACATTTTTTTAATGTAATGACTTTTTAATAAGAAACTTTATTTTTGCGCCATCGTCGTTTTCATGATTTAAAAATGGCAGTTCTACAGTAACGGTAGAGTTTTAATAGAACTTTGTTTTTTTTATTCTTTAAAAAGATGCAAACAGCTGCATGGTGCAAACTACCCCAGCCAACGTCCTAAATAAACTAATTAACTTAAAGTCAACTGCTAAAGATTTAATTACATATTACAATTTTAATACGATAATCACTTTGTTTTAGATGCATAACATTATTTCAAAGATCTGTTTGCCGTGCAATAAAAAAAGAAAAGACTTAAAATGCATGTCCTGTACAAAAGAGAAAAGCGACAGATCGATCGAATGAACCGACCGCACGCACTCGAGCGACACCTCTTTCTTCGGTCGGGGAGCAAAGGAGGCCGCGCGCTCCTTTGTCAATCGCCGAGATCTCAATCGGAAAACGTCAATCCTCCATCGATCAGCTGCTTTATCTGATCGCGCGATTGACGATCACTCAAACCCCGGCAAAACACGAATCAAATTTGAATTCGTCAATCGAATACCATCGCCCATAAAAATGCACTCGGAAAAGCGCGCACCTTTCATCCCCAACTCGCGCGTCGATATATGTATTCAAACTCGCACTGAACACATAAAATTGCACCGGCCTTAGTCATAGCCGCAACCCTCTGTCCACGCTCGTGTCAAACACGCGCCATTCATATGAATATAAAAGTATAAAGAAGAAATAAAAATATGCGTATAAAAAAGGAGAGGCGCGTCAGAATGAAGGAGTACCGTGCACTGTACGTCAAAGTTTGCGCGGAAAATTCGTCCGAGAAATGAATGCGCGGACACGCAGCGATGCCGCCGCCGCGGCATCAAGTGCAAGGCATTAACATACCACGGGCGGCCTGCGGCTTTGAGCCGCGACGAGTCCGATTTTTAACGAGCTCGTCGCAGAAATTTTTCTTTTTTATAATCAGCCGCCACCTGCAACACCTACAGAGGTGTTTCTAATCTGGCCTCTTACAGAGGGCTCTTTCGGGAGCTTTTCAGGCGGCTGTTGTTTCTGTGTAATTTAATTGAGGCTTTTCTTTTATGGTAGGTCTTGGAGATGCCTGGGGCGCTGCGCCTCCGATGAACCATGGAGAAGCGACGATCAAAGAACTAGGTTCTCATTTGTTACAAGTAAGTGTGGATAACATTTAAGTGTCGTGAAATTTTATAAAAAAAATAAAAATAGACCATTTAAATTTAAATATTTTAAATTAACTTGGATAATTGGTCACATATTAAATTGCTTCAGTTTACATTAAAATATTTGAGTTGCGTAAAAGAATCTAATGGATTGTTTTTTGTTCTTTTTAGACACTGGATGGATTCATCTTCGTTGTAGCGTCCGACGGAAAAATAATGTACATCAGCGAAACGGCCAGCGTGCACTTAGGACTGTCCCAGGTTGGAGATATCCCCACATTACCCTACAAATATGATATAGATCTTTAAAAGCAAACAAATTTTTAAGAAATACAGTACTAGTGGAAAATAATGATTTTAGTTTTTAAAAAAATGAACTTTGCTATTGCATAAGAGAGATGCAGATTAAACTCCTCTGAATAAATGAATGGACTCGACGACGTGGTGCAACGATTGACTGAGGCGACGATTCGCTATGACTGATTACAGGTGGAGCTGACGGGCAACAGCATTTTTGAGTACATCCATCAGGCGGATCATGACGAGATGTACTCGGTGTTGGGTAACGACTTTGTGAATGGCGCCCCATTGCCAGCCCCCAACTCCCAAGGGGGACATCGAGATCGAGCGCGCCTTCTTTCTTAGGATGAAGTGCGTCCTGGCCAAGAGGAATGCTGGACTCACTTCTGCTGGATTTAAGGTTACATGCATTTCCTTATATCAAAAACATCTCCAGACAATATGAATAATTTTTTATTTCTTGCACAATGCATATGTGTTTTTGTGTCGATATTTTTTCTCAAGTGAATTTCACTTAGTAAACTCTACGTAAAACTAAATTGTTTAAAAATTGAAATTAGTCCTGCGGAAAGTGGAATGTTTTAACTAAAATGAACGCAGAAAATTAGGATACGGACGATTAGGAAGTGAGCTAAGTTATGCGAGAAGATTAAGGTAGCCGGCGCAGGAAATCGTAAAAACGTATATAAAAATCCGAATGGCAGGCGGGAGATAAGAGGACGACGTGGCTGTAGCCGGTAAGCAGGGGCCGCATTGTGAGGGTCACGCGCGACCAGGTAGACCGCCGCTCCGGCCACCGGCAGATCCGCGTGTATATACCCGCGAAACCCCAAAGTTCCACCAACATTCCGGGGTCTACGCTTGTCACTTTACATTTTCACCCATTCTGAACGCACCTGCAATTGCCACTTTTTTATACGATAATCCGACCAATTAATAGTAATTAACAGCTGTAGCAATTTTAAGAACTGGCCTTCCCTTTTAGTCTTTTATTCATTTTGCACATTTTCATACTTCATATTGTTATTTCATTTTATAAGGCTTTTGTGCTAAGGCTATATAGCTACATAACCTGTGCAGTTGTTGTTGAATTCAAATTTTCGAGATTCGGCCGAGCATATAAATAAAATAGTACATTCTATACTCGCGCGGCAAAATGAGTTTAAACCGAAAAGGTGACACGAAAAAAACGTAAAAATCTATCCATTAGTAGTTTACTATTACTGTTAGATTTTATTTCGTAAACTACTTGAATGTCTTTCTTAACTATGGTGTGATTTATTTAACATCATCATTTATTATTAATGTTTAAACGATACACAGAGGCGCAGAATGAAAAAATATATGTGTAAAATAAGCAGGATACTCGTTTAATATAAAGTAAATGGCGAAGGTACTCTGCAAAGAAAAGAAGTTTATATACAAAAGGCAAGAAGTTGAAGGAGCAGAAAGCTCCGGAGAGGAAATGATCAGCACAGCGGCAAATAGTCGGCACTCGTGAACTAAGCGACGCTAAACAAGACGCGCTCGCCGAACAAAGCCGTCATAGTCGTTGGGGCTCGCTTTTGTACGCGGGACGCGTGGAAAGTGCCTGCCCTCCCGGCGACACTCGACGCGCCCCGGAGGATCGATCCTCGCGCTTCCCGGACAAATTGAGCGTGCGCAAACCGGCCGGCTTTGTCGCCCGTCGAGCCACAAGAACCTCCGCCTTGCGGAGAATCAAAAAACCCCTGCGGCGTCGACCGGCGCTTTTCTTTACTCTACGCACCGTTCAAAAACTTTATTTTATATTTCTATTGAGTTGTTTGCTAAACAAACATACCGAATAAGAGAAAGTAAAAAATTCAATCAAATTGATTTTTAATTGAGCATTGCAATGCTTGCGGAAGAGCACGGGGAGAAAATCCATGTCACAACCTTGCTCGTAAAATTTCGATAAAGAGACAGAAGCTTCGACGTCCATTAGATTAACTTTTTTTCGGTAATTGATGGAGGCGATGAATAATTCTGGAATCTCGGAATAAATCTCCGTACCACTTACTTCGATCGATATTTTCACTACACTATTTATTCATATTCAGAGTTGCCACAGATCATCCAGATTTTCTCAAGATACACTTGAAAATTTTTAATTATTCATTACAGAGGAGTTATATACATTTACGCTCTAATTAAATTAATCAAGGCAGTCTTACCTTATTACTTTGCGCGGCGTTTATATAGAACTAGAAAGTGTCGCGTATTTAAAATTTAAATTTGTTTTTTTTTCTACAAGTCCTCGTTCCATAAATTTTTTATTCTTCTCGCGAGAGAGCCCAAAAGTGAGCGTTGCTGGAAACAAAAGAGGAACTTGAATGAAATCAACGATACTCGTAGGGTCGTTCAATGACTCGAAATTCTCTTGAACGATGACTGCAATAACGATGACTCTTTTTCATGTCTCGTCCTTTGAGCCTTTATCATTCAAATGAGTCACTCGTCCAGTTGAGATGTGCGCGCATTTTTTAAGCAACTTGCGACTAATTCCGCACCAACAACCAATTAAGCAAGATAGATCCAATTTTTGTTTCTCAAAAGGTTCTCTATTCAATTAAAACGTTTCTTTAATTGAATAAATAATTAAGAAATTTAATAAATCATTCAACTTTTAAATTTAATCACTGCAACATGATAAAAAGAAACTTCAATAATGGTGTTACTACTTGCGTTTATCGGTGCATAATTATTTACATAAAAATCTCACTCGAATTTACCTTCCGTCAATTTCAAACGAATGAAAATGTTTTATAAAAAAAGTTTAATCAATTACTTGGCATTTGTTGAAAACGATGAATTACGAAATGGAAAAAAAGAAAAATTGTGGGAGAACGCAGCAGAAAGCCGAAGCCACGCGCAATTGCTAATATTACACTTAGGAAAGTAGCCCCGGCTTGAAGGAGCGCAAGTGCCTTTCTTCTTGATCGCCGCGTATGCGCGCACTGCACCGCCCGCTTATTTGCCTTCCAAATGCAGCGCACGCAGGGGGAGGGGCGCCGATATGCATTCGCTCGCGCTTTTCCGCGCGCCGCTCGGAATTGGTAATTGGAGGCGCATAGGGGGTGAAGTGTCGCACTTTCGGATCGCGCGTCGCGTGCTCCTCCTTTAATTGGGCCCGTTTCTTCTGTCGTCGGCGGCTGCTTTTTTCGCGCGGTGCAGCGCGCCCGAGGTGCATAAAATTAATTCATTTGCAGGAGTGCCGGATCACACGCACGCCTCGTTACGCGTCGCGCGCTTTTGATGCGCCCAAAAGCCAAATTAACATTTTCGAGCAGCGCACCATTGGGTCCATTTGTTCATTGCTGCCGCGGCGAAATTTTTCCGAAAAATCACTTTCATCGCCATAAAATTAATTTAAAACCTGCTTTCATTTATACATATTAATTACTCAATTAATTTGTCATATATAACGTTACTTTTGTAACATTACTATTGTAAATTTCTTACGCGGAAAAAAAGTTGTAGTAGAAAGTACTGTACCGTTTTCTATTGCAGGGACGTGCTCAAAAAATTGAAAAGTTAGAAAATGTAAGACTAGTCAAATTTTTTTTCAAGTCTGACTCTGCGTTGCAAAATATAGTACAGTATTTTTTACTATAACTTTTTCTCTGTGTAATAATCGTTACTTAGACAAAGAAACAATAATTTTTTCAACATTTTATCTGACGTATCAGATGGAATTTCTAGTTAGAATCAATAAAAATAAAGAATGACTTGTTAAATATAATTTTAGATAATCAGACAGTCAAAATATTGTTATTCGAAGAGCCTATAGTAAATGTGAATTTTTGTGTTTGCAGGTGATCCACTGTTCAGGCTACCTGAAGCTGAAACACGTGCAAGTGCAGCTAGAAGACGAAACGAGGCACGAGGTGCGTAACGTTGGCCTCGTCGCTGTTGGCCACTCGCTTCCGCCCAGTGCCAACACGGAAATCAAACTCCACCACAACATGTTCATGTTCCGGGCATCCCTTGATCTCAAACTCATATTCCTCGATGCCAGGTGAGTTTACAAATATTTGTAAACAAATTTATTCTACAGTGGGAGAGATAAATAATCGTGATCATTTATTTTGAGTAAAAGCGAATAAAATTACTAGTAAAAATTACCTTAAGTATGATTCGAGAACTTTTACTCATGAATATTGCAATTTTTACCTTACAGTTCTAATAACTTTTTTCATTTGCCAATAATTTGTAAATCCATTTTTAAGAATGTTGTAATTTTTTCAATAAAAATTAAACTTGTACCTCAATCTCATACGTTCAAATCGAAGGCTGAAAGACGCTGTTTGTTTCGCGAGAGTAAAGTTTTAAAAACTTTGACGAAAATTTACTTGATTTTTTCTTTACCAACCGCTTGTTCCGGAATAAGTGCCGCTTTTGTTTCATTGCAGTAAATGCATAAGCGTGGAGGTCAACGAAAGCAAACGGCAGCCAGAGTTTGGGGTATCGAGTTCCGCTCGTTAAGATTTCAATGACTAAAAAAAAGTCACCCATTAAAGTCCTTCTAGAATTACCAGATGACAGGCACTTTATTTAGCCTAAACTAATACTGACTCAATATCTTACGTTTCTCTGCAATTTACAAATGGTGCATTCATGAGTCCATTCAGCGAAGTTAAGAAATCTTTTTGTTGCATATTCTACAAATTACTAGCAAAAAAAAAAAACTTCTACTTTTTACACAGTAGATCTACTTTAAAGAACTGTCGAATCTACTTTTCTCTAGAGTAACATTTGCAAAGCATTTTTATAGATATTACTATTGCGAAACAGTATTCGATGCATATTATAGTCTTTACATTAAGCGAACTAAAGCATTGCTATGTAGACAATTTCGTAGAGGTGAATTTTATCTCGAATTTCAGTGTACCCCAGCTAACTGGTTACGAGCCACAGGAACTCATAGATAAAACCCTTTACCATTACGTCCACGTGAGCGACGCGGTACACTTGCAGCAAGCCCACCATATCTGTAAGTACAAGAAGGTTTTTAATACAATATAGAAATACAAATATATGATTTTTATTAGTAACTTATTGGAAAATTGTGTGCAAAGTGGAGAAAAAGCAATTTTATAAAAAAGCTAGAATTTTGAGAGTTAAAGGATTTGCTGAGGCAAAGAAAAAGAAGACAAAAGTCGGAAACAACAGGATCGGTATAGAATTAAAATTGTTTGAAATAATTTTAAAAGTTACATAATTCCGGGGTTACGTAATTTTAAAAAGAAAAAAATAATGCAAGTACGCCAACTAGAGAGAAACGTCGATCGAGCGAATTGAGAAAGGAGCACATAATTAAAAAATAATGACTAGGTAGAAGAAAAAGAAAAAGAAAAGAGAGAAGAATCCCCGAAATAAGTGAGCCACACCAGCACGCTGCGTCCCTCTGTGAGAAAGACAAGCGCATTGGTCCGTGTACACGGGCGTCATTAGTCTCGTTCCGGTTTTCGCGGCGATACGATCCGCACCTCGCGCCTCCTCCGTCCAAAGTGGCTCCGGGCCGAAAGCAAAGGGCCAAGAGGCGGAGGAGGTCGCGCCAGCTGACGCTGCTTTTCGCGTCGGGAAACAGCCCCTTTGATCTTCCGTCGGGTGCAGGCCTCGAGTGCGCCTGCCCCCCAGCCACTTTTCTTCCTCGCTCCATCTTCTTTTTTTCCGCGCTACTTGTTCCCTCTTCGTCTTCCTCCGCGCGGCCTCGCGAGAAACACCCCCGCGACTTACGTGACGGTATTCTTAGCTCCGTCTTTAAGAATGGAACGAGACTCGAGGTCACTCTCGCGGTGCGCGTATACTATTACTTTGTAGTTGCGCGCGAGTCGCGCTGGCAAGAATGAAATGCCGTTGGTTGCCTTATGCGGCTCTTCCCCTTTTAATGGGGTGTGTACCACGAGGGCGCAGAGAGTACGCAAATTATAACGACTCTCGGAAGTTGCGCGTGCATTCATGAAAATCGCCGGTGCACCACTGCTACTTCTCTTTCTTATTTTGCGTAATTCTTACTAAACAATCTTTGACAATTAATTTGTTTATTCAGCTTCAAGTTGCTAACAAGTCGTGAAACTCAATTTTTTCGAACTAACATGTGCTCAAATTTGATACTTAACAATTAACAACCAACATTGACTTCTACCTTAATTAAAACAAAGTTAATGTACTGCTTTCAGTTACATAAAGTGTAAAATTGTTAAGCGATATCGAAATATCTTGATGAGAAGAGCTTGAGTGATTCTGAACTTGTTATCTCTTGGTTTTTCCATATTTCTTTTATACTCTTTGTTATAAGCAAATTGAGTGTTTTTCTGTCTACTGCGTTATGGTGCGAAATTTGAATTTTTAATTGACTTTCGGGCACCCCTTAGGTATAAAAGCCGGAGAGGGGGGCTAAAAGAGCGCGCGCGCGTTATGTGTATGTTATTGATTGGAACAATGCCGTGGAGAGGCAGAGCTATACGCGTCGAGCTGCGCGCGCGACGAGCCCCGAGCCCGGAGAATTCCAGGGTAAATACGGACGACGGATTTACGTAAAAATCGATTTATGCGCGATCCCGCGTAATGGCCGCTCGCCACCCCGTCAAGGGAGGGGGCTTCGTTTAACACCCTCGGTAAATCGTTAAATTACCGAACTAAACACTGCGACTGTTTAAACAGCGGCGCTATTCGCCTCGTGATATCAACTCGCGGATCATTGCGCAAAAGCGAGAAAACTTTAAGCTAAACTAATAAATGAAGAAACGAAAAGCAAGTCGAAGAGTGAAAGAAGGATGGCATTACGGCGGAGAGTACTTTGCAGAAAAGAATAAAAAATGATTGAGAAAGCGTCGGGGAGGAATTGAAAAAAGGAGAGAGAGACTGGAGAACAATGAAATAGAGCGGAAAAAGCTGAAGCTCAGTCGAGGCGGGGGTGTGTGTGCAGCGCGGGGAGGGACGGAAAATAGGGATAAGTGGATGGGAGGAGCGACGGCTGCGGAGGCAGCGAGAGACGGGAGGCTGTTACTGCTATCGTTGTTTGAACAGACTCGCAGTTTCACGAGCTTAGCCTCAAAGGGATGTATGCTCCGCTAATGTCGCTGCGGCTCTGCTGCCGGGGTGTGCGCCGCTGCGAGGGCAGGGAGCAAGAGAGAGAAAAAAATAGCGAATTCATCCTCTTGCTCGATTGCGCCGCGGCTTTTCGGAGGAGCGCCGAGCAATTGATTGCGGTAATTGGAGGAACAACCGCGAGATTGGAGGGTGGGGAATTTCGCGCGTAATGGGAGCTTGTTTACGGCGATGATGGATTGTTTAATACCCGCTATGCGAGGGGATTCCTGCTTTTTTCTTCCCTTTGGCTCCCATTTCCTCGTGCGTGCTATTCAATTATTTTATTTTAACTATATTTCTTCGCGCCGCTTCGAGACGAAAGAAAAATCTTGGCTATCATTTTCAGTCGGACTTGAATTAAGGAAAAAAGTTAAATCAAATGAAATTGAGCACGCTATGTATGGATTTAGAGAGCACCGACCTCACTCGAGTAGAGCTTATTTTTCATCCTTTCTCTTGAGTACGATAATAAACATTTACGTTGAGTATCCAAGTGTTCTAAAATAAATTTACATTATGTGCCACAAATATTTAGTCCCGACCATTCGTGTTTTCTTTAAACACTCACCTCGTAAAGTTCGATTTTACAGCATGCATAAAATTCTATTTCGCGCGCCTAAAGCAGATTGTTATGTAAAATCGTATATATTTTACGCAACGCTTATATAATAAAAACAAGGCATGTTGCGAAAGTTTCAGAACGATGAGCCCACAAGAATTGCCGGCTCGTTCCATCCCGAAATCCTTTCACGTAACGGAATAAAATATTTGCCTTGCATTGAGAAAACTTGGAATATCCACTCGTTGTGCTCATTCGAGAATTAAGAATTGAATAAAAGAAGGTTTGTTATCTATGTTGCAGTACTGTACAAAGGCCAGGTGACGACGCGCTACTACAGGTTCCTGACGCGCACGGGCGGCTGGGTGTGGATGCAGTCGTACGCGACGATCGTGCACAACTCGCGCAGCTCCCGGCCGCACTGCATCGTCAGCGTGAATTACGTGCTGTCGCAGATCGAGGCGAAGGACCTGGTGCTGAGCGCCGACCAGAAGACCTCGTCGACGTCGCCGGGCAACTCGCCGAGCGCGCCCCTGCCCAAGACCCCGCTGTCGGCGTCCGTAGTCGCCGAGATGCAGGAGGCCAAGCCTCAGCCGCACAACGGGCCGACCTCGCCGCAGTACCGCACGCGCACCATCACCGAGACGACCGTCGACTCCGAGTACACCGACAGCTCGGGCTACGTCAGCTCCGAGTACATACCGCCCAGCCACGGCTCCTACACCATGCCGCCCTCCGTCGCTGCCTTCCCGCCGCAGGCCGCCCCCGCGCCCCACGACGATCCCGGTTACTACTCGCCCGACATGTTTTATCAGTATGGAGGTTCGTCAAAATTCTTTTTTTCATTGTTTATTCCTTCTTTCCTTTTTGCTGCAATATTCAGTAGCTAATTAAGAGGCTCCTAATATATCGCAGTAAAATGCTACCGGCCCTATCGATTAGATCACGTTTACGAAGAAAAAGTCATTGGAAGAATTAAAAGAATTGTCGAAAGGCAAGCACAGACCGTCCTTTTACATTTTTGCAATTGACTCCCTAAACGTTATACAAAATCTGCCAGATTTTCTGCTAAAATTTATAAATATAAGGAGACCTTCTTTTAATGTTTTCAACAATTTTTTCTCAGCGTGTACGTACATAATTGTCTCATAAATTACGCTCGTCTTTTCGTTCAGTCGTGAGCATTTCTTCGCTATGAATGAAAAATCCATTGTGTTATAATATGTGAACATTTGGCAGGAAACCCTCACGAACACATGACAGCAGTTGCACAGCAACAGCAACCTCAACAAGCCCAACAACACCAACAGCAGCAGCACCCCCATATGATGCACCACGTGCCGAGTCCCATGGGTGCCATCCAGCACAGTCCGCAGAACCAGGCGCAGCAGCAACAGCAGCAGCGAAGGCCCTTCTCAGCGTCCTCCAGCTCTTGCGGCAGTTCCGACGCCTCCGACACTCATTTATCCAGCCCGCTGAACGCCGGCCTCGTCATAGAAGCCCCTCGAAGCGTGAATAACGCGTTCTCGCCGTACCCACACACGCCGCAGCAGCAGCAGCAGCAGCACCACATGATGGAATCGCCGCCCAGCCTGGCGAGCATCGACGCCAGCGCTGCCATGTTCCCCCACTGCGGCTTCAACAACTTCCTCAACGGCTACGCGAACCCCTGCAACCCCACCATACCTGGCCACCACGAACAGGCGTACACGTCACCGCACCATCACCTCGTGCCCGACAACATCAGGCACCACCACAATCACCTGCACGTAGACGGCGGAGTCGAGCCCTTAGACATACCTCTTTACGCCAGCACCCAGCAGTACAGTCCCAGCTCCGTTCAGTCGCACCATCAGTTCGTCCACTAGCAGCAGCTCAACGCCTGCCAGGACGTCGCGCAGCTCGACATCGCCGACGAGCCGATGCTCAAGAGGCTGAGGGTCTTCTGAGCGCCTCGACCTTTATTCCCAGTAGAAAATCTTCGTGTGGATCCGCATCATGTTTACAGCTGGCTTTCTACCAGTATTCGATGCAATCCATTAATTGTACTTTATAGATTCGCGCAATTCCTGCACGGGGAATTTGCTTCGTTCGAGAGAGTTGTCATAACGTCGGAGATCTCCTTTTTTCTAGATAGTTTTTAGCTTAGAATGCGATAGCGTTACGAGGTTGTAGAGCAGTGCAGGTATAGCGAACGGAGCGAATTAGCAGTAGGTGTAAAGAAAAGTATCGTTAACGTGTTTTTTTCGTTTGCTTTAGTGATTTGATTACTAGACAATTGTAAAAGACTCTTTCTAGCGCGCTGTGATAATCAGCTGACCGATACTGCAGGCGCCATTCTTTTGTAGAATATGTAGCTCGCAATCAATGAAGAGACAACTTTATAGCAAAGATCCAGCGAAAATCGGATAGGCGAACTTTACGAATACTTATATAGAATTTCGAGACGACAAAAAAATTGAAAAAAAAAAACAAAAAGGTGAGAGAATAATGTTTGTAATTAGGAGTTTGTTACCGAGGAATCGTTCGCGCTGGTCGCGGCAGTAAAAATCCAATCAATTCGCCAATGTCTGAAACATAGGGAAGGACGGTAGCCAGTATAATAAGTTTCGAAAAATCGTTTGTCACGCGCGGACCGAAGTCGTAGCGATTTTCTTCGATTCGTGGGTCATAAATTGAACGATCGAGGCGTTTCTAGGATTTAGCGGTAATTGAAATTATCGATAAGCTTTAGGCAATGCCGCGGCTCTATATAATTGTAAATAACACGGAAATTCGACGAATGCGAAATGTTTCTAGTTGATAGATTTTTCTAATGTAAATAGGAGAAAGAAGGTTTTATCGTTTGTAGTTTACTTTTTAGAAAAGCGTAGCAGTGTAAATATTTTATATAAACCCGAAGACTGACCGGTGCTTAAGCCAACCGACCAAAGAAATGACCTTTCATTCACGTGTAATGTTATAGTGAGTTTCCACCAACTATAATTTTGAAATTCATGCATACCGTTTAAAAAATACCCTACTTCTTTTAAACAATGTAAATAATCTCTTCATTTAGTATTATTTTAAAAAAAAAGTATCTCCGACAGGGAGTTGGGTTTGTTTAAACATATTATTTGTATAATCACTATTTTAAGAGCACTGCACATTTTTTATCATTCAAGGTCAATTCGAGTATTTCTTTCTGTATTATGCGAGGTATTAATTTAATATAAATAATTTAAAAATTTATTTGATTTAACCGTAATGCTGTATACGTAAGTTTCATTCGAAAAAACCCAACTCTATATCAATATAATACGTAATTTTGAATTGTCACGTGTCAAATCGCGATTCTGTTACTGTAAATTTAACTGTACTTATACAATATTAATAATGTATTTATATATATATTATACGTAAAGGATTATTATTTATATTTAATGTAAAGTACAAGTGTGACATTTATATAGCGAAGTTGAAGTAATATCTGGAACTAGGTCGAAATTAATTAAGTCTTGTAAATATTGTAAAAGTATGATTCGCGCAGTACGGTGCCTATACGCCGAGAATATATGATATTTTCCTCTGAATACGTATCTTTTTATTTTACTTATCACATTGATCATCAATATTTTTATTATTCCGCTTATCTTACTTTTGTGCCGCCAAACGTTTATTTTATATAACAGTTAGACTTTTGTGCATTTTAAAGATGGCTCACGAACAAAAATTACTCAATATTTTTTGGAAAATTGGTATCTCAGATTGAATCATCGCAGCGACAAAAAAAGAATACTTATTGCGGGAGAATTTGTACAGTCCCTATTTTTCAGGATTATCTTGAGCGTAATCTCCTGATTATTCCAAAAATTAGGGAGACAAGTTGACTCGCAATAATTCACGACTTATTTTGGAAATTATTACGATAACGTTACAGACGATCGCCAATGAGATTTATTCAATACTGCATGCGAGAACAAAATTATCGACAATCAGCAACGTGCATATTAAATTTAATTTTCAAACATCTAAATGTTAATTTCATGAAAATAATCTAATATTGCTTGCAACAACAGAAATAAAGTCATTATTATGGCAACGAACCAATCGATACTTTAATTCTATATATTAATTCAATCGAATCTAATGGAAAAAATGTCCTGAACCCGGTATACATCCGTGAAGGGGGTCGAGTTCTAAACTGATTGGATAAAAAACTCATTGGAAAGCGAGGCAATGACTCGTAGTCATTGGACTCTAATGGAGATAAAAATTGTGGATGATGCCGCCTTACACGATAAAGATGAAAATCCATTTACGAAAGCGGCTGAAATAAGCACTGGAGCCTAGCCATCTGCCCGCGACGCATCTGCGAATTTACGAGGCAGCAGGTACTGGCCGCGTCGGTGGAGGGCGATGTTCGTTCGATAGGCGCTACCTGCCGGGGCGATGATCGACCCTCACCCCGGGCGGTCTCTAGCCGATTATACGACCCCAACGAGGGAAATCCCGGCGGCAGTTTTCCCCTCGTGCGCGCGCGCCCAAGTCACGACCGCGGCAGGTACCCGCTCCGCGCCCCTCGGGCGCAATAACCACCGAATTACGCTCTTTCAACAGCTTTTACGGCCGATCTACTGCTGCGCCGTCAAATATCTTGACCGGAGCGATTTTACTTTATGTCGGGTATAAAGCGGCTCGAATAAAATACAATCAATTTTTCAATTTTCTGCAAATTCTTTTTTAACTTACTAACACACTGCCTTCGTCAATGATTTCACCACTTTAAGCTGCTTTCGACTAACATAAAAAGTTATTATATTAATTTATTTATTTAAAGAAATTGAACGAACTATAAAGTCCTTAGAATCCAAAAGTATATAGAGTCACAAGATGTCAGAGCCAGAGGCAGGGAGCTCCATAGCCGTCGAGATCTATTAAATGTGGAAAAAAATCCAAAGTTTGAATTACAACCGACTTCTTGAATCCGCCTCTGACTTCTCACGTTGTATACAGGTTCTACACGCTTAAATAATACAGATAAATTATCACATCTTATTAGATCGTTCAATATCTTATATACCATAAGACCACCATAATACCTATGTAAAGATCCAATTGTCTGCAGATCGAGCTCTATAATCGTGATTATATCGATGCATAGGTTTACCTAGTTTATATGATCCGCAATTTTTTGCGTAAATACAAATTATGAGGAGACCATTAGGCAAAAAACGGAATAAAAAGTACATAGTTGGCGGAGTCTAGTAACGACGACGCGAGACACGCGCACATGAGAAAAAAAGGAAGGACGGAGACCCCCTGGCCGCGGGATCGCGAAAGCGCGCGCGTATCCCACGACTCGACGAGAACGAGTGCAAAGAGCGTCTAATTGTCGGCCACGGTCGGGACAATGCGCGACGTCCCACCGAGCGCATATATACATGTGCGCGCTGTCACCGTAAAGGCGGAGGGCGGCTGCGGGGGCCACGTGCCGCGCTCTCATTCGGTCCAGGCCCCGGCATTACGCGCGGTAATGAGGGAGAAGGCGAAATTCATACCCTTGATTGGGGAACAATCGCAGCAGTAATTGCAACCTCCGCCGGAGTCACTCGCGGCTCTTATAAACAGTTCTTTTATTTCCACAGTATTGATTTTCTGTAAAAGCGATAAAGCGTTTTTTTATTTCTTCATTCAATTGGTAAAGTCAATTTTAACGTTTGCTGCAATGAACAATAAATAAGTAGGTCTTCTGAAATCTGATCTGAAAATGCAGTGAGATTCGCTGAAAAATACGACCAGGCTTGGATTTTGTTGAAACGATGATTTACAATTTGAGTGTTTAATAAATTGATTATTTTTGGGTGAAATGCAGCCTCCCTTTGAGCGTGTGGGTTATACAGCGTCGCGTGTCTCTCGTTAAAATGTTCGCTCGCTCCGTGATGTACGCATAACCGCGTGAAATCGGCCGTCCTGGACGATCGCTCGTTACGCGATTGAGCCACTTGCCGGCGGCGCGCACGCACCCGCTGAGCGTCCACGCGACTCCTCCACAAGGGGGTGAGGGCGCGCTTGGGATCCTCCCTCCCCGCAAGGCGCCGCTCGCGACTCCGACCGCGGATCGCTACAAAGGCGCCCATTGTGAGAAACTGCGCGGTCGCCTCGCCGACGAGATTGTTTTTTCGGGGCGGACGTGCACGTGCGACGCAGGCACCTTTTTCCGACGGAGGGGGACATTTATAGTTCTTTCCATTTTTAACTTTAGAAAACATTTCTATAGACTGCGCAAAAAGTTAAGTAAATTTACGGAATTTTTAAACGGTAAATTTCGCTTCAAAATCCAATATGGAATGAACTAAATTAATGAAATATAGAGAAAAAATTCATTTTACTTTTTGACAAGCGAAGGGGAAGTATAAAAAGTGAAAAAATAAGGTCGTACCCTGACCGAAGAAAATGTATTCGTACACGTACTTGTATAAGCGTACTTAAATAAGAGACGATGACTTTCTTGCTTCTTTTGGCTATTTAGGTGCTAAGACTCGGGGCGGAGGGCCCTCAAGTTCTTTTCTTCTCCCGCTTTGTGCTTCGGTCTTTGAGAAATTAGCCACGCGACTTTCTGTAATTGTTTTACTCGAAATTACGAGAAGTCATTTGAGTTGAGTTAAATTTAAAGAGAAAAAAGATTATTATTTTCCATAAACAAGAAATAACTTGCTACAAAATAAAATAAGCAATCAATTTTCAATAGTTGTACAAATGAAATAAACATTTATGCAGCATTAGTAAATATTAAAAATAAAAAATGCGAAAGCAAACTCGATTAGGGGCGCCCCGGCATTAAGCCTCGCTTAATCGCGCAGCATAGGGGTTGCGGAGAGCGTCCCGACATATGCACTCGATTTGTCCGCGTGTCATAAAACTGGCCAATAATCCGATCGCGATTAAGGGCACCGCGCAAGGATTTCGGGCAATAACAGTGGCTCGAATTAAACGAAACACTCGAGCGACTCTCCTCGTCGTCCCGCCGTAAAAGCACTCGAAAATCTGATTTCCTTTCAGTCGCCGCGCGCAGTTGTGTTTTCGTACGATATTTGCGCGCGGGGTTGAAGGACGCGCGACACGTGTATAAATGCCTGTTACAATGCGCGCATCAGTCGCGGTGAAGAGCTTGAAAAAGCCGACAATTCTCCGCTCTCTTTATTTTTTCCACGGCGAGTCCAGCGACGGGATGCGGAAATAATTTTTCTCTGTAAAAAGACGATGATAAACATTGCAAAGCACTTATTTCACTTATTAAAACCTTTTCAATTGTCGCTATAAATATGTCAATTTGGGGAAAAATTTACCGATGACTAGAAAATCATAAACTATTGCCAAGAAAGAATCTACTAAAGGACAGACCTGGCCGGTACTGTCGGGACTACTTTGAATTAGTGCACTACATTACAAAAAGTTAATATCGGGGCAACTATTTTTCGTGTTATGCTGAATAGCAAGAATTGGCTTTGTTAGGCAGCTGCATGGGATAAAAAATTAAAGAGCGCGCAAGCCCGAGGTGGAAAGTGAGCAAGCGCCGAGAGAGCGCGAGGGGGTAGGCCGCGCCGAGTAACCGGGGCAACGGCACGCAGCGACGGCCCACGAGGTCGCCGCTTGTTTGCTCGACGATCACGCGCCAATTATACCGGCCTATCCCCGCCAAGCTGCCCTTCATTTGCAGGCACTCCCGCGCGCATGCGCCACTTGCAAGCTCCTCTATCTGCCCTGTCGTTTTCAACTTGCTTTCAAAGTAACATCGTAAAACTATTCGGATAGAAATTCTCAATACAATCATTGGCAACGTCCGTATATTCAACGGCAAATTAGAAGGCAGGTAAGACTTTAGTCCTCGATTTTTTAAAGGTAGCCCGACCAATATCGTTTTGCCGCAAAAAATTCAATGCAATCTACCGCAGGCAGTAACGTCACCCTATACAATTATTTCCTTTCTTAGTTTTTAATCATTTTTCATAATTGCTTATGTTTAAATAAATATCGACAGTAAACAATAAAATGTGAAAGTTCACTTTAAAAATCTTCGCAAATATCCAAGTTCAGATATTAATTGTCTGACATGCAGAAATTGTTGATTCCCTTTTCTGCAATTGTAGCTTCTATTGTAATAATTTCTTTCTTATTTTCAATTAATCTTTCACTTGTTACTTTTATTTATTTTTGCAACCTCTCCAATTTAGTTTAGATCTAATTTTGATTTAGCAATTTCAAAAACAGATTTAGCTTCATCCAATTTCTTTTCTAACTTCTTATTAGAGGTTCCATTTTTTCTTTCAGACCACTCATGAATGTCGCTTTACTTTGTCTTGCTCCAGTTTACCTTTTCCCATTGAAATATTAAAAGTGTTTAATGAAAAGAAACTAAAGTAATTCATTCTTAAAATTTTACAATTAAAGAATCCTTCTGCTGTTATAATTTATCTCATTTTTTAGATGTTTCTTTAAATTCTGTTGGATTTGCTTCTTTATCGCTTTCAATATTTTTCATTTCATCCAATTCCTTCTTATTTTCTTCTTCCTATTTTAGCCGTTCTGATATACTATTTTGAAATAAGTGAATTCTATCTATAAGATGTACTCATTACTAAACCTATGAACAGTAAAATGAAAGATAAAAAATAATTTAGTTTAAAATTATTACGAATAGTCCGTCGGGTACTATTTGACTTTAAAGATGGCGTTGCGTTTTTGTTATACGCGCGGGCTAGGGATTCGGAGAAGCATCATATATAGGATATGCCACCTTTGTTTCACAAATGTTCGCTCTTTATAATTCGTTTACTGTGCAGTGTGCAGTATCGCGTTGTACGTGAGGCGCGCTGCCGGTTTTTACTTGGCATTCAATGATTTACGGTTTAAGTGCTAAATTTATTGTCCGATAAATGTGTAGATAATTAAATAAGTGTGGTAATCATTGAATATGTGAAGATTTCGTAGGTATATTCTTCATTTCTTTCATTCTCGCAGTATTTGATAAGAAACGCTTTCTTTACTCGTTGAATGGGTGTAATTTTTATTGGTACAATTAGAAGGTTGCTAAAATAACTGCACAATGGCTGCACAAAATATTTTCTCCTTTCGGATATTTGACTTGTATAGAAGAATTGTAGAGATTGTACAAATGAACGAGGAATTTTTAAACGAGTTAAAAACTGATGTACCAAGCAAAGAAGTGTGTCAGATTATTGTTTCAAAAATTTTTCAACATAATCAATCAAATGATCAGATGTCAAAAATGGTAAACTATATACGTAAAAATGCACCTATGATTGTCGCTCATGCAGAAAATATTCCTGCAACCTGGAACACTGCAGTCACATACTCAAATTGGTGTATCAGCGAGATTAAACAGTTCCTTAAGAGTAAGAATATCAGTATGAAATCTAATTTTGAATCGATGCCAGGTTTATCAAGGGAGATAGGAAAATGTATTTATAAAAATGGTCCAAATGCAGAACAAATTAAAATTATTGAAGAATATTTGAGAGAAGACATTCGAAATCCAAAAAGATCGAATGTAAATATATATTTTATTTTGTATAATATATTTATCGTATAAAAAATTATTTTCTTTTAATTTTATGATTATAGAAGCATATCCAAAAATTTAACAAGTCTAAATGTACAAAAAATATATTGAAAGAAAAACAAGTTGACTTGGAAAATGAAAAATATGACAGTATAATTAGCAGTGAAGTACAACATGAATCAAATGAACAAATACAATTAATTTCCCAGATCAAAAAATGTCAAGAACATTCTACGTCTCAAAATTTTTTTAAACAAGATTTATTAAGAACAAAGTTCACAGAAGAAATTGAGGACTTATTGCAACCACAGAGATGTCATTCAACAATTGAATTGTTGGAGATTCAAAGACCAAAAGAATCCGATGAGTTTGTTTTCCAAAAAGAAAACCTAAATCAACCAGAGGAATCAGATAAAAACAGAAATAATTCAAGGGATGTAGAAGATGTCAAGTCTATACTAAAAAGTTCAAAGTATCAAGATGATTTTCAAATTTGTAAGTAATTGCTATAAAGTTTTGAGAATAATTCTCTACATTTCAATTTTATTACAATATTTTAATTTATTTTTATTTTTTAGTAGAAGTAAGTAAAATAAAGCCAGATAAGACTGAAAATTCTTGTAAAAGTATATCTAATAATTCTATAGCTAGTGTCAGTAATATAAATGTTAATAAGAGAAAAATGTTACGTAGAAATGAACCTGGCTTTTGTATAAAAAAATTATTTACTAATAATAAGGTAAAAGTGAAAAAATTCATGTTTAAAATATTAAAATTACAATTTATCATCAACATTTTATAATTTCTAATTAATTTCAGTCACAGTATGTACCTGTGAGAACTAATGGCAATATTAAAAATAATTCCTGTGATTCTGTAAGTTTTATCTCCATTTTTTTTGAAAATATAAACTTTAATTAAAGTAAAATACATAATTCTTGTAAAACTATAATTGATTTTAGATTCAGTATGTAACTATAAGAACTTGTGACTATGGCACAGATAATGTTTTGCATTCTGTAAGTTTAATATTCATTTTTCTACAAACTTAAGTGGTGATTTTTTCTTAATTTTAATATCTTTTAGAGACAAATTCCAACTCCAAATACTAAAGAAAATGAAGTTCAAATAGATGAAAATCTTGTTTCAATGGATGTTAATAACTATAAAATGTATATGAAAGAAAACATTAATAATAAACAATCAAAAGGACAAAATTCAATTTTAAATGTGAAAGAAATTAAGATTGAACCAGAAATAAAACAAAAAAATGGAAAACATAATTATAGTACCGAATTTAAAAGCAGAACAACTTATATCAAAGAAAGTATTCAATATTCCAATGTTACGAATATGACATATACTGAAATATTAAAAATGATGGAAAAAATACTAGAATTTTGTGAATTAAAAAATGAAATTTCATTAGAAGAATTTCTAATATTAAGAAGAACTAGAGATAAAATGCACTGGAGAAGTTTGGCAGAAAAAAAAACGAGATAGAATATTGTCTATATCTATACGTTGATTGTACAGCATTGTGTCACTCACTGAACAATGATTAAGTTCTGTATGGTATTCAATAAAAAAATATTCATTACTTTATATTTTAATATTTCATTATTTAAATATTTATAAAGTTTGTAAAGAAATGTTACAAAACAAAATAGTTTTTTTATAAAATTTTTTTATTACAATCTTGTAGGTTCATTTTTGTACAATACATAACGGTCGTATAAAATTAATTCACAGAATCTTATATTACATACATGTGATTAATATGTTCATAAGCCTTTAACATTATATCTAAATTAAATTTTATGACAAATTTTTTTAAATCTTTAACTACATCGTCCTGAGATTAAAAGAATTGTTTTATGTCTATGTTGCGTTACAAATACAAAATAGTTTAAAATAAATATGTTGTTAAACAACTTAAATATAAATTTATAAATAATCATTGGTTTCCACTTTTCGAAAAAATTCAAATTCAATAACAATTTTTCCTCAAGTATGTGTTTTTGTAAAAATATTAAGTCTAAATAAAGATTACACACTGGTTTTGTATAATGTCAAACATTGTAGCTGCTACTTGTGACAGAGATATTCTATATTAATAACTTAAAAGATTAATTGTGAAAGCGATAAAGTACTAATACAATAAATTGAGATGAAACTTAGTTTTTATTTGTATAATTTGGAAAATTACTGTAAGAGATATTACTTCTGCCTACTGCGTACCAAAAATAATAAAATATATTTAACCATCCTAGACGATCTTCTGACTCATAATTTTCCATATTATATAAATACACTTGAGAATGATTGCTATGTAAAAATGAAATATTTAAAGTACGTAAAAATATATATAACTATTGTGCCTTATGCACTGCACATCATGCAAGCATCTCCATTTTCTCTAGAGCATACTAACATTGCATCTTCATCATCATCTACTTCTTCGACTAATTTACCATTCCTCTGAGCTTTTCCATTTGACACTGGTGTGGTATTTTTAAGTTTTGACTTATCAACCGTGAATTGCAGTGCATTTGCAGCAGGTTTTGTTCTTAAATAGTACATGCCAGTTTTGAGACCCTAAGTAAAATATTTAAAATTTAAATACAATGAATGTTTGGAAATATACATTACTTTTTAAAAATAATAATGTTCACTTACCGCTTTCCAGCCATAGAAGTGCATAGATGTAAGTTTTTCAGTTGTTGGCTTAGCCATGTGAACATTTAAAGATTGAGATTGATCAATGAACGCTCCTCGATCAGCGGCCATTTTCAAAATGGTTTTTTGTGAAATTTCCCAAACAGTTTTGTACAACTGCTTCAAATCATCTGGAATTCTTTCGATATTCTACGGCAAAAGAAAACGTTTTTATTACAGAATTAATGATATTAAAATGCAAAAGATTTATTAAAAAAAAAACAATAAAATGTACCTGCACAGAGCCATTGTTTGCAATGATCTCATTCTTCATTTCTTCGTCCCAAAGGTCTCTTTCCGTTAAATCATTTAACAAGTGAGGATTCACTATTTGAAATTCACCAGACAAAACCCGTCTTGTGTAAATATTGCTGGTGTAAGGTTCAATTGACTCATTGTTACCAAGTATTTGAGCTGTTGAAGCTGTAGGCATAGGAGCAAGCAATAGTGAATTTCGAACACCATGCTCTGCTATTTTGGCTTTCAATGCAGCCCAATCCCATAAATTCGTTGGCGTTACATTCCACATGTCATATTGCAAAATCTAAATTTAATTTAATATTTAATTAATGTGATTTAATTAAACTTTCAGTGTTAACAATTTGTGTAAACTTACTCCTTTGCTTACTGGCGAACCTGGATAAGTTTCATATGTTCCTTTTTCTTTAGCTAATTCACAACTAGCTTCTAAAGCTCCATAATATAAAGTTTCAAAAATTTGAGTATTAAGTTTTTGAGCTTCTTCACTTTCAAATGGATATCTCATTAATAAAAATGCATCAGCCAGACCTTGGATACCAATACCTAAAATATTTTTAATTAATATAAATTTTAAAATAAACAAAATTTTAGTTAATCAATTAATAAAATTAATTGATTTTTCTTACCAATAGGTCTATGTCTGAAGTTAGATCTTTCCGCTTCTTTAATGGGATAAAAGTTTAAGTCGATGATTTTATCCAAATTCCTAGTAGTAATTTTGGCTACTTCCTTCAGTTTGATAAAATCGTACGTTTTTTTATTGACATTTACAAACATATTAACAGCAATGGATGCTAAATTGCACACAGCTACTTCATCAGATGAAGAGTATTGTATAACTTCTGTGCACAAGTTACTGCTTCTGATTGTACCAAGATTTTGTTGATTGGACTTACGATTACAATGATCCTTGTAAAGCATGTAGGGAGTACCAGTTTCAACTTGTGACATCAAAATTGCTGTCCATAATTCTCTAGCTTCAATCTGTTTTTTGTAACGCTTCTCCTTTTCGTATCTGTGTTTATAGAATAAACAAGTTTATACAAATACAAGTAATATTTAAAGAAATAATTAAAAATAAGAGCTTACTTTGTATATAAATTTTCAAATTCTTCTCCCCACTTATCAGCTAAACCAGGGCATTCATGAGGGCACATCAAACTCCATTTTCCATCATCAAGAACTCGTTGCATAAATAAATCTGGTATCCATAAAGCATAAAACAGTTCTCTTGCTCTGTTTTCTTCTTTACCTGTAAAAATATTAAAGAGAATAAATTAATTGTGAAATTGTTAATGAAATTTATTATTATGTGAATTTAACATTAATAACCTGTATTCTTTTTGAGATCAAGAAATTCAAAGATATCAGCATGCCAAGGTTCTAAGTAGATAGCAAAAGCACCAGGTCTCTTGTTTCCTCCTTGATCAACATAACGTGCTGTATTATTGTACACTCTAATCATAGGAACTAAGCCATTTGAAATTCCATTGGTACCAGCAATTCTTGTACCCTTGGCTCTGATACAATGGATACTTAAACCAATACCACCTGCAGATTTACTAATTAATGCACATCTTTTTAATGTGTCATAAATTCCTTCAATACTGTCTTCAGTCATCGTTAACAGGAAGCAGCTGTAATTCAATAAAGCCATTATTTAGTTTACCTCTTAAAAAAAAGAATAAATAGATAAAATGGAATAAAATTCTTTGAATATAAAGTTTACCTTGACATTTGTTGATGCAAAGTGCAAGCAGAAAAAAGAGTTGGTGATGCATGTGTAAAGTAACGTTCAGACATGTAATTGTAAGTTTCTACAACTTTATCTAAATCTTCTTTGTGAATGGCAACTGCAACTCTCATGAGCATATGTTGTGGACGTTCAACAACTTTTCCATTAATTTTTAGTAAGTAACTTCTCTCCAATGTTTTAAATCCAAAATAATTGTAACCAAAATCTCTATCATAAATTATAGCAGAATTTAGTCTATCTTTATGTTGTTGAATCAAATCATGGTGCTCCTTGCTTATCATTGGTACATGTTCTTTGGTAATAGGATCGATCATCTCACGAAGATCAGTTATAACATCTAAAGTATTATATTTTACAAAATACTCATTAGTTTAAAAGAATAAAGACAATAATTAACATAAATAAAAAGCAAAGGTATTTTTAAAGAATTTTTACCACTAAAGACTTTTTTAGTTTCCTTGTGTAAATTCGATATAGCTATTCTTGCAGCTAAAATGGCATAGTCTGCATGTTTAGTTGTCATTGTTGCAGCAGTTTCGGCAGCTAGGTTATCAAGTTCCACTGTTGTGACACCAGGATACAGGCCATTGATAACACGGAATGTAATAGATGTCTAAATTGCAATAAAAGAATATTAACCAACTGAAAATCCAAATACTTTTAGTAAAACTGTAAGTATTAAGTAAATAAAATAAGCGATTTCTTACTGGATCGACATAGTCCATATTCAAGCCGTAGCAGAGCTTTTGTATCCTTGAGGTGATTTTGTCGAAGTGAACTTCCTCTTTGCGCCCATCTAATACACAAAACTAAATTAATTATTCTATACTTAAAATAAACATATCTAAAGTTTACCCCAAAACTTATAGCAGACATGCGTACATGTATATAAACATAAAAGCACAAATAACCATACTAGTGCGTTTATATTTAAAAATATTACTGTGAAAGCAATATACGCTATAGTCATAATTTATATAAACGACACTCTCATAAAGTAGGCGTTACTTCTAAAGAAAATACAAAGGATTCACAAGAGTAAGTTTAACCTCAGAGAAAATGTGCGAGAAAGGAGGAAATTGTTCACTTACTGCGCTTCAGCACAAACATCTTCCCCTTGGCGACCATTTTTCCAGTGCTCAACAAAACAAAAAGATTTGAGAAATTAAAAAAGTAAGGTTTGACGTCCCGGAGAAAAACTTAAGACCGGCACTCGTCGGGATCTCGTAGTTGTCTGATCGCCATCAGACGATATTTCGCGGGAACAGGAAATAACTTTACGCGCTAAAAGCAGCAAAGCTGCTGGCTATTGGTGGCCCCTTTGCCGCTGTTGACGAAGGATGTGACGTCAGGGAGACTCGACTCCAGAGCCGCGCTGTCATTTCAACCGCCGCTTTTCAAAATTTCAATCAGACCTGTCATCTAAATCTAAAGTATTTGGTGAAAGTGAAAAAACTTTAAGGAGTGTACAGATATTTATAAATAAGTATTTAAATGTAACTATTGCGATAGCACAATTAAATATCAAAGTGTACCACGGAATAAATTTACACGGATTAAAATACTAGATAAAAAGAATAAGCTATTATGAAAGGGTGATTTAATATTAACATTTAAAATAAGGATGTGCATTTTGAAAGAATGCACGAAGTACTGCATTTTATTTACTCTGGCAAAGTAAACAATATCGAAGACATGGCTAGCGATCTGTTTCAACGTTTGAAGCTGATGTGTGAAAAAAGACTTGTTAACACTTTGTATGTAAATACTGTGACTAGTTTATTAATTCTTGGTGAAAAGTACTCGGCTGAGATTTTGAAAAAGTCTGCATTGAAATATTTGAAGTTGAAGTGAAAGAAATTGTGAATAGTGAAACTACACAAAAGAAATGAACAGCCTTTTACCTAAGTTGTTAAGTTTTTAGCATTGTGACAATACAATTATAATTTTAAACTTTATGCATAAAAATGAATAAGTGTGTAATTTAGATTATTTGATGTTTTGGTTATACAGTATAAGGCCTTTTCCAATAAACTTTACTAAATTAGATCATTTAAATATTCAAAATTATGTTCAGACGATTTATATATTTGCAATAGTAAAATTATTCTTTCCACAAATTGCCATGTATGTATTAAAATTACAAATTATCGAACACATTTGCATTTGTTAAAGTAATTTTAAAAATGATTCGCATTTTTACAAGTGCTGATAACAACTAAAAATACTTCATCGGGCGGTAATTGCTTGTAGAATAGAATCGCATATTCCCTACAGTCAATGTAGGTCGCAATATTACCCACATTAGGTGTATATAGTAATTTTGCAACGGGTTTTTTACAGTGTAAGTATATTCCGAAATAACGCTGAAATTCGACAAAATTTCTAACTTTCTACTAATTTAAATTTAAGAATTAGAATCATCTACAATTTTAATTGATAATAATTTAAATTTAAAAAAAGGAGAAAGATATAACAAACTTCTGATAATAAATTAACTATACTAATTTATTTGTTATGCTTATATCTCCTATGAGAAAAAGTGTATTTAAATGCAGGGGCTTTTAAAAAAGATTTTCATTCAAAAATTACATCTTCTTTGTAGTCTTTTTTGATAAAATGATTAAGTAATGTTCTTTCCAATGCTTTAAAATCTCTCAATGAATTTCCGAGATATAGGTGTAAGTTGGTATCATCCAATAAAAAATATGTTATGAAATCTTGAGCGATATTGTACAACCAATTAATTAAGAAAAATCAGTCTAATCAATTGAATCTTATATTCTGAAACAATAATCCACATATAGGATTTTCACCAAATATTCCCTGCAGGAATATTATCGGAAAATACTGCAAGAAATTCTGGCACTTTTCTTATTTCTTTTAAAGAAATAGTTCTGTTATAGCCTGAATCCTTGAAGGATGCCAGAATTTCCTGCGGGATTCCTGCAAAATACCCGCGGAAAAAGATTTTTTTAACTCCCATAGGACTATTGCAAAAATCGCTGTAAAAATTTTTTTATTACATTGAGTAAGGTAAAGTTTAAAATAAATTTTGTAATATGGGGACAGCCTTGTCAAGCCAAGAAAATTATTATGCAATTTGAAAAAATTAAAACTTTTATAGTAAAATATTTTTACAGTGATTTTCTTGGCTTATCAAGTCTATCCCCATACTACAAAATTTGCTGTAAACTTTATCCCGACTTCAATATAATCGTTTAAAATAAAAGATTTATCAAAAAATGCATGAACTATTCTAGCGTTTAAAACTGAACATAAAACATAAATATATTAAATTAGAGAATATTTTGAATTTACAGATCTAAATGTAAACGATGCCTTTATTACAACCGTGAGAAAGAGTTGCATAGATAATTGACGCATATTGAATGTCTACTTCACCAAGAGACTTTACTTTGGATCTTTAAATCGTCAAGTGATGGCAAAACGGGAATGCCCGCAAAAAAAGATTAAATCGAATCTCTTATGAGCACCTGATGATTGATCAATTTATGTTATGTAATAACATACAAACAGAAGTTAAATAATTTATGGCATAATGTTAAAGCTTTTACATTTAGAACATCGATTGCTTGAAATAAAGAAATTTACAAAAAAATCTGCAGGAACTAATTCTGGCTCTTCGGCTTCCACTCCTTCCATTCTCTTATTTATAAGTAAATTGTATCAATGCCTTCTTTGGAAATAATAATATTTATAATTGAAAATAATAAAAATTAAAAAAGAGTTAGGGAAATTTAATAAAAACTAGATACAATTCAAAGAAATTTTTTCGTAAATCTGTAATAAATTTAAGATTGTTCATTATCTTTAGTGAACTTAAGTATACATGAAAATGTTTTTATACACACTCACATTAAAAATTGATATCAACTACTGTTATAATGATCTAAATCGACATTAAATTTAAGGATAAATTTTATAAAATATGTAATGATATGAAATTGATCAGTGAGTAATTAATGCATGATACATAATTTTCTTGCATATAATAAAATAAATGAAACATTTTATTTCATCATACATAAAAATTTATTTAAATCAATCTGCAATAACAGATTTCTTACTATTCTATTATTAGGTACTACGAATTTACGCATTGGCAATACAACTTTCATATCATACCGAATCAAGAGGTACAGCTAAATTTACTCTTCATGAAATAATTATAATTCGTTTAAAGGCGCGGTAAACAATAAAAAAGACTTGATCGTAAAAACGTATATCACATTTAAAAAATAAAGATACTAAATAAAATATTAAGAAAGAAAAATACGAGTAAATAAGTATAAGTACGTCTAAAAATACTTTTAAGAAAAAAGTATGTGTAAGTACATCATGCGCACATAGAGCGCGTTATGTGTTAAATACTCCAAGGCTTAAGTACACTACGCCATCCGATTGGCCTTGCCGTCGTAAAATATTATTTATATCGTTACAGCAATGTAGATTATAAAAGTGACGCAATCGTGATTATAAATATTTACAAATGCAATCGCGCACTCACTCCAACTTCGTTGAACACCTGCGTGAACAGCGCGCCTATTTAGGCAGGTAGAACACCTCATTTTTCCATCCCACCAAGCTATATGACTCCCGATAATTGCCCGTGTAAATTGAAATTTGACTGAAACTATAGCAGCTTGCGCGTCAAAAATTCAATTACATATTTTTTTTTTCAATGCAATGATTATTAACAACGATATTGTACATTAAAATAATGTATACTCATCACGGCGAGATTTTAATTTGCATCGTGTTAAATTGTCACGTACGAATTTTCAGAGTTCAATATTAAAAAATGAAAAAACATGTATTTCTACAAGACGGATGTAACGTAAAATACTTTTTATTCAATAGACTTATACCCTCGCTTCTTTGCATTTTCTTGTTATAGCGTTCGATCGCTTAAAATAGTGTTCATAAATAAAAATATGTTTTTTACACATATTCTTACATTCTGCAGTGTGTTATTGATAAAAGACATGGAGTCAATTATTATATTTAAAATTGTTCTTTATCTTTTCATCCTAACATAATTCAAACGAAGGGTATAGGTACAAATTATATAATTTACTGAAATAGATATAGATAGAATTTGACTGTATAAATCGTGTGTCCATTATATTTATGTGGGTTATATAAAATTGTTACTATTAGGTCGGAAGCAATTATAGGAAGTGTTGTTAAAATTTGATCACTTTTAAGAAAGAAATGAAGTATAAAATCTGCCGATAAAAATGTCATAATTTTTGTCATGACATACACAAGCATACGCTGACCAGTCAATGAAATGATTACAATATCTCTTTACGTAAAGCAATAAATATTAATACTGCGGCAACATTAAAATACTTGACAGTGCGTTTTCCGCAAACAAAATCTACATCTATATGCCTGCATCTGATAAAAAATGAAAAAAATCCAACGTTGTTCCGCACCAACGAACGAGCAGGGATTTTCCTGCTTACGACAATTAATCAGGAGTAGATAAGACCTCCTCCCAAAATGCAAATAAAATCATCAAATGTACACGGAGAATAATTGTTGGTAAAATTTACTTAAAGGCTTGCAGTCAAGCATACTGATTTTTACTTAAGTCAAATTTGCTTAAAGATTTAAACAGAACTTAAAAGTAACTTAATATTACTTAAAAATTCAACTATAGGAGTAAATTTACTTAAATTTTTAAGCAAAGTTTATTTACTATGTGAGTAAATTTTACTAATGATTTTTCTCTGTATCGAGGAGAATTCATCGCGCATGAACGAGCAAGGAGCGTATGCCGATTTTGCCGGTGATCTTCAACTTATCATTTTGGCCATAAATTCACTTGTACTCGGGATCCTCCTTGTGCTTTCTCCTGGGATCGCTGGCGTCGAGGGTGAAGATGACGGGCGGCGTCTCCTTGGCTTTTCCAGGTTGCTTGAAGTCGTAACCGGTTCTCGTCTGATCTAACCAGTGCCTGGAGATCGGCAGGTTTTTGCAGCTGAAATCGGAATTTTTAATGTGGTTTGAGCATTTCAATCTCGCACGCGACGACGTATAATGAGATAAAGCCGTGGGCCGCACCATTAGTCACGCCGTGCACTCTATATTTGTCCGTTCATTTTCTTCTCTTAAACTTTTTTTTTCTTTTTAATTTTCTTATACTATTTTCACAGTAATTGAAATAATTTCTTTTAATTATATGAAAATGGGGAAGAATGTTATGTACAAAAGGTTTTTTTTCGAAATAACGTTAAATTTTATTGTGTCTTAAGTTTTAAACAGAAGCATGGATATTCGTAAAGCGCACATGACAAGTAATTATCGAATAATTCTTTTAAAAATACTTCAAAGACAAAATTGTAAGAATGTGAAATTTTGTACCTTCAAAATAATTTAATTACTGCTTTATACGTTTACCAACTCTCTAAAACGATGGAAGATTAAATTTATGGTTTATATCTATTGCATATTAATATTACCGCCACCGGCTAAAATAAATTAGAAATTAATAACGCAAAGTAATTAGTTGTATATGTGTAGGTGCTAATTTTATATTTTTGAAATTTATCGGCTTAAAGTATTGTTAACATATTTGTTCTATATAGTTAATATGTAGAGTTAAAATACATCGTAGTAAAATCATTCCTTGTTAACTGCCAACACCAGGTTTAAACATCGTAAGCTTAAAAACTAATGGAAAAGTATGCAGAATGACACTTTTCCTACTATTATTACACATACAATTAGAAACAATAAAACATTCTTTGCAATAATCCATAATTGAAAATAAATAAAGAAGAGATAAGAAATAGAATGAATCAACCGCTGATATGAGGTCGAATCTGCTAGTTGCGAGATTACAGTGCCATTACAGGTGCTTATGCATTTATATTCACTTTGCATTCATTTTTATAAGTGAAAGCTTCGTGCAAAGTCGTGTCGAGTGCAACATACAGAAGTGCAATTACCGATAAGTGCAGAGTGCTCTCTGTAAATCTGATTTTGTAAAATGTTATTTCGTGTTTGTAGCAATCATACTTAAATGAGCCTCACTAATTTAATTATTGGGACGCTTTTGACTTTCTAGCGTCGACCTACAGAGCTCAAATTCCTCTCAAATTTTCTTAAGCATAACGTGACTTCAAAATTAAGTCAACTTACTGATAATTTTTTAGAAATATTCAATAATGCGTAACTTTTAAATTACTAAAGATTCTGCTTCGTCCTCTATAGAAAAAAAGTTTTCCAGCAAACATGGTATAAATGTTGTTTTTCAGTATTTAGAATTCTTGATTTCCTATTTATATTAGAAAAACCTCTAGCAATATAAAAAAATGTTTATTAATTAATACATAATATTTGAAAGAAAATGACATTTTGAATTCGACATTTTATGAAGGCAGATCTACAGAGTATGTGCGTGAGTAAGAAAGAGAAAGATAGAGAAAGGGAGAGAAAGAAAAAGAGAAAAATAGGATGTAAGGATAAATTTGTTTTGTTACTCTCTTTCACACCTGCATTGATTCTGATCGAAGTAAAACCCGGTGGAGCACTCTTCGACCCTGCGACACTGACACGAGCACTTCTCCGTGTTCCAATGCTTCTTTTCGTATTGCTGAAGACACTTATCCTCCTCGTCTATATTTTTGCAAATGCACGTGCACTCATCCTTGTTGTAGTAGTGCTTGTCAGTGCAGTCCTACAGAAAAGTAGTGGTTTTTGTATTATGGATAACTAACCCTCGCTTCACCTTCGCCGATCATCCTCTCTTTATTAGTAACAAATGTAACAGACATTTTATCTATTCATTTGTCATGCTCAAATAGTTTTCATTATTAAATAGATTATTATGAATTCACGGGGGTTTTCCTTTGGTGACCATTTTTCTTCAAACTTGCTAAACAAGTCTAACGCAATTTCAAAGATACTCGTATTCTTATTAATAACAATTTCTAACATGATTAGTTCTTTGTTAGTAGTCTGCGATACTTGCGGTATTCAATGTAACAGCATAATTCAAATAGAAGAGACTTTAAATTTTCTATAAATAGCATGAGAAATTTATTGATGTTTCTTAAATAAAGGCTAACCTTTTATGTCGACTACATTAGCGTCAATCGTAATTTTGAAAGCGAAAAGAAAAATAAAAATGACATTCCATGTTCAAAAATTAGTGTTTTAAGCAATGTCATTAAGTTAAGTAGATGCCACAATCGAAATTGTCCCGTCAGGCTTTTTATATATACGTATATATTATATTGAGTTAAAGCTTTTTGTTCGAGTATAAATAAATGCGTATATCTATACAAAAAATAGGAAATAATTTTTGGCAGTTTAGCTGCAGGTACTCCGTACCTTCTCTTTAGTTGTGCAATCGCACTGACAAGCTGTGTGTTCTTCGAGTGGCACAATTTCTTTGAAAATATTAGGTTGGCCCAGCTCTGCATCGATTTTTGTTATGTGAATCTGAAAAAACAGTTTAATTGCATTACTTCAATCGTATTAACGCTAAAAACAAGGACATTTTTATAATAGTTGTATATGTATATTCCACTTTGATTTACAATTTATGTTCAAGCGACCATTATATAATTGCACTATTTTTCTGTGAATTTCGTTTTACTTAGAAAATATTTCACTTGCATACTTCTACTGTTCTTTGTCTGAGATGCCTATGAAAAGTTTTCAAACCCCTTGACAAAAATTAATTACAAGATAACAAGATACTAATAAGTATCGAGTAAAAATTTCTGATAAAAAATAATCGTGACGCACGAAGCCGAGAAAACCGTACATAATGAGAGGAACAATCAAATTGATTACGAGTTTAATAGAATCAATAAATTAATCAAACATTGAAGCCTTTATAATTTTATCATTTTTCCAAGTTGTTCTAAAATAATTATCCTAAAATTGATTACAAAGAAAGGGTCAAAATGAAAAATGTGTGGAAAAATAAAGACGATATGTAAAATAAAATGATACGCGCAGCTTGGTGAAATTATTTAAAATTTTCTTTTAGTTTTGCATGCTAGTTTGTTAGCGACGTAAAAATGACAATGTACGGGAGGAATACCTGGTAATTGCGTATCTCGATAGCGGTGGGCTGGCAGGAGAGAAGCTCGTGGTTGCAGCATCCGCCGCAGCGCTTGATGCGTATGCAGTTGGGGAAGTAGATGGCCGCGGGGTCCGGATTCTCCTTCACCGGCACCGCTTGCAGCTCCGGGATGCATACCGCCTGCTTCGCCTTTATCGCGTTCGAGCGCTCCTCACCGAAACGATCTGCAACTGTACCCGGATCCACTTCGCGTTACTACATGTTATTTCACTTGGTCAATTTCGCAGTTCGTTTCAAATGTCAAAGTTACAAAACAATCAAAATCTAATAAATTCTATTTATATTTCAATTAAAAAACTTATTACTTTTGTCCTTGAAAAAAGCATTTAATATTGTAGTGGTATGACTAGTAATAAAAACTAAAAGGTCATGATCGAAAAATATTTCAAAATCAGCAGCATGCGCATACAAGCCCTCGGTTGTGCAAATTACAATATAAAGTCAGTTACGATCAATGCAAATGAACAATATTCAAATGGCAAATATTACTTTAGCTTTAATTAGCGACGACAGCAATTCACCCAAAGGGAATGATCACCTACTTTACTCCCGTGATGCATGTAAAATTTTTCATCCCAATCATTTATAAATCCACTTTATTTGACAAAAAATCAAATAAAATGTCTTCATAGATTAGAATGTGTCTCCCATGAAGTAGCATGTGCCTCCGTGGAGTAAAATAAAGTCAAGACAATAAAATATGATTTTACTTTATGGGTGATTAGGGTGAAAATGTTATTTTCGTTATATTAACCCGTTCACTGCACCTATTTATCAATTTTAAGTGGATGCTTTTACTCACCTGAAATTCCATAGGTCAGTTCAGAAGGAACGACTTTCATGAGCTTGAAAAATTCCTCGTCCGTCTGTAGCTTGCTAATTTGCTTCGCCAAATCGAGTGATTTCTGAAATGAGAAAAAATTGTACTGACGAGGCGTTAATGGGTGTTTGCAATTTTCATTCATAGTTGCTTGTATGTTACTAAAAAGTATTAATCTTCACTTATACACGACAGCAGGATGACTCAGAATCACAGAGTGCACTAGCACTCAGAAATTCAAAAAACGAAGAAAAAATTTCTGTCGCAAGCTATAAAACTTTACATACATATTCTTCACATAAAAACGAACATTTTTTAATACGCTGTAATAATTCAGAGACATAGCGTATTGGAAAAAAATATTTTTATCAGAAAAATAGTTATAACTTTTTAACGATTTGTCATAGCGCATTTGAAAGAGGACCAAAAAAACTTTTAAGCCCATCATTCTTCCTATGGGGCAGTAAAATTGTTTAATTAGGGTGGGCAACTTCGTGTGAGCGGAAGTGTATATTGGCTGTTATTCAAAATTTTAAAATACGATTTGAAAGATTTTCTCGGAAAAAAGTAACGGAGAAGTTAGTATAATAACGGACCGATAAGTATGCAAAGAAGCAGCAAAATAAGAAGGCTGTAACCACTGGCGCCTTATAATCTTTATTAACACTACGGGATTTATAAAAGAGTAGTTCTCGGAATTATGGCAATTGCCGACCACCGGGCAGTTTCACTCTTACGATTTTCAAAAAAAGCAAATTAAGTGTAGTCGTACATTATGTCGTACAGCATGACAAACATCTGACTTGCGGTTCTTGCTAAAAGGCCATAAACTGCTGATGAGTCTACCTATATATATTTTTTTAAAAAACAAAATTTCTCATTTTAAATTCTTTTAATAATAAAATAGTCGTTTTTAAATTGTTTTTCATAAAAACAAATTGATTCACTCAAATAAAATATGCTAATCGCTAAATATATATATTTATTTCGATTGTTGAATATTTCTCTGAATCATATGATTGATACTATTCAATTCAATATAATTAATAGATTATTAGAAATAGTTTACGCTTAACTTATTATGCTAATTTTTACGCAATTCCCCTGATTAACTGTAAAGTATGTAAAATGAAATAATCAATATTTATCTTCGATGTTTAACGCGCAAAAGTAGAAACTTTTATCTTTGACAGCTTATGTTTCTTTATTAACAAAATTCATAAAAAAATTTAACAGCAGTAATGCAGCCAGCGGTTACTTCGAACCATCTGCATGACTTCCGGGAAGTATGCGCAGAAAATTCACAGCTCATTTATTTACGTCATTGCGCTAATGTAACAATACCCAACTTTGAAGAAAAAAAGAAGAAGAAAACTTGCAGTTGCAGTATCGTTCGCGTAACGACAATGACGTACACAATACACGTATATGTTTGCGACATCTATGGATGCTGATTCTCTGTGAGATCGACCGGTGAAAACATTTTTTTCTCCTAAAGAGTACCTGAATTTTTTTAATTGATATTTGTAAAACATGCAATAAGTCAGGTATCCAAATTTTAGCAATTTTTTCATTTTTTGTCTATTTACATGAATTAGCTCCTCGAGAAAGCATTTTTCATTATAGGCATAAGGTAGCGTTTTTTGTAATAGATTGTTTCTAAAATAGCAAAATATTCATGAAGATACTTTTTAACAATACGAGAAATTCCCTTTTGGTCCTAGAAAAATCATTATGCTGTATCTTTTAGTGAAAAAATTTAAGTATACTGCTCTAAGGAAAAGACATAAATATGCAGGAGGGAAAAAATGTTGACCGGTTGATCTCATAGAGAATGAGCTATATGTATATGCAATTTGTAAATATGTATAGAAGCCTGTGCGACAGAGAATTCATTGGATTGAACGTTTGTGTGGACTTTTAATATCTCGCGCGACCTTCAGAGATCTGTTTCAAGGCCGTTGAATCGCTGCGATAATTGAAACGTCAAAAATCAAAGCTGAGAGCTCATTTGCGTTTATCGCTCTCAGCTCTTTTTGTCGCTCTGCTTTTCTTGGGGTTCTACTTTTTGTATGTTCCGGCAGAAATTCAAAGAATCATTTATAGTACATTGATAAAAAAATTCTAATATGCACAAGTAATATAATTAACATTTGATGCACGTTTTATTGTAAAAACTTACTTTAACCAAGTAGCCATGTAATTTAAACGATTTTTTAGTCAATGGTTAGGCTTATTATTAGCTAAACAATCCCTTAATTTCTGACGTTTTTATATATTTAAGCTAAGAGGTGCTTAATTTCTTGGCCAAGTACTTCAAAAATGATTTATTATTCGCTAATTGTTGGTTAACGTTTCTACCAGGACACATATAGTAGATTTAACAATGAATTTAAAAGTTAATTTAACTTTCCGAATTTTCAAAATCTACTTGTTTGCAGACTAACATCTACTTTAATTCGTTTTTCTGAACTGCTACATCTGCTTTTCTATAGAGTAAAGTCTGCTTAAAAAAATGTTAATTTTACTGATTTTGCAAAGCATTTTTATCTTCTTCCAACTAACTAACAAAATTACTTCTGGTTCTTTCAATATGATATTAACTTCTTCATGAACGATAGACAAAGGAAGTCTAGACAAGAAGGAATTTAAAAATGTAGGTTTGAAGGTGTGACTCATAGATGATAAGATTCATTGATATAGCAAACATGATTAATTTGATCGAACAATTTTTTCTCTATTTCAATGATGAATCATTTAACAACCTACCTGCAGCAGTTCTTATCACTCATTTGATAGAATCCGCTCGATAAAACTTTTGATAAAGCAATAAGTATTGACAAATCTTATACCTTAAGAAATAAATGGTAATCTGCTATCTAAGTGTCCCATCATGATTCTTCCATGAAAAAAAAAACATTACAATAAAAAGGAAAATTGAATTAAATTACGTCCCTGTGCCATAAATATATTTCCTCACTGTAGATCCTGCGTTTCCCAGAAGGAACTGAGGACTGAACATTTGAGCGTCTAATTTGACTAATATTATCCTCGTACAGCTCGACTCGATAAAAAATGAACGAATACCTGAAAACGTTGCTAATACATTTATTCCAAATTAAATTTTCCTTGCTCGTTAATTAAAGTCGTATAGCAACCTCCCAGACTCGAGCAGAAATTAAAATTTCAAGTGCTTGCAAAAAAATAATTAAATTCACCAATGCGTATATATGCGCAATTAAAAAGGAAAACAATATAGTTATATAAATTATACGAGCATCACCTTTCGGATGAGTCACTCGATCTATATTTAGTCAAATACCGTTCCAACCTACAAAAGCCGCAGCATAAGTGTCCCCGACAGGTGAAGAAATATTGGGCAAGCATCGCATAAAAGCGTATGCTCGTCGAATTTGGTGAATGGTTTATTTCTCCCTTATCGGCCGGATTCCGCGTTCACTTATTTATTCCCGCCTCGTACGACGCCCGAAGTATGCAACTGCATGAAATTTTTCCGATGAGCTCCATACTTACGTCGACTCACCGCCTAGTATCCTCGACATTATTGTGATGTACGCGCCGTAGGTACGCGGAGAGAATTTTTCATGCTAATTACTCCCTTTTTTGTGCAAAAATTCTATGTATGTAGTAGATAGCAACGTTCGCAGCAATGTGGCTGTTTTATTTATTTATTATTTACTATAAAAAATGTGAATAGAAAAGTAGATAATCAAGAATAGTGCGAAAAATTTTAAAACATTCACCCGTGGAAAATGCTTTTACACCCGTTTAATAAAATACTGAAAAATGTGTTTTGCTTTTTTTAATTTACTTTAATGTTACTACACGATTGTGCAAACATCACCACATCGGAATGTTATAAACTGAAAAAAATGTTAGTACAGATTTACTTCGAGCAATATTAGTCATTCTTTTAGAACAAGTATTCCAAAATGGTTTTACGCTAAAACAGTTGGAGTCAAATTTCACTCTTAGGAATCACACGAATAGAATGATTTAAATTCACTCTGAGGTAAGGTTACTTGATTCTAAGATTCTATTACCAATGTCAATAAAAATGATCCTCCAAATGCAAATAAATTCAATTTAAAAATTTCATAAATTTACCTACTACTTCAGTTATTTGTTATTTAACAATTTGTAAGCAATTTCACTTTTATTCATGATTAAATTACCTACAAAAGTATACGCTTTTATAGTGTACTTTTGGAGAGTGTGTATAATAAGAATTTTAACTAGAAGGCCAAATTAAAAAGAAAATAAAAAAAGAAGCGAAGTAAAGCCGATTTCGGCCTTTTTCCCGTCTACCGACGGCTCTGCTGCGGCCTTCGCTTGGCACGTATAGACCTTTATACGGAACCAAGGCGGAAAACGCACCGGAGCCGCACAATTAGACGCGCAAACCGGACGTTGTTTCAACTCGCGGCATTGTACACATATACCAGCCTTTTAATCCGTCAGTACTTTTATTTGCTCACTCGTAACGAGAAAAAAACATTAACGAAGAAAATTAAAGCACATTTCACTTTTTTATTATTCGGATAGTGCATCTTCTCTTATTTTGCAAACAATGCATAATTTCTTTATACAATTTTACGTAACTTTGTCCAATGTGATGAATTGAAACACTTGTTTTCTTATAGACTTTCTGCATATAATATTTGGATTCACAGACCAATAATAGAATGAAACTGTCATTCCAATTTTGGTTTTTATTAACTTCTTTACGGACGTTAACTTACAATTTTTAGTTTAAGTGACTTTAATGTTTGTTTTCAAAATTGTATTAAGGACTATTTAATCCCTCTATTTATTATTAAACAAATAAATAAATAAAATTAAGTAACTATATAACAGATTTTAAATTTTCCACATATAGAAAAAAGTGCTATATTTAAGAGTTTCTATTTTGTTAGTAAAACTTTATTCTTTGGATTCTTAATAGTTCAAAGTACTTAGTATTTTTATTATAAAAGTTTTTAAAAAGTTTATTAATTCAATATTATAAAGTAAACAAGATAAATTTTTTTGTTATTTACAAGATAATATTTTTTTCATCAAACTACTTTGTTGTCTTACTCTCTAGGATATGGCTTGTATTTCATTAAATAAAGTTTCCTTAAAGAAAAATACCGCAATTTTCTATAACAGTCTTGATTGCGAGTAATTTAAAAAGCAATCATATTTTTTGACGCAACAAATCATAATATCCCGTTTTTTTTCAATTGTATGCACGCATCGTCGAAATTGCGTGAAAAAACAATTATTTGATGCATTACGAAGATTGAAGACAACACTAATGTTATTTTGAATTATATATTTTTTGAGAAATAACTCTCTTTACACCTTTCAGTTTCAAAATTATTTAAGGATATAGAGTCTTCAATTTTGTATTGTTTTTTGTTTTTCAATAAAATGGCTATTTTGCTTTAAAGTTTACTGGTTTTCAACTATGTTCAGCTGTGAGAAAAATTAAAAATCCAATATAAATATAAGAAGGCAAATATCGAATTAGGTCATCGTTCTTAATAGTATCATAAAAAATAACAAAATATTTACAAATAAACCGAAATTTATTATAAGACAATAAATATGATTTAAATTGCAGAAACAAAGCACATGCTCATGATCATTGTATTGTATTCATTTACATTTAAATGCTGAGTCGAGCTGGGTGTGGCATGCGGCTATTGTCCTTCTCAACCAAGGGTTACACAAAAAACTGTTAAATATTCTCATCACTTATTCTTCAATGAAATATAAAAGCAAAATAAGCCAATAAGGTAATAATTATTAAAGTATTTAACGTCTCGTGTCAAAATAAACTAAACAATATAATGTGGATTTATTTCTAGACTATTCTTCTAGAATGTGTGCTTACTGTTGATTAATTGGAATAATTTCGGATGTATGAACTGCACTCATTGATTATTTTATAGAGCAAATGAGCCCAGTTTTATTTGTCAATTATATTATAAAATAAATAAAATAAAATATTATATACCTCAGGAAAAGTTTACTCAATGATAACAAAATAGTTTTTTGAAATCGTATTTCGCATAAAATTAATTCTTTAAAATGAAAGTGCCAAGACGGTATTAAATGCATATATAATTAAGGAAGAAAAACGTACGCTAAAATTCTGTATACGAAGAAGGCTAATAAAACATAAATAGCGGAAATTCATTTTTTTCGAAAGATGAAATGCAAATTGCTTTAAAAGAAAAAACAATTCGATTACAATAGAAAATTAATAATAATATGCTACTTAACATCGCGAATTAATCCCATAATCTTTCACGTTGCATAATCAAATGGTCTGTAAGATTTTTTTTTCAATTTAATCGCACTCTCTATTTACGATGTGTAATTAATAATTTGAATTGTAAATTAAAAAAATTTAAGTAATTCCTTATTGATATTTACAGTTCTAATAATAAATTAACATCGTTTATCTGATCTTAATAGCGTTATAATTGAACAAAAGTCAGTGTCAATACGACTTACCATAAAACATTTCTTATCATTGTTCTAAGACCATGGATGAGCACACAAAGAATAATACGATAGTACGATTTAATAAGAAAAATAATTAGTAATTATTGATCGTGAAAATTAGAAAAAAAATTATTTTAAATTCATTTTTTTAAGACCCTCTTTGCAATAGCAGATTCGCTGCAACGAAGTGATGCCGATTAAATTAGCATCTCATTGAATTTTCAAACGAAGGTAACATCTGTACAATCTTTATTTTGCAACTCTCTTATTAAGCGCGCTTCGAGGAAAAGTCCCAGTGATAATAATTAGCCTAGCGTCACCAAAGTTCACTGTGCAGCTATGTCAGCGTACTATGTGAATCTATAAGTTATAATTGCGTTTGTGAGTAAAAAAAAATAAAACCTCAAGTAGCGAAAGCAAGAGTTTTCTATAAAAAAATGAATCTAACCTTAAAAAAAGAATGTAAAGAGCTAAATTTTGTTAGATTAAAAAAACACAAACAAACGTATTCAGTGACTCGTGCTCAAGGGCATGAACTCCGGGCTTTATAGTCTACTTTAGACGTCCTCTATTTTCCGAAATACTAAAGCGCAGTAGCAAAACCGACCTTATCCTCTTAATTCCGGTCGGCAAGTGCTTTTAACTACAAGAACCATCGTGTTGAGAGAGGAAATGGTAGGCTGAAATTCCATGAAACTGATGCCTTCTAGTAAGAAAATTAATGCCCGTAAGCACAACATAGTTGAACCTTGGACAGCACGACGTCTCTTCCAAAGTACACCCAGAAACATTGAAAAGAAGGTTTCTAATCAACGTTTCAAAACCTTGAAAAAACATTGATTTACCTTGATTTTCAACCTTTTTTTGAACATTTTTGAAATTTATATTTCCATTCTCATTAAATGATACGTACATATCGCTCACCTAGGAAACGTTGAAAAAAAGGTTGAAAATCAAGGTAAATCAACGTTTTTTCAACGTTTCGAAACGTTGATAACCAATCTTTCGAAAAGGTTGATTAGAAACCTTCTTTTCAACGTTTCTATTTTCAACCGGGCAACACAATACATCAGGTGCGCCGAATATCTTCTTAATTGGTAAAGCTTGAAAAACGCAAAGGGCTGCTGACGCAAGTGGTTATATTGTAAAGTAAATTCTAAATTCAAATAATAGTGTACCTTTGTCGCTTTTTCCTATTATCATACACTCAGTTTTATCTATTATACTAGAGACACCTATTTATAAACGTAATTGCTTTGCTCCGTCTTATACTTCCTTCTTGCTCAATGCGTCAGTACTCATTTAATTGTCTAATGCCACTGCAGAAAATATGATAAACATTTGCAACCACTAAACTACATTTGTCCTCAAGTTCGTCATGTCCCACTTTCGCCTCAGTTTTTAAGAAACATTTTTATTAATTATTTATTCCAAGTGATTATTTTTGAGATTTAATTAAACCTATTAATGTAAAGACTAGTATAACATTCTTATCTATTTTTTCTTAATATACCTTTACTTATAGAACAAAGATGATATTTCACAATTAATAATTCTATTCCGATCGCCAAATAATTTTTTTTCAAAACTTTATTTTATCCGAAAACTTACACGAAAGATATCACCATTTTTCTAGAATATACTAAGATATCGGCACATACTCCACGTACTACTGAAACGTCCAGCTGATAGGCGATTTATCCACTTTAAAGTTGTACAAACAAATTCGCGATCGCTCCAGGTCACAAGCGAGCACATTTATTCGCATTTTACAAACACAGTTTATAATTTTCTCGGAAATTAACTGCGCGTTTGTCGTTTATTTGTAATTAATAATACCTGCAAAACGATAATATGCCTTTTTTGCGAATTTTAAATTTGATAAGTGCAAGTGTTGTAGTTTAATAAATACTTATCTTCTCGGTATATTTTTATGACGAATACTTTAGGTATTTTTAGTTCGATCTGTGCGTATGTCTTGTTTGTGATTTATTCCATTTTTTCTGTGGAAATTTCACATTTGTCATTCCTCTATAAGTAATGATAAGTTTCGATTAAATTGTTTCTATACTTTGAGCTATCAAGTTTTTAAGTAAACAAACTAATCGTTCAGTAAACCGATTAATTTATTGGAAAACTTACTGAATTTCTTAAAAAGTCCAAAGCCTTATCTTATTCTTTTTTTGCGCTGTGTGACGTGTTTATGAATATAGCTATATATATTATCTCACGAGAATCCAATTTTTTTTCATTTTATGAAGAAATTATGAACCGACAGCCGCTCTAGCGTGAGTCTTTTTCATTCTTATTACGTAATGATTTACGTTACAAAGATTCATTATTAATTAGACTTACAAAATATATAAGGAAGTGGGAATTTTACTCATGTCGCGGGTAATTCTGTTTTGGACACATCTACATCGAGATATGGCGTACACTCTTGTTTACTTTAAGATTATTTTAAGGTAATCGGGGAAATCCGTAAATTACGATCAAAATCATGGATCAAAGTGAAAACTGCCTGACGAAACTCTGTACAAAAAGAAAGTTACCCCGACGATAAGTAACCTGGTAAACACGCGGACGTACATTAGCGACGTTAATTCACTTTCCGTCGCTGCCAATGGAATCTAACAAGAGGATGGTAAAGTTTACAAGAAAATTTCTATAAATTTGGAAAAAATTTCTTGGCTTGCAAAATCTGTACCTGCGGTACAAAATTGATCGTAAAATTTATACTACAGTACTATTATAAGTGGCCGTAATAACCAATACCTAGTCTTACGAAATACAAAACGTTCCGTTAAAAACGCGTGTTAATTGATTAAAAAGAGAACCAAAGGCGAAAAATGCCATGGATTGACAATTACCTTTGTGAAAAACAGTTGTTTACTTTAGTTTTTAAAATATATGCATAGCAATACAATTTATTTCTAGACTATTCTTAAGAAAAAAGAGCAGCGGAAGGTAATAAGATTTTTTGTCAAGTTTTTGCAAGAAAACGTGATATAAATGTTTTTCGAGTCGTTAGGAAGCGAAATTGTTAAATCTGAGATTTTGTAAAAATTCGCAAATGGTTTTTTAGAAGAGCGATATGCTTTTATGTAGGCAAGCTTCGAAGGCAAGTTTACCAGTTGGTGGCTGTCCGGCTGGACGACTGACGATCGGGCCTTGCCGATGGGCCCAGGGAAGACGATCCTCCAGTTGTCGTCGTCGCTGGAATTGCGGGCGAGCGCGGGCCCGCAAATGGCGAGAACGAAGGCGACCAACACTATCATGATGCTGCGCGCACATGTACACAGGCACTTTCCTCGGGCACTCGCTCGCGCCAAAAGGAGGGGAACAGTCGCATACGCGTGCGGCACTGTCGCGGCCCCAACTCGATCTGGCGGTGCGCCGCAGCGCGGAGGAACGTACAAGCCTGCCGAGCGCAAGTCTGGGGCCCGGAGTGGGGCTCCGCGTATGTCAGGATTCACTTGCTTTCGTCAACTTTTTTCTTCGCGCATATCCAATGAATTTTACCAACATTTGCCAACAACTCTCATCTAGTTCTTACAAGAATATTTTTTAAAGAAACGCCTTGTTACTTTCAATCGACCCTTAATACCTCTTTGATCTTTTTAATGTCTATATAATCCAGAAAATTATCTGCGATGACCAATCTGAGATCTGGTAGATAGTATCTGGTATTCGTGGAACAGTCTCAAACGCTTCATATACCTGCAATCAAAATCCTTTGTAAAGTTCTTTCGAGTTTAAACCGGCGGATTCTCCAAAGAATTAAATAATCTTTAAGCCGATTTAATGCTATACTGAATTTCAAACTCATCCCTTTAGGAATTTAAAAAATTTTTTTATCCAGGGTATATTTCAGTGTTCGTTAAAGTTTTTTATTCGTTCAAAGTCACATCTTATTCGTTTATTTAAATATGTTATTTTTTTAAACGTTACTGTAATGAGTTACACTTTTAAAATTATATTACTCCTAAAATTTTATTCACCTTTGCGTTTTTATGTTCATTTTTTGTTTAAACTTTTGTATTGTTTTTATTAAATGGATATCTATTTAGGAATGCAAATTATTTTATTAACGTCATTGCGATCGACTGATTGTGAACAATCTTACCTTACTTTAAAGAGAATGTAAAAAGCGTTATTTGCGATATTTATCGTCAAATCCTATCTTTTTACAAAATAAACATTTTAAATCTTTCGGTGAGTCATACTATCATTACTGTCTTCCACGTGAGAAATGATAGAAATCGGTATAATCTTGTTCAATAATCAATTTTAGAAATTTATAAAACATTCCAATAAAACTTAAATTTTAAATTAAATTTTTTTAACAAAACAATAATCTTCTTCAATAATATTATTCATTATTCGAGATTGTATAAATTTCATGTGCATATACAATTAAAGAACCAAAACAAAGCAAACTTTTGTAAGAAAAAAAGCATTGTTTTGATTTCGGAATGTGAAAGCTAACGAAAATTTCAACAATCTAAAAGATGCCGTTATTACTAAAGTTATGTGTTCTAGTGGTATTCTATTCTCTGGTGAATGAACGAGCAGCCAATACCTTTTTTCTATAATTGACAATTGTACGTTTTATTTAAGTTAAAAGTGTACATTCTTTTTTGTTTTAAAAACAGCTTCAGATAAAAATTATTCTGAATTAGAGAATAAATAATGCAGGGCACATGTTCACAATTATAGATAAATATAAAAAATATCATGCAGGTAAAAAGAAACTCACTTGTTTACAAAAATCACATTATAAATAACAATATCGCACGCAGTTTGGGTAACATATAAATGTTTTTTTGGTAAATTTTTGCACATAGCGGAGACCGAAGTTATGGCAAGTTATGTACAATCCCGCCAAAACATCACTGCTTATTGCAAATCTAATTAGAAAAAAGAAAGATTTTGACAACCGCAAAAGCCAAATTCGCTTTATGGCTTGTTTCTCGACTAGTACCAGTTCAGCGCTCTTAAAGAATATTTTATAAATAAAATATATCACAATTTTCACGAGCAATATTGGATGGCCTCTATTTGGCTAACTATGAATTTTAAAAGTTAATTTAAAATAATAATTTTAAAATAAATTAAAATTGCATTACAATTGGCGAAATAATTAAAAACATTAATTATTCATATTAAGTAAAGAATGCTTGTAGTAATGTTGGTCATACTACTTTTTAAATTAATAATCAAAAATAATTTCAAGAGATACACTCCCTTCCACATGCTTTTGCCACCCTTTGGCCAAAATCTGGAAAGAAAGAAAGTTTTATATTCCGACGGCATTGACTTTTTTATTAGCTTTAAAATGTAAATAAAAAGAGGAAATATAATTTTTTTTTCAAATGCTTTTCTAAAGCTTTTGCTTCACAGAAAAGAATGCCGTCGGAATTTGGAAGCTGCGATAATTTCTCGTGATGATATAAAACTTTCTTTCTTTCCAGATTTTTGCCAAAGGGTGGCAAAAGCATGTGAAAGGGAGTGTATCTATACAAATAATTTTTGTAATATATTTTCATTCTTGAGCATGTACTTTCCAGTCTTTTCTTAGTCATGAGTCTTAAGTGCATCATTTTTTAATTATGCATGTTTTAATAATGCCTAACATTTAGTTACAATAATATTAATATTTAGAATAATTGAAATAAAAAAATCAAGTCTACAAGAAAGTGAATTGTAGACCTTCGATTTTGACACTAGTTTGAATAACTTAATTATCTTCAGTCTCCATTTTGCAAATAAGCAAGTCTAAATGCACTATTTAAAATAGAAAGTACGTTTTTAAATGCTATAGTTTAAAGTATCATTATACTAACTTTGTATTACACTTTCCAACAGCATTCTAAAATTACCATAGTAAACGGTAAAAATGACTAGATGATAAATAAAAAAATGAATTAGAAAATGATGTACTGATATTACTAAGAGAATAGTTTTAAACTATATTGGAATCAACTATATGATCTGAGCATATGTAATCTCTGAGTGCATCACGTTCCATCAGAACTTCTTCACTCGGAATATCCCATTCCTCTTTCATTTGAGGTTGGGGAAACTTTTTGGATAAATTATTGTAGCGCGTTAACCACTCTTCGAGAAAAGGATCTCCTCCTTTTTCACAAATATTGTGAATGATGCAGCAAACAGCTATAACTTGAGGGGCTACTTTATAACTTAAATCCATCATATGAGTTAGGATTAAAAATCTTGCTCTAAGTCTTACAATCACAGAATCAGCATAATTTCTTATATCTTCTAAGTTTTTATTAAAGTAAGCATCTTCAGGCGAAACGACTGGATCATAATCATTTAACAACCATGAATCTTGTGGTCCAGATACTGGACTAACAATTTTGTAGGGTATATCAACACCATTGATATTTTGTTTCTCCTTTAAAGATACAATTAGACTTAGTGATACGATTGTTTTTAATTGTTATCGGAAAAACGTAAAAAAGGGGGCACTTACAGGAGGTAAAACTTGATGTGCATATTTGTATATATTTGAATCCGCCATAACAGATTTCAGATCAACAGCACCTGCATGACGAACACTTACATCTCTGAAACTGAAAAAAACAATATTTGTGTTTTTACTATTTCATTTAATATTAATTTGATCTCTGTAATAATATATAAATCAACACTTACAGACAATTAGCATCTACAACATTTTGTACTACAAATGATGTATAAAACTTTGAATTGAGAAACTTGTAATTTAAATTTATTGGAGAGTATATAGGTATGTGCACGATTGTCATAACTCCAACAATTTGAGGAATCTTGTGCGCATGTTCAAAATCTTTGGCAATAACTTCAGCTTCTGCAGTTTTTGGTAATGATACAATATCGTGCAACAGGTACTTGTTTATTGCTACAATAACTTTATATAAAATCTTATGAATTGTAGTTTTATGAATTTTAAACTTCTTAGACATTGTAACATAATCTGCACCAGTCGTCATTTTATGTAACAGAACTGCTACTTGTTTTTCAGTGCATATACCTGAAATTATTAAACAAATTGTTATTTGCACAAATGAAAATATTTACAATCTATAATTGTATTTAAATTTTGTATTACCTTTACGTATGTGATTAGAGTCTTCTCCAAGAGGCCCAGTTTTTGGTGCTATATATGGTCTTAAAAGTGTAATAAGAAGCATAAAAGTTTTGTGAGAACATTTGAAAAACTTTAAGCATTTCTCATTTGGATAATGCTCGTTGACAAAATCTTCCCACCAGTCTGATTCTGTGCTTGCAGTGACAAGAGGTTTGTCAATAATGATATTTTCTTCGTACAAAGACATCTTGATGGCTACGAATTGCTCGTTGACTAGATTTATAACCGACTGGTAGTGTGTTCATCTGCAATAAAACAGTCGTAAAAAAAGGTATTCAGCAAACATGTACAAAATTTCCAATTCGCTAACTCAATTTGTTATTGCTAATTTCAATATAAATTATATTAATCGTTGAAAAAAAAAGTACAAATAAAGATTATAAGTGTAATAACAAGTTACTAAAAACAATTAAAAAATAAAAAATTGTCTGCTTGTAGCAGGTTATGTTTTACTTACTAATTTAACTGGACGATGCCATTGTAAAATTTGACTTTCACTTTGTTTTTAGACACCATGTTTTCATTACCGCTTGCTTTTTCATGTCTGCTTTAGTTTATTTGTCTCTGAATTCATTAGAAAATTGGCTAGTAATTGCAAGCGGATTATTGTTTTGACGCGCTCCGGGCCTCTGGTGGTGCTGCACTGATGGTAAGCACAAATATAGATCTGCTGCGAATAAGATTCCGTGCACAGCTGGCCTCGCATCTGCCTCTATAGCGCACAGCAGCTGCGCCGCTAGACCGGCTAACTCACCTGGATTTCAAAAAAATACTGCCAACCGTTCTTTAGATAATTTTAAAAATTAACAAATCAACATAAAATCAACACAACAAAAAGAAAAAACATCATCACATTTTTTTCTCAAATTTCATCAAAGCTTTCTCTATGAGCAAGAAAAAAAATCCATGCTGCGAGTAGTTAGCTGTATATATATGTATAATAATCAAAATAAAATCCAAAGAATTTCCAATCTGGAGCAAGCAAACAATATTTTGGCCTTAATATTTTGCTGCTCAAATTTATTACATTATATACAGTTTTGCTCTTCCATTCCTGCTCGTTCATTTTAAAAATTAAGGCTGACATTTTATTGATATTTAAATGGTCAACTCTTAACGGGGTAATAAGCATACAGGACTGAATGAAAGGCTCAGTTAAGAAAAGAAAATATTATTTATTGATCGCGTTTAAATAGTTGCTTAGACGTTTTCTTACTCGATACATATTATCATTACGCATACAATAACAATCATAAAATAAAAATAACAATTTACAGCAAAATGTACAAATTTTCAAAGATAGTTTTCACAACTTTCAACTATACAAGCCACAATGTGGATCTTCATTCGTTCTATGGCATTTCGTCTCTGTTCAATCGTTTCGATTCTTAGATAAATATATATTGCACCAAATGTCGTTGTTCACTCTCTTTTTTTTCTTGGACTCTTGTGTAACGATACATATGCAATACCTTTGAAATTGAAAGGGAAGGAGATTTAATTGACAAATTAGAAAAATAAATAAAGGTCATCTTTTGGCAGGAATCCTCTTGCAATCGCTTGTGTATGCACAATAATTTTAACAGAGACGATTGCTCTAGAGACCTTTTAATTTACAGCAAGATCCGTGCTGCATGTCCTATCATTTGAATTATTTTTTTTATTTACCAGTAAACGCGATCGTATATTTTACAATCTTATAGTAATTAGTCACATGAGAAACTATGTACATGAAAAGCTTACAAAGTAATATGAAAAAAATGATGTTCATGATTTGCTTTTTTTTGAGATCAAGTGCATCACTTAGAAAAGAGCGAAATGAAGAGAAAGTAGTATTTTTATCGAAGAATATTTTATACTTCTTTTTCCATAAAATTGTAAACTATACAATCTAATATAATTGATATCTGACTCACTTTACATAGATTATTCTCACCATACTGCAACAGCGATTTTCCATACAGGTAAATACACGAAATTTAAACAACATAGAAATAAGATTTTTTTTATATAAATATTTTTTTTATCGCAAAGTAAAATTTATTAATGCACTTTGATAGTACAAAATTCATATATTTTGTTTCCTGCTAAACCTATGCTTATAAAAAATCTATATTAATGCTTCCATTATCTTAATTACAAAAGTAACTTGTAAATATAATACTAAATCATGTTTTTCAAATAAGCTTAACAGGAAACGCACTTTATAAACATATTCAATGTACAAATAAACAATCAAAATCATTTACAAAACAGAATAAACTTACAGTCTTAGATTGTCTGATTTTTGTAGCTATACTACTTAATACTCAAACTGTTGTGTAAAATTTAGTTTCAATCAAATTGGATGCACGTTTTACGTATCTCGTTTTATTTCATATAATAGAACCATAATAGAATGCAAATAAATTTTAAATTTCATTTGAAAAAAATGATCTCTTAAGTATTTACCAAAATTCATACAATACATTTAAGGAGTTTGGCAGTATAGCAAATATTAACTGAAATTCAAGACATCTTTTGACTTGTCAGTTTATCTGCTTCATTCGAAAAACATACATCGTACAAATCAATGCTTCGGACGGGTTTGTACGAAGATAAAAACACCTTGAACCATTGCTTTCGTTAAGTTCTTGGCGACGCTTACACCGACGGTAAGGTGCTGACTTAAACGTGCGTAATATCAATGGTTAAAGTGCTAGAAATTTGCGAAATAATATAATCTTGTATGTCAGTATCTCATTGTATCTTAATAAGGCTTTTTCGATGTCCTACACTTGTATCCCACGTTTTATTATCGTAGTGAAACTGGTTTCGCTCACTTTTCTTATGCCTTCATTTAATGGATTAGCCGCGACGACTAGCTTCAAAAGGATCGAATCATAAACAGTGCAATAATTTATCTCTTCTATTTAATCTACTCGACATCTACTGCCAAACAAACATTTTTTTAATTCGTTTATCTTGCTAAGTAAGCAGTTGATGGATCTTGCATATTCATTTATAAAAAAAGCGGCTTAGTTTAGACTTTTTGTATTAGCGTACCATTTATATATCGCTCATTTCTAGGTATAGTAAATGAATTCATTGAATGTGTACCGCGGGTTGCACAGTTTATCAATCAATCTTTCCAAATGGAATATCTACAGCTAATACGCAATTGCTACAATTTATATGATAAACGAAGCTTTACGCTACGCGGTATCTCATCAAATATATACATGAACATGCGCAGTACTATACAAAATGTTTGAACCCATACCAACATTTAAAATGATATGGATTTAACAGTCAGTATACGCAAGGTCTATATTAACATGTATATCTTTCATAAAAATTTATTATGTCATGTTTTGGCCGGTCAGACCGTATTTTACAAACTGTGCAATAAACGCACAGTCATTTTGAGAGACGCATTTCTTTTTCTTCACAATTTCGACAAAATTAATTACAAGCATTAAACAAATTGACTAATTCTTCGCTTACTGTACAATTTGTTCAAATAAATACGAAACTATCACAACTATACACTTTTCTGTTGCATCTTCAAGGCGTGTACCAACTTTTTTTTCATTTTTATTTCAACAACATTTATCAGTCGCATACATGATTCGTAAACAAATTAACAATTCAATCATTCTAATTTGATCGTCTAAAATAAAAAACGGCGCTTCGCAAAACATATGAAAAAAGGTATTCTACTTTTCCAATAAATAAGACGGATAAATTTAACTAGATTACGGGAATTTTTCTTTTCACGAATTTCACAATAACCGAACGTTAGCCATATTCCCCGAGGCAATAAACAGTACGTCATTAATTATTTAGGAAAAACAATCAAATTTTAATGACAATAACATTTAGCTTTTTTTCCTTTCTTTCTCTTCCTTTCTTCTTTATACTTTGAAGTGAAAGCAATGGCCTTTCTCTTTGAGCGCGAGCAAAATAAATGAAATTTGGTTTAAAAGTACGAGGGAACTGGGTAAGCCTACTGCAACGCTAGATTTATTTCCTACGAAAATACTGTCATTGATAAATATTTTGACAAATCCGAAAGCTCTCCTGGCAGAAAAAAGGTCGCTACCCAAAGAGCCAAAGTATAAAGGGAAGGCCTTTTCCTCGTGAATGTAGAAACGAAAGCCTCTCATCGGGAGATCAGAGCAGATAAACGATAAAGCGTGCCATAAATAATTCTTCAGACTCCCCTGTGGAGGCACGAACACGACGAAGCAGCGCGTCCAGCGTCCTGAGCCCTCGAGGTGAATGAAAAGGAGTTTCACGCAACTGGACGGGCCGCGCTGCTATCGATCCGACGTGGTGTCTCGTATGCGTGTGCGTGCGACGCCCCCGTCGTTGTCCACTTCCGGGCAAGTGGTGCCCACCCAAGTGGCCCGGTCGTCCGCAGCGACGCGGCTCCAGACAGTCTTTTCTTTGGGCGCCGTCCTCGAGGCACTGTCCGTCCTCGGCGTCGCTCGTCTTCGCTTAAACTCAGTCCTTTATTTCTCGGATGACGACTCTGCGGACCCTCTTAACCCTTCGAGTGGACGTTCGTCTTTTGAGCCTTCTTCTTGCGGGCGGCTAACATGTCGTAGAAGGGGTTGTGCGATATACTTTGTCTGCAAATTCAATTTTAATTTATCAATACACCCATTTTCAACTTTTTTCCAATTTATTTGCAAATAAATAAAGCCATTTAGTTTAATAACTGTCAGCTGCGTTCTTAGTTTCTAATCCACTCTGTTACTTTTAAATGAAAAACTTTTTAATAGAAATGAGCCGACGTCAATGCTTATCCTTTTATTATTTGAATAATCACATAATTTTCTCAGAGTTACTTAATTAGTCGTTAATTATGAAAAATCTAAGTATTTCATCAACTATTTCTCTCATACTTGTAGCTGAATGTATTTAACCTTTACCTAATTTAGTTCGTTACATAAATACATACAGCGGAAGCAATTGGATGCGAAAAAATCAAAAGGATGCTGTGCAATTCTGAACAATCGACGGAAATTATTTCGAAGGTAAAAATGCATATGTAAACGCAGTAATTAGTAATTAGCAGTATTGTACTTTCTGAGGCTAAACCATATTTCAAAAAATCAGTTTTTGTATTTTAATATTAATATTACTTTCGCTAGTTGTTATTATTGTTTTAAGCAATAATTAGAACAAGACCAGCAATCTTTTTTATTAAAAAAGTTTTCATATTTTATGTCGATGAAAAATATATAAAATTATAAATTCTTACCTAACACATTTTATCCATTCATCTTTTTCTTCGTTGGTCGCCGCGGACATTCGGTAAACCGTGTGTTTGCCTAAAAAGTAAACAAAATCAATTAACTCATATGTTCTATAATATTATCTAATTTTAATCGTGAATTACGTCTCCTGCAGTTTCCCGGCAATTGAAACTCACCGCGCCAATTTGTCAAATACCCTTCCATGCCCATCAAGATCAACTTGCAGTCCTAGTTTCAAGCGAATCGCCCTAGTTATTTTATTAAATACCCTCGGACCGTAGGTATCTAACGGAAAAATATCTCCATAAAAAATTCAAACCTTTTTGTTAAAAATTTAGGAGATGTTTAAAGAAACGAAGCCAAATTTTAGCCTTTAACATCGATTAGTTTAAAAACTATTGAAACCCGTAATAATAATCATTGTCAACAATTCCATAAAGAATTTCATTATGATGGATCCTGTTTTGAACTGCACTCAAAACTAATATTGAATTAACTTGAGTAGCTGTGTTTAACAGCGTTATATTTTAACTTTAAGTATCGAGTACAAGTAATGCTATGCTAAAATAGTAATTTTTTGAAAGAGCCTGAATTTAGAACACCGAACGCTATTTTGTGCAACGATGTTCAAATGCTTATTTAGCACACGCGACAAAAAAGAGATTTTAGTCTCATTCAAAAATTGAATTTTTTATCTTTTATACGTAACGAACGATACCCACCAACAAAAACCAACATGTTTCTTTTTAGTACGTTGATATAAAAGTTTTCCTTTTTAACTAAGTTGTACAAAGTACACATATACGACGCACCTTCGACGACTTTTCCCTCGCTGTCGGTCTTGCAGGCCTTGATAAATTCGGTGCCGGCGGCGTAAAGCTCGAAGCAGTGCGGCTTGTTTCTATCTTGGACCTCCCTGACCTGGATGTTCTCCAGTGGAATGATGCCGCGGGGCTCCTTGTCCGTGGTGTACTCGAAATAGTAGAGGCAATTGTCGTTGAGGATGAACCAGCGCCTCTTCCAGCTCTTGTACCGTCCGCCTGATCCGTCGGTCGTCGTCGAAGAGAGAAGAAAAAAAGAAGAAAAGGGCTACGTTAGCGATCGGACGGTCCTGCCCCGAAGGCTGGGGATATATCGGACACACAGACATTGCGGGGCCTGGCGCCACTACATGGACCAGACTCGCTTTTTATTATTTACCTGCTGTCTCCGGCAGATCAGCAGTTGGTACAAAGCGGCATAGAATAAGAATAGAAACATGGTTTTAGAACACATTCGCTACTAGACACTCATAGAGAAGGAGAGAAGAGAAAAGAGTGAGAGTGAGAGCGAGCTATGGAGGCTTTATGATGACGGACGCTTCGGGTGGAAGCTGAGAAAATAGTCGCAGGCTGACCCGTTTACCCGACCCCGAATTCCCAGACTGGAGCTTTTTTTGCAGTATTGCGAAACGCTTAGAGCGAGTCCGCTTTCAAACTTTCAGCCTCGCCATTTCAACTATTTTCTCGCTTTGGCTCTACAAGGCTCAATGTTCTAGATTTATATTAGCAAAACATTTATGTAAAATCAAACAAACTTTTTTTCCTTAGAATAAGAAACTTAAAAAAATACTTTTCTTTTTAAATGCTAGAACATTTTCCTTCTTTCTTTTTCACTTTTGCCTTACTAATTTCAATTACTACGTGATGATATATATTAAAAGTTTCTAAATTTCGTTACCATACACCTTATGCACTGTGGAATTACGTTACGAAAATGTAGTGTTATTTATTTATGTGAAGGAGCTTGGTGTAATTATGGTGCGGTGAAGATGAAACTACGTACGCTTCTAGAAATGAATGTTAGTGATAATGATAATTATGATGATTAGTGAAAATTTTAAGCTACGTTGACTCACGTTCACAATAGTTACCCATCACTTTTTCAAGCTAATCTTACAATTATCTGTTTTTTAACTTACTTTAATTGGTAAAGTTTAACAAAAAAAGTTGAGCTAATAATTAAAAGTCGTACACTGAAAAAGTATCTAGAAACATTTACTACGCATTATTCAAATTAAATTTACTTATTTGAAGCGTAAGGGAAATTATTACAGTCCTAGGAAAGTTTTAAATTCATTGAGAACCGCTGTTTTTCCAATTTCTCTAAAAATTCAATCTTAATAATTTTGTAATAAATATTTTCACTATACTCTTCTCAGTGTAGCTCGTAAAGAAAAATCTTGAAAATTTCTATAAGAACACATGCTAAGACAACATAAAAAGCGATTAAGTAACACAGATCAGAAATTAAATCTTTTAAAAACTAAAAAATTTGCAACGTCTCTTAAAATACGAGTTTTTGCGTGTACGAATACACAGCGAAACTCTCCCAGTATTGATAACGACGCCGAGGGGAAAAATTCATCGGCGCGCACTTCTGATCTTCGAAAATCGAAGAGAAAAGTCCGCCAAATTGCGATGGTCTCAAATAAAAAGGTGTACACGTATCGTGTCGGCGAATTACCCCCTCCCTTCTCTTCCCCCCGGCGTCTATGATCGAGTCATGAAAAAGGTAATAATGAAAGTGCTAGGAAAAATTAAAAGAAAAAGTATAGATATAGGTAAAAGGAATAAATGTGGTGTTATCACCTTGCTTCCAGAGCCAGCCCTCCTTGTCGGGATTGAAGAAGGTGTGCATGAGATCGTTGCCGTCATCCTCCGGGATCTTGAAGGGTTCTGTCTTGATGCTCTCGTAAAGGCTCTGAAACGTGAAGGAAGCGTGACGTTTTATTGCCTGAACTGACGGTGCACAGCGACAACACTGCCTGCGAGCTTTTCACTGAGCTTTATTATCCGGAGCGGAGATGCGGGGCAAACTCAACGAGGATTATACATACTAAATTAAGATAAAAGCGACTCGACTCTTTTAATTAGGTTCGCATTCTTTCTTTTGGGTGAAAATTTTAAGCCGCTTACATGCTTCTTACTGGAGTCCTTTTCGGTAATCAAGGGCCCGTAGACGAAACGGCTCTTTCAATGAATTTAGGAGATGGCTTCGTTTGTCATTTAGAATTTTTTCATTATTCGCTGGCTTCGTAAAATATTCCATTTTTTAATTTGCATTGCAAACGGGAAATTAAAAAATGAATTCATTCGATTTTCGCTTTGATCAACTAGACAGACTTTACCAATTTCTTGTGACTTTAGGTAAACAATAAACTCGACATTCCTATTTGAATTTTTGTAATCTTATTCTACAATTAAATTGTATCATCTATTGCTTTCTTAAATGTGAGCACTAAATTTATTTTATGCGCACTTGATATAAAAGTCAATTGTTTTTATTGAACGTTAATTCATTAAACATACGGCAGTCTTGACTGACTAAAGTAAAGGTCATAAAGCATAAAAAATAGGGCGAAAAAAGTAATAAACTTATCCCCTTTTAGAAATGACGGAAGCCCATTCATCATGATTAAAAATGATCAACGATGTACATCGATAAAGGACGCTGCGGCATTACTGCTAAAAGGAAAATGTAGAGCCGAAATTACCGTGAGCGAAACGAGCTCTCGCATAAAATTTGAATTTGCTTTCATAAGGATTTTCATGCACCACCAGAATTATCCGCGCTAAACTCCGTTTTAATATTCTATCGTAGCCACTCGTGCGAACATTTACAATCTTTTTTTTAATTTATTATCGCATAAGTATGCGAAAATATTTTATTGCTGTTTACAAATCGGAAATATTATCAGAAAATGCCTTGGCGAATCTATTTTTGACAAAGTGTTTATATTTATGTATTTTTTTCAGTAATGACGCACTATTCTGTTGTATATGCTTCTATTTTCGCGTTAAAAAGTTTTCTCTACAAATAAATGCTATTGACACCGAAAATAAAATAAACAGAGAACCTCATTCATGGATCAGCTATCAATGGAAATAGTAAATTTCAAATAAATAAAAATATCTTTCTTCGTTTTACTATCGTGGCGTCAAGAGTTACGTCACAAACGTTATTCTCGATGGGCTTTCAACATGAAAATAAAAAAACATATATACAATGCTAAATGCAAGTTTTACTACACAAAATTCGAATTTTTAATTACCTTTAAAAAAATTATTTGCACACTGAGCTGCAGGTTGTTTTAATGCATTCGTGATTCTATATCAGTTAAATGGAGCGTTTGAGATTTCGATTATTTGTTTGAAAATATCGCAGTGATATCGGGTTTCGAAAAAAAAATTGAATGAGTAATGCACCCTAAAAAGCCTATATAACAAGACATGTATAGCGTTATGTGCAACCCTCCTTATAGTAGGTTTTCACTTTCAAAAAACAGATGAGAATAGCATACATGTTTAAAAAATAAATTGCAGAATAATTAGAAAAATAATAAACGTAATCACTACAGCATTATTTTGTGTAAACGAATATGTAAAGTTTATCTTCTTTATTCATGTTATATTAAATGAATTTCTTCACTGTTTGCTAACTGTTTGGAAAATGCGATCGTTTGCACGCAGAAATAAATGAATCATCGTCGCCGATGCAGAATTAAAATTCACTACTGACACGTAGAACGGTTTAAGCAGTTTCAACGTATCGCTCCAGAGAGCGGCTAATATTTTGACTCGCTGCCAATAAATTTCAATCGGTAGTTCGTAAAATCAATATGAAGCGTCCAGTCCAAATAAATTAAGTCGCACGTATATAACTCTTGACTTAATTTCATTTGTTGTACCTTCTATAATTGGAATCTCCTCTCTCAATAAATATCTTTAATAAACAATTACTTTTCCAATCATACATTCAAATTTCCAAGTTAACGAATAATTGTTTATTTTGATCGTATGATGTGTTTAATACGTAATTACTTATACTTATATGTGCAATGTTTCTTCCGTGCAGCCAATTAATAATGACGAATGAATGCATCCTAATAGAAGCTGACCGCAGTTTTTATTAGTGCACAGCGATTTTAAAATGGTCTGGCCAGTCTTTCGATTCATCTAGTTCAGATTAGACTAGAATATAGCGGTATTATGGATGGAAGCACGTAATGTTATTATTTTATTGAATAGTGTTAGTTTAGCAGAGCCTCTTATTTTCAAGTGGCTAGTCTATACTCACTAGGAGACTATCAGAATGGTAATTTATTACATTTAAATATAGAATATTAAGGTCTAAAACTCAAAATTTTCGACACATTAAGTTCCTAAAGTGATTTTTTATTAAAACCTTATATTTATTTAACTGTAACTTCGTAGCTCAAATAAAAGTAGATAAAAAGATGACCAATTTGAGGGTTGTTGCGTTAAAAAAAAGTCTCTTGGTTCAAAAGTTGTGCTCGATTGAATGCAAGTATTGAGAAGTGAATAAAATTTGATTATAAAACATTATCACTAGACCGAAAAATCGTATACGCAACATGATTATCACCATCGCCTCTGGCTCAGGTGCTAATTTACGTGCGACTGGGACCATTTTCATTTTACCTCCCTTCTCACATAGTAAGCTATTTTTTAACGCAACACCTCTTAAATTGTTTGTCGAGAATTATTAGTAAAATTTACTTATAATATTCTAGGTTTCTTCATATTTTAATATAAGAAAACATTCTACAATAGTGCCACTGCTCAATTTTCTGCGAGGTCATTTTTAAGCGTTATATTTGTTTCACTAGAAAGATTAATGATAATAAAAAAGTTTATAAAGCAATTTTAGCGATAACCACGAAGTCTGGTACGTTGGTTGCACAGGCGGGTAAAAAATATCGTACGCTCGACCTTTTCTGAGCAGGACTTTTCTTTCGATTACGGAGCAAACACTCGATAAATCTCGCAAGGGAGGCTCTACCTCCTCTCTGTAAATTTGTCCCTGCGCGGTATCGTGTCATCTGCATACTGCGCCCAAGCTCTTTGACTTTCATAATACATTTTCTTCTTTCTTTTTTGCTCGTACTTTAATTTCTATCCGGCCGCTAGTGCATGCAGCATTTTTGCAAGATTGCTTTTCTCTTCGATGTACCGGCCGCGAGCTCGAGTTTCGTTTGTAACGACAGTTCGTTGTCTTCGACTCTCTCTTTCTCTTCGAGTCATTTCATTAATGGGTATAGTCTCAATATTGCCTTTTCTTTGGGTAACAACATGCCTCTCCTATTTTCATTGTTTCATTAGTGAGATTTTAGTAGAGTACACTGAGAAAAAAGATTCCTTACTGTTAAGAATAATTCTTAACTGTTAAGAAATGGGACTTTAATTTTTTGTAATTGCATATTTCTTAATAATTAAGAAATAAGCAGTTGAAGTAGGTTAAAGCGAAGTCATGAACGATACGTAAAATAAACAAATGAAATCTAGTTTCCTAATAGTTAAGAAATATGCATTAAGATTTAATACTAGGTATTAGCTATAACTGAATTGATTACTTTACAATAAGGAATCTTTTTTCTCAGTGTACTATGTTATACAAACTATTTTTTTCAATAAATTTGCTTTCTTGCAACCAATGCTAATATTACTTTGATGAGAATATTTCTTTCAGAGCTAGCGATGACACTAAAAATTGCATAACTAAATTTTAAATTTTCCAAACTTGTTTTGAAAGTGCATTTGTAATGTAATTCTAAGTTTGTTCAATGACTTGCCAATTAAATTTTGTAGGGAAAATCGTTACAAATAATTAATAATCTCGCAGCTTGTTAAGCGTAAATATAATTAGGACTCCCTGGCCTTAATACACGTAAGGTTTTATCCCCGTAGCTTATTAAAAAATAATAAGAAGAAGCCAGGAAAATGAGAGTGAGGAATGCAGCTCCGTAAGTTAATAGCCGTGAAGACTCACCACGAGCAGCTCCCTGGGCAGGTCGCCGCCGTTGTTGATCCCGCGGTTCATATTGATGAACTGCTCGACGCTGGGCTTATCCTTGACGCTTGGGTTGTGCAGTGACGTGTTGAGCATGATGATGGCGAAGCTGAGCACGTAACAGGTGTCGGTGTTGGTGAAGATGTTGGTGTTGAGCTGGCAGTACCTCTGGGCGAAGCACTCCATCATCCGGTCGATCTTCTGGGCCTCGCCGGGCAGCCTGAACGACCAGAGGAACTGGCGGAGCGCCTGCACCAGTATCAGGTCCGTAAAATCGTGGAGCTCGACAAAGGCGCGCAGCACCCGCTCGTTGAAGTCGTTGCGCTCGCCCAGGTAGTCGCCGATCGCCGTTTTGTTCAGGCCCTCGCCCTTGTAGAGAAACTGGGCGACGTCCTCGGGGCTGGCCGTGAGGAGGCCGTGCTCGATCAGGTACTCGATGCCCTTCTTCGGGTCCATATTGAACTTCTTCCGGCCGATTGACGTCTGCTTCAGCTTGTTGGAGGGCTTGGACTCGTCGGCGGCCAGGCCGCCGCCCTCCATCGCCTCCATTTCTGCCACCACCTCGCCGAGCTCATCCTTCAGTTGCTGTAAACAGAACAACGAACCTTAGTTTCCTTCACTTTTTTCTTAGAAGCAGAATAATTAGAACATCTAAACATTTAATCATCAAAATGTCTATCTAATTTATTTCTGAATTAAATCAAATAAACAAAAAATGCTTTGATTAATCAAATTGAAATGGTAAGTACCCACTAAATTCATTACTTTGCTTTGATCATCTCTCATCTTTACTGGATATCAGTGACATTTTTCCAAATGATATATGAATGAGATTTAGAGACTACTTTTAACATTTACATTTATTAATTAGTGTAAATAATTATCCGTATAAAAAGGTGCTTGAGGATGTTGTAAATTTATTAAAAAAAAGGTGTATTTTTCAGTCAAAAATATTGAAACTATTTTGGAATTACATTGGACAAGTTAATTTATTTTTATATTTTTATTTTTGTATTCGTTGCTCAACAAATCAACAAAATGGCATTACAGCTGCGCTATTGCAGAAGATAATCTTATTGAAACGATGCTCCTTGACCTCAATCAAATTAAAGTTTCATCTTTAAATAGACACGTGGACGAGGGAAAAGCAGAATCCTTTAAAACTTTTAATAAAAAGATACTCAAGTTCAAAGACTTTAAGTCTTCGGGTATGAACGGTAAACACTGGATTTAAAAGTCAAATATTACAGAATAAATTAGTGTAAAAATATATACTTTTTGAGATGTTTCTTTAAACCCTTCCCTGAAAAAAATGAAGGCGAAAAGAGACTGGTAAAAATATGGAGAATTTTAGTAAAAAAGCTTCCTTTTTTCGAAAAAAGATAAAAGACAATAAAATAGTGCACCTACAAAAATGAAATTTCAATATTATTATTTCTTTTGCAATAAACAGAAGAGCAAACGCAAAATATTTATCGCTTCTCCAGCAAGAGAAATTGAAACTGAAGAAAGCAAATAATTAGAAATGTCGGCGAACTATAATACGGCGCTCGTAAAATAATAATCGAGTGCGCGGAACAGCCAGTTGTTTCACAGTCCTCATTACGCATGCATCTTCACCCCTCGGCTGCGGTCATAAAGCGAGCGCCTTGGCGGTCAGCGTTCGTTGCTCGCGCGAAAATGCCTCCCCTTCGTTTCTCCCTAAGGAGAAATAAAGAGCCGGAAAAGTAGGGACTGTACGAAATCGCGTATACACGTGGCGTAAAGTGAAAAGCAAATTTTCTCGGAGTAACGAAAGGCACCTCGGCGGCGGCTTATGTTGCTGCGATCAGCATCGGCGACGAAACAATTGGTACGACCTTAAAGCGGGCTCCGCGGTGCTCTCCGGGCTTTAATTAAGCCACGTCGGAAGCCCCATTAAAGTTCAAATTAATTCCGCGCGGCGGCCTCGTACGTGCGCAGGCGCGCGAGCACGCTATAACGAGATAAAAATCCGCGGACCCGCCGCGCCGATAATCACCGCTCTTGCATGTCTTTTTTAAGGACGTGCGGAACTGGCGAGCCCTTTTTTATCGCGTACAAACGGAGTCGTTAAAAAAAAGAGGGAGAGCGCGCGTAGGCGGATTCCACGTGTGCACGGGAAACTTCCAGCGGGGGTGGTTTATAGAAACGGGAGAAACATCCAATTAGCGAGGTGCCTTCGGACGCCGTTCGCCGGAAGTTCGGGTAAATCCATCATTAATTATGAATTAAATGCACCAAGTTCGCGGTAGCGAAAATTCGCCGCGTCGATTGCTTTTCGTTTTATCGATTGATCAATGCACTGCTCCGCTAATGTTTACAAAGGACGCGAGAGTTGTTTCAAAAACTCTGCTTATTGCTCTCCGACACTGCACTTTTTTCTGGAAATACAGGCGAAAATGTCTGCACAATAATATTTAAGCGAGTAGTTTTCTCCGTGCACATAAATTATTGTTCAAAATAATACAAAGCACTCTCAAAATCTACGAAAATATTTTAAACTTTTAAGCAGACACTTGATAATTCATGAATACTCGCGTAAATAATTTAAAGCCAATTTGCAATGTATACAATTAGAAAGAGAACATTTACAGATCAGGCTAAGCAGCTCATCTTATACATTGTTACCATATTAAAATCAGCATTGGCCCAGACCAATTTAATTTAATTTATCTGGTCCAAATTATGCTAATCGAAGAACTGCTTATGAAAGTCATTTATAATATCGCAAAAAAACGTTAAAATGCATCCACGACTCCAGCATTTTTGAGTTATGACAGATAATTGATTCAGTCAAGTCGTTCTAGTCCTTCTTTGTATGTTGTGTACAAAATCTTTAAAGTGACGGAGTTGTATCCAACGCGATTTTCGACTCTTGATATATGCTTACATAACAAGCAGGAAAAAACAACTGTTAAAAGACGGTTTAAAGGTTTCGCTGTACGAGAAAGCAAAGAAAAGAAAGATTTGTGACTTTGTAGGTCAAAGCCGGGGTAAAGTGTGCGTACGTCTGTGAAAACGGAAATTTTCCGATGAAGAAAAAAATCTTGACGAACGTCTCCCCGAGGACGAAGAATTCGCTCTGGGTAAATCCAGTTGGCTTGGTTAACTTGGGAAGAGATTTACGCGGCGTCTGTGCTAGACTTTGCGGGATTCCTCCACGCTCCTCCCGATTCTCAGTGCTAAGGCGCTTTTCTTACCCGGAGAATGTAGGTACCTTGCCAGCACCATGAGACGAGGTGGTGCCGCATATAGATATACCGCGAGTGAGGCAAGAGGTAAGAAGCCGAGGGAAATCACGTTCTAAGTCAACGTTCGCGTAACTCGAATTTTCGGATGGGAATTATTCAACTGTCTTATGAATCTTCCATTTTATTAGCTGTAAATTATTCGTTTATTTACAACAAGGTGGATAAATAATACTCCGGTGGTTTATAATTTTGTTTGTAATTTCCTGAGTCCAAAATTACAATAGCTATACAGATCTTTAAAATATTCTTAAATAGCCTTTTTGCTTCTTTTTTTACTAAACACTCGAAGTATTGCAATAACAAAATTTGTCTCCTTGCAATAGATGCGCACCTTATAAAGAAACAAGCCTAAACCATACGAATTTTTTAATTTCCGTAATACTAAAAAAATATAATAACAAGAAGAAACTAAAAACAATAAATCATAAAGATATCAATTAACAGCAGAATAGAATCAAAAGCTATGGAACGAAATTTTACTCCGAACCATTTTATTTATTACACGGATTTCCCAGCGACTTGAGCATAAGTCGCACGCAAGTAAACAGGCCAATTTACACGTGCTGGAATAAGACGGAAGCAGTTCCGCCGTACTCAACGTTGCTGAGGTAAAACGTGTGATTCAGTTTTCTCGTAAATCATTCCCTGGGCGCAGCTTTTAATAAAAGCCAAGTTTTACATGCGCGCTGGGTTCACGTGTCCGAGACTTTTTTCTCTCTATCCCTTTTCTCGGCTCCACGACGCGTGACGGTCTCTCCCATGACCGATGCGCGATACGCGACCAAAATGACAAAAAAAAGGAGAGAAGGTGCAGAAATTTCCGCTCACAATGTCCCAAGTTATTGCGGCATGTTCTTACTTTCAAGCCCAACTCTCGAAAGCTATTACATGTTTCGCCGCTGACGGAAAATGCCATTTTTCACGAGGCTAGGGTAGATTTTTCTCTCCTTAGAATTAGATCCTTCGAAAAACCAAGTTTACTTAATATGGCAAAAAGAACTTTTTACTAAATAAAACCAAATTACAATAGACTTAGAAGTGATTATAGTGTATTTAAATTTGAATGATTCTCTGTTTTTTTACCTATAGTTGATTTTGATATTACATCATCAGCTTCTGTTGCATTTTGGGGAATCACAAATGTCTATCTATGTGTAGTCACGTCAGAATCAAATTAAATTTGAATAACATTTAATGAACTATTTTTCTCTGTGAATGATGAAAAGTAAACAATGACATGCGATTAAACATACTAAAGCTCAAATCCAGCATTGGCAGCTTAATAAATTATAAACTCGCAGGGGCACGTTGTTTAGCCACTCGCTTATAACTTCGCGTCCGTTAATTCTGTAGCTCGAGTCTGCCCCAGAGGCTGCTAATTTTTGGAGGTGGCAGTGGAGGGGGAACCTTCGAGTTTCGCTAACTTTCGGAGTAGAGGATCTCGTCCACCCTCTCTGCAGCAGCGCACATGAGGAGGTGGCCGCGGGCTGCATTACAATAAAAGCCCCTTGAATTTATGATTGGCCCAATCGGCTGTGCGGCTTCTTCTTAGCGCTGACCCTATGCGGGAGCTTACCATTACAACAATAATTAAGCAGCCATAAGAGCTTTAGCCGGCTCTATTCTAAGCTTTCTCAAATATTATGCGAGACCTGAGCTGCTGGCGAGAAGAGATGAGCTTTTAATGTCTTTATTATAAGTATATTAATACATTTTTATTGCACCATTTTACTGTTTATTCTACTCCATTGTACACACACAGGAATATCATGTAAAAGTTAAATTTAAAATTTTATTAAATATGCATTACATCGCGCTATTTTTTCTTTACTACTTATCGTGAAGTTTATCATTAAAATAAATGAGGGATATTAATTGCTTTTATAGAATTTTTTAAATAACTTACGAAACTTGTTTTAGGGGTACGAAGTACTTTTTGAAAGTTTAAACTAAATTTTGTTAAGCGTTAACTTTTGTTTTCAAATGAAATTTTATTTACTTTTAAAAACGTTAGGATATCAAAATGAAGTCTGGGCAAAATGTTTAATTGTAAAAGGTGTTTGAACGAAAAGCATTTTAAATAAACGTGCGAAATGAAGAATATGTCTATTTCGACACTAGAAGTTATAAAAAGCAATACATTTATTTATTTAATAGTATATTTTTTCAATTTTAATAAATGTGAACTGCCTATTTACATAGTTTCAGCTTAAGTTTTTTTTAATACGTTGCATAACCGTAAAAAATGGTATATCATGAACGCGAGTTAGCGAAAATAAAAGCTGATTGGCATCACCCAAATCCTTTTTTTGCTATTGGTTAAAAGAAATGAAATTATTTTAGTGCTTTCATTGAGATTCACGATACGTCGGTAGATGCATATACAGCACTGCTGCACGTTTTGGCTCACAACAAAATTTACGGTTACGAATTGATACTACCAATCGAATATTTTCCTCTTTTATCAATATTTCGATATATGCTTTTTCCATTCGCGTAAAAATCGTGTTGCTCTTTTCTGTGATTTAATGCAGCTGTCACTGCGACACAAAAAATTTTTATATATTAATGCAAATCTTCAAGTAAAATTTTTATTGTTATTCTTTTTTATTGATGGACCTATTTTTGTATTTATTACATAAGATAGTATACAATAATTTATTGGGTAATAATACTTATGCACAACAATTATATAGCCAAATTTTTTATATAGAATTCGTTGGAAAATCTTATACTTCAAATGCGCGGATATTGTTCCCTAAACAATGCCAGCGGTAGTAAACTCCACGATGATTAGGTTTGCCCTCTTTATACCTTTTATGGAAAAACTCTTCTCGTGCACTTAGTTATGCATTCGCTCGTTAAGTTCACGCCTAAAGCAGCGAGTCGACACTGAGAGGTAAAATTTAATTTTGAAATTTAATATACTTGCAAGTAGCATCAAGTAACTCGTCATAAAGTGCAGAGCGAGAGTAAGATCCAAAAGTGTCTCTAAAGCCCCCGAAATGTTAAGGGTCTCCTTGCGTAGCTTCTCCCAGGACCTACGTGACGGCAGTCGACGCCATACGCGAGGACGGGCTGACAGCTCGAAAAGAGAGGAGAGAGAGGCAGAGGCGACGCAGCGAAGCAGCAGAGAAGCCGCAGGAAAGCAGCCGCGTGTGGAGGCGAATTAACCGAGCTTCGCAATCCGCGGTCTTGGCGTCCCGACCGTTACAGCGTAACGCGTCACGTGTGCTACTGCGATTCCCCCAAAGGAGCGCCATTCTCATTGGTCGTCAAGATCATCATCAACGTACCAGCAATATACAAGCTTTTAAAATTATATTAGAGCGACCATTTGGCAGCTTTGGAGGATGAGGCGTAGCGGAGATAACAAACATTCCTTTATTTTTTTTACTCAATTGATAAAAAATAATAGTGTATGTTATGTATCGAGGATTAGAATACATACATTGAAAAGACAGTAATGAGATTTTCACTGTTCTCTCTTTTAATGAACTTAGAAAAGTGAAGTTATTTATTCTTTACAACGAATTTTTTTTCTTTCTAACATTTTCATTATAGTTGGTCGTCTGCCACTGCCTAATGTGCTACTGATAACGAACACAAAAGGCAGATACATACAAACAAAAGTATTAATTAATTATTACGTCAATTATTATTGGAAAACAAATATTTAGGTTTATAGAAATTGAGCAAACTAAATCTACACAAGGAATTTCAAGTCTGCAGAAATAACCGGTCGATTATCTCTACGTGTCAATTTGAAAATCGAGGGAATATGAAAAATAGGGTAGCACGCAAACTATATGCAATTCCAAATTCCTACTTGAATTTCATTCAAATCCTCTCTCGAATCAGAATTGCAGTATGCGTATTTGATCAACCGTCTTATCTAAAAAATTTTCATTGCAGGGCACATTGTAAAGCGATGCACTTTTTACTTATCAATTTATAAAATAAATAAAATGACTGATATTACATCATAATAGTTATAATGCAACGATAATTGATCGGAACGAAGGCGACTATTGGAATAGACGTTTGTACACCTGCCATTTGAAAATAAGAATGACGTTTCACTGTACGAATGGGCCTTCGGAAACTTTTGCATTTCAATTAGAAAATTTATGCGCGGGAGGGTATAATAGACGATTTTTGAACGATCGTGGAGCCCTTAGGAGACAAGGCGACACGCAAAAATCCCCGTTGAATAATGCATCGCGGCTACTCGGAACTCGAGACATTTACATACGAGCTGCTATGAGGTAACATAAAAGAAGCGTTATTACGGCGGGGTTTGTGCACCCCTCGCGCTGTAATTTTGCGATCCCCGCCCAATACTTTGGTGAGCAACCCTCCGACTAAAATTCGCCATCGTCGGTCGGTAGATAATTCTCCCCTCATTTGACGTAACTTTCTTTTTCATCGAGTTTGCGCGAAGTATGTAATTTTAATTGGAATATTATGTAATTATTCATTGGCGCGATATGCATTTTTAACGAGGGCAGTGAACCTTTAATCTTGATAATAACTGTCAGGATAGCTCGCTGTGCTTAATTTATATTATTAACTTTAATTTTACAAAATACATTTTGTCAATTGCAAAAACCTGTTGTAATATAGACAACTAGAAAAGTCACACAATTAGAGTAATCAGTTTTACGTCTAATTTTTTTCCGATTTTTCTGAGAAAATGTACAGTAAACGATTATGGTATAAATAAGTAGTTTTAAAAATAATTATTCCCTCTTTGAAATCATCACTTCTCTAAGTCTGATCCGTTATTTATTTAAAATATATTTAAACTTTTCTGTCGGGTGTAACAGAAACAGTTGTATTTTACTCTTTCATAATATTGAATATATTTATCTTTAGATGAAATAAATTTTAAATTATTAGCGTTTAGTTTTCGAACCTCAAAATAGTTTATTCCCTTTTAAATTCTTTTATAGATGGATAAAAAATTGTAGCGATTAATTAATTGACGAATATGACTCGAAATTGTTATCGTCTTATGTGCAATCGACTAATCCGATAACCAAGAAGTTTCTAATACAGTTTCTAATCATCTGATGAGATCAATCGAAAACAGATATCTGAATTGAACGCTTATCGTTTAATCGATGTTTAAAACATCGATTGCTTTCTAAAAGAAATTACGAGCCAAAGAAACTGCTGATACTACTCGATATGGATTACTGTTCGATATTTCCAATTGCGCACTGTATGCATTAATAACCGATTTATTATCTCAGCACGTTTAGTTTTGAAAATCCATTAGGATCAGAATGAAAGTTACGCGGAGGACTGTGGCTCATGCTGCTTTAATGTTTTGTTGAGGAATTTTTTCCGCGACATTTTTGTATTGATTTATACTTTAATGTTTTATTTATACAGGCCATCTGCGCTATTTATTTTGTCGTGCATAAAATTCAATTTTCTCATGCATAATTAATGAGTACCTACATATGCGAATAAAAAAATTTAATCTCATACAAGAAAACAATTGTAATTTATTTATAAAAAATCCGTGGCCTCTTCATTGTCGTTATTACATCTCAGGTTGAAATCGATTGAGCCGCGCAATGATTCTTCATTATTTGTTTATTATTGCATGGTAGGTTTATTTATCGGTGACTAGGCCGCTACAGTAGAAAATCGCTTTAAGCCCAAAGACATCTTTTCTAAATGTCTCATTACATTTACATTCAGTTCGAAACCTTCCACTTGGTTCTTTTTATTAATAGATTTAATAATTTGCGAAAAGATCTTTCGTTCGCACAATCTATATTTCCATTTTCTCGTAAAATTGAACGAAGCCTCCCAAAAAATAATAAGAAAAAAATTGCGTAATGTTTGCAAGAAGAGTTTTCTAATTTTTTCGCAGAAACAATCAAGTTTTTACCGTAAAGTTTCATCATTTAAAATCAAGATTTTCTGTGAGAATTTCTAGCGTTTGCAAATGTCCTAATTAAGCTTCTTCACGTAGCGTTTACGAGAAAGTTTTTTCAAACTTCAGTACATGTAAAATATCTAATAAGGATTGGTGCTTGATAGAAAAAGCAGTAAAAAGCACGAAAAATCTAATATTTACTCCATCTACGTAAGTAATTGATTGAATTCAGACACCGGATTTTGAACGAATGACGTCTTCTGAAAAGCAAAAAAGTATATAAATTGAAGTGATTCTCTGCGAAAAAATTCAAAATTATCAGGCGCTCGATCTGGGAGCGCGAAAGCCGTTGCACCGGAGGCCCGAAGAAAAAGACGCAGCACGTCGCCGGGATCCGATGCGAATCGGCGGAAGTGGACGTTGCGCCCGCACGCGCCACGGCCTTCTTAGCCCTCGAGGGAACACGAGGAACGAAGGGCCGCCGCCTCCCTTCGCGGCACGCGAGCCACTCCCAACGTAAAGTACTTATACTTGCACTTACACAATCCCGGCGCGGTGCGAAAAGTGCCCCTCCCCGCAGGTGTACGCACTGTGAACGGAATGAGGTAAAAGCGGCGGATAAGTGAGCGACCACGATAGGGGATATGCCCCGCGCGCCGCGGGTCTGACATTGAAATTGAAATTGGCGCGGACTGAATGATTTACGCATCGCCACCGCACGTGCGCTGCTTATTTTTACCGGGAATCATTATGATGAATCACCGCGCTCGCTCCCGGGGCTTTATGATCGCGCGCGACTCAATGGGAGGAAACACCTATTGTTCCGCTTGATTGGCATACTTAGAAAAGCAATGCGTTGCTCAAAATATCTGTTTCTTTCCGTAACGCGGTTCCGTTATTTATTTTTCTTTTCTTTTTTTATGGCCTTAGAATAATAGGTGCTTCGCCGCTGAGAGCCGCTCGAAAATATTATGAGTTGATTAGGAGTCTGGTAACGAGTTGAATGGCTCTTGACATTTTAAACACACAATTATCAACGTCTTGTAATCTTTTGTAAACAGTGCAGTTTAATCAAAGGGGTGGTAGTTGATTCTCTCCTTAAAAAACGACGGCGATAGATGGCTTTGAAGCGTTCAAGAAGAAGCAGTTCGATGCATGCACACTACTAAACAATTTATCGAAAATCTTGTAAGGGAATAAAATAGGTGATTATTTCCGAGGATGAAGTTCTTGAGAAAGGAGTAATCACTTATTACTTTTGAGATGCATATACAAACTTTCGCCCTACAATAATTTACAAATCCACTTTATTTGACAAAAATATCGAATAAAAGAAGCAAAATAGGTCTATGAAAGCTAAAATTATCTATAGAAGCTAAAAAGTGTGTACAAAAGTTAAAATATACCTGAGGAGGCTAGAATATGGGTTTCCGGAAAGTAACATGTGCCTTTAGAGAGTAAAATGTCTCACCGGGGAGTAAGGTGCGCTTCTCCGGAGAGGAAAATAAGTCTAGATAATAAAATACGATTTTACTCCCTCTGTAGAGGTCCAAAAAGCGAATAAAAATAAAAAAAATGAATTGCCAATCCAAACTGTCACATTGGGAAAAATCGCAGTTGAAGAACACAAAGTGTACTCGAGCTCTCAGTATTAATAACGGATTTTGAATTTTATTATACCAATTTAATCGAATACTAGCTTTTTTCTAGAAACAAAGAGAATTTCATATCAAGCTGAAACTTTAACTTTCAATTTGATCGTGTCATAATTCATTGTAATATGCAACATTTTACAAAATCTATTCTGTGCATCGATTTTTCTCATATTTTACGTAAGTAATTGTTTTACGATTCATTAATATTTATTTGTCAAATTGCAGCTTGTTTTTCAAACAAACAATGAATAACTGGTAAATTATTAAATTTTAGTTTGTACTACAGTATATATTGGTTAGTATTTTTCCTTTTTCACTGGACAGGGTTGATATTTCAATTCATAAAACGAAAAGAAATAAGAAATTTATATAATAACACTGATCGTTACCGTATCCGCCTACGGTCATAAACGTATGCGAAAAACTCTCTTCCAAAATTGCAAGTCAAAAAGGTAAGAACAAACTCCTCAACACCTGACAAAATTTAATCAACAAAAGAAGATAAAAAACTCCGTCGTCGTTCTTTGCTCATACACTCGCAGGAAAAGTGTCCCTAGACTGAAAATCCAAATACGCAGCGACATGAACAAAAGACGAGAGCTCCGAGTAAAATTGAAGGCGAAAGCGGCGGTGGAAATGGCAGGTCGGGCTGCGGAAATAAAAACCGCGCGAACAAAGACAGGGTGCACCCTCCCACAATGCAGGTGGCGGATAAGTTGGCGGACCTTCCGGCCCACACCCCCGAGCGTGCAAAAAGTTTCGGGGAGACGTGCGCGAGAACCGTCGGCGGATGCACAGGAGCCAGAGATAAAGAAGCGAATCGCACCGGCTAGACTCGCAGTTATTGGGGAGTGGGTGCGGGGCGGAAATGCACCGACAATGCGTACGGCATAATATGCACGCGTGGCGCGCGAGCGAAGGGAGCGAGGGGCGCGGTCTGTCGCCCACGGCGATGCCGCGCTGCACCGACTATGTCGAGTGATTTACCGTTAATTGCTTTTTTTTATTGAAAGCTTTAAAAAGTCGCGCAAAATTCAGGTATTGTGCGGGAAATTCGAACGTTGGCCGGCGGGCTTAGCGGCACTGCTTTATTTTATTCTCGCACAATGATGAAATGCTTTGTGGTTGGTTAAAAGTTGCAATATTAATCAGATTTATATGAACAGTATATATATTTTTCTACATCTTCTATAGAAAGATTCATAGTTAGTAAAGTAATATAACTTTATGTGACAAGTTATAACGGCAAAACCACACTAAATTTGATTAATCCAGTAATTTTTTTCACTCATGAGCCCAATCCCAAAGCACTCTTGCAAATGATTTATCTCGGTGCTTTGTTTGATAAAACGAAATCCATCAACCGCAAAAGCAGCACCGTCAATATTAATCATTCCATCAAATTTAACAAAGAACCATCTCGTAAATCTATTTCTCGTCTGTTGCTTCCGCAAAAAAGGTGACACTCATTTATTATCTGAATTTACGAATTTACGTAGGGCAGTCCAGCATTCGTCAAAGTCCAAAACAAACACGCATAAAATTCGGTCCCCGCGTACAAACAGCCCTCGTATACATTGAACAGTAAAGCTGTCCGTCGCCGCTGCGTTGGTGAAAATCGACCATACCAGTCCAATTGGAAGCTTCCAACGGCGCTCTAAAGACATCGCGTGCTCGAATACGGGGGAAGTTTCGGATGAGGGGCGAATCGTAGGAAAGGAAGAAAAATCGAAATTGAAATGAACTGCAGGGCCGTGAGAATGGTGAGAGGGTAAAACGCATCGGGGCACGTACACGGCGGTCGCTCGGAGCCCTCTGGTCGTTAACTCGCCGGGGGGAGGAGTACGGCAGGGAAGGAGGGTCGCGGAGGTGTGGCTGCTGTCGATCGAAGTCACAGCAACGTCGACTTATTCGGGGGAAGAAGCTGACTTCGCTTCGCGGGAGGTAAGCACGAAACATTGGACCCTTCCAAAGACGATTGCTACAATCCACGGATAACTTCCTTCTGTTATACGGTTTAATGCAGTTTTTACACAGTCCTGTGGGAAGACTAATCATCCATTATATATTTCGTAGGAATAATGGCTTCGATCATGCAATGCACGATATTAGCTGAGTAATTATTTATATACACTGAGAGACCCACCTGGGTAAACTCGTCACCGACTGCCCACATTGTAATTTTCACAAACATCTTTGAATTGTTTCGTGAATGTACTTGTAATTTTTACTATATTAAGATTATAAAATTTATGAAATTTATAAAATTTTATGAAAGAATAAGTATATTTAAAAATAAATAATCTAAAGATTTTTTTAGAAATCAATCGATTAGTCTTTTTCTTCGCTTAAAGAACCATCCCTTTAAGACATGATTTTTTTCAAACTTTACACCATCGCTATATAAAGATCATCGCATCGCATTTATTTATACTATTTACAATTTTATCGCAGTCTAACGCAACCTAACCTAATGCATATTGCAGCTTACTAAACATATGCATAGAGTTTTTTCAACCATCTTATATACAAACCAAACCAAACCTAACTTGCGAGTATGGACAGTCGTGACACCATCTAGTGGATATTTATAAATTAATTTAAAACAACAAAATAATCGGCACACGCGGTCGCGAACGATCGTGAGTGCCGCTCTGTTCCGCGGCTGCGTAAATGCGTCTGCGCATATCCTTGTGATAAATTTCAAGCTGGTTGGTAAAAACTACAAACAATACAATTAATTTAATAATTATTGAAAGAAAATATGTTTAAGTTTACTTTTCAATTATTTACCAACGTGGTTGGTGTTTTTATCGAAGTTTAGTTTGTATTAATTAGTACGAAAGTAGTGAATATTATTAACTAAAATGATAATTAGTTTTCTTTTGGCAGTCTGTGATCACTTTGCCCAGGAAGTTGTTAATTTTTACCAGCCATTTCTTAAATTTTACCTAGGTAGGTCTCTCGGTGCAAGCACTACAAGAATTACAAATAAACCATTGATATTGCATTATATTTCGAATTTTTTGTTCGTTTATTTATTTCTTGTATACGATAGACTGTGCAGTATAGGAAGTTTCTGGCAATAATCGTATAACGGTAACTGTAAATACATAATTCGAAAAATCGTCAAATCAATTTTTTTCTCCTATAATTTACAAAAAACTGAAACATGGATAAATGGTCGGAACGATTTTCAATTTGTAGATACTTTTAGCCAAACTATAGAATACAAAGGGCACGCTGTTGTTGTCGGTAAATGAAAGCAAGGAAGTTTGTAAAAAACCCTGGATTAAACGAATGGGAATTTTCACGCGCATCGTCGCAATTGTAAACGCGTTGATCGATCACGTAAAATTTGTAAAAAGAATCATTTTTCAAATGTCGCTCAGCCCAAAAGTCCGCGGTGCCAGACATCTCCACTGCAGCTGCATATCCAAGAGAGAAGGGGAGTGATGCAAAAATCGGCTCTAGTCGCATCCTTTTCTCCCCTTGTTACCGTGAAAAATCCTTATTGTCATCGATTGATCGTCATTTTTTAAGAGGCGCGTAACACGCCCTTGAATTGTCGCCTTAGTATATTTGCTTCCGGCACGATCAGAACTTCAGAATTTTCTTTAAACTGTCGATTCTATTATAACGTTTTATCGAATATGAAATTCAAGTATAGCTTTAATAAAATTTATAAACTCCTTAATTTATTTCACTAATGAACGATAAAAATTGATTTCACTTTTCCGCAAATCTCGCTCGCTTTACCGACTTAAAAGGAAAAATTCCCAACGAAAAAGCGCATTTCAATAGAACGTGTATTTGCTTCGAAGAAATCTTGGAAACTATCTTTTTTGTCATGGTTAAATGCGTTTTTCTTAAATTTCAACTGTTTCAAACTTTTTGTTAAAATATTTAAAACGAATTGCTCAACTATTAGAACATTTTTAAGCCTTCTAATTATTTTAATAATTTACCAAAAACGGGTCTTTGTGATGTCACAGTCAGATATATAAGTAATTAATCCTGAAAAGTAAGCCATAATACTAGGCGTAATATCAGAGTAAGTAAATTTAAAATGAGTAGATGTTATATATATACCATTTTCGTCAAATAGAAAAATAAAATTCAATAATATATGTGAAAGAAGAATTTTAAAAGAAATTCTAATTTTGTGCTTGCCAAGGCTTAAATTAAAAAATAGAATTGATTAAAAACTTTTCATATATTAAAAAAATAATGTACAGCGTAAAATTCTAAGCTTTTCTTCATTTTCATACTTAGTAAAACATATTTCAAAGTGTGAAAAAAATTCAGTGAGCCGAAATTTGGGTTCTGCCCCATATGAGCAAATGCAGAAGCGCCACCTGCGCCGGACGACAGAGGCGCGCAGACGATAAGTAGAATGGATGAAAGGGGCGACGGGGGAGGGGTTCAAAGTGGCGGAAGCGCGAAATCGCCTCGCGCGGATTATTCGCGCCGCGCCCACACACATACGCGTAAGTACGCGTAAGACCGCTATACAGCGTATGCGACCGGTCGCGCGCATCCGGCCGCCACTCGACACGCGACGATGGATTCCTTTTAGCTCCGAGCTTCCTTCTATTTTTTTCCACGAGTTCGCACCTGCGTGAGAAACTCGTCCGATCGCTTTTATGTGCGCGTCTCTCTCTCTCTCTTTCTTTTTCTACTTGCAAGTGGAGCTTTTGCGTATTCTTTTGTCTCCTTTTTTTAGTTAATTCCTTCGATTGAGTTTAGCACGGTCGACAATTCACTTAGACAATGGCCTTAACGTATCCAGAGTCTGAGAACAGTTTCTGGTTCAGAGGTGCGAGGTAAGGCTTGCTGAGACACGTGAAGAAATTCCTGAGGATCTGGGGAATGTGCTGTACGGGAACGCATTTTATTTTATTCAAATGGGCTTTTTGTTAGGCGCCGTTGAGGGGCTTTTTACGCGATGAGATTTTTCGCTCTCGATATACGAGTCAAGTCAGTCAAGCTTCAGATAGGCAATATATTAATTTAATTAAAGAATGTTTTTTCGGAATTGCTTCAACGTAATTAGTACTCGTTCTTAAAATGCTTCGTATGACAAGAATTTACATTTTCATTAATTTGTTAATCTAACATCTTCAGATTTTGTTATGAATGCAATTACAATCTACTATGATTTTTACGAAATACAGTTTTTTTAATCCTGTTCTATTTTTATTTAATAAATGAATAATCAGTAAGAATAAATACAGTATTTTGAATCGATCACTAAGAAATCTATTTTGATAAAATCGTGCTTTGACGCTCGCGTAAAATGTGCGCTGAATTACACAAGAGCTTGCTCAAGCGGCCGATCGCGAAGCTTGGTGTCGCGCATGGAACGCAAATTTTTCGTGACGCACACGTCGATAGACGCGAATCAACAAGCACGTCCGCGTGCACAACGAGATACGCGGCGGCGAGACGACGATTTCCGAGTCGTTCGCTAGAGTTCCCTAATGACTCATAACGAGACAAATCGAGGATGCTCTCGTTCCGCGGGGAGTTCCAGTCTCATTTTTTTGTCTTTTGTAATCTGCCTGTAAGCAGTCCGACTGCATACCTGTACAAATTTACGACGAAAAAATGTGCATTTGCTACCATCCAGCTGAACGAGATTTATGGCAAAGTCGCCAATTTCGCTCGGTAAAAAATTTTCTCAGCGCGAAAAGTTTTCAAAGTCCCTGGTGCAGTCGTAAATTGTCGCTTTTATGAGCACACGCCTGTAAAGCGTTCGAGTGCCTAATTTTTGCAAAAAACATTTGCTCTAAAAAAAAGGAAGACCTTATCAAAATAAATTTCCAGTCGATACAGATTCTCCTTTTTTATCTCTCACAATTTTTGCACGCGTTACCGGAGAAGCATGAGAATCGGCCAAAAAGTACCTCGTTAGATTGAACGGAAAAACGAGTTCGAGGTATATCCTGCGGACAGTTCGTCGCCTCGCGGCTCGCGTTTCAGTCTGGAGAAAAAATCCATAGCTCATGAAAGAAAGAGAGAGAGAGAGAGAGAAAAGAAAAAGGGAAGAGGCTTCAGGACGGCTGCGGCGTGTTTCGAGCTAATTTTTATATTGCACCGTTGCGGAAATTGCAATGGCACGACAACCACGACGAGAAGACGTGCACGCGACGACTGTCTTGTTCCTCGACATTTTTCTCGATACCGGAAGGTAGAACGGAATAAAAAAAGGAAAGAGAGAAAGCAAGAAAAAAAGGTTGCAGCTACTAAGTGAAAGAAAGAGAGAAATAAAATGAAAAGAATGGCTCACGGGACAGAGTAAAAGTCCTCATGCGGCTCCTTATTATTCTCGCTTTTTAGTATTTATCTGGCTTAGGTAGTCGCGACGGAGGAGAGAAAAGGAAAGGGACGCACAATGACTGTTACTTGTTCCTGCCATGCGCACCGCCGCGCCCGATGGTCTACCAATGTTTTACAAGTCACCAACGCCGCGCCGGGAGGCTTTTTTTCAGGAGGCACCTTCACATTTGCCAAGCGGGACACGCTGAGAGGGACAGAGAGAGTAGAGGAAGGAGCCTAATCAGCGCTATTCCGTTCGGCTAATTACTCGCCGCAGACCGGGACGGAGACTGTCGCTCCTCTATATTGCGATGCTGATTCTTTACCTCTTTTCCACGCTGCGTCGCGTCGGCTATTCTTTTTTTCATCCACTCACACTCTCTCTCTCTTTCCTCCCGTTTTTGCTACTCTCACTAATTGCATTGCCCGATTGCTTTATCGTCCGCTTTATTTTAGAGCCTCCTTTTTCAGGTTCTTCTATTGTATTCGAGCGAGATCGTTATACTGTTAATTTGCACGAAAATTAATTTCTCCGCTTTTGCAGAATTTATCAAACCTCGTCGTTTAATTAATATAATAGGCACAGAAGATGGACAATATTTTTATTAATGAATAAACGTATTCCTGTAGTATATACTACATACCACCACCTCTAACGAAGAAAAGGTCATTTCAAAAAGACGTATTTTATTTGCCATTAGTATCATTCGTATCGTGCACATTATTGCTCGAAGAATGGAAAAATTAAGTACGCCCTTTCTTGGAATATGCTTTCCTTCGACACAAGCGACGATACAAAAAATATCATAAAAAATACGTACAGTAATTAAGTTATCAATATTGAGATAATGTGGAAACATTGTAAACGTCCAAATTAACGCATTTTTCGGTCTGTTTAAATCAACAATACGTTTAATTTTTACAAGAAAATGAAGAAGAGAAGCGACGATTATCGAGTGTACAAGAAAAACGAGTGTCGCTGCAGTTACAAGACGAAGCGGCGCAAAAAATGAATAGACTTACTAATGAGGCGATCGATCTGCTTAAAATTCGCGTGGAACATCCAGTTGATCGTGCATGAATATCGAGTATCCCTGAGACAATAGGCGAATTATAATATGCCGCGCGCAGCGCGCAAATAGGAGAGGCACTCCTGGGCGATAAGAAGCGTAACGTAGCGTAATCTTCGGATAATAGTGACTCATTTCCAACGACGGAGACGCGTCTCTCTCTCTCTCTGTAGTGGCTCTCGCGGGCGCGCGCCGGCTGATAGCACGAAAATCGCGCTCGACGCGTGAATCAAAGAGAGGCCCAATATAAAGTGATTCATAGCGCCTGTACACCAGCTGTGCCTACGTAACGCGAGTGCCGTCAACGACGATATATACAATCTACGAGTGGACTCGCCAATTACCGGGAAAACTATTTCGGTTTTTCCCCTTTTTAGAGGATTGCGCGCAACATCAAGTAGGATATTTTCAAGTGTCTCTTGTCAGCGCAAGCGGTAGCGGCTGACGCCTTTTCTTAAGTAATTTCATGACTATTCTTACCCAGGTGCAGCTTAATTTTGCAGAGTAGACACGAATCGATTCTTACCTCAAATTCAAAAGAATGTGAAATTTTCATTCACTTCATACATTAACAGAAATTTAATTATGTGCCAGCCTATGTTCAAGTACCTGCGTGTAACCTTATGAAGGATTATATTATAAGAATCTGTAAATTTTTTTAATTTAGTAAGCTCAATATAAATTATTTATATTTTTAGGTTACACGTAAAAGTTCTCTGGTTTTAGTTATATAGTTATATATACGTTTAGTTATAAGTAATATAAACGTTACTATCCATATCAATTGATAATAGTTTCATCGAAAATTTAAAAAAAAATTGTAAATTTTATTAGAAAGTCTAGGTATAGAGTGTGAATTAAAATGAACGTGAGAATTATGTAACCACGAGGATGCAATATTTCCACCTGTACCACTCGAAATCTACACGCGTCGCAAAAATTCAAATGATTTTCGAGAACGAAACTCATGAACATCCCAGTCACTTGGATATTTTTATACGTTACATCACGAACTCTCAAACCCATCGTCGTCCCGTCACTCAAGGCATAAATTTACTATAGGAAAAGTCCGAGGCCAGCGGCAAAGTTCCCTTTAAATATGTATTCATTAAAATTCCGAGCGGCGGCCGATGTTCCTAGGGCTCGATGCAGCGGAGTCAACGTACTTGCGCGCCTTCGCTCCATTTTGCGCGAGGATAAAAAAAAGTCGTCGCGCATTTCTTCACTTGAATGAGCCGTCGGATGCGCGCACGGACTCAATTTGCGTTGCGACGCTCCACTTCCTCCGCTGCAGTCTAATGGCGACGACCTGCGCACCAGTCTCGCGCGAGTTGCGAGCCGCAAAGGAGATTACACAAACACATAATAAGATAAAGGGCAAGAGACGATATTTTTTTTTCACTTGGGATTCTTTTTTTGAGGAATGGTATATAAATAAACAGAGATAGCGGATTTAATGGGTTGCGTTATTTTTAGATAGGTGTAGAGAATATTTTGAATTTTTTTCAGTTTAAATTGAATTTTTTCATGATGAGTATAACGCCGATGACGTATACTAGCATTCTGCGATGAAATTCAGCTTAAAATGAATTTTTTTCTTTTTTTTGTATAAATCTGTACGTAAATTCTATATTGGAAATGGAACTTAAATGTGTTTTATCAGGTAAATATAATTATCAAATGACAAATGACTTTATAACAGAGTTTTAGTTATATAAAAAAATTGATAATTTCTAATGAATCTAAATGGTGCTGTTGGGAGAGGTATATATGAAGATAATTTAAGAAAGCATGTTTTATAACATTTCAACATCAATATAAAAATGTAAAAGTTTTAGATATTCTCTACACACTTTTTGGCATGCGTTTAAGTTGCTCGAGCGATTTTTTAAAAAATCTCTCACTTCCTTGTTTTCAGTTAAGAAAAATATTTAAGTAATTAGTAGATGCATATAACTGCGCTAATTACGATTATCAATTAGTCACGTGACATTGATTCAAACGAACATATACTTTCATAATATACTTAAAAATTAAGAAAGAAAATAAATATGTACAATTAAAAAATACTGTAAAATAAATATCGTCATTAAAAGAAAATAAAATTTGAAATGACAATAAAATTCCCTGCTATTTGTTTCTTTATTATATACTGAGCAACTGTAAATTAAAGAAAATTAGCATTATCTATCAATGAGGCGACCTACTTCATCACAAAAGAAATATTGGTATATAATTTTTAAATAATTTTCGTTACACCAATGCACGCTTATTAATTTTTTTGTAATCATAGTGGTGTGACATTAAATTAGCAGAACAGTCTGGTTTTCCTCTGCGCTGCTAAATAAATGATCAATTTGTCGAACTGTTCGCACAGCCATGAATGTGACTCAGGCGCACGGGCACACCGTAATGCAAATAAGCAAGAGAAAGCAGCTAAGCGTAAAATATGCAATCGGAAAAAAAGAAGGCGCGACACGCTGGAGGATCCGCCCTCGGCGGAAGTTGGCGCGGAAGCGAAAGGCCGGTACACCGCGCGACGGGGCGGCGGCGTCGCTGACAAATTTACGATCGGTCGAGAGTTCGCGCTTCGGCTCCGGCCAGAAATATGCGCGCGACCCGCTAAAAAGTATCGGCCCCGGAGCGCCCGCGACGCACGTGTGCCAATTCGAGTATAACGCGCGCCGGCCAGGAGGAAGCCACGCGCGCGAGGCCGAGGCGCGCGAAAATAGCCGAAATGGGCACTCGGCAGCCGAGAGATCCTCCACTTGAATCCCCGGCGCAGAGGCTCGAGGCTCTTGCACGCGTGCGTCGAGAAGCTTATCGCTTATCGAGCGACCCCACGGATGATTTATCGAGCCACGGGATAAGCATACAGCAGCCTCAAAAAACGAGGGTTTTCAGCGGCGGAGATTTAATGCGAATTGCTCATTAGCTAGTACCTTATCTGCATGTGCATTGCACAGGCACGCTGAGAAAAAAGTCAGTTGAATCAAAAGATTCGTGCCCGTAAACGCCAGCAACAGAATATTCTGCCAATTTGACAAACTTTGATTTTTAATTGAAAAGCCACGTTCTGTTAAATTAAAATCTTATGCCGTTGATTCAACACCTGATACATATAATTCAACGGAATTTCCGAATTTCCATAAAAAGAAATCGAAACTTCTTTTTATTCTCGGAACTTTATAGCGCCTTTCATTGCAGTCGCTGTATCCGACTGCAACCTATTTGCTGGGAACTGGATGAAATTAATGAACGCTTCTCAAAGAACTACGCATACTTAAGCGAAACGCATTCGATTGTTTTTGAACATTGGCTGGGTAGTTTCATCGACGTGCGTCGAAGCGTGGTTATAAAGAGCCACCGTAGACATCGACGCATGCTCCAAACAAAAATTAGGTATACTTTGCGACAGCGAAGACACGAGAGGCCCACGTGATTGAAAAAAGAGAGGGAAGCGCGATTTGTCCAAATGACGATGCGCTGCGATTTTCTGTTGTGGTACATTGCCGATAGACCAACAACGATCATGAGCTCATCTCTCTCACTCAGAAATTGCGTTGATTTAAAAGTTACTTTCTGCAATTTGGCGTATTAAACAGTTCATTCACCAATAAAATAACTTTCAAATTAACCTACTCAAATTCTTGTGATTCCGAGAATTATACTTTCATTTTGACAAAAATCTCGTGTTTCATTAGAAAGAATGTTTAATTGGCAGACGCGCTTGCAAAGCAACGCTCGCGCCTTTAAAACAACAGTATATGCCACTGCTCACGGTTCATGGAGCTGAGTCTGTTGAATCAACAGAATTTCCTCTGTTCTAACTGGATTTTTTTCTCAGTGTAGAATCTGAAGAATGGATAAAGCTCGCTTTTCACATTGCTTTTCTTCGTTCCTTTCTTTACGAAAGGATTAACGTATCTTATTTATTTAAAGTGACTTCCTATGTTAAGCATTTTCAAATTTACTGTTTAATAAAAAGAAACTATTGTTCTATTAATTTTGTACTTTCCAAAATCTGTGCGACGAATAATAAATGCACAACAGCTGCCTTATCGTAAAAGAATAAAATACTCAAAGTCCATTGGATGTAGCATGAGTTATTTGAATTTTAGGCTCCCATTGCCTTTAACCTTTAGAGGGCCTGTAGGCGTCATATGTTTTTTCGTTAATCAAAACTAAACTAAACATACATTTTTATAGAAAAACGGGGCTTTCGAAATTTCTCAAATCCCGACGCTGTAAAGGTTAATTAATAAATAGCTCTGAGTAATAAGTATAAACGCACAAAAACATTTAGTTTTTTTACATTAAGTAAGGTTACTATTTCATTCTGTTTTATTAATTTGTAGAAAGAGATTCTTGCTTCTTGAAATAAGCGACGATTTTGAAGAACCAACTTTTTTAAGAAACTAATTTTCATATTTTAGATAAAATTCTCATATTTATTTTCTGATCTATCTTTGAAGCAAAGCCAAAAGAAAGACTTGCAAAAAAAAAGTTGTACTTTGATCGAAAGCCGAAGAAACCCACGAGGATCCGATGCAAAAATATTTATAAGCGAGCGAAAATAAATGAGGAAACGAGATACTTGATTCTCAGAGTGAAAAAATTTGCCTCCCGCGAAAACTCGCAGGCCCACTCGCAATATATACAGTTACAGAAGCACCGGCGATGCACGACCGCCACCGAGGCTCGCAAAAACCGAATGAAACTCGAAGAACAGTAAAGCGAGCGGCGCGCAGAAGAAAAAAAGAAGAGAGTCGCGCTCGAATCATCCGTAATTAAATTCTCTTTATCCGGCGTTCATTTCTTTTGCCTCATCCCAGGAAACAGGAAACCTGTCGCAGAGTTTGTGCACAGGTGCGCGCGTCGTAGCGGCCGGTCGGCCTCGCGATAAAGAGAGACAGAGATACCGGGACACGCCAGCGAGTCTGGAACCGGACCGGCTGGAACACGTCCGAGGATTTTTAGCGGGGCTTTTCTTATGGCGCGACTACGCGAGGTGCGACCTTTTGCATCGGACGTTGTGTCCTCGCAAATGGTCTCGGTGCACTCAGAGAACGTGTCTCTCGCCATGGACTGTGTCGTTAAATCTTCTCGAGAAGTCGCTTTCTTTGTTCACTGGATAATTGCAGTAGACCAACGGAATGCCAAAGGAATCTTTTATTTTAACGGTTCATGCCGCTTCTTGCACTTGTTAAAAAACTTTCATAAAAATTCGATATTTTTCATAAAGCAGAGGGATTTTATTTTGAATATGCAGACAAAATTTCAGAAACAAATAACGAATTTATTAAGTAATTTTTATCATTTTTTTCTACATCTTCAAAATCAAATCACTCTGTGCATAAACCAATATACTATTAATGACATACTCTAAATTCATCTTACTTAGTTAATCTTAGGTGAACTTGAAATGTTATGGACAGTGAATTATGTGTTCGATGAGACTCCATTCAATAACTAAGAACTATAGGCATGCAAAAAGGTCCTACATCTTTTAAATTAAAGGTAAACATAACACTTTAACACTTTAGTATTATAATACAACAATTTTTTCGCTATGTCTAATATAACTTGTTTAATTAAATTTTACTGCTGTAATGTGTATATAGCTTTAAGAATGTTACTGATAAAAAATAAATGTATCTTTTTTAATGTTACTCTCAGTTTAATTAAAATATTTTACGCAATATAGTCCAACTTCCACGAATTAATTAAGATTCACATCATTTTCTAACGAATTCTATAACTAATGTATACTTATTTACCGTTTATGAATAATTTGATTATTTATTATTTTATAATTAAATTTTATTATTCAAGTTTAGCTCGCTTACGAATAGTATTCGTTAAATATAAATATAATTACTAATGCATATTTTTTACCTAGTGGAATATTTACATAGGAAAATATATTTTATAATATTTGTTCAGTTAAGTTTAAAGGTTCAATGCTAATTATTTAACCACACAGATTCTTATCTCAATATATGTTCATTAAAATTTATTAAATTTGAAAGCGCATTACCGAAAGTGAACACGTATTTCCAAGCGCCTATCATTCTCCTCCTCATCTCCAAGTTCTCCGCGCCAAGTGGTTTTTCTCTCGCTTCTTATCTGCTCCTTCCAATTTTATTTTAAAAATTATTCGACTGCTAAGAAAATCCAACAAATTTTACAAAATACAATCTTGATTTTAGCAAAAACCACACCAGTCGATAATTTCCGAATTTACGGTCCTTAAGCGGATTATAAACGTGGATAATAATGTCCAAGAATCGTGAAATCGCGCGAGAAACTCTTTTTTTATTCTTAAAAATAATAATATTTCTCCCCTCGTGCGAGCCACGGGAAGAGAACAACGTGCTCCGATAAAAGCAATGGAAAGACGTCATATCGAAACTAAGAAAAATTCTGAAAGAGAGAGAGAAGACGAGGAATCGCTTAACCTTATACATGTGGAAAAAAACCTTTTTCTCCGTGACCCATTCAAGTTCCGCGAGTCAAGGATCCCGCTGGTAGACTCTTAAATGCAGATACAAGCGAGATTCAAATTAATTGCGATCGATCGCCTCGTTTGAGTGTAGAGTAAATATAAAACCTCGATGCAGGCGCGACCTCAATCCGACGCGCTTTTTTTATGCAAAAAAGAAGAAAGTTTTTTTCTTCATTGCAGGCGCAATATTAATTCTTCAGGGTGTTTACGTTTACGCGGGAGAGCTTGACGATCTGATGGGTTGGGAAAATGTTACTTTTATATTGGAAAATTGCGCTGATATTATTAACCTAATTAAAACGCACAAGTTCAATTAAGCGGGAACTTGAACATTTTATCTCAACGGTGAATTTATATAGACGCGCTAAAAATAATATTTTACACGGCGTGCGTGCAGTATATTTAATTTTGAAATGCCTAACGCTTAATCTGTTAACGTCCGTAATGTGCTACTTTGCTTTGCTGATTTATATACAAAGAAATCGCCCTGGAACATCAGAAGCGCCGCGCACAGTAATAATTCTCGCTGGAATGGTTTCACTTGAATGCCTTGAATATGCGCTTATTACTGTACCCTTTCACGAAGATGTCTAATTTATGGTAATATACGCACAACAAATTTAAGCGCAGTCCTGAACAAATCTTATGTTTTAATGACTGTTAAATTGATGTGTACAAAAAAAATTGTAACTCCAGATGTAACAAGCGCACTAAGCTATACTTATACTACTGATAAATTTCAGTTAACGCTTTTTTGCAGATTTAATTTGTTTTCTTCAATGATAACGTTATTGAATATACGAGACTTTGGACTATAAAAAAGCAAAATGTAAAAATAATTCCATCATTTTTTAAAAAATTATTTTAATAACGTTAAGGATGAACTTCAAAATACCTAGAAACTTGTTTCTCAAACTCAATATAATCATATTCATAATTCGTATACTAATTAAAGCGCACTATTAAACGTAAACTAGGCCATCCAGTAAAATCGGCAACATCTCAGGAGATTTTATTGAGAAAACAAGTACAGAAAATAGAGAAAAAATTGCAAAGCGGCTGATTCCATAGATGAACCATCCCAATAAACAATTAACGCCAAAAGCACGAACGAATGAGGTCGCAGCTCCTGAATCACTACACAAGCTCCCCAAGCGGCGTATGCAGCGCGCTCTAATTACTTACTGGTACAAAGAAGGAAGAAACTCGCGGTATAGTTTAAGTCATTGTAAGCGATACGCACGAATCGCAGAATAAAAAGAAATCCCTTCAAAGGAAAGAATAAAAATCATAGGTATAATTTTTTATACATGTATCACTCGACAAAGACAAGAACATTCCTTGCGATTAAGGAAATTGTGTCGGTAGAATATTTTCAACGATTGAATGGCGCGAGACCCGCGTCAGGCCCACGTCTGAAAAGGCTTCCGCGTGACGTCAGAGGTGCGCGCGATTAATTATGACTATAGCGCTTCGTGTGCCATGCGCAAGTACAAGTATCGGCTCGAGGCCGTCGGTGCGGAAATCCATCGTCATAATATATATCTCGCGCGAAGAGAGCGACTGCTTTATACGGAGGAGAGAGGGGAGTCCCATGAAACTGGAAATTCGACCTCGCAAGGCCGCGGCGTCGCGGAGCGTTGCTCTCCCTATGACTATAGTAACAAAGTCGGGAATTCCCGTAAGGAAGGTAATAAGTTGACAATGCCTGTGGGAAGTTTTCTATTAATTAGCGTCAACTTGCTGGGGGTTGCCTCAATTTGTTTTATGGCTCGTTACGTTGTGGGTCCAATGAAATGTTTCGTGCTGTCGACAAGAGTTGATGAGATGCGACGGTCCATAATAGACGCAAATTCAGTAATAAAACGGATGTTTGTCGATAGATGTATTCGCTTTACTAGATACTATTGCACATTCACTTGTGTATTTCTTTTTTTATTACTTACATTTGAACACTTGAATAAATCATTTTAAGAATTTTTCAGTATCAATATGCTAAATTAAGACTTCTGAATTTGTATTTTATCCATATTTTTTAGTTAAAAAATGTAGTCTTTCTTATTTCTAATATATGTAAATCGACAGAATTTTCGTGATATTATCCAATGTGAATCGAATGGACGATTGAAATTTTGAGGAAAAAGAAGACGATAAAAATGTGCAACCAAGTTGAAAATCTTTCGTAATCGTTTGTAACGTCTCTGTAGTAATTTTGTTCAATAGCTTCATCGAAACAGTTACAGATAATAGTGCAAAGTTTCCACGTTGCATTATTAATATTGAAGAACATTTGTTCTTTGCATTTAACGTAAAAATGAAAAAAAAAGAAGAAAAACAAAGTGCTCTCGAAGCGATAAAATTTTAACTGCGCAATAGAACGAGCAACGGTCCATCTACGATGCATCAATTTCCCAGCTGAGCCATTGCGACATCCTCCAATTGCAAAATCCGACAACAAACGAACGATTTGCAGAGCGAGCTAGTATGGAACGTCGGAAGGAGGATCGCGACCAATTAGTCATGAAAGTTCAAGGGGACGCGTAGGTCGTTGCGCGTGCAAAAATATATGAGTTGAGCCAGATAAGACACAAGAGATGCCGTACCGCCGTATCTCCTCGGCGCAGCGGCAGCGGTTCAGAGTTCAGGGGCCGATCGATAAATCCGCCGTTAGCGACAGACAGGTTAGGCAGCATCGACGGAATATGCCGGATGAGCGATTATTTCTTTGGCGAATTATGCGCTTTTTGCCTTATTTTTCCCACGTGATTCGAGTGCTCGAGACCGCGAAGGCTGCAGATTTCAATACCGAGGGTTCGGAGATTTCTAATCGAGGCTACAAACAATATAAAATTGTTTAAAGTCGATGAACTTGCGGAGTTATGGAATTTACCGCGACTTTATCGTCTGCTTATTGCTTTTTCATTCCTATATGGAATTATCTACTTTAGTGATACAAGATTTTCTGCTCTCAGTGCAGGAAGATAAAAAAATCTCGAGTTGAAAAATATTTGTTGAAATTTGCACAAAAAACTCGTACTTTTCCTTTTGCAAGTGGCGACTCGTACGTCAGAGGCGCGATCTATCGGAATTCACGATTGCGAGTATAATAGAATTAAGACGAAGCATGAATCAGTCCGATGTAGGTGAAGCATCGGACGTCGCCGTGGCGCCAGTCAAAAATGTAAAAGAATGTCAAACCTTTTTGGCCTCCGCCCACGTCCTTTATCACTTTATACTAATTTACGCTTATTAATGGCGTGGAACCTCTGGATAAAACAAAATAATAGATTTCTCAGAAAACTATCAAACTAATTTTTCTACGAAATTAAATTTATTAATCATTTAGAACAATTCCATGTACGTATCAGCACTTAAGTGTGATAATATGAGAAATCCTCAAGATGCATAACGTATTTATTTATTTATTTAACAAAATTTCAACGGACTGAAGAGTTTTTAAGTACAAAATGTGCAGCACATTATAGACTAACTTAAAATAAACTTAAACTATTATAAATCATAAACTAATAACTATGACTAAACGAACGGAAAGGGGTTTTTAGCTGTCCAATAGTATCAATGGACGTTAAAATATTAGGTCGAGAGTTTCGCAAGCTGTTTACTCTATATTAAAGGTCGAAAAACCCAAATCTAATTACAATTTCGCTAAAACATTGGCCTATAGATTCTGATTCTGCCAATCGTCAGTCTATGCTTGAACAACAGAATCAATATAGTTAGAATGAAAAAATAAAGCAGTGAGTCTACACACTCGCAGGATCTTCAAGAGGTCAAATAAAAAATCAACTGGTTTGCCTCTTTTCTTTTACCACGGCATTTGTTGGGAATAATCCCAGTTAATTAATTGTACCGCTATCTCGACGCAACCATTCAACTTTTGTTTTAAACATTTTTCTTGTTCATCAGAGGGAAAAAGGTGACTTTCTGGCCATCGAGCAAAATATTCGCGGCTTCACTTGTAATGCATTCTCATATTTTATTCTTTTAACTCGCATCCGCTTGAGTCCCACAAGCGCGCTTGATTATCGGATATACCAAAACGTACTTTTAGGAGAAATTTTTTAACTCTAAAAGTTTGTCTCGCCGAAGACCATAGGCATTTATTTATCGAATATACGAAAGGCGAAAAAATAAAGCAACATCTGCATTACATCTGCATACTAATAATCGAATCGGAAATTAGCATTTGAAGACCGTGAGGACAACCTCGCGTCACGTAGCGCTTCCCGAGCGTCGATCATAATTCAGCGTTTCGCTAAACAGGTCAGTCCGGAATTTAAATTTTCAATACGCTCGCATGAATATTCTCTTTAAAAAAGCCTCGATTTTCCGTAACTCTTGAGTGAATAAAAGATAGAATAGCGTCGATAGAATATCCAAGTGGATTCAATTTCTCCGGAGACTCATTTCCGGGCGTGTACAATCGTGGAGAATCTCGTTGGGACCCATACAATTGCGATAAATTGATGCAGGCCGCTCCGAGCGAGTGAAACCGCCGATAAGAAGTCACCTATTTACGTATCCCCGAGGCGAGTCTGCGCTAAGTGTATCGCTTGAGAATTAGCCTCGAAGGGAAAATAAATCCGGGTTCCGTCGCCAGTCGGCCCGCCAACGCGGCGCTTCTTATGCATCGCCGAGCGCCCGTGTCAATATTAATCGGAGGCTCGCCCATTTAAAATAAAAAAGGTATCTGGAAAACACCGGATTCGCCGTTCCAACTCGGCGAGACGAACGTCCTACGTCGTCGCTGCTTGATTGCCTACGAGCAGAGCGGAGATGATTGTACATTTCTTTTTCTTTATGCGCCTAGCCTTTTTTGCTCTTCTACAAAGTCGGCCGATCGATAGGACTTTTTTTTCGAACACGTCCGCAAAAATTTAAACTCAAGGAAATATTATACATTGTTAAAACTGAAAGGATTGGGGACGTTAATTGTATTATTAATCGCAATATTTTCATATGCTTTCTTTTTTAATTAATATTAGAAAGTTTATATATATTCATTAATACTTTGCACGTGAAAAATGATTATATTTAAAACAATCGTTATTCACTATTTTTTTAATGAAATAAAATGGATCGTGGTCATGTGAAAACAGAAATTTTACATAATTCATCTTCAGAGATTACTATAAAACTCACCAAATCAAGATCACCAATAAAAAAATGAAGATAAAATTATAGCGCTCACCTGAAACACAAATAAAAAAGTCCATTAAAGTGACTGAATACATCGTCGTTTATATTATTATTTATTTAAAAGAAAACGCAACAAGTGAACTATCAATGACAATAGAAATTTTGCACAGAAGCGTAGCGAATGAAACAAAAGCAGTACCCAGACTTCCTAGCATTTGATCAGAACAAACGCAAACCGTTAAAAATAGCTATCGGATTCCTTCCCCCCCTCTGTCTCTCCTTTTTTTAGAGCAACTCTTTCATCACGGCCGACCAACGCCCCCTCGCTTTTTTCTCGCTCCTGTCAATATCCCTTCGATCCTCCGCCCAACCGTAACAAAAAAAGACGACGAAGACGAAGCGAAAAATCAATCGTCGTGCGAGAAAATGCTAATGGGCACGGAGACGCGTTCTCGCGCGAGAAGAGCCGAGGGCACTTAATTGGCGAGCCGCCAGCCCCAGTTTAATACCCGGTGAGCGCGAACTTTATGAAAGAAAGCGCAGCTAGCCTGGCGACCCCCCAAGATTTATGAATTCGCACACGCGCCGACGGTGCTACGAGATTACAAGGCGGAGCCACCACGCGAAAGGGCACGAACTGCGCCGAGATTAAGTGGAGAAAAAAAATTTTTCCGATGATTGTACGCTCTGGTATTGAAGGACTGGCTGGTGACGTGAGAGGTCGAAATCAGAGCTGCACGCGATATTCTGAAGTCCGAAGCTTTTGCTTGCTTATAAACTTTTTTAAAAGAAATATTTTTCATCGATACCGTCCGAACAAAAAAATCTGGTCGACCTCAGCCTTCAAGTTTCATTGCGTTGTAAACATTTTAAGTCCACTGGAACATTCATCGTGCGAGTGAAGAAAAAAATAGTACGAAACTAGCCGAGCTCGAGTTTTTTTATGCGCGAGAAAAAGTGGAATTGCCAATTTTTTTAATATTAAAGAAGCAGTATCAGGAGGAGAATACATTTTTTACGAGTGCATTAACCATCGTCGTAAAAAAATGCCCGAGTAGAAGAAAAAAAATGGATCCTAGGATATAAGACGTAACAGAGGGGCAAAGTGAAAGTATTGGGAAAACAGCGGTGAATTAGGAACAAGAAGAAAATGGGTAGAATGAAAAGTCGGAGTTTTCAAAATTAAAAAAAGAACACCCGATGAGAAAATAGAAAAAACCTAGGGCCGCCGTAAAAAAAGAGAATCAGTTCCACAGCTGCAATGGCGGAATTAATTTTAATGTCCCCCATTCGAAGCTATAAATAAACAAACATTCTTTTTCCTCAACCGCAGAGAAAGCTCAGCTTGATTTCTAAATGCTGTACAACCACCAGTTAATAAATTAAATTAAACCTTCCGTTGTAAATAAAAAAAGGCCAGGCTTCACCGCGCCATATTCAAAGCCTCGGTAATAACGAATTCGGTCGAATCCCCGGCGAACGAATCAAAAGAAAGTGCTGGGGCGCTGCATTGAGGATTTTAGCCGTGAGTGCAGGCCAGCCGTGAGCGGTCTGGTCTCGCGTTGGCCCCAAAGGGTGGACATTTGTTCAGGGGACAACTCGTAAAGCTCTTGTTGGAAACCGCCGCGAACGACATCAAAGGCGACTTACCAATTAAACCTGGCTAGGCACGCACAGTCCATTGATTATCGCGCGCTCTCCAAGTGTGTACTCCCGCGAGGTCACGTAGACGCAGTAAACGTTTACCCGATGCATCCCCCTCCCTCGACCGATCTGCCATCAGGCACGCACTGACGGTCACTGACTTTTTTTTCTCGATTCGAACATTTTCTAACAGCACTTTTATCGACTTGTGTCAATGCGGACTCGTACATTAATTATTTACCGAATGAGCTTTTCTGTATTTTTGTCAAATAATTAAAAATATACATTTCAACGGGATAGAGGATTATAAAAGGCTTAAGCGTACATTGTAAAATTAATCAAGGCCCTTCGGTTTTAATGTAGTATCGAGTAAAAAATATCTAGACATAGCGATCAATAACGTGTAATAATTATAAAAGAAAACTTCTTTATTTTTCTCTATTAAATAATAGCGTTTATATCAGTTAGTGTTCTAATCAATCACTTGATAGAGTCTGCCACTGATCGATGAGAAAAAGTATACTTAAGACATGAAGAAATTACGGATAATTTTAAACGTGATCATTATTATGTGCACTATAGATCGTGATTTAAAAAAAGAAACAGAAAAGATCGAAGCCACGCCTCTGCAATGTGATATGAATCAAGATGCATTCTATGGCACTGGATCGGCCACATCAAAAGATTTTGTCTAATAATGTTAAGATTCTTCCCATTTTAAGTGAATTATAATCAAATAAGAAGGTAGATTCGATCGCGTAATGTTGAATCGATTTTTCTTTTAATTTTCAATAGATTTTCTTTGAAAGTGTCGCCGAAGAGAAAAAAGCGACGCAAATGGGAACAGGTGAAACAAAGAGTAAACAGTCAATGAGGAAAATAAAGAGTTGACCAAGATACTACGTCACGCACCAAGAATAGAAACATTGAATACATTGTATACAGTCACTTTGGCGCTTTCCTATGCACATTAAGCCAATCGTCTCGCGACTTCGCAAAATCAGTCTTCTTAATGTCGTCTTTTGTCGAATGTCGAATTGCTACGATCGGAGATTTTTTTCGCTCATAATGCGTGAAGATTGAGTAATGATACTCTTTAAATCAAAATGATGATAATAATAATTATACGGATTTATTGACTTTTTGTAACTATATCAAAGTCATCACTATTTTGATGACATAAATACAAATTAATTAACAGGTAACCAAGAAACAATTTTTTACAGAAATTTATGCGTCAAAAGTAGACGGAATTAAATTTGATGCAAGCGATTTAATTAAGAGACTAATTTGTCGATGAAATTAATTGCTGGACGTATATACTCGTAATCGCGACTGCATATGGAAAGCTACCGGTATTCTGCGATAGCGCACTGATTTACCGTTGATAATTCAATTATTCATAAAATATTTATTTCCCTCAATGACTAGTTGTCTGCTCCAAACCCAAACTTTTTTAAATAACTTTTCTTATTTAGCTGCTGAAACTTGGAAAACTCAACTTGAAGAATGAAACTCGTTTACTTTATTTCCCCCTCCAAACTACTGCACAAGTTTTGAATGTTCAAGTCCTGCTGCAACAACCTCCAAATTGCTCTGGTCTGAAAGATCAAATTCTTTTTCAAAAATGTATACAGAAATCATACGACATTCATCCCAACAGCAGTTCTATAAATCCGAACATCAAACTAATTCAAAGAACTAATTCATCCGCAAAGTGAAAAGTTTCCTACGGATCGGCATATGTGTGCACAATTCCTTAACAAAATTATTCGAGAAACTCTAGTGATTCTACTTTTGACTTTTTTTGTTCCTGGTTCAACAATTTCCCTTCCCTCGACAATTGAATCAATAGCGTCTTCTAATCGAGCGTGTACACAAAACTCCCCCGAGCCGACCGCACAGACATCCCAGGGACATTGAGGAAGGGTCAACGACTCGGACCGTCTTAACGGCTATCAATTAAGAAATCATTAAAACCCTCGACTAGACAATTGCTGCTGCCCCTCTTTCCTACTTAACCTCCTTTCCTCTTCTTCTATATTATGCATTCCGTTAGTCGCGCTGGAGTTAGGGAACCACTCGCACATTTCTTTTTTCTATCAAGTCTGAACCGGAGGCAGTTTCGCGCGAAACTGCAAGATATTATCTTGAAAATGAAGACATCGATCGATAGGAGACGACAAGAGTTCGGTTCGACGTCGCGAGGTACTTAGCACCTGCTCGTCGTACAGCTTAATTGGCCGTGTGCTTATATGAGAAATGACTGCATCGATCGTTATACATGTATGTCGTATGCCATAAAACACAAGACAGACCGTGCATCAAGATTATTACTTTTTTTCTCATTCTCCAGCCAGTACGATAATTTCCAGGTGAACTAATTATATTCATCTTCGTTTTGTAACTTTTAAATATATGCTAGACACAGATAGTAATTGCTAGGCCTCTTTTGTTGCGTGTTCAAGTTCATTGATTTTACATTGCATATCTGGAGGGCGCCCAAGTTCAGCAGAAGAAAAAACGCATTGTAGTCTTAAAAGATTTATATTTTTTAACTTGAGACATATTTATTCTGCGCCAAGTTTTCTAACATCAATCTACGTTAATTTTAAAACAGTATGGAGCCGACGATAAAGTTTCCTTCTAGTGATCTTTAAGGGCTTACTATCTACTTGAAATTTTCCTTTTGAAAATTACAGTCATTTTCTTAAGAGATGCATCAAACTCTTAACAATGTCCCCTCTCGCATTTAATCTTTACTTTGTGAAATTCTAAGAAGTAACTAGTCTCTTGCGAGTTTTTTATTTAAAGAAAAAAACTACTTTTTATAGGATGCGAGTCACATTAGCTCTTATAGTTTCTGCGATAGCTGTAATAACACGTAGGATTAGAGAGTGAAATCGGTACAACGCCAATTAGGTTAAGGAATTTATTTTGGGCGACTAATGAGAAAAGGATGAATTGTCGTGGGAAATGTGTAAAAATGAGGCTGACGTTCAAGAGAGAAAACTGCGGCAGGCGGCAGCCGTGCTTACGTAAGTAATCAGTGGAGGTGTTGTTTGCTACTGGACCGGAGGTAACTACAATTTAACAATAATCGCCTCTAGTAATGAGACAATGCACTGGTATGTTGGCTATTACCGCACATTATCAAGCTGCAAAATAAATAGTAGGCGCGAAAATATCCAGCCTTCGTACCGCGAAACCATTTATGTAACAATGAGCAAATTTAAAATAAATGGATTTCTTATTCTATCAATTGATTCGAATGTACTTGACGAGTTATGAATTTTTTGTTTGTTGATGATAAAAAAAAATAAAGTTTAGTCATAGCGGAAAAGGCTTATCGTAAGCAGCGTTGTTATCAATGGCGGCCGGAGCCTACTTTCAGTATTCCAGAAAAAATTTTGTACGAAAAATTTTTCCAGTCGCAGATGGAATGATTGCGCGAATCTCTCCATAATTACTGTTTATCTTGTAACACGAAAACTCGGAAAGGCCAGAGTATAATGTATTTTTCTTTTTTGTGTCCTATTCTTATTTGTTTCCTAGAATAAGAAAAAGAGTAGGGTTTTTTTGCTACCTTTAACTAACGGTATCTGCCTTTTCTTAAAAAATCAGAAGCTGATATGTAATATTGAAAGAAAAGTGTACATTTGCGAAGTGTTGGGTTAGCAATAAATCAGCCATTCTGCCCCTCGTTTCTCATTCGAGCGGCAAAAAAAAATCAAAGCCGTAAAAATACGTAGCACGATGGAACTCGCTTACTTCCTACTAAATGATGAAAATCCTTTATCGGAGTCTATCATGAGAGAGGTCGACTCGGAGTAGTCGTGACGCAGATATGTCACGCAATCCTTGTTACCAGCAACAAAAATACTACAAGCGACTGTTTTTATTTCTGATGTACAGATTGGACGTGCCGATATCACTTTTCTTTTGCGGTATTTACAGTCTTCCTTCTGCACACGCAATATGATAAGACAAAAGTGTTTCATGAAGTAAAGCTCCTGGTTTCAACCTTTTGCGTCTACCATCGTAATGTTGTTTAATGGACGCTCTTGTAAGACAGCGATTGACTTATAAAGCATTGAGCTAAATTTTTATTTTTAGCTCAACGATTGGGGGAAAAGATGACAATTTGAATAAAGCACGATAAAAAAACGAATAAGTAACGGTTTTTTGCAATGCTTCGTATAATATGAATAATTTGCACGCTTCCTTTGAGGGCCATTAAAAGAATAATGCTTCTTTCGACATCGTTCCCAACAGCAGCTAATTGTTCTAGCTGTAGAGAAAACAAAAGGTAGTTCCAAGTTCTTGAACGAGTTCAGAGTGCGGTACAATCTTAGCCGAGTTCTTTTATTTTTCTTTATACAAAAGGAGAGAAAGATTTGCGCTTGATAACGTCAATTATTGCTGTCGCTCTGTAGTAAATGGTCCCCGGCTCGTTCCGCATCGAGTCGTTAAAATTCACGGAATTCTTCGAGTTTATCGTGTATCCATGAATGAACGGGAGGGAGCTAATGCCTCCAAATTCTTAAGTCTGTGTGTAAGCTAACCTATAACTGTGCTCTTTAATAGCCATCAGTACGATGCTTTTTCACCAAAGCCGATTATTCCGGCCGTTAGAAATTTCAGAAATAACGTGGCTGTCAAACTATTCCATGACGTAATGCTTTTTTCTGCACTCATTGCTTCTTGTTTTTCATATGCGATTAATAGATTTCTATTTTATATGTACTGCGTATAAAATTAGCATACTTAATTGAATCTTTTACAGTATTTTATAAGAAGCAGTTTACTGGGTAACTGAATATTGTAATTTCGATATGCATTCGTATTTGTTAAAAAAAGTCTCAAACTCTCAGTTCATGCAAGAAAGAGCTTTGCAATTATTTTTTAAAGTAGTTACAAATATATGCATTTGGACAGAGCCAAAGAAAATAAGGCAGATATATTTTCGTTTTGCTTTCTGCCGCGCAAAACGGATAAAAACTGTAAACGAGAAGTAGCGTAAAGTTTCTAAACAATTCTAATTAAAAAAAGGCGTCAGGGCACACAGTTAAAAAAAAACAAAGAAGAAAAAGGGTCAAGCCCAACATTTCAAATTGGCGCCTCTAATTAAGGTTTATACGAAAAAGAACTTTTGGAACAGTAAAAAATTCATCCCCGAGGCAAACAAGCTTGAGGAGCGGCTCGAAAGAACTGCAAAAAAGGGAAATCAGAGCGCCCGTGCGCTTCGGCTCCTTGGTAAAAAAGGCCAATAAAGCTGCAACAAAAGCGGGCATCCGATGCGCGAAATCCGAGAGGCCCCGGCGAGGACCGAGCCGCACGCAATCGCAAGCAGAGGCAAAGAGAAGAATGTGGACGAACCGTTCTCGCCTGGGGGTTGAGTGTGCTGAGGTCCCAGGCGCTCTTGGCCTGTTTCTGGGCGTTGAAGCCCTTCTTGGCCTTCTTGCCGGGCCTCCGGAGGCTCGAGAACCAGCTGCTGGCTATGGACACCGCGGACTCGCGCCTCTCGCTGGCGACCGGCTGCCGGTACACCTCGTCCAGGGCGTCCACCGACCTCCCCGTGAATATCATCCTCGCCTCCTCCTTATCATCCGGATTGCCGGGCGCGATGCACGCCGCGCAGCTGCACCCCGTCAGGTACCTCGACAGCCGCCTCCTGTGGGCACTCGTTTTCGCTCCTCGCGAGTCCCTCGATGTGCGCACTCCTTATTTTTCTTCCTTTTTATCTCGCGAGTAACTCACCAAAGCACTCCGTCGGACACAAGACACGCGAAAAAAGATAAAAACCAGACGAACGATCAAAACATATCACAGGTGCGCTCGACTGCAGCAGCGACTGAGGAGAGTCCAGCGCGAAAATCAATCCGGCGCCTCTCGGTCACTCCTCCTATACTGACGACTCGCGAGGCTCGCGCGATAAAGGCCGCGGCCGCTATCGCTTCCGGTGGGATGGAAAAAAGGAGAATGAGAGATAGAGAGACGGAGAGAGAGAGAGAGAGAGAGTTGGAGGGAGGAGGACGACCCGCGCGACGCGCGACGCGCAGCTAGCAGCAGCCGGCATGCGACTGAGCTGCTGGCGGCGGCGAGTGCGTGTGTGCCCGGCCGCTGGCTCGCGTTCAGCTGCGCGGTGCGGCCTGCGCCGGGGTAGGGCGAGCGGAGCCGTCGGCCGCGGCCGTCGCGCATATAGCGATGCTTGGCTCGCCGCGAGCGTCGCTCGCTTTGAACTTGGCGCTTCGCGGAAGGACGCCACGACTTGTTATCAATTTTTGCCAAGCCGATAACGGGGACGACGCTGCTCGCCTTCGTCTCCCTTTTTTTCTTCATGTCGAATGTGCGCGCTCGCGCGACAGGGGAGATGATTGGACGGAAGATGGATGACGGAGCGCGCGGTGGCGACGAGCGGGAGGGTAGACGGCGCGACAGCATCGGGCACTTTTCGCGCGAGCTGCTCTTGACAGTTGTCGGCTGATGCGATTTTTTTTACGAGCGCGGATTTGTGCACGGAGACGCGAGTTTCTTCAACAAACACGCGCTTGATGATTGCAAATGGTTTTCATAGGAATACGTCGATGATAATGTTGTTTTTCATTTTTCAATTTATGTACTCTTCATATGCGCCTTTTTTCCTCTTTAAAAAACGATGCTGCACTGCGTTCAAGAGAGTAATTGGTAAATGAATAAATTTGTTGTTACATTAAGGAAATGGTGTTACAAATGGGGCTGGAAAATTAGATTGCAAACTGTAAGTTTCTGTTTTGATATTTTATTTTGACAGAATGAAACTTTAGATGTACTATTTAAAAAATGATGTAGCAAAAAACTGAAAACAGCGCCTGCATTGAAAATATTTATTTTTTATTTAAAGCATCCGAAGTCTATTTCAACCAGTATAATATAATTTAATATAAAAAGTGTAAAAACATCTTAGGAAATTGCTATTGGATTTCGAGAAAATTAATACTTTCATACATCTCTAGTTTCATGCCATTCATAATCAAAAGTGAGAATACTTTTTATTTAACGGGATACATTTTACCCGAAATATGTCACTATATAAATCAAATTTGACTAAATCGAATTGACGCTGTGAAATGAAGAATTCATTTATGTTATCATCCTGAAGTTCTAAAGGTAATGCAGTATTTTTCTGTAGTATATTTCATTAAGTTATATATTTAAAAATTATTTTTCACTCAAGTAGGCCTGAAATGCTTTGCATTTTATAAAATAATTTTTATAATGAAATTGATTAACTGCTGCACTGCCTTGAAGTAAAACTAGGTAAAAATTAAATTATTCTTTAAGTTCAAGTGTGCTAGCATAAATAATATATACGTAATTAAAAGGTAATAATTTGAATAAATAATTCTCCATCAGTGCTAACTGCATTTATGTATCTTTTAATTTTTTTCAAATAAAAGCATTAAACGTCAATCTGAATAACTTGTTTCGTGATAAATGAAAAGAAAATAACCAAAACAAGAATTACCCATCGTACGATTACCACAAGCTTGCAACTCGAGCGTGGGTTTTTTCAAACTTCAGCGAGCACAAGTTATTTTGCACCTGCTTTCAGTTGAGGTACCCAAAGAAAGGCAATAGCGTGCGGATGTACTTTTTTCAAGAGAATATTGTAAAAAAAAACAACAAAGGAGTATCACCGCAATCGCTGATTGGACCCGCCGATAGAACGAGCTTACACTGCGCCGTAATTAGCGAGCGACCCTCCATTATTCTCCAAGCTCGATGGGCCTTTAATTATATAATTTGCACGTAGGCTTCTATAAGCTCCTTGCAATATTTTCATAAGAAAATTTTGTTTTCAACAACTCTGCACACACATGTTCCTTTGTCTCTGGCGAAGATAAAGGAAGCCTGCACGTCGCGATAAAAAATGATAGCGACTAATATTATTCCTGTTTTTTCTTCCTCATTTCTTTTATAACGAGTGAGTAATTATTATTGATAACCAGCCATGCTATCCGCATTATTTTTTTACGCGATTTCTTCCTCAAAGCGCATATTACTATACGTCGCCGTGAGTACAGTAAAGTCAGCAGTCGGACGAAAAAGGTCGCTCTAACGCAAAGAAAGATTCACCTTTGGCTCCGAGATAAACTGAAAAACCGTTTGCAAGCCAAGCAAACGGAAGAGTCGTGGGACTTGAGAGAACCCGTGCTCGAATTGTTTAATCGTCGGGCGGCCTTCCGCGAATCGAGGCCCGTTATCGCCTGCGCCTCTTGTGTGCGCAATTCGCGCCCCCGCGAGAACCTTCCCCGCCCACTGGCCAACTATCACTATTGAATATTCCATTGTATATATGTACCCCATCCGCGCCATTGACATTGTGCCTTAATCAAACGCAAATTGGTGATCATTCACTTTTTTCTTGCCCTAAAATTCAATCGCACACGAGGGGTTACATCGAGAGTCCATTAAAATTCAATATGTAATCCCTCCAAAGGTCCTTCTGTGTTTATTCAGAAAAATCAATCTATCATGCAGAGCGGATGGAGCCGGAAGAGGCAGCAGCGTGGTAATTAAATACATCCAAGATGATATTCATATTTTGTTCGTTCGCTGTGCTGCTAAATCCGTGGAATTAAAGCAGATCAAAAAGTCGAAAATCTTAAAAAATAGTGGTAGGACGTCGTAAAGTATTTTAAGAAGAAATTGGATTCTTGTATGAAATTTCTTTTTAAATTTTGTTCTTTTTAAATCGTAAACGAAGTTCGTACATATTTCAAAGTGATTTTCAATTTATACTCTATCTTTATTAATAAACGTTGAATTAGACAATCTGATGGATCTAACAGAATTTAACATGCAAGGACCCAACTCTCAATTTTATTTACCTTCAATAAGTTAAAAGTGCAAAGCCCAGAAATTTATTTTCTGAGCCAAAAACTTTATTAAGCTTTCGTTTACAAATCTATAAATTAAAATGTTCAATGTTAAAACTCTGTTAATTAAAAGAGTAGAGCAGCTGTTACGGCGCATGAGCGGTGTTGTACAGTTAATTATGAATTTCTGCAAGTTCACAAGAAAAGAGCCGCCGGGAAATAAAAATTACGTAGAAAATAAAAAGCACCGCGAAAGCACACACTCGCATCTTGCTGAACCACGTAAAATTTCGATTAACGCCGCGAGGCTCGTCTTCCGCCGCTAACGGTTATTCCATAAAATTGCAGCGCGGAACCGCATTCGTCGAGCATAAATAATAAAAGGCCGACGCAGCAAAGCAGCCCGGGACGAGGCAAAAAGTACAAAAGTGATAAAAGACGCGGCAAAAGTGGTCCGGGTCACCCCTGACCTCTCGGGAGACCATTCACGCCGGCGGTCTCGCCCGAGATTTACCGAGTTCCGCAGTGGAGTCAGCGTGAATAGACCCACTGACACGCTTGAGGAAAGTGTAAGCCGAGCCTACGTCGAGTGGCCTTAGCTCGGGGCATAGGACGCGAGGCCGATCCTTTTGACTTTGGCAGTGTCTCCTCGCCCTTTCGCGCGCTTCATCGCGCTACCTACTTTCTTTTTTCCAAGCCTCTGCTTTTGAGTTTGAGATTGAGCAGTCGCTAAACAAGAGACCGATATCTGGCCTGCGTCGCAGCGCGAGTCTATTTCGCACTATCGGTAATGGCATCTCTGAAGGGAAGCTCTTTCCTTTCGTCGAGAGATTATTACTTATTTGTGCGCGGCTTAAATATTATGGGATCTCCGTTAGTTTCTTCGGAATCCGTCATGCGTGCAGTAAGCTTGAATGAAAGAAAATTATGAATACTAATCGAGATTATACTAGCGGCAATTTACGGCTTAAAGCCTTATCGGTTCGCTTTTCAGTTTAGCCTCGGTTTTCTTATCGATTTTCAACTTGTAATTCTGCCGTTACATAAATTACGCAATCCGCCTGGAATCGTAAAGTTTTTCATTATATTACTGCTTAATTTTTATTTGAATTCTCTTAATGAAAATCTTCGTACTGAAGCACGTAGATGTATACCATAACACTCAAAAATTGGTGTAGTAAATAAAACTATTTAATGAGAGGTCGATTTAATTATACTTGCGGCTTTGACGATTTTTTGGCTTCATTCTGAATTATACATATGCAACTTACCGTTAAATATATTCTATACAATTACTAATAATCAGTTCATTTTTTTACTGAACTTTTTTTTAATCGTTAATGGATAAGTCGCCGTTGCAAATTGAAATGTGTATAATTTATCAATATTATTTTAAATAAAGGAGGCGCGAGTGTATTAAGAGTATCACGTGTACACACAATGAAAAATAATTCTCGAGATGCCGGTCTATACATCCGATACCTGAATACTCAAAGCTCTGCTATGCCAAGCCCAAATTTTTTGAATCTCAATTGAATATTTAGTTCCTCGCTGTGGAATATTTTACTTTTTTTAGGCATTGATCTATCTTAAAACTTATTTTTCGTTTCGATTGGATAATTATGAAGATTTTAGACATAAAATTCTAGTTATGACTTTTATTTACTGTATTTATTCTATAAATTGCGGCCATTAACTGTAAAAATAGCTTTCTTATAGTATTACAGTAATTTTATATTTTTTAGTATATTCCATAATTATTCATAACACTTTACTCTCTTATTTTTATTCCTATTTCAAATCTATTTTAAGCGCATATCAAGTTTACTACTTCTCGTAATCAATTAACGTATGAAACTGCGAGAGATCGTTCCAAGCGTCCCGAGAGTACTATCTTATTTCACAGGATCGCAAAAAAAAATATATTTCACAAATTCCTCCAAAGAAAATATTAATATTTCACAGAATTCCAACGAAAAAAAGCCTCTACAAGACAACATTCCTGCAAAGCAACGCCTTTTGAAAATTTTATTAGGAAAAAGACCAAATTTAAGAAATACTTATTTTTTCAATATTTTCTATAATTTTACTTTTTGCGGGAACATGTAGAAGAAAATGACATTTTCTTTACAGTAAATTTCGTAAATGTCCTAAAAATAAAGATGGTCTAGCACGCACTGAAAAAAAGTATGGTAAAAATTCCTATGTATCTGAGAACATGAAAACCGAGTGAACTCTCAGATAAACATGACCAGATTTCCATAATCTACAGTAAATTTTGCCATAAATAGTAAAGTTCACTGTACGGAATCGAAATAAATCCTGCACATACAAGAAAATTAACTACAGGCATGATGTTTTTCAGCTTTTTTCTCAGTGCGTGCTTTAATTTGTCGCAAAAAATGTGCTCTATTCAATAAAAAATTGAAAATGTCCTAGCATTCCTTAAAATCTCTCGATGCATTATAATGCAATTAAATTTCCGTTTGACGAAAAGTTGTTTACAAAAACTTACGTCACCTATTTTACTGAATAATCAGCGAAATACGACCCTCCAAACTCACCTGCAACACAAAACAGAACAATAGTAAATAAATAAAGGTATATGAATGATTGTAAATGCAAATTAATTTTAAATATGCCCGCAAAGAAGAGGGAAAAAAATGACTGTGCAGAGTTGCGCGCAAAGGCACATATGTATATAAAGCGAGTGGTCGATCTCTCAGTACACCGTATAGTATGAAAAATGAATGGCAATCCAGAAGCTCTCCCCGAACTTGATACCGCGTAATGAGAGCAAAAATTGACACGGCTTCATGGGATTCCGCGGCGTCCACTGCCGCGCTTTGCTTATTCAAGAGCGCTGCAATTTACCGCGCTGCGGCTGCTCTTTCCACTCTTTTTGGTGGGCACTTCTTTTTTAATTCCAAAGGAGGGTATGCTTCTGGAGCTTGGAATCTACCTTCTTTTCTCTGACAGTTGCAACAAATTATATGAAGGGAAATAAGCTTTATAATCAATTTTTTATAGAGTCAGATTTTGTAAGCCGAGAAAACTACAGAAATTTTACAAAATTTGGCAAATTTTTATAGTAAAATTTGCCACGATCATAGCAAACTTATAGTAATTTTCTCGGATATTTTTTTCAGTGTACCTTTACTGTTATCATGTAAACACCATGTTCAGTGCAATGTATTCCATGAAATGTATATTTATATTTTGATTATTTCGTGGCTGATTTTTGCCACCCTAATTTTTACACTGAATTGGAACAAAATAATTTCACTTGAAAATTTCTAATAATTTGGCAAGAATTACATTTATCGTGGGTAAAATATTAGGCAATTACTAATATTTTGCACGTAAATGTGTACAATCAATTTTTTTCTTATTTTTTTCAGAAAACTCATCCGTTACATCTGAGGTGCAACTTATGGAAGAGTAATCTGACAACAAATCTGACAAGTGGAGAAATAAATAAAAATTTAAGATATTTTTAATGGAACAATATTAGAGATCAAGAGCGCTGTTTGGGTCCTAATAGTGTATATAAATAAAGCTTAAAACATGCGAGTACTTAAAGTGTAAAAAGTTCCAGTAATTAAAGGTAATAAATAAAATTTTTATAGCTATTATACTGAAAGGGTATTTTTTTCGATTTAATCCTGACTGACCCCATCGTTGAACTGGGTGGAAGCTATGGTGGAATTGTTTACACCACGCTTAATATTTTATTTTCAAAAAAAGAATTCAGTTGCACACTGCAGGTAAAATATTCTCAATATTTTGTTTTAGAAACACGAAACGATTGCGAAATTATGAAAATTTTTCACAATGTTTGCAAAATTTTCAGTAATCTTAGACCAACGCGTGATATTTGAATAAACGGTGTTTGATTGCAGTATAAAATCACCTTTAACGCGATCTTCACCACTGGATAGAGCACAAAATTAAATAATTTTAAACACTTTGATTCTGAAATGTCACACCAAATACTTAGACGCAATTGCTGCAATATATCAACCATGAGAATTTACGGCTGCCAGGGTAATTCTTTTTAATATGCAAAATATACTGACATTCATAAAATCGATTAAGTGTTCCATGTGAAATTAAAAACCATATTACTGTAAAATTGGACACGCGATTGAAAATAGTTATAGACATTATGAAAACAAAGGACATTTGTGTGCTTCTACAATTTAATGGCATACTTACAGTAAAATTAAAACAATTCGTATCACAGTAGTTAATTTCGTTTAGAGAATAAATTAAAGCGCTTTCAACTAAATTCTAATAAAATTTCAGTAAAATTATAAGGGTTTCTTACTAATTAAAGTCTAAATAGTAAAAATAAGTTTTCATTATTTTTTATAAATTATTGAATTACAAGTATGAAAATTGACTAAGATTTATATGATATCTTGATACATTGTTACATTTTTTAAAAAACTGTTTCAATTGGACAATTAAATGTGCAAAAAATAAAATTTATAACTCAAAACTTAAAGGAACGACCAATAATATTTCTGATTTGCTAATTGACAGAGCAGTTTATATTTCACAATATAATATACATACAATTTATCTAATATTATACCATCATTTTTTACATTTACTATGAAATAAAAATTTATACAATTTCAATTTAAGGAGCCCAGAAAAAATTAAAACTCAACAATTAAAACCCGTACAAGATAAATTTCCTTAGAAAATTAAACTATCTATAGAGGCTGCTCACGTTCCACCAAATACTCTAAAAAAATATACCACCAAGCGAGTTGCTAATTTCATTTCAGTTTTAAACTTTTAGTCATTCATGCCTATTCTAACAAATTTTCTATACCGTAAAGTTTAGACAAAAGGGATTTAAAACTCAAAATTAGCGTTTTTAACTGCCCTAACATGGAAAATTTTGACTTTCGTCTCATAATTTCGGTTCTAAATCCTTAATAATAGCATTTGAATATAGTTTTATATTCCTTCTTATCTGCATCTGTCGAGTTTTACACATTTTAACAGCAGCAAAAGAGAAATGGACGCAAAAATAATACAAAAAAATCATCAATATTCAAAGTTATGCTTTTCGCTTCTTCTTACAAGAAATTTTCAATTTCAATCTCTATGTACCTGCAGTAGTTCCGCACCATAACAAAATTCAGCTGCAAAAAATTCACTCCGTTCTTCAGAACACTGAATTTTCCCGCTGGCGAAAAAAAAAAGAAAAGAAAAACAAAAGAATCGCTGTTCGGCTTCATTCATTTTGACAGCAAAGTAGCCGGGATTTATGCTCTCTTCGAAGAGAGAAAAAGGGAGGAAAGTGAGAAAGATAAATCAAGAGATGATTTGAATTGTAACTCGAAGCTCAGCCGTAGATTTGCGCTGGTCGCGCTCCTCCGTCGCAACGATCACGAAGTCCGCGCGCGCAGTGATTTTTATTTATTGTATCGACTACTCGCATGCAGGATCAATCGTGGAAATCTCATTTTTCTCAAGAGAGGATACACGGGGATTCTTTATGCGGAGAGGAAGCTCCAGATATTTTTCAGCAGGATTCTTCCGGAAAAGCGACGTTGTGATACGTGCGATGCGATCTCATATTGTCGTGCATTGAACTTTAAATCACTGCTCGAATCAAATCAGCGAACGGATATATTTTCCGGAAATTTCTTATTCACGCTCTATTTTGTCCGCGCGTACTTGCTGATGTAAATCAATTTGCTTCTAATTTGTCAATTTGCTCGACATTTGACATAAAAATGTGTTATTGAGCAGTAACTATAAATTAATTTGCCATATAGACTTTTATATTAGAACAGCAGTAAATTACGAAGTTATTGATTTTACGAAATTTTAAAGTAAACATTTGGAGTATGAATTATTACATATTTTCTTTATGTGATGTTATATGGTCAGTTCTATTACCGTAAATTTTGTAAGGAAGTTTATTCGATTTGGTGAATTGAGGCTTGCTTCCTACGATTTTCAGAAAAACTATTGAAATTCGTCTTCCTGATCAAGATTAAACTCAATAGTGAAGATCGAAATAACATTAACCAAATGAATTATCTGGAGTATTATTTTAATCAAAGCAGTGAATCGGTTCTTAAATTTAACAGATAATAAGGTAAAGGTTAAATATGTGATATATAATCAATGTAATATATAATACACAATTTAATCGTTATTTAGCTATTAATTATTTACTTAAAAAATAATTAAGAACAACACTTTCTTTTATTAAACACCGTGTAATAAAATTAGCAGAATTGATTGAAGTTAATTTAGAGTAATTAAGGAGGTGATACGTCTTGAAATATTTAGGTCAACGCTAAGAGTGTTGCGAAATAAAACAATTTCGTAAAAACATTTTCTTCTTCAAATGCGACGGTCCAAATTCGACAAGAACTACCTAACGAAAATTTGAATTCAATTATTCTTTCAATCTAACTGGATCTTGCGTTTTTATATAAATGAAAAATCTTTATAAAAAAATAAAAAGAGCCTTTTTTCAGTAACAATCGCGGTATAACTTAATATTTACAAAACAACGACAATTAAAAAGAAACATGTTGAGTAATTTTATGCAGAAATCGCGCTTACTAATTTAAATTTTTCCGATTGAACCCATGGGCACTGTAGAAAATATTTTTTAAAGAGATAATAATGTTTGGCAATATATAAACATTTAAACGATTATTGCGTAAAAAATTGACTAAAAGCAAATGATAAATACCCGATAAACGATGAGCCACTGATCGAGCAACTTCAGCAATATACAGCCACTCGAGATTTGCCTGTATTTATTCAATCCAACGGCCCGCGAGTCTTTTTCGATAATAAATCAACGACGCGTGTTCGAGTGTAGCAGTGAAAATTACGAAACAATCGCGCCCACCTACTGACACAATTTTTTTAGCCAACTTCAAAGTAGCTTTCAGCAAGCGAGCTCCGTTCAAGCGCGAGCACTCGGTTTGATTAAAAACGTTCGGGCCTTTTTTCAAATGAAGATTCATTGCAAAAAGCAGTTGTTTAAAGTCGAGCTAGTCTATATGCGAGCAGAGCCACCTCTTTAATCAAAATTACAGCGAGAAAGGCAAGTGAATGACGTTTGAAGCGTTATATTGTCCCGCTTATTTTTATGTGATAAAGCAAAGCTGTATTTTATCTACCGGCAATTAAAATACAAACGCAGGGGCTTTAATCGTCATCTGTTTTAAAAAAAATATCATTATCACACCTGCAGCGCGAAAGCACGAAAAATTACGTTTGAGATGGGGAAAAAGAAGGCGTAACTTTCAGTTAATTGGTGAATTATTAGATTTCACATTTTATTACTTTTCTACAGTTAAGAAAAATGGAAGAAGAACGATGGCGATTAAAATATATCGGTTTGAGAAGAAAAAATCTTGTCCACTGAATGAACATTTACCTTATCTTGGACAAACTTCAAATCGTAAGACCTCGTAAAGGCGAAACAGGTCAGCAGCGTAAACGCCAGACTCCTGCACGCCTGGCACAGCCTCGAGATCGCTCCGAAAAAGTAAGCGCCCAGCAGGCAGAACAGCATCCTCGAAATCTATGCCTAAACACCTGAGCCGCAAAGTAAAAAAAGCGCAACGCCGAGGCCGGCTCGGCGCTTCCTCGAAGAGGAAGAAACAACGATGGCAAGCAATGAAGTGGACGGAACCGAAATAAAAAGAGGAAGAAGCGAATAAAAACGGCGAAAAGCGCGAGCCGATTCCGTGAACATCGAGGCGAGCGACGCGACTGGCGGAAGCCGGCGATCCGCACGCAGTTGCGGGCGAATGTTTGTACACAAGGCTCGGAGCGCGGAGACTGTCCCAGCCAATGGCCTGGCCGATGTGCGCGCGGATTCGGCGGGCACAGATAAGACGCACTCGCGACACGCCGATCAATCGAATCGATGGATATAGAAGGCGTGGGGGGCGATGCTTACAAGCCTCGGGCAGGGGGATTTTACGTAGTCTTAATTAATCGGACGGTCGGTCGGGGGTTGCAGTTGCTTTGAGCCGAATTCATTGGATTTTTCGACCGAAGAATCGACAGTTATTTATTTCTTGTTATTTATGTTATTGGAGGAAGAATGGATGAACGAGTTTTACGCCAATGCACAAGGTGCTGCTTATTTCGCCAATCGGTCCTTAAATTTACGTGATGCATAAAAATTACGTTCAGTTTGCGTTTGTTAACTTAAAAATTATTGGCAAGTTTAAGAAATAATATATTTAGTACGCACTCTACATTAATTTAATTGATGTAAAATATTTTGGGCGACCAATGCAACGGTGCAAGAGAGAATAAATCATCTCATTGAAGTAGATTGAATTTTTAAATGCATTTTAACAGATCAAAGTATTTTATGAAAATGCTCGTAAATACTAATTAACCATAATTATCTTCTTTTAATGAAGGAATTAAATGAGAGCGCTGTAGAAAAAGACGTGAGCAGAGAAAGCCTATGATCGTTAAGGAAATGTTAATTATAAAAGGATTAGCTGAAATAATGATTTGTTAAATTGAAGGCAAAGTGAAAAAAAATGGATTTGCTTTGCCGAAATTTTTTCCTGAACAGCTTGCTCCGGTGTACGGAAAAGTTCGATTGATCAGAAAAAAAAGAATGAAAGGAAGTTTAAGACATTGCAGTGAAAATAAATGCTGCTATTATTAGTAGATATTGCACGCTGCGCCGAGCGACGAGGGCGGCTCTCCATTTGAAAAGAAATTTCAAAGGCGTCTCATTGTTTAAAGAAGAGAGCACTCGGAAAGTACAATGTGGATTTTTCTTATAAAAATAATCTCGCCTCGGCATGTCGCGTTTGTTGAAATAGCGCAGGAAGAGGAGAGGGGCGTACGGTCTTAAATAAGGAAAGTCTAAAGGGACCTCCCAGCCTGGATGCCGTGCTGAGTAATCCTGGTCTTTTCCAATATCAGCGAGGCGAGGAAATGGCTTTATCGTCAGTCAGCCAACACATCCTCCTTGTGGCGTCGCACGGCTGTGTGCGCGAGCCCCTTGCCGGTGTGGTACCCGCCCTGTTTTTTGGTAACTCAAACAAAGCTTCATTGATCGACTTTTTGAAAGGTTTTAACAGGAAGTGTTCAGCTTTTCCCTAAAGGGGGAAAGTTCGTTTTTAGATTTCCGAGGGGCTCTCTCATTGGTCATAATTTAATTTGAAAATTTTTTCACGGAGCTGGATGAATAGCAGAGATGCGAGAGAACCTTTACTGCAGCTGTGAGAAAAATGAAATTTTATTTCGCTCAGTCTGTTATGTCTAGGAAATTCGTTTACAAATTCTGTAAATTTATCGGCAGTTGTCTCGATTTCTAAATGATATTCAAAAACGTATTCAATTCTGCATAAGTATTCAAACAGAAAATAAAGACGTAGGAAAAGAGTTTTAATTTAAGAACTTTTAACTTGAAACATCTTGTTTTCTTGCAAAGTTACACACAAATGCTTAAAAATAAACTCTAAACCGATGAAGTTTCTTAATTAAATGTGCAGAATGGTTCAAATGTAATTTCCGAGATTACAATAGCAATACTATCTACTTTTAGTATAGAAATGATCACTTCCATTACTAATACTAATTTTATTCACGATTTTATTTTTTAGATTGCATAGCATTCCTAATAGATCAAAGGAAGAAAAAAAGCCTTACATTCATTTTGTTTGCTTTCTCAAAGGAAAGGCTTTGTGATGGTACAGATTTTTATATCTGAAATTTTGATAAATTTTAATATTATCAATGGTCCTGAATGGAAAAAAAATGTACGTATGTGCTTGTAGAAAATTGGCTCGATTATAACTCTTGTGTACAGTATTTCCTGAAATATGGTACACATATCGAGTAGTTTATATCTTTGATCTGATTAGATTTTTGAGATAATCGATTAATAATTATTTCTCTTTTCAATACTATACGAATTTTGTGAAACTGATTTTTTTTTTCAGAAAACTACATTTTTCGTCCATTTGTACCAAAGATGTAGAAAATATAGTGCCACATTCAGAAAGTTCGTCAAATTTTCTTCGAAAATATAACTACTTGAATCTGCTCAGTCATTATTTTTTGGCTTCAATCCTCTTTGAGAAAACATTCTGCTAATTCAGTTAACAACGGTTTTTTAACTTATAACTGTTTGAAAATATTGCTTTTGGCGGCAATATGAGCTGTAACCTTGAATCAATTTTGATACATCTGGGCTTACATTATTAATAATTAATGTGATCATTTTGATAATAATTCAAAGTTTAGCAAATGTAAAAGTGAATGAACTTCAATACATTAAAATAGATTTTAAACTTTGGAAGTACCATTCTTATGAATTTTAATAACGCGTTAAACTTATAATTTAATGAATGATAACAATAAATTTTATTTGAGGAAGCCACGCGCCAAAAAATAGGCTGCGACTTTTTGTTTCTAAAAGTCTTCTTCTGCCCTAAATAGCATATTTACTCCCAGTTTAGACTCCGTTTAGACATTTTGTTTCCGTTCTTTGGGCTCCCCAAAATATAATTTGACTATTAGGCTCTATCTTAATTTGATTTATTAGTATTTATAAAAAAATCTACCTTTATTTTTTTTTGCAAATTAAACTGGATTCATTCGATCCTCCCTCTATCACTACATTAAGTAACTAAAGCATTATGTTTATAACGCCGCCGAGAAGGTCGGTAAAGTAGAATTCATATGGTTGAAATCTCATCTAAGAAACGAGCTGCTCCGCACCGACAGTAAGCCTAACAAGTGGTTCCATCTGTTACAAAAGGAATGGAAGCCCACACCGCGCGCACTGCAGCCGGCCAGCCTCTATACGACGAGCGATTCGGTAGCAATCTGCTGGAGCGTACATTTAGACGGGCAGAAAGAAAAAGCACCGTTAGAGTCAACAGAGAATCGCAAGGACCAGAGATAAAAAGAAGAAAACGTATAGCCAGACCATCATTAGCGTTCCCGTTGTCATCATCGCCCGACGCCACGACCTACAAATCCAAATGCCAGCAGGTATCCGCTAGCCTGGCTTTCCGCGCTTCCAAGAAAATCCCTCGGCAAAGGAACAAAGAGGCGGCATAAAAAATAGCGCGGCACGAGGCGAAAAAAAGAGTGCGGAAAGCGGAATGATGAGGATCCCGGCTCTCGCTTGTGCGCCTAACGATCCTCGCCTTTGCGCAGCTGCTCGCGCGCATCATGCAGAATTGGCAAGCCGCTGAATGCGACGGCTCTTTCTTTGCTTTTTTTTTCGTCGCGATGAGACGGGCTGCAGGCCTCAGCGGCAGCGGCAGGAAGCTTTTGAGCTTGCGACCGCAAGTGAGTCTGCGGAGGATCCGTTGCGGTTCGCGAGCCTCCGGACACACGAGACGAATCGCAATTGGGAGGAGACGATGACGGGAGTATGGCGATGCGTTGCGGCTACTTTCGCGCGCGTAATGGAAGGAAGGGTGCTCTCGAGTCTTGGGTATCGACTTCGCGCTTTAATTGCAAAACGCGGATAAAAAATGCTTTCAGCCAAAAATACGACATTTTTGTGCTTAACTTTCTGCAACTTTATGCAATATACGCATAAAAAATAGTTTCGCTCAAAATAATAATTTTAATAATTTAGTATTACATGTGTATTATGTATCATGTTATATATTATGTTATATAATATCGACAACATTTATCCGTATAGCATTTTCGTTTCATCCCCTCCAATGTCCTACAAATCTATGAGTATGTGTATAGTAACATGCTTACATCACGGTTTCTACTTAATGCATTTTAATCAATAAATATTAATTCACAATCTTAATTATATTACGTGCCTAGCTCTGTGTAATAAGAAATGTCGCAGATCACATGTAGTTGCCAACCGAGGCCTTTTTATTATACTGGGCTAGGTACTATTATTTCTGCTCGATGGTGCCGGAAAGCAGCAACTTGGTTTGGCACTTTCATGCCGAAGGGTAAAAAAATCAATTCTCTAAAAAAACTTAAAATTGTCTGTCTTTTGCGGGATAATTTTTATGATCTTACTTCTCATGCCTATTTGAGGTTTGTAAGGACTGTATATTTGTATTTGAAATCGTTATATTTATATTCGAAAAAGTTAAACTACATTTTTATATTTTTAAACTCTGCATTTATTATATAATTTATAATTTTTTTAAATTAGTAACGCTTGGTATCTCCATCTCTTTCTTTAAGCTGCTCAGTGGATGCTTTTTATTTTGAAACCATTTGAAATTTAATCGTTTTGAATATTATTTAAATTCTTGTAACACGTTTAAAAACACGTAAAGGAATTTAAAAAATTGAAATTATAATAATTCAGGTTTTATAACTTTACAAGTTATGTTTACAGGTGCTTCTTAATACATAAAAATTATTACTTAATTATCATTAGTGGAAAGTGATTTTTATCCAATGAAAATTTAAATGTTGAACTGTAACAGATCAACAAGACTGTTTAAAATAGCATCTTCGAAGGTGGATCATTAGCATAGAGACAATTAAATTTCTCGCCCTCTTGCACTTTCTAGCCTATGATTGAGCGAACGGTAAAAATTTTGTGCTCAAGCTCAAATGCAAATTCAATTGAGAATCTAAAAATCTTGAGTCGCATATTCGAATTATCCTTGTGCAATTATTGGCACCTATTGTATGTAAGTCAATGTCAATTATATAACCGAAGCTCATTGTTCCGCCGAGGAGCCGTGAGATTTGTGACTGGCACCTAACTGTCTCTCGATAAAGAAATAAAAATAACATTCTCCTCAACTCCGCCTTTGTCGTACATACACTTTTCTCTGCTTTGTCGTACATTACGCAGCCAATTCCCTTGTTGCATTTTTATCTGCCACTGCCACGCACTACAAAAGGACCAGCGCGAGGTACGAGTGGACTTTCCCTTAAACGGATGTCGAAGATAAAAAAAACTCGACTCGTCTGTCTTCGCAGACAGTCATTGGCCTTGGCGCGAGTCACGGGGAAATATCGATTTTGTACTGAGAAAAAGTCAAGTCGCTGACGGATAAAAAGCGGTGCGCGCGTTGCAGCAGCGCGTTCCTGCCTACTTGTGCTTTCTCTTTGCTTGTGATTTTCTCACGCTCACACTCACGGAAACATCGCATGAGGGTCGATAGAACGTCGGTGACTGACGCTTTAATTAATATACATAAAATTGCAGAATGTCGGGCGAGCCTTGTAAAGTCGATTATTTCTATTGCAACATAACATGTTACAGGTAAATGCTGCCGGTTCATATTGACTTTTGAGTATTTATTGATCCACGTAGAGTGCGCATCTATATAGATTTCGCTTAACTTTGCAAGAGTTTTCATGTCTTTTTCCTTTGGGTCGCTGTATAATATTATCTTTAAGAACTGTTTCTATACTACATTCTATGTTATTTATGCAATACATAGATGTTTTAATGGACAATTTTATGCGACACATGCGAATTTTACTGAAAAGCTGTTTTGCAATTTTCATAGAGATTTTACTCGCGAATTTTATAATTTTATTAAAAATTGTAAAACCCGCGTACGTTTAAAGCTACTTTACATGCAAAATAGATTTCAAACATAAATGAACACCAGAGCAAAAATATTCTTTTGTTAAATAATTTTAAATATAACCAGAAGCTGCATTGTTTATTTGGATTTACACCTTGCCTTTGGACCTCGCTCTCCACCTACCCATTAAAACAGTTACAAATATCCTATTTCGAACAAATTAGTTTCTTACTATTATTTAGAATTGGTTAATACTAGTAAGAAGACGTACTAATTTTCTACATAGCAATTGCAAAAAATAGCATTTTAACGCATTTACACACTGGTCTCCTGTGCGTGTGCACGTGCGGTGTGTAAACTTCTCTTTACGCACTCGCACCAGAGACTCGTTTGTAAAGTCACTCAAATATACTAATAGCGCTGACTCGTGCGTGATGTAAACTTAATATAGCAACTACCCAATTGTATAAAAATTTACTAAAAAATTATTAATTCAATGTATACACGTATAATGTATAAAAAACTATAATCATGTAGACTTACGGGTTCTCGAAGAGAGATTAGTATAATGAACCACTGATTGAAGTAATCTACTTTTTTTAATAGCAGTCTAATGTGAATACGAAACTTTTGGAATTTAGATCTTTTGAGATTTCTGGTATTGAGAAAAGTAAATTATTTCAATTTAGATTTTGATTAGTAAGTATCAATTGACATTAGTTGTTTGTAGGAAACATGTTACATACTCTACATGAAAAGGGAGCCTCTTTTTTCCCCTAACAGTATTTATTGATTTGGATACTCTACTTACACATTCGGGTATTGAATTAGGTCGTTACCTTTAATGTCAGTTTGAAAAATTCAGGCAACGGTACAGCCCCTCCAATCCTCCTTATACGCGAGTGCCAACGTACAAAAAAATCGTTATCTACATTTAACACACGAAGCGAGAGACATACAGCGAGAACTGTTTTTATACGCAAGGGTCACCCCACCGAAAAAGGTGTCAACGAGAGACTAGAGCAGGATTAATAATTGGAAGAAAAAAATGAAGGCCGCCTACGCCATGGGAAGAAGTTTCTCCCCCTAAGAATCGGGCACCTTGGTCGTTGCCGTTTTGAAATGGAGCGTCGCCAAGGGGACAAGAAACCGCCGATATAGGCGGACGAAAGTTGCCAGTCCCGGTCCGAGCGTTGGGGTGCTCTAATATAAGGGCGTAAGCAGCAGCTGAGGGGGAGAAAGAAGGAAGGAAGCAAAAGTGGGTGGGGCACCTGCGAACGCTGTAGGAATAGGCAAAAGGAGGCGAGTGCTGCGCCGCAATAAAGCTGCCCTCGAGGGCCGGAAACGCAGGGAGAGAGAATCGGTCGCTGCTCTGTTTTCCCCCTACACTGGCGTGTGTAGGCCTGGGCTCCCTCTCGCCTTTGTCGGATCGGCCGCGCCGCCACGGCCAGGTCTGCTGCGTTAGATGCGCTTTTGTTTTTTACACACACCTTCACCCTTTTTTATTGGAGTATTCAGACCATTGGTCTTTTCACAATGGGTCTGTGATATTTCTCTTTCAGTTACCGCAAAAATGGGAATTTTACATGAAAAATTACACTTAGTCCGTCAGAGAGAAGAATATTAAAAAATACACGTATTGTTTCTTCTTCATTTTAACGTTTTAATAAAGGTTTAACAGATTAAAAACTATAGCAATAACAGTGAAATTATGCACAATTGAAACGTCACAGAGATCTTAGCTATTTTTGTCGTCTTATTAGACGGATATAATGAACTCCAAAAGAATTTTCACGTAAAATCAAAATTACTAGCTAGTGCTATAACTGTACTTAATTTGACAGTTGGCACTGTAATTTTATATAACGAGAGATCCGTACGAATGATCTAGTTTACTGTTTTAGGGAAATAAGCAGCGAGCAATATTTTTTACGTCATCTCTCATTATTATTTTGTAAAACCAATTACTAACAGGAACATTGCACGGGTTACGCGCGCAGGAATTTTTTAGGTTGCAACAACAATCTCTCTCTCGCTTATTTTTGTTTGCGAACATTCTTAAAAATCAAAATCTTGATCATTCTCTGTGAATCTAAAAACGTGAAATTCACTTGAAAATTTTGTCACTATTCACACTTTCCAAATGAGTTTTACATTTTCAGATTTACACGGTTCAATTTATGAATATTATTACTTTAATTTTTAAACTTTTATAAAGAACTAATTGACAACATTGTCATCTAATATCCGCGTTTACCAAAGAATCTCCTCAAATTATTGTTTGTCTTAATTGTAACATTTTAACTTTAAACAAGTATTCTGTTTAATAATAAGTATGACACATCTGATTTCCAACTATAAACTAGAGTAATTTTTGCTCTAAAGTGCACTTGTTAGTTCCTCTGTACCTTGTACACTTTTAAAAGCTCAAACCTAGTTACCCAAAGTAAAACAAGTGCTAAAAGTAATTAGGCCAAGCAATTATTAAAACGTTAGAGAAATTTTTTCCTACTTTTACGCTTGTTAAAGGAATTTCATTTGAATGCTCGTTCAATCAAAATTTTAAGCTTAAATAAATTAAAATAAATGTTGAACATTGTACAATTTAAGGCCAAACTGCTGCATTGCGAAAACTTCAATTGTTGAATACACAGCCGCATCGAAATGCAGTATATAATGCCAATAGCAATAATAACACCAACCGTATGTAAATTAGATAGAGGAATTTCTCGAATTAACGATGAAAACGATCAATGCTGCGGAATAAGTAGGGTGGCAATTTTTATGGGTATCTCAAATCGACCCCTCAACCCTTGTCCTTTTTGCTCTTCGGATTCGTATAATAGCACGTAATAAAACTTCGGCTTGCCGGTTTTTTATGTTCACGAAAACCACGAGAATAAAAAGCAAGTATAGACGAAGAAAAATGTTTCATTAAAAATAGTACAAGTTCTAGCATTTGTAATTATTACTAAAAAAAGAGTGTGATGAGTGACAATGTTTATCGTAAATGAAGTAATATTTCAATAAATATATTTGCAAATGTTTAAATTTCTTAATCATTGTTTCTTTTTTTATTCTGGAAGTTGCTCTCGTTTCAATAAAGACTGCAGAAATCTTTAATAAACTAAGGAAAACAATGTAAGAAAATGTACTAAAAATTCTTGAAGATAAATGGCAGAATTGAAAATAAAAACATTGCACGAGTTTTTGAAAAATTAGAAAGTTTAACTTAGACATTGTTAGAATTATAAAAAAGTTTACTATATAATTTATAAATTTTCCAAGAACTCCAATAATATTGCACGTGTCTCCACTTTATCTCTACTTCAAACAATTAAACGAAAAGGAATCGCGTAGACAAATAAAGAGATAACTTTGCTAAAAACTGGAGATTTTCGAAAGCTTAAAATGAAGGCTGAATCTAAAAAAATTCTGTCAAGTAAAGATAAAACTAACAGGTATCAACATTCTGCGACGACTTTCTATAGTTTTTTATTTCGCATTTTAAACACTGTTCCGACTACTCCTATCTATTTAAAAGTCTAAAATTCTAAAATAATCACGATTTTGGCACTTTAATTGTTTATTAAAATGGTTTTCGTAAATGCTAACATAACGTAAGAACAATGAAATCTCGTAAACACGTGAAAAAATAGATAAAGCAAAGACGAAAACATATCTCTACCGTGACAGCTCGTTTTTCAAGAAATCGCTAGATTATACTGAGAGTTGCTATATTTAAAAGGAACGGAATAGAAGGCATCGTCATCGTCTATTTGACAAGCAACATAAAAGCTTGCGGCGTGTATAATTAAATATATCGAGGCAGTGCATAGAGCAAAAACATGAAAAAGAAAAATACCCAAGTAAAGAATTATAAATGGAATAGGATGAGTCTATTAAAGCAAGTGAACCCCGGTGAAGGAACGGTCGGTTTCCAAGGGGTAGGATGCTATTGGAAATATTTGCGCGCCAGAAAGCAAATGCACCGCCATGGCAGAGGTTAGCGAACCCGCGGTATGTTTTGCGGGTCGATCTTCGAGTACACGCGGGAGGAAGAAGAAAAAGAGAAGCGCCCGACGCCCCACTAGGCTCAGCGCCAATTGTCACTGAGTCACGAATCCCTCGTGAATGAGATCAGCAGGCGCGCGCGACAAACACCACATCCCCGATAGCGATCGCAGCGGCTTTGGTGCATCGGCGGCCGTGATAACGCTGCGCGCTATATCGTGGGCGTGGCATTGATGCTGCGTGGGCGCACGGGTCAACGATGCAACTATTAGAGGCAATGCGACTTTGATCGGTCGACTCTAATTTCTTACTATTTTTCAGCTGGCACTCTTGTCGGTTCAATCACTGATCAGACGTTGCTAATGCTAAGTATTAGTTTATTTATACGGAGAAAAATTTATGCTCAAGAGTTACAAAAGCGCACATTGAAAACTAAATTGGAAATTGTAGAACTTCTTTCGTTTCGTCCTATGCGTTTTTGTACAATAAAAATTCCAAACTTTTTTCCAAAATTATTAAATTAATTTACCTGGATTTCAAGAAGTAATTCCGATTTTTTCCTTCTTATGTCTATCAAGAGCTTCTGCTGCTCCGGTGTCAATTCTGAAATAAAAACAAAATTTTTTTTACTAATGATGAATTTCCACACTTAATGCAAACAATTAATTGGAAAACAATTAATTTATAATAAAATGATGCATTTATATCGATTATATTTCAAAGGAATTTAAAAATAGCATTATAATAACTGCTGAATACAAATGATATGCTTAGAATGTCTTAATTATTTAGGAAATATCCATTTATATTTATAAGCTATTTGTCATGTTATACACCACTATCCGCGCAAGATCGTAAGCGGCTTTGAGTAGAATATTAAGCCTGCAGTATTAAGATAAAAATGCTTGATCAGCTTAGGGAAATGGCAATTGCCATATCCAAGAAATGTAATATCTATAATAGCCGCATACTCATGTATTTTTATTTGCAGCTAAAAGTATAATAAAATGTTCAAAGCTTGCTGTTCAAGAATAAAAGTGAGTAACAAAAAAAATTTGGTGCTTCAAAGATTTACAATTGCATTGTTTTGCTCCCATACTATACAGTCATCCCCTACCCTTAGAAGCTCCCTCCAAATAGTATTATTCTTGCAGTGACCTACATCTCCCCGAAAAGTCGAGTAACAGGTAATTGCCAAGCGAAACGAAACGCAGGTTTAGACTGTTAAAGGCCCGTTGGAGAATGACATAAGCCGTGAGGCGAGCACCGGCACCCGGTGGGCGTCGCAGCAATGGGAAACCAATAACGGCCGAGAAGCGCACTGCGACAATCAAACTATACCCCCCGAGAGTTCACGTTTCGCTCCACATTCAGGCACTCTGCTACACGTAGCTACGTACGCCCAGTGTACCCCATATATAATATACCACGGCCGACTGTCGAGCGGCGCGCTCATTACGGTCAATTTGGCGAGGACACTAAAAATAGCAGGGATCCCCGTCCGGGAAATTAAAGCCGAGGACGGTGCGAAGCGATAGTGCATCGCGTCACTTAGCCGATCTAATGGGATTAGGTCCGGACGTTGTGTATAGGTAGGTCGGCCGTTAAGATAGGAAGAAGACTCATTGTTGCCTGGAAAGATGTCGGGGGCCGTTAATTGGCGCTCGATGCGAGCTGGGCTCGGTTTATTGGCGATCCTATCGGCGAACGCGACGAATTTGTCCTGCTGCGCCTACGGCCACACGTTTATCGAGTTAAAAACAGCCAAAGGAGGACAACCGGCAGTGTAATAAAGTGGACCATTTTCTTTTTACATTGAAAAATTATGTCGACTGCGTACACTACCTTCGATCGAAGTTTTTATTATGCTTAAAACATACATTTACTGTTAGATGTTGACGAAATTTTTAACTTTTTAATTTGCATATATAATAGCAAAAAAATCTAATCATTTATTTTCTAATAATCGTCGGTATAGTAGAGCGCGAAACTTAAGTTAGGTATCCCCTCAAGTAGCATATTATCAAATGCTAAAAAGTGGAAAGTGTAAAAATTAATTTAAAAATATAAATGATTCGTATCTTATGTAATTGTTAATTAACATGCTTTAACTGTCTTAACAGTTCTTATGTTTATTTATTTAAAAAAATAAAATAATTAGTGTCCGAATGTTTTTTTTATTTTCTATTATTCAAATGACAGGTGAATATACCTTGTATGAATATACCTGATTGATAAAGCACTTTAAGCAGTAGATACTGTTGTAATTACGTTTGCTATCGACTGTTCGATTTTAAAATTTGAGGTTATGATATAACAACAAAACTACACACCCGTTTTTCTAACAAGTGTATTGTATGCGTACTACACACACGCAAGTAACATTTATGTACATAAAATTATCTTTTTTAACTTTTAATAATATTACAATTCAATCATAATAGGTAACGTAACTGTAAGTGTATTCAAGGGCACAGAATTATCAATAACTCAGCAAGATATACAAGACCATCTCCATGTTTATCATCAGGATATTAATTACTTAAATTAGTAAACTGTTTCATTGCCCGGCTCTTTAATTGTTATTTATTGGAGAGTGCTGGGCAATTTTCAATTTTAACTCGATGTAGGATAATTTAACATTAATGTTTGCTCTTCTGCAAATTAGATTTTCCTTGTCCATTATTCGAAAATCTCGTGCTTTTTTTGTGTCAAGTTTCATTAACGCTCCAGACTTGTTTGATTGAAGAATCCTTGAAACACTTTATGTAAATGCCAAAATAAAAATTTTACTGGTAGCTGTAATATTCAATTTCGGAGTATATGCAAAATGTAGTGAAACTATTTTAAAAATTATGAAGCTGACACAAAATCTTTTAATAATATATCAGAATAGTAAAATGAACAATTTACATTTTGAATCCTGTTAAACATAAATATGATTCATTTTTGACTGCAATTATGCATTGCCTGTCTCCACATCTTTGTCTTGAAAGTTCTACATGTAATAGTAGATATTGTATTTATAATTATTGCTTAGAAAGTAAAAATGAATCGAAACATTTAATTGTTTAATTTCATAAAAAACTATGATATTGTGAAATATCAAAGTTCATATCTCTCCCATGAAATATCTGCGACTAACAGTCTTCGTATCTGATTAGTAGTTAAAAACAGAAAAAAACCTCAGCAATCTCCTTCTTGATGAATAAAGAAGCGCGCTTCACTCAATCGAGGGATGCAAAATGTGCAAATTGTCTACTTTATACTATACACTGCACATAAGTTGTTCCTTCCCCCTTTGCATCGCATGAATAGAAGAGAGGGGAATCTTGCCGGAGGCGCTCTTCGCTCGCTCGACTTGCGGAAACGGGCACGGGGAAAGCCGGCAACGGCCAGCGAGTCCGCGCACAACCTGCCTACGTAATGCCGATCCCGTAACTCGTTTCGCCGCAGCGGCTAACTTACGCAATTCGAGCGGCCGCGAGTCATACGGTACCCTCTTCCTCCGAGCTCCTTATCCCCTCCTTCTACCCTCCGGTGCTATTTCAATGTGGCACGCGACGAGAATTGCATCCCTGTCATTTTCGTTAGTAAAGGCGCCGCGTACTTGCCTTGCCTCCATCTGCATTCTTTCATCTATGTTCAACTGTTCGTTACGCGATAGACGCCTTGCGGGAATGCCTATGCGTATGATCCGCGTTTATCAAGGAAATGGGGGAAAAGGTGCCGGTGAGACTTATTTGAAGCTTATCCGTCATCACCGCTCGTTAGGCTCCTTAATGATGCATTAGGGGCGAATTAAGTTCGCTGACCCAACTGGAAGTGATCGCGAGTATACCTAACGTTTATGCCAAGGTCTGCAAGTATAACGTGCAAGGGAGTAATGTAATAGGGTATGAATACACGGGGACCTAAGAAGCGTTTCATAGTAAATACGTTAAAGCATGAACTCAGTAAAATGTATTTTAATAACTAAATATTTGTCAAAATCAAATAAAAAAAATTAAGTCATACCTCAATACACTTTTAAACCAATTACATCGTAATCTTGTAAGGATATTTTGAGTTTGTAAGCTTATTAACTTGATACTTCTTCATCCACCACTCGCGTAAATTTATTTTGGAGCAGGATGCTTATCCCTGAGGCAGTGTACTATCAAACAAAATCGGTAATTTTTACTGAATGGAAGATCACGTGACACCATGATTATCGTATATCACGTAATGACACGAGTTTTCTCGAAAATTTTATTAAAAAATTCTATCATTGTCGAATCGTTTATCATTTGATATTGGCGAACCAAGTCTACGAAGTTTGGGCAACCATTCTAGATTATTGTAGACATTTACATACAAAACAGTAGGCAGTTATTAATATTTTGCACGTAAATATCTACAGTATTTTTTTTTTTTAGAAAAGTGATGCGTTATGTCTGAGATGCAACTTATGAAGAGTATTTTAAGACTAGTCTGGTGACATATGTCATTGTACTGGTACTACTATAAATAAAAATTTAAGATAATTTTGTTGAAATCATACGAGATAAAGAGCACTATTTGAGTCCTAACAGTGTATAAATAGCTTAAATTAAGTGAGTACTTAAAGTGTAAAAAGTTCCAGTGATCAAAAGTAATGAATAAAATTTTTATAGCTAATACTGCAAAGTGTATTTTAACCCAGACTGGACCCCTTAACCCGTTCACGCCCGAACTGGCATAAAATTTTGTTATTTTTCAGTCGCTATAATCCTTAGGTAATATTTATTCAATCATACTGAAACTACATGATTTTTGTATTTTTTCCAGCGCTTTTTGAATCCGTTCTCAGATTGACGACATTTCCCCTCATTTTTAAAATACGGCTGTTTAAATCTGAAAAATATCAAGTTTATTGCTGTTTTTCGGATTTAAACAGCCGTATTTTAAAAATGAGGGTAAATAGCGTCAAACTGAGAACGGATTCGAAGAGCGCAGGAAAAAAAACATGTTATAGTCATTACTTAAGGTGTTTAGCGATTGAAAAATAACAAATTTTATGCCAGTTTAGGCGTAAACGGGTTAAGGGGATGATATACCTAAGAAAAATATTTTATAAAATCAATTAAATTTGAAAAATTATTATTGTTCATGAAAATATTACATTTAATATTATTATAATCTATCAAATTCTTGATAAAATAATTCAAGGTAGGAGTCTCTAAATTCATTTTGTCTCGAGTAGCGTTATTTTTAAAAGTTTGTGAGTAGCGACTGCATACTCAATGGGTGCAGCAATTGCCATGTGATTTAGCTTAAATTTTCGTTATTTCATGTGACTTCCATATGAAGAGTTGTACGAATTAAAATTTTCTCCACTCTTTGCAACTCTTCAAAATTTCATGTTTTCCAGAAAACAGCTTTAAAACTGCTATTTAATTTTTAATGAGATCAACAGCATTTGTAACTAACAACTTATTGAATCTATGTAAATTTTGAGTTTTCTCAGACATAAATTAAAAACTTCACAAAATTCATTTTGCATTTTAGAATCTAATTAATACGTAACATTTCGTACTTTGAGATTTAATGAGTTTATATTAGCTGAAACAGGGAATAACGATACATAATGTACTGCACCTTGGCACCACAGCGTTGTCAAGGATACCTAATTTTTTTTACCCGCTCATATTTAAATATTATTATTGAAATTGAAGCTAAATCTTTAAATATTAATGAAAAAGATTGAAAAATCGAAAATAATAATTTGTTTTCATCATTTTATATTTTGAAATCCAATTTCTTAATTTTTAATATTATTGCACAAAAATAAAACAAATAATTTTTTTAAAAAAATTTTAAGTGCATGGCTCCCTTAATATGACGCTTTAGTGTTTATCAGTTTACGGATTTTAATGAGACAGAGGTCAAATTTTTCATAATTTATGTCATTCTGATATGATGAGTTGTAGAATCTGATATTAGTCAAAGTCGTTTGCTGACCATTGGTGAATAAGCCATAAATTAATTATTATTATTGAGATTATTTAAGAGAAATAATTCAATGATTCCAACAGAGTGTAATTTTCTATGAGTATTTTATAAAAATACACATAGAAAATTACAAATTTAGCTGTAGTAAAAACCGTCCTGCTCCTAGGAGGATCTCTACTCGAGTAACTAAGCAGTCTGTGCAGTTTTGCGACCAAACAATCTGGACAATAAACAAAAGATTTGACGACGGCGAAAGAAAGGTTCGGCGGCGGCGACGCTAGCCGTAAACGCAATAAAATCATTAAACGCATGTGTCTTGCAGCTTTAGTTAAATTTGGGCAGGAAAAAGGGAAATCCTAAAAGGTTTGATTTATTGCAGCTAATAATAGACAGGTAAGAAATATAAAGAAACGGCTTTGATACTTAACAAAAATTCAATAATTATAAAAATATTGTTCTTGGAATAGTTTGCTTGTTGATCGTTTTGCTTAGAATGGGACGAATTCCACAAAATAAAGTTACAAATATATAAAAATATTTTTAATTGCATCTGCTGAATAAAATCTCGTATAGACTTGTTAAAATATTAATAGTTTGTTTTGAAATTAAAGTATTAAGTTTTGACTCGCGCTCTTAGTTGTCGTTCATAAATTTAATAAGCCTCACGATCAATTTATAAAATAATTCTTATAAATTTAATGTCAGAGCATCCTCCTTGGAATCACAGTTAGGCTTTGCGAACAGGTTGTTGAACTGGGGGCAATCGAAGCCACGTGACTTTCATATGTTTGCACGCACAGTCGAAATTCGCAGATAGAGAGGAAGAGAGGAAGCAGGAAGTCTCTACTTTGTGTTGTGATCGCTGGCCACATTGCGAGCAGATGCAACAATGTTTTCGCACCCCAAACAGCTGTGTAGAGATGAGGATTGTCGAGTCGAGGCAATACTTTAAAACTCATTATAAGCCATCGAGACATGTGGTTCGGTCTGAAGTGAGCAAAATATATTAAAACATGTGATCACAAAATAATAAAACAACTTTTTCAGTAACTCTACATATTTGAGTAGATACTCAGGTAAGTGACATTTCTTCCAATGATTAAAGACATGTTTACCTATAATTTAAAAACTGCCTACAATTCCTAATTATTAATTGGAGTCTCATTTGAATATGTAGAAAAATTTTACAAATTACTAATTTATTAATTTTTTATTAATTTTAACACAATTAGGTTGTAATTGTATATTACGTACCTAGCCCTGTATAATAAGAAATTGTCTCAGATCACATGTAATTGTCAACCGAGGCGAAGCCGAGGTAGACAAACATGTGATCTTTTTACCGATCGATCATTTTTTTTATTCACTCATTCACGAATCTTGATGAAATCGATTGCTCCAAATGTATTAATATAGAACTTCAGATAAATAGATAAGCTGCTTCAAACATGTCGCTCAATATTTAATTTTTAATTAAAATTTGTTGGCTGGCTTTTTTTGCCTACTTTTACTCGATATTGTGAACAATTTTTATTTTCCTGTCCATTAGATGTTAGTCAGTCCATAATTAAAATACTGAATACAATTAAAATTAAACTTAATTGTTGCATGATTTTGTAAAAAGACAGCAAGATGTGCATAAATAAATAACAATAGAGAAATAAATATACAAGTTAAATTATTAGAAACGAATGTGTACAAACAAAATTTTGCATCTCAAATTTAATTCGTGCTTCGCTTGGATTCTACATGTTAGTAAGATTAAATTTCCTTGCCTTGGCTTCTTTGAAATATACATTTAAGAGATGCGTTTAACTCTCAACTAACAGAAATATTATCAAGGAAAATTAAGTTTAATTTACGAAAATAAGCTTTGAGAGGTAAAACGAAATAAAATTATTCATAATTCCTTATACGCGAATTAATGAATTAATGATTTTCAAGTAAAATTTGAATAAAGAATAATGTGAAAATGTATTTCTGCTAATGTTAGGATTCAATTATTTAAATATCCGTAGATTATTCGCAAAATTATTTAGCTATTTGTTGCAAAGCATAATCAAATATTAATAATAAGTACGCAACAAGTGTTATTGTGCACATTATTTTTTTATTGTGTATAAAAAATACACTTTCACGTGCATCTAAGTGAGCCAAGCCTCTATCCTCCTTAGCGCTCCAAAAGCCGCTCTAAACGTTCTCGCGTACTACTTAGCACAAATAGTGCGTCCCAGAAATGTAAAACAGCAATACTGCATACAACGAAAAATATAATTGTAAAATCAACAGTAAATTTTATTATTGCAACAAACAATAATTGTAAATTGATCATTTTAAAATTAACTGTTAACTCGTAATCGGTAAATTCGTCCACAGATGATAACCATTTTTTTCACTTTTTCAACGATAATGACGCGCGTAAAATTATTTTTCCGAGAATAAACACTCGTTGTAGAAGAGCTTGATTGGCAAGATAAAATTCCGAGAAATTTTTAGCGAGCAATTAGAAGGACGTTCTTGCCTTATTTTTAATCTGTAGCTTTTCACACTGGCACATATACAAAAGCATCGAATAATTGTACGGCAGATAAAATGACTTGTGTTCTTCACTCATAAATATTTAAAGTAGCGTCTAGATAAAAGATTTGAAAGGCACGCTCTCAAGAAAACATTTGCTCCATGTGAATTTCACGAAGATTGCATTAAAGAAAGAAGAAGATACATGGACAAGTATTGTTTGAGCATTTAAATCTGATTAACAGATAGAAGCATCTGCAAGTCGAGAGCCCGATAAAGATGTCGGAGATAAGGAAAGAGATGCTGAATTAGCTTGGAAAGAAGGCAGAAGCGTGGAAATGGGCAGGTACGCCCTCTCGAAAGGCAAAGAGAAAAAAAGAAGAGCGCGGAAGGTGGATGTATATGCATTCTCCGGCGCAGCTGGAATGGCGTGCGCACTTAACGGCACCGTGGAAAGAGGCTCGAAATTCCATCGGGACACTGGCTCCCGCGGCATTCCAGCCCGCGTATGCGTCCCCTCCGGCGAGTGTCTCATCTCGCGGCGGTCCGATCGATGCACGCACCAACGGCGTTTTTCCGCGTTTAAAGACCGACGTTCGACGCACACGCAGCGCTCTTGGCTTTTGTTTACGAGCCAGACGAGGACAGAAGGTGGCGGCGCGCATGCGCACGCCTGCCCTTCGCCTGCTTTCTCCCGAGCGTTCCCTTGCTTTTTCCTCCTTTGCGTTTGACACTCGCGGGGGAGGAAAAAGCAGGGAAAAGGGAAAGCGGCTCCGACAGCCCGCGGCGCTCTCTTACCTGTGCCGGTGAACTGGTCGACCTGGTGGCTGGAGGCGGTGACGGCCGAGCCGGCGAGTCCGTCCACGTCCTGCCACATGCTGGAGGCCGCGGCACTCCCAGTCACTCTGGAGGGCAGGCGTCGCTACTCGGCAGCGCGCGTCGCCATGTTCCGCGCGCGCAGCCTCAGCCTCGTCCGTAAGAGCGCGACGACGAGTGCCACCGCCGGCTGTGTGTACGCTCCGTACGTGGCGCACTACGCTGGACGCGCAAACACGTGCACTACTGGCCAGCCCGCAGGGGAGTTGCGACGCCGCCGCGCGCGCGCACACCACACCGCGACCGTCGTGCCTCCTGCCAGTCCTGCCAAACAGCCGAATTCTTCGCTACTGCCGCTCTCCCGAGTCGTGACGTAGCGAGCGCACCGCCGCGTAGGCGTGCAAGCGTCACCTTACGTTTGCCGCGCGGGGGCAGCAGCCGTTCCTCTCCTCTCGTGCCTAAGCCGAGCCGACAATTCGCCTGAGCGCTGGGACTCCATTCTATCTTCTTCATAAAACCCTACTGTATTGCGCTGGTATGATGTATATTCACAGTTGATGTAATTCAACCGGCCTTTCTTTTGCATTCGGTCGGTAAAGAAGTTAGCAGCTTGAAAAAAAAAACAAATCACTCTAGTGTCATTACCACATTTTTCATTCTAACTCTATATCGAGTTATGCTCCAATCTTCAACAGTTATAATAAAAATCAATTTAGTCTGTACGAAAAGATAAATTACCATGCTAGCCCGATAAAACAGATCAGCGTTACTCTCGCGGTAAACGTCGTACGTATTTCCAATATATATTATAGTTATTTTAACATTTGAATATATCATTTAGTATAAATATTTTTCTTTCCAAACTAAGAATCGGTTGCAGCTTAAATTTTCTTATGTTTAGCAAATTAACCTCCACACGGCCGGCATATGAAAAAAAACCGGCCATCAGTAGGTTAATGAAATAATTCAATATGAAACACAGGAAATTAACTTTAAAATAAAACTGCTTAAATTCTGTCAATATTTAATAAACACTAAAAAAAGTAATGAATTATGCAACAATATAAGAAATAAGTAAATTACATATATATGAATACCTTAATAGTTAAGGGATTCGCAGCACAATATATACAAAAATATGTTAAAGTAAAATTTACACACTACAGATGTTCAGAACGTGTGACTTTTTAATAAAGAGAAATATCAATAAAAATATTGTTTTGTTCGTGCATACTTCACATTTGATGACAGCCAAGTGCGAGTGAAGTAATTATAGTTATGTTATATGCACGACGTGACATATATTTACTCTGTGAATAAAGTGTTGTTTTAAACATTCTTTGTTACGCAGCTTTTCTATAAATACTTCATTAATTATTCCGCACTCCAACATACCTCGCATATCTTTGTTTCACGGAGAAAAATTGTTAGCAAAATTTATTTAAAGGCTTGCAGTAAATAAATAATTTGCTTAAACATTTCAGCAAAATTTACTTTAAACACACAATTTGTTTATATACATATAACAAAGAGTGTAAATGCAATATCGAAAAAGCAAGAAAAGCTTGATTTCCAGTGTGTAACGATCTGTTATTTTACAAAGCAGTGCACGAAGCACGTTTACGTATTACGCCCTTACTTGACGGAAGGCAAGTCTGTTTTGATTTTCCGATTTTTCATTTATACCTCTTTTTTAGAAGCAAATTAGTCGTTTTTTTCGTCTGCTATATTGTGGCATGAAATTTCAATTTGGTTTTACTTTATCAAACGGGTAAGTATTGCTTAAAAATTTAGTACAATTTTCTTACTGCATGAGTGAAATTTTCTGTGAAGAGATTGCAAAAAATACCCTACTGTTCGATACTCGTATCAGAAGTGGTTTCTGCACTCTTATGAATTAGTCAGCCTCGCGTCGCTCGGACGCTAAACTCACACTCGTCCAAGAATCACTTCTGATGCACTATACTTAACTAAGTTGATTTTTCAATTAAAATTTTGTTAATTTAACAAAATTTCACTTTTACTAGGTAAATTCGTTGTAGAAAACTGTGATTGTTTTACTGTTTTCACAATGAGATACAACGAGTCAACGATATAATTGTTGCGACCATGTGCCAGATGGAAAGGAGCGGCTTCCAGTTCATTCACATCGACTGTCATTGTATTTCTCGTCTCCCCCTCCTGATGAATTAGTAGTTTCCCTTGCCAAAGTTTCTACAATTTTTAAAGCTAAAAAGAAAAAGTAAACACTGATCGCGCTAGCGTTCATGCTCCAGTTCGCGCACCGCGACTCTCATTCCTTTTCTTTGCACCATTGGATACACATCAAATGTGAACATTCAAACTGGGTAAAAAGAGATTTATCTTCAGATTATGAGAGAGAGAGAGAGAGAGAGAGGAGATTAATTAAAGGCTTAGGAAATTAGAAAAGAAGATTATGAATTTTTCTTTTCTTTTCATTTAGTTTATGTACAATTCTGCTTACAGTTGACTAAAAAACCAAAAGATGTATTGTAAGTTTGTTTATTAAATTTTTTATTCATGATGCGCTCTGATCTATTGGAAGTTATTAACATTTTTCGTCAGCGACCTAATCTGATGTATTCGGGTATTTTTCACATATCAGCAGACTCTATCCTGAATCAATCATTTAAGTGTATCCTCTTTTATATTTCATTAAAATTAGTTTTGGCCTCAAGGTCTGACAGGGAGCGATCGCGCAGTAGAGGTTCTTCGCTAGTAGCGAATAGGCACAACAGATAGTCCGAAAGAACAATGTAGCGATCCAGGGAAGTCTCTTGATTTGCCTTTCGGCCAGGATAAAAATCAAAGGATAAAAAGATTAGCAGAAAAACGGGTATTAGGAGGCTTCAGTTCACTCCGATTTTGCGATTCGTTGTTCTAAAATTTATATTTGGGATTACCTGCTGAAGAGCGAGATGCTCTCCTTAAAAAATATCCGCCTCCGGAAAATTTTAGCTTTCTAGATCCTCCAAAATTAAAGGCACAAGTTGAAAAAGAGCATATTCGCGCGTTTTTATAAAAGAGAAATTGTTATAGATAATGAGGAATTTGCGCTGTCCATTATGAACAGTTAAATAAATTATTTTTACATAAAGTAATTTAAATCTGTTTTGAATTGTTTACTTCAATTACAACCATCTAATAATTGATCTGGAGGAGGAAGCGTGAAATAGAATTGTCAAATTGAACAAACTTACCTGTAAGTGAAGTTCGATTAAAATTGTATAAGCGCCTTACTATCTAAATTGCTTAAATATAGATAGTCCCACTACATTGCAGCACTACTTTAAAGTTATGAGGGTCACGGTGCGCGAACTGGAGTATGAACGCCACCGCGACCAGTATTTTCTTTTTCTTTGTCATCTGTTCGGGGGAGGCGCTTATACAATTTTAATTGAACCGCTTAAAGGTACGTTCGTTCAATTTTACAATTGCCTTGTTTATATTTTTGTACGCTTATTGTGTCAGTGCTTGTTTTTTCAGATTCCTTCTCTATAGTTATTAACTTGTGAAGTATAACTTTTTACTACAGCCTTTTTGCAAAATATAATTTTCTATTCTGTAGATTTTGTCAGCCGAATTACTAGGTAAAATCAGTTGGAGTTTATTATATAATGATATTCTAATAATAATTCTGCCTATATTACTATTACTGTCGAAAAGTTTACTAATGAGCTCAGCCCTCTACTTCTATTGTGGAGACTGCAGACTAACAGTGGAGATTTAAGTTATAAATGTTTAATTGTTTTAGAAAATTAATGCGTCAACATTTTAGAAAAGATATTTCATAATAAGAAATATCTTTTGAAGAATTTATAGCAGCTCTTTCAACCGTTGACTGTGACTTATGGCACTATTTATTTAACAAAAGCTGACCACAGATAAGAAAAAGTGTTGTTCAATTCAATAGATGTGTCAGCGGAAGAGAGCCCTTCTCAGTAGATTTCATTCCTAAGACTTCCTGTTTATTCATCATCGAGAAAATATAGCATAAGGCTATTTTTTTTTGTTATGACAGATTCACCGATGAATGAAACAGTGAAGAATGTGAAAAATAAAACAAAACGGGAAAATAACAATTTTGCAACAATTTATTATTATTTTTATTATTTCTACTCTAATATATATTTTTTTGAATATTTCTTTACGTCTTTCTATTAATTGAAATCTATATAACATGTATCCAACGAGAGAAAAAAGGAATGCAGAAAATCTTTTTCGGCGACTTAAAATTCGATACGTTTGAAAAAGTAATTCTAAAATTTTTCTGAAAAAGCGTCAAGATAAAAAATATTAACTTTAACTTTTGAGAGGAATAAAAGTTGTCGATATTTCCAAAAATTTCGTAGCATTTGAATACTGTATTAAAAAAATGGAAAACAAAGAATTGTAAAAATTGTAAGAAATTTAATAAAAAAAGGTTTATGTCAAGTACGCATACAAAAACATGATGTTAAATCAAATGTAAAAAATGATTGGAACATTGGAAAATACGAAGGATATTTACTAAATGGTGAAAAGTTTGTGGAAAACGCCGTGAGGTTGTATGATTTAAAAGCAGCATGTGGCCCTGGCGTACGCGTATTTACGCATGCGCATTGGTGGATGACTGGCTCTATCCCATAGGGTAGATCGAGAGGTCGCGGGGTCACATAATAAGCGGACGAAAGCATTGCAGCGAGGAGTAGAAGACGCGTATCGATCGTACACGCTGCACCCCTCAGGGCAGTCGGGCAGAAAGACGCTGGCGCGGCGGCGCTGTTGAGTCAGTCGCGCGGTATCCACACTGCGATGAGGCTGCACGCTGGGGAGAGGCGGTGCCGGTGACGGGCGAGCACGCGGCCGAGTGCGCGCCTCTAATCGCGGAAATGCGACGCGCGAGGACGCCAGCACGCACGAGCAGCCGCGATCTTGCCGCGCGGCTATGAGGATGCGGAGTCGCTTCGCCCTGCTCTTGCTCGCGCTCGCGGCCTTCGCCCTCACGCTCATCTTCACCCTTAGCAGCGTCGACGTGCCGCGCGCGCTCAGCCTCACCTTCCTGGCCTACGGAACCGACAAGGACATCTCCTGCTACGAGCAGCCCTCCACCAGCGACAGCTTGCCGAGTTTCCACCAGCACCGAGGTCAGCTTCTCGCCTAGCGTTACTTTTTCCGTCAGTGACAAACTTTTGAAACGCCTGGTCGCTCGTGTGCCTTAGAAAAACACGACGGGGTGTGACCGCCACTCTGAGGCGAAAGAAAAGTGAAACGCGATCGGATTCGATCGGCTTCGGGCGGATGTGTGAGCGTTAATTTATGTCGAGGCGTGAGCGCTGCCAATGTTTATAGTGCAGCACATGACTAATAGATTCTTCTCGCGTAGCAAAAGAGCTGCATCGCCGCAGTATTCGCAGTTGACCCCATTTTTTTTATTAAGAAAAAACGGGCCAAGGCCAAGGGATTTCATTCTTTTTTAAGATGAATGTTTGTTGATCTCCTATTAATAATTCCAAGGATTGCGCTTCGTTCTTGTACTTTTTCATTATTTTCCAATCTCTTTAGAGATACGACTAATAATGCAAAATTAGTCAATAAGACCCCCGCGGTATTTAGATAAGTGCGATTTAGATTTTTGTTGAGGAGTATTTTTAAAAAAGAGCTTTTCCTTCGCTACTTTCAAGATTTTCAATAGATTAGAAAAACCATGTAACGTAAAATAATACTTTGGCAAGCCAGTGCGCAGAAGGAAAGATGCATATAGTATCGCGTTTCATACTTATTATAGTTGATAGAATCACGTATTTTGAATGCCGCGGGTTTTACCATTTTCTGGGGCATTTCTGAAAAATATTTAAATACAGAGGGAAACTGTTTGTTGGAGAGAAAATACGCGATATTTACGGATGTAAGACGTACAAAATAGCCTAGTGATTTTTTATGACAATAATTTATTGTTAAAAGGACGAGCGTAATGTGTTTTCGTTGAAAAATTATAAGGACGCGAAAACAATAGTTACTTTATGCATAAAAATGTATTTTTTAATGGATTGCTTTTCGAAAAAATGAATGTGCCCTTTTTTATTTTAATTTAATCAGTTGAGAATATAAATCGATTTATTTGCTTAATTGTATTTAAAAAAAGAGTGACCGGATAAGAATCGTGAAATAATGAATTTGTGCAATTGTAGATCCTTACACAGTCTTTGAATTATTGTTATTAATTGAATACTATTATGTTTCTAAAATTTATGCCAATTAGTGTTTTGGTTTGATAGTTAGACTGTTATTAAATAAATAAATAACGGCAATGATTGAGCAAGAATTATCTTATACGTAACAAGTAGCAATGCAACAAATAAAGGAAGCGTTGGTAGATTATAGTGTCACGTTGACGCCGTTGATTGTATCGGTGTTGCAAGATTTCAAAGTATTCATAAAAGATAGAGAAAATTACAAATTACTTGTAGGCTATTTTAAAGTGCCTTCGTTCTTGTGTGTTAAGAATTGTTAAAACACTGTTAAATATTTACATGGCGAAAGCTTGTAATAATAGTAATCCTGGAAGATCGACTGAAGAAAAATTGTGCATCATTTTTTTCCACATTTTACATTTAATTGCTTGCAATTTAATGCTTATATGAAATTTAAACGTTTAAAATTAATTGAGGTTTTTCGATCGGGCATTACGAATACGATATAAAATGATGGTCTCGCTCATTATGCTTTCTATACTGCGCTATCAGTTAGTTTAGAGTTTAAAGTTGCTTGTCCGGGAAGTAAAATAAGTCTAGATAATAAAATATGATTAAGCATTAGAGCTTAATAATCTAGGTTTCTCCACATTTTAAGTGCGATTAGTATGATTTTTTGAAAAAAGAAAAGGAACTTTTTAGTAGTACTTTAGTTTACGCCGTGAAAAGCAGTTTTGCTATTTACTGATAGTTCTTATACGACATGAATATTCGTCAATAGATTATAACAATTTGGCACTACCGCGCCTCTTGATTTATTATTAGACCATCACCGCCTTACGTTTACCATAGTAAACAGCTTGAATAGGTGTCTTACTGGTTTATAGTATTTTTGAGATTGGCAGGAAATACGCGAATGCAAAAGAGATAAGCATCTGCCGTTGAATTGCAGATCGTGAGAGGCTCTCGACGGGACGCAACATCTTCTTCCACGAGACGTCATGCTTCGCCGGGCCGGAGGAGCTGACGCTGAACTGTCGGCAGGCCTGCGCGGTCGAGTCGGCGGCCCGCATGAACCCGGGCATGACGGTGAACCTGCTGGTCCTAAGCCCGTCGCCGCCGTCCAACCGGACGGCCGTCCTCCTCCAGCGGCTGCTCACTTACTCAAACGTCAGACTCGCTCGGGTGCACCTCAACCAGTACATCGCGGGCACGCCCATCGAGCAGTGGTACGCCAGCGGCGTGCTGCACAGCAGCTACTGGCCCAGGAGCCACATGTCCGATGTCATGAGGTACCTCACACTCTGGAAGTTCGGAGGGATCTACCTGGACCTCGACGTCGTCGTTACTTCGTCAGTATAGTTTCATTTTTTATTTCAACTCTTGCTATTCTTCACAATTCCAATACTTAAGTAGTTCAGTGCTTATTAGCTAATGTTTTCACATCCAAGTAAGCAAAATGCAGAACTTTACGACTTTAAGCAGTATATGTCGTTTTGAATTGAACCCTGAGAAAGGCACTTACCTATAGTGCGAAATCAATGGATCAAAAGTTGATTTTATCTTGAAAGACCAAAATCACCAGTTTTTCAGTTTTTGCATTGTCCAAGTACTTTTCTGCCCCGCCAAATTTAAAATGTAAAGAAAATATGTTTGTTTACTCTTAAAGCAATAAAGACCCATAAAATATATAATGTAAGAAGTAAAATTTGTAAAGACATAAAAATTTCTTTGCATCTGCCACTTCATAAACTTTATAATGTAAGTTTGTCCTGCTTTTAATAAAAAGAGTCAAGCTATAAAATGGTAATCTGTGGCGGCCATCTTTCCCCCAATTACTAAAACGTTGAATAATGGTATCGCTATCTTCAAATTTCCTGTACATTGATAGTTCAGTTCAGTTTATTTATTTAAGATAACTTCAGATTATTTCAAATAAAGAATCAACCTAATACATATATAATTTTGAATGAAGGACTTATTACAATTACTTTGGCCAACTAAATCGTTAAATTACAATCACCGTACAAGTGTTTTTTAGTACACAAGTTTTAAAAACATCTTGAAAATTTAAGCTAATAATAATTATGTTTTAAATAACCATGAAATTCTCTTTTTTTTATAACGAATAATCGTCAATTGCAATGTGCAAGAGAAAAGAAACTAACATCCGATCTATCATGCTTTTTTAACGATTATACAGAAATCGGATGAGTAAATCTGAATTATTATTCTGTTAACTGAATAATGATTCAATTGTATTCAGTTAATTTTATATAGCTACATTACAAATTATTATAGATTATGTTCAATAAAAATTAATTTCCTTAAATACAGATTTGATGCACGAGTTGAACTCGTTTAAACTAAATCAGCAGCCATCTGTTTCTCCTTTGTTTTGTAAACTCAGAAATGTTTTCTAAAATTAGTGCAATTCTTTATCTTTGTAGTAATTATAACCCGTTTCTATCTCGCTACCATTTACAATGCTTTTACAAGTTAGACGCTCATGCTAATATTATGTGCTAATCAGTGCCAGCAAGTAATTATTTATCATTGCATAAATAAATTCGATTATTATAGTCAATCCCCAGAAAAAAAATTAAAAACACTTAATTTTTACATTAATCTAGAATCTACACTTATTTTTCCCTTCGTTATACGACTCACATAAGTTTTCTCGACGAAGCTCTATGCGTTATCTCTATCATGTTATCATTTTACCTCCTGACTTTTTGACCATTGCGAAGCTTCGAGACTTTCTTCGTCTTCTTAAATCTACAAATTGTCAATAAAGCAGTTAGTGGAATAAATATAATGTATTATATAAATATAAATATAGGTATAGTAGTTGAATTACAAAGAAGGGGTATATAAAAAAATAATAAAAAATGATGAAATTGTTTTAAAATGGAAATTGGTTATTAAAAATTCCGAGTCGAATCAATCTTGGTAAATGTGAGCAATCACCAATAGATACATGTACGACTCTCTTCATCTCATTCGCGGTTAGAATAAACGAATAACAAGCTCCTTATTCAATAAATGCTTAAAGGGGCCAGCTTGTGAGTTAAATTGAAATTAGTTAGTCGTGATTGAAGGTACTTTAAATAAAATACTGTTTAGTATTTTCCCTAAAAGTAAACAATTATAACGCTATTCGGAAACATCTTATGTTGAGTTTACGTAAGATTTTGTACACTTATGAAAAACCACATTAGAATTGAAATCGATTTGTTTGATATTTTAACAAAATCTTCATTGTAGAACAACTGTTTACAAAATTCCAAAAATCCGAGTAAAATTTGAATTTATTTTGCGAAAAAATAACAGTTAAATGGAAATCACAAATTAAATTAATTTTTAATCAAAGTTTATTTGAAATTATAAATTTGGTTGAGATTAAAATTGAAGGATGAATGAGCGACAATCTATTAATAATAAAAAAACAATTATTTTTAATAAAGAATGAAAGATTTTTGTCTCTAAAAATATATGACAGTTGGAAAAAGATTATTCAGCTTTTATATTTAACATATTTTTGTAAAGTAATGTGAGTTGAATAGTATATATATATATATATATATTCTCAATGGTCAATTTGAACGACAATATAAATAAAAAATGTTAGACGATAAGGTAAAATTAAATAAAATTTAAGTGAAAAATTGAGCTCGAAATTTGAGTATTCGTCGTGATTTTTATAGATAAAATGCAAACCATTTCATTTTGTGATGCAAAATCGTGTATTTCAATGTGTCTTTTAGGTAGTAATGAAATATTCTAATTAATAAATGTCGAATTTGCTTTTGGTCGATTTAATTCGTTCTTTTTTTTAGAATTCCGAATCAGTTTGAAGAAAGGAAATAAAATATTCCATTTTTTTAATTTTATTTTCAGAGAATAACACAGTAAATTGTTATTTTCTATATATAAAGACTGTATTGTTTTGAATGGTGATAAAATCATGACACAATTTAGTACGATCTTTTTATTCTAGAAATCCGATTCCTATCAACTCAAAATGTCGATTTAGGGACAACCAAATAAGAGTTTAATACATATGTAAATGAGAAAAATATAATGTTTCAATGGAAGAGACTAGAAATCATAATTTTTTAATGATTATCAGCTCACTGACAAACTTATTTGGCCAGCATATATAAACTTTCGGCTTATGCTGCATATAATCTCTAATTACCATAGCGAAATAATAAAGAATAAATTTGCTCGGTGAAAACGGTCGGATTATCGATTGACCCAAGGAGGTCAAAGCAGCGCTGCCGTTAAATTAGTTATTGCTATGCTAAACTTGTGCCATATGCTTTTTCATCCAGAGTTGTACGAGACATAAGTACTATTTTATATTGTAAAGCGCGAGTAAAAATTTAAAATGAAATAACATGGCATTATTTTATAGGTGAAAAAATGGCTCGTTCAACTATTGGAAAGACGAAATTTAATTTAAACGCTTTAATTTTTGCAGCTCTTTGGAGGACTTAACGAACTTCGCTGGAGCCGAAGACTGGCTGGATGTGGCTGCGGGGGTTATTGGTTTCAGTTCAGAAGGCTTGGGTCGTAGGGTAGCCGATGCCTGTTTGCGCGACTTAATGAGGAATTTCCGTGGCAACGTCTGGGGTAATAACGGACCCGGTGTCATCACCAGAACCTTGCAAAAATTCTGCGCCGTTCAGCACGTAAGTTGCATTTTATCCATTATCATTAGAATTCAAATTGAGCGAGAGACCTAGTCAATATCTACTGAAAATTATGAAATTGCTCTCTAGTAATTGGAAAAAAGCTACATTGAAAAGCGCTGTTGATGAAAGTGATGTTGAGTGCCTATAATTGCTTAGATGGTATGAAAACGGCTTATTGAAAAGTTTTCGCGTTTTCAGGCGAAGGACATGACGCAGGAGCGCTGCATGGGTTTCAAGGTGTTCCCGCCGTCAGCGTTTTACCCGATCTTCTACAAACAGTGGAAGCGCTACTTCACGACGAAGGACCTGAACGAGACGATGCAGCTGGTCGCGGAGGCGCGGGCCATCCACGTGTGGAACAAGCTCAGCGCCGCCGAGGTCGTCAGAGTCGACAGCGAAGCAGTCTACGCCCAGGCGGCTCGCAAATACTGTCCGCGCGTCATCAACAGCTGCGGCAAATACTTTTGACCCACTTGTTCTTTACTCTTCAAAGACTGCCATCACTTTCTTTGCGTTCGCGCCACAATATTGATTTTTACGTATATGTAAAATATCCTTTCAGCAGTTAAAAGCCCCCTGAGGTCCCTACAAATCTATGTCATAGTCGATGTATATACGTGCTTTGTCAATAAGTCATTCGTTATCGGTAAAAAATCTGGGAAAGGGGGTAGCTTTTCGAGCTGTCATTTTCAATACATAATAATAATTTCAATACACGTTCGTAAACAATTGCCAAGTACTAATAAAACTAAACAGTATTTTTTTCGAAGCCTACCGATATTTCTTTTTATATATCTAATCATCTTTCCCCGTGTGCTTTTTGTAAGCTTACAAATCTTCTTTTTTGACAAATGTTTATGCGCGCATGCGTAAATTAGATTTTAAAATGAGTATGTTTCTTTTGGCTGGATGTTTTATAAAAGAGACTATTGGAGATTAGTCTTGTGATTTAAGAAATGTAAAGTTACCGAAATGTTGTTAGTTTAGTGACACTACTTTGCGCAATCGATCAAACTCGTATTAGGCGACTGACAGTTTAAGTGAGTATAGTCTGTTTCCATAACGCACGAGTCGAGTAGAAGAGTCTTTTAGGAATACATTTAGATTAAATATGCAACAATTTTTGTACCATAATTAATGAAGTATGTACGTTGCGCAAAGCTTACATAATTGAACAAACTACATGTAAGTCTGTGGAAATGCGTTGTGTGAAAAATTATTCGGTATCTGTACGTATGTTTGTGAAGTGAAGAGCAACCACTGTACGTCATCGAACTTTTTTTAAAGTAAATGTTGTGATACGCTTTTTACTAAGTATATTTATTACTTTATTGTCAATTTAGAACAATCAAGAAAAGTGTGTATTGCTTCTGTGAAATGTGCCTTAAAGGCTATCAAATATATTCTTTATAAGCTTAAAATGTTTACTTCATTTTTCAAATTATTTTTTTACTTTCGTACGTCTGTATAGTTTCTAATGAATGTATATACTCATTCTTTTTTTGTTTACGCTTAATTTACGCGAATCTATGGTTACCAAAAAGCAGATTTCCTAATCGTAATAAGGTACATGTCAATAGAATTTATTAACATTTTAATTTAATGCAAATAAGCTACACCATTTGCGAGAGAAGCGAAAACCACTTTTTTTTTAAGTATCATGAATGATTAATTGCTTTCAAACGATTACATTGTACATTATTGTATATCAAAAAGTGAACTAATAATTGAACAGTGTACAAAATAAACACAATTGCAATATATCAAAAATTTGTATAACAATTGTGATATAAACTAATTTATTTCATTTTAATATCTACACAATGGGACATTTAATATAAAATTCGTTATATTATAATCGAGAATGACATTCGTCTGGTAATACATTTATAGCAATAGTTTAAAAATCATTTGTGAAGTACTAGTGCATGTACATTTAAAAATCTATAAATAGGGACAAGTAGCGGATAAATTATGTACAAGTCTAATTGAAATATAAAGTAAAATAGTTTAAGAAAGCAACGTTGTTATTTTAATTTAATGCATGCCTTACAAAGATATTTTAATGGCTAATATTTAATAAGTAATATGTGAAGAGTGACTTAATAGAAATAAAAACCTTAGTAGGTAAAATAAATGCAAACATTTTGAAAATATGAATATACGTAAAATAATTCTTAACAATATTTCAATCATGTAAAATCTTACATTATATCGATTCAATTCTAAAAAAATAATGAAATTTTCATAACGATGTTTTAGTAACAACAATGTTTTGTTAAAATATTAATAGAATAAATATTTACACTTAAAAAATAAGGCCATGATTATATAAAGATTTATAAATAGTCTGTACATAAGATCTTAGTATCTACTTCCTTCTGTTACGCAGACTTCGCGTTGATGTGCAGGGTGAAGGCTATTAGAAAAAAATAAAAGAAAATAAATAATTGTAATAATTTAAACTTTTAAAATAATATTTTTTAAAATATTTTTAAAAATGTACCGGTACTTCTTCTGTTGCAATTTCAACGAATGATTCATCTAATGGCGTGAACAACTTTTTTTTCCTTGTTTTCCTTATCGAAGATCTTGTTTCGATTGACTCAGAACTAAGGTTTTTGGATGCTTTCCTGCCATTTTCAAGAATCCAAAATTATAAAAAATCACAATGTATATATTAATAATGAGATATTTTGCAATAGATACTAACTTAGATTCAGATCCTGATAACTCTATCACTGGAATATTATCTTTAGTAGGCGTGAGAAAATCTTTCTTAGACTTCGGTTTTAAGGCCTGACTGCACTCATGGTGATCGTCATCTGAAGTATTTTCAGTGGCATCGCTAGATATATTTTTTGTCTGAAACATTAACAATTTTAAAATCTCATATTTATTAGGAATATTTTACTTAAGTTTAGTAGACACCTTTTTTTTCTCGTCTTTTAAGTTTAATCGCGTTTTTTTTGTACTCTTTGTTACAGAAGCTGTTTGCATATTTTCTTTAACTTCTTGTAACGCATCTTGCATAATTTTAAACTGAAATTAAAACAAAATATTTAGATTAGAACATTAATTATTAATAATTGTTAGAAAATAATAACAGTAATGCCCGTTAGAGAAACATTCTAGATCGAAAATATTTCTATTAAGGACCCTGCCTACAAATCTATATGTCATATCCGATATATAGTAAACGAGAAAAATCGGACTGACAGGCTTAAAAAAAAATTACTGTTTATACATTTTAATATGCAGATGGCGATAAAGCAAACTTATTCTCGGTAAGTTTATAAAAGCTAAATAAATGGATACAGTTTCTTTGCTCGAAAAGATTCCCATTTTCCAAGATTTTTTACTAAAAATGGATGCATGTACAAGAGTAAGCTCGCTTTATCGCAATCTGCATAGTAAAATGTATAAACAGTAATTTTGTTAAGCCTGTCGTTATTTCTTTTTGACAAACCATCTGCGCAAAGGTCGGTCCGATATACATCGGATATGACATACAGATTTGTAGGGAGGGAGCTTAAAATATTAAAATAAATTTTACAAACGTAACACGACTGACCTCTCTGTTTAATCGATCGATTTCATCGCTTTGCGATTTCACTAGATCTTCGTATTTTGATATCATGTCATTTCTATTCTTTTTATACGACTCTAATTCCATGTGGGCAGCATCTAAACTTTTTCTCAATTCTTCAACTGTGAAACATAACTTGTCATTTTCCGTTTGTTTCTCTAACATTTTTTGTTCTGAACTATCAATCTTTCGTTCTAAAATGTGTATGACCTGCATATAATCTTTTTCAACCTTCTTACTTTTTTCTTGTACTTTATCCAACTCCTCTCTTTTCGAAGTAAGCTCTCTTAAAGAAACTTTCATTTCCGATTCCATTCTTTTCATAGTTTCTTCGTGATTTTTTATTAAATTCTTCATCTCTGGACAAAAAAGATAAATAAGTTTTAATATATTTCTGATAAAATACATCTTTTTTATAATAATAATTTTACCTTTCTGCAAAGCAGATATTTCTGTTTCTTTGTCCTTTTCTCGAATAAGTATAGTAGTCATTTGATCTACCAAACGCTGATCTTTACTTTCTTGAATATCTATTAATGTTTGCAAATTTTTTCTTTCTTCTTCGAAATTTGTAACCACTTCTTTTAATTCTGATTGCAAAAGAATATAAATATTTAGACAAGAAAAGCTAATTAAATTTATTACAACATTATAAATGAATACCTTTCTGCAAACATTCTATCCTTTCATTCTTTTCCTCTTCTCTGACCGTTAAGGCATTCAATTTAGTGCTAAGGTCTTCCTTTTTTCGTTCAAAATCTTTTTCAGCTTCTTCCTTTTGAATCTTACACATTTCTAATGTTTCTTTAATTTCATCAAAACTTTTTTGCAAGTCATTAAACATATCCAAATCAATTGTCTGAAAACATTGTAAATAATTAATCAGTACAATTAGAACATTGAAAATATAGAATGACATAATGTACCTCTTTTTTAATGTGTTTTACAGGTGAATTACTTAAACACAATGACGTCTGTAAACTTTTTTCTTCAGTTTCAACGGACGGATTTTGAATTTCTATCGTTTGACAACTAGTGTTTGCTATTGATTTTGTCTCTAATTCAGTGGTTAAAAAACTATCGATTGTATCTGTTTGAATTTCTCGTTCAGTAGTAGTAATAATTGCTATCTGTTCGTCCTTTTCTTTCTCCTCAATAGTTAAACTATTGACTTTTTCTGTAATTTTACTTAATTGATCTTTTGTGCAATCAAGATTATTTTTCAATTCATCAATTTCGGTTACTTTTTGATTTAATTTTTGTTTAAGCAGTTCATTTTCTTCATAAGAAAATTGAAACTTCAATTTCATTTCTTCAAGAAGCAACTTGTTTCTTTCACGCTCTTCATTTGTAATTTCGTCACTTTGCATCTGGAATCATTATTAAAAAAAAATTGTTATATTTAGTATTACATAAATAATTAGTTAAAGTAAATTAAAAAGAATATACTATTTACGTTTTCATATTTTTCAGTTTTCGAAGAATTTATTGCGTTTACTTGTTCAGTCAAACTTGCAATTTTCTCTTCAGCAGTGGACAGTTTTTTTGTTTTTTGATCCAATTCTTCTTCCATGTGTTCAATTAATTTACTTTGCTCTGAGAAATACATATTTGATTGAGCGAGTTGGTCTTCCAGATCACGAACTCTTTCCGTGTATTCAGCTATAAGTTCATCTTGTTGTTTTATTCGATTCTCCATAGTTTCTGCATGATTGGTTATAGAAATATATTCCTCTTTGGCCTCATTTAAGAAGACTTTCATAGTCTGAAAAATATAAATAGTTTAAGTATAAAAACCAACCATAATAAAAACAACTTTTATTACATGTATTGTACATATAACGCCTACTCTTTATTTACTCACTTTTATCCTCTCTTCTTTTTGTTTTATTTTATTATTTAATTCTTCTATATAATTGGTAGATGCATCATCTCCTGCTATACACTTCTCAGCAGCAGATAACATTTCATTGGCTCGTTTGGCTTCTTGTTGGGCAACAATCAATTCAAAAGAAATTTTAGTTTTTGCTGATTCTGCTACTTCTTTTTTTTCTTTCAATGTTTTGATTGATTTCTCTAAAGTATCAATTTTTGCTAAAAGTCGAGCATTTTCTATTTCAATTTCTTCAATTAGATCCTTATCATCCTCATCGTCACACTCTAAACTCCTTGAAGAACGAGATCTTTTTCGAAGCTTTAATTGGCTTAGTTTTTCTTTGTAATAAATTTCTACACGTTCAATTGCCAATTCACGTAGATCTTCCTGTGCTTCTTCCATGTTATCCAAACGACTCCTTTTTAATAAAAAATATGTGACTTAGGAAAAAAAATTGAATTTTTACAATAAATTTGTTTATACTTACTTCCAATCAGCTTCAATTTTTTTCATTATTTCACTGTACATATCTGACATTTCATTTCTAGTCTTTATTTCTTTTGCTAGGGCAGATGCTTTCAAATCCTTTATTTCTTTTTTTAGCATTTCATTTTCAGCTAATAGATCTTCAAGCTCTTCATCATTATTTTCTTCAAGTTCACATTCTTCAAACTCTTCTTGGGCTAAAGGAAAAAATAAATAAATAAATAAATTGAATATGAAAAAATATTAGTTTTACATTTAAACTAAAATATTGCTTACATTCTTTTGTAATATCATCGTCATCATCAAGTTCCGTGTTTTCCCAATCCATCTCTGTTTTCATGCTTTGAGTAACTAAACGAGAAAATCTTGTATTTGAACGTCTTCGTTTGACTGGTTCATAGCGTTCAATTTCAATTTTTTTCGCAATAGCAGAAAAATTAAGAACATTTTGAGTTTCATCATAAAGATTTGGCATGCGATTTACGTTTACTATTAAAGCTATTTGTTCCTTTCCTGACAAAGCTCTTTGGAATAACTTTGTCAATTTTGATTCGCGAAACGGCCCTACTGACACATTTTTAGTTTTTGTAGAATTTTGTGTTTCATAAATTGTTTTTAAACATCTTCCTAAAACTAATAAACTTGTGTTTATGTTTTGAGCTTCTTTCAATCTTTCGCCAACATTTAGAGTCTTTTTTAAACGCTCAGTGCCGGCTAAATCACAGAATGTAAATCTACAGAATACAAAATATATTAATTTTTTATTTACAGTATAATGAGATACTAATGGAGAGGTTTACTCACGTGCTTACAGCTACGGAATTAGAATCATTATCACTTCTGTATTTAAGCAATTTGATGATAAATATGCAATGGGATCTTGAACTTTTTGAATTTAATGCTGTTGCAGCTACTTTTAAATTGTACTGACCAACCATTAAAACTTGATAAGCTTCAGCACCTGAATTAACACTAATACTTTTAAGTCCTTTAATGAAAGCTCTACCTCTGTTATCACATCCAAGCTTCAGAGCAGGTCTTTTTTTCTGACAATCATTTGATAATAAATCGTAGATATTCTCATTATAAATTTCTGCAAAAGATATCCAAACAGAATAATGGGCATCGATATTTTGATTAGATTTCATTGGTGATTCCTCTTGCAGTTGACGTTGAATTTGTTCATAAGTTTGCACACAAGTTGTTCTATCAATTGGATTGAAAAATGAAAGTAATTTTACTTTTTGATCATTCTCTTGAAATCGATCTTGCTGATTTAAATAAATCACATCGCATAAATTTACTGGTTTATAAGGTGGTGTTGGATGAGGGTCAATGTTGCTAAATACATACTCTATTCCACGAGGAATAATACCTGGAAATTTTGCATTACCTTGCAAAGTAAAAGTTTTTCCTGAGTCAGTAGTACCTGTAAATAGACAAAAAATATGAATGTAGAAGATGAATTACAGAAAAAAAGATAATTATAAATACAAACCATAACTCATGATCACAGAACTTTTACCAGCTAAAAATTCAATCATTTGTGGTTTAACTGCTTGTTCAAATAATTCAAGTTGAGTAGTTTCTGGTCCAAACGTTTGTGAAAAAGTAAATTTTCGACAAACTTTATCATTTGTTTTAATTTTTTTTAAATAACTAGCATTAGTATCAAGTGAAGGTAATTTTGTCAAGAGTGTAGTAGAATTTACAATGGTATATGCATCGGCTTGCTCAGATGTAATGAGTACTTTACGGGGAAATGGTTTTAATCGCAGATATACTTTAATTGTTTGAGTAGTTACTGTATCCACAGTACCAGTGGAAACTTTGTGCTCTTCAGTATTGATTGATTCATCTTCATCATTTTTCTCTTCTAATAGTGAAATTAAATTTTTCTTTGCTTCTTGAGAAGGAAACGGTCTTTGACCATACGCTAAAATACTTGGATCTCTACCAAACAAGTATGACATATCACCTTTCAAGGATTCATTATCGGAGGAATGAGTTCCATCCATGCTATTCATCTGAAATGAAATATATTTTGTTTATTTACCATAAAATATTAGTTAGTTAATTATAGCTGTAATATAATTATTACAACTATTAATTTTTATTTAAACAAAAATTACAGTTTTAAAAGTAAAAAAAAGTAAAGAAAACCATGCAACTGTATTGATTGCTTTGAACAGGTTTCAACTTGTTTTGTAGAGGAATAAAGCTAATACATGTGAATGGTTCCTTACAAAGAAAAGTATTTCGTTTTATTGCCAAGTGAAAATTTTTTCATAGATTATTATTATTTGTTATTTGATATTGTAAAATTTTTTAAAATATATATTTTTATAAAATTAAGATGAATGTTTATATTTATTTTTTTCTGCACGGTACAAAGTATTTGTTAAAGATTTGTAATTATTTTTACATTAGCAAAACAAAAGAAAAAGTTTTTGACAAACCGACGGTTTTGTTAATCAAAACAATTATATGGAAACAAACAAATTTTTACATCAATAGTAAAAGTAATACTTACAATACTCGAAAAAATTAGAGTGAAAAAGTTAAATTTAAGAAGTTCTTTCGATAAGCAATCAATAGTCGCGAGAAATGTCGCAAAGTGTAAAAGGTCATGAAGGTAGTTATGCAGATTTAGTAATTTTTTAAAAATGAACTAAAAGTAGAATAGCCTCTACCTTGTGATTGCTACTGTATAAATCGTAAGATCCGTTGTCTCCCATTTGGACGGTGTCAGCTGGATTGAAATCAATGCATTCCGAGCGCAAGAAAGTTGCAAATAACTCGCAAAAAAGTTGATGGTTGCACTAGTTTTCTATCGCTGCAGTCGCCATGCAAGAAACTTCTGCTGAAGGTTCAAACGGTTTTTCCAAGTTTAAATCCTGTAACGACGCGTTGCTCCTATATGTCGAGCGAATGGCGCCATTGACGGAAATAGCCAATGAGGCTCGACCGCTCGAGGATGATTTTAGCGCGATGCTGGCACCTTTGTGGCGCTTTTACTAATTAAAGCTGCTGGTCGCGTACTGATGTTGATAAGGTAGGAAATTGAAAAAAATAATTAACTATAAATTGCAACGTTTACTAAAATATAGGAGTTGCACTCTTACAATTTCATCAACGTATGCAGCAAATATACCTATATTTTGTTATAATCTCTGTGTTTTTGTGTTATTTTTTAATCGTGTATACTAGTGTAGTATCCCTTAATCCCTTACGTCTACGGGTTATAAGATTATACTACACTGGTAAGTCACAAATTTACGAGTGTTTACAGTGGAAGCCAAGCCTAAAGTTCATAGCAGAGGCACAAAATGATTAGTTAAAAGTAAAACTGCCTAGTATTTCGATTAACAGTATTGTCTTCGAGTTACATTTGCAGTAAATTAATTACTGACTTCTAATTCCACATGTAAAGTATACATGGAAAATAGAATAAATATTTGCAATTGATTAGATCATTGAATGTATTGTTTATTTTCGTTTCTTGCAGCTTCTTAGCGATCATTTTTAATGCAATATTCATGAAAAAGTTCTTTTAAAGTTTATCACTGAACATTTTTATATATTTGTATCTTCTTACTGAATATCAATTATGGAATACCCTCCTGTTACTGATTACAACCCTGTACAAGAAGCTGATTTAGTTAATTTGGAAGGAAATTTACTGTGGAATAATCCAGACTACAGCATAAATGGAGAAAACTTTATAGCTACTGATGGTTCAGTTTTGAACGATGAACAATTTAGCCAACAGTTTGCTGGAGCTGAATTTAGAGAAACAAGAACTGAAATGACAGATGGATCAGGAAATGGATTTGGCATATCTACAGTTTATTTTGATAGTAACGAAGATATTGTCTGGACAGGAAATCAAGGTGGGCACATTACATCTTACTATGGACCCTCTTCTGCAGAAATATACTTCATTTCAAGTTCATCAAAAACAGGAAGTCAGACAAATACGTGCATTAGATTCTGGAATCTTAGTGCTGACTGAAAATACCTTGAGGCTACAAAGTCGAAGGGGTTTACCAATATATACCCACACATCTGATAACATGATCGACATGCAATGTTTATTGTGTTATTCTTCATCAGGTATACTAATGGGTGGACATCAAGAGAAAATTATTGATTACGATTTGAATACTAATAAAGAAAAGCGCTCTATTGAAATTGGGGAAAATGGTTGTGCAATGTTGAGAGAGCACAGCAGATACATATGCGCTGGCAATGCATTTGGAAGAATTGAATTTAAAGACCCAATTACCGTTAAAGACCGAACATGCTTTAGATACTCATAGTGGTTCTTTAAGCGACTTTGATGTTCAAGGGAACCATTTAATAACTTGCGGCTTCAGCAATAGTCGCCAAGGGCTTTCAGTCGATAGATTTTTAATGGTATATGATTTAAGACAAATGAAAGCAATAAATCCTTTGCAAACATTAGTGTATCCATTGCTACTGAAATTTTTACCAGCCTATTCTAGCAGACTCGTTGTTGTATCGCCGTTAGGACAGATGCAACTTCTTGACACAATTTATGCAAATGTGCAACCGTCCTTATCAAGTCTGTATCAAGTTGCAACAGGAGGAGCAATGATATCATCGTTGGACATTTCTATGACATCGCAATGCATTGCTTTTGGAGATTCGGTTGGTTCTATTCATTTAATGACATCAAATGTTGCCGACCCACAATTTAATACATTTCCTAGACCTACAGAATTTGTCGATACAGAAGAAATTGTTCAATCCATAGATATTACAGACAATACAACACCTCTAAGTGTTATGCCAATTGTTTACAAAGTGAATTCATTATTGAGCGACTGGCCAGAAGAACATTTGAAAAAAGTCCACAGAAAAACTCCCGCTATCGATGCTCAAATAATGCAAACAATGAAAATGCAAGGATCTATCGGCTATGCTCCAAATCCACGTCCGCATTGCAGAAGACAGGCAAAAAGTATTCACATATGATGATAAACAATCATAGCATGTATCATAATTACAATATAAAAGAGAAATCAAAGGTATTATGTAAAAAGTCTGTGAATATGTAAGATCTCATGTAGAACTATCGATGAAATAAGTTGACATTATATTTTTAAGAATTTATCTAATTAGTATTAAAGTATGAATAATGCCAAGTACTGCTACTAAAAGTTTCTTGGTGTCCTGCTTCATATCGAGTGGATAATTTTGTATTTACTTGTGATATAAGAATTGTGGAGATTGTATATTAGGTACTAAAGCAAATAAAGAAAGTTTACAATACTGCTGCGTTTAATTCGACTGTAAAAAGGGTCCCCCCGTGAGTCCCGACCGCGGGACTGTCCGTTTGGTGCGGCCTAAAAAAGCGGCGACGAAAATCAATATACAAGGGATTTTCGAATGTTCCGCGTTGGCGAGCCGAGCTACCGGTAGCCATGGAGACGCGCTGGCGGCGCCTGCTCCGCGGCACAGTAGAGCCGCGCACGCAGCTCGGCCGCCGACGGAAAAATCGCCCCTCCCTAGGCGCTCTCCGCGACGACGGCGACCGCGAGAGGGTGAGAGTCGCGCAGTGGCCGAGCGGTCTCGTCTCCCCGTCGACGGCGACGCTGGCCGCAGCATAAGCTTTCCGACGGACGCACCACGAGCGCACCTCCGCCGCCAAGGAACGCGCGCTCCCAGCGCCGAGAGCAGAGCGGAGAGAGAGGAGAGGACGAGCCGCCTGGTCGCGCCATGAGCAGGGACGAGGAGGAGCCGTAGCCTCGCAGCGGAGAACGAGAGGCTCGAGTGCGCGGGAGGAGGTATGCGCGAGGGCCCGTCGCTCTTCGCCGTCGGCCCCAGCCCCCGCAGCAGCGTCGCTCGGCTGGCGAGACGAGGTCGCCGCCGCGCGAGAAGGCGACGTTCCACGCGCGGCCAGTAGGCGCATCCGAGCGAGGAGCGCGGTCGTGGGGGTGGACGGAGGCAGTCGCAGCGGAGGATGGCTCGGCCGCTCGGCGCCAGTGGCCGCGCACCCGAGACGTGAGAGCAGCGGAGGGCCGCTTCCCACCCATGACGTCCGCCCGACGGTGTGTAGTCCAGCCTCTGCGTCGCCACGCTCGTCTTTCCCTTTAAATAAGCATATCTCGCTGCTCGCGGCCGTCCAGTGCCAAGGGGGCGTCAGGCTCGCTCTGCAATCCCGCGGCGTGCCCAGCTCTACACAGAGGATGAATAATTGACGGGCCGAGGCTCTAGATCGGAGCTCATCAATTATTCGCCGCTGCCCGGCGACGTGCGGCCGTAAAAAACTCTTTCAAATGATTCTCCGAGTACCTGCATCTAAGTGGAGCGATAAGTATGTCTTGCGATACGCTAACGAGTGCTTTGCGAGTGCCAATTGTGAGGGAGATGAGCACGGTTAGGCTGGATCTGCAATGCTGCGCCGCCACTGCCGCGCAACTATTTTCGCTTTCTTCCAGCCTACTTCTTTAGTCGGCTTTTTCCACGCTTTTTTCTACTTTGGCAAATGCCACCTTCGTCGCCGCAGTGTCCGCATGCATTCCGCACTCCGCCTCCGCTCTTTTTCCACCGCTGCTGGCTGCTTGTCCAGCAACTCCTGTCTCTTACAACGGAACAATGTTCCAATAGCGCCTGTCGCGTCAATCGAATTAAGCGTAAAAACGCGCTTCTTTGTCCGTATTGATTGAGCACTCTCCCAAACGCATGCATGCACTCCGTACTTACTCCGTAGCCATTCCGTCTTCTGGCTATTTTCATGTTAGCTCCGCCAGCGCATCTTTCGCTCAAAAACATCCCGACAAACATTTTTCGTCCGCCCATTTTTGCTGCAGAGGTTAGCGAAGCTGGCGTGCGCGGAATACTTTTGCAATCGAGTTTTTCCAAGCACGCTCGCTTCGTAAACAATGCGACTTTGGCGTTGGACTTTTTCTCTGCTTTCCCCCGCCAATTGATAGCGCCGCGATTGACTGTCGCTCGCGTCGCTGGCGGAGTACTTGTGGAAATGTGAATGAATTTTGCGTTGCTCGAACGTCCGTGAGTTTACAACTTACATACGCACTGCGGAAAGGCGGAAAAGCAGCGTCGAGAGCAGCGTCGGAGAGTCATGCTAAATGCAGCCATTGGCGAAAGAGCGAGAGAGAAGATCGAGGGGAGAAAAAAGGTGCCCCTCGGCGCACGGTAAGTACACCTGAGCCTGGCAGACGGCATAAGGAGAGAGCAGGAGAGCTTCTCCCCTCTCCGGCTGCCGCTCCCCCTCTCTCTCTTTCTAACGCTCTCTCCTTCTACGCCAGGCTCGATCTGCCATGATAGATCGCGTCGTCGTGCTGTGGTGTTCGCGCGCGGGCGCGCGTCCTGCAAGAGTTCACCGACGCATCCACGCGAGTTTCCCAGGACGTAGTGCGGCATGGAGTAGCGCGGTAAGCGAGTCGGCGCGTCCTCGTCGGAGCCGGTGCGCGTCGAGGAGGCGCTCGCCAGAGCCAGGCCAGCAGCCCCCCGCAGCGGGGCTTCTTTCTCTTCGGCCATTTCTGCGCGAGAGCGCCTTCGTTCCTTTTCTCTCTCTCCCTGTCTTTCCCTTCTCGAGTCCGCTACGAGGCGCGTCGGCCTCCGCGCTCGCTCTCTCGAGCCTCCGGGCCCGTCCTGCGGCGACGCGCTGCAGTTTTAGCCTCTCGGAGAGTTGTGCCGAGGCTCTAGGGTGCGAGCGTAAGTCTGCCTTGGAGCAGCAATGTGGACGCCTGTGTGCGCGTGTGAGTAGAGTGTTCCGAGGGTAGCGCCGTCTCGCTCGCGCCTCTGCACAGTTGGCTTCTTCAGCCCGTGTTGCGGGCTCGCGACTCCTAATCGCCGCGAAGAACTTGACCCTGGGACGGGAGCTCGTATTTCTGTATTTTAGGAGCACCCCGCGTCGCCGCCGCGGAGCTTCGTCGGCGGTCGACGAGCAAACTCGTTCAAAGTGCTTTTTCTTTCGTTGCTCTTTTTTTACACTAGTCAGTTGGAGTCATTTAATTAAGATCATTGGAGTCCATTGAGCAGAAAGAAGCCAAAGGCTGTCGAATAAAGTATCTTGATCGACGAGCACTTTTACATTTTAAAGCATATTTTACCATTCGCGTTCAGATGTTAATGTAGTGTTTTGTTGCAACCTTGGCTGCTAGGCTGACGTGGCCTGAAAATATACTAAAAATGTTTATTTTTTATTTTAATTTGGTGCTTTAATCTTTCTATTTTTATTGCAGTAAGGGTATAGATCGCAGAATGGTGGTCGACTGCTTATCGAGTCAGGGCTCGGGAGGGCGGAAGCAGGAGCGAAGGTTGGGTGGCTCCGTCAATTCTAGAATACAGCCCAATGTCACAGCAGCGGGTGGTATGACACCTAAAGAGCTCTGTGACAATGACGACCTGGCAACTTCGCTTGTGCTCGATACCTACCTAGGATTCACGACGCATAAAATGAATATTAGGTACAGTGTTTAATGAATGCAACTACTCGAATCTAGTGTTATTAACATTTTTATGATTTTATAGGTATAGACCGTTAAAAGCTAACAAGGATGAACTTAAAAAAGTAATCACAGAGTTCGTTCAGTCGCAAAATTATGAGAAAACGTACAAGAAGTTAATTAGTGGAGATTGGGGAGCTCGACTTCCACATACTAAGTCGAAACAACAGCAAAATAATTTAGAGAAACACGTATGTTTTAACAATAGAGTAGTTAGTAAACACAATCAAATATTAATACTTTATCAATTTTATTAATTTTTTAGATTTATCGTTATCTGAGGGTATTCGATAAGGATTCAGGTTTTGTTATTAAGCCTTGCTATAGGTACTCTCTAGAAGGTCAAAAGGGAGCCAAAATATGTGCAACTAGAAAATGGTTTAAAAATGATAAAATTCCTTGCCTTGTAGGTTGTATAGCAGAATTAAGTGATAAAGTATGTATTTTTTTTAGTAAATGTGACATTGTTAATAACTAAACTAATCTAAAAATCTAAAATAAACGCTAATTTATATTGAAATTTTAGGAGGAAGCTGCTCTCCTGCATCCTGGAAAAAATGATTTCTCAGTAATGTTTAGTTGTAGAAAAAATTGTGCTCAACTTTGGTTAGGTCCAGCAGCTTACATTAATCATGACTGTAGAGCAAATTGCAAGGTTATTATCTTTGTTAGAAATTATCCAATAATTTTAGTTTTTTATTTAATTACTTTTATTAATAACTTTAGTTTGTGGCTACTGGTCGAGATACTGCCTGTGTCAAGGTTTTACGTGATATTGAAGCAGGAGAGGAAATCACCTGCTTCTATGGTGAAGATTTTTTTGGAGATGGTAATTGCTACTGTGAGTGTGAAACTTGTGAAAGACGCGGTACAGGAGCTTTTGCCAACCAAAAGCCAGGAGAGGAATTAGAATCAGGTTAATTTAATATTTAGAAATATAAATTTATCGAAATGGAAACTTCACTTTTGGTTTCTTAATCGATTAACATATATTATTGTTTTAGGTTATCGATTAAGAGAAACAGATAATCGTATAAACCGCACTAAGCACAGACAACAGCCTCTTGGTACCAATAAGCAGCAAGAAAGCACTCTTACAGAAAGAAATGGAGAAATTAGTAATACTGCAGTTGCACCTCAGTCACTCAGTATGAAAGAATTAAAGCGGAAAGGCCTTACAAAGTACGACGCTGAGCTCTTGATTGCTCAAGGTTGTAGATTCTCTGACATTGCTCAACAGCCAGCAATAATGAACAATGAGGAGAATACATCTCAAGATTCTCAAAATGCACCAGGATCAGCAACGAGAACGCTGAGAAATAAAAATCAAGCAAACAAGACTGAAAATAATAATAATCATAATAATAATAATAGTAGTAATAATAATAATAATCGCAGCAACATGAAAGGTTGTCAACGTTTGAGGGCTTCCAGGTAATTAAATCCAGTAAATTATTCCATTTTTATTTTAAAGTCATGCGGATCCAATATTAAAATATTTATTTATTATTTTTATTTAAGGCTGCAAAAAAGAACAGAAGCAAAGAGAAATAAGGGAACTGAGAGTAACGGCTCTCATCATGGTACAATCCATGTACGCCATCGTAAAGAGGATTCTGATAGAGGGGAAGGTGATGAGAATTGTGTCTTTTCAAATTTACATAAACACAATAATCAAGAAACGTCCAAGAATGAAACAGTCAATGCCTGTCACATTCGAGATCTTCGTTCTTCCACATCAGAAGATCTCAATAGCAACCACGAAGACGAAGAATGCAACAGTAGACTGTTGGAAAATGTGTCATCAAGTGAACAGTTAACTTTGAAAGATGAACTTGTGGAAAATGAAAATCATAGTTCATTTTTGGTATACGGAAAAGAATCTAGTACAAATTCTTTTAGTCTAAATAGCTCTAATCTTGTGTCTCGTTCAAAATTTCATAACAATTTGGATAGTCTTGTGGTGGGTAAATTAGATACCAATCAGTGCATAAGAAATGGTATAAAAAATTATCAGTGTCCTGTGAGTATAGATAGTACTGAAATGAATAGTGAAAATAATGTGAAAGATGAAAACAAAAGTGAAAGTTCTACAGAGGTTTACGATGATGTATTTACAACTGATAAAAACACAAATATGTTCAGTGATAATGTGTCGTACAATGTAAATTGCAGAAAATCACCTATCCATGGTAAAGCTCCTCGTAATTCACCTTTCCTTGACACTAAAGAATTCCATAAATTAGATTCCATGGAAGTTTCTGCTGGGGAAATTTTAGAAACTAACGTGAATGTGAATTATAAAAAATCTGAGGTTACTCCGATAGAACCTTCGAATACTTCCGAATTCCACAAATTAAATTTGCCTAATGGTGATTGTAAATCAAGATATCCCAGTGAAATTAAAGATTGTGCAAAAATTTTAATTGATCAAGACGATAAATTTTTTAATAACAAATCAAATGGGGCAATTAAAGAAGAGTCAATAAAAACAATAAGTAAAACTAATAATAATTTAATACAAAAAGAGTCTAATACAAATGATTTTATTACTAAAAAATCTGAAGACACAAGAAACTTAACATTAAAGAGATGTAATGAAACGTTGATGCGATCACGTAAAAGTCAAAACAAGAAGTCACTGGAACATTCATCACGAACAAAATTGAAAAAATCCAAAAGCAGTAGAAGTTTACTGGATAGGTGCAGTGTGAGGCTTACAAGGAGCCAAAAAAAGGATACACAACAGCCACCTGTGCCAATTGGAGCAGCTGATGATGATTCAGGTATTCAAGGAGACATTTATGAGTTCAGTGAAAAAGAGAGTAATCTCGAAGACATTACTTTGCCAAATCGTGTTCCCCATTTAAAAGATAAGTATAACGAAGTAAAAGAAAATTCAACAACCTCAAGTGTACCCTTGAATCCATGGAATAGCTGTGACAGCAATAAGAATGTTTTTATTCGTGAGAAGGAAAGGCATTTAAGAGAAAGTTCTACTGTTAGTGAAGAAAAAAATGATGAGTAAGTATTACAAAGAAGGATAAGAACAAAATATATTTTTCTTGTTTAAAGTTAATAAAAATATTTTTGATTTTTAATAAATAGCTAATTAAATGTAATTATTTTGAAAATTTTAAGAAGAAAAACTTATTGAAAAGACTTTACATTAATTGATTTTTACCGAAAGAATTTCTTTAATTAGAATTTTATAAATTTTATAGCAGCAGTAATCGAAGCTCTAGTGTTAGCAGTAGAGCCTATAGCGACAGGCAGCGACGAGTTAGCAAGACGCCGGAGCCACAGCAGGAGCGACGACAATCCTCGAGCGACAACGGGGAAAGTCGAGCTTACCCAACGACACCGGAGCGTCCGTGTGGACCCTTAAAGCTGACGCTGCGGATGAAGCGATCACCGATCCTTGACGATGTGATAGAGTCAGGAACCAGCCTGAGTGAGGACTGCAGCGAAGTCCCCGAGTACGAAGTGCTGCGCGTAGAAGGTGTTGACGAGGAAGAAGCGGAGGCGTCGCGGCCCCGCAAGAAGCACAAGACGCGCGATCGCGAAAGGCGACATAAGAAGCGCGAGCACTTGTTGGACACACCGGTGCTGCCAATGAAGAGGTTGAGGCTCATTTTTGGCAATGAGACACACACCATCGACCTACCGCACTCCTAACGCTCGGGGATATCAGGATAGCGGGGGGAGGATTCGGACGATGACGACGACGATGACGATGACGATGACGATGACGAGGAAGCTCAGCGAGAGCTACTGAACCGTTATTTTCGATCCATTTTCTGTTGAGGTCAACGTTGCGCTATTTTTATTTAAATCATCTTCGTCATTTCTTCCGTATTTTAGTAGTTTCACTGTCGAGTATCGAACGGTAAGAGCGAATAGTTTTAGACTTAACTATGTAGTACAAAAAACCAAATTTGGTTGTTGCATATTTTTTTTTATAGAAAGGTATTTTTCGCTTTATACCTTCCGATAGGAAAAATCGATTAAAATCATTTATCAATCGTTCATTTCTCGCATGACTTTGTAACTGAGTGTCATTTTTTAAATTTTAGATTCAAAAATAGCTAGTGACAGTATTTTAAAAGTAACACCTTTAGTATCTACACCAATTTCATATTTATCTTTTAATATTGAATTCGATAATGTATAAATATAAATCATGTACTCAGGTAAATAAAAATTCAATACTTTTAGAAAATACGTAAACATTAATTAAATACGAAAGTTGCTACTTTTAATTTGATCAACTTAGCAGACTTAACCCCGCTATATCGAGAGGATTTATTTGCACAAGCTGTTTTTTTTAAGCACTGACTTGCTTAGTTTATTTTATTTTTTTTGAACTTCGTCTACTTTCCAAAATATTTTAATGAACGAATTAGATTTATTTTTACTCAAGTCATTGATTGAAACGTTTTTGTAAATATTAGATCAATTAGACTTTTTACAATCTAAATTACGATTATGAGTAGCAATTTTTCTTTTTTTTTGTGTCAAAAGTTTTTATTAATATTTTGTTTGATAATAAAATGATCTATTTTTTTAGCTAGTCCGAAGTAATGATGTTATAGACGTTAGTTCATTCAAACAGTAAATGATAATGTGTGCACTAAAGTTTTCTTTCTACCGTTTTTTTATGTACGTTTTTGTTGGTATGTACTATCAATTTAAGGTAAATGGCCTGGTAGCTTACTTTGTGTTTAGAAATATAAAAATAAATAAAAGCACATATACGCAAATATAATCACGGTTTTGAACAAATTCAACAGCATTTAACGTTTTGGTGAAAAAAAGCTTCTGCATCATACTAAAGTTATGCGCTAAAAAAATTAAAAGATTTAAATGAATTAAATTAAACCTAATTTTTTATCAACTTAAACCGTAAATAACATGTCATAGTGTAGTTCATTCTGCAATTATTATTAATTTAGAGAGATTCGAAATGAGTAAAAAATTCAGCAATTGATTGACGATTAATTGATAAATACGTGAAAAAGCATAAGTAATTAATTTGATATCATATGTCCCTAATCGTAATTAGTAACAAAGAATAATTTTAAACACTGCATTTATAAAGGAAATTATACATAATTTGATTTTTAGTTAGAATGCCATTATGTGAATTTAAGTTATGAAGCAACTTATTGAAATTATTTTCTTTTTTTACACTTACTTTCCACAGATTAGGTAAAAGTAATCATCATTACATTTTTTCCTTGCATAGCAATTGGTTTCTTTTTTTTTATTTGCGGGTATTATCTAATTTTTATGGAAAATTTTTTTGCAATTAAATTCTGCATAAGCCACGCTACTATCTATCGAATGTATTTTTGAAAAATTATCGCATTGCGTCGTCGATCGACCTAATAATGAATTGTCCAAGTTTATACATCATAATAACTGATAGCATTAATTCGACTTACAATGTTTATATAACATAACATTGAACGATTGTTGCGTACGTTAAAACTGATGAATTTCTCTAACGTTAAAAAAAAGTTGCATTAAATTTGAGATATCACAAGATAAAATACTGAGAGTGGATAATTTTTACATTTTTCTGCTACTCACGCGACTAAAGCGGGAGTCTATTACAGTTAATGAACAACTAAAAAAAGTGCGTGCATAGAAGCACTAAGAATTATACATACAAGCACATGCATGTATATTTATACATTAATATACATAAAGTATATATAATATAAATACAATACAGTATAAATAAATTTCAAGTACATAAGCAATGTAATATACGCTAGGCATAATTATAACGCAAATATATTTAAATTGAAGAAAAAAAAAGTACACCGCAAGTAGGTTCTCTCGGGAAGTGTAACTACAATCGCCTCTCATAAGAAACAAACAAAAAAAAATATGTGATATATATTATACATATATAAAATAATATCTATTCTTTGTTTTATTATCATTATAATTATAAACGACTTACTGTAAAAGCTCGCGCGTTTTTGCAAAAATGCCGAATAAAAGAGGAAATTACATCGTTGCTGAAATGTAGGATTACAATTATAGTTACATATAAATATCGTAAAATAAATTGTGCGCGTCTATATTGGAGGTCACGCAAAAGATGAAAAATGTGTGTTGATAGAATAATTGGCGACCTCTTCGCTGGACGATGTTTTCGGCTGTATAAAAGGATAAACTCGAGGAAAAAAGATTAAAAAAAATTGAATGGACTAATGTTTGCTGTTTTCTAGTGAAAGAATGAGAAAGTACGTAGCTTTTTTGTTTCCTTAAACGCGCAAAGGAGATGAAACCGTATTTGTAATTAAAATTTTACATCGTACCCTTAACTTGGTGGCACTCGTTGCGCAAAATAATATTTTTCCCCCTTTTTTCTCTTTATCTTCGTAATGTTTAAACACACTGCGAAGAACTTTGTAAGCTGCCGCCTTTTTATAGAATTTGTAAGTTTTGAAGTGAATATTGTACATGTGATTATGTTTTTTCTGATTGCAAGGAGGTTAGCGAACTTAGGGATGCTTGTATAATTTCCATAGATCATGTATGTCTGTATAAAATTTCATCATAACGCACTTATGGTTTTATATAATTTTATTTTGCTTACATATACGTTATATGTAACGATTAAGCGCTTAATTTTTGTACGGTAAACTTTTAGACAATAAGAAGACTTTGAAGAGAATTAATTTTTTTTATTTGTAAGTTACTGAGTAAAATTTTTGATCTCTCTATTAGTTAATAAATTCTTTAACAGTTACAAACGATTATTTCTTTTTTCAATGATAAACTGTCACAAAAGTTTTTTAAAGTTTCACTTTTCGCTGGATATTCACTTCTAAACTTGTAAAAATTTGTCAATCATTTTTCAGCATAAATTGTTGAAATTTACACATAACTTTAGCTTTTTTTTGGGAAACGAAGCTGCGAAAGTCGCAAGTTTGGCGTGCCGCCAAGTTGAGCACTCGAAAGCGGCAGAATTTCGCTCACTGCCATTAGACGAATAATTTTTCTTTCCCTTTTACTCCCCCTTCTTTCCCACTTATTATTCCCCAGTCATTTTCGATTCTTTTTGTATATTTATAAAGGATTATTTTGCTTCTATTAAAGGACATAGATGAGAGAACAATTTTCTCTTTTCTCTTTGTAAATACGTTGTAAAAGGCGTCGATCATCGAATCTATGTACAATCTTCTAGGCCACATTAATTTTTCAATTTAATTGACTTTTCTTTTGGAGTTCCATATCTGTACTGATTTTTCGTATGTACGTGTATGTAAAAGAGAGTATACTAGAGCAGATTATGTTGGCGCAAAATTTGCGTAAAACTTTTGCACCGTAATCGAGCAGTTGAGTGGTGAAAATAGAATTTTTCTTTTCTAACGTACTTTATTTTTATCCTTTTTTTGTAAAAGAAATCATGTAAGCATGTGATCACGTGTAGATCTTCAGAAATTTTCGAGATTAAAAAGCGATGAGAGCTGTTCTTTGATTTAATTTTTCCTGTACATTCTTTATTGTGTCGTTGCATATGATAAATCATAATTGTATATCTAATCGATAATGATTTGCATAAAGCGACACTGTCATTATTATTTTTTATGAATTGTTAGGGTATTATAATAAATGAATACAGTATCGTACAAGTTTTAATGCTTTTCTTATTATAAATCCTCAAAATCATACTTATAAAATCGCCTTTTTTCATTTCGATTCAGTGATTTTTATTTATACTTATTTTAAAATTGATTCCGAAAAATTGGAATGATTCGAAATTGTATACTGTACTTACAGTAGATGGCGCTGCTAGCATGTACAAAATTCTAACCTTTTAATTTAATTTAACACGCGTGGGCCACCCTGTCATGTATGTCGAATAATAACAGCGTTATTTTGAACTGAGTATTATATCTTTGATAAAATGACGGAATTTGCAGATTTAAAAATAAATTCTTGGATTATTGAACAGTGTAAAAGAATTGGTAAGAATCAAATTATGTAAAATTTGAGATGAATATATTTACAGTTTTAAATAGCCCTTTCGTTTTTTATTCAAGTGAAATATCAATTTTCTATATTTTATTTAATTACTTTAATTAGGGGTTAAAAAACCAACACCAATTCAAGAAAATTGTATACCTGCCATATTAGATGGAAAAGATTGCATTGGATGCGCAAAGACTGGAAGTGGAAAAACTTTAGCTTTTGCTTTGCCAATTTTACAAAAGTTATCTGAAGATCCCTACGGTATCTTTGCACTCGTATTAACTCCAACTAGAGAACTTGCTTTTCAGGCGAGTTGTTTTGAACTATACTTTTTTGAGTGAAATTTTTTTTGAATCTTTGCATAATTGAAACTGTTGATTTATTTTAGATTGGAGATCAATTTGCTGCAATAGGAAAACCTATTAATTTAAAAAAATGTACAATTGTTGGTGGTATGGATATGGTGGTTCAAGGACAAGAACTAGCAAGACATCCTCACATTGTAGTAGCTACTCCAGGACGATTAGCTGATCATCTTGAAAGTTGTAATACATTTTCCTTGAAAAGGATTAAATTTCTTGTTATTGATGAAGCTGATAGATTATTGGGTGGCCACTTTGACGAGCAATTAAAAGTAATATTTAAAGCTTTGTCAAATGAGAAACAATCGTTACTTTTTAGTGCAACTATTACAGATGCATTAGATAAAGTAAAGCAAGTATCGAGTAAAGACATGTTTATGTGGGAATCATTAGATGATTTAGGTGTTGCAACAGTCAAAGAGTTGGATCAAAGATATGTACTTTGCCCTAAAGATATTCGTGATGCATTTTTAGTTGAAGTGATTAGAACTTTCAGAATGGATAATGACACTGGATCAATCATGATCTTTACTGATACTTGCAAGTAAGTAATAAGATACAGAAACAAATAATTAAAATTTAAAGTTTTAACATAAATTCTGATATTTTTAGATATTGTCAGTTATTATCAATGACTTTAAATGAAGTAGGTTTTGAAAATGTAGCACTACATGCAATGATAAAGCAAAAGGAGCGTTTAGCATCCTTAGCTAGATTCAAATCCAACCATGTAAAAATTTTGATTGCTACCGATGTAGCAGCAAGAGGCTTAGATATTCCTATTGTTGCTCTTGTTATTAATCACAATATACCAAATGTACCTAAGGAATACATTCATAGAGTGGGTAGAACTGCTCGTGCTGGAAGAGGTGGTATGTCAATTAGTTTAGTCACTCCGTATGATATTAAATTGTTACATGCCATTGAAGAGACAATAGGAACCAAACTTACGGAATTCAAAGTTGAAGGTAAAAAATAAAATTTTGTGATATTTAAAGTAAATAATGTGTTTGAATTAATAATTAAGCTATAAAATTTAATTTTGTACAGATAAGGAAATTGTCAACATCTTTACGCAGATTTCAGTAACTAAAAGAGAAGCTGAAATTAGGTTGGATGAAACAGATTTTTATGAAAAAAAAATGATTAATAAAAGAAAAAAATTAATTTTGGAGGGAGTAGATCCTGATGAAGTAGATGAAATACTTCAAAAAAAGAGGAAACGAAGTAAACCAAAGAAAAAGTCGGCAAACAACGAAACTGAAACTAATGACAAAACAAATAAGACGCAAAATTTTACTATTGGGAAAAAGATCGAGAAAAATATAGAAAATAAGCGAAAATCTAAGAATAGGTAATTTCTTCAATAGATTTTTCATTTATCTCTATGTTTAAACTTCTATTTTTTAAAAACTTCCATTACTTTTTAAAATAGAATTTAAATTATAACTAGGATATTGTTTAACATTGTAAATAGTAAACAAAATTTAATATAAATAATGTACAAAAGTATTAAACATGAGATCCAAACAAATTAATAAATTCTTTTTAATTTAATTTGTGCGAATGTATGCAAGCTACTGTAAATAAAAATTCACATTTTTGTAAATAAATATTTTCTTTATTACTTTATCCACCAGACACTTTATCTACAGTCTTAAGTGCTATACAAAATATATACATATTTACTGTAGTTATTCCATTTTTGCTGTGTGTGTAAAAATGTTTGTGCATTTGCTTTGCTTATGTAGTATCTCCTCTTTCTTTCCTTCATACTGAACCTCTTATCAATTATCATGTCTAATTCTTCCTTGAAGTCCTCTCTTCTCTCCCACACTTTTAAAATAATTTCGCCGTCTCCTTGTTTCATACCGCCTTTACTATCTTTATTTCTTCAACCTTTAGAATTTTCTTTATCCATCTCTCCATGTCTATTTTCTTGTTCGTTTCCCCCCTTCTTTATAATTAAAACTTTCTTTTGAACAACTAAAGTAACGTCAAGTTTGTATAGTATTTTGTTGAATAAATAAAATTGAAAGTTCGTGTTTTTACATTTTCTCTTTCTACAATATATGTTAATTCATTTTGTAATTCTTGTGTATTAAGAGATTGGAACATTCCATAAGAAATTATTAAAAATGGCAATTAAGCGGTATCAATTTAAATATTCGTCTCTTTCTTTAACAGATTCATTTTTTAAAAAAAAGTATAAATGTCATCAGTATACTCATTGAAAAAGAAAAAGCAAAGCCGATCCGCGAACTCTCTTAGAAACAACGTGATTCCTAGCTGCTTCATAATGTCGCATTGTTTTGTTGTAAATCATGTGGCATTTGAGAATGAAATTTGATTATGCTATTTATTTTAATTTACAATTTAGCTTTTTATAATGATTAAATTATCTACTGCGGAGGAAATAAGCCATTGAAATGCTATACCCCTGTCTATTTGCAAAATATTACTTTTCACCTTAATCGTCCATAAAGTCCACTATATTGACTTATTATTGTCTAGACTCATTTTACTCCACGGAGAGATATTTCACTCTCGAGAGGCACATTTTACTACATTATCAAATAAAGTGGATTTATAAATGATTAGGATGAAGAATCTTATATGCATCAAGGGAATAAAATAGGTGATTATTTCCTTGGTGCATAAATAAATATTTCATCATAAGGGCGTAAAATTATCTTTTTATCCATTAAGCATAACATGTTAAATACTATTTTACGTCGACTATAATCCTGTTTACTTTATAATAATATAAAATCAAATAAATGTTAATAATGATTCTTTTTCATATTTATTAAATGATAGGAAAAATTAAATTCTTCAAGAAAAAAAATGACAGCAGAAGCATTGAATATAACTTAACATCTTGGCCTTAAGTTCATTCGCTAGAAAAGTACTTCTACTTACTACATGAATCATGGAATCTTGGATGCAAAATAAAATTCAATTGTTCTCAATCACATTTCGAAGGTGTAAAACGTTTCTCTATTGCCGGTGAAATGGAACTATTACCTTTAAGACATCCTGTAGGTATGAAAATTCAGATGAAATTTCTCTTGCAGTAAATGGAATCCTTTTTGGCTTTTCTCCTCTTTCCCTTAAATTCTATTGTTAAAAATTATAATTATACAACTATTGTTTTGTGACTGTTAAATTGTTAATTATTTCCTACAGTTGTTAAAAAATTCTGAGACATTTGTAAAAAGAATAAGAAAAAAAGAAAAAAAAGAACAGGAAACCAAAAATCAGTATTGGAGAAATAAAGTAGTAAAGGGCTGTCATGCATGTCAAGAGAATAAGCTAGTAAGGGCTCAAACTAGGCTTGCCATGCTCACTACAGACACTGCAGCCAGGGAAAACGTTTTAGTTCCCGTGAAACAAGTTACCGCCAAAGATGTTAGCGCCCGAGGGAGGCGGGAGTAGTCCTTGGAAAAATGGTCTGGAATTAGCTTAGCTTATCTACTAACATAGAAATAGTGTTTTAAAAGTTTTTTAAAAATCTTTTAAATTTTTCAATTTATTCTTGTCAATTTTGATGGTACTTAATTCATCGAACCCAAATAAGCGCATGAAAGTTTTCGCGAGCGGTAAGTGGGATTATGCTTGAACGCACGCTTAATTTATCAATGATTTGAATTCGTTATATTCGACCGACGAAACTCCCGGAAACGACGCAGGCCCATAATAATGGGGATATCAGTCAATTTCTATGGTAATCTGCTTTCAGTTGCATTAGTGTACGTCGGCGCGTTCCTGTAAACTTATATCTATACACATAAAAGCCGTATAGGGTGCGCGGCCGCGTTTACATATTAACTGATCGGAAAAAACCGCGGCGAAGAAAACGGCGGCGCACGTGCGCGCACATCGACCGATTAAAAGTAATATGACACGAAGCAAACGTAACGAATTATACCATAAGACGGCCACACAGCATGACAATTATGTCGAATCGATATAGCGCCGGTGAGACTGTCAAGAATCGTATTTGCCACGAGAAAAAACACTGAGCAATTTGGCAATGAATTTCGATTACGCGCATCAAAGCTCAGAAAAATACATTAATTAGATTTGTAGTATTTATTTAATAAGGAAATAATAAAAATAAAAGTAAAATAAGTATTTTTTAAAAAATATCTTTTTCCACGTCTTTTAACTTACACTATGGATCCGTTTCAAATGTTACACACACTTTGAGTTGTATGAGAAATTTCAAGATATTTACGAGTTCATTTGAATTAATAATGTGATTTTCGAATTTTTTAAAATTTTTTCTTGAAAAAATGAACATGTTGTTTTCTATACTTCTATATATTACAATTTAATTTTACACTTTGCTTTTGAAAGTGTTTGTTGAATTTGATCATAATGAAAACTGCGCATTTTTGTGACAGTGTATTATTGAAGTAGAATGTTATATTAATTCAATTTACCGTGCTTCTTCCGTTTCCATCGAGTCCAATAAATTTTATCGTAATTTATCATTATATTTATAGAATAATAAATAAATGAATATTCGTATGTTGTATCCAAAAGTTACTCCTATATAAAAATCACTTTTGTTCCAACAAAGCAGGGAATGGTGTGCGAAAGAAAAAGTTCTTTATCTATAGTTATATTTTGGTATTCAATTGAAAAAAAATGTCCTTTATATAAGGAGATCGGTAGTAAAATGTTACGTTACAAGGTCGCGTGTATCAATTGAAAATTCAATTTGTCTAAAAAATGTTGTATTAAATCGTAATTAAAGAAAAGGAAAAAATATCTTGAAAGTAAATGAAATGCCAATAAAATGTTTTATTATTAAGCATTAGTTTTTAAGGGTATTACCGGTAATGTGAGTTGTTAGGAAATTGCTACTGCTGGAGCTATTCAGTTGTTGCTTTTTATTTATTTCTTCTTCTATTGCAGACCAACTGACAGGAAATATTACTTATTCCTGTACTGGATTACTTGTATTTACTTGTATTGTAATTATTTCACTGGATTAAATAAATATAAATCTGTGTAATATAGTTACTATTACGAATAAATTTTGTGTAAAACAATTAATCCAGTACATAACATAAAAACTATAAGAAACACCGTACAGTTAGTTTTGTTACAGCAGAACCTTAATTGGTTAAGCATGATAGAAGCAGCTAATTTGATATTGCTTGCACAAACGGCTAACGGTACCTGTGACGCTAACAGCTCATAAAGCAGTTTAGAATAATTAAAGGAACCCTCATCGGAAATTTGTTAGTAATAATTCTTTTCTTTCCAAGTATTTAAATTTAAAGCTACTTTGAATATTTTTAAAAACTAACATTGACTTTAGAAACTGTGGTTGCATAATTTTCTGAAAATAATTCTCTATTACCGGTAATACTAAATTCAACGCCAGATCCGTAAGATTTTGTAGGACTTATCAAATTTTTTTAGTCTTCTTGTATATGGATACTTTAGTTCTGTGAATAAAAGACTATGCAAAATACTGCCATTTGAATTACTCAAATACTTTTTTGATTGGAAAATCAAGTAAAGAAAAACCGTAAATTATGCTTCGATTCCCTTTGTAATGTTCATCAGCGATTGTTAGTCTTAATCGAAGGATTAACTTATAACAATGTCACTAGAACAATGACAACAATACATTGACATTACGAATCGCTCGTATTACTATCCAACGTATATTGAATTTGACTCAATGCACAATTATCGAACTGAAAACATCATTCCTTTAGGTCATGAATGTTCAACGAGGGAATCATTTGGTGTATCTAGGCATTGGGTTAAGTAGCGCGTTATAATAATTATTTAGGAAAAATGTAATTTTCACAAAGTAAATACGAAATTGAGACTAATATAGCTTTGGACATCTGCAAGGCATACGCATAGTTTACAAAAATGCTCCCCTAAGTATTTTTTGAACTATTTTGCCCATGCAGAATCATCATCAGTCAAAATAATAAAAAAAGGAAGAAATTTCTCGCTGCTGCGAGGCATCACAACTGTCCAATTTCCAGAAGAAAATAATGAAATTTTTGAGCGTTAGGTTTTTAATAAAAAGCTCCTTCTTAGACACATCCGTATACATAAGAGGTAACATAAGTGCAATTCTACTTGTTTTACATACTTACGGCGACCGAGCTTCCTGCATCCTCGGCGTCGCTCTGGGCGGCGGAGGGGCGCGCGCGGCAAATCCAAATCGAAGAGCGCCTCGCGCGCGCGCCATTAGCATGCGAATTAATAATTGCAATCGATTTCTATGCGAGATCTGTAAGTGCGCCGTGACTGAGTTGACCAAGTGAATTTCCTCGTTACTTTCGGCATTGTCCATTGTATGTTTATCGGATGGCCGTCCAAAGATGTACAAGATTGGAATTCCTCGTGCGAGCGGCCCTCTCTTGCACGCACCCCCTCATCCGTCGGCTGATTCGCATACTGAGATATATCCTCTCGCGCAGGCTTTATGGTCAAATTTTTCGAGACGTGGCTCCCGGCTCCCTGCAAGTACTTGCGGATGCCGAATGCGCCGGTGGGACTGCTGCCTGATTGCTCTTTTTTCAGAAAGAGAGAGAGAGCAGAGTTTTTATAGAAATTCGAACCATCCAATTCTATCTCGAATCAAAGCAAGAAACTTTTCTATGGCGTAATCGTTTCTTAGTTACCTAGTGATAATCTTTGTTCCACGAAAAAATAATGAATTTGTGGGTCTCGTGTAACGTATTTTGAAGGAATTTACACCAAGTCACTGTTTACTTTGTTTATAACGTAAATATGTCTTACTCTGTTTTAGCGGGCAATTGAAGACGACGATGAATGTAAAAATAAGTCAATCATCAACTAGCTCTTATGAGATGGGTACAGTTTACTTTGGCTACTGCTATCTTGACGCGCTATCATTTCGTAAGATTCTGCATAGCTTATATGTAACTGTTAAAAAAAAAGAAATATTCTTTTCTTGTCAAACTTGAAGTATCTAAGTGCTGCCGAAGTCTTACATCATTTAACTTTAGTAACAAAGTAATTAATTTTTTATTTTGCGAGTGTAAGTAAATTAATCTTCTGTAACCAGATAGTGTCATGGGTAAGGGGAGGCATTGCAGTATTTTTGATAATAAAATAATTGCGTTAAATTGTCTATTGTGGAGTTTATATTTGACATTCATATTTCATGGCCCACGAACGAATGTACGTTTTAATCCAACGGCAAAAGTTATAGCTTCTTTCAGACACCCTGCAAAGACTAATACGTAGTACAGAAATGCCAAATAGCAGATTTAATAAAGTTTTTCGATGACAACATATATTTTGGAATTTAAGAAGCTTTTTTTATATGAACATTCGTCTGCACTAAAGCTGTTCAATCGAAAAATAATGATACAATATTGAAAAAAATCAGTAAATCTTTAATAGATTACGTGCAAAAGAAATTGTTTAATACATTTTGCAACATTTATCAACACATTTAAACAATTGTATCAAATTTTAATTGCTTAATTAAAATGATGATAATTATTTTTTTTGACCATTTTCTGAATTTTGAATATATAAAAAAGCCTTAAATGGACTAGGTATCCTTCTATAGAATTTGACGTACACGAAATATGATTTAACTTTTAAAGTTAACTCGTGACGCACATACTCTTGAAATCAAACGTAAGAAACAAATGAAAATTAGTATTTACGACAGAGAGAGTTGGACTAGTCCTTTAAGCTTCCAAACTCTCAGTGCAGAATATTTATAGGTTTTAAATTATATTTTTGAAGCATATTGAATATTTTATTGTTAAAATAATGTTGTTAATAGGAGCGTGCATCATTCATAGTCACTGCCAGAAACAGAAGTGGAAAATTTACACGGAATAGTAATTAATTTATAATTAAAGCTCATAAATTTGATTTCAAAAGCTTTTATTGATAAGGAATGCGAGCAAATTAAAAAGAAGTAGGACAAGGCATATTCAAAACGTTTTATAAAGCCGTCGATTGTTTGTTTAAACACCAGCGACTCACCCTCTTGCTGCGAATCGTACTTAAAATTCCAAAGTATAATAAATCCTTGCATAAAAAACAATTATTAACATCGTGAATCGCATGTCTTTTTCATTAATTGTCAGAAGCTTCCGTAATTTTTTTTTGTCAATGGGAATATCTATTTTGTGCGATCGTCATGTATTGATTGAGCAACAAATCCGCCATTTAACATTATAAATTTTCCATTCAAACGAGTTTTTCATCGCTTAATTTCATCAAAGTCACTGTGATCTACTCAAACTGGACACAATGAGCTTTGAGACTTTACCGAGATCAGGCTCAATATATCTTGGCGAAAAATCGCGAAATGTTTCTTCACAGAGCTACTGCGAGGGTAATTAACGGTAAATGGAGATAGCGCAGATTATACTACTACCTTCGGAAGGTCTGGCGAAAACTGAAAGCTATTCAAGTTGGGTACAATGTACCTAGTGATATCGGTAATAATAATTTGCATACAGTCTTTTTTGACAAAATTTACATACTTGAAAACTCTTGCTTGAGTGCATTTTTTCACATTATTTTTATCGGAAGCTTCGTCGTAACTTTTACAAGAAAATTCGCACTGTGGTTTAGATTTTCTTGAAAATTACTCTGCAAAGGATTTTGATGATTGGCTTTACAACGATAATGAAGGATTTAATAGTCAAACTAGTATATACAAAATCGAGTTTTCATGCTCATCCAAAGTTTGAGCAATTCTTTTTCTACGAAAAGTCTTTACAAAAAAGCACTTACGAAAAACTTTCAAGAATTGAATTTATATATGTTTTATAAGAAAATACTTTTTCTGGTATACGCTCTTCTTGAGGCAAAAACGTAGGAATCCATCATATTTGATACATTTTATAAAACGTGATAGAGTAAATTTTATGGGAATTTTTAATCTCTGTAAGAGTGTATTCTTTTAGTTTCTTTTACTATTATTATTTATAAAGAAAATACTCGTTTTATTAGACTTAAAGTATAGTTTGAAGAATTACATAAGTCAAAATCGTCTGAACTTTAAAAATATTTTATTTTCACGCTCAAGCAGCTGTAGTGTATTAGAGTAAAAATGAACTCTATTGGAGTTAAATTGTTACTTTAATTATTAATTAATTCATTGCATTAATTGTATAAAGTCAAATTTGACTAGTATAGTAAATCGACTGAATGGAAAAAATAAGAGTGAAATTTCACCCCAACTGTTTCAGCGTGTTCTTATTTTTTCTGCTAATTTTTCTGGACGAAGAAATCTAATTATGGTCGTTGCTTTGCGTGCAGTAGAGGGAAGGATGAATGATTTTCCGGATAAAGGAATGCTGATAGATGCAATTATTTTGGGCAGTCGTTGAATATTTATGCACGAGCCGTGGTAAGAGCTGTTAAGTTTTAACGATTATTCCGATTACGTGTGAGCCTCGAAGCGCCCTTAATATTCTTCTTAATTAAATGCCAATGTCACATTTTCAATGCACCTCATACTCCTGCATGTTGTATTCTTCCAGTGTCGAAAGTCTAACGCGAGCACATGGTGTGCAGCAGCAGTATCCTTGTGCATTAAAATAATTCGTCGATGCGCTCTTTATGATTGAAATTGTTAAAAGTGTGCGTGTATTTTCATGTTTGCCCAACTCAAAATGGCTCGTTAACTAATTCAAAGTATTCAATTTTAAAGTTTCTAATTGCGATCGTAAATATAGTCTCGATAAGTGCTACAATTACATACGCTACTATATTTTGTACATATATATAAATTTAAATAAATTATAATTTTGTAAAGAATTGCAAAAAATATTCAAAATAAATCACTTTAAGAAGCTATTAAGAATCTATAAATAATTTTTTTAGCCCTATGAAGGTTCTTCTATTTGAGAAAATTAAATTTCGAATCGATTCAATTCAAATTAAACTGTAAGAAATTGGGCACAATTTATGTTCAGTTCATGCATAATGTCTTTCATCTGAATAATGCCTAGTTTTTATGTAACAATAGCTTTATTTTTACTATTTTTGCTCTGTCAACATTCGCTATTTATCGAGATGAAATAATGTACTCTGTACGAATTAAACTTTCAAATTAAATAAGTAGGTGTAAGCAGTTTTTGTTATTTTGCTTTTAATTACATTCTTCTTTTTAACACCATATACATTTTTACATGGGAAATGAATCTTTTGGACTATGTGTGATATAAAGGTTCTTTTTTATATTCTATAGTTTGTACCGTGTAGTGTAAATCTTACTAGAATTTAACAAAAAAAAGGAAACAGTTTATTTGATGATTTTTCCTACACTATATGTAAGTCTGGAATAGCAGCTGCAATGAGAGTTTGACTGCAGGTTTGGAGTAATTTATGAAAACGCGTGATGAAAATGTAGAATTTTGAAAATTTGTCTCAACTTTAGAATAGCTGAAGGAAAAGGGAGGATTTTTCAGCACCTCTTTTGACGATGATGAGAAAAGAAGTGTATTTTAGGCTCGCTTTTTATGCCCCTTTATCCTCATGGCGATATGAAAGCTCTCGTTAGGAAAAGAGAAAAGAAAAAGAAAAAGAGCGCCTGGAAGGCGAAAAAATGAAAAGGGAGCAAGCGTCGTGCCCCATGACCCTCGTCTCGAAAGTTTGAACGCCTCCTGAGAATGGGGAAGCTGGTAGGCTCAGGAGCAGGGAGAAAATACGTGGGCAATGCTAGAGGTCCTAAGAGGAGCGGCGAGCGCTGTGGTGGTGGGGCACGCGAGTGCGGGTGGGTAAATCGGGTGTGCGCGCGCGCGGAGCTTCGAAAACAAAACTCCGGAGGACCGCGTGGCTCCGGTCAGTGAGGCGAAAACTGCGCTGCGGCATCCATCGCGGCGACGCTTATACTTTAGTCTTTTTTTCTCTCTTTCCTTCGGCTAGCAACCAGTGATTTTACTTGCGCTGTTCAGCCATACCGATCATAGGCGAAATCGTTATATTATAAAAAATCGGTGCACTTGAAAGACGCGGGGGAGATCGGTAAGAGGGAGTGACTTTGGCGCGGCAGATCGGTGAAATGGTGAGCCGAGGCTGAGGGGCCGGTACGCGCGCGGAGGGCTGGACACTTGTTGAGGCGAATCGTTGCGAGGTGCTCGCCGCAGGAGATGGAGGCTTTCAAGGGATTGGCGACGCTGGTGACGACGGAGAAGATTTTGCGGGCGAGCAACGCGACGGCGCGTGCCCTCACGGAGCTGAGCCACGCCAGCCTCAATGCAACCGTAGTTGCTGGACCCCCCAGGAAGTCTTCCGTCGCGTTCATCGTGCTCAATGCCGTTTACATTATCGGCATACTGGGAAATATTTCGGCCTTGATCATACTTCTGCACAAGGACAAGGTGAGGGTCGCTTTGCCGCGCGAAGCTCGTCTTATCTGGAGTTTGATAAATTTCGTGCGAGGAACGATGTCTTATTGTTGCCTTGCTATTTCGGAGGATGATTATTATTTCTCTGTACATTGCAGTTTCGCTAGACAATTTATTTATTTATTTCAGCCTTTTATTCAGTATTAAGTCACTTTTAATAAGGTATCCTCTTTTTTTACGTTTACGCATTTTTAGATTCTTTTACTATCAACGATTTTCTCTTAAAGTAAATAATTACTAATCAATTGAAAAATCGCTGCTAACTGAATTAATAATGAAGTAGCCTGAAGTAGACGTATTTTTGAAGAAAATTTAATGAACTTTGATAAAAATGGCTAAGAAATGTACTTTTTTAAAAAAAACCAATTTCACCAAATATCTTTAGTGTGGAAAAGATATATAACTGGCAATCAATTCATTCTAAAATCTATAATCAGATCTAAGTTGAAAAGCACTCGACTGGTGTGCTGAATTTCAGGCATTTCTGAACACGAATTGGATAGTTACAAGAAAAGCATTTTTTTGCACGTATACGTACATAAGTTTTCTACAAAAGGTACTTTTCGTCTCAGGACAGCTGAAAAGATCGAAATTTGTCAAATTTTGAAATGTGAAATTTTGCGTCGCCACAAAGCTTTCTCTTTGAGAAAACAAAAAGTAATAAGCTAAATATTGCTTATGCTTTACAAAATTAAAATGTGAGCAAATAAAGCTGTGTCGTTCAATTGTTTGAGGTAATTTTTATTTCTACAGTTTGGATTAATATGTTTTATTCGGAAAAAGTTTTTTTTTTTAAATTACAAAGTGAACGTGAACATTTTAGGAGTGCAAGAATCACATTTTTCTTAGAATTTAACTCTATACTATAGACTATAAAATTATCTAATTTTTAAAATTTACTACCACCACCCGTAATAATGGTTGATTTTTTAGTTTTATTCGAAAACTCAATATAATATAGATTTATTAAAGTTCCTACTCAAATGGACAATTAATTCTTCTACTTAAAAAATAAATCATTTACTTAAAGTGATGGATGAAGCGATGTAATAGAAATAGATTAGAACCCAATTTTGAAAAATGTCAAATTTTCATGGAATATCATTAACCACACAATAAACTTTTAAAATTTTTACTGATAATATTTATCTTAATTGAGGCAAAAGATCGGAAGACAGTCAATGCATTCATCTTGCTTCACCATCTTCTTGGCCAATTAAATGGACATAATTAAGTGACATATAATCCTATGACTAAATATTTATTGCCATTCAGTTGCACTACCATTAGAGTAAACTAAAATTCTTACTTTTTGGAAACCGAAAATCTGAATATCTTTTCGACAATACGTGTCTGATTCTCCCTTTTTTTCGGTCTGAAATATGTGAGTTTAAAGTATAGGTTCTTTTTTACTAGCGGACAATAAAATCCTTTTTTTTCGATATGTTGAGAAATTGTATACGTAGGTATACGTGTTAGGGGAAAATAAAATTGTCTCATCTTCAGTTCCGGTATAAATTTATATACGATTTCGGACTTCTTTTTTATCTTTCTAAAAGTGCAATTCAGCATACACTGATCACTATTTTGAAACTTTGTAAAATTGGAGAAATTACAAGCTTTGGTTTTGGGTTTTTCACCAAAATATAAGAATAAGTATTACACATATAATGATTTCTGAAGTAATTATTTTCTAACGTATCGTACCTCATTTACAGAAGCTTATGAAATTAAGGGCTTATAACATACAAACACACTCGACTTTTGGCTATCAAATAAACAATTAAAATAAAGAAATGATTTAAAAAAATACTACCTTTTAGTCGAATCGAAATAAGAAAACTTATATTTATCGTTGTACCTTTGAAAACAAATTTTTGCTTCCATCATAAAAAAAAAATAAGCAGTTCAACTAGTATTAAGTAATGTAATGAGATACTTTAAGAAAAAAAAGAAATACATAATACTATATTTTTTATTTCGTGTTCTTGAAGTATCACTCTCGATTTCACGATTAGTTCAAGTACCCACTATGTTCTTATAATACAGATCCGCGTTTAAAAGCGATGAGGCCCAGGTTTACATTTAGGGTCCTTGTATGAAATTTAGTTTTCTAAAAAAATTAGGAAAATCGAGAAAAAATTAATATACTTCACTTACAAAACGTTCATCAGATAATACACCCATATTGTGCACAATTCTGACGTCATCTACAGATTTTCAAAGCCCGCTATCTTTGCTAGTAATCATTGAATTGAAAAAAGAGAAATACGCGTCGATTATTTTTTTATTCTATTAGGCAAAAGAGCGAATTTGTACCCTTATCACCGATTTATTGGCGTTTCAAGGCACGCGAGCGAATCCGCTTTAGCGCGGCATCGATGAAAGTCTCGCGGCGTCTCCTATGCCTTTTTTCATCGTTTATTATTATTTTTCATTTGTGTTCCTCGGCGGTTGACAGAGGCGAAACCGGAAGCACTTGCTGATGCTACGCTGCCTGACGATCAACGACCTGATAGCCATGCTCGGCACCTGGGTGCAAATGTACATCTCGAGGTATTGGCCCGGCAACGGACTCTGCTTCCTGCACGTGATCTGGCGGCTCTTTGGCCTCTTCAGCGGATGCGTCGCCATCGTCATGGCTGGCGAGAGGTGGCTCGCCCTCACCAGGCCCTTCGCTTACCAGAAGGTAGGTTCGAGAATGCTCATCTTTTTTCTCTTCCTTATTCCTTTTTTCCAGCTCTAGCTCTTCAAACTTTCTAAAAATTCTTTTAAAAAACGCCCCAATGAATTGCCAGTTAACTTCCTTCACAAATAGTTTTGAAACCTTTTAATACGAAGAGAATGAACCATTGTAGAACGTGAAAGACTCCAAAGTAAATTTCAACAAAAATTTCCAAAATTAATTAAAATCGTAATTTTTTCTAAAATCAATGGGCCTTACAAACTGTCAAAGAACTTGCTAAAACTATAATAGCAGACTAATAAAATAACAAATTTTCAAGTATCAATTTTTATCCTGTACATTTTTCGTTATTATTTTTTTCTCAAAAACTAATCCATACAATTTTTAATTAAAATAACGATAATTAAACAAATATAACATGCAATGTTATGCTTAGTACATTTGAAGAAGATTCATTGTAAAATTAAAACAACGCACTAAAAATGATCAAATGAAGATAACAAAAAGAAATCGAATGAACTTTTATTCGCTAAAATCTGATAATAAGGCAAACATAGACACACACACATCCCTACAGTCATTTTCAAAAACCATCTTAAAATGATTCCGAAAAGCTCAAATCGAACTTGTAACGCGTTTTTAGAGAAACTTTTTTTACCCTTTCTGTGGGTACCGCCTCTATGAGGAAGCACTATAGTTTATTAATAATTTTGAGTAGATACTATTTTAAAATAGTCATTTCTAAGTTTTCCTCTTGATTTTTCAACGGCAAACATCTAACTAAACAGATACTTAACCTTTGACAAATTTATAGATCTTAACCTTAATGCGGTTTTAATAAAAATTACCATTCAGAAGTTTATATAAAGAAATATTTCATCGTATACAGTGAATTTATACATTTTATAAAACCCTTTAAGAATCTTAATACAACTAGACGCTTATTATACAAAATGATAAAATTTAAAATATCAATTAGAAAAACATTTTTTTAGGAATTTTATTTTATCATCTGAAAGAAATGTCAATATATCACATCTTTTTTTGTGTACTTATATAAATTTCGCATTAAAAGAACTTTCAATCATTTATCACACCAAAATATGTGTACTTAGATGTTTGCTTTAAAACAGCAACTAGGGCTTATAGCCAAACATCAACACAGTGTTAATATTTACGTTGTCAACTTTTCCGAGATTTTTTTCTAAAAATGCTCGAATAATGGAAAAGTTAATATTATTTATTGAATGTATAGTTGAATTTATGAATGAACAAAAATAAAATTTTTTTAAATTTTTAAATAGATATTAAACTTCAAGCATTCTTTTGTATGTGGAATAATTAATGAATCTTCTTAATTTTTGTTTACATGTTACAATTGTTGTCAACTGAATCTCAAAAAAATATAAAATCCAAATTTGCAAATTAACTAGTGTCATCGACACTTTTGCTCTAAAGTGCTTTTAAAAGAGTGAAAAAGAAAAAAAGGCTGCGATAAATTGTTAAATAACTAATTTGGCTCACCTTTTGGTGAATGCGGATAATCAGATTCCTAATCAGGAGGCTGAAATGAAGTGAAAGCAAAAATAAATCAGTCTGTAGGTGATTTTGCTCACTCCAAAAGTCTACCGACTGTACTGCTAGGTGAATTTGGAAATATTTATCGAAGCTACAGTGGAAAAATAAAGCATATTAATGGCGAAGTTGTTAAAATAGGCTATTCCATTCTCACGACGCAAAATTAAAATTAAAATTAGCTTTGCACGCGCCCTACCCAGCCCTCTAGATATACAAAAGCGTCGGCGGGTAATTAAGCGAAATTCGCTAAAGGCAGCTGATTGAAATGAATGAGGATGTAGATACGTCTCCAGGCTGTTCTCGTTCTTATTGCCCGGGGGCGCATTATCGGTGCGATCCGTGTGAAGAAAAAAAAAATAATGCGATCGATGGGCCCTGGAAGTTCCTGGTTACACCTGAGGAATATCAATGGTCTGTGGTAGCGGGGGATGCAAACTTCCGCGATTGGGCGGCCAATTAGAATTTCACGCGCGTTACGCAGTAGCCAGCGCGGCGCACTGTAAGCTCCGGGATTCGCTCGCTCTAGAACGTTAAATACTTATTTTCCAATTGGGCATCATTTTTCAACCAATGTAGATCTTTCAAATTGTTCGTCTTTTCTTCTACTTTTATTTGCTTTATTAGTGAATTCTGTAGATCTCATGGGTCCGCAGCTATAATGAAATTTAAAGTTTTAGCAAAAAATTCCAAGCGTTTTAGCGTGAACGATAAGATTAGTTTTTCAATTGCTCCAACAGTTTATTTTTATGGAGACAAATTTTAATGCAACGGTTCCCTACGTAAAAAACCTCAGGTGAGATTTCTAAAAGGTTTTATAACGTGTGTTATCCGATACAGCGTCAACAATAACACCTTATGGTATACCTTAATGCAAGAAAAATGTATATCTAAGGAATTATAGCTTCAGTGTAATTGTAATGTTGCGAACAAGAAGAATGACTAAAGAATTTAAGAATTTATTTTTTATCATTATTCCTTGGAGGCGAGTTCGTCACTACTCCACGTGGTGGATAATAAAGGAAGCCAAATGGATCGTGCGTGACCCCAAGTATCGCTTAATTGTTTAAACAATTGGAAAAAAGCGAATAACGTGACTCAATGTTTTAAAAAAAGAGCATTCATTCTTCTTCTGCGACACGTTAGTTAAGGCTGTCATTGTAAAAAAAAGAAATAAAACCTATAATATTTAAAAAAAGAAAAAAATGTTAGTTTTTTATTCGCGTGTGCGAAACAGTAATTTTAAAAGTACCTCACCTGAGATTGTTTAGTAGGGTTGCTATGATTCCAGAAAAAGTTACAATACTAGCAAAATGAAAACAGTTCACGGATTTATATAGAAAAAATTGCAATTTTGCTAAATACAAGTGATTACTTTTGACTTGCAGTTAAAATTACAATATTTTTAGTAAAAATTAGTACAGATCTTTGTTTACCAATTGAAGAGCTCAGTGCAAGAATCGGTCAACTCAATTTCGACGTGACTGTGTATTCGAATTTTCTGATCGTTCGGAGCAAGAATCAGTCAAAGAGACCGTAAACGTTCGGAGCAACAAACAGTCATATATATATATATATGGTATGACTGACTGTTGCACCGAATAACCTATAAAATTTATTTAATTAGAGTCACATCAAAATCGAGCTGACCGGTTCTTGCACTGAGCTCTTCAATTGTAAATTTCATTATCAATTGAACATTTACTACAAGAACGTAATTTCTTCAAATAAGCATTTAAAGCATACGTGGTTTTTTAAATATATTTTAGTAGTGTTTATCGGCAAGTCACTTGTTGTCGTTGTAGTTTTAATTAGGATATTAGAGTTCTGTATTATGATTTGTTATTTGATGAAATTTAGATAAAGAATGCCTAATACTTATTGTAGGCAATTTATTACAAAGAAGGCCTTGATAAAGGTGCTAATAAAGAAGGCCTTAATAGGCGCTATAAAAAAAGGTGGCAGAATTTTATTTATATATATAAATTATGCGATCTCTACCTCCTTTTTAAAATAAATGAAAAGTGGCAGAGTATCACAAGAAAGAAGGCATAGTATTTAATTAAAAAACTGCAATAATTAGCTTAAAATATGATCGAAATTGAAATAGACAATTTATTGCAAGCTGCCCAAATTGTTCGTATACAAATAAATACTAAGAAATATGAGAAACTCGAGGCGCACGTACGTCAATTCGCTGGAGGTTCGATATAGGCTGACCTTTCGATTATCAAGTTAAATTAAGAAGTCGACGGATATTCACTTATCGGGCTTGTCAAATAGAAAGAAATGGTAGTTTATTAATTTAAATCGTATTAGTCAGTTTGAATTTTTGATAAAACGAATCGTCAATACTCCAAGAAACATATAGCAGGTACTTTTTAATTAACGAAATTTGATGTACATGTAATTATGGTATATTCAAAGTAATATGCATCCCACAATTCAATTATGGACCTATATTCACTTGACTCAGAATAAGTAACTATAATGACACGAATTAGTAAAATTGGAAAAATTGCGCAAAATTCAGCTTAAGGTCGGATAATTGCATTTCTTATGTTTTTGCTCGTTTGATGTGCACCAAGTGAAATGGATTGCAGGAGTCGCCTCGTTAAGCCAGCACCGCAGGGAAGCAGTAGTGGTTCGTGCTGAGACTCACGTATATTGCACTATCTGCTTCTGAGAGGGAGAATTCTAAGGCACACGGACGTTGTCATTGCTGCTGTAGTTCGGTGACCTACTCTTTCAGCCGTTGTTTATCCTCTTTTTAATGTTTCCCCACTTTTTTCCTTATCGTCTCGGTTGTCGCAATTAACTACTAATGTGAATTTTTAGTATCAGCAGCACGGTCCAATTAGCTTGCCTGTCAGTCACACTACATGGCTAAATCGATAATCGATAATGATGTTCCTTTTTCCGAGAGACTGCGAAATTTTGATTTTAAGAAAATTCATGATGACCATAATTACCGAAGAAATTTATTTTCACGAAATTTTTACCGTTTCCATCAAAAGATCTTCCAGAAGTTTTTATTTATCGAGCAGGAGATTATCAACCTCGATGACCTTCGCCTCGGGAAAAAGCCCGGCTTAGCCCTTCGATCTTCGTCTGGTGTACGTGCGCGAACAAAAGACCTTGATAACATTTTTGTTTCAGTATTAATTTCCCCCTGGTCTTCTTAGCGACACTTTTGTATCGTCTCGGTGCGCCCACAAAAATAAAAGAAAATACGCGCGAAGCGCAGAAAATGGAGAAGATAGAATTTTGAATTCTTTTATGTAATAATTGCGGATTTTATATTTTTCCGATCGGAGAGCTTTTAGCTAGAATTACATATGCATGAGGGATTTTGTACAAGGATCAGAAGAAGGGAGAATTCGTGAGAAAAAGTTTATATTTCAAAATACGAAAAAGTTTAAAATAGAATCAGATGACATATGGAATAAATAGTGACAAAACTCGCATAATATAGAAACGAGTAAAAACATCAATATAATTGTGTATTGCATATTGGGTACATTATGGACATTTTATACACTTAAATGGATCATAAAAATAATTTCGATATTTTTATTATTATTATTACTAATAAAGACATACGATACTGTATTGCTGTAATTAATTAAGCAGCCGTCAACATGAAACAAGTGCGTTTTGCTAAAAGGTGCGAAAGAATGATTACACCGAATCAATCTTTCATTTTTTGCACTACCCACTTTTGACACGTTCCATTGTAAAAAAGCACATGGTGCGATATAAATGACAAATGTTTGCTGTCTACCTGTCCGCGACAGGATGAAATAAAAAGAATTGCAAGATCATTAATCGAACTTGTGATCCTTCAGTGCGTCTGTCCCATTGAGCGGTAGTTGATTCAATCGGCCTTCCTTCATTCATTCTTGACTTTTTCACTGAAAGCAAAAAAGGGAGAAGTAAATCGACGGGCATAAAAGCGGTGCGAGTGTCCGCGAGATGCTTGATTGAGCACGGCTCGCATGTGTACCAATGAATGCGCGCCAAATTGAACTCAAGAAGCTTTTGATTCGTCCTATTATGTAGAATACAGCCTCGAGTAATATGCGTACGGGGGAGTTAAATAATGAATGACAATTATTGAATCTTATAAATTAGGTCACGTACTGCAGGTATTCTTATTTTTATAGTTATTTTATTTATATCTGATTAATTTCGTTATAACCAAAATGTTCTTGAAAACTTAAAAAAATGAACATGAATTCAGTAAATTTGTTTGCTACGATGCAATTTTTATATAATTTTTTATTATAGAATTTATTTTGTATTTCTTGAATTTCTTTATTTAGTAAATATACGCGTGGTAATTTTTAATATTAGGTTTTTTCAAGCGTGCATAAAATACTTGGAAATTTCGTAAGAATCTTCCTTGCGAAAAAGAAAATTAAATTACAAAGACTTTAATTTGAAATTATATTTGGATTAAAGAAGAAGATTGAGGAAACAAAAATATTTGACAACTTTAAAAAAATGAAAGAAGCTACGACGGGTTTATTTTTAAAACTGATGGAATTTCGTATAATTAATTCATTTGAAATTATTTTTATTTAGGAAATATAGTTTAAAATAATAAAAATATAATGTTGTACAATAACAATTTACTATAATAATATAATTATATGGTTCCAGTTCCTTGCAGATAATATTACGAAAACTTAGAATAAAATTTTACTGAAATAATTTTTTATTAGTACACTGAAAATGCAAAAATAGCACGAATCTAGCGATCACGAAAACGTTACTACGTGTTACTTTCTTCTCTGCGACATAAATTTTTCATCAGCTTTGCATTCGTATGCCAAAGTAAACGCTGCGCATTTTCGGAAAACACGTGTAGCCAACATGTATTTATGGAAGTGAACTTTTTTTAACCTTTATATTTTGTTTAAAAATTTATAGTTGACTGCACTGAATTGAAGTAATAAGGCTTTTTAGTAAATAAGAATGCCCAGCAACAATATAAATTTTTTTTTTACCAATATACAGCGTTACTCTGCATGTCTACTGTAGTTTAAGGTGCTTGTAATGGTTTTGATGGGTATTATGTCACGCAATAGGAACATTTCGATTATTGACGGTGTATCTCGATTGAGTTAACTTCCGATTGACGCCAATATACGAGGCTTCTTCTTCGTGGAACTGTAGGCAATTTATTTTCTTTGGGCGAACATGTAAGTGGTTTCGATTATTGAACGCAGTGCAAATCCGCGGGTGGTCGCAAATGTGTCTTGACAAAAATGTTTTGATACAATAAAAATGTTTTTTCCGCAAATATGAATTTATTCCCTTTCTTATTCCACGACGACAAAATTTATTTATTTTATAAATAACAAATTATTTTAATAATTTTTTTTATTTGTATTTTTTATATATTATTATTAAGCTCTAATTCGCAGACGAAATAAAACATAAATGGTTATTAATTATTGATATGTATGAAAATATTAACGACGCTAAAATAAAAGCAAAACACTATATATACCGAGCTCAGGGCTATATGTTTGCAAAGGACTCATCATTCAACGACGCTAACGGATTCCGGTATTTTTATTGAGTTATAATAAGTACTGAGCAGCGGCTTTTATTCTTTCGCCAGGGCAATGACATTATTTAGGATAGGTCGCTAACACGCGCTAAGTATTATTGTAGAGAAATGATATCATCACAAATTCAATTCACTCTTCATGATATTTATCAGTGTATTCATTATTTTCTCTTTTTTAATAACATACTGTGATTATTTTATCTGCAAATATAAGAGTAAGTGAAAATTTTCTTCTTTTATTCATCAGTTTTAAGAATCCGAATTATAAGAGGGAACTTTCGGCGAAAATTATTTCCATATGAAAAAAAAGGAAATAACGCAACACAAGAATTGAAAGGTAAAAAGGATATGCAGTACTTGGTTGAGTGTACAATAGAATTCGTTTTTACAAATATCTCACTGATATTTTTGGTTATGGAGTAGGCGAAAATGACCGTGACAATAACAGGTTTTGTCTGATTATTTATATGTAAAAATTATTTAAGATTTCGAAATAAACGAGTTATCCAAAGGAATGTACTTCCATAAATTTTATATTAAATTATAAACTTTTGATTTATAATGTCAACATTAAGAGAATTTTCTCACAAAAATAAATTACTGCCAAGTTCTTCGTAAAATAAATAAATAAATAAATAAATTGTCAATCCAATTTTAGTTTTTATTCTACCTTTAATAGAGTAAAACGGTTATGGAACTCTCTATTTAAAAGTTGAACGTAATAATTAAAGTTTAGTTTAAGTAAGTTCACAATTTATTTGATATTTTTGTATTTAAGTGCTGTTCATTCCGTAGAGTTTTTGTTAAATAAATAAATTTTCTCGATATGAGAAAATTCTTCTAGGTGCTTTTTTTCTTATAGGAATAAAATTAATTTCTTCGTCCGTATTAGGATTGAAATACTCGCCAAAAGTTTGAAATATCGCATTTGCTGTGCATAGGCTACAAAAATGCAACAACCTTCCCTGACACACTTTAATACTGACAGTCGATGCGTGCATAATTTTGAGTCAAGGCTCTATCGAGGAGAGACGCTTTGGTAATTTCTATTTCGGAAAACGAGGCCCAGACTCGCACTAGACGTTCCCTTTCGCATGCGAAATTTTAGTCAATCACGTGTAAGAATACACTATTATTATATAATTCATCATTCAAATCCTATTTCCTCTTCTTTATAAATTTATAATTATCTCATATCTTAATATTATTTTGCTAAAATAGGAATGCGCCTAAAGTCGGAAGTTATTGGAGCAGCGCAAAATAATCAGTATGAATGAAGTTTATTATACGTTTGTAGATGAGACCACGTATACAATCGAGTAAATATTTGACATTACCGCTGCGATTCATTGGCACGTTTCATTTGAGAAGCATTATAATGATCCTAAAATACACATTATATTTATATATCGATATATTAGTTTCCACTTCCAATATCTTTTAAGGTATAAAATAAAATATCAATTTTACTTCAATAATAATCATTTTTTGACTTCAAGAAAATAGAGAGCAAATTAATTTAAAAAATCTTGAGTATAATGTTTAGCTTTAGGCATGTCGTTGAGTTGGCGCACCTAAGCTGTCTCATTCATGCGAACCGCTGTATAGGGAATCGAGGAGGATATTCTGAGTTTTTTACGACATGTAACCGACGATAGTTTACTATACACTGCGACATTAAACAATTAATTTATGGTTGATGTAGATATACAATTTATATCCAGAAGGAGGAAATTGTTATTGTTCAATTTATTATCGTTCCGCTTCCTTCAATAAATATATCAAATTTTCCCTTTATAAAAATACATACATATACATATATGATCTGAAAGCAATATATTTTTAATTAAAACTCGACAGTGAATTGCATTTCGGAAAGTTCTCTTAAAATTTAGCATTTTATATTTATTATTTAAGCTTCTTTATAGAAAGGTTAAACTATCAACTTTACAAAATGATATATTATACTACAGCAAATTATAAATAGACCAAATCGTAGAATAGTCCATAATCCGTAATCCGCAATATAGTAGATTTCAAATTTTAAAAGTCTGCAGTATTTTTGCGAAGTTCTCCGGAAATTTATAGAGAAAACATGTCTCAAGTTTAATACGTTAAAAAATACTGATTTGTTCGAAAACTATCGAAAATGGTGAAGATTAATAATGTATTTCTTGAATATTTAAGAATTCTAATGATATTTTCACGCATCGACTTTAATTATTGAGCTCATTGTATTGAAGACTGTTCTTAACTATTAAATTATATATAAAAGAAGCATATCTCGTGACACATGTGTAATCTTTAGCAGGTGACGTACCCAATGATCGTACGTTGTATGTTACTCCTGTGGGTGGTCGCACTATCCCTCACCTTTTTGCCGTTCCTCGGGTTCGGCCTTTACCAGGAGATAACTGCAAAGGGCTTGCAGTGTCAGCGGTACAGAGATGCCGTTAAACCGATCGACGTTGCCTACGCTTACGTATGGTTCTTCTTCGGTTAGTATAATAAATGATTTTTTACAATAACTATTTAAGTATATTATTAGTCCAACTTTTTTACTTCCCATGTTGCGTATACTATTTTTCGGCCTAGTGAGGCCGAAATCGTGACCTTTTCAATCGGGCGCCGGGAGGGAAGATTATGCTTTCTTCCCGCTACGCTCAAAAGTACATTAATATTTTATAATTATAAGGCTTAAAGGATAATTATTTACGACGTCGTTTCAACTACATTTTTGCTAATGCGTGCTTTTCAAAATTATAATATTATAATTTTCAATATTACCTAGTCGAAATGTCATCTTAAATAAATATGTATATTATCCTTTGCAATTGTTAAATAAAATACACTGTACAGTAGATTCAACAGTACATTTTAGTAATAGCTTCATTAAAATATTATTGTGTAAGTGACTTTTAAGTTAATAATGTAATTATTATAAACAAACTTTTTGGAGATAATACATATTTTAACATAATTTTCTTTAGAACTTAAAAGTACTTATTCTACCGTGTATTCCACCATATTGAAACTTCTGATGTGATACAAAAGTTTGCAATTTAAATCTTTGAGATAAGTACGTTTAAAGCTTAGATAAAAATTTACAATGTTTGTCATTATGAAGACTGAACAATTTCGATATTTTTCTCGCGCTTTTAATAAAAGTAAAAGAACAATCTAATATCGCTCAATAAAGTTGACAAAATTACCAAGTCATGTATCAACGACAAGTATTTGCTTCTTCGCAGTAAAATATTTATTACTCGCAAAATCGGGAAATTTCCGATTTTACAACTATATCCTTTTAGCTTTCGATCAATCGGGAAGCATCCCCATCGGTTTAACGACGTTCAGAACATTGGGACAGAGAGATACACAATCGTTTATTCTGTCGCGCGAGAAAAATAATATAATTAAAAATTTCAGCGTGGCACCAAGGGAGTAAAATAGGCGCTGAAGCTCCGGCAGCCAACTTGGGAATAAGCATCTAGTACTCCCAAAGTGCATAAGAAAATGTCACCCTATCATTTACAAACTCATTTTATTTGAGAAAAACTGAAATAAAACGTGATTACGAGAGGCAAAATAGGCCTACGAAAGGCAAACGTGTGTTGGGTGTATAGAACGTGTCTCCGGAGAGTAAGATGTGCCTCCGGGGAGTAAATATCTCTTTGGGAAGTAAGGTTTTTCTCCAGGGAGTGAAATAAGTCTAGAGGATAACATATAATTTAAGCAATTTTGATAAGAGTTATTAAAATAAATGCAACATTATTCATGATCTAGGAAATATTGTATCGAATTGAAAAATGTCTGATCTGAAAAATTTGTTCAGGATTCTTCGAATCAAATGGACCTGCGGTTTACTAATGCACGGTGGAACTGTCGCTTGTCGTAGGTACCGTGCTGTGCCTGTCGATTGTCTGGTGTAACCTTGCAGTGGCAAGCGCTCTCAAGAGACTCGGCCGTCGCAACGGCGCCCTGAGGAGGATCTCGCGGGCTTCGTCGAGGGCGAAGCCCCTGCTCGCCGTTGCCGGCACGCCGCCCGAGGTCGGCATCACTCCCGAGGAGCGCGCCTTCGCCAAGCTCATGGCCCTCCTCTCCATCTCTTTCCTCATTTGCTGGATGCCGCAAATGGTGAGTTTTCCGTAGGATTCTTTTAAATGCCAATCACTTTTCATCTCGTAGTTGTGAAAAAAATAACGTTTACGCTAAAAATGACTAAAACAATATAATAAATATTAATTACGTAGCGATAAATCGCGCAGTCGAGCCCGCCAAATCAAAGGGGATTGAGATGACGAAAGGAGAAGGATGCGGTGTACAGCCCCTGGCTCTTGAAAGAAAATCCGCGTAGCCGGCGAATGCCGCCAACTGATTTATGTGACAAGGGGAGTGTGCGGTCCTCTGCTTTTTTCGCCAGATATATTCGTGCTCCTAATCTCGTTATTGTCGCAGACGAAGGCGGTTGTGTCGCTTCGTCGGCCTTGAAACCTGTGGCAGGGCGATGCACAAACGCTCTTTTACAAATGGATGACATATTACAGTTAGTGTTATGTCAAAATTTTGTCTTTTAAACAGCTGCTAATATATCGGCAGTTAGCTTTCTCCATAAATAATTTTAAAACTTTTTAAAACGAAGAGAATGTTACGTTTTAGTCTTCTTTTTTTAATAATTCTTTTGGCTTAAAGATAAATAACAACAAATAAGGAAATACATCTAGTGTCTGAATATGACGATATTAAAAAGCAATGCGTCGCAGGAGAAGTTCGTCCGGCGGATCAGTCGCGCGGGCAATAAATCCAGTCACTCGGCTTCCGGCTGCGTAGCCGCTTATCGTCCGTGCGCCGGGCGTCTCTCGCGGACGTGACACACCTACGCGACGAGCGCGCGGTGAACGTCGCGCTGCGTGTCCCATCGTCGATCGCATTCTAAGCGCCGCCGCGGCGTGGAATGTCGCGCGCGTGATCCTGCGACCCGATCGCCCGAACCTGCCCTGCGCGGCTACTCTTCTCACTAGTGACTGACAAATAGATGTACCAATTATTTTTAACGTGCGCTCCGAAAATCAATGCAAAATTCAAAATTCCCATACATTAGTGCACTATAGCAAACTTTCTATTTAACCCCTTGCTAAACTTTTTATCTGAGGAAAATTTCAGTGAGATTCTTTGCGGGAGTTTGATCAATAAAATGCTTCCCTGCGGTCCGAGGAAACTTTTACTGAGAATATTGATGAAGCTAAGCCTGATTTACTCATATCTATTTCGTATTTAGAGCGATATTTTTCCAAATTTCCATTAGTTTGTATGTCATTTCTTAATAATTGCATCAAATTACCATATGATTCTTTAAAGCACGTAGAAAAGTTTGTCAGGAGAATAGATCATTGGAAAAAATTGCTTATATTTCTAAGCGTTTTTATTCATTTTTTCCGTAAAATTGGCATCACGTAATTTGAAGATTAATCATTTTTACGTGATTGCCCATTGTATTTTTTATCCCGTGGTCCTTTATCCCCTATTTATCAATACAAGGTCTTCTTATCAATGTAACGTAGAAGAATGTTACTTGCCGAAAACAATACTAATTTTGATGTTCCTGAAGAATGATGTTTTTTTCTAGACTGGGTGGAAAGAAAATTATACAGCTATATCGTTATAACTAAACTTTTTTCATATGGTGTTTTAAAAGCACGTTGATGGAAGTTTGTATGTGCAGCAAGCATTAGAAGTGGCCAGTTACTCCTTCTTATTGCAAATTCATACCCTTGCTACACTAGTCGTCGGGCGAATTCTAAATGATTAAGCACGTGACTGCTAAGCCATCGACAGAGCTAGATTTATGCGCGCGAGTTTCTCGTGCTAGTCGTGAGCACAGAAGCTGTACATACGCTACTAGAATTTATAATTCAAACTTGTACGCTATTAATGATAAATGGAAGTTAATCAAAGACAAACATCATTCTTTCACATTCAAAAGCAACGTTCTTTTACCTTCTTCGCTCATTGGTTTTATAAATAATTTAGCATATCTTTAATTTGAATCCATCCTTGTATAAGTCTTAGAGTACAAATCGTAGCATTTTAAATATTATATTAGTATTCGAATTAGCAAAATTCATTGTAGAATTAGTTTGGCTCCATTTTCTAGTACTTTCGAATTTTGTTAAGTTATTTTGGTTAAGTAAAGTAACCAAAATAATCATTTATTAAAACAATTTCTTAGCAGATTGCTAAGAAACACTTTAAAAATAATTTGTTTCCTTTAAAAAAATTGGCCTAATAAATCACAATTTTTTCTTCGTATTTGATTTTTTACAATGTCATTAGAGATATTTTTGTTAGAATAATCATGCGAAGTTCTGAATGACACTACGCGGTTAGTTTTCTAATCGAAAAAGTTGGATCGTGCGAAGCGCGGTAATTTCGTTATACATACAAATACTAGACTTTAAAATCACGTATCATGGTACTTTATGAAGGTTGTCAAAATATTAGCATAATTCTTAAAATTGTTGATGAAGGTGATCCCTGAAATTTTTTTCTCTAAAATATCATTTTATAATATGTTGATAACTTGGCTACTACTATATCTGCACGCGATAAAAAAACCATTCATATAATACAAATATCGGTAATTATATAAAAATTAATTCACATTAAGAGTAATTAATATTCAATACGCGAAGATAAATTCTTTTCTAAAAATTATAAGACAATTTTATTAGAGTTACTTACCGTAAAATTCACAAGAAATTATGGTAAATATAAAAACTAAATTGTAATTTTTTCAGTAAAGTCTATTGCAATTTAAAAATAATTTGTATTATTATCTCACAATAAAATGCAATACTTTAGAGAAAAATAGCTTTGGAGAATAATATAATGGACAATTTTAGTGTTGAGCCCTCATATTGTACTTTATAAAGAAGCAGTGCTGCTGTTTTCTGGTCAGTAAAATTATAATATCGTGTAATATTTAATAAAAAAAACAATAGCTTATTCAGCATTTTTCTGAAAATCCCAAGACACTATTGGGAAGAAACATTTGACCTACCATCTGGTCGACTTTGGTCACGGCGTATTTCGGGTATCTTGAGAATTCGATGGTCGAAATGGACTCGCACAAGCGCGAACTTCTTTTTTTCTCGTTTGGCTACGTGATTCGACTAGCAATGCGTTAAATATCACTAGCGCTATACGTGTGTCTGTAAATTACAATAGAGTGATTTACTCGTGGCTGCAGCTTTAAGCCTCCTGTGACATGAAAATTATTTAACGTACGTGACTAATGCTCGAAGAGTGAAAACGATCATTTTCACAGATTATTGTTTGAACGGCAGTTTAATTCATTTTTAAACTTTTCTTTCATAATAGATGAGCTTGAATTATCGCATCGAACTAAATTGAATGAATTCTTCTTTTTTCATATCACCCTTTCGCCACTGATTTCAAAGTATCTTCAGAAAAAATATTTATTTTGGAGAACTGTTTAAAAGAGAGTTAGATTAAAAAATAATTAAAAGTTAATGCATACCGAACGATATGAAGTGCAACATTTGTAAATACTGAAGACTGTGTTACAATTAATTTCTCGTTTCTACATTATAAATAAACTAAAAAGAATTTGTTTGAGTATTCTTTTTATAAATTATATTAAAAAAACATTTTGAAATAATTCTAGTAAATTTTACAAAGAAGCTTTTAAAATAATAATATAAAGTATGCATTTTGCAATAACATGTCTTCAATTCCTAAAAATTTAGATTGCTTCAATTCATATTTTCAGGCATCGATCTTGTTAATGTTTCCTCCAGATAAAAGTGAAAACATTTATTTTGTAGACGTGAAACTCGGAGAATATTTCGCTCTCGTTTCTTTTTATTTCACATCCGTAAAATGAACTCAATTCATTAATTTAGACTAAAATTACGGTAATGTATCCGAGATCATTAAGAACTTTGATTGGCTTAAATATTATACGAAATCCGAATAAGAAATATTATATTTTTCTAGATTAATATTAAAATACTTTACATTAATTTATACTAAAAGAATAAATAGTGTTAAAAAGGTCTGACCTAATCTATATTTAATCGAAAATTAAACAATGTAACGGTATAGCTCCTTATACCCCGTTGGTTTGGTTTGTCCCACGCCCCATTGTATACTATTTCTTCTTTATAAATATTCCAGCATTCTTTTATTATTTTCATCATGAAGCTCTTGCTTCTTACTCGATCAATAAAACATTAAGTATACAAAGGAGGAAAAGAAGTGGTCGCTTTTAGCAATGACATATTTGCGACATGAAATGCGAGCTTTTCTCATTACACACCGAGTGATCAAAAGACATTGATTTCCATCTTTTGGATGTCAATAAATTGCCCTTTTCATTTAAAATTGATGGTCTACTTGAACGATTACTGTAATCTATTCACGCTCGCTTCACTCGGCCAAGAAACGTCTCCCGACGCAAACAATCCATACATAAAAATGTACTATTTTTAAAGGTACTAAATTTATTTAGAAACAAATAAATTCATTTAGTTTTGATGAAATTATTATTTGATTCAAAGAGATATTTAATAAGTACTATTGAAGTAAATCATTTCCTTAAAATTAGCAAAATGTTTTTCAGTGTACCGTATGTCGAGAACTGTTGGGTCGTAAAGACGATTATTTCTCAAGTCAGTTATTACTTTCATTAAAATATGCAAACTAGTGCTTATATTGCTAATTGTAAATGTAAAAAATGAAAAAAAACAGTTAGTGATTGTTTAAAATCTTGCAAAAGATGAATTTTTTTTTTAGCAACGGCGCTTCATGATAAACGTACGATTGTGATTCTACTCGGGGAGTATTGCTTCCGGAGTTGAATTCACTTGGCTCTTGTTTATTTTGATACTTGTCACGTACTAGGTACTCACAACCCTTTAGTAAAAGAATGGGCGACGTAGATTATTAACTGTTGTTTGTAACACTTGAATTTTTGAGAAAAAACGGATTTTACGATTATATCATTTGAAATAACTCCTAGGTAAATAATATTGCCTGAGCGTAAGCCTGCGACAAATTCTTATATACTAAATTACATAACTCCAACTTATAAAGAAATTTTAATTTCAAGATATATTAATCCCTTTTTTGCTTCTTATGCTACTTACATTGACATTTTTTAGATAATTAATGATTTTAATGTGATTAATTTGTAAATTTCAAAAGACAAAAGACATTTATTGAAAAAACAGTACGTTACCCGTTGGAGCTAACCATAGCCGGAATTATTGATTTGAGCTGCGCAAATATTGTCTTTGTATAATAGGATGCAATAAAAATGAAGAATTATTAACTTACAGATATCGATCCCGCTGGCTCAGTATTTGAACCAAACTGCAAACGCAGGTCGACTGGCCACAAAGCTGATAAACGGCTTCCAAAAGGTCGCCGATATCCTGCTTTGTCTGCATTTCACCTTGGATCCATACATTTACGTGCTGCTGCGTATGCCTCGGCCGCGATTTCCGCTGCTCAAGCCGCTGTGCCGCATCTGTTGGCCAGCCCGAAGCCGAGCCAGTTCTTTTACAGGTACTGTCAGCTTCTCTTTGTTATGACGATTTTTCAGCATTGGAGAAAATGTTGCTGGATCTAACTAATTGTTGCAGGAACCACCGAGCATCAAGGCAGCAGCGGTGACCCGCCGACTCCCATAACCGAGGCCCCATCGACGCCCGTGAGCGAGGAGCGCGACTCCCAGTTGGTGGCCGTCGCCGTCTGATCCAGAGCTGCGCCGCGGCGCATTCGACCTTACGTTCGGGCCCAGCAACGATGGTACCCCCTCCATCCGCTTCTTGTGCCTCCATCCAAGCGCGCGACGCTCATCTGAGACAAGCTCTCGATACCGTCCTGGCAAAATGGAACGTGGACCACGTGGAGCGACCAAATGAGTTAATGGCTCTTCTTTTCCCTCCATTGCAGCTTTTACCCTATCCAATTCGTAACGTAACAATCTGTATCACTTTTTCTTTCATCATCTGACTGAGCTACAATTTATTCACTTGTAAATATTGTATGTATATGAAGTATTTAGCGATATGTCACTGTGGAGGGCGATCATTTTAAAAAATCTTGTACTCCTCGATGTAAATAATATCATCGCTGTCAGTTTAATTCCTTCTGTGAGTGGGGGTCTTAATGGTTTCACGGGGAAGAGCAATCGATATGTGTACTTAAATACATTGAAGCGGTAGATGACAAGTTACGTGGTCTGTCATGATGCTTGAATTTCGTCATGACGCTTGAACTTTTACCTGCACTCTGGTGAAGAGTGAAGTGCTAATTGAGCCTTTGATCCTGCAGATTAAGATCTTGTCAATTGCGTTATAAAATGTTAATAACGGTTTTGCAAACAAATATATATATATTTGAAATATCATCTTTTAAGAAACATCGGGCGGACGGGTTGATTGGGAGCTCCGTGTTGCGGTGATCTTATCATTTCTTTTTCCATAACAAAATGTTTTGTAGCTTTTGCAAGCATTCAACAAAGTACAGTCTTTCATTTTAAAGTGGAACTATTTAATAACAGACAACTTAGCTTTTTAACAAAAATTCTCTACTTTCTACAAGCAAAATAGTAATAAAGCATCATATTTTAAAAAGTATTATTGCTGCGGAAATAAATTTATGACTGTAAATGTATATTAATGTTACTGTAATTGTAAAAAACATTCCAAAATTACATTCTCAGTGTTTAATCGTTTTATTATAGTTCATTGTAATTAAACATAATTGGATCTGATTGTAAGATATATGAAGAAATAAACGACACGATAAACCGCTGCTTAGTTACATGGAATCAAATGCGTTAATTATTGTGCGTTATTAGTTACTGCAGTATCGAGGTTTTGATTTTATTAAAAATTTTTAGTAGTTTACGATTTCTGCAGCTCTTAGGGTTATCTAACGAATAGTTTTTAAGACTATCCAGAATGAAGTTATTCAATTACAACGAAGGCAAGAACAAAGTAATTATACTAATTAATCGAGCTATGTATAATAAAAATATTCAATGAGATATAAAGAGAAATGAATAATCTTGGTATGGTTTCGGAAATAAATACTAACACTAATGCAGTTAATTTTCTTTAAATGTGCATAGTAGATTGCAAATTGTAATATTTTTTTATATTTTCCTGCCAGCGTAAACTATTTTAACTTGATGAAGCAAAAAAAATGTGGCAAGAAAAATTTTATTGGAAAATTCTAATACATACATTACCATAATATATGTAGTCACAGACTAGCAAATCGAAAAAAATGACTAGATTTATAGTAAAAACTGCAATACTGATGCGAAAACATTACTAGTTTTGGCCTTAAAATTACAAAAACTCTTAGTTAGAATTAGTGGAAGCATTGCAATTTTCACTATAAATATAGAAACTTTTGCTTGGCACTTTTCACTATAAATCTGGTAATTTAGTTTTTTCCTTTGTGACTGCGTGTAGATATTATTATAGTTATTTCAATTTTTTAGAACCATGTTAACTACGGAATAATATTATTAAATTAATATTGATATGAGTAAAAAGAAAAACCAAAGGATATTCGTGAATTAAATATAGAGATTAATTAAATAATAAGTCAGAGAGTAAAATATTTTTTAAAACTTTTTGCTGACCTTTCGAGCGTATAATTCAGTGAGAAACCCACCGGAGTAAAATATTAGAAAGTAAGTTTGTAAAAAATATTCTGACCTGCACAAACAATTATATGTAACACGCCCATTTGGAGAAATGTATTTGCTAAATTTATCTTTTAATTGTAGGAAATTATAAGAAACTAAATTCTAATAATAGCTTTCTTATAAACGCATTTCTACACTGAGAGAACAATTTGGTAATTTACTTGTTAAATATTTCTTTGAGTCAACTAATTATGTTGTTGTAACTGCTGATTTGTTTATTAAAATTTATTTAGTTTCAAAAAAATATTCAGCAGTAAATAGTTACTGAAAATTACCAAATTGGTCTTTCAGTGTACGTTTTAAAATACTGAAGATAAAAATAGAAAATGTACTCCATTTGACAGTTTTACCTGTAGGTCAGTATAGTAATTTTTATAAACTGAATATGATTTTTCATATTCCCGGTTTCTCAGTGTACCTATATGCACATCTTGTACATTATAAATAAATTGTTATATCTGTTTACAATATCTGAGAAAAAGTAAATATGAAAAGGCGATGAAAGATTTTGTAAAATCAATTTAATTAATTGTAAAGTTTTTAGCAAGAGCATTATATTAGTTCATAATTTTACAAATGCCATACTTTTGTATATCCAATTGTAGCGATTGTGCAATGTCAGCAATTAATTAATAAAATCTAACGTATTTTTTTTATTATAGATTTTTAGATTTAGTACGTAAGATTTATATTAATCAATGTGCATTATATTACACTAATTTATTGTAACACTGTATCCCGATCGATGTAACTGTAAAATTATGTATTTGTACAATTTGATTATAACTATTTTATTTACATAAGAACTACAGTAGAGCAGAAATAAACTCACCGTACCTTTATTTTGTTCGACTCTATAATGTTACTCAATTTATTTTTAAGCCGAATAGTAAAGTACCATCATCTGAATACATTTTTATTCATTGTAAAGAAATTTTCGAATTTTTATTATGGCCAAAAGTAGTCAATAGCCGTAGATATTTAAAAGAACTGTATAGTTGACTATGTAAGAAATTCCAACAGAAAATACAAATAACGCTAAAGTTTTTAGAGTGAAAATTACTGTAGTAGAGCTAATTTTGCTCAACATCTCTGAATGGTGATGATTTTTACAGTTAGATTGAAATTGTATTCTCTAATTAGAGAAATCATCACTTTCAAGATATTTTTATAAATCTAATAATTTGACGTATTCAAGTGTCTGTAACATTGGAAATATATGTTATATTGGTTGCTGTCAATTTTGTCAAAAGCAAATACTCGTGAGCAATTTACGCAAATAAATATGGTTAGACACTTTGCATTTTTATTAATTTTTAGGAAAATAACGCTACGACTATAAAGTCGCTCAGTTGATTCTACATAGATTCCACAGTCAAATTGTACAATTAAGTGTCGGAATTTTTTATATAGTCAAATGCGAAGTTCAACTACATAATGCAATCGTATACTCCAACTATACAGTGTATTCTTTTCAATAGGAGTAGATGAGTAAAATTCAGTCACAATGCTTGTTATCATAAACTAATTACTATTTTATGACAAAGTTTCAGATCTAAAATTAGTAAACGTTAAAAATGTGTTTTTGTTATGGATGTTATTTATTTATCACTGTTTATGAAAAAATTCAAACTCTAAGGTTGCCAGCAGTGCGTGCTTTGCGCGTGCGCGTTGCTCATGACCGCCGGTGCGCATGCTATCGGCGCACACGGGCACTGCGCATCCACAAGCGATGCAAAATTGGCGCAGTTCTGTAATCGGTATTTCTGTAAACATTCCCAAATCTGACAAATCGCAGTTGTTTTGCCGCTCCGTCGCTTCCTCACGAGGACTAATTGTTGCCACCTGATAATCCTGCTATTCGTGGCCAGTGGGTACAGTTCTCGTGTATCTGGGCAGGCCAAGCGAAGGTAATAAGTATCGACGCCAACTCGACGCGTTCTGCTGAGGTCTGGGCATTTGGCGCTTTTTTCCAGCGCGGACGACTTGTTGACCGGCCTATGGCCTGTCTCCATGTTGCCCCGATCAGATTGTCAGAGTGAGCTTCGCTGAGTTTAGAAGCCTCGAGGGGATCACTAAGCGCTGGTCCAGCCTGCCTCAGGATGCTTCAGCAGACCTGCAGGACTTGCCTGGCCACGTGCGGCGAGTTGATATCGATATTCTCCAATGACTACTACGTGCGCAACCTGCCCGACAAGCTCTTTCACACCACCAGAATTGAGGTTAGGACGACAGTTTTTTAGAGCGCCTTTTATTACATCAAAATTGGGGAGTTAGCGACGGGAGAGGCGATTTTCAACTTCATTACTACTTTACTTTATCAGTAACTAGGGGATTCTCCTGCATTTCGGCTTTTTTATCCAATTGTGCCATTCGAGTGACCTTGTTTACATACTCAAAAACATCTTTGACCAATGCTTTGTTTGTTTGCCCAGCAATTTTCATTCATTTATTTATCGTTTACTTTATAATCGTGATAAAATGATTGTTTTTACTTAATTGTAGTTACTAGGACAGTAGAGGTTAAACAATTTAAGCAATAATAAGTGCAACCTTTGAAAATTTCCCAGGTTTCGCAGGATGATGAACTTCCAAAAATGATGTGCAAGAAATGTATATTTCTTGTAGATTCTTTGTATTGTTTCAAAGATCAGTGTGAAATGGCAGAAATAAAATTGAAGAAATCATTGAAACCCACTGCCGATGAAGTTAACTCTCCAATAATTAACAATTATGAAATAAAAATTTCAAATAAAGGTAAGAGTAATGTTATGATTGCATAAGTAATTAATAAGATTTTTGTAAAGTTAATTATATTTATTTATTTAGTGAGTAATAATTCAGAAGAAACATCCAGCGAAGAAGATTATCAAATAGAATATGCATCAGAAGAAGCTAGGATAGAAGTGGAAAGTGCTAAAAAACGTCGCAATGCCAGAAAAAAGCATAAACAATCTGGTGTTAAAGTGAAATCTGTACAAATTTTAGATTCGCAAACAAAGGAAAACATTTATAAAAATCTTTGTGGTCCAGTGCAATCTTATGTTTATGATCCAGAAGTTCAAGAGGTACGTTTCACAAATAATTTTAAAGTAACTGTTAGAATCTGCAACAAAATTAATTTATTTTTGCTTTTGTTTATTAGAACCCTATGATATCTGAAAGTGATGATGGATCATCATTGTACTTATCTGAAGATTCTAAGAAATATTTGAGTGGTGTTTCAGAGATACAAAATTATGATCCACAAAGTCATTGTAGTTCAGAAAATACAAATTTATTAAAATCTGTAAAACAAGAAGAATTGCATGAAAAACCATTAAATTCTACTCTTAAAAGAAAAATAGATAGTGATAATAGTTATAATCAACTAACAAAAGTACCAAAAAAAGTAATGTTTCAAGATAATGACTATAGAGATGAAAACATGCAATTCATTGAATTATCTAACAATAAAGGAAATTCATATATTGATAATTCAGCTGAAAAATTAAACAGCGTTGTACAAGTGAATGTAATTGAGAATAGTACAGGGAAAATTGTTCATAACTACGATTTCCCTGTTAAAGAAAACACTACTGATACTAAGAAGATTTTAGAGATGCGAACAAAAAATTTGGTGAAACATTTAGTTATAACACTTCCAGAAATTTGTGCTATTTGTTCACAAGCTTTTGAAACTTATGCAGACGTATTAGAACATAAAATTAGAACTCATTTAAGTAGCGATCAAGATTCCTTCTTTTGTCCAATTTGCCACGAAAAGTTTTTCGCAAATATTCACTTGGTTGATCATTTAAATAATCATACAGATATTCACTCTTACATTTGCATTGTGTGTACAGGCAGTTACTACACAGAAGAAAGTTTAAGGTAAAACATTTATTTCAGCAAACTTGTTAAAACATAAAACATATACTTTTTAAAAGTACCAAGATCAGGAAAATAGAAATAAATCTGTTTATATTCTTTTCTAGGGCTCATTTACTAACTCATGTCGATGTAAGAGACTTGAAGTGTAAAATTTGCTCAAAGAAGTTTCAGCGCATTCAGCAAGTTATTACACATATGAATCAGCATGTACAAAAGAAAAATTTACTTTGTACCTTGTGTTCAAATAACTTTGAAACTAAAGATAAACTTCAAAATCATATAGATCAAGAACATCGAAAACGTGAAGGAACTGATATAAAATGGGAAGAATCTGAGGAAACTATTCTTGAAGATATATCAGAAGATGGTCAAAATCAATCAGGTTTTCCATGCCCATACTGTGAACGGATTTTTGCAATGAAAGCAACTCTCAGGTTTGTCGTTTACAAGAATTCATAACAAAATGAAAATGACTTTATTCATTAATTTATTTAACAGACTAAACAGTCTTTATTAAAAAATATTTATTTTTATTACTAATGTTCAATTCTATTTTTTTTATTCTCGCATTATTCAATTATTATTATTAATTTTGAAATAGTTTTTAAATAATTAATGTGTTAAAGTATATTGGTTATATTAAAAGAAATTTTTTCTAATCATACATTTTTCATTTACACAACGAAAAAGAAAAATTAAATTAAATGAATATAAAAGTAACTCTAAGAACTAGTAACTTGTTTTTTATAATATACAATTTACTAATGATACTTTTCCTTTAATTAGGGATCACGTGTTCACACATCTGGGTGGCCAGCAGTATTCTTGCCTTGTGTGCGAGAAGACATTCCCCTCTCAAGAAGACAGAACGCTGCATATGCAGGAGCATATGCAACCTAAGGGCGACTACAAAAAGTTTCGATGCCGAGTGTGTCACGAAATTTTGGTATCGCGTGTAGCGTACGGCCTGCATCTTAAGGAGAGGCATTGGAATCCCAAGCAAATGTGCGATGCGCTTGGCGAACCTTCAGAGACAACTGAGACAACTAATGCGCTGTTCAGCAAGACTGACAATGTGTCTACATTTGATACTGTAAGCTCCACGTGAAAATAAGCTTAGTTAAAAGTTGAGACTTTATAAGCTATGAAATTTGTGAAACGAAATTGAGCTTTCGTGAAAAAGTAAATGGACAAAACACGTTTCAAAGCTTGTTACGGAGTGATTAATCAAAGATGGTTGATCTATTTCAATAATGCTTGTAGATATTATTTAAAACAGTCTCATCAAATTAAATAGCGTTTGTACAATTTTGCTATTAAGTTAATGAAGCTATAATGCAATTGCTGGTGCTTCAAGATTATCTTTTAAATACTTATATTGTAAATGCTGTGGATTTGCTTTGTAATTTAATTTTGGGTGGTTCTAAGTGCATTCATTTTCTTCCTTTTAATTATTTAGGAGTAACTTTTAGGTCTATTCTAGTAACATGCACAATTTAGTTGATCTTAGAGTAGAACTACAACCAATGTCAGAAAAGACTAAAACTAAAACCAATTTCTTACAAATTTAAGTATGTAAAAATAAAATATTCGTTTATAAAGATTTTTTTCAACTCAGTAAATTATCAGAAAAAATCTAAAGAAGAATAATTAGAAATAAAAGTTACTCTTCATTCTAGGTTCACATTATGTTGATTGTATTTATGAAAATGAAGAGTAATATTGTGTTAAATTTATTACATTTAATTAATTTTTTTTAAATAATTATTTTACTACGAAAGTTGTAATGCACTAAATTTGAAAAAAAATTCAATACTGAATTTCAAATAACTACATTTTAAATTGTCAAATTGTAATAGAGTAAAGCGAAAAGTTTAATTGTGACGGAGAAAATTATTTATTGATCTCTACATGTTTTAAATAGTTAAAAGCAATAACTTCTCTTAGTTTTATTTGAGATTTTTAGACATATCATTATTGCTATAAGACACATTTGTATTAGTTACATGATTGAACGTATTGCAAATAATTGGAATTAAAATGGCAGACCTCTAATAACTACATCATTCTGTCAAAACTGGGAAATGAAAGATGTGAAGAGAAAAATAAAAGAAGTTAGATATATAAAAGTTATTGTGTATTAGGATGTAAATCTTTATCTCACAATTTTTACGATATCTGACACCTTCTTACGCAGTGAACCAATCAACATAATTATATTTACTTTATAATATATTCATTAAATTAAAAATTGAAAATTTAACTATAACATTTTTGGTCAAATGAAACTTAGATTCAAGTTGATTTTCAAGTTAACAGTTTCATTTCAATAGATACTTAAATATATAGATTAAATAAATATTTTTCAATATAATAATGAAATGCAAAAGAAAAGAAAAAAGGAAATAGAAAAATTTTAAACAGAATCGTGCCTTGAATCGTATGTGATAATAGTATCAATGATGTTAAACTTACTAAGTAGAATACTGCTTGTACACGTGTATAAAATAAAATTTGCATAAAAAATGAAATCGTCGATTGTATAAACGTACAATTTTTTTAAGTATTTGCGACCAATTATTTTTACACGAAACATTGTATAAACAAAATTTCTACTTTAAACTAGGTCAAAGTAGTAGATTCCTTATGTGTATTCTCGAATGTATCGAATCATTCAAATAAAGTCTATTTTATTTTAAATCCATATTCGTAATGGTCCATTTGATAATACAATTATCAACCTTAATTACCTTATAGATTATGGAATAAGTGATTGCTACAAGAATTTCAACTAAAAGATTATAATTTGGTTGAAAATGTTGGTATAAATAAAATCTTGATTTAATTCGATATTTAACGATTATTTCAATATTTTTTTATAAACGTTGATTTTTAACGTTGACTTTGAACGATTGTAATAGGCAGAATCTTCCATTAAACATAAACTTTGTAAATGTTGAAAATTAAGTTTTATACAAGGTTTCCATTCACAACCGGCATCCTGACAAACGTAGTTTTGTAAATTAAGACGTTTTCTGCGAATAAATCTTCTCAATATAACATAAATATTGTTTGACTTTTATGAATTATTAGTAATTTTTTTGTCTATTTAACTAATTATTCTGATGATGCGAAAGATTTACTATTTTCTATTAAATAAATTAAAGTTGTTGAGTTTGGTATACATTTGCAGAGACTGTTTGTAAAATTAGTTGATAATCTTAATATTTTTAAAATTTTTATTTTCAGAATACAAATAGATTTTTAAAATCATTTTTATTTATTTAAATTGACTACTCAAAAGATAAAAATGTTGCGGGAAATGATATTAGAAATATCTTTTCAGAACTCAGACATTTATATTGCTTTGAGTTTGAATTTTTTGGAAATAATAAAGAAAGTAATTTCAAATTGGAAGGTAGAATAATTTAATTTAATGGTACTTATGGTAAATTATTTTGTTAAAATTGCTACATTTATTTAGAAACAAATAAAGATCAGCATTGAAAATGTTGGAAGAAAAATAAAATTCTAAAAGAAAAGAATTTAGTTGCTGCTCGAAACGCTCTGATGTAAGGGTAGTATTTTATTTGCAAGACTCCCGCGCAGGATGAAAGCTCGGCGTAAGTGCGCCGCGCCTGAAAGTTTGCCTGCTCGTTAATGCAGGAAGCGATTGACGAAAGAATTTACTCCTTATCGCCGTCTCTTGCTCGTACAAATGGCCGCGATACCGCTCGGGAAATCATGTTAAAAGATAAAGAGCAGTAGCATACTCAGTCGCGCGAAAAAGTGAGGCGTAACCGACGTGACAGCGGATTATTTTCATTTCCAACGAAGCGGAGGAAAAGGAGATAAAGACAAAAGGTTCAAAAAGTAGGGAGAAACGAAGCTTCGTTAGCTCCGCCGCTGCGATTCGTAATTTATTGTGGCGGCTCGTTCACTGACCTCTTCCACTCTTCCTTATTTCTCTTTGGTCAAGACCCCTCGCCTGATTGCCGAAAAACTATCGGCTTGTCGCATAGTCAGCGAGAGAGCTTTGTTTCCAAAGCTTTCAATTTTTAGCGCTATTCGCTTCTTTTATATCTTTAGCTCTTTTAATCTCTTAAAATTTTAATTTTTATACTATAATTATGTTTGTAATTATTACAGGTGCTCAATCACCAGGAAAGTACTGGACCAACAGATCTTTGCTTTATATGAACGTTTGCTAATTGCTTTGAAATAATGACAATTTTCAACGACAATGAAAAAGGCTTGTTCGGCGCCAAAATGCAGACTATTCATTGTATAATATACATTAATACGTTACTTTTTACCAGCGCATGTATAACAAATGTATCCGATCATTCATCGATTAGATTTCACAATTGATTCGTTAGCTATCATCGATTTAAACAATCGTCCAACACTACAAGCATTACACAAAATCATGATTACGATAAATCCGATCGGAAACAATGACCTTGGTAACGGTCAGTTGTGACAGTTTTAAATGTTGCTTGGAGGCGTGCGCAAGTGCCGCAGGAGTAGCTTGTAGCTTCAAATTCCGAAAAGAATATTTTATGAAAAAGGAGGTTCTACTTTTCTAGAAATTGTAAAATACTGATTTTGCAAAGCAGTTTTTACGCTTTTCTAAATTATTTTACCCCAAAACTAGAAATTCTCTCCGCTTTGTATAAGCGACATTATTCCAATTATTACATGTTTATGCGTAAATTTAAGAGATAACTGAATATTCCCGATAAGCCAATAACTGAATATTCACTGTAGAATGCATATGCAACCAATGCTCTCATCGTTACACACGTAACTAATCAACGATTGAACCATTTATTTTAATGGCGCACTGTCCGAAGTTGCCATATGATAATTAATCGCAGCACCATTAACCGGGTCGACGGGATTTCTCGGTATAATGCAACGTCTACACATATACACACATATAGACTCGTAAATGCAATATCTATCTGTAAAACGGACGCGCTGATGGTCTTCGCGCTCAGGCCAAATGAGATTCTTTTATAATCCGCACGACGCTGCATCCTCGGCTTACGAAGCGCGCATTTTGCTTTCGTAGCCCATTGTTCTTCCTCGTTTTCTCAGCCGCGCCCGGCAGTCGAGAGGCGCGGAGGGATGAATTTTTGAAAATTTCAGAAACCCGACGGCTTTGGCATCGCGCATAATATATTTAACGTTGCCCTTTTCTGGGGATTCGCCCGGCTTTGTTCTTCAATCTTTTTTATCCAGGACTCGAGAGCCGACTACTTCATTTTTACGGGGATAAAGACGCGAAATTTTAACAAAACCTAATAGATTCTTATGTAAAAATCGCAAATGAGCAAAGGATTTTTTCATAAATTCATAATAAACTGCACCTTTCAAATAAATCCAATTGAAAATTTTATGCAATTCTGTGCGTAAAGCATAGCTTCTGATACCTATGTCTCGGGTGTGAAGCTGCTCCGGATGCTTTCCGCATGCTGCACGGGCGAGTTCTTCCCGCCCTCGTGCGTGAATTAAGCAACGCTGCTCGGCCTTGTATAAGCATAAACTACTATTACAATAAGTATACAAATGTGCGTTCCATTTCGTTTACATTTTCATTGTGCGATAATTCTTTTATATATTTATTCATTTTACAAATAAGAAAGCGGTAATTTTTCTTCTTTATTTTCAGCCGTGAAAGGAATATGAGCGAACAAAATGTATATGCAAGAAAAGTTTTGGAATGTCCATTTTATTGCAGAACGAGAATCTCAACAATGTAGCAAAGTGCTAATACGGATTGCTACTATCCATCTTTTCTGCTTAACTTTAGAATCCTCGTACGCGGAAAAGTAGGTATAAGGTCCACAAGCAGGTGCCAAAGTAGAAAAAGCTTTCAATACGTGCAAGCAAAAAATTACTCCTGGGATTATGCGCAGCAAAAGGTCACTGCACTCATGCGTGAGTAAAGTCGAAGCTGTACACCTCTTTTTAAAATAGTAAAATAGAAAAAAAATTATTTCAAAATAGTTCACTGTTACAATGTACACCGTTCACTGTCACTTTTTCTCGTAAAGTCCCTTATTCCTTTGCTAATGAGTGCCGAATGCTGAAATTGTTGATTTTCAGCTGATTACAGAGCAACAATATTTGCAGTTAAACAACTTAGTGGATTGAGACGTGACATAGTTTGTTTTGTAAAAAACTGGAATCTCAATTTTAAATTGAGTGAAACTGAAATGTCATTGTTGAAAGTGGTGTTTTCACTATTTATTCGTACATGATATTACTTGGAAGATTTTCTAAAAATGCTTTCAAGGAGGTCCAGGAGCTGGAAAACGTTGACTCCCAGGGAGTGGCAGAACTGGAGCGAACTGCTGGATACTCCGGCGCGTGTGGGCTTATTTTGCTGGCGCACCCCCGGGGGCCGTTAAGCTTTTTTTTTCACGCGCGCCCGAGGGATATTGGGATAGATAACGGATAGTTGGGAGGAATCCAGTTAAGACTTTGCCATTCAATTTGCTGCCTCGCCGGCTTCCGTTAGGACAAATCCCGTCGTCGCTCTGGACTCGCTGTCGCACTCACCGGGTAATTGGAGAGGTCATTGTTGCGAGGCAATCGATTGCGCTCGGTCCCCGGAGTAACGATGCAGATCTGCTCGTGTATTCGCGCTTCTCATCCTCTGACGTGTGTATGCCGCAGCTTTTCTCTTCTTTGTCTTTTCAAGCGTAACCGAATTTAAAAAAAACACATTATTTTAATAAAATATTAAAATTTTTATGAATACATTTGTAGCAATATTTATGAGACACAACAGCAATATCTCTTCCTTTTTCACGGTATAGAAGCCTCTTCAAGGAGGAAGCAACGCAACATATGCAGTAACACAATTCTATTAAAAATCATGAAATTTCTTTACTTTTATCGGAACGGTACCACATTCCCCTATCAAAAATTCATAGATTTGCAGTTAAAATTACAATACTTGCATGAATGCTTATTGTAAAGTAAGTGTTGTAAATTTTTTAATTAATTTCTCTTCGTATTATATTGGCAAATTTTAATGAAAATTCTTTTACGACAATTTTTTTTACAAAGCCTGTATATTACTTTGATGATACAAAAGTTTCGAGATCAAACAGTGGAGTCGAAATTTGTTTTCACACAATATCTTGGGACAATGTCTATGCAATATGCTCTGCTTCATTTTTAAATAACTTTCAGTTAAATGTTATTTACGAAGGTTGAATATGTTTGTCTTTTTATAATGATGATGGAACGATTGTTAATATTAAATATTGATGTTTTAGTATGGTTAACATTAAAAAAACAGTTTATTGAAAAGGTCGTTTTCGCGTATTAAATCCCCATGTATTAAAAGCACTGCATTGTTGAATTTCCTGTTTTTTTAAACGAGCTTTTTATTTAATAAATGACTTTTTTTGTACAGAAAAAAATCAATCGGCCGTATTTTGCTTATGGTTCAGCGAATTTAACGTTTTCATTGTTTCAGTTATGCATGTACATATAATATACTCGAATCGCGTGATACGAAATTAAAAAGAAATGATTAAAAGTGACAAAACACAAAAGAATAAGAAGAAAAAGATCTGGATAGTATTTGTTTTCTCAATTATCATAAGTTTTGAATTGTTCCATAATTACTGTTAATTTGAAGTTTATTTATTTTTATGATGAGAGATAAAGCAATAAGATTTGTAATTAATTACAAGTGTATTTGGCAACTATGCAGTTGCATAGCAACCTACGCGGATGTTATTTACTATTAGAATTACTAACTGTACTTTTAGTTGAAGTGCGTTCTAAAGAGGCAACTAAAACTAAATTCGTGGAATGTAATTTTTTATCTTTTCTGAAAACATTATGTTAATAATGTGACTATATATACCTACCCACTTAATTACTACACCAATATATGTGAAGTTGACGTTAGTCAAGACTGTTGCAAGTAATTTCCCCTTGTTCCAAGGAGCGAACGTAATTTCAAGTTAATATAGAAAATATATAATTATAGAAAATATAGATATTTTTTAAATTATTTAACTCTCAAATATTCAGAAAAAAGAAATAATTTTTTTTTTAAACATTTGTTTTGTCATACCTCACTTATAGATGTTAATGTATTATTGATTATACAGAATTTCAATTTCATTTTTTTTCAACGCCTTTAACCTATTGAGCGCCGTACGTGTTTACTTTAGTAGAAAGAAAAGTTTAAGAAAAAAATGTGTACATGCATTTTAAAGGCAGCAGTAAATTATAAATTTCAAATGATGAAGATCAACGGCGTACGCAATAAAGAGTAACCGCTGCGCGCGAGAAAACGCAAAGCAACGCAGCCATTTGGGGAGGAGAGAAGAAAAAGTGAGCATCCTGGTTAATAAACATCAGTCATGTACTTTTAATTAAAATTTTTCATTTATTTCAGTTAGATTTTACACTATTTTATGTGTCAACTTGAGAAATAATTGTTCTAAAAATTTGTACAGATAAAGAGATATATCTGGATTATTTCAAGGATCTTAATAATATAGCTATTCCGCTATCCACAGTTCTGCATTTTTCGGAACCCGTATTTCGTTTTCTGTATCGTGGTAGTTTTTTGCCGACCTCACGACAGCAAATGGACGTCGCGCTATATATTTGTGGGCGATTGTTTAATAGCAGCCAAGTGTTCTTTCCTTAAAAGGATGTGTAATTAAAAAAAAAATTGCTCTTTTTTGTCCTCCTTAATAAAAGTGACGGTGCTTTTCCAAGTCCTAAAGCAATGGGATGTCTAATTTTACAGTCCATGTAAACTTTTTATAAAAATTTAAAAAAAAGTTACATTTCAATTATTACTATTGATTTATTTTCCGGTACTTGAAAATTAAAAATCTATTTACATACAATGTTCAATACATGTATATTTAATGTATTTTTAATTAAATTTAATGTAAAAAGGGTTTTGCATTTTTATTTTTTTATTTCAAACACGATTAATTAGACGATATCAAAGATGCGACTTTGCCAAATTCGTCTGTGTAAAATAATATCTTGCACACGAGGATTAAAATCGCCCCCATACATGCGGGGAAGAAAAAATTAAATATTATACTTCACGCATTGGACAAACAAAAAATTAAATAAAAAGAGAGCACGTTATATTTATTTTCACGATTTTTCCGCATATGGTATTAATTTTAGACAAATAGATGTAATTAAAAAAATTGAATAACTTTCCTGTTTTGTACTACATCAATGTAAACTTTAGGTCACTAGCTATTATAAATAATGTTTATAAAAAAGGAAGATAAATGCTTTCTCGTATCTTCCCCAGCGGCCATCTTGCCTCGGTTTACCTCAATGTTTAATCAATGCTTTTAATTTTTTATTTAACGAAGCGTTTGTATTAATGAAGCGTTCTTCCCAATCAAGGTTGGAGCTGTCAAAACTAAAGCTTTTTCTTTTGGATGCGTTTAACAGCGAGAATTTTGTTAGTCCATCCAAAATGTTTTCTCAATACAGTTCCGTGCAAAAGCTGCCAAGCAATTCTTGCGAGAAGCGATCATTTTTTATCCCCTTGTTACTCACGTTCAAACAGTTTGAATATCTCCCGCGTAAAAATTTAGAGGATGATAAAACGATCTTAAAAATGATCGATTTTAAGATTTTCACGTTTCAATTCATGAAAATCTTTTTAACATCTTCTTTTCCTTCTTTGCGACTTATTTTTTTATGTTTTTAAAGATATTTTTAAGTAACACGTTGTATATAAATAAATAGTAATATGATCTATCTTCATATTAATATAATACTTGCTTATAATTTATCTACACGCCTTAATTAGCACTATTCCTACGATGCGATTCGCACTATTTATGGTTATTACATTGCCGCACTACATGTAACGCTGTTTGTTGCTAAATTCAGGTATGCCTGACGTCGAAGACGCGATTTTTTTTGGAAAAAGGATAAACAAAGAAATTATGAAAGCCTTAATTTCGTGGATCAAGGCATCGAAGTCGGAGCAGAAGCAAAAGAAGTAGCAGCAGACGATATAGTAGGATGAACAGGAGCCGAAACAGATCATATTAATATTAAGATAGATCATACTACAATTTATTTATTTACTACCTGTTATTTAAATTATTTTGCCAAAATCTGCTAGTCTTTGTAGGGAGCGACCATCTATTGTCAAAGTATTTAAATTTCTTATTTATTAAGTGTTTATACATGAACTTATTATGTTCGATATTTGAATACATTTTACTTATTCTAGTTACCACGTAACCTTATATTTGTTTGTTTAAAGCTAAACCATTTAATAAAAATATTGAAAAGATCTTAAAAAAACAAGTCGCAAAAAAAGGAAAAAAAGATGTTAAAAAGATCTTAAAAATATTTTCACGAATTGAAGCGTGAAAATGTTAAAATCGATCATTTTTAAGACAAATCTTTTTAAGATCTTTTTAACATCCTCTAAATTTTTACACGGGTTTGCATGGATAGTCGGAGCTACTTTCCCTTTACGTCCGTATAGATATCGTCGGAGTTTTCAATAGAGGCGAGCCCTCGGCCCCGGCGAAACAAGCCTGCTTTTTTCGAAACTTCGGAGGATTCGCCCTATCCACTAAGGAGTGTGTGCATACGCGTCGCTCCGACTAGGGGGAGGCGTGCAATTCTAGCCGACGTTAGCGGGGATTTTCTGTAAAGTCAAACTGAAATATAACTTTTACGACCGAGAGTTTTCGGTCGGAGTTGCTTGAGAGGCGCGATTGAATGCCCGCAGTTGCGATTCCTGATAAATGCTGAACTCGAATAAATTAGCCTTAATTAGCGTCCAACTAAATTCTTTTCAACATTTTTTATGCTAATTTCAGAACCAGTTCCTCTCTGACCTCAGTCGGTAGAAAAAAAGCGACCCCGGCGATTACCTCCTCACACAATCGCCGTGTACGCATACGCAGATACTTATACTCTGCGCCGCGACACATTACAATATATTTATTTATTTATTATTTGTCGGGAACAATACCCTAACGCTTTATAGGGTATAAGAGAGCAGCAATAAATAAGAAAGCAAATTTGTCAGTCGGAATGAGAGAGTAATAAAGTGAGAGATATAAATATGGTAGGCGACAGGGAGAGAGTTGGGAATTAAGGAAACCCGTTCGCGTTCTGCGGTTTTCCTCCTTATGCAGTCTCGCCTTGTGGGACAATAATGTGCCACGCTTAATCACACCTTTATGCGCTTAATGCCCGATAAACCTCCGGCTTTCCATTATACCGAGCTCACGAGATTCGTGAGCGTACCGGGGCATGCAAGTGAAGCATATAAGTGTTATTTTATTTGTCAAATTGATATATTGATATACTGGATGCTTCAAATATCTACAAGTAATGATTTAATTTTTTATATTCTCACTTAAAACTAATGGGAAATTTTCATTTAAGTCATTTATAAACAGAAAAAATTGTTTCAATTATATAGAACTTTAGAAATTGATAACAAATTTGAAAATAATTTTTTTTTTTCAAGATTGAAGGTGTATATTACCCCTTAAGGGAGGTGGAGAAAAAATTTAAATACAAAAAGTTATAGGGTTCTTAGGGTTCAAAATGATGGTGGTCAATTGGGATTTCGAGGTCAAGGATGACGGTTTCTCCCTAATCATTTATAAGTCCACTTTATTTCTATAAAGAGTAACAGATAGAATGTCTCTCCGAGGAGTAAAATAAGCCAAAACAATAAAGAATGTATTTTTTCTCCGTGGAAGTCAATGAAGTGGATTTAACGAATGATTAGGGTGAAAATGATATTATATTTTTTTGTAACATGTATACGTGGAGAATATCTTCTTTACGGAACGTCTGGCTATACTCGAATTTTACTACTTATATGAGTTATAAATCACATAGAAGGTATTATTATATAATTACAAATATATTTTTATTTCTAAAGAAAAAACTATTGCTCTTGATAAACGAATAAATTTGTTTCTTGCAAGAATATATGTTATGTTATGATACCACCCTTAAACTTAAACTTGAAAAATCGTTGTACTGAAAAAAGATCATAAACTAGGGTCAAGCTACGCACGTTATACGGACATGTCTAGTAGGTTACGACCTACGACTAGGGATGCATTATAAATTGAGCCAACTTTACTTGCGATAAACTAAGCCCGAAAGTGTTTGTAGGCTATAAGTTTGCAAATTGGAATAACCGAAAGTTAAGTCAAAGATAAAATGACAAAATTTTTTTAATACTTTCAATATTTGAGATACATGTGTATAAAGAAATTAATTTGTTTTTACCGTCATAATTTAATTCAGTGTAATTTGCTAAACATTCAGTGACAATTTATTGGATTAAATTTAGAAATTATGGAAAATCGCTTACGGTATTTATTTGCTTCTTAAAAAATAATATTAACAAACATATATGTATATAATTGAAAATTGTTTAATCAGGAAAGACGGAAAAAAGAACTTGCAGCTTCGTATACACTGCTTTATGTGCGATCTGGGACCGTTCTTATAGGTGTGTTGTAGTTTCCTTGTAAATAAAGTTGTAATTGTGGAGAGCGTCAGTGGCATTTGAATTTCCAAAACAATGTATTGAGCAAAAATCTGCTCTTTATAGAGGCAGAAAAATTGACAGTATCCGATTAATTATATGGTCGACTCGTCAAGCTGAGAAGATGATAATTCGTCCATTGACGGGTGATCGAACATCAAGCTAATGAATGCACCCTCTTAAGCCATCGATAAACCTGTATTGGAATACTTTGAAGAGTACTTTTAAAATGTTGGCAATAAAAAAAAGTGGAAATGTATGCGCGGCAATAAGCGAGTGTCTGCGCAGTTACAAAGTCATCCGGCTGGCACTGGGAGATTTAACATCGGTCTCGTTAAAGCGGACGGCAGCACGAGCGGAACAAAGACAGCCAGTTCCTCGCGCTCATCCCTCTGGAGGAGGGTGATTAACACCTTGCAGATATTACGCAATAACGTCGCGACATCTGCAGTGCAGCGGGCGTCGCTTCATATTAACTCAGATTTTCTCGCTGAATATCGGCGGAGACGGAGAGCCGCTCAAATCTTATATACTGCTGGCTGGATCATTAAGACTTTGACGATGCGAGGCTCACGGGCTGCAAATTAAAATGATCAAATCAGCTGTCTAAACGTCACTCGCTTTTACTACTTTTACTGCAGGTCTGCTGAAGCTTTGCAATAGGAAAAAAATAGAATTTGCCCAGACATTTTTTCTTATCTTCATTTCAGCATTTTTTTTATTCTAGAAGTAGAATTTTTCATTCTTTTCATTAAGATTATAGCGAGTTAACTGCCAATATATTGACAGTGATTTTTTATCTTTCTTTCATTATTTTCTTCAAATGTCGTGCAATAATAAATAATTTAGTACCAACCAGAGCGGGTCGCGTTATTAATATAATTTATGGCATAATTGTATGCATTGGAAAATAATTATTAATAATAATTAGCATATGAAACCGACTTATATAATTAATATTTTTACGGAAATTAATGTGGAAGCTATACGCTTATATCATGCGTATCCTATAATAATGACTTGCCAAAAAAACATTAAAAGACTATCGTTACATTGTAAAATAACTTTATTGTATCGATAGACTAAATACAACTAATATTAATTTAAATATTTGCACATCCATACAAGTAGAGATTTTAAAAGCCCCGCTTTGCGCACAGAGTTACATAAAAATGAATTATTATTTTTTTAAAATTTATAATTTTTTAACATTTTAAAGCAAGTAGCGGTATTATCTCGATTGAGGACCAGCACATGATCGGATTTGTCAATTTTGCAGTTCGAAGTTTAATTTAGATAATATAACGGATGTCTTGTTATAATTATTTCTTACTAATTACACGAGTAGTTAACTAAATATGTGAGCCAGCTGGGTTTAAAAAATAATTAATTTTATAATGTTTGAAAAATCGCAATTAAATAAAATTAAAACGTCAATTACAAAATATATTTCGAACGGTAGCGGTCAGCATAAGGATTTTGAATTCAGGGCGAAATCGCCGGTTTGATATTAGACAATTTTCGAAAGAACTACAGTCTTTCTAAAGGATATGGAGATTAGAGGAGCGTAAGGTTGTAATATTTTGCGGCGAAATTAAAAGTAATTTTGTTTTAATTACGTGGAGAAGTAATTAAGTTTTAATTTCGGGAGATGTTTTCATCTGTCCGGCTTACACTCGCGACAGAGTTTTTAATGAAAAATTTTTTCGTCGCTGAGTTTATAAAGTAACGCCAAGAGAAAATAGATTGAATAATATTTCATCGCATATTTTTCAAACAATTTCAATTTTCTCGTTAAGCTACGCATTTAACTTGAAATTAATTCGGATTGCTTTTATTGGAGAGCTTTTTAATCATTTAAAATTTTGTTGCAATTTTTAGAGATTTAGCGAAGCTTTCATGATTTTAAAACGTTAGCAGTGGTATATTGCTCGACGGCAAAATCAATATTTTATTTAACTAGAATCTTTTTGCACTGAAAAAGCCACACAAACAATAAATAATGTAATTTGCAATTAACGTGCGTATAGCTATAAATCTGCAGGGTTAGCAAGAACGCGTATGTATATTATGCTCTCATGGTCCTTCAAAGAATGAATAGTCAATTTACCCACTCAGCATACAAATTAAAAATTATTGGCATTTAATATTTTAACAAGTGACTGCGTACAGCACTTATAATTATTACTTACAACAATAGAAGATTTAATTTATATTGTACTTTCTGTCAATTTTTATTTATCTTGAGTCTTAATTCAATCAGGATGCTGAGATACGAGTTGCCGAAGATTTTTCCCTTTTAGTTGCCTACAACAAACGATTTTCAACCTTCTTTCTCGTACTTGGTTTTAAACCTTTTTAAACTTTTGCGATTAAAAAGTTTCAATAAAATTAAAAAAGAACATTTTGGGCAGTATTTCTATATAAAAATATACGTAAAACAAGAAAATCAACTTAGTTTCTAAGAAAGAACAGCCGGTTCATCAATTTCGATAAGGCTCAACTTAAATTGTTAATATATAATTTATGTCATTTGAGGTTGAAGAATTTAAGAAAAGGCAGAAAGTTACCAAACATTTCAACTTTATTTTTATAAAATCTTATAAGTTTGGATAATTGTTGGACCGTTTATTCAAACAAATATTTTTGAATCCCACAATTTGAGACACCCTCGTCAACTTTAATCAAATGATTGGACCTATAGGTACACTATAAAAAATCCCGTTAATAAAGTGACCTACTTTTAATATAGCGACTTTACCATTGGCGTACGCAATTTTACAAACACAATAATAGAAGTACCACCCGTATAAGCACAATTACTGACCGATTAAGTATTTTTGCAGTTGGCAGTACTGCCCAGGTTAACCTCACTTGGATTTTGACTGTCCAAGAGTCTGCTATCTCTGGAGAAGGTACGAGCGAGGTGGTTGCATCCTACGGGAAATCTAGATGAGAGTAATTGCCGAATCGAAGCGAAGCCTGTGTCGTTGCCCAGGCAGCAGAGCCTGGAGAATCGGCTTTCGAAGGGATTTTTTGTGCTGGTAAAATTGCAATTGTACTTGTACTATTACTTGTTAGAACGTAAATTTACTAGTAAAGACGTAAATTCGCCGTCATTATACTAGTAAAATCACGACATTGAATGGGGGTAATAATGTGACCAACATTAACTGTAGGGAATTTAAAATTGTCATAGTAAAATCGCTACTGTCAACGTAAAAATACCACAAGCTAGTATTTTTACGTCACTTAGCGTTGCAATTCGCAGCATCTTGCAATTTTTATTTGGGATTTTTTACAGTGTACAACAAAGTTAGAATGGGCTTATACATAATTATTTGGACTTTTTTTGTCAAAAATTTTATTTACTTTATTTTTTATTCTATTTTTTATTTTTCAGCTTAATATACAGTAAAGAAAATCAAGGTGTATATCCCCCCTTGAAATATCATTTTGATATAGATGCTTTAATTGCAGCCAATGATCAGAGCTCGTCTTTTAAAGGATCACGTTTTTCAATTTAAACTATATCAATGACAATAAGTAAATACAAAGCTCGAGAAACTGAAAAAAGATTGGAAAAAAGTACGGTAGTTTGGAGGGTCGCCAAAATGGAAATATAGCACAGGTAGATTTACGAGAAAGTAAATACAATAAAATCATTCAATAACATTAATCAATCATAAAATGTTATTGGCTTAAATAACATGGAGGCTGAAACGTAAACTGTTTTTTTTTTTATTTTGTTTTTTTATTCTTTATTGAGTATGTGTATCATAGAAAAAAAAACAAAAAAAAAGAAAAAATATATAAAAGATTATTTTAAATACTATTTTTTCTGATACCTGTCTAAATCGTTGTTGAAAATTTCTTCTTTTTTTCGCAATCGATTAAATTCTTGTCTTGGAGATGAAAAAAAAAAACAAAAGTCAGCAGCGACGTAATCTTGCAATAGTAAATCTTGCCAAGCACGCCTAAAGTTTTTCAATACAAGCTTGCGATTTCTTTCGGAATACCTCGCGTATTTCAACGTACAGTGTACGATTCTAAAAGATTTATTACTTTTGATAATGAGCCATACCATGCAGTCAAGAACAAACGAATGATATTTCAGTACTTTTGTTAAAGTTACGACAATAAATTTGTATTTGATTTTAAAATGCGTTATTTCAAGAAATACTTAAAAATATGGAAATTAGCAAAAATATTAACGTAATACTTTTTACGATCATTGTAAGTTATCATTGAAAATCATTATAATTTTAACATGAAAATGCAAGCAATTTATTTTATCGACAATTACCACTTATTTTCTTGCAAAACAACGGATAAAACATGACAAGATTTCATTTTCTTTGATGTATTTTTTATTTCAGAGGACTCTTTCTCGAATCTCTTTTAGATACAAACGGATCTTACAGATATATTTTAAATTGCGGTTTAGAATTTCGAATAAAAAGCAGCTAAAAATGTAATTTTAAATTAAAAAATAACTAGGTAATATTATGCATTGCAAAAAATAATAAAGTAACAAATTCAAAATGATAAAACAATAGAATTTAAAACGTAAGAAATAATCGTCAGAATAATGTATTGAGAGTGAGTTTGAGGACTCGACTGTGGTTAATTTAGGTCAGAGGATTTTGCGCGCGTCAGTCCATGTCGACTGGAGACTCGGCTCCTTGGAGGCGGCAAACTTATAATAATCATTTAAATTAAAACGACGTTCCTGAAATCGTATTGAAGAAGATTCTCACCGTTCTATAAGTTAATCCACAAAACTGCGGTTATGTATTGCTACACGCTCAGTTGTGTATACGTGCGAAAACCGACGCTTGTCATTACATTTCACTCATAAGTCCAACAACGATTACAATTTTCTCATGTATTTAAGCATATCCGCTTCATATTTTTCTTATAAAAAAAAAGTTTTATGGATGCAATATAATTTTTTGAAAAAACTTTTAAGTCAGGTCACACTACAAAAAATTAAGCGTGTTTCTTTATTATGAAGAATATTTGGCAATGTTCAATCCCTTTTCAATCAAATTCTCAGTTTTAGACCTAGGGCAAATATTTACGTGTACAATGTGTTTTTGATTTGCTATGAGTCTCGGTTTATTAAGGGGCAACTAATAAATAATATATAAATAATATCTTGTATAAATTTTATAATGTTAAAAATAATATTAAAAAATGAATGTTAAACTAAGTTAGCTGGTTTAGCGTGTACGCCAATGAAAATTGAATGTTAGATATAAAATGTCTGATATTTTAATTTGATAAAAAAATTATTTTTAAATAATTTTTCATTAAAAAGCAGTATTGAGCGCTACGTGAAAGCAGTAATTTACAACGTCATAAAATGGATACTCTACAAAATTGTGGCGCGATAACGATAGCGTAATGGGATAAACGCATTATACGTGATAATTTTACAAAACCATAAGGCTAATCTCGTAATCCTAAACGAAGCGCTCTGTGCTCTCGGGGGGAGGAGTGCGCGCGGGGTAACTTGGCTTCTCCGACGCGTTCGCCGTAACCCGCGGCCCGTACCGACAGTTCGGTATGCATTAATAACGCATAAATGTCATCGCTCGGGCGTCACTCGGTTTGGCTTTGTGCCCGGGATAACTATTTAAGCGGAGCGTTTCTAGCTATGAAGCTGATCCATGCTTGCATACAGAATTTGAATTAAAAAACAACAATATATTGGCAATTAGCTACCTCCATATACATTTTTAATTGGTAAAAAAGCGTGATAAGCTGACTTCAATTTATTTAGTGCTCATTCGATTTTTAAAGTGGAGCGCAACTTTGATTTGGCAAGCGAGTTACCGATAAATGTTGAATTTCACTTTGCTTAGCGGATATGCTTATGAACTAAATTGTCACTTTGTTTTCTTAATATCGAGGCAATATCGTTTTCGCATCATTGTGTCAAGTGGGGATTACGATTAAACAGAGTACAATCCTTAGAGATGATGTACTGGTTGCTCAGTGTCCGTATTCTCCACAAGCTATATGCATCTGCTGTAGTTTAGTGGTTGGGATTGTTTAGGTCACTAGCCCTTTGTGTTCTTTGGTCGAGATTTCTCCCGGGTTCGCGTCGTAGAAGCATCTTGTTAGCAGTTACTAGAAGGAATACTGCATTCTAGAGGTCACTCAGTTTCGCCGAGGGCGCACTTTAATGAATTCTGGACGTAGCAGGAGTTAAAACAGGATAATAGTGCTGATTGCGCTATTCGGAAATTGATTTCCCTTGAGCACGAGACGCTAAATTCTTTCGATCTTGTCATTTTAGAATAAGTATAAAATTTAAGCACGAGTGTATTAACTGTTAACTTTCTGCTTGTAGTCAAGAACGTTTGCATCATTCATTAAGAATCACATAGCACTCTTTAATTATGCTGTTTCATAAAAGTATAACAATCAATTTTGATATTTGAAAAAAGTGAGTGAACGGATGTTTTGAAGCTTCGAAAAAATGAATGTGATTGATTATTGGGTTAACTCCCGTTATGGTGGCAAAATTCAAAATTTCTAACCTCAAATAAATCACAAATTCCTTTCATTCGAGATTTCAATCATTCGTTGGAACATCTCCTATGATGCATGCATATTGCACTCAATTCTCACACTTTTTTTTATTTTCGAAAATTAACGGAATGCAACGGTCAACTGCAATTGTATTCGTATTAACAAAGCAAGTATATTTGAGATAAAATTTTAATGTTCAATTGGACAGATCACATTGTAGTTTAACAGAAGGAATAAGAGTTCAATCTTGTCTGATGAAATTCTGACTAATATCACTTATGCAAGCAAAGTAGGCAAGTTATGAAGGCGCATCAGGCCTAATGAAATTAAAGTGAGGAGAAAGAGCTTTTACACGCCAAGATTTTTCATAAAGTTCCTCCTGCAAAAAGAAATTGATGGGCAAACTCTACGAAAGTTCACGTCAATGATTTTGCAGTGCACAAGCTTGATTCTTCGAGCTTCTGCCGCTAAACAATCCCGGCGCTTCTTCGTGCAGCGTCCGTCGCTGAAAAGGGGATAAAAAAGTGCTTTAAATAAAGTGCGCGCTCTCGCGAAAATGCGATTTATATCCATAATATCCAAGCGGCCGTATATCTCGGAGTCCGGTCGTATTTTTCGAGGTATGTATGCGCACCCGCAGGAATATACATATTCAAAAATTGAAGTGGCAATATGCAAACCAATATATCGCGCAGTTTACAATGCACAAGTGCCTTCCTGGATTATTCGTAGTTCGTGGAAAAGTCGGCCAGTCCGCGGCCGGAGCGTCATGTGTGTACGTGTCAAACTGAATAAGTACATGCGCTTGGGCATGCGTGTAAGTCTATGTGTGTATTAAATTCGTGGAACGTCGTACTCCTTTTTGAAGCATGGCGGACTTTGATTTGAAATTCGAAATTTCACTGGCACTCGGCGAAGGCGCGCTGCCTTCTCGGGAGTTTATGATTATTTACTTTTTTTATGGCACTGGTAGTTGAAGTGGATTTTATTTACGAGTGAAAGAATGTTGAATGCTTTAATTTAAAGCTTTATATCGGGTGTCTATTTGAAAAAAATTTAGTGGCGTATAATAAAGTTCGCTTTGAGGTGCTATACAGTCTTTTGCAAAAGTTTTTAATCGTATACAAAATGTAATCTCTGTTTATTTAAGTTTCAAATATTTATCGAGAATTAAATAAGAAATAAAAGTGAAGAAAATGAAAATTTAACTGTGAGTGATTGAAAATTAAATGAAAATTGAAATTGACAGTGTGCTCATATTTCACTCGGATAGAGAGATTCTTCACTTTTTCACGCTACGAGGGTATGATAAAATTTGAATTCTTACTATAGCAGTCTATTTCGTATTGTAACAATATGGATTGGATGCGTCTTTGTAAAGTGTGAATGTAAAATTTCTCCCTTTAAGAAATGATGAACCTGAAAGAGGAGTTGACTACACTTTTTTTGTAATGATTTTTGCTCTTAATTGTTTAATACGAGGACTTTCATTATCGAACTCAATAAATTTCACGGTAATATTTAAAAAATAGTATATCTATTGAACGGTCGATCATCGGGGGTCCGGGTGATATTAAATAAATTCACAATTAAACTTAAAAATTAAGACGATGAAATTATAATGACGAAGTTTCGCGCGAAATACGGGCGGCCCTTTCGCACTCAGATGACGAGGTGAGCATCCCGCCAATGGAGCTTCTCCTGGTCTGGGCGGTGACGGAGCCCGGATCGCTGAGGTGGTTCGCGGCGACAGGTTTCGTCTCCCCCCAAGTGAGCCGGTTCCTGCCCGCTTTGCGGAGTGACCGGGTAACAGAGCTCACCCAGGGAATCGCTCGAGAGAATACAGAGCGAGCGACTTAACTCTGGGTGGGCAGCCAACGAAACGGTCAAAACAAGGACGCCGAGCATTAAACAATACAAACAAAAGCTTTTTTGTAATAACCTTCCATTCCGCAACATTGTAAGAATCTACCACAGCAGAACATAGCAATTTAGCAGGGTTGTTACTAGCAAATTAATTGTTTTTCATCTGCTTTATGGTGGCGCGAAATTTGAATGTTTAGTCTGTAGCAAAGGACGCGAGGAAAATGGCAAACACGTGCGAGTGAAAGGTTCAATTTGAGGGAGAATCATTGCGCCTCGCAGTCATTGTCGATAGGGAGAAGGGCGATTGTGGAAGGGAACGCATCGACTATTGATTGCTTTGATAACGCTGTTAAACGGCCGGATGAAGGTTTGATTTTGCGCGAGCGGCGAATTGAATTGTGAGTCACGCGGGTGCTCCGTGACGGATTAATTTGACGAGTGCAGCGGCGCGAGCCGCGTCATAAGTAATGCCCATCCATCCTTCCTCGGCGCTTGGACAGGCCGCTGGGCGCTCGCCTCGATGAACGATCGCTGATCATTTGTCCCGGCTCTTAACTTACGATTTTTAAGCGGTTCTCGCTGCTGTTTTACCGGTGATTGATTTTCCGGCCTCCAGGATACTCGTCACTGATTACTCTCGATCATTCATACGCTACATCGGGCTCGGCTCAAGTATTAATGAATCAGAGATTAATCTACCTTTGCCCTTAACAAGTTCAAATCTATTACAGTAGTAATGACGTGGCTTTAATCTAAGGCTTACACCAGGCTCACTGTATTTATAAAGAAAAATTAATTATACATTAATTTTTAAGTTGTAGTACACTGACAAAAAATATAGTTGAATTAATAAAATTCCCGCTGTTAAATGAATTCAAAAGATAAAATTGCACTTTGTAAAATTTATGCACATACCGTGTACTTAAAATCGACGGATTCTTTCTGTCAAAACAATAGCTTTTCTTTAGTCGATCCAACTAAATTCTTTCTGTAGACATTTTTAGACCGAAACTGGAGGAAAATGTGTGCTACAAATAAGTATTATCAAAAAGACTCACTTTATACAATATGTTAATTTAATTACACAAACTTTTAATGAAAAATTATTTAGTTTCATTTCATTTTTGTTTGCAAAATAAATAGACATCAATTGTCAATCTGAATTATTTATAAGAATTTAATTGAGGCAACTTCGCTTGCTCAAACTAAGGAAACAAAGTACACAAAACTTTGATGAAACTTCTTTAATATTTAAAGAAGAAAAGATTTTGAATTAGCTAAAGAAAATTTAACTTTATACCCGAAGAAGCGAAAAAAGCTGGAGAAGTATGAAACGATGCGTTTTCTGCTTGTACTTTATTTTCATAATGCAATTTTGTATCACCATAAAATAACGTTTTTTAAACCATTATCCAAATAATTTCGTCTTTAAAATTTCTTAAAAAGTTCTTAAAGTATTCTTAATATCGTGATGAAAGCTATTAACTTTTACTTAAGTTTCCTTTGTGAAATCCGCAAATGATTGCGGTTATATATACTGTTATTAAAGTTCCAGATTACGCCGAAACAATCATTGAAAACGTCGAGGATAATTCACTTTTTTAAATGGAAAGTGTGAGAGATTAAATAAACAATGAGTTGACCCCAGCTTAATTAAAGGGATGGAAAATAAAAGAAGAAAGCTGGCGATTTAGGAGCAATTCGGAATAGGCTGTCTGAGCCCTATCAATATGAATATGTAAATGCACCGCAATCGCGTAAACATTAGAGCAGAAAGAGGTCACAGGGGAGTAAGTTCCGTAATTGCAGAAAAAAATAGAAAACTCCACGAGGAATGACTAATTATTTGATTTCCCATGCATGAGATTGTGATTAATGAGTCCTTAAAAATTTGTTATTCAGATTCGAGGTCGCGAGGCATTTGAGAGTCAAGGAACATGAAATAACGTGTAATTGTTCATTAATTTGAAATATACGTGTAGATGCGCGCAGATTGCAATAAGAATATCCCAGTTAACGATGCGTTTGCGCGACATATTAATTATTGCTAAAAGCTGCCGGTACTTTATAAAGAACAGTTCATTCATTCAATCTTATTAAAATAAGGTGTGTACCCATAATTAACGAGCAGTCAACAATTAATTTTCATATTCGAGTTTGCTTGCCGTTTGAATTTTTTATGTTATTGGTTCATTATAATTTCTGGTCGAATCAGCGATAGATTAATTTATTATTACGTAATTACAACAGTAGTGCAGCAACCCTTTATTAATTACGAGTTTATTTTGTGTGCAGAATCCTTTGAAGCGAAATTTTCGTGGCATATTATTACAAAGCTGGTTGCACTGTTAAACGCCCAATGTCGACATTAATTGTTTATTAAATACTGTTGAGGGTACGAAACTCATGGCATGAATTAAAATTTTCTTTATTACTTTACAGTAACTTGATAATGGTAATTTTAACTAAATATTTCAGGCCTCGTGGACCCCCGTAACATAAATAAGTTATAAACCAAAACGGAATAAACGGTTGTATTTGTATGTTATTCTGGAAAAAGTAATGGAAAATTTTTAAATATAATGAATTCCCGCTACCACAGCTCCCATTTGTGATTTTTTTGGCCAATCAAATGCCTCCGCAAATTTCGACGAATTGGAAACAACGCCGAATGCACGAAAATCGTATAATGTGTGCACTTCGGTTAGTAAAAGATTTACTCTCTGTATTTCAAGAGTGGGGAGCCTTAATCCTTCGCTATTTACCTATGGAATTAAATATATAATTTATGTATCATTTCTTATTTTTATCCTTATTGAAAAATATAGATGTTAATAATACACTCTTAAAGCCTTAGTCTGAATTATTCGTCTTAGTCCGAGTCGAAATAAGTATAGTTTTGACACCATAAGTATGAGTCTTAGATACTGTGTGAAATATTAGAGTTAAATTTTTTCACACGATTCACTTTGAGTTAACGTTTCACACTTCGGGCAAATGCGAGTCTTAAAATATGCTTACTAATTTGTGTGCAAATCTAATTTCTATCAGAATTTCAAGTGCGCCATTAATCGGCATAAATTTAGTTCGTGTGAATTTTATAAACCAGTCTTAATAGGATGAAAATTCACTCTATGCTTGTGTGTTACCTCTTCGGATTTTATTTTAAAATTCGCTAAGCCCATCATTTGCAACTTAAGTGAAATTTCAATCTGATGAAACATACTTTTATTTTTTAGACGTAAAATGTCTGGTGCATTTCATCTCGCAGAATAAAAAATATAATACATACAAACATACATATACGTGTAAATATGTATGTTTGTGGGTAGATATGTGTATGTATATAATTTATATTATAAAGGTACACAACGCATGCGTACGTGCGTGCGTGTGAGTGTCCGCGCATGTATTTCACTAGAAATCGTGATAATCAACAAATTTAAACCCACACTATTAGAGTGATTTCTTCAATCACCATTGTTTGAATAATAATGCAAAATTTGAATAGAATTTTAGATGTATATTAGTGTGACATGAGTACATTAGTTTAAAGTTAAGTTTGACACTAAAGCTAGTCGTCCAATTCTTTTCATAGGTTTGCTTGAAAATTCACTGGTTTAGTGTTAATTTCACACTAAAACTTTAACCCGTTTATGCCCAAAATGGTATAAAATTTTGTTATTTTTTAATCGTTATACTCCTTAAATCAATCACAATGAAAATACATGTTTTTTTTGTATTTTTTTCTGCTCTTATCGAATCTGTTCTCAGTATGGCGATAATTGCAGTCACTTTCAAAATACGGCAGTTTAAATCTGAAAAACAGCAATAAAATTGATATTTTTTCGCAATAATCATGAATCTGAACAATAATCCGTTATCGGAGGCCACTAAAACTCTGGATCGAGTGGAAGACAGACTTATGCTAAACGTTAGGAATGTAAGTTGATTGAAATTTAAACCGGCGACCAGCAAAACCGCTGTTTTCATACATGACTTTAATAAAAACGGACGACGATGGCTCATCCAATAGCGAATTCGATGAATGGTCTAATCGAGTTGTGTCTGCGCCAGCGTCACATTGCAAAAAATAATAACAGCCGCAATCAGCAAGTAGCCTTCTGGCATGACGAATCGAATGATCCCATCGTAGGAAAAGTTCCATAAGATCAGACGCTAGCTCTTTCCGCGTAGAACCCTCCGTCGTGTCGTACATTGTGAATCGGTCCTTCAAATAGTCTCTGATGATCCCGGTTAGATACATAGGAACGTCGAATTCCCTCTTCAAGGCGTTTTTGACATCAAGTGTCACTAGGAGGCAAACGGAGCGGGGAAATCATTTAGACGCCAATTTTTCTTCTTAATTTTTGCAATGTTTGGCTTTTAAATATTGAATAATAAAGTTATAACTATTTTGCAAAAACTAAAAAACTATAAATAGCAGAAAAGTTTTTTCAAAATAGTTCTCAATTAGGAAAAAATGTCCGTCTTTCTATGGATAATAAAAAGACTTGAAAAAATGTTTGTAAGGATGTTAAACCGCAACACGCAACGTGAATAATCTATAACGACCGGACTAAATCGAAAAGAAAGGTAGAGAAAGAAGTTCGTGGAGAGATCGCAGTTTTTTCGACAGTGCGTCGGTGAATGTAGGTGTGTGTAAAGAGAGCTTTTGATTGGGTTTGTTTGGGGAAGACTGCGGCAAGCCATAAATATTGACTGCAGTCATCCGTCAAATGATTTCCGAAGCAGAGGAACCCCTCGCGGTAAATACGATTTCCGGTAATTATGGGTCGTACGTATACGTCGGTGCGTGTTAATCAGTCGTGGCTAATGCTGCGGTTTGTTACTATCGCTCTACCTTGACGTTTCATTATCCGTCCATGGCTTACGAATGAGCGGGATTTGTTTGCCACATCAAATTCGGGTATACCTGCTAGCTATATACGTAAGCGCAGTATCATGCGTTGGGAAAAAATTTAATTAGTAAAATTCAATTTAATAGCGCTATATAATACCCGTTTACAATTGGAACTAAAAATAAAAAAAAGAAAATAATTTCTTTTTAAATAAAAATAAAATAGAAATATCTATTAGTAATGGATCAGATAGTTAATGTGTACAAATTAGTTTTAGATTACGTTGTATTTATTACTCGTTCAAATTGATTAATTTTTAGTAAAACTGCGCTATTTTATTGAATTTTTCATTTTCACCAATTTTAATGCAGGAAGTGAGAAGTAGTGAGTGAGAAGTTTAAAACTGATTATTTACTCAATGCAGTTTTGAGCATCTACTTTAAAGTTAATTTCTTTGAGTTCTCTGGAATCTGCAAAGATGCAGTTGCTACCGCGACTGTCGCCATGGATATTCAAGTTTTATGCACAGTTTTCGAAAGTTTTTTATTTCAAAGAAATCGATTCTGAAGAAGACTTTTTCACGAAGAGACAAATCGTTGATAACTATGCCTGCTGAGTAAAAGTAATACTTTGTAATATAATGGTTTATTATTATAATTTTTTTACAAACTAGTTTATATTTTAATCGCCAATGAAACAGATACTATGCGTACGTCCGCTCACATACCAGTGTTTAAAGGTCGGTTTTTTGGGTGCACCTCTTGATAAGAGCGGTGATGGGAGTCGTGCTGCTGTTCTGGCCATTATTCACTTCGGAAAATTTCATCGATGCCGTATCTTTTTTATAATAAAATATCTGTAGGCTGCAAAAAAAAAAAAAAAACGGTCGTGGACTTACTCCGATCGACGTCGGGCCTTTGTATTCACCAGCAACTCCCTGGTTAAACTCCGACTGGCAGGCCACCTCGCACCGTCCTGTCGCTCGCTCGTCGTCGTTCACGACTTATATCTCGCGAGTTCTGTTTGTTACAACTTTTCATTGTCAAAAAAAGTTTTCCATTAGCTACAATTAATGAAATCACTTTGATTACTAACTCTTAATTATAATGATTAATAATTATCAATTAAAATAATAATAGCCCACTCGTTAAAGTATTATTATTATTATTATTATTATTATTATTATTATTATTATTTGCGATAGAACGTTCTTTAGAATAAAAACGAAAGTTTAGTCGCGTAAAAAGTAACTAGAAATTAAATAAAATAAAAATAGAAAGTCTCTTAAATGTGTTTATTACTCTTTGGCTGGCAAATTTCTGATTTAGTCGGAAATAGTGTCTAATTAAAGTCTTATACTTAAAGAATTGCTCTTCAAAATTAACCAAAACAAACTAATTCGGTTTGATCTTAGAATGTAGGTAATTTATGTCATTGTGATGTGCAAAATTGTTTCAATACAATATTTTTGGAACCACTGCTTAAATTTTATAACGAGGTGAATCGTTATAGTGCAAGAGAAAGAGAGAGAAAAGGGGGTAATCGACTGCGACCTGTTCAAATCTCTTCCCATCACTATGCAGTCGGTGGCAAAATTTCATTTCTGATCTGACAGCGCTATCCCGATTAAAAATCCCTAGGTGTTTTGGAACCCGCTCTGTAGATATTATAGAACAGTAGGGATTCTCGGATGCCAGCCAGGCCGCATATGCGGCCACTGTCTATGTGGTGATTAGCCACGACATAGAACAACGAACAATCAGGTTCGTGGCATCCAAAACTCGAGTAGCTCCTTTGAAGACGCAGTCGATTCCTAGGTTGGAGCTGTGCGCAGCCGTACTTTTGACCACACTGCTTCATAAGTTTATGATGGGACTCGGTAGCCGTATAAGCTCCGTACATGCCTGCTGGAGGACTGAACCTTATCGTTGGGAGGTCTTGATAGCCAACCGAGTATCTCAAATATAACAATTATTTCCCTACGCTCGAAAGTGCGTCCTGTGCGCACGTACCCGTGCAAAGGCCTCCTCACATCTAATGGGAAATTTGCCAGCTGCCCGCGTAAACACAGCTCAAGCATTTTGTCGTATCGGACTGGATTACGCCAGGCCCTTTCAGATTAAAACTTTGCTTGGACGAGGTATGAGAAGTTCGAAAGGGTACGTGGCTGCCTTTTATGCACGTGCACGAAGGCTGTTCATCTAGAATTGGTCGGTGGTAGAGGGAAACATAGTTTTGCAGCTTTTCAACATTATTATACTTCTCATCTAATGAGACCCTTTATTTTGATAATATTTGAACATGCATTCCACATATAAGCCACGATATAAATTTGAAATTCAAATAGAAAGAAGTTATTTCACCTGAAATATAAACAAATTAACATTAAACATATTATCGATTGATTTCAATACTTTCACTAGTTTAATGTATTTTTAATATAATTGACAATGAAAGAAAACTCTTAAATTCAGTGTTTTTTTAATTGTCAATGAAAGTAAACTCCCAAACTAGAGTTCTGTTTACAGATTTAGTAATAAGAGCTTGACAGCCATTAGACTTGACTCTATATTATCGATTGATTTTAATATTTTCACGTGTTTTACATAAATCAACGTATAGTAGAGGCACATGCTATAGAGGCACCCGATACGGTCTCCAGGGCTTGTCGATCGAAAGCTCAGACTTGCCTTTATTTATACTTTCGTAAGAAAGTAATTATGTTATTTTTATCTCCCAAAATTTGAAGTTCATTTGAAAATATTTTTAAGCACGTTTAGTATTAATTTGTCTACATTTCAGGTGAAACAACTTCTTTATATTTGAATTTTAAATTAATAATAATGTTCAAAAGTTCATAATTCATCATGGATGTTCATCGCATTAAGAGCTGGATTGTGAAAAAATCAATTTTAAATTCCACTCTCTGACTGCCCTTCTCGAAGCCCTAGTGATTTTCGAGCGGCTCAAACACCGCGGGATAGACAGGGGATCACTTAACATCGTGCGTTTCCTCCTCTTTTCCCTGCTCCGCGAAGTTAGCCCGCGTTCCATGGTAATCCTGACAGTTTACAGAGATTACAATGAGTACGATGTGCCTTAATGTCATGTAGTACACCTGGTAATCGATCGCACGCTTGCGCGCGGTTTCTGATCAATAGCGCGCACGAATGACGCGACCGTAAATCCATCATCCTTTGTCCGACAATCACTGAAACGGGGCGCCAGCCCTTCTGGCTGGATATGCAACGCGTCGGATTATCGTTCATTGTTGTTGTACCTTTGAAGCGAGCTTCCTTGCTCTTTTAATTTAAAAAAAAAGATACAAAGGCTTTTGTTCTCGTTCTTTTGTAGCAATTTTTTAAAGCGTTCAAATGAAAATGAAATTAAAAATTGGAGTTATACCCCTTAAGGTCATTTTTTTTCAAAAAAAGGTACTTGTTAAATTCTGTTATTGAATTCATGGTTTAACTTCTTGCTATTTATGCTTCCATGTATGAATATAAATGTATGACAAAGTATGAATACATATATAATTGAAATTCATTTTACAATATATTTTACAAAATATTTTTAATTGAAATACAAGTTTACACTTGAATAATCTTTTACATCGACATCGATCTTTTCCTAGTATCTAAACAGTTTGATATAGTAATTTTAAAATACCTCTTAAATTCAGATTAGTAAAAAGCCATCCTTTGATAATTTCATTACAATTCTCTGCCGGAAAATTAAGAATCTTTCAGGCAGTATATATTAAATCTTCTGTTGAGTGGGCAAATTCTATAACATATTTCCAATATATTTGGAGGCTGTGACGTGATGCTATGTTGACAGAAATTTGTCCTAAATTCGATCAAACTTTTAATCTGAGGTTATATAACCACCGACGAACTACCTTAGGGCCGACCCGCATCGCGAGATTGACGGTGCGCGCTCACTGATTTTGTTGTTTTATACTCGTTTTCATTCTCACGCATTCACAAACAGATGCGCATGCTTCTAGGACTTCTATTGTTTAACCCTTTGCGGCACAATGAAATTAATTTTTTTATTATATTAAACTATAAAAATCATTTTCGATGGGGATTTTCGCATTTTCACGTCACACGCAAGGATGTAAATTAACTTGATTTTTTGAGCTTGAGAAGCGGTCCTCCGATGGGCAATGCGAGTAACCTATCGGGTACCCCGCTTCATGGCCCAAAGGAAGAGGAGAGAAAGCTAGGGCTAGAACTAACCAACCTTCCTCTTCTGGCGTCTCCACCCCCACGGGCAAGGGGAAGCGGCTGGCCTCCACTAGCCTGGGCTATGCCTCGGTGGCGTCACCCTACCCAGGGTGGTCCTCACTTGTGAACGAAGCAACCTTCATAACATCAAACAGGCGGGAAGTTCTGGATCTTACCCTCGTAACGATAGGCATCAGGAAGCCCATACATGGATGGAAAATCAGTGAACACCCATCCATGTCAGATCACAGGACTATAAACTTTGGGATCAAAATTAAGAAACTAAAGGTGGAACAGAAGAAATTCCAGGAATACATACTAGTCGGCTTATAAGGAAGAGCTAATTGGTAGACTGGATAAGTTGACTTGAAGGAGAATACGGATCCGACATAAGCCTAGAATAGACGTTAAAACAAGTCCAATGCGCAATGATTAGATCAAACGAGAATAATTGTCTTTTGAAACTCAAAGGAAACTTTGAAAAAGTTTGATTCACAACTTAATCTACGCTGATTATGTGGCGTAAGGTGACGCCGAAAACACCGTCTTCACGATCTAAGGTCGGCCTGAGATTCTAATTTTAGCAAGATTTCTCAACAAACGACGACGGCTTTGTCCGTCATTTTTAGAGCACAACAACTAGATTAGAAATTATGATTTTAACACCAAATGGTGGAGTTATGGTACAGCTGATAAAAAAAAATCTTGATCGTCATCCCACTAGGAGAAGTAGACTGGAATAGTAAAAAAGCGGACAAAGGAAGTCAGTATTATAAGAAAATTTATCGATGCTTTTATGTATTTATTCTATTTTATTCAAAGCATTGATATAAATATGACAGTGAACATTCTTCATCTTTGAAACAAATATTTAGCATTTCCCCTTCATTGAATGTAGTTTATTGTTTCTTAATTATTTTGACAATTCTATCTCAACTTTTTGACAAGTTCATCCATCTCCGCTTCCAGTGCTTTGAATTGTGCTTTCCATTTGCTCAATTCTTTTTCAATCTCTGCGTCACCTTCTTCCTTCGTTCGCTTAAGATTTTGTTCGACCTCTAATGCATTACGTTGCCATTCTTCTATTTTATTTTGTAAAGCGACCTCGCTCTCAGCCTTCAAAGTATCATATTTGTTTTTCAATTCTTCCAGTTTTGCTTTTACATCTCGTCGCTCTTTGCCTGTTAGCTTATTCCAAAAAGATGTGAAAGAGTTGCCGACTTTCTCTAAGAATATGTTTATATCGTCTTTATCGGTTTCCAACTCTGGAGCTAATTTTTCCTTAGATGTTGATCTTTGCAGCTAAATTTAATTTTGAATGTTTATCAATATTACATTTTTTATACAAATATCTTTAATGTTTCATATACTCACCTTTAAACTTTCTTCTATTGGCTGATCCCCACTGACCTATTAATTAAATATAGATTAAGAATTTTCGAATTCATATTTTAAAGTATTTCTAAGTATTTAACGAGCATACATATTTCACTCTGAAAAAGTGATAATTTATTCTGCAATAATAATTTCCAATTCTATTGTTATTTATTTTTCTTACATGGATATAAATATTAACTTATACTTACGTAAGTGAAAGCAAAAGCTAGAAGCAGGAAGAACAGAGTTTTGATAAACATATTCTGATATTTGTGTGCTATATTCGGCTCAGGCGATATCGATGTGCGATTACTTTGGCTTTATTTAAAGCTCTATAGTCGTGATTAAGTGCTGCAATTTTCCTGAAATTTATTGCTAACTTAATATTTATTTGTACATTGATAGTAAAATTGTATCATCTTTAACGTTTCGAGGTAGCTTACAACTTCGAGCTTCGAAAATGCTTTCAATTTTCATATTTTTATTTGTATTTTTTAAGTATACTTTAAAAATAAATTGAGTACTATGCACGTGTAAAATTTAAACTTATTGCATCAGATGGAGGATGTTTAGAAAGGTATTGCCAGCAAGAAGGTAGCGGCCCTTCCGGAAAATTAAGGAGCTTTTAGGCATAATATATTAAATCTTCTGTTCAGTGGAAAGATTCTGTAACATATTTCGAGCATGTTTGGAGGATGTGGCGTGTTTAACTTTTAATCTGAGATTGACGACACGCGCCCACTAATTTTGTTGTTTTATACTCGTTTCATTTTCGCGCCTTCGCAAATAGCTGTGCACGCATCTAGATCTTCTGTTGTTTAATTCATAACATCAAGCCCTCGACATAATTAAACTACAATATGCCAATCTATCATAATAGATTATGTCCGAAAAGTCTAGCTAAAAGTTAGTTATAACAACATAAATGATGCTTAATTTTCCAGCATGGGGTAGAGCAGAAAATTCTGAGTCGAAAATGCTAAAACCTTTTTTTCTCTTTTTCACCTATTCGCTTCTCAGTTAAACCCTTTTCAATAGTTGCGCCCTAATTGCGTTTAACTTTAATTAACATTAACTCAGAATCTATACATCATACGAAAAAATGGTTTTAGGGTTTTCCACTGAGAATTTTCTGCTCCGATTATTTCGTGAGAGTATTCTAAGTAAGAATATAATATACCAAAGTCAGCTAACAAAGAAGGTAACAGAAATACGTCATTTTTGTACACATTATTGTTATGCACTTTTACGACGTAAGCCCCTCTTCATGCAGACATAAGTCCACGAGAAGAGCTTTTAAAATGATATCTTCAGATAGCCACCACATGCACAAAAAATCGGAATAATATAACAAATAAAATGGTTTTAATAATAGTTTTACATGATTTATTGTTAAGGTTAGAGAATTAATTAGAATAAATTCAAACTTGATTTTGTATTGATTTATTAATGAAGTTAAACAAAAATCATTGATTTTTATAATTCAGTAGTTATAGTATGGTAACCAATTAAGTTTCTGAAAAAAACACAATATTCTGTTCCTTATTTATTTTCGCATTTCTAATTCATACGTAAATTCATTTCGTTCGCCTCAGCTAGCAATGCCTTAAATTTTTGTTTCCATATTTCTAATTCTTCTGCAAGTTCTAGTTCAGCTTTTTCCTTTTCGCGTGTAAGATTTTTCTCGGCCTCCATAACATTGCGTTGCAACTGTTCTTTTTTATCTTGCAGAGATATCTCACTCTCTTGCTTCAAAGCTTCGTATTCTCTCTTGAATTCATTTATTTTCGCTTGTTGTTCTCGTTTCTCCTTACTGGTGACTGCATTCCAGAAATTTGTAAAGCCGTTACCGCCGTTTGCGTAGAAAATTGTAATAGCGTTTTCAATTTCTTGCAGATCTTGTTCCAATCTCTCACTCGCTGAAGATCGCCGTACCTAAATTTTATTGTGAAATAGAATATCATATTTTTTAACTCTAATGTTTTATAGATATTTTTTTACCCTTATAGGATCTTCCACTGCTCGTGTTTCGTTGACCTATCAATAGAATTTTAATTACCAATTTTGGAAATAATTTCCTTATGTATTATTTAATAAACAGAAGTATCTCCATTTTACAAGTGAAGTTATCTATTATTACATTATTATATATTATCATATGTAATAATTATATCTATGTATATTATAAAAATATATCGCTGCCACCATCGTTTTAAAATTTCTTCCCACTCCTCCTTGAGATGGTTGCAATAGAAACGGAGAAGACGGAAGTAGCTACCAATTAAAAATACAAGTTAAGACTACCTGATTAAGGGGTTTACCTTAATAAGGGCAAGTTTTTATATCAACCACTAGAGCCCGCTGGTGTCAACTCCTGACACAGCGGCGGTGCGAAATATATTTATAATAGATTTCCCCGGCGTAATTGTTAATCTCCTATCGAGATATTAATGCGTAAAGTTGTAAATATTTTTTGAATTCTGAAGAATAATATTTTACCTCATTTCGAATTAAAATTTAAACTGGGAGGTAAAGCAGCCCCCTGGTAATATGTATAATTTTCTAATTTAGTTCCTCATTACTTTTCTTACATAAATAGTTGATAACAAATAATAAAAAAACTTGTTCTAAATTTCAATATTAAGTTTGGTTTCTTACGTAAATAAAGGCACAGGTTAAAAGCACAAAGAAATGAGATTTGGAAAACATTATGAGAGCTTTATCTGCTTTACTCGGTTCAGAGTTTACTGATATACGCCTACGTTGGCTTTATTTAATAATTTGAGATCGTGACTAAATAGCAAGAAATTATCCTGAAATATATTTTTAACTCATTTTTTATTTTTATATGTATGCTGATACTAAAGTTGCATTATCGTGCGACGAGCAAAAACAATATTTTTTAAAAATAAAACAGTCGCGCATTTATTTATTGCTTTAAAATTTTCTAGAAAAATACACTTGTTTTAACTACACAGAAATGTTTGTTGATACCTTGATTTTTACAAGTTAATCGTAAATTATTAGTTATTTGATATTTCTTAAAAATTCTTGATCTATTACTGCATTAAAACCCGTGAATATTATACATAATAGACAATTGAAAAATTTATAATGATCTCTTACATTGCGAAAAAAAAACCGGTTAGTAATTGTTAAATTATCTAAATGGTATATTGCAGCATGCATTACGATTAGCATAGTCCAATGAAATTTCCGAGGTGGCAAATTAAAGGTAATATTAAAAGGGTCTATTATTAGCATAAAAATTATCACTTATCTTCTACTACTACTAATTTTATTCATGATTTTATTTTCTAGGCTATAGGGGAATAATTGTACGTGTCGACACATAGTTTTAAAAAATGTTAAGTCAAATTCATTTATGTAATGTTTTTTCAAAAACTTTGTTTACCATAACAAAGTTTGTTCTAGGAAGCGTAGTATCCTGTATTACCGTGCCACATGGCAGGAAGAGCTGGAGAGGAAAAGTGCAGGATCGCAGCTTCGAGAAACGAGGACGACAAATCTAAGTGGACGATAAAAAGAGCGCATCCACGTTTCCAAAATCCCGGCAACGATTGCGGAAAAACTCGTAAGTGCAATGCCCTCCGCGCGATCCGCTTGCCAGACGCAGAAGGCACTTGATTTACTTCAACTCTGAACTAAACAAAGGGTGAGGAGAGGGGTAGATGCTCGAGGATCGAGGGAGAAAGACAATAACACAGAAGGCCGAAACTTTTACAGTAACTGCCTGTAGACTCATATTGATTTTAAGAAGAAAGCTATTTTTGTACAACGCATCAGGAGTGCTGAGAGTCCTCCGTGTATGTATCATTTCAATATCAAATGTAGGTATTGATGGTGCGAAAACGAAATTCAATTAGTGGTTATGTATAATTATCTGCTTTTACTTCCACATGTTCGGAACATTATTATAATTACATAGTCTCTGCATCGCATTACATTATATATGTTACTATATTTCTAATGCTTTTATTATTTTCATTATCAGTTAAAAATCTCTCTACAAATTTAGTTTTATTTTAAAATAATATTTTCATAAGATTAAAGTATGCTTGGTCTAACAGTAATTGCACGAAAGTTTGTCCATGTAAAAAACCGCTAATTGTATAAATACGTACACATTGTTGTGAGAACTTTAATAGCGTAGATATTAAATGAACAAGTATATATTTACTTTATTGCATAAATTCATCTTTACAAAACGAGAGAAGAATAAAAAGGAAATCTTAAACAAAATTACCAACACGTGTTAAACAAGAAAAATGTATCACATTGACATAGACATTTGAGCGAATTTGTCACTTATAGCGTTGCATAATAAGATATTTGAGAAAATTAATATTCAAAGTATAAATTCTTATGCTAATTCATAATAATCTATTGTTTCTGCATGTACGCAGATAAACTATTTTCTTCAGTTAAATATTTTTTCTCAGCATATACTTATATAATGAAGCCATTAAATAACTTTAAACTTTTACAGAATACAGTTGTATCGTTCAGCTGGTGACCAGGGCTGAAGTACTTAAAAATACACAAATTAGAGAAAAAGAAAGAAATAAAGAAATTTATTTGCAATAGAATACAATACACTGAACTTGCCCGTAGCCGATGCAGAACATTACGGGCGCCAGCCGCAAATTAGCGCACTCATTCCGTGGATCGGCAGTCTCTCTCGCTCCGAAATCAACCTGGGCTTCCTCAATCGGCACGTCTCGAGCCTCACCCGGACGTCTTTACAGGTTGGCAGCGACGCTCGCGGCTCATCAGCTGATCAATATACGGCTCACCGTAACTTTGTTTTGCTAACATCCAAAACCCGTAACTTTGTTTCACAAAAAAATTCTATAAAGGGAGATTGCTCAGTCTCGTACAATCTCACAGTTACCCAGTAAAACTAAACTGAATACACGAAAGAAAATTTCCTGTGCCCTACTCTAAAGTTTATTAAGACAACCGGTGTTGCCTGCTATCGGTGCGAGGTTTATTGTTTGTGTTGCTTGTGTCTTCTTCTCGTACATGTGTTAGCTGCTACGGTTGTTGGGGGACATCATTCTCTGCGGACTGTGTAAATCTGTGTGTATAGTTTACGCGCTGAGTGTGCTTTAAAAAACACTATTTCGGAAAGGTAAAACAATTATTAAATTTATGCTGGTAGTCCATAAGTTAAAATACATACATTATATGTACACAAATTATGCTAGTACATCTTGTTTCGCGATCTCTCATTGCCCATACAAATACAATACTTTTACACAAAAGTTTTTCAACGGTTACAAAAACATTTTGGGGATGGAGAAAGGGTCGGATTGCTATAATATTTGGGGACATTTCACCGTTGCTGCGTATGCCAACTGATTCAACCAGCGTGCTGCTTTTGGCAAAATTTTACCAATACAAAGTTTTATTTCCAAGGAAAGACTACAAACTTCGAAAATTCCATGTAAAAATGGCTGGACTGAAAATATGACTCAGTCATGTATTATTTTCTTTTGAAGAAGTGATTTTTAGTTGATGCTAATCCTCTAGCACTCTTATTTTCCGCAGTGATTCACAAAGGCTCGTAAACTGGCTCGCCGGGCTGGGAGCTCGGTTCGAGTCGAGCCTGACGCTTCTATTCTGCGCATTTTGCCGAGAGAGGCCACGAGGAAGGTGCTGGTGCACGTACCGATAAACCCGCGACCAATGATGGGTCAAAGAGAATCGGGCCTCGGTCGGGGCACGCGCGCTCGCGGAAGAGCAATAAATTTTAGCGGTCGGTCGCGTTTAGATTTATCGCTCTTCCTCTGGCCTGTAGATAAGGGGAAATTAATTTCCCGCAGATTGCAATTTTTCAGCGTTCTCTGCACCGAGCGGCCGCGTAGGCGCTTCGAGAGCGGTGACAAGTTCGTAATAGTTCGCCCGCATTTGCTGCTATGTCACTATTGCTTTGAAAGCAATTTTTGCTCCTCCGTTTGAGGATCTTTGGCCGTGCAATTGCACCCCTGCCTTTTTTATGATATGTATTTCAGAAGGATGGCGTCTGCTTACATCTGCGATAAGAAATCTTTCTATTTTAAACTTCTATTCTATTTTATAACGTTTAAGAAAGCTATTGTCATGACTTAATTCATATTAACTACTTACATCGTGGCCTTGAAATTCTTCCATTCCTCCAAGTCCTTTTTCTGCGGCAACCGTGTGGACATATAAATAACCGATGAATTCTACATCGGAATACACGCAACTAAGTATTTCGGAAGTATTTCGGATTTCTTCAACAAGTACCAGCGTAGTGGAGGATACCGCATTTTTTCCTACTTGCCCAGAGAAATGACACAGATTTGTTTCAACAGCGGAAAGTCATATAAGTGAAAAGTATTAAAAAAAATAGAAAGCTTTTCAATTTTAAGATTAATATTCATTGTTTATAACTTAAAATTGTTTATAAATGTAAAATTCATTTTTAAATGTATTAATTACAATTTATTTTTATAATATTCATTACAAAAATTATTTACAAAAATGAAATGTAAATAAAGAAGGCTACATCGTCATCCAAATACGGAGGCTATAAAAGAAACAGCGTTTTTAACAAAAGATGACTAAAAAAAGAAAAGGAAATTAAAAACGAACAAGTACATAACTTACGTAGCGAAAAACTGACAATTAATTTGCAGCTGAAGGAAGCGGAGATTCTGATACCGAATTATTTCAAGAATTAAAGGGGGGAAACTGCATAAGAAAGAGACTAAAAAGATAAAAAACTATAATTGGTCCCGTTTCAGATTAGGTCAATAAAGTGTTCTTACAGGTTACAACCTGTTCAATTGACTAATGCAATAAATATGAGTTGTGCTACTTTTAGGAACCTAAAGAGAAAATTTTACATTCATTTTTACCCTTGTTAAAGTTTTCCGTTTATTCAGTCCGTCGGTTAAGATAAAGTTATGAACATTTTATCAATTTGTAAAAATTACTGTAGTTCCAAAATACATATATGTGATACATGCAACTTAATTTTTCGGTAAAGTAAAAGTATTTAAAAAATACCCATCTCACTAAATAAACACGATTTAATTAAATAAAATGGAAAAATATTAAATTTATACATTTTTTAAAATAAATATATTGCTGACATATTGCCCATACCCATTTCAAATAAAAAACTTTAACTATTGGCAATATATTGATAATGCATTGAAAAAAAATTAATTTGTCACAAGTTTACTAATATACTGGAAAATTTTGATACAATATTGTTTCTATATATTGCAATATGTTTCCCACATATTGCCTGTAGTTTCGAATTTTGCGCGGGTAGTTATTGAAATTACTTTAACGACCAAATGAGAAGGAAAAAATAACTTTTAGGAGATTTATTATTTTATACTTTTATATAACAAAGTCTCTCAATGCTTTTTTATAAGTGTTTAGCAATTGAGCTCTGAATTAGTTTCCATTTCATTCTATCAAAACAAATTCCATTCCTCCCTATGATTGAATCCCTACTCACCTCATCTTATTATAATTTATTCTAATTCATCCTATTATCTTATACCGACCCAACTCATCACATCCCGCATCTCATTCCACCTGATTACATTTCATTCTACCCTAATCTCACCTCTTTTTTTTTTTATCCTATTTCTGTAGTTTAGTCTACTTTGTTCTGTAGTTTCTGCTGCTTTGTTAAAGCAGCGTATGGTCAAATTTAATAGGTACTACGGGTGTAATTAGTGCTATTATCCTGGTATAAGCAGAAAACAAGAGGATTAGTCGCCAAAACGTGGAACATGTTTTATTACTTTCAACCTTAATAAAAAGAGTCCAAACACGCGCACGCTACTTCCCTTGTTTTTAGAAAACGCATGTCTAGCCCGCGTCATATGGTCGGTCCCAGTCAATTTTACCCAGAATTTCGTAGGAGTATAATTTTCCCTTGCGCTGCGATTTTCCAGAGTATATATGGTAGTCACCGATTATTCACCGACACTCTCGTTCAATCTGCGTGCCGTTCAGCCAAGCGATACACACTTTTTGTATATTTCTTATTTTACTTCTGTTAAATAAACAGTACTTCAAAGTTATTTCTAAAAACACGCCTTGATGGTACCTTTATTGAAATAGTTTGTAAATAATGAAGAAAATAGCTACAAATATAATTGCGTAAAAACATTTTACTATAAAAATAATAATTATAAAAGACTTGAAACATTACGCTAGTATTTCGGAGATAATGTGTAATCGAATTAGACGCTGATGGTCTGAAATTAGAATTTTGGCAGACCGCGAATAATGGCGCACCGCTCGAAGACAATTAAGGAAGAAAAATAGCTTTGCCACGAAATTGTGCGGAAGATCCCCCATAATGCATTATTCCTTAATACATTTTCTTCCGGCGGCACCGCGGCGGTTTGTAAAGAAAGCTCCCCGAGCAACGAGCGCACCGCGTAATGAGATTAAAGTTCCGCGCCTGCCCGCGCCCATTCGCGGGCCCGGAAATCGCACGCTAATCGACATGACGAGAGGTAAATCGCGTGACGCAACCAAGTTTTAATTAAACTTTCGGTGCCCCGCCGGAATGAGGGCAGTTTTCTTAATTGCTCCTTATTACGCGTCGATTGTGCCGGCGGCCTAAACTCTTCTCCTTTTTTTCTTTTTAGTGCCGGGATATAAAACGCTCGCGAGATTGTTCGCCCTTAAATTTTTAGAGAGGCCCTTTTTTCGACTGCGTCAAAAAATGACGTGTCGGCAATTAAGCTGGCAATGAAAAGGAAAAATTTTCGACGTTGAAATATTAATTGTTTCACTTTTTATTTCACCCTTACTGTCTTTATCGAAAATACTTTTTAATCTGTTTAATGAACAGAATTATATTTTAATGAAAAAATAAAATGGCTATTAATGTCTTGTACTCTATTTATCTTCTTCTAAAAAATAAAAATGATAATGCAACACAAATTTAGCATAGATTATCAAGTATATATATTTATTTGTTTCCAAAATAAGCTTACATAAAAGTCTCTAAACTTATTTGTACTCTCTAAGTTCCATTCAATGAACGCTTGCTGTTTTTTCAGTGAATATACACAAAAAAACATGTGGCTATGCGTTGTATTATAAAATATGTATTTTCACTGAAAAAATAAATATTACTGTGTTTATAATGTGCAATCATATTATTAAACATTTTAAAAGTATATCTTAATATTTGATAATTGATACAGTATTTTTTCTTTAAAAACGAAAAATTATTTATGATAATATAAAAGTTTTTTAATTGCAATGATTTTAGAAGAAGACAATTCTAATTTTACGTATTTGCAGGCTGTCCGTTATATGCGCCTTTATTTGCAGTCATGTTCGTTAAAAAGGTGATCAAGTAGACGATCCCTTCTGATAGCTCTCATAGCTTCTCTCCACTCGTACACTGAGAAAAAAGATTCCTTATTGTTAATAATAATTCTTAACTGTTAAGAAATTAGCAGTTGACGTATAGGTTACAGCGAAATCACGTTAAGTCCTTAATAATTAAGTATTCATTTCGTTATAGTAAATGTATGTTTAATTAAATGTAGCAATATATTAGTTATATATTACTAATATACAGGGTGTTCGAAATGTTCCGGACCCCCCACTTATAACATAAAGTAAGCATTTTGGAAAAAAATGTTAAATACAAAAGTTGTTAAGTTTTGAAGGTTGAACTAAATGATGACCTTGGATTTGTTATTGGTTATCATTTTCAAGGTCATTTAAAGGTCATCTTCAGTTTTTTAAATAGGGACCCCTATTTTTTATTTCAGATTCTGAAAGAGCACAAAATTTTACATCTGGATATGTATCCACGTTATGACTCAAAATGACCTACAGAGGTCATTTAGTGGTTAAATGATTATTTAGTAGCAGAAAGCCAAGAAATCCCGATTATTAAGAACTTTGGGTGTATTTGACGAAAAGAAAAAAAAAATTTCGTACTTTAATACTAAAGTACATAATTTGATTTTCTAGGACGAACTTTATGGTCACTTTAAAATTGGCCTTCATTTTTAAGGTCATTTGAAAGTTATCTTCAGCTTATTAAAAAGGGACTCATTTTGTATTCCGGATTCTGGAGGAGCATTAAATTTTAGGTCTGGAGATATGTACAATATCCACGTCATGGCTCGAAATGATCTACATAGGACACTTGGGGGTTATTAATTTCAAAAGCAAAATAATCTAACCGTTTTACATGAACAGTTTTTATTGCAATAATTTTTTGCAAGGGTTACGAGTTTCTACGCATGATTCATAGCATTTTCAGGATCGTTACTTGTACCTTAGAAGATTTTGCTCACTACTCTTTTTAGGAATCAGTTCATTTATAATTGTTAATTAACAATTGTTTACTCCTATTTACTTTTCTGTTTTCAAGAGTTAAGTGAAGTTCTCTTACTTCGAAATTCAGATAATTGTATTAATTTTCAATAATTGTACTTTTAATCGTAGTGAAAAATGGCACATCTTACTGAACGAGAAAGAATATCTTTGTTGATGATGCGAGGGTGGGGTGATCAAGAGAGAGGTTACAAACAGGTACAGCGTTTATTCAATGAAACATTCAGAGTTGAAGAAAACAACCCTATTTCAAAAAGTACCGTAATTCGTACAATTAGACGTTTTGAAGAGACAGGTGGTATTAAAGATCGTCCTAAATCAGGTAGATCCAAATCATCGTCTAATGATGAAAAGAGCTTAGACGTATTACAATCATTTATTGAGGACCCCCATTGCAGCATCAGACGTTGTGCACAACAGCATGAAATGGGAGCTGCATCTGTGCACAAAATTTTTAAACTCAACAAATGGCATCCTTTCAATTTAAAGTTGGTACAGGAATTATCTGAAGATGATTTTGATAGAAGGGTAGAGTTTTGTGATGTAATGATGCAAATGATATCTGATGATCCTTTGCTCCTCAATAACATTGTTTTCTCTGATGAAGCCACGTTTGAGTTAAGCGGAACAGTGAACAGACATAATTGTCGATACTGGAGTAACATCAATCCACATTGGATGAGAGCGGACCACACGCAACATCCTGAAAAAGTAAATGTTTGGGCTGGCATATTTAATGGAAGAGTACTTGGCCCTTTCTTTATTGAAGGTAATTTAAATGCTGCAATGTATGAAAACATGCTTCGAGACCAAATTATACCTGCTATACGGAATTTAACGGGTGGAAATCTGGACGAAATTTACTTCCAACAGGATAGTGCTCCTGCACACTACGGTATTCATGTTCGCCGATATTTAGATGCAACATTTCATGATAGATGGATTGGGCGGAGAGGTACAATTGAATGGCCACCTCGGTCCCCAGACCTAACGCCTCTTGATTACTTCCTTTGGGGATACTTGAAGGATAAAGTTTATGTTATAAAACCACGTGACTTGGATGAATTACGCCAAAGAATCACTGATGAAATAGACTTGATACCTCAGCAAATCTTGCGAAATGTTGTTGCAGCCTTTTACAATCGGTTAGCACATTGCCAAACTGTTAATGGGCAACAATTTGAACAGTTGTTGTAAAAAGTTCCTGTCAACGACATTTTAAAAAAATTCAGTTTGGGCGAATAGTCCACTGTCTTGAATTAGTTAGCAGGGCCGCCGATAGTCCTGCCTTAGCTGACTGGGCCGCTAGTGTTCTTGTCTTAGTAGGCTGGGCCGCCGATGGTCTTGCCTTAGTTGGCTGGATCACCCATGATGTTACCTTAATTAGTTGTACCTCCCGTGCCTGAGCAATAAGGCTCATTTTGATTAGACATTTTTTTATTTATCATTTTCTCCCCCGAGGTATGTAGTTGTTGGGCCTAAGGCTTATTTTGATTAGACATTTTTTTATTTATCATTTCCCGCCGAGGTATGTAGTTGTTGGGCCTAAGGCTTATTTTGATTAGACATTTTTTTATTTATCATTTTCCCCGCCGAGGTATGTAGTTGTTGGGCCTAAGGCTTATTTTGATTAGACATTTTTTTATTTATCATTTTCTCCCCCGAGGTATGTAGTTGTTGGGCCTAAGGCTTATTTTGATTAGACATTTTTTTATTTATCATGTTCGCCCCCGAGGTATGTAGTTGTTGGGCCTAAGGCTTATTTTGATTAGACATTTTTTTATTTATCATTTTCTCGCCCGAGTTATGTGGTTGTCTGGCCTAAGGCTTATTTTACGCCAGTGTCAATTACACCTTCTACAATCCTAATGCAGAATTTAACGCTGGTACAAAATGGAGAATTACAACTAGGAGGCTTAATTTGGAAAACTAAAGTTAACCTTCAAATGACCTTGAAAATCAAGGGCAATGTCAATTTAACGCCACCATATGTTTGTCTTGCAAAATCAAATTACTTTAGTATTGGTCAGATACGCTCAAAGTTCTTAATAATCGGGATTTCTTGGCTTTCTGCTACTAAATAATCATTTAACCACTAAATGACCTCTGTAGGTCATTTTGAGCCATAACGTGGGTACATATCCAGATGTAAAATTTGTGCTCTTTCAGAATCTGAAATAAAAAATAGGGGTCCCTATTTAAAAAACTGAAGATGACCTTTAATGACCTTGAAATGATAACCAATAAGACAAATCCAAGGTCATCATTTAGTTCAACCTTCAAAACATTAACAACTTTTGTATTTAACATTTTTTTCCAAAATGCTTACTTTATGTTATAAGTGGGGGGTCCGGAACATTTCGAACACCCTGTATAATAGTTGCAAAACATTGCAAATTGGCTAGCCCTTAATAAACTATCACTAAACGTAGATAAAACAGTCTACATAGAATTTTGATAGCAATATGATATGAGATATTCACACAATGAATTTATATAACAAGAAAAAATATCTAATATTTGTTTTATACAAGCTTTCTAAGATAATGCCTACACAAACCATGTATATGCTTAATCATGCCTTGTTCCATACTTTTATAACATATGGTATTGTTGCCTGGCGAGGCACATAAATCGAAGTCGGAGCAGAAGCGGGCGAAGTAGCAACAGGCGATATAATAGGATAAACAGGAGCTGAAGCAGATCATATTATTATTCAAATAGATCATGTTACTATTTATTTATTTACAACTTGTTATTTAAATTATTTCGCCAAAATCTACTAGTCTTTGTGGGGAGCGAGCATTTATATCAAAATATTTGAAACGTGAAAATCTCAAAATTGCCTTAATTAATCTTAAAATCAATCTTTTTAAGATCTTTTTAACATCCTCTAAATTTTTACGCGGGTGAGTGTGAGAATCGGGCAGCGTTTAATCAATTTTGTATTACTATAAACATTAATGATTGTGTTATTGAACAAAAGAAAATCAGATTGTTCAAATATGTGATCTTAGTTTGTGGTAGTTTGCCTCCAGCCACGCGTTCGCATGCGCCTTCATAGGAGGTGAAGGTGAGTTGCGATACTCAACTTATACCCGGTTCTCAGTCCTGACCACAGAATGCCGTAACCAGGTTGCTGTGGATCTCGGAAGCGGTAGATTTCATGACAAGATATTAATTATCTACTCAGTTTTAGATCGTCTACTCAGTCAAATACCGCCACTATCAAAAGTTCTCAAAGACTGAGGAACATGGCTAAGGTGACCAGTCGGTTATAAAAGATCAATGTCAAAAGGTGGACCAATCAACCAAGGAGTCTTAAAAGAACTCCTTGAAATGATTTGGAATCAGCTGGAAGACTTGCTGACAGCTCGTACAGATGCTCCTGAGAAGCAAGGCATGAATGCAAACACTTTCAAAACTGATCTTCCTAAATAGACTGGTCACACGGTCTCTAAGCCCGCTCAACCAGTTCAGACGACGGCTCAACCTCCAACAACTCTGACGTCTACTCAGTCTAAGACTACATGAACAGTGTAGCTAAGTTTACATTCGGTAGTGCCGTAGCAGTGTCCGTGCATGATTTGAGTAAAAACACTCATCGGTAGAAACATTTCGAAAGTCACGGAAGAAACATCCACATTTACTATAATTTGTTTCAGTTACTCTATTTTTAAACACTAGCAAGGATAAGAAGCGCCAACATTTATATACATAGTTTACGAAGGAATATATCAGTTTTTTAAAATTTAAGACAAATGTACGTTTGCTCACACATATACATATAGGATTTTAAAAAAAAAAAGAAAAAAACATTATTCAACAAAGCCGCAGTCAGAAATTAAGCATCGCACTCACTTACGAGAAATAAATTTCCGGGCGAGGATTTGGACTGTCGCATAAATTACTCAAGCCCGTGAAAAAAGCGAAGCGGCGCTAATTCACTCGAGCCGCGTCTGGCGTCCGACTTGAAATTCAAAAAATGTGCTCGCCGCCCTACGCTATGACGCCGAAAAAAAATGAAGCGAAAGACGACTCTGTGCGATTAAATCCGAGAGTCGTGTTGCCGGCGGGGCGATAAGGCGCCGGACTGGTACGGTGCGGAAACACCAGCGACGCCGCCGAATTCGCGCCTGGCTGCCTCAGTGCAATCGTCCCGACCGAGTTACAGTTTCACCGGTCACGAACGCCTCTCCCTCTGATCCCCGCTGCATCGCACCTGTCCAGATTTATGGGGATGGCGAACTGTCACGGGCGAAGAAGATCGGATGATTTATGGGACGCCCGCGACTACTAACCGACATTAGTTACACCCGCGACCTAAAAACTAATTATCGGACTTTCTCACTTTTTCTCTTTTTTCCTCTCTTCCGATATTCTTTTTTCTTCCTCCTTCTATTCAAATCTAGATAAAAAAGAAAAAAGAAAGGAAAATTACTTAAAAAATTAAAACTAATCCGTGAAAACTTTTAAATATTTTATAAAGCAAAGTGTAGTAGGTCTACAAAATTGTATTGGTGTAATTGCTATTTATTTACACCAGACTTTCATGCGAGTTTTATCGTATATTACACATCCATTTTTACTTTGTTTAAAGTTTTTATTTGGTTCTTGGAGAATATTAATTAAAACTAGGCACGCCACAATCGCCGGTGGCTCGCGCCATGTATCTCTGCGCGATGTAAGGATGCAAAATCTAAAGCGAAGCTTAATAGCGAATGAAAGCGAACTTTAATAATGGCGTTATAGAAAATATCTTGCGGATGAGAAAGTTGTATCTTTTTAAGATAAACAATTTTTACATTTAAAATTTTATTGCATAATGATAGACTGCCACGAGAGGGCGCAGAGCACAAGTAGGTCGTATTATTTGCTCCGAAATAATTTTTATTTACTTTCTCTTGCCTAAAAATTTTAGACTATTCTATCCTATAATCGATGAGAAAAGCGAAGAACGCAGTCGAAAATATTGATCGGTAAAACAGGATTCCGACCTCGCCTTAAACAAGTAAAGAATCATTCTCGAGATCATTTGTAGTTAACTTAATATTATTTAAATTAAAAGTAACACATTCCAGGCATTTTGTTCTTCTATATTGTACTACTACAGTTAAGTTATTTCTTTTTACTGTTGCTTACTTATAAAAGAAACCTCACACTTTTTGGCAATATATCAAGTTTAGTATTTCGACACTTTTTTCATTTGAAAATAATTTTTAAGTTGACTATTGTAAGCTATTTCATAGTTAAGTGGATGCGTAGCTAAATGTATATTGTTACTACAACATTTGCACTGGCGATGATCGTGGATCACCTTACGTCTGCACTAGAATGTTCAGTGACAGCTACGTATACATTTAGCTACGAATTACACTTAGATATTTTATAGTTAATGTACATTGTTATATTAGCGTGTAAAAATAGGTAAAAGCATGGTAGTTTAATAGAAAATCCAATATTTATTATAACACAAACAACAGTTACATAGTAACATTACAAATTTTATGTTTACTAAATTTTGTAAATCAAATACTTCATTCATTTCTCGTGTCCACAATTGAACTAAGAATTTATTGTTATAATGAATAAATAATAAATAAAATTGAATAAGCTGTAATGGTCTCGTGAGCCGCGAGTCGAATTTGGCGAATTACATCGAAAACTCGAGCTGTTTCGAAGAAAACCGCCAGGGCCCGTCATCTTCGATAGAGCGGCCACGTCAACAAAAGCAGAGACGCAACTCGTCTCGACCTCTGTTTGTCCGAGGAGCGCGGCCCATCAGTCCTCTGCCGCCCCCGCCTATCTGCGAGGACCGACGCTCGACCATACCACCACAGCAACCGAGGTCCACCGCCTCGTCCATGACAACGCCGCAGACGCGACCCCGAAAGGACAACGGCGCAGCGAGCGTCGGCCAGGCCCAGCGGACCATCCTCGTCGCCGAGACTCTCGGTGCCTCGAGCAACACCATCTGCCCTCAGGTTCGCCCCTTCGGTCGGGTCGTTACGATCCTAGGACGCCGTTAGGCCTATCGCGGATCGCAGGTTGATGCGAAGAGAATTACGGGCAAACACGCGTTTCTGTCGTAGTTTTCTTCTCTTTGAAGGTAGCGTTGTCGCGTGTAAACCGCTCCTTATCGTAATTTATCCAAAATTAGACTTCAACATTTTTCTCAATGTTCTCCGGGCGCAGCGACGTTCTCTCGTATTTGTCGAATGCAGAAACCGCGAGCTACCCGTCCTTTTTCCGAAGCATCCATAAACTCACGCGTAAATTTAACCAGTGCAAGATAACTATTATAAATATATTAGAAAAATATTACAAACCTAAATTAACTATTCAAATTTCAATTGATTATATTTTATAGGTGTCATGTTAAATATCATGAACCTAGTTCAGTCCATTAAAAAAGATTTTAGTTATTATTGCTACGACTTTTCAGGTATGTTAAGTTCATTATTCAGAACTACGTCTATTAACTTGTGATGCTATGATGCTTAAATTTTTAGACTACCGTCTTTATTCCAGATATCCTTGTCACATTGCATTCTAGTGCAGGCAAAGGACAAACCATCAGCTGCGCAGCTGCAGGTATTGCAGTAATCTTTAAATTGTGAGAAAGGTTTGCAAACATAACTCTCTTGTACTTTAGCCAGACTTTCGTATGATTTCTTAGTAACCTTTAGACTGCCGTCCTTATTCCAGATATTCTTGTCGCAGAACATTCTAGTGCAGGAATAGGAGGATCCATGATCGTCGCAAGTGCAAATGTTGCAGTAGTCCTTGAACTGCTTACGAGGCTCACATACTTGACTCTCTTGAGATTTCACCAAAACCTTCAAGCTACCATCCTTATTCCAGATTTCCTTATCGCAGAACATTCTAGTGCAGGAATAGGAGGATCCATGATCATCGCAAGTGCAAATGTTGCAGTAGTCCTTGAACTGCTTACGAGGCTCACATACTTGACTCTCTTGAGATTTCACCAAAACCTTCAAGCTACCATCCTTATTCCAGATATCCTTGTCACATTGCATTCTAGTGCAGGCAAAGGACAAACCATCAGCTGCGCAGCTGCAGGTATTGCAGTAATCTTTAAATTGTGAGAAAGGTTTGCAAACATAACTCTCTTGTACTTTAGCCAGACTTTCGTATGATTTCTTAGTAACCTTTAGACTGCCGTCCTTATTCCAGATATTCTTGTCGCAGAACATTCTAGTGCAGGAATAGGAGGATCCATGATCATCGCAAGTGCAAATGTTGCAGTAGTCCTTGAACTGCTTACGAGGCTCACATACTTGACTCTCTTGAGATTTCACCAAAACCTTCAAGCTACCGTCCTTATTCCAGATTTCCTTATCGCAGAACATTCTAGTGCAAGCAAATGTCATGCCATCACTAGCGCAACTGCAGATGTTACAATAATCTTTAAATTGACTGTGTGGCTTACAAACTTGGGCTGGAACCGTAAAATAAAAAAGATTTAATATGACTATTTTTCTTTACAAAAACAATAATGGCTTGCAATGGAAAATAGATACTTACAGTTCAAGAGAATTGATTTATTTACGAAACAATCTGCTAATGTGCACAGTGCTTTTGATCCATCTGAACTGCATATACACGTATTACAGTTATCTAGACTGAATACTGAATTAGGAACACAGTATTTTGCGGCGGATATTCTTTTCGCATGCGGAGAACAGTACTCCAAAGTACAAAATGCTTTAGAACCGTCCGCAGAGCAGGTGCAAGTTTTGCACTCGTCTATTTTAAATTTTTTTCCTGGTTCACAGTAGTTTTCTGATAAAACAAAGTAATTCTTGTAACTGATTGCTATATTTTAAAAAAAAAATTAAGAAATATATACTAAAATTATAAGCAAATAATCTTTGACACTACCAAAATACAATTGGTAAATATTAGAGGTGTCCATAGTAAGCTGAGGAAAATATAAACTATCGAAAAACTTAATTTTCTTGATTTTTCAAGGGCTAAATACAAGACATAAATTATATCAGATTTTTAAATCCTGGCGTACTTGATGAAAAGCGCAAAATGGTCTTTAAAATGCTGATTTAATCGTGTAATTTTAACCCTTTCTGGCATACATTTTTCTATCGATTATTCTGGCTTGAAATTTCTTACTCGGCGATTGTCGCTGAGTTCAAATCTACTACTAAAATGTCGATTTTTAAACATCCAAGATGGCGGATTTAAAATGACAAATGAAAATCATAAAAATAGTCTATATTTGGCTGGAAATGTGTACTCGGTGGTTTTTGAGGTCGCTGAGGTTGAGACTGCTATCAAATTCATTATTTTTGAAAATAAATGACAAAGAAAAAGAGCCGCTCTCTGCCAAACTTCGAAGGCATCAATAAGGACATGGCGGTTCTATTTTCTAAGTAAAATCGTATAAAACTTTCTTAATTTGAAATCCTATAATTTTTTTAAAAATTGCACGCTATATTACTGCAATTTTGTTTCAAGAAATTACCTTGTAATCGTTTTGCCTTTTAAAAATCTGATAATGGATTCGTAATCATCGACTCGGAAACTTCTGGGTAAGAAATATTGTGAAAAAGCAATAAAAAGTTTTTTCAATAATACATTCTTTCGGAAAAAGTGGTGTTTTTTCTGTATTTATTCATTTGTATAAACAAATTAACAAAAATTAAAAATAATTATTACATAAATTATGATTCTACAGCATTTAAAGATCAGGAAATTACAAAAAAAACCCTTAGGTAAATCATATAAAAGCTGCTATTAAAACAGCCAAATAGTGTGTAAGAAAAAGTGGGTCCTGAGAGACCCACTGCTGGAAACGGTTAATGATATATGAAAATGAAAATGTTTTTTAAATTTTACGAGGCATTTCTCAAAAAAACCCTTAGTATTTTTAATGTAGAAATTCTCATTTTTGAGATATAAATTATGAAACAATTGGAGAACCCTCGAATAATCGAGAAAAATAGGTTTTTCGATAGTTTGTAGCTTCCTCAATTTATGAGGAATACCTCTAATATTTTCCAAATGTATTTTGGAAGAGTCATAAATCATTTTTTCAAAGTTTCAAGCAGATTAATTTTTTGATCAGGTGACTTGGTGTGGAGTATCCTATATATTTATGATAAGTAAAACTTACGAGTTACTGATTTTTCTCCATTGCACTTTATGTGGGTACAGGCAGCAGACTTTCCATCAAATGAGCAAGTACAAAGGTTGCACTCATTTTTGAATAATGAAGCAGGTTGACAGTGTTGTCCTAAAAATTAAATAAATGAAAAATTATGAATTAATTTTTATTAAAAATTTGCAACAATATGATCGCAAAAGATAAAGCTTACCCACGACAGTCGAAGCTGCGAGAGCAACCACAAGAATCAGTAATTTCATCGCGCTTTTTTTTAATTAAGTTATTTCACTCCACTGTGTTTGACAACTCTTTATTTCGAACTGTGAGCATAAACGATTTTATTCCTCCTTTTATAATTGCTGGTCTGATATTGATTATTCACTCCAGAGATTGCAAGTCGGATCATTGAATCCGGAAAGTTCGATTGTCGCTGATCAGTAATCAAGATAATGTTCGCAGTTCTTATCGACCACTTACGTATCGCAATGCATGAGCTTGAGCAAATCCCCCCTGCGTACGTGTGAGCGGCTTCTTGAAATGGATAGGAAAACAACTTGAGATCTTATTCGGTGCTGATTTGACTAAGGACCCACTATATTCGTTACATCAATTATCGAATTATTGTAAACAATTATATTAGATGAATTGATGCAGTTATTAAAATCATGATTTTTTTTCAAAAGAAAATTTTAATTTTAACATATCTACGTATATAAACTTATGGACTAACAAGGAGAATACCTGAGATCCAAGTCCCGAATTTCTTCCAAATTTTGATTTCCTTTCTCGAAAATATTGAACAAGTATTTTAGGATTTTATGTAATGGAGCTTAGTAACAAACATAAGGAAGAAAGTGTTAATATCTCTGAAACTAAAGTTTGCGCAAAAAAGACGAAGACTAATTAGAATTAAATGTGAAATATGCTGTTTGAAGAAAGCTTTATTGATTCAAAAGAGCCGAACCATTGGAATTTTATTTTAAATTACTAAAGATATTTATTTTTAATGAAATTTTATAAAAAGCTTCTCACTTAGACCACGTGTACGGTTGCTCCCAAGAATAATCGAGACCGCTAGTGCTCTTTCAATTGATTTTCTTTTGATATCAGTTAAAGAAGATGATGAGAAATGTTCATGCGAAGGTTCCATGGTAACCGTGTTATTTTTAAAATACAAATTTCTTTTTTTTAGAGTTTTTATACCGCTAGCATTCACTTCTCTGTCAAAGTTTGTAGTTAATATTAACTTTATTTTTATTAAACAGAATATTTTCAAAAGTTTCTTTTTTCGTGTTTTCCATTTAATTCTTACCTCAAGTTAGAATAAAAGCATATTTCATATTTAAAATAATAAATTTTACTGCCCTCCGTACGGAAAGCGCCAACTTTGTAGTTTTTATGCTCAAAATTTAAATTAACTACTCAGTTTGAACTGTAATAATCATCTGTTGATAAGAGAATGAATAATTTGATTTTAGATATCTGTTTTGTAATATTTTATCAGGGCAATATAAGATTAACTTCAGTAAAAATCATTTTCCTTATTTAAAATATTGGATCTTAAAACTAGATATTAACTGATAATATTAATACAATAAACATGCTTTTCATTTTGTCTGTCTGGTTACATTTAATTTTATTCTAATCTACGTTTCGTGCACTGAGAAAAAAATATATAATTTTACTTATTTAGATATTTTACAATAAAAAGATAAAATTGAAAAAAGGATTTTCTACTGCAGTTCTGTAAGTTGTATACTTGATAGATATTTGTAGCTACTAATTATCAACAATGAAAAAGATGGTGATATATTTGATGGAACAATAGTAGAAATGGAGAGCACTGTTTGGGTCCTAATATTGTATAAATAGCTTAGCCTATGTGACTATAGTGTACTATTACTCTCTCTGCAGAGGTCAATAAAGTAGACTTTATGAAGTATTCAGGTCAAACATATCTCAATGTATGTAGTGTAAGTAGTGAGAAAACGTTATATCATTTAACAATGTAATATTCAGGATTTGTATATAAAATTTGTTTTTGTAAAAAGAAAAGATAAATAAAATCAATAAATTTAAAACAAATAGTTTTATTAAACAATTTATTATAAGCAATTGTAAAAACAGTTGGGCACAGCTTAATTTTGGCTGGCACTCGCGGTTGAATTTGGTCATTCGATCGCTGCGCGGACGTCAGCCGGCGAAGTCAATTTTGGCCGAAATACGATAGGAACGTGACGATTGCTCTCCATCGGGAGCACCGCATGTTCTCCCTCTGCCTTTCCTCGATCCTTTACCCTCGCAATTTTCGACGCCACTTCCGCTAATGCAAAGCCTCGGGAGCAACAAGGGCGAATTGCTTGTTCCTAGTGCGCCATTCTTTGGAGGAAGGCCCCTATCTAGTGAAAAATTAGTCAATTAGCAGGAAAAAGCCCAAACTTTTATGGTATACTCTTACTTTTATTATGTAAATTTCTTGAGATTTCAGAGAAACGTGAAATTCTAATCGATAGAGTTCTAACGGAATTATTATATTTTTTACGATTTATCCATATTTTCTTAAGAGAGCCTGAAGTTCAATTAAAAATTCAGATTTTGAGAAAAAACCATTAATTTGCTTATAATAAACAGTATAAATGAAGTATTGAAGAATCACGAGATAGTTGCCCTCCACTAGGCAAGGATCTACCATTTGATAAAGTTCCAAATTCATATAAAGTACCGTTATGAGAAAAGCTTGAATAATGTATAAAAATCATATTATTCAAGCTTTACTCATCAAGATATTGTTATACCAACTTAAAACATACTTAACGAAGGACAAGTACTCTTTGTTATAAGCAAAGTGCTACTATGGGTTGGTTACATGTATTATTAACAAATATGGTAAAGTTTTATAATATAGTTATTTCTACGAGACTTAATTTCAAAGATCAGTGAACTAAGATAAGACATTCCCAATCTTGACCATGTCACCATCTTTTTCAATATGATAATGATTTGAGCTTTGTCTCCAGTTACAATTGGCTCACCAAAAGCGTTAATAACCTTTAATAACTTCTTTTCATTTTATCTATATCACGATATCACATAACTAGCTATCGGATCCACTTTACACGTTCCCACGTTTATCAAATTATTGCAGCACCTATCACATGCATTCAATAACGTACTTTAAATTCGATTGTGATGCTTTCATTGTGTGCAACTTACACTATTGGAGAGAGGAATTAATGGACTATTCGATTATAATTAACATTGTTTTTAATTCATTTCCTGGAAATCTGACAGTGGTTTAAGATTCAATTAAGTCGCTCGTACGGTGTCAGATCTTTAAATGAAACGATTTGAGTGCGCGGCAATCGATTATCGAGTTTCGAGTCTCCTAGTCGATAGAAACCTTATTATTACATTTCCAATGATCGCTACGTGATGGTCAGTGTCGTCTCTCCCTGAAATGCCGCGGATATCGGAAAATCGGCCAGGGGTCTCTTGCAATTTCGTCGAAAATACTTTCAGCTATTCGTAAAAGAAATCATTCCCTCATTCCGCGTTTGTTTCATCGAAAAAGTATATACTTCCCGCATTGCCTCGACATTGTTTATAAAACTCTCGATAAACTAACAAAGGAATTTAATGTGGAAAAATAAATTTGAAGCCAACACCAATTAGAACATCGACATGATTCTTTGTACTATACAATATAAAATGCTTGTGTAAAGAAACAAAAACACAGGTAATGTTTAAAAAATTGTATATTATAAATCACAAAAGTCAGGTGTAAAAAGTACGCATAACTTGCGTAACATGATTTGTAATTTCTTTATGTACACATAATTAATTAACATCTTAATGCCATAAAATGTTAAATATTAAACAAATCTTTATTAACTAATAAATTTTTCCCGGCCTCGCTCGGCTGAAAAATAGTATACGCAATTCACCTTTGGCTCTTTAATATTTAAATAATTTTATGAATTTCATTTATTTATATTATTAAAAAATCATCTTAAAATTCAATTAAATTTCATTCCTTTCTAAATTAATATTTATTTACTTGGTTTACACATATTTTGTGCTTACAGAGTTAAAAATCTGTTCAATTTTAAGCATTATTTTTGGGTAACAATTGAACTAACGCAACAAAAACATAATTTTGTGTATAAATTAGGAAGTCACACAAATATTATGTTTGATTTTGACTGCTCCAGTAAATTGCACGAATATTTAACAAAAAAGAGTATAATTTAAACACATTCTTTGTTATTAAGCACAATCTTTGTGTAATTATTTTTCAAATAACACAAAAGACAAAATACTTAATTATAGTGTGCAATGGTATTGTGTATTATCGCGTTATACTAATTATCTTGAATTTTGTTCAATGGAATAGACAACTTATGCAAAATGTGATTTTACGCAAGATTTAAGAATTTATACACGTTTTTCAAATTATAAATACATATTTTGTCTACATTTTTGGACGGATTTTTAAGTTTGTATAAAAATGAAACTTTACTTTTCTTGCATTAATAGATTAGCGATACATAATAGAAACACGGGGTTAGCATGAATTGGTATTTTACGCTCGTAAATCTGTTAAAAAATTAAAATTTTATTCACGACAGGATACTATAATGGATTAAGTTGGAATATCCGCTTTATGACAAATCGAGGCACATATAGCAATTAAAGACTTTACGGTACGTGTTTCGAAAGGTTCGCGGCCCGGAAGTCGACGTAGGCAGCCAAGTTTATTTTATTTTAAGGGAATGAACATGTATAAAATGCACTCGTTTAATCGCACCGACTGCAAGTATCTTCCATCAGCGCGAGATATTGCATTGTCGCGTTCTCGACTCAAAGCTCACAGACACTTTTAATTGTGTGCCGCTAAACATGAGTAAATTTATTTTCCTCTTAGTAGACTAATTGTGAGTTATACCGTTTTTCGCTAGAAAATGTATTAAACAAAATTCTGCATTCAAAGCGATGCAAATTTCTGTTTCTTTCTATAATAAAGCACTTTATTCATAATATTTTAGATAAGAACTTCTTTGCAGTTGGCAATGTCATTTATGTTTTATCGAGATTCTATACAATAAATAATCGTGTTAGTAAAGTTCTCAGTTTGACGTTCCTGGTTTGCCTGGCGGCATTCTACGTAGAAGAACCTTCAGAACAAGAAGACTAGCTCCTCAAGGTAACTCGAAATTACTCCAAACTGAGTGATATTTGATGAATAAACATTTGACTAACAAATAAACAAATATTAAAATTTTGAATACAAGCAAATTCTACTGAGCTATATATACTTAGTTTTCTACGCATTCTATGATCTCCTTTGTTTAAATAATTTAGATTTTCCTTATTAAAACTCATGTAAGCATTTAATTATAAGAAGGGGAAGTTAAATGCCGAAAACTGTATACTGTGATCTAGACGTCAAACTTAGATAATTAATTTTTTAATTAATGCTCGTTTCGAATTTAAAAAAAATTTTTGGTTAATGTTAATTAGGTATATTAATATTAGGCATATTAAATCTGATAGATTATTCCTCGTTGGACGGGAGAAATTTAACTATAATAAAAATAAATAACTAAATATTATAGTCTTATAATAATTGGTTATTTTGTCTTGAATAAATAAAACAAAAAATTAATTGAATTATACTATTATAGAAAGAGGCTTAGCATAAATCTACTCTTTAAATATATAAATATGAATAACTGAATAATATGCACTGATTAATATTTACAAAGGGTAAATTTAAAATGCCCAAGTGGAAACCGACGAGCAGAATAAGACGCTGCATTCAATAAAAGACTTGAGAAATTAATCAATGCTTTATCTTTTTATTTTTTATTTTGTAAAAATGTAAAAATCCGTTGAATTCTAAACATTATTTTGTGTTTAGAATTAAACTGACACAACATAAACATAATTCTCGTGTATAAATTATGAAATTATACAAATATTATGTGTTATTCCGACTGCTCTAGTATACTAAATTATGTTCTATATCACTAGAAATTACACAAATAATGTGTTAATTTAAAATACTTTCTTTTATAAATTGTGTTGCAGATTGAAATAAATCCGAGAAGGTCGTTATTAGTTTTTTGTGATATTATTAAAAAATGCAGAGATCGAACTGTTTTCTACTTTTATTCCAACAATTTCAAATTACAAGATGCTCTCAATAAACTACAGAATATTGTAAATCTCTCGAACTTAAAAAGAAAATACCTCTGCAAACAGCGGGAGGAAAAATAAGAGTGCCGGAACGAAGCTTTCTTTATTTCGCTTTTCGACAAAATTGTTACCATAGTAACGACAGACAATTGTTTCTTTCCTCGGCAAACCGTCACATATACTCTTACATGTGTCACGTATGTTGCCTTCCCGATGGAAGTACTTGCGGTCACGCACAAACCTTCGAATGCCGTACACGCTGTCTAACACAGTGTCCTTCTCTAATATACGCTGTGTCGGAGAAAGCACCTCACAACATTACAACCTTCTTTTTCCTCACTGTTCCGTAACAATTGGATAATTTTCTTTTTACTTATTGTTGGAGAAAAGTATTGTTATTTGGGTATTGCATCGAAATATTTTGGAGTTGTTTATTTTTGCATTTTTGGGAGTCCCACGCGAGGAGTTGTCAGCCCAAATGATAAGGAGTGACTTTGGTTGTCCTTACGCGTACACGGGGAAGTTGCAAAACTGTCCAGGGGCCGTCATGTATCGGACCAAACATCACTAGGCGCACGAACTGTAAGGGGATTATGATTGTGTCGATTCAGACCTACTCGACGCTTATCGATGTAAGAGTCTTCGGCAACGGATTCAGCAAAGAAGGATCTGAAGTGCAAGAAAACGTCGCAAGTCCATTACAGCAATGACTGCGCCCACGAAACTGAACACATAATTGACCCATTCCGTTTCATACTTATATTGCTTTTGCACGAGCAGCGAGGTCTTTGAAATTTATGGAATAAAAATAGAATTGCTAATTTAATTTGGTGTCAAAAAATCCATTTTATTTATTGTATACATCATTTTGCATTTACAGAAATTGGGAGAAAAATATTAAAAATTTAACAAGTTAGATCTCAAAATGTAAAAAGAAATAAATAAATTCGATTTTTACGGAGCTTTCTTACGCCTCGTGCATTAGAAAAGAAATGGCGATGCATAAAAATCTCGCCAGAGAAAAGTCTCCTTACTGGATGAGAAATAGTTCAATATTCGCTTTCATTTCTTGCCCCTCGACGGTAAAAGCGTTATCACCGCGTGGACAACGGAATGAAATTCAAGCGGACCTGTAGACGATTGTTGAAATGACATTTGGTAGGCAAATACGAGCTTTCACCGGCGTCGCGCGCATGTCCGAGCATTGGCGTAAATTCTCCTCCTTTCTCGGCGCCCTCGCGTGCGTTGATTTTTATGTATGAATTTGCGCGGAGAATGGGGCGCAACCTTTCCATGGTAAGAAGGTAGTACGCTCCAATTTGCGGAGAATCCCTGGCTGTGAATCGCTTTTGCAGTGATCACGTCATTGTTGACCATGAAAATAAATGTTTACGAGGGATGTTGCATTCTTTGAAAATTTCTAATGGCTTATAAATTTGTAGAAAAAATATCATAATGTACAGTAATGCGAGGACATTCCAGATTCCAGATTTTTATTCGAACTTTTAATTTCATAAGTATTATGCTATTTATCCACATATTCATAACAAACAAAGCTTTAACATTATGAAAATACTTCATAGACATGAAATCCCATAACATTGTTATGTTGACATAACAAGCTAGTTTGTAAAAATTACTATATGGCCAGTCTGTGACGAGTTTACCCACGAAGGTTGGTAACTTTTACCAACCCCTTTTTAAATTTTACCCAGGTGAGTCTCTCAGTGTACTTAATTAATTCATGAATACAATATATTGATTAAGAACTCTTTTATAATTCTTAGAGAAGAGTTTTAATAGAATTCTTAAACTATTCAATCCGATTATCTTTATACGTAATGCAAGCGCATATCTCTTTTATTTATTTTCACAATTATTCATTATTATTATTTTTAATGGGTTGCCGCATTCATTTCAATATACAAAATAATAAATACACCCACAAGTATCGCATCTTTTTACTCAAATCCTTACTTTAGCGAGGCTAAACAACTTTGCGGCGGCGGCAGTACAAAGAATACTTAGTTTTTATGAGTGCTACGCTTTGCACTAAAGTCTTTATCTGACGGAAGGTTCAACCAGCTCTCTTCTTGGAGAAAGAGAAAGAGAGACGTTTCCGTCACTCTCTTGACCCTCTTCCTCTAGGTTATCTCAAGTTGGTAGCGTCACGCCAGCCTCTCGGTCGTCTTCATGCGGGGTTTCCTCTAAATCCTTCGACGCTTTACCTTTTAACGTGTTAAATTCTTTCTTCATCATATTAAACTCTCGTAGGATTTCCTCCATTACTTCTTGAGAAGCCCTTTTCTTTCCCATTTTTAACAAACTAGTAAGATACAACGCACTTCGCGCGCTCAATGTTTTCTTTACGCTATTTTTTCTAACCAGTTCATCTAAATAATACAATCTGATTTTTTAGTTAAAAAGGTTTAATATAATATTTAGTTCATTAAATTGTTTAATGGAAAACTCAAATCTTTAAGAATTGAACTTTGACGTCAAAAGAAAATGCGTTCCTAAATTTTTCGACCAATTACATTAATGAATCACTTAAATGCTTTAAAACAAAAACCATTACGTATTTAAGATACGAGCAAAATTGAGCGCGCTCAAATTCCTTTCTTTACTGTTTATTCTGGGCTAATTTTTGAAGTTAGAAATTTTGAATTTCAGCGCTATTCCGGCATATTCGTACGAACCAATCAAGTTCACGTTTTCGAGGCTTCACATCATCCAGTCATCACTTTTTTAAAAGAAGATTCTTAATAAGCGACGCAATCACTCCGAACATCCGATTTCTGTCGCGCAACGAAAAATAATGTAACTCGATGAACGCACAACCAATGCAGTAGTTACAGCTACCTAACGGAAAATTTGTTTGAACTTTAATTTTGAACGTTGTAATTTCTGGGGATGAAATGGGTACGACACGGTATTCTTGAAACGAGGTGAATGAAATATAATTGTTCTTTGGGCATCGGCTTTTTTTTCTTCATTTTGCAACAAGTATTAGACATTGAGAAAAAAATATTGGAAAGACTGAAAATTTTCATTAAAAATTACCATTCTGCACTAGAAAGTCAGCCATATATCATCATTTTGTATTTCTTATAATTCAGTCTTTAAAATTTACCATCCAACATTATAAATTTTTCTAGACTTCTACTTTGAAATGAAAATTTATTTTATACCCGCAGCTACTTATTATAGTTAAGAGATGTTCGTATCTTGTACAATCTCGTTTTAATTTATCACAATTGTCGGATCTGCTTTAAATCTCTCTATAGTATCTCTAATGATAAACACGCTTACTGTATTCGCAGTTAATTATTGCTACCTGCATTACTTACTTGACATTAACGCTCCAAGTTACTTAAGATGAACAAAATTCTCTTATACATAAATGAACCAAATTTGAACCTAGCCACTTGCGAACAAAAAAATGTTGTCGCTACCTAAACAGCAGAATCCGAAACCGCCCACATATACATATTACTTGATGGTCTTTGAAAAATTACGATCCTGGCTCAAAATAATTGCTGGATTTTTAATAAAATTTGTGATTTGTCTTATAAAATCTCTCAGAATTTCTGGTGAAATTTATAAATAGCGTGATAAAATTTGGCATTAAATTGTATAAAATTTATAAATAATAAATTTTACCATATTACATAGTAATATTATTATGACCTTTGTGTCATTTTTATTGCACGAACAATAAAAATTATTGTATTTTTGCTTAAATGCGTCACTTATAGTCTGTGGTTGGCTTGCCAGTGCAAGATGATAATTTTTACAGGGATTTCTCATAATTTTTTCAACACCTTTTTCTCAATATAATAATCAAAGTATATTTTCATCAGCTTACGTAAAATACATTTTTTAATTAAATACTTAAATATTCAATTATTGAATCATTGAATATATCGTCGAATGAGTAAACTCATTTAAATGATACAACGCTTGTTTAATTTTAGAAGGCACTGTGTATATGGATATCTATTGTATTATCCTAGTGAGCATTAAAGTTTAGTCCTAATTAAGAAAGAGCTGAATCTGTGGGTTTAAAAAAAATTACGATGAACATATAAAGTATCCTCGTAGCTGTTATTTTAAAATTTTTACACAAGATTTTTTACGATGAAGCTACATTACCTACTGTTTTACGAGAGACTTGGCCGTGATAAATGGAAAGAGTGAAGAGGTACTCACCGTCGAAGTAATCAATTTCGTTTTCATTTTAGTTTTTTACATTTTTAAAGACCTTTTTGCTGAACGACATAAACTAGATATAAGATCTACCTTTAAAGAAACTTTAAATTTTAATGAACATAAAAACTATATGTAGCTTCTATTTATAATAGCTGTTAAAGAAACATTCGATCAACCGTTCATCAATCATTGTTTTTTTAACCGCCTGCTGAGTATCAATGAAAAAAATATATCAATTTAGTCTCTTGAAATTTCACAAAAAAGTAAATGCACGAGTTCGTTACAAATTAGGTAAAAATGAACGAAAAAGAAAGGATTTTAAAGAATAAAAATGTAAAGTGACTTGTTTCATAGAGCTTCTAATGAGAAGTAAATAAATAATAATAGTGCGTTTGGTTTCATTTGTATCATTAAGGCGGTCAAATTAGTTCCTGGAGACTGGTTTCTGTAATTTTTTTTTATAAAAAAACATCTAACTATAAATAATTAAAACGCTATATTAACAACAAATAATCTTAAAAAAGTCAAAACTTTTTTAGTTTAAAAGGGACTTTGAACTCTATAGAATATGAGTCAAAAAGTTTCATATACCTGAACAAAAGATTTTTTATGCAACTCCGTACGTAAAGCAGTGCTTGAAGCGCTTTTATGCACACTGAGAGACTCACCTGGGTAAAATTTAAAAAGTGGTCGGTAAAAATTACCGATCTACGTGGGTAAATTTGTCACAGACTGCCCACATTGTAATTTTCAAAAACTAGCTTGGTAAATTTTATTCACTCAACTTTTAATCGTTTCTTGAATCACTTGTAATTTTTACTATATAAGATTATAAAATTTACCTAAGCAAAGTTTGTAAATTTTATGAAAGAATAAGAATTTTTAAAAATGAATTTAAATTTTTTTTTAGAAATCACTCGATTAGTCTTTTTTTTTGCTTGAAGGGTCATCCCTTTAAGACATGATTATTTCAAACATTACACCATCACTATATAAAGATCATCGCCTCGCATTTATTTATACTATTTACAATTTTATCAACTTTTTCAAGTTTTTTCAACCATCTACGTGAACCGTCTACGCATACCCTCGTGATAAATTACAAGCTGATTGATAAAAACTACAAGTACAGTTGTAAACAATTCAATTAATTTAATAATTATTCAAAGAAAATATATTTAAGTTTACAAGTTTTCAATTATTTATTATCGAAGTTTAGTTTGTATTAATTACTACGAAAATAGTAAATATTATTAACAAACATAATAATTAGTTTTCTTTTTGCAGTCTGTGATCAGTTTGGCGAGGAAGTTGTTAATTTTTACAAGCCATTTCTTCAATTTTACCTAGGTGGGTCTCAGTGGACAATTGCTTAATCTTACGCTAGATAAATTAGCACTTTACACCCTCGTTGCATAAAATATTGTTCGACACTTATGTCTGAAATGATTTCTTGACTCGTGCGAATGATAAGGGTGCTAATCTCCCGCTCGTTCGAGAATCACTCTTGACGCACTAGTATCGAAAGCTACTCTATTTGAATTTCGAAATTTTGGCTCAGAAGTTTGCGTTATTCCTAAACGACTAAACAAAACTTTGAACACGTTTTGCTCGCAACACGATTTTTCAAATCGGCAAGCAGCAGAATTCAAACCTATTACATTATTTTTCTTTGCAATTTTAAATTTACCTCTAAAATTATTTAAAATAATTGAAATTCTCCACAGCAAGCTGATTGCGGTATTCTGTGACAATTCCCAACAAGCACTCCTCTTTTTGGAATATAATAACTTCCTTCTACTTTATTCTGCGTTTTTTGATTTGGAGAACAAAAATACAATTTCGGGGTCGCGCCACGGTGTACACGTGAGTAGAGTAGTGACGTCGGTATGGTAGAGCATGCGCACGACTGAGTTTCTTGCGCTCTTGACCTTGCTCCTATTATAGGGCCTCGGCCGAGCGGAAAAACTGGGAGCGAACATAAATTAGCCGCGATTATTTTTGTCGCGCACATAAATTAATAATTATTCACTAATGACAAAAAGAGGTTGGTATAGGATTACCTGCTTCCTACAGCGGCTTGTTTGTTGGCTCGGCTATGGAAACCCCTACAAAATAAGAAATTAGATATTTATTTTCAATACAAAATCGATTAAACGCTGCCCGATTCTCACACCCATACACACGCACACCTACACAACAAGAGGGCTTTGAACCTATAGATTTTTTTTATTTTTACCTAAAAAAATTATAATATTAAATGAACAATGTTACTAATATTACTGAAATATTACCAATTATTTACAAAATGAACCTAGGAGGAATACTAGTTGAATAATAGATAAGAATAGATTTAAGAAATTTTATAACAATGAAGATATTTAAATAGTTTTAGAACTTTTTCAACTACGTAACCTAATAATTACAAATCCTACAACTCTTCAGCGTAGAATCACATAAATTATCAACAATTTAAGCCCTATCCCATTAAAATTCATGCACCGATGGAACTTGCATAGATACATTTTTAGTAGAATTATGAAAAATAAAAAATCGAATTTATTTGTTTTTTTTTTACATTTTGAGATCTAGCTTCTTAAATTTTTAATATTTTTCTCCCAAATTTTTATTGTAATTTCAAAATAATGTATATAATAAAAAATGCCATACAAAAATTGATTTTTTGAAATTTTTTAGATCCAAATCTCCCTTAATTAAATTTATATTTAAACTAAATGTAAATAAACTTTTATAATATTTTGTAGAAAACTTTTTCAGTGAATATTGTAAAATGTATAAAGTGAATGGTGAATTATTGTAAATTACAATATTTATAAGCATTTTAATATTATTTAAATAACATATCCGTTCAAAAGAATTGCGATGCACTGATGCTATATTTTGAACAAATTACTTCTGATGGAAAAGAAAATCTATTTGAGGGGTTAGTTTGTGATACCACAGCGGTCCTCTTTAACCTAAATCCAACTACAAGCTCCATTTTCCCTTAGCAATGTATTACCAAAATAACACGATCGTATTTCCATGTCTCAGTGAAACTTTTTAATTGGAAGTATTGTAATGCAAGTTGTAATAAATGAGTGCAGAGTTTCCTAACGCACCTCTATACTCATGCAGTTTTGCTCAACACCCTGCCTTTACAGGGAACGATCCTTACTCGTATTTTTAGATCGAATGTCACTTGCAACTTTCTATTTCGAATATTCTATTACTCATTGCTTCAGGAAAGAGAAATGTAGGGTTCCTTTTTTCAACGGCGTACTCGCAGTCCTCACACTGTTTTCCTCTTGCGTCAATGGTATTGAAGGCAAAGCTCAACACACTATCCATCACAATCGCAAATGTGAGAGTACCCCAACATTTGCGGGCTTCTTTTCATTTCGCACCCTGGATTATTTTACGGGTCCCAAGAAAAACTTGAAGTAGAATTGTCTACTTTAATTCCTCGGGGTGATAGAATTTTTTCATTCATCGGTGAAGACACGGTGTCTTCCGCGACGAATTAAGGTGCGCGGAAGTACCGCCTGCAAATTGTTAACCGCCGGGGAAAGCCGCAGAGGAGCGCATCGATGCGCCGCTCCTTGCGAAAAAAAGTGCGATGTCTGGGAAAAAGAAGCAGCAGAGTGAGAGAGAGAGAGAGACTTGGGCGAAGCGAGAATGCTTAGTTAAGCTCGGAGCGTAAGCACTCGCCTTGAAATTGCTGAGGAGGGCTCCTCTTCCGTTTTTTGCTCCCGTACGGAGCCGCAAGCCCCTCTGTAATTCCTTCCACTTTTCAGCCAAATGTCCTTTATGTCGCAACTCCGTTTAATTTTTTTTCTGTCCGCGAGCGTCGCGTCGTTTTTTCCCCGTTAGAGGATACTTGAGCACCCGAGTGTGTGTATTTGAAAGTGTACTTTCGGCGCTATTTTCTTCTTTTTAGCTTATCAAAATGGGATTTAATTTTTATTTTGAAATGGACTTTTCGTCAAGTGACTTTTTATGAAAATTTCGCACCTGTTCGTGAAACCGAACTGTGGCTAACTCGCCTTTGTTAATTGATATGGATTTCAAAAAATTAAGCTGGAAATTTCACCTCTTTGTGGCGCTTTGATGATTAGCAGATCTATTTTGTACTTTTGATACTCGATATTTTAACGGGATTTTACTCACAAAAATGTGGGTCAAGTGTTGAAAGTATGCGTGATTTCGATTTTGAAGTAGCTGAAATTATTTGCCTGCGCGAGTAGAAAGTACATTCGAAAAACGGGAAAATTTTATTTTAATGTTACGCTGCATTTTCTACTTCACAAATAAAGCATTATGCGCTTTGAAATTAAAATTTAGATAAAACGTCTATTACATCGCATAAAAGCAGATGTGATAATATTTAATTGTAATTGTAACAAAATAATATATTAATGAAGATTTAAGTGTGTTACAATGTAGTACAAAGATTTAAATCAAACAGTTATAAGTACTTGATAAATATTTACAAAAATATACAATTTTTTTTAAAAAGATGGATTGTTCGGGGGCATCTTCTCCCGTTTTCGAGTACGTAAATACTCAGTATTCGAGCGGGCACCGAAACAGGTGAAGTATGTCTTCCCGGCCTAGGGCTGCCTTAGCAAGGAAATTGTTTAAAAGAAAAAAAAAGAAGCTCAGTGCAAAAAGCGGCTCCGGCTTTTTTTATCTATTCTTTTTTTGTCGCTCCGCGCGTGCAGACCAGTTTTAAAACAAGGTCTGTCTTCTATAATATAATAAATTTATTTTCGTTTCCTCGTGTAGCACTGTGTTTTATTTGTATTTGTAAGATTATTTTTGGTGTCGAAAGGCTGGAATTTTAAAAAAGAAGTTCAATTTAAATTGTGCGGCATTAGAAAATGCCGAAGAGGAAAATTACGATGCCGTTGATGATTGAATGATCCTGCCCCAAACGTTTTCGCTGCAAACGTACGAGCAGCAGCAGCTCCGGCGATTCCGTCGCGGGGGAGGAGCGCGCAGGTTCAAGCGCCTGCAGACTTGGTTACAGTGATTCCGGTGGTTCTGGCGCGAGCAATTTGTGTATGCCAAAGGGCTGAAGAATGAGACGATCGTTAACCGACGCATTTTGGCAAAGATGGCTAAAGCAATACCTACCTCCATTGCTTTCTCAAAAGAAATGGATAATAGCGAGACTCCTATTAAGGTTGGAGATGTCTTTCTACTTTTAAACCAAAATATTGAGAGAAACCATTGAAGGAAATGTTTACGGTCGGAAAAGTACGCGTTGCGCAAGTAAAAACGAAGACAAGGCCTGTCTTCTATAGTATAATAAAAATATGTTCCCGCACATTTCCATAGATTGGGTCGCCAATGTTATTGTTATCTTTTGGAAGCAATACGAAGATTCAGATAAATTTTCAGCTCAATCGGCTAAAATCCAAGGGAAATATGTGGAGCAAATATTCATGGAACAAAATGGGATTTTAAATACACTTCTTTTTGCTCTAATGTTACTCGCACATAAGCGTTTTTATCGTCACTTACTGAAAACTCCTTGCACATCTTTATAGAGCAATTTCAAGAAATCATTATAAGAGAAAAGTTGCCTACGAAGGGAACCCCGTGGGAACAATCATATAAAATACTATAAAATTGTGCAAAATTTATAAAATTCGGTAAATTAGTTTTCAGTTTTTATAATGTTTGTGCAGCATTTTATGGAGGTTTATAAGATCTTTTTAATTAGTGCTGTGCGAGAGTCAAGACCACATAATATATAAAAAAATATTGTATTGTTCTTAAAAATTCTTGATAATTTAAGTCTTGTCTTTGTCGTGACTAACACAATCTTAATTTGTCTTGTCTGGTCTTGATAATAACTTGTAATTAAGCAGTGCTTGTTGAATGTTTTTTTTTAATTTTGGAGCCATGCAAAGAAAAATATTCAGTGCTCAACGCGCACGCATCTAAGCAAAAAAATATACTTAGTTCTTCTGCGGTGTCAACTAACCATAGAAAAGGGAAACGTACTAAATTTAACAAACTCTACCATCAAGGCGCGAAGCCATTCTGCGAATTATCTGAGATATTCAACTGTCAGTAGATCACTATAGCATATTACTGTAGTCACGCTAGAACGTGCGTAACTGTAAGGTTGTTTATATATACTTAGTCGCTTCCATCACGCACGTCCACTCGATATCTGTCAAACTCAAAGCACGTGCTCGGTTATTAACCAAGGATTTCCTAGAATAACGCACAATTATAATATAAGGATAACACAGAATTTTTTTAACATGCTATTTATATCCAAATATAAATATGCCAAAGGAAATGCAAGCAGAGAAATGGTTATAAGCGAATTTAATAAAAATTAAGAAAATTTAAAAAAAATATTGCTGAACAATAAATCGAAATTCTCTTTTACTGTTGACGCTTGGTCGGCCCGAAATGGATGCAGTTACTACGGAATAATTATTCATTTTATTGATCAAGTTTGGAATTATCATTCTTTCGCATTGGATATTGTACCTTCGGAAGAGTTACGTGCTGGAAAGGATATTGCATCAAATTTTTTTTAAGTGTTAAAGGATTTTTACATCGATAAGTAGTTTATTTATGTTTTTAAAGTTTGTAGAAAACAATAAATTCATAAAAAACAAATTACAAATTTTGTACTAGAATAAAAAGGAATTTTTTTATTGTCGACATGAAGAATCTTGATGGTTTCTTCTTGTATTGTGTTCACTATTGGTTATTCTGGAATCGTATCAATATTGTCTTGAATTTTGAGTCAAGAGAAGACAACATGAAGATTAATCTGGGAATCTCGTGCAGCACTATTTTCAACAGCCAGTAAAAGCAATAATAATGAATTGTATAAATTGAATGGCACTTTTATTTAGCATTTCGTTTTCACTCGCCGCCTCTTCGGCATGGCCGCGCCCCGATTGTGGTGCGCTCAACTCGTATGCGGTGTAACCCTCGTGGCACCTCGTCGCCAGCGGTATTGTGCCCGACGTCGACTGCGATTTGCATTCGATGGCATTGAAACACACTCGGTCCGCGACGAGGATTAAGGAGCGTTTATAGAGAGTCCGCGTCGCCACCAGACTCGTCGGGGAAGATCTCGCGCCTCGGTTTTACTGTTCCCTCCCTACTAAGAGAAGCAACGCCTCTCATTGTTCGCTCCCAGGCCATTTATCGCCGACGTCTCCAAACTCCATTAATCAATTCGGCGATTTCGGGATCGTTGGAGCGTGTCGGGAAAACCAAGACGCGGCCTTTCACTTTCCGCGGCGAGGGCGGAGTTCATTTTTTGCGAGTCTGTTAAGAACAATTCGGGAGTTTAATTTCAAATGGTTTTTTGTCTTTTCACTTTATTCAAGTGCAAGCAATATGTGTGAATTATGTTTTTTAAATTTGTTCTCCCATACAGTAAGAGAATCTTTTCTAATCAATTTCTGCTACATTTCTTTGTAAAATTTATCGGAAAAACTTAATCGTCAAGAATCTTAGATAATTGGCGATGCTCTGTAAGTATCACTCAGAAAGCTCTGTATCTTCTTTTCTAATAATTATGGAGCCTTTTGTAAAAACGACCAGGTTTTATTTGTACGTATAATACAGCTCGTCTTTAACAATTAGAAAGGTTCACCAACGATGCAAAAGTCGGATGAAAATTGCAGGTTTTCCGTAAAAATGGACAGTGTATACTTGAAAACCATACCACGATTATGTTTACATCTAGTATGTGTGAGGTGCGACTGGCTCTTGTAACCTGTGTTCGAACGGGTGGAATATCAGTGTGGTTTTTGCAGCAGTTAGCGACAAATGTTTTATGGATTTAATATCAATAATCAGTGCTTTATTATTCCGAGTTTCTCCTGCATCACTACAATAATTAACTGTTTTTTCACGGTTCCTCTCACGGGTACTCAAACGCGACTACGCCTGGAAAAATAGTTACACTTGAAAAAGAATTTAATTTAAAAATTATATACATCAATTAAAATAAAATATTTAATTGTTTAACAAAGAAAAGTGCACAATTAATGTCATTTAATTATTATTAAAATAAATTTCTTTTTTTCTAAAAATCTTTCTAAAAGTGTATATTAAAAAAGTACGCTTGCTCATTATTGTTCGATTGAAAAACTCTAATACAGTCCAATACGAGAGTACTAATGTAATGGAGGTAGTGTTGGTGAAGACGAGCTACGCGAAGGCAGCAACATTTATGCAAATCACTTGAGAGTAGAGAAGATTTTGTGCGTGGTTCTCTCTTCGATAATACACAAGAGCGCCTAAGCATTGCAACGCTTGCTTTCTACGTGAACTCTCGAGAAAGAGCAAAGAGTATTGTTTAAAAGACCGTCGTTATTCTTTCTTCAACTGATTTAAATGAAAGGCAGTTGGAAGGAGACTTGGATAACAATCATACGCACTGCTTATACGTACATTATAGTATCTTCTAATACCCACCTTGCTTGGAGTTCCATGCGCATCGCTCCATCATGCTAAGAGATTAATTAACAATAAAATAAATTAATAAATATAACGCAACGACAGCATTCTCTCTTTCTCTCACTCCGGAGTGATTAAAACACTAATTCAGTTAATATTAATTACAGGGCTTTTTAGTTATTTAAAATTTTAATAAAATAAGTTTTATATAAATGGCTAAATAGCTATTTCCTGGGTCGTAAAATTACTCTGCAGAGATAGAGCAGCGGCGTAGAGCAGAAGAAGCAAACAACAAGAACTCCGAGATAAACGTCACAAATTCATGGAAATGAATGCGGTAAATTAACATTTTAATTCGCTCTCCGATTTTTGGGGGTTAACGCTTACCCGTCAAAGTCCTATTATTACTAAGATATACGTATTTTACTTAAACGTCGCTTCCTGAAACATGAGGCCTGAGCTCATATCTCACTTCGTTTTTCATACTTTATTGTAAAATCTGAAATTTCCGCTTTAGTTAGAGTAAATCTTATTAAGAGAGCATTGCCCTTTTAGATAGCACGAATTCTGCCGAAATGCTGGTTAATGTATTTTTCAATTATTTTTCTTAGTTTCTATAAAATATTGAAAACCGCGTTTCCAACAAAAACGAAATAGTATAAAACGTACTTAGTCCTGTATAATAAGAAATAGAGCGGTTATTAAAAATATAATTACGAATAAAAAAATGTCTCAGTTACGGTGTCGCTCAAGCTATATATATGTCAGGTAGGATACTTTAAACTAGATAGTACGCAGCAACTACGATGTCTCAAGCTTGTTAATCTCGTTGAGCTGTACAGTCGATTAAGCTAACTATTTTTCTTTACCATTAATCGTATTGAAATGACAGTAGCGCAACATCCCATTAGTAGATTCCCGCGCGGAAAAAAAGATATCAGCGTAGTGAGAGAATATCGTATTGACGAAACAGAATGGTTTAGAGCAGCGGCCGACCTTCTCGACTGCCTTATTAAAACGTAAGCACAAGCCGGGCAATGTTCCTACGCAAAAAGGTACCCTCGCCAAAGAATATCCCCTGCACTTGTCTGAATTGGCCCAGCACTCCTTCAAGGGTTTGCAGTATCCCAAGAAAAGTAATGGTCAGTCCGAGCAGAAGAGCGAGCCGCGACTCCGACGTCATGTCAAGAGAGTATATAAGAAGGGCGACGGGAGCGAAAGGGTGGTACTGCTGGGGGTGGAAAAAAGAAGAAGACAAAAGAACCGTGAAGGGGGAGGGAAAGAGTGAGGGGTAACAAAAGGTTAGACGATGGCAGTGACATCGAGCGTGAAGCGGAAAGTTCGCTGTTGTAGTTATCGTCGCAGGGGATACGCGCGGAGCCGAGGAGGACTACTCTTTGGCGTATTTTCGTTGTTGAGCGCGCGCGAGCCCCGCAGGCCAGGCTCTTTTGTATTTAGATTTACTCGAGCTAGCAGTTGACCGCTCCGGGAATCTTGTCGGGCGTGTTTTCTTAGCCTAGCATTGTTTTGCATGCTTTTTACGACCGCCGCGGCCCGGAAAATTCGCCAGATGCGACGCGTAGATAGCTACGACTACACGAGGCATGAATATTTTCTACGCAAATTTTGCAGGATTAGTAAAAATATTGACATTGTCATTTCTCATTCCAATGATGCTGCGCGAAATCTTCTATAGGAGGTAAAATAAGAATGGTTCAAGGTCGCGCGCAAATATTTGCTTCAGCGCATCGCATCGAGATAACTGCTTCATAAATTTAACAGCAAATTTATTTAAACTTGTCGGTTACACGGAGAGAAATATAGAGTTGCAAATATTACACTAAAATATAGTAATAATTATTAAGTTCTATTTCGAAAGTAGTCCTAACTCAATTTACAGTGAATATTGCTATGAGTAATAGTAATTACGTATAGTAATTTCTGTAATTTTACGTTGCAAATTTGATGTTATATAACAATGCCACACAGTATGATTAATATCCTGATATTAATCGATGCAACCGCAGTGATACAATTATTTTAAACCGGTTCGAGAAGACTATTGTGTCTATATTTACGATGCAGATGATTTTTCGGGGCAAATTTTTTTTCTCAAATCCAGTTTCATTATTAGGTAAAGAAACTTTAAAGTACTCCTAGCCTTTAGTCAAACCCTCAGTTTGGATTGTGTGCAAAGTGAAAAAAAATCATTTTTCCTTTTAACTGCACCACTCCATCAAAATCATTTTTTGGTACGACAAATGAAAAATACCTCTATTTATTAATAGAGGGTGGCTTATTATCACCTAAAACATCACTTTCCCTCGAGGTGCTATGTGCTCATCTTTCTCCAACTAAATATCTCGTTAATATATCATTTCTGCTGTTGTTAAGACTTGTGAACTTGATAAATTTAATACAATTAAATCCTACAAATGTTGTTAATTTTTAAATGAACTATATTTAGTTTTATTAAATTCGTTAAATGCAATTTTTTAAATGTTAAATAAGACTTGTGTCTTCACTTTTTTATTGATATGAATTACATTATGCAAATGTTCTATGAAAAGAAGTTGACCATTTCGTTAAATTTTATCACCGAGCACATTAATGAAAACTCGATGAACTTTACGAAACTTTTATAATTTTCGATTAGAATAGAATAGTTTATTATTGTAGAATGATTTTTACAAAAAAATATAAATACAATAAAGTTGGTAAATAACACGTAAACAAAAATTATAGATAATTTTAAATACTACAAACACAATTTTTATTGCTGTAAGTAGTCTTGGCCATTTAGACCTCTAAAATTTAATCAATGGAGGATGCAATGTGTGTGCACCGATCGCCTCTATAATACTTTGAAAAAAATATTTTCACAGGACTTTTTGCATCTACGTCCCTCGGTGTTGATGTTACAAATGCTCTGTTACAAATGTTAAGAGGGTCATCCTGGATTACATTGATAAAAATACACTTTCCAGCATAATAGCTATAAAAATGTTATTCACCACTTTTGATTACTGGAACTTTTTACACTTTAAGTACACACATAATTTAAGCTATTTATATACACTATTAGGACCCAAACAGTACACTTTAGCTCTAATATGGTTGCATCAAAAATATCTTAAAATTTTATTTATTTCTCCATTTGTCAACGTTTTTTCAATACGATGACTTGTATGTCACCAGACCAGGCTTAAATTACTCTTCATAACTTCTTCATAGATCTAAGCTCTGAGTTCTATTCCATCTGGGATCTAGGGGTCTATTAATATCATCGCTGGTCAATGACTATGACCATATTGCCTGGTCAACAACATGATTCCTACAATAAAAATCATTGATCGCGTGAATTTTCTGTAACCTCGGACAGAATCGTTTTCCACGGAAAAACTAGTCCGTGCACGCCGCTCTAGTGTTGCATGAATTCCGGGTACCTGTGGCTGTCAGCCCTTTGCAGCCCTTAAACTCGTGGCACCCGGTGTCGCTTCCTGTCTAAATCATACTTGTTAATTCTTGACAAACGGTCTTCACATCTTTGACGACAGATCATTGCATATACGCGAAATCATACGCGAGACTCCAGGATTTCTCTGATCGTATCGTTCTATTGGTCTAAAGACGACGTTTTAACATCATACATATAATACTACGATGTAACCACATGTTTTTTTCTCATTTTAAAATATCAATAATAATTATACAGTTGTCATCGATTTCTTTTCAGTTTCAATTTTTCCTTTATTCCGCAGCTTTTTCCATTCAAATGAGGAAATACATCTCCGCGAATATTGAATTTCATCGGTTTGAAAGCGCTTTTAGCTTTAAGTTCGCGCGCGTGCCAGTTCAGAAGTCGTTTTTCGAGCTTAATATTTCCGCGCATACATATGAATGACACGTCCGGACTCCTACAAAGCTATATGATCATTGGAGCCGCGTTCTGCGATGGGCCACGTATTGGCTGCCGCTGCATTTCGGAGGGGGGGCGTCGATGTTTCGGTCCGAGTTTTCCGATAATATTAACTTCAACGGCATAAATAGCTATTACTTTCGGCCAGTGGGCGAATTCTCGTGAGGCTCTGCTCGCTGCTAAAAAGTTTTGTGGAGAGAGGAACTTTCTAGACGAGAGACGTAATACCTCCGCCAACACTCGGAGGAATAAAAATCATTAATAATTTCAGGGGACGCGAGGCGTGGAATTTAGGGGTCCCCGATCGCGGCGCATGGGTGTGTATTCGTCAATGTTTATGAATTCGCAGAGCGCCCGCCCTGCCGAAAGGCAGTTGCGTGTTAGTAACCGGAATTTGATTTATGGACCGTTCCGCAGTGGTCTTTTTTGCGACATAACTACGGTATCAGCGGGACCATTTCGTTGGGCTTTAACTCCTGCTACAAATTAATTATATTCGGCTCCAATGTTGCTGTTACTTGTTTTTCTTTTTTGTTGAACTCACGAGAATTCGGAAAAAAGAGATAAATTTTTAAGCGAACAGAATATTGATATTTCGACGACGAAATTGGTATTGTACTTTTAATTAAGATGTTCGATGCGCCTGACAGAAATGGGGTTTGCTCTACTGAGAATCGAATGGTGAAAAAAGGGGTGGAAAGGATGGATTTAATAAATGCTGATCATACAAACTTTTCGCAAAATGTACTGATCAGTTAACATTTGCAGGAATTTCTTTTTACGTTTCATGCTATGGCAACTAAAATTTTTCGATTTTTTCGTTCCAATAATTATATATGCACCAAGGCAGTAAAATAGGCGATTATCGCCGCGGGCGATGTTTACTACCCGAAAGCTTTAGTACGAGCAGTAATTCGCTCAAGATAATAATTATTTATTACTCCCGAGAGATATATGAATTTTTTCACACTAACCATTTATAAATCCACTTTATTTGACAAAAATCAAATAATCTACGAAAGCTGAAATTTATCCATAAAAGCTATAATGTGTCTATAAAAGTTAAATTTTTTCTGTATAATCTAAAATGTGGTTTTGGAGAAAAGAATGTGTCTCCAGGGAGTAACGTGTGTCTTCGGGAAGTAAAATGTCTTTCTGGTAGAGTAAAGTGATGTTGCGGGGAGTAAAAGAAATCTAGATAATAAAATATGCTTTTACTCCTTCTCATTCTTTTGCATCGATAATCTCGCTCATTTACACAAATATTTTTTTAGCCACACCCTTTTCTAATTACACCTACACTAAACTGATTTTATCGAAGTGTAAATAATAAACGCCTAATTTTATACAATAGCTTATAACGCAATCGCAAATTAGAATGTTGAATGTTAAGGGGTTACACCACTATAATTTTTTTAAAAAACTGTGGCTCTGAATACAGGCTAACTTGCGTTACTACATATTTGATATAGAGGACGAGGCAGCGAGATACAATTAATTTTCTAAACGAAATCATTGAAAAAACTTACATTTTAGCGTACAATTTTTACGAGAAGCTTCAATGCATTTTTCCAAGAATATTCTCTCGATGTAGTAATTAATGTATTCTCCTAAATAAAAAGTTAAATACAAAATTTTACAATTAGAAGATCGACGCAAGCCTACTAAGGACGTAACTCGGGACGCACAGGGACGAATAGGGTAGGTAAGGAGCATGTTATACGGCCGGGTCAAACAACGTTGCCAGGGTCGCGTCTGCACGCACGAGAGAGCAGTTATGATAATCTTCTTAGTGAAATTACATTACGTATTCGGTTACATTCGAGCTGGAAGCTGCCTTATTCTTGGTACATAATAGTATCTTTTGACGTCGACTCGCGTCGTCGGGTTCAATCTGCGAAAAGGTAGAACGGCGGCGCGACAACGAATGTCGCGGGGGTCTCCACTTGCATTGCAATTGAATGGAATCGTTTCCGCGGTACGTATTGTTACGCGCGTTGTTAGAGCTTAATTAGAAAGCTAATTGGCGATCCTCAGACTGCAAAAGATCGCTTCAATACCAGCGGGGATTCGATTTCGACGCTCAAACGTATATGGTCGAGTGTAATTAATTTAACCATTTTTTATTTTCATATAAATTGCTCATTAAGGATGAAAAATATTGTTCTTTCAAAGTAATTCGTAAAGCTGAGGAGGCAGGCGCACTACATCATTTGAAAAGAAAATATTGAATAATGAGAAAATGCTCCGAGCATAAACATTCTCTGTATAATATCAAAATAAACGAAAAAATAATAATTTAGCAAATTGCTTAAACGAAAACGTTTTATATTTGATTTGATGTTTTTTGTACAAACTGAATTTGTTCATTAATTAATTGCGAACATCATTTTAGTTGTTTACACCAATAAAGTTTATATTTTATTAATTGGGAATTATGTAATTGTGCGTGCGATCATTACAATATATTGTGTACATTATTTATTGTAGTAATAACAATGTATAAAGCTGATACTAAAAGCATATTCAAAAACGGATTTACATACTATTTTATTGATTAAATTTCTTTTAATTATTTATTTATTTCAAAATTGTCATTTATTTCAAAATTTAAATAAAAATAAAACTAAATTGAACAATTCAAACAAAACAATTAGATACGAATCGCAATTTTTTTTATTTAATAAATTGCGTTTTCTGTACCACTCAACGTAGATACTATTTATATATTTGCACTTGAAAACGTATGTCCTGCTTTCGAATATAGCGATCTTAGAGGTATTCTAAAGTTGGATACATAAATTCAACTGCAACAAATGTAACATAACCTCAGAAAGTTTTAAAATCATTTAAATTTAAAATTAATATAAAAATGTTAATTTATCTCGGATAAATTAACATTTTTATAAAAATTCACAGAAGGAAAGCCATTCAACTTCGTTAAAAATAGAGTAGTTTTAAAAAAAGTATCTCGTGTTAAAAGTAAATGCATTTGTAAATTAATTTGCGGTTCAACAAGTAAGATACTAAATTACAGGGTAATTGTTTGGAAAAGGGGTTTTAAGGAAGGAAAGCTGAGTGGTTTTGAAAAATAAACATTTATTTAATCTATTTTCACATCACTTACATTATTTCCTTTTTTAAAATAATTATCTACTGTAATTTCGACATTAAAACAGTCATACTCAATATGTTCATATGGCACATTGGCATATTCAATTTGAATTTATCCATGCATATCGATATATTGATAACTAACAGCATAAAGATGAAGATTTAACTTTGGATATTAAGGGTGAGTTCTCTTGTAAAGGTCAGGTTTTGTATTTTTATTCAGGGAAGCAACCGCTTGCTAAAGGAGAAAGACACATTAGTTCCTTATGGACTCCCCTGACAGGACATTAGGGTACAGAATGCGCTTCTTCCGCCTTTCGTGCAGACGCATCGGTTGCACTCGCTGTAGAAAGCTTTTCCGGACATGCAAGCATCACCCTTCCTGTATAAAGCTGAAAGCCATTAAAGACACATTTTAAAAAATCACTTTTATCGATTACACCGTTACACAGTACAATGAGTTATTAGTCACTACTGAAACAGTGATTTTGTTGCGGAATTTAATATCCGCGAACTATCTTAACGCTTTTAATGTCTCAAATGTACTTACGCCCCCACTTTTCTTCATCAGTTACTTTGTACATCGTCTAGAAGTTGTCGAGGCATAATTTGCTTCATAACTTCCGTAGAAATGAAGATACAAAATGCTGATCCGAGATCTCGTAAATCACCTTTCGAAAAAAATTTATTTTTAATTTTTTACTTGTTGAGATATCAAAATCACAAGGTATAAATTATGGATTTTTCTCTTCTTATTTATATTAAAGCTGCTTCTAAACGAAATTTTGACAATGATTTTCGAAATTTCGGATATTTTTTTAATTTTTTGTTCCAGTTTATTTTAACAGAAGAATTATTTTAAATTAAATGGTGTTAACAATTATTCTAAACCACGTAATGAACAGTTACAATTTATTTTTTTAATCTTCACCACCATTTAATTTAAAATAACACAGCCTCACAAAAAAGTCCTCTGACCTTTAGATGAGACCATGGGTCCTATTATACGTTTTTTGTGTTGCTGATTTCAATTCTGGGATCCGTTTGAGCCGTCCGTTTAAAATAATTTTTAAATAATCTAAAAACCGAAAGAAGCTTCTTCAAGGCTTATTACACAATTTGACCTTTAAATGCCCTTAAACTTGACCTGATGGGGTCAAATGGATTCCAAACTTGAAATCAGCGACTCAGAAAACGTATAAGACACATGGTCTCATCTAAAGGTGAGAGGGCTTGTTTTTTTTTTGTGGGGCTTTGTAATTTTTCGGTTAAAATAAATTCGCACTCGCAGCATTTTGTATCTTCATTTCTACTGAAGTTATGAAACTTTTTTCAACGGGTAGAACTGTGTGCAATGGTATGAAATGTCATTTATTCTATGAGAAAATATTCATTTCGCTTTAAAATGCACCTCTTGTTTGAATTGATATCACGGAGTTAGGTGACATACAGTAATCTCTTAATTAAAATGAGTGTATGTCGTAAAATATTATGAGCCTGGATTACTACAGTAAGCCAACGTTGCAATAAATGAGTAAAATTGCAAACGAGTATGCATCTATTGACATAATGGATTAATAATTATCAACGTATTTTGATGAATCGCGCCGATTCATGGAATTCAGATGTGTCTACATCATTTGATCGTAAGACATCTATTGAAATGTCGATTCATTTTATAGCATAATAAAACAAAATTAATGAAGAAGTAATCTGTAATGAAGGTATTAAGCGTGTGACCAGCCGAGGAGCGCGTGGCCTGATCACTATAAGGAAGGGAATGTAGAGTACCCGAAATCGGGACACGTTTTCAGACTAATAAAATACAAGCGGCGAATTCAAAACTAAAAAACAAAATGCTTTGAAATGTTTTAATGTAATTATTAATTTATCATCTAATGAAAAATAAAGATGGATAGTAAAGGCCCATATACATGGACAACTTATTTCATATAATATCGATGTGATTGTATAGTTAATAGCACAAACAACGCACGCTCACTGAAATTGCCTTTTTTAAAAATAATTTTAATGTAATAAATAACCTTTAAGAAGTTTTAGAGAGAACGCAGAGTCTTTAACATTTTCATTCTTGTTCCAAAGGTTTTTATCGCAATACATCAATGTACACCCAAATGCCGAACGGTTAACTGAGCACGTGCACATTGCGCAGTAATCATTGTTTCATTCAACACTGCATCGTCAAAATACTATCCGCGAACCTTATTTATTTATATTTTTTTTAATTAAGAAAAATATCCTTAGCAGAAAAGCATTCCGATAAATAAAAGTACATAGATCTTGAATGGAATCGATACGGATATTTGAATTCCTTTCAGGAGTACAGGCTATATCCGTACAAGCTAGAATCTTTCCATCGTTGCTACAGGAGCACGTACTCCAGTCTATTTTCAAATACGTACCAGGAGTGCACTCATACTGTGTTGAAAAATGTTTAAAACCACGATTTTCCATAATCGATATTATTTTTGGTTGATTTATTTTATCTTTTTTATAATCTGTGTTTAAAAAATATTTAATGAAATGCATATGCAACCTAAAAACAAAAGCTCGTACTCGCAGATTAATTTGCGTTGCTAATGCAAGGAAATTTAAAAATTCTTTTAGTTATTTTACGTCAATGAAATTCAAAGGATCAGTTTCATTCATTCATCATTATTCTTGTGGATAGCGACGCCATGATATACTATTTTTTAAACTTTTTTTAATAAATGTTAATAAATTAATAATTCTTATTCATTTATATATCCACTTCGAGTAATCTGCTTACAGAACATTAAAAAATATAAAGATCAAGGTACCCGATTGCTTATTCTGATGAGCGAAATGATTATCGTGAGACTTCGTTATACATATATAGAAATAAATAGCCAATCTGTTTTCGAGCACGCAAATGGCAGATATGAACCTGAAATATCTTGAAAAATACTCCAGATTTTTTGATATCCGTAATAACACTTTAGAATGACGTTTGATGTTCTGCGAATATTGAATTATTCCAGAAGTACTTGCTATCTTGATTTTTGATACATAGCACAGTGAAAACTCGAAAGTGGTATATCTCCCGTTGATTAGGAAAATTTTTCAGAATATTGGAATTTTTCCATACTCCTTGCAATATCGTAATATTATAATATTATTCGGTTCTTTTTGCATTATATTTAGAATACTCACAAGTTACAATATTAGCTTTTCATTGTTAAATTGAGTTGGTATATGTACAAGTATCCATGTGTAAAGTAAAACTTTAACTTTTCCTTTGTAGAAAATGTCCTAGAAATGCTATTGTGCCCTAAAATTTATATTATCAACTTTAAATAACATTAATTTATTAACAATATATTTCATTTACCGTATAATTATGCAAAGAAAAATATGCCGAACCCATTACATCAACATATAGGTATAACTGTATAAAAAATTGATCCTTTGCGAAGTCCGAAGCCACAAAAACTCGATACTTTATTTAATTTTACGAATTGGACATAAATTTTTTTACGATGCGTGTAAAACGTTTTCATTTTATTAATGGTTTATGATAATTTTTCTTGATTATTCCAAGCATATTTCAAAAATAATGCAAATAATAATTTTAAAGCGATTTTTTTTAAAACTAGTTGAAGTGATGCATCAATTATAATGGGGTTGGATTTGGCTTAAATGGTTGGTATTTAATGAGGCTTTGGTGCGAAGAGTTGAATAAATTGGAGTTTTTATCATATAATTGCGTTAGTTTAAAAATTGTAAAAAATTGAAAAATAGATAATTCTGAAGACGTTATATATTGATATAATTATATGGTTTAACATTTTAATTCATGCAACTCTTCACACAGTAGCCACCCATGTGGAAAAATCCTTGGGATCTGGTCAGAATCTATTCTGATCAGAAGTGTCACGCTTTGCCAATCCGATTCTGATTGGGAATACGAATAAGAATCTATTCACGATTCCTATCAGATCCCAAACAGATCCTACTCAGATTCCACTAAAATTTCTAGTTATAAATCAATTATTATTATTTGAGTAAAAAATAATTCGTTAGTATTTTTTAAATATAAATTTAAATTAAATTTTATTATCTACAAAATACAATATGCGCTCCTATTTAAATAATTTAAAACTCTAGTTTGCGTCAGTCATATATATTTTTTAAAAAGAATACTTTTAATTTAGAATCAATTGAACATAAATGTATTGTACTAGACGTAAACTTAAAAAGGAATTATGAAAATAAAATGTATGTAATTCCTTTACTCCATTAGAATAGAATAAAATTAATAAATTATTTTTTAAAAATCTCTTATTATTTCGATAATTAATTAATTTGCAATCATGAAATCCCAAAATGGGCCGTATTTGGGGAATCTATTCCGAATCGGACTGGTAATCCGGGCAGTTCCGAAAAATTCCACATGGGCACATGAAATACGAACAATTTGAGCTAAATCCCGCGACAATTGATGCACCCCTTCTCCGAAAAAATTAAAGTTTACTTTACGTACTAAGTTTTACAAATAATTTTTTACCGATTCAATTTTTTATACCAATGATATTTAGCGATTTCATAACTGATAGTTATCTTAGATTGCTGATTGGATAAATGTTATAGTTATTTCTAAAGTAGGATATCATATTGAGTGATGGGTAAAGTGTCAATTCATTATAAAAGATTAATTATTGAAATAGTACAAATAATTTATTTTTACTATTGTAATAACATAATAATTAACAATAATAGATAATTTAACTACATAATTCGTCTTCAATCTCACGTATAAATATAAACACGTACACACATTTAGTTACAAATTCTTTTAGAATTAAAAATTCACAGTTGTCATCTCTTTAACTTCCGTTACTTCACTTTAAAATGTAATTAAAAAAATGAAATAATTGAAATACTGAAGAGTTTCTTTGGTTATACTTTTCTGTTGTTAAAAGTTAATGTTTCAGAATTGGTTTTTCGTAATTAGTGATTTTCAGTACATTGACTGGTGCCGTCTTTTTTGCAGAGACACGTGTTGCATCCGTCTGGGTTAAAGGTAGGCCCAAGCTTTTTCTGTAATCAAGACAAGTCTATTTAATAATTTTTAAAATAATTTAAAATCAGTAGATAAGTTTTAAAATAATAAAGAAAAAACAGTACCTGATATAGAGGGTAAGTTTTCTATGTCAATTTTTAATGTACCATCCTTGTTCCAGACATTTTCATCACACGCCATCCTGGTACAAGCGTAAGACATACCATCAATTGCGCATCCACAAGTGTTGCAGTAGTTTTTAAAGGTAGTGGCAGGTTCGCACACTTTTTCAGAGACTGTAAAATTTCGAAAACATTTAGCTACTTCTCTAAGGTATAGATATTAGTTTATTGCAGTAATAAATAAAAAATAAGTTACCTGATCCGCTTACTCGATCTGATTTTTCCACGATTTTCAACGAACCATCCTTGTTCCAGACATTTTCATCACACGCCATCCTGGTACAAGCGTAAGACATACCATCAATTGCACATCCACAAGTGTTGCAGTAGTTTTTAAAAGGTAGTGGCAGGTTCGCACACTTTTTCAGAGACTGTAAAATTTCAAAAACATTTAGTTACTTCTCTAAGATATAGATATTAGTTTATTGCAGTAATAAGTAAAAAATAAGTTACCTGATCTCGTCACTCGATCCGATTTTTCCACGATTTTCAACGAACCATCCTGATTCCAGACTTTTTCATCGCACGCCATCCTGGTACAAGCGTAAGACATGCCATCAATCGCGCAACCACAAGTGTTGCAGTAGTTTTTAAAAGTGATACCAGGTTTGCAAATTTGTTTTGCTACTGGAAGAGAAAAAATGATTACTGTAATACATTTTTAATCAAATTTTAATTTTTATTTGAAATTTTTTGCAACTTACGTGATCTGGTTCCTCGGTTAGAATTAGATGGGGTTTTCAGCGAACCGTCTTGGTTCCACATTTTCTTGTCGCAGGCCATATCGGTGCAAGCATACGCCGTGCCATCTACGTTGCAGGTGCATGAGTTACAATAGTCTTTGAATGCGGTGAGAGGTTTACACAGTCGCTTCTTTCCTAAAATAGGCAAAATCAATTTTTTATCAAGTGTTATTTATTTAATATTTAGTTTTAATTACAAAAGAATATTAAATTACCTGATTCGGCTTCTTCGGGAATGTTAAGGTACGTTAGTTTCCCTTCATTTTTTGCGCAAGCAATGTAGGTGCAAAATCCAATTGTTCCACTCTTCGAACACGTGCACGTATTGCAGTCTAATTTAAAGGTTGACAATGGAATACACTTTACGTCCTCGTAGGAAAATCCTGAAAAGATTATAATTTTAGTAACTCGTTTTTAATTTTAATTTCATTCCAGATCTGAATAAAGCAATAATCCTTAAAAATAAGGATGCATTTGTTGCTATCCGAATAAGTTTGACAGCCAATAAATACTATTCTATAAATAAAGTTTATAAAATTGATAAAATTAATAATGAAATTACCCATTACACTGGTCGTAACAGCCAGAAATACAAGTAGTAACTTCATTTTGATACTTTGAAGATTTTTCGATCTCTGTAGTCTTTAGTTCTTTACTGGTCGCAGTAAATACAAATTATGAGTTGGTTAGGTTTGGCGCTTCTTTAAATATACGCGCAGAGTCGAGGAAGCGCTTTACGTCAGAGCTGCGGAGAGGGAGGTGAAAAACCCAAAGCCGAAGACGTCACCAGTCATCGGTGAAACTCATTGCCGCGGTACGAGCCCCCTTTTCGTGTGTAAGGCCACGCTAGAAGGGGATCTCATCAGACTACTTGAGATTACACGCGTTGCCGATAAGGACGAACGCTTATTTTATATATATATTTGTATTTGTGCTTATACAAAGACACGAGCGTATCCGGGAATCGCTATCGTTAATTCCGTCATTGCGAAAGAAAGTTACTCGAAACAAAGTATTGTTCATTTTATGGTAAGTAATGTTCGATTTATTCTTCCTACTGAGATTTCCGTCGTTTCGCACATTTGCTTTGTTTTTTTCAAACGAGTTTATGCGAGATTGTAGCGATTACATTTTATTGAAAACAAGTACACACTTGACAAAATTATGTCGATAAAATAGTATCGCTCGCTAGCTAAAGTATCGATCAATATGTTTTTAATAAGATGTATTTTTTCAAGTGCTTGGCAACAATAATCAGCTATTTTTCATCTTCGCAAATGACTACCGAATTTTATTTCTTATATTATATAGAGTATTATTTTCTATAAAGTTACATAGTTCATTCTGGGATATACCTATTATTATTACGTTCCTTTCTATGCATCGACGCTGTCACGTAAATAAGTAATTTTTAATCATTTAAATTATTATGGATATATATATATGTATATACTCTGCGATTGCTGAGAAATTAGAATAATATAATTTTAAATAATGAAATCGAATAATCAAACCGATAACCCAGCATTTCCCAAGACAAGACCTTATCCAGTTTTTTAAAGAAAAATAATAATTTAATATCAATGGTGACTTTTACATCTGTCAAGTCTTCCGATTTCTGCATATAAAAACAAACTCAAATGACATTTTTCGATTAATACAGTTAACAATACATTTCTTTATAATACGGATAGGGAATAAAAGTAAAGTTTGTCATTTAAATTTCTTCATATAAGTTTGCAACATTTACTTTTGTGAAAAAGGAATCTTATTTAATCGAATTGTTATTCTTATGTCTTATGTTTATAAAATACACTAAATTATTGTCGGAACTAAATAATATTATTCTTACTCTCTTTTTCGGATTCTCTCAATTTGTCTTGCAAACGCTACTAGCATATATTAAGAAAGCTCCTTTGTTTTCAATCAGAGAAAAATGAAAACAAACGAAAGTGTCACGTAGGCATGCTAATTCACAACGTTACAAAAGTCGGAGGGAAAAAACGTAACTGTTTCTGCGATAGGTACAAAGAGAAAGCGAGTGCGTGTGTAGTAAAACGTATAAAACTGCTTGGTATTAATTTCATAGATTTCACATCGAATCATTAGTGAAAAGCCTATGGGACATTAGCTTATCACGGGAATTCCGAGATTTGCCTACTGTTTTATTATTTCTCTATTTTGTTTTTCTATGTGTAATAAGATTTCAATATTATTTTGATATTTCAATAAATTAAAGTGATAAAAAACGATCGTTTACTATTGCGCCATATTGCCTTACTTTTAGGTAGTGTAAAGTAGGACACACTATTTTCATAGGCTTGATAACTTAATTTTATATGTACCGTGCTCTTAAATTAATTTTAAAAATCTAATAAAAATGTTTTTTGCATAAAGAAAAATTTGAATATTACTGTTTTATTTGTTAGTTTATGGATTTAAAATTATTCTTGTTTCTTTAATAAAGATATTGAAAAAGATTCAAAATTGTAGAACTTAATGATAAGACTGTATAAAAGTATAATATGCCGAAAAACAATTATTGTGCGAGATGCCAGACGGCAATGATCAATAAGTTATATAATGACATTGAATTATATCAGTTATCAGCAGTCTAACATTTTAAATCTCTTAAGTACGTAGACTGGTCGGTGACTTAAATCTAAATTGGTTATTTATTACATCATGATCGATATTAAAATGTAACAATGTTGCACGCAAAGCAAAGTCATGGAATCTTTTAATAGATTAATAGGCTATTGATAGCTAACTGCAAAGTAATAAAATATCCAGTATATGAAATTAACACGATTTTACTAATTCATTACATTTATGATATTCATTAAGGGAAGCAGCCTGGGTTAAATTGAAAAAAATACATTTTCCAGTATAATAGCTATACAAATTTTAAGTACTTTAACTACTGACATAATTTAAGCTATTTATACACTATTAGTACCCAAACAGTGCTCTTTATTGTTCTTATGTCTATCGTTATAAAAAAAAGAGATATTAAACATTTAATTTTATTTTTACAACAAAAAATATTTTATATCAAAAATGGATTCTTTAAATATATAAATTGACAAGTTCCCCACAAACAAACAATATTAACTGTGGGCAATTACAAGATATTATTAAAAGCCCCGGCGAGGTAAACAAACTCACATATAATAGACCTATCAAGTGAATATTCAGTTTTATTTTTGAAACAAAATAAAGTAACATAATATGCTTTTTAAAAGACTGAAACGCCTGCCAGCTAAATTCCTGGATTGGTAGAATAGAATACTAAAATTTTTAAAAACAAAATGCATAAATCAAGTTGAAAAAATGAAATCTTCAAAATTTAAATAATTATCATTTTTAATATTTATGTATTTGTTTATGATATTATATTTTTGATTTAAATTATTCATTTAAATTGAACTATAAAAATGATATTTAAAAGATATATAGTTAAATTGTCGTCACGCTGTATTTTCATACTTTTTTTCTTAACACCTCCCCCTAAACTTTGATGAAATCCAACATAAATAACTTTATTCTACTTATAACGAGGAAATATAAGGAGTTGTTATAATAAACCGATAAATCGAGAAAGAAATCAATGCACAGGGGATTCCCGGTCTGCAAATCGTCAGCTTTCGTAAAGAGTTTATCAAAAAGTATTCATTTTATAGCTTCCAGAAGGAAAATAACTTAAATAAGTTGCGCATATAAAAAATTATTAAATTTGTGTAAAATTTTGAAAATTTTTGTGCATTATTTAAAAGAAATTCCTAATTTCTTTTCAATATCAAGTAATTTTATTGTTTAACAATTTGAAGGTTTTTTTTTCGAAAAGACGGTATGTGAATTCATAGACAAAGTGCATACGTGTATTATTTCATTTGTACCTGCTAATTCGTGAGTTCTAGAATCTTTAAACTCAATGCTCCAAATGGAGATGATTATCTGTAATTGATTTGCACTGATACTTTGGATTGATAATTTTATCGCACAACCTTGGGCGCGGTGCCTGATAATTTTAATAGCTTAGTCCCCTGAAAAACATGTTGTTCGCCGGCGCCGGAAAATTTATCTAATATGGACCCAAGCGAATAATGCGAGCTTCCTAAGTGATAAATGTCACGTTCGCTTCAGATTTTATCCTCGTTTGATTATTCATGATGTAATTACTTTTTTGGCGACTTATGCGTACTTTCAGAACTATGTGTATGTTAGTTTTTTGTGAACATTTAATTCAATTGAATAAATGATTTGAATAGATGTATTTACATTGTATTATGAAGAAATCGAAGAAAAGGTACCAAGTGCAAAGATAAATAAACATACGGGTAAAAATGTTTCCTTCTTTCATCATTTTTTAATGTTTCTGAACTTGGTATTTTTTTAAATAAAGTAAAGTAAATGACTAAAAATTGAATATCTACTTCATAACTGTTTTCTTATTCGATTGTTAATATACAATTAATATTAATAATAATGCACAATTATTATTATACAAAATGGACTTAAAAAATTTAGATCGTATAAATTTCTTGTGTATGAATGCGATATATAAGAAGGGCTTTTATTTTAATTTTCTTCAAAATGAAAGCCAATTGAATAAAATGATGAATGAGAGCGTCTCTCTCACCCACGCAGCAGCCGAGAGTGCATCTCCCCCCACCCCGCCGCCGCAGCGCCGCCGACTGTGACGTCACTGCGCTAGAAGTAAACTCTGGGCCGAGAGGCCCTCTCCCCCCACTCTACCGCCTCCTCAACTGCGCCAGATGTAACCTACCTCTGGACCGAGAGGTCCTCCTCCCACTCTACCGCCCCCTCAACTGCGCCAGAAGTGACCTAGCTATACTACTAACAATTATAATAAAAATAATCAAAATAAACGATTATAACCGTAAAAAGATTTCTTTGCTAGCATTGTTTGCGCTATTAGCTATATAGTCAGATTAATATATCAATATGAAATTACTGTTTGAATTAATTGTAAATGATTTAAAAACTTTTTGAGGTTAGGTACCTTTCAGAACGCTATACTCGAGAGCAGGACCTGATGCTTCAAGTACAAAAAGATTGTCCATCTATATATTGGTGTCTGTTGTAGTCCATCTTTCAGTCCCAGTTCTACCTAGTCCTGTATAATAAGAAATTGTCTCAGATCACATGTAATTGTCGACCGAGGCGAAGCCAATTTCTTATTATACAGGGCTAGGTAGGTATACTATTTTTCTGCTCGACGATCCCCGAAGGTTACAACTTCCTCTCGCGCAGCGGCCCGGAAGTTGCGCTTTCAGGACCGGAGGGCAGAAAAAGTTATTTATTTAATATAAAAGAGCATGAAAATAAGTTATTTTTTTAGAAATCGACAATGTTATTAATTATGTTATTCCCTATGGGAAGGTCAATAAAGTGGATTTTATGGATGATTATAATATAATATACCCCATCAACTCAATTAATTTAATGTAAATATTCTTACTTAAATTGAAATAACGTATATGTAGCACTTAATTGTTTATTGCGCAGTATCTTAAAATAGAGTAGAATATATAGTTAAAATATAAAGGCATATTGAAGCGTGCGTCTGAATGAAATCCCGATTGATCGTGCGGTTCGCCTTCTACAAGAATCTTTTTGGTCGCGAGAAAGTATGAAGTAAAAGTTAAAGCACCGATAGTTGGAAAGCGACAATGCATGAAAAATTGCTAATGAAATCAGCAAACTGAGACCGTCCACTTGACCAAGACGTTCTCCCTCTCTATGCGCGCGCCGAGCATCGAGTGCATAAAAAAGTCTGCTGCTTACGTAGAAGACCCTCGAGGAAAGTCGCAAAGAACGATCCTATAAAAAAGCGTCGTAAGTGCGCCGCTGCAAAAATCCGTCGCTTTTATGTGGCCCTCGTAAAGTGTAATGTGGCTGCGCGATACACCGCGGCGGGCCGAAACCCTTTTACGCCCCTGCGAGTACGAGCCGATTTACCTTCGTCCGCAACTGGCGCTGAGCGTTAGCTCGAGGCGAAGCCGTTGACCAGCCTGTCGCTGACAGATTCGAATTCTGAAGGACTCTACACCGACTGCTGCTTACGATAATATTGTTTTCAATGTATTTCAAATTGCAATTTTTGCGACGCACAGTTTATCACCGGAATTTCATAAGGTCAACTATTTGTCGTTGGACATGCAGTAAAATACTTTATGGTACTTTACATAAAACGGAAAATCACTCAGTTAAATTAGTCACGTCGATCTCGTCTTTATTGCCAAGTTGTTTTTACTGATTATACAGACCATTTACACGAGTTTGATTGACAAAATCATTCTAAGGTGGAAACAACTTATTATTATTGTACGAGTTGGATTATAACATTCTTTTTAGAAAATAAATCTGAACGAATAAGTGAAATTTAATCTGAATAAATAAAGTGAGCATTTATTCCAAGTGAATATTACTCGTTAATATTTAGAGAATATGTTATTACGGCATACCGAAGGGGAATGGGCATGCATTTGCTTAGATTTTGCATTGCAATCCTTAATAATATTAGTTGCAGTAAAGGAAAAGTATTATTTTAATTAAAAAATTATCGCGAATCGTAGATTTTACTTTGATCAAAGATAATAATGAATTTGTGACGGCTCGGATTTATAGTAAAAAGTTGTTTTATTGTATAATTATTATATCAATTAATATCTACTTAAAAGTTCCACAGAAGAATGGTAAACTATATTCGTTTGATTTAATATACAGTTGGATAAAGAAGAGTAGAATGTTAGACTTTTATTGCAATTACTCTTATTTTACGTTGATAATGTAAGTGAATTTTCTAGAAGGCAGATTAAATAATTTTTCTTTTAGTTTACCCGTATGAAGAAGAATTTTTAAGGGTGGTTTTCAAAATTTGTTATTAATTTAATATAAATAGTTGCACTTACTAAAATGCCTAACATAATCCTTCAAAGAAAAAAAATCCTTTAATTTTAATTTTGTATAAAATTTTTTTAATGAAGTATGTCGAATTTTGTAAGTGTAAGCAAATTCGTTATAAGCTTCTAAAAATTAAGACATAATAGATAAGTGTCTGAGATTTTCTTCTTTTATTGTATATTTTCGGATTCTTTTTACGAGTTATATTTTAAGGGGTAACACCGCTCTAGGATTTTCAAAAAATCAATTTTTTGGCTTAAATGTACTTTAGGCTCCTATAAAACAATATACGGTTGGTTATATATAGATATATAACTTTTGCAACGCTGGATCACAACTTATCGACAGATGATCGACTGAGACACGAAAGATGCCTACCTGACGAAAATTCTTAGTGTTCTTAGAAAAAGGCTCAAGCTGTTGGAGAAGATTTTATTCTTTCTTTCCTTTCAAGCCTCAAATGGAAGTTTCAATGCGACAATTTGTTTTATGACTTGAAAAACTGTTTCTAACAGCAAACACGTACTAGATACCACAGTGCACATTGCTGCAGGTATATATAATGATGGATTTGCAAATATTATAAAGCTCATGAAGTGTATGGGCCTAACAATAGGAGCAAACTGCTTGAATTTCTGCGTGGAGGCAGACGCGCATCGTGTTAAATTTTCTGAGAGATCGTTCACCGATGGTGTAAGGGATGCCCGGATATGTTTAAAATTGAGCAAGAAGTATATTTTACTTGGAAGTGCATAACTTCTTCAAGAATTGATAAAAAAAAAGATCCTACACATTCTCTAGGTATTTGTAGGTAGATTAAGTAAAAAATTATTTTGTGTTTCAGCTCTTATAATGTTTCTCTTAGCCTCTTAAAAAAATGGTGGATCGGCCATACAGCCGTCATTTTGTTTTTGAACGGGGTTATTTTTAGCTTGTCCCACTGAGAAAGCCAGTTTCTCTACGAGACAAAAATGCTTTGGGGAACGTCCGAAAACAAAAGAAAGCCCACCGGAGAAGGCCGACTAGCAAGCGTGACCTCCAACACGCTCCGCTTTAGCGTGGCTCGACAGCACGAGCCATAACTCTCGCACAAGCGAGAGAGAGAGAGAGAAGAAGAGATTCGTAAGGTAATTCTGGCCAGGAGTCGTGGCGGTTGCGAGGTCCTCGCAAAGTATCCGCCCGTACATCCTGTGCAAAGTCGGTGTCTACTTACATTCGGCGCTCGATGTTCGCTACGTCGCCTCGTGGCATCCTGCCGGTCGCTGTCTTCGTCCGCCTGATCGTGCGTCGTCGCCAGGAAGTCGTCCGGTCGTCGGCTCGTCGGTCACGATCGTCTCTCTTGACAACTTGAGAGTTTCTTGAGCCTCCAACCTGGCCGGCGCTCCCGCGAGCCAGTCATCTAGCCTTCTCCGCTTTTCTCATAGTTTGATAGGTCCTTGAGCAACCTCGTATCCATCTGTACTTTTCCTCTTCCTTGATTCCTAGGAAAAATTATTGAAATTATTCTTTTTTCGGCTCTAGAGTGGTATTACCCCTTAACAATAATTATGAAACATAATGTGTACACAAACATATTTTTTTACACCGAAGGGAGTTTTTTAAAAATGATAATTTATTGATTGTACACGGAGAGAATGATCCCATAAAAATTACTAACTGAATAGTAAACTTTAATTTAAATTATTAAATTTTACTAACCTCCTTTTGCAAATAATATTATGAAGCAAAATTAAATGCAAATAAATGACGATCGCTTGCTACAGAAAGCGCACTTTGGCTAATTTTTACTAGACGGTTGGTAAAAATTCTCAACTTTCTGATTAATATTTAAATCTTCGGAGAATAAAAAGTAATCATTTTCGTGTAGATTTTAATAAAATTTCTCCAAATATTACTAAACGTGTAAATTACTAGGCGATATAGTAAAATTTAAAATTCGCATTCTATTAATTACATTAAAAGTAGTAAAAATTAATTAGAATTTAACAATAACTGTTATCAGGCGTCCCAAAATTACCGTAAAAATGTGGATAATTTTTATCCAATTATTCCCTCAGTGTATCTAGATATCCGTTTAGTGTTTCTTATTTATTATTAACTTGATCATATTTAAAATAGTTCTAAAACTCCTGATATAATTAGTTATTCATAGATTTAGATGAAATCTTTTCATTATTAGAGAAATCAAAGTAAACGTGCAAGTTATTTCGATGTAATGATTAGTTTGTCACAAATATTGATTAAAACTTATGTCAATATCACATTATAATCTCAAGTGGCAATTCCAAAGATTTTTCAGTACTCATGTGCACGTTAGTAGGGGCTCGCTTCTTCTCATGCATTGTATTCACAGACTAAATGATAACACTGTATTCTTATCTTTATTAACGATCGTTATAGATAAATCTTATCAAAAGTATGCAACAATCATTCAAAAGAAGGAATTATCAAATTTACATAAAGTATAACTTCCTAGCTTCCTAGCTCCACTTTCGTTTCCTTTTTTCTCCCTTTTCTACTTTCTATTAAATTATTTCTCTTTTAACGAAAGGGTAACTTCCTCAGCAAAAAATACGGGGCGCAATGAATTCACTAGTTTTTTTGGTTCTCACGGTTTCAGATCTCATGGGTAAGTTGTACATGTAACAGTAATTTTTAATCTTTAATAGGGCAACGGTTAAGAAATAATTTTTATTTTAATTAAATCATAGGACAACAATATTGTCAATCTGGATCATTTTTCAAAGATGATTGTAATCTTTGCACTTGTTCCTCGTACAGAAAAGACTGCTGCGTGCACGGATATACAATGCCCTAGAAGTAACTCTAGATCGCGTAAGTTTTATTACTCCCATTTCACTTTAAGCACTTACTTATAGATATAACAGTCAATTACAACAGTATAAAAACACTTTATTTTAATAGCAAAATACTGCGAACCCGTAAAAAAATTCGAAGTAGATGAGTGCAAAACTTGCACGTGCTCCAAGAATGGTTCTATGGCATTTTGTACTTTGGAATATTGTTCTCCGCTAAAGAAAATAATATCTGCCACAAAGCATTGTAAACCTAACTCAGTATTCCATCTAGACAACTGTAATGCCTGTATATGCAGTTCCTATGGATCAAAAGCAGTTTGCACGTTGGCAGATTGTTCCTCAGATATATCAATTTTTTCAACTCGTAAGGATCTAACTATATATGACGTGTAATTATTGTATTATGCAATTGTTATAAAAAATATAAATTAATTTTATTTTAAAGTTCCAACAATGGTTTGCAAGCCGTTCTCGCAGTTCAAAGACTACTGTAATACCTTCGTTTGTGCTAACGATGGCATGTACTAGAACGACAAGGTTTGCCTGTACTAGAATGTTTTGTGAAAAGAACATCTGGAACAAGGACGGTACTCTGAAACTTGTGGCCAAATCTCAAAAGATCACTTTAGATACTTTAGTTTAGAAATTTTAAATGAAAGACTCTGAAAGAAATTACAAGACGTTTTCAAAATAATAATGGCTCGAATATAATTAAAAAATGCAAGTGAATCAGTAAAAGTATTGGTTACAACTCAGTTGTGCTTTCTTACGCTTTATAAATCAGCACTTTACGCCCTCGTTGCTAAAATATTGTTCAACACTTGTGTCACAAGCGATTTCCGGATCCATATGAATACACTAGTTTAAAAAATTGCTATTACATTATGAATATGTGTAGATTTTAGTTTTTATTGAAGGTTCGGCACAAGCTGCTATAAACTGCGAAACTATTAATTATTCGCTTCGTCAACTTATCGCAAGTTACAATATTGTTATATACAATAGCTCTTATATGTCATTCTCACATGATTTTACCTTAATCCTTAGCCTCGCGATTGCCCATAAATATTTTTGATAACTGAAATTAAGATGAATTAGAAAACAAATTGTTAAAATGTAATCCATTAAATCTATTTAAAAGGAACTTAAAACCTTTTTTAATCACAGATTAGGATTACTTCTATCTTATCGCAAAGGCAACATAGTTGAAATCTATTAGTGGATAAGACATCTTCGTCTAAGAAACGTAATGCCGTACTTTCTTATGATCTCCTTACGTCGCTGTAAAGTGTCTCTTGGTGAATGAGCGGTGGAGAAGAAGAAGGGTCACAGGCACGCGATACCATCTCATAAAGGCTTTTATGTGCTAGCTGGCTGGGGGGGTCCATAGCCGAGCCACCACACGTCGTCGAGATCCCATCGCATCGTGCCCCTGCAGCACTAGCTTTTCTGCTTGTTTTATTCTTCGGCTGGTTGCGTCCATTAAGGCTATTGGACAATTTTTTAACGCTGAATTTCAAGAGTCCTCGTTTCAGGCACTATGGAACATGATAGAGATTCTAAATCGCGCGAGATGGATACTTGGACATTGCATAGGGATTGGTGAATTCCTCGAAAAAACTAAATAAGAGGTCAATAAAATATTTGCTTTTCTTAATGACAAAATCTAGATAAACCAGATTCATTCCATTCAGAGTTTTTAGACTTCAAACTTGTTACAGTGAGAGTTGAATCATTTACTAAAAAATGATGTCAGGAAACTGTGAAGCATTTCGATACCATATCCACTGCAATTGAAAATGTGTCAGTCCTATTCTCGCATCTTCGCGACGCGAGTCTTTAGATGGGTCGTACACCTAAAAATTTAAAAAAAAATTTACTTTGTTTATGTATTTAATTTTTTCCCTTTTAACTGTCTTCTAAACCCACACAAAAAATTGTGCAATAATTTTCAAAATTTAACAAGTTAGATTTCAAAATACAAAAACATTAATGAAACTGATTGTTTTAAAATTTGGATTTTTAATTTTTTACCATAATTACTAATAATGTGCATATCTACATTTTAAAATAATATTTAAAACTTGTAACTTTAATTTCATTAATAATATTTGAATATGAGAGGGTAAACAAATCTTTCTTTATTTCTTTAGTTTTTATGTCCGTGGGTCGATATTGATACTCGACTCTGATGCCACCGTACGTAAGTATTGATTTTTTTATAATATTTTTGTTAAAACTTTTTGTGGAGCTTCTATCGAGCAGCGACTCGACTTCGTCAGCAACATACAGACTCTAGGCGCATCGAGAGCTCCTAGTTATCACACACAGTTCAGAGAATAATTTTATCGACCTCAGAGAATTCTTAGCAGTTAGCGAAAAAGTCCCCGGGGTCGAGAATCGAACCCGAAACCGCTAGGACAGCATTGGCTTGTCAGATATGCATCTTCCACTAACAGCAGTCGATAGACATTTGGAGTGGGCCAAATCATCTACAGGCCGGTGTACATTTTATTTCACTTCGTTTCAGCCTCCTGATTAAGGATATGATTATCCGCATTGTCCAAAGTCAGTCAAATTTGTTATTTAACAATTTATCAGCATTGTCGGCGCTTTTTTTAGTCTGTTCGTTTTTTCATTGTTTTAAAATGACTTTAGAGCAAAAGAATTCAAGGCACTTTTGTTCATTATTAAATTTACAAAATTACACTCACATGAACTTTGTGAGCGCAATAGTTAATTTGCAAATGGCCGCCAAAGTGGAAAGATGTCATTTTTTTCTTTATTAAATTACTAAAAAAATAATTCATGGATAGACTTTATATTCGCTTGAGAATTAGTTTATGTGTAAAATATAAGTCATTGTCTAATATTTTCTACGTAAATGTCTACAATAATTTTTCTTTATATTTTTTTCACAAAAGTGATCCGTTAAATCGAAGGTGCAAGTTATGAAGAGTAATTTAAGCCTGGTCTGGTGACATATAAATTATTGTATTGGAAAAAAAGCTACGGTAAGTGGAAAAATAAATAAATATTTAAGATATTTTTGACGAACAATAGGAGAGATAAAGAGCACTGTTTGGGTTCTAATATTGTAAAAAGTTCCAGAAATCAACGGTGTCGAGTACAATTTTTATAGCTATTATATTGGAAAGTGCATTTTTTTCAATTTAACCCAGACTGGCTCCCTTAAGCCACTGAATTATTTTTTTTACTGATATAATTAATTAAAAACTAGATTTATTTATATAACATCCTTGAATAAATACAAGTGAGAATTAAATTTTATTTATCTTTTTGAATGCTACACTATTCTTTCTTTATTTATTTTAATATCTTTTGCTGTCACTGCCCTCAAATTTATCTGTTATCTGAAAAGCGTAACGAAAAGAGGATTTGTTGGTCAGTGACTTGGTAAACGTTGCCCAAAGTTCGTACAATTGGTCCGCCGATGTTGAATGGCTGATGAACGTTTCTAGACTTCAAATGTCTAAAACAGTAAACATATTGATTATTAATTTACTGTCCTTTGATCTTTTTTGTGCATTTTTATTTTCGAAATAGTCTTGCAACGAAATCTTCTAATTTCGATTAAACAGTCTTTTTAATCACTGATAACATTGTACGTCGCATAAATTCATCTGAAGCAGATGAAAAGACAATTTGAATCGCGAAAAGATGTGGTTCTAAGATGAAGCAAATGGTTTGTTATTATCGTGTGCCAGGTGGGATAAAAATAACAGTAAAAACCTCCATCTTCCTCTCTATACGGTTGACAGTAAAATGCGAATATATATAAGAGAAACCCGTGGCGAAACCTCAGAGAAGCGCGGATTGAAAACGGATCTTCAATAGCAACACTGGGAATGTGCAATTTCTGTGACTCACGTGCGCGCGCAGGTTTGTGCTTGGCCCCAGAGAAATGGAATACCTTCCAAGTCACACGAGAATTTACTGGTACGTGCACGTTCTTTTCAAATTTACACTCTACAAGGCGTGAGGCTCTTGCTGTACCTGTCCCGAGTAAACGATTCGTAAACCGAAGCGGGAAGTGCCGTTTTTTGCAGCTCAAGCCGGATACGTGATTATGAGTTATGTGAGACACGCCGGGAGTAGCTTCCCCTTGGCATTTTGGCTGGATCGTTTCCAACGCTCAAATCTCTTTTTCACGCTCGTCTTATTACTCCATCAACTTACTTCTTAGCCTTTTTGCCGCTCACCTCTTACATGTACGTACTCTATCAAATTTTCTTTTTATTTCACAAATTTCTTATCTCATTTTTTTACAAATATTTGCGCTAACAATGTTGTAATAAGTATATAAAGTATACCTTCTACACCCTAATACTATTAAATTCAAATAATATCTTAAAAAATAACGCATCTTCAATTTTCGCCGTCGTTTCGAGAATCACCCCCCCCCCTGAGGAGGTAGTTGCAATAGCAATGGGGAGGAGATGGGCGGTGACAATTAATAGAAAGCGGGAGGAGAGGTGTAGTTGCCGATTAAAAATATTTCAATTGCAGACCAACCCGTCACGATTAAAATGAAAAACAAAAAAAACAAAAGCTGCCAATTAAAAATGCACCTCTTATTAAGAGGTATCTGACTAAGGGTATACCATATTAAGGGTTGTACCTAAATAAAGTACACCTTAATAAGGGTTGAACCTAAATAAAGTACATTCCTTAACCCGTTTACGCCCAATTGGCATAAAATTTTGTTATGTTTCAATCACTATATTTCTTAGGTAAAATTTATTCAATCATAATTGAAATTCAAAATAACGTTCACCGTAACCGCTGTTTTTATACATGACTGTAATAAAAAGCTTTACAATTTTTTTAATCTAAGTGCTTTCTTTTTACAAAAATATAAAGAGAAAGCACTTAGAATAAAGAACATTGTGAATTTTTTCACAATTTTTTGAATTATTATTTTTTTTATTAGTCTAATCATTTTCTAATTCTAAGCACTTTTTGTTCTATAAAATTTTTAGTGATAAAGTTGATACTTATCGAGAGAAAAAATGGCAAATCTTTTTATTACATTCTTGTATAGATCTTTTCTCTCGATAAGTATCAACTTTACGAAAAAATTTTAAATAAATTATTGACTTCCATCCTTTTGTGTATGAATTTTTGTAAATATACACGGTGTCTCATTTTAATGTATGGGTCCAATTTCCGACAGAAGGGGACATCTTTTGTCCCAATTAGTTTTGACCTAGAACTTCATTTTCAAGATCATTTGAAAGTCAGTGTTTTTTTCAGATCGAAGTAAATTTTTAACCTCTTTAGGTTTGCTTGGATCGTCTCCAAGGATAAGTACATGGAGTATTTTTATTTTTAAAATATTGATAAATACCAATTTAGTAGGATGATCTTGGACCAAAAGCTACTGCAGGTTTTTAATAGATGAAATTTATTTAAATAAAATCCCGGCGGAGCTTTATTCGCTACAATCCAATTACACGCAAAGATGCAAGAAGTAATTTTTGATATTCTAAAAACATTCTTCTGCTTTCAAGATTTAAATTCGACATAATTTAAAGCCGAACCAAACTGTGCTTATATCTCAGCTTCAGAGCTCACAACGTTCATGCCTTTCTCGTCAAAGAAAAAGAACGGCGAAGTAAAAATGAGTATTGTTAAACCGCTCGAGTGTCTGGCAGCGAATAATCTCCAAAGAAGAGAGGCAATATCTATTAACCGTCGAAGCCACGCTGACTTCAATATTTCGCCCTTCTCACCCTTATATATCTTTCTCTCATTTCCTTCGTTTCTCGAGGCACATCGAATTGTTGACAATGGCAGAGCAAAATATCGTACGCCTTCAGCAGAAATGTATGAGCCGCAGACACCAACAAATGGAAAGAAGAGGAATAGCAAAGAGGTCATTCTCACCTTCGTCATTGTGTTGGATTGTCAATTGTCCTGGCGCACTTCTAGACTGTGGTTAAGAGGGTTGTCACCATTCTTGAGGAAAATCGAAAAATAGTGCATCTGTACATCAAGAACAGAATGATTCTGGTATCGAGAAAATAGAATAAATTCAAAGCTTTTGAAACATATATTTGCGTTTATTATTATTGTTTACAAAAAACGAATACGTGTCTCGGGATTTTATTGAATGAAGTCTTGTAATAAAATTAGAGACTTTTTTTAACAAATATAGGGGGAATCTACGTTTATGATAATGTTAAATACTGGGAATCTAAAAATGGTACAAAATAAGCGATTTTTTAAATGAATTTCCAATTGTTTATAACTTTTGAACTAATAAAGATATTTTAATCTATTAAATCTCAAATTGTAGTTAATTTATTTTGAATTTTTACACGTGTGTATACAATTTTTAGATTCCCAATATTTAACATTATCACAAACGTACAGTTCCCCTATATTTGTTAAAAAGGCCTCTAATTTTATTACTAGGCTCCGCTTAATAAAATCCAGAGAAAAATGTTTACATTTTTTTTAGACCAAAGAATAATTATACAAAGTTTGGGCCAAATGCAGTACTTGTAATCTTGGTCATCTTCTTGTGAGTATAAAATCAAACTCCGTTTTCATTGAGAGTTTTTAAAAGAGTATGGAAGGAAGATTGAAAAGTGTTGGACCATATCAGAAAAAGATAAATCATGTATTTTTCGTATTAATTATTAGTCTAAATACTTTTTCCTAACCCAATGAACACTGTCTTTTGAAAAACAAGAAAACTATAAAATCCGAAAATAGAACGCTATTAACATCAGCCACTCTTTTTTTCTTCGAGAACAAAATTCATTCGAAATAACAGCGGCGTTAAACAGAAAAAAAGCGGAGGTAAAAAGTGTCAAATTTCACAGTTTCCTCTCTCGTACCCCATTACTCCCGAACGCATCCTTATCCTGACGCATAAGCCCCAATCAAAGTAAAATCAAGACAAGCAACGGCAATGTGGGCTTTCTAGCCATTCACTGCGGAAAAAAAGAAAAACAGTTGGGAACACGTACCCACCGAAAATAAAGCAGTCCGATGTCGTGTATGTGTCATGAGGAGCTACGCAGGGTAAAAATGTCTCGCGCGCGAGAGCTTCTTCAAAATCAGGCGTCTTTCCATTCTGGAACGTGATCGATCTGCCGTTGCGTTAAACATCAGCTCGCGGGCTCAAGCTGCTGTCGGTATCAGTCGATGTAATTGTCAGCTGCACGAAAATTTCTCGACTTATACTGCCGTTCGAACGAGTCAAAAATATTTGAATTTTTACTTTTGCGTCGTTATTAAATTGTCCTGAGATATAAGTTAGTGCGCTCGCAAGCGGGATACAACGTTACTTTTTCTGCTCAGGTCCTACTGTAGAAAATATATTTTTTTTCGCACTTTTTAATTACGGTTTCTTCCAGGCACACAAAAATACTCTTGTATTGATATTGCATCAATTTTTATACACGAACGTCTATAAAAACACGTGCAGATGTTACCCGCTCACTAGTAAACTATTGCTCCTCCCTCAGGAGAGCGCTGCTGTTTCTTCCCGTCGTTCAAGCGAGCACACTGATCGGGTAAAATTTTCACCCGAAAACGGTGGGCTATTTATCTCGTTGCGAAGCAGTATAATAGTGCCGAGACAGTAAAATACTAGATGTACCTTTCGGTACAATTTCTACACTTGTTCCTTTTCCGTGTAGTCTTGCGATTTTTGTAAAAGAAGCTTTTTTTGTTTATTGAATTATTATTATTTCTGCAAATGCAGAAAAAGTCATTTAAAATTTATCAAAATGTTAATTACAATTTTTTATAAAATGTTAATTTTTTTATATGACATGATACACGACCGTAAAAGATTACTGTCTCAATTATGCAAATGTTTCTTTTGGAACGATGTTAATTAAGAAAGGCAATATAATTTTCTATTCCATGTAGAATATTACTACATAACATTTGTTTTTATAAGAACGTATGACATGTGCAACATTTATTTTATAATTTCCAATTAATAAATTAGTTAAGTTGTTTTAAAATGAAATTACTCGAAATATGCGGTTACTATCCAGAATCGAAACAATTAATACATTTATTACAATAGCAGCAAGTACAAGAATTTTATTTTAATACCATTATATAAGAATTACATTTTCTAATGTACGTGTTTTTCATGAAAGAAGAAGGAATACGATCAGCAAGCAAATCCCGATCATATTTATAATTTATTTTCTATACGACTGCGCAAATTTGCTCAAAATCATCTTTCTTTTGCACGTAGCGAAATGTAATATTTTCACACTTGTATTGAATAATGAACAATGAAGCATTGTTATATTTCTATAGCAGTTAAAATAGCCTTTTTTCAAAAACTTCTTTTCGCTATGCCAAAGCTTTTCTAGGGGGAAACAATTACTATAACACGGCATTAAACTAGAATGCAATATGGTTGAAATTAAACAAATAATTAAAAATTAAAATGAACGTACCTATTAGTAAGAAAATAGTACATAGTGTTTAAAATGTCACGAGCCTTATAATACTTAACAATTTGTATTGCTTCCTTGTCCTAGAAAAATCTTTAAAATGATAAATTTTGTTTAATGAAAAATTATAATCTCTGTAGGTCTATAAGTACTTTAATCATATCAGATTTTAATAATACGATGTCTAAGCCGATTCATCAAATAGAGTACCTTTATAAAATTTCACGTATAAATCATACTGACTTTGTCAATCAAACGACTACTTCATACTCACCCAATCAGTACGTATAGCCTCCACGCCACACAGAAATTTCCCCTGGCACGATAAATTCGTCTAACCGAAATTCTTAGCCACGTACAGTCGGCCGCGCACCTACGCGGTCCACGTCCCTTCGAGATTTATGCGTCAAAATGTCAACGCGCTCATTTATATAGCGAATACCGTAATTGACGCTTACACGTGGATTCCTTGAATATCGGTGAACCGCGTTGGCCCCAATAGAGCCGTCAGCGATTACTTAATTTTATCGCTAAATGAATGAAGTGCGCGTGCAACGACCAGCGGTCAGCTGACGCAGCTACGACTAGGGCACGTGTCCCTTCCTGGACAAAAGCATCAGGCGCCAAATGCTGCGACTGCCTCATGTTTTATACATGCAACGAGTGCCAACGAAAGCTACCCGACAATGGACTCACGCAAATTCACTACGGACGTCGAACTTCCGATGTTGCGCGCAAATTCCACTTTTCTTTTACCAAGTTCCACGAATCATTAGCCTTTACTTGTGTTTGATTTTCCTTAGAAAGCTCCAAATTACCTCGATAATATTTGCATTGAATTTACACGCGCGTATGCCCTCCATTTTATCTTAAATCAATATAGTTCGTATGGAAACAAAAGAAACTTTCTATTGAATCAATCATATATATTAATTTATGTAAAATAATAAAATATGAAACAGCCAGTAGGCCTTAACAGACTATTCTATTGTAGCAAACAATTTTTTTTAGTGTAAGCACGTTTCTTTGCTTACTTAATTATAACAGATAAATGTTTTGGCAGAGGTAACAAAGAGAGTTAGAACAATCCAGATATTAACTTTAAATAGAAAATCTGATTAAAAAAGAATCGCAAATAATTATCATTATTAATCATTCTGAAGCGCAAGATATCTCGTGTAGATTTTACAGTTGCATATCCGCGAACAAAAGAGCTGCCACTGATCCTTCACCAACGACTGATTATAATTTATTCTAATAATTTAATGTTAAGCAAATACCGAATGCATACTGTACTACAATAATTCGAATTATATTAAATGAATGTTATTATTAATTTTCCTGTTAAATTTATTAATTATTTAATTTGAGTAAAGTATACAAAAATTTAGATGGATAATTGATATACATATCGTTACAAAAGTAACCCAGCAGAGGATGTGAATTCCTGTTCGCTGGTCTGGCTCTGTATAAACTAAAACTTAACAGATAAAAATAAGTCATATTACTCTGCATTCCTCGACTTGAGTCCCAGTAGCTGAGCTGCTACGTCAAATCGGATGTGTAAAATTTCATGTATTATTTACTTTCATCACTCTACTGTCACCAATATTTAAGTCTTATTTCAACATTTCTATATTTTCCGTGTCAATATCTAATCAGAGCACAGAGCTTGCTTCAGTAAACATTTCTGTGGATGCGTTCCTGCTTTTTTTGTAAACGTCTTTTTCAAAGTTAAATCTTGCTGGACACATTAGGCTTTGATAGGCGATTATGTGTTACGGTTATGTGTAAGGTAAGCGGGCAGGGAACCTTTGTTAACGTATGATCCATTATTTAAAAACAATAACAAACATAATTGGATTTCGTAATATCTCGTGAGTTTAAGAATCCTGTTAAAAAACGATGGCAGGGTATTACGAGAGAACACTTAAAGAAAGTATTAGATTGGTTAAAGGATCAGTCTCGGGTCTACGGCGCCTAAATTTATAATAGCTTCGTTAAATAGTCATATTAAGTTTCAACATTTTTCGCTTCTTCGGAAATTCAATTAAAATTTTATTGCGACGATCAATTTTCAAACATAAAACATACAAGCGTTACTACTAATTTCAGTGCTACCTAGGACCATCAACGTACCAGGAGACTTGGTGAACTTTTAAATAAAGAATACTTTATCCAGTCCATTGGATCCTTATCAATGTTTCGCGGAAAAACGATCTTAAGCACGAATGAGGAGTTGCAGCGGCAAAGCCTTTACTCAAGTGACTAATGAATGCGAGGGCAAGGGTGAGTTCTCCTTTGAAGCCATGGCGGTGCTTTGACCTGCGACCTTCGACCACACCATGCACTTCTCCCCGGTCAAATTAATTGTCCTCCATCGTGCTCGCGTGGACCAAAGATACACGCGCATCAGGAGTTGCGCAGCCCGCGGAGGCAAACGCGTCTTTGGCGCGCCAATGGAGGAGGCTATTCCCTTTGCATCATGCATAATGTACGCTGTCCGCGGCAGAACACGTGGATCACTCGGCCAGCAGTGAGTCGGGGATTATACCGACTCCGTGAAGGTGCAGGACCGATTAAGTAGTTGGCAATTGCGGTCCACTTGCTCACCGTGCGCGCGGAGGCCGAGCGGGCGATCCGATTAGAGAAGACAGCAGATAATAGGGCTTTCCTGAGGCGAGCGGGATGCTCGATCTATGCGAGGGATTTAGTACAGTCGAACGGACGGCGGCCGGCTGCCTTTGTGGCTACTTTGCCCTGGCGCGGCTTTTGGAGGCCGCGCATCCTCCGCGCCTTCGGGGATTCAGCACGGGGTCTATGTTCAAATAGTCTCGAGAAAGTTGCATGCCGCTATTATGACGAGGCAGTTGTTGGTGGCCTCATCGATAATATGCAACGCCATTTTCGACCAGGCTTCTTCCTTAATATGCTAAAACTTGGAATACATAAGTAGATTTATAGTGGCCACACCGGTTCCGCAGCAAATCCACATACATGCGTACACCAAAGTTTTATTCACGTATTTTGACCCGCTCAATCCGAATTTCGAGGGTATTCCGTCGAAAAATGCTACAGAAAAAAGCTATAAACAATTTAAATCGTTTTAAGACAGAAAAAAGTAATGATAATTAATAGCATCTTAAAAATGCGATTTTTACAGAATTAAAAAAACACAGACGAAGCTTAAAATATTAAAAAGAAATATTTAATTAAAAGTATTTTCTCTTGTAACTTATTTAGCTGCACTAGTTGAGACAATACAGCTTTGGTGACGAAATCGACAATTTCAATAGGAAGCGAAAGGGGTAAACTCAAAGCATTATTTTATTAAATGCGGGCATAAATCTCTTCAGATGCGCAAATATAAATGCACTTTCAATTCCTGATAGGTAAAGCGCGCGCCTATACAATGAATAAAATAGGAATGTTTAATAAAACAACATGTATTGATACAAAATAATAAAATAGAAATTGCTTAATGATAGAAACAGACTAATCACACGCAGTTTAAAACGATTCAATATCGCTTACATTATAGTAAGCGATAGTTAAAGCATTAAGATTAAGATAAATTTCATTATGATCGAATAAATAGATCTTTTTTTTTATGAGGAGCTGGGGAATGCAAATGAGTAATTTGTAGGATAGGAATTTGAAATAAAATAATGATAATAAAATAAAAGTAAGGTAAAAAGTTTATAACAAATAGTCATTTTTTGTTTATTAATAAAAAAAGCTTAATACTATTGCACTCCCCTTCACGTACTCTTGCCACCCTTGGGCAAAAATCTGGGAACAAAGAAAGTTTTATATTTTCGCGAAGAATTATTGCAGCTTCCAAATTCCAACAGCATTATTTTATGGTGAAGCAAAAGCTTTAGAAAAATACATTTACATTTGACAAAAACAAAATTCCTCTTTTTATTAACTCTCTCTCTCTCTCTCGCACGCGTTAAGAAACTGTCGTGCGTGCGAGAGTCGCGACTCGTGCCGTCGATTGTATAGGTTGCGCGGAGCAGGCAAACGGCCGTAATCGAATATTGCAGAGGCAATAAAGACATCTCTACTTTATTTTATTCAATCGTGTCGTTTCTTGAAGGAGCTCTCGGGGATTCTCGACATAAGTAGAACCACTTTGTTTCCTCCATCTGACCTCCCGGATACCGCCACTCTCCCGTAGAGCTGAGCGGCCGGCATCACCTGTCCCTGCAGGAGAAAAGGAGCGCGGGCGCAAGGGACGCGAGTACGAAAGTGGGAGTACGGTAGTCGTTAACGTTAGTCGGTCTAAGGAAATTTTCTAGCAATTTTTATTTTATATTCTTTTTTAAATTAGATCAACTCATTAATTTTGATATAAATTATTGGTATTTTACAGTTGATCGTATTGCTTAATTTGGCTTTGTTAGATTATTAACACTTATTTTGTTTAATAATGGATGCAAAAATCACTCAGCAAAAGAACAACAGTGCACTCATATAAAAGATAAAGCTTAGTTTTTTTCTGGTATTATTTTGAGTCCCGAGTACGTGATTTTAAAATACTTTTATAAAATTTCGAATAAGCATGTTATATTTATTAAAATGAAAAATAATATTAATTTATTTTTTACCTTACATATTTCCTAATCTTTAAATTAAAAAAGATCTATTTATTTTCTTAAAAACACCTTTAATTTTTTAAAAAAAAATTTAAAGTTTCTATTTAACTATTTTTTTAAAAAATTACAATGATCGCGTGCGATATACTACTTCAGCGATTTTTGAAATAATGAACTTGACACGATAGATAAAATGATTTTAAAAATGATTTGCGGAGGAAGCTAATTGGCAATACATTGGCAGCGATGTTTTTGCTGATTTTCGTTGAAAACTTTCATTCTGCCAGTAAGAATGAACGTAAATGAGAGTACTGAAAGAAGCATAAACGGAAGAGCAATTGCAGCAAGGCATTAAATCGTTCGTCGTGATGGGCCATACGAGCGCAGGCCGTTTCGTTGCCTTTATCGATAACTTTACGATTTTCCGTGCAGCAAGCAAACGCACAGTGCAGACACAGTTAATACGAGATATGTCGTTTTCCTCATCGTCGGAACCTCGTGACCAGCGCCTAGTGCCTCGATGTCCCTCCTCCACGACGTCTCCAGTCGCCGCTGGCCACACATCTCGAACGAAAACATTGGAAGGTCACTTTCCGCCTCCTCCCATGGCTCTTAGCGCCCGATGTTCGTAGCCCCGTGTACTCCCCCGTCGAAGCTTTATTGCGCCCTGCTCTGCGACTGAGCAAACATGCTGCTGTCTATCTACAGCCTTCGTTAGGGGATGCTTCTTTCTCACGGGCTGCTCCGAGGAAAAACTTAATTAGGCCAGACAGCGCTCGGAAAATTAAGTTGGAACGATGCGATGCAAATCGAGTGTCAGAGGAAATTACTTTTTTGCAACGCTGCGGTTGTAGCTTGAAAAACTTTAGGGACCGTCGATCGTTGCAGCACACTTAGCAGAATAATGACGTTGGCCTTTTTATGGAGAAGTAAAAATTTCTGTCGGGTTTTACTGCCGCGATAGTTACCTCTCAATTGGCCAGTAAAGAGAACATTTATTTAATTGCTTTCATTTTTTTCGCGAAAACTAATTTTTCCGACCAGTACATGTTTCTTCAAAAACATTTCGCAATGACAACGATGCTTGCAGCAGGATATTCTGCCTGTAAAAAAGAATACTGCAGTTCAATGCATTTAAATTGATTTGTTTTATGACATAATGCGATCGTAAAAAGACTTTATAGACAAAAGCAATTAAGTAACAACGTTATTCGCAGCTTAGGTATGTTGTAATTGTAGAATTGAACCCATTTTATTAAGTATATCTGATTTATTACTATTATTATTACCGTTATCATTGTATTTATTTCATAAAGCTTATAATTAAAATATTAAAATCTAAGAGTATATTAAGTAAAAAAATTGGATATATTACTTAATCATGTAGATTTAGAGATTCATCAGCTGCATACTCAGTGAGATCTCGGTTCAATATAGGAAACATACTAAAATTATTCTAGAAGTCATATAAAATAAACTCTAAGAAATACAGATCATAAAAAATGGGTATTATAAAAAAGGTCTATTATAAGTAAAGTGTTCGTACTTGCCTTTCTTACTTTGAGCCCGATCTCTCTTATTTCAGAAAATATCTGCAGCACCGGAAGATCAAGCCATGTTTAACAAAAGCAAGAGTAAAGAAAAAAAGTGGAAGGTGCCGCATTAAAAAGATCTCAGTAGTCTTTCTCTAGAAAGGAAAAAAAGCATAACGAAAATGAATTTCCTGTCAATTAAAGAGAAAAAAACAGTCAGAGCTATGTTGAACGATACACTTAAAATTCACTTACTGCATGCATGCAGCTCTTACGCCTCACCCGTCTCTCTGTTTTAATAGGCAAAATCCTTTCAGCAGTGTATACTCGACGTCGTGTATGAAAACACTCCTCTGCCATCTGCAAAGCAAACTGCGGACACTTTTGCTGTACCAGTGTTCACCTGCAGAAAGAAAAATTGTTGTGAAAATTTCTCTCGCTATCCTAGGGGTATCGCTCATGCAGCATACGCGTGGATAAGAGTAATTAATGGGACTTAGGCGGGTGCGCGTCACTTTGCCGGAGTCCCGGCAAAATCGTGGCCGCTCGTTATCAAGGGAGGAACGTCCCTCTTCCGTTGGCGCCGGGCTAAATGCTTTCACGTGTCCCGGGGATGTCCCTTTTTTATGCCGGGCGGACTCTCGACCGGCGCGGGAAAAATCTCCGAAAATGAGTGGCGTGACGGGGAAAAAATCGGGGATGCACTCGCTCCGAGATGCTTGAGGGAGAAAGCCTGGGGATACGTCTTACCGTACATTTCTCTCTCCCTCTTTTGCCCTGCTCTAGCAGACAGATCGTGACTAGAGTTGTGGAAAATAATGATTTTTTATGCTTCTTCATGTATATGTAACTGCGTGGAAATATAGTCCTTTTTTCTCAAGAGAATTTAAAAAAAAATGAAATGACAGATGAGTATTTGGAATGCAAAACAAATTAATTTTCTTGATTGATTAATATATTTATCATAGCAAAGATTTTGTTATAATTCCAATCGGTTGTAGTTTGCTTGAAAATTGTTTTTCTCTTTTAAATGACCAAAAAATCTTCAGACGATCTCGTTTTGTTTGCCTAAATAACACGAATGGATATTGTAAAAAACCTTTATTATTTTAAACGAATAAATTTTAGTTTCAGTCTTGGATAAAAAGCTTACTCTTTCGTGTATTATATTTAGAATCATTATCCACTCTTTCTCAATATGCTGGTATATTGTTTAAAAGAAAAATACCGATGAAATTTCTTGTCTCTTTATCTCTTTTGTAAAAGTAATAAACATAGCACATTTTTTCACGTGAAATCGTGCAATGTTGAACGTGAGTTTCATAAGTTTCTAGCAGCAAGAAGCTCCTTTAAAATATCTTTGCTGTATTCCGATCAATAATTCATCGATTCTCAATGTAATAAAAGGCACCGCGTCACCTCCAAAGCAAGTCGCCAAGTAAGTACGCTAATTATGCAAATAAACTTGGCGTCGAGCAGCAGCAGCATTAAGAAGTAAGAAGTAAGTATTCCGTGGAAGCTCGCTGGAGACACTCAATTTGTTTGTGTACTCGCACCGCAGCCCAAGTCTCGCCAGATGTTTAATTGTTGGCTTGACCCGGAACGGCGCATCTATTTTTACCTCGACGGAACGAGGACTTCCCGCTTCCCAGCCGAATATACTTAGGAATCGGGTCCTAAGCTTCGAGAGATCTCAACTTAGAAGCGAATGGAAAAAAGGGGGAGTTCGTCCAAAGTCGACGAAACTGCGATGGTCCATGCACTGCCTGCAAGAATTTTTCTGATAATGCGCTGCTTTCTTTCTTATTTTTTTTGTTGATGCTTCAAGCAGTGATTTCATTTTACTCTGGGTGCTAATTATTGGATAAATTTCAATGAATTATATTCAAATACGTTCGATTTAAATATCGCCCTGACAATATGAAAAAATACTCTACTTTATATAGTAAATTTTGCTATACTCTTCAGTAATTTATGAGTTTAGTAATATTTCTACAAGTGCGAAATTGCTGCAAAGTGTTTTAACCAGATACTTATATTTAATTTTGTTAGAATTCCTTTAAAATAATAAGAGTATGCAAATAAATTTTTGTAATATATTTATTTTTTATTCAATATCTCTAATACAAATCTTATTTAACTTCCATATTTTAAAATAAGAACACACAATTCACTTTAACGTTTTTATTTCTTATGAAGAAGTGGTTTACACCCTTGCTGTAACTAACTTTTACCTAGGTAAAATTAAATTTTTCCAACATTATCTTTTATGACTAAAACAAAAATACAGATTGAACATGATAACAATTTGTACACGGAGGGTATTTTATAATAATTTTAAATAAAAAAAAATAATTTTCAGCCCTAAATTACATTAATCACCATCAATTTAGGCGTAATACCGTTATAAAATGTGTGTATTATTAGGGCTATAGATTGCATCAAAGCTAACATTTTAAACATAGTATTGCTTGAAATAAAATAGGCTAGGCATACTTTTGGGCATATTTAGCTTTTATGTTTGTAATTTTTCCTTTTAGATGATTTTGGTTACCTTATTGTAGGTGTCCTTAAGTAATAAGTGAATTTTGACCTATTTTAATTTACAAAGGCTTTTTGTCGAAGAGTTAAGTTATGTTTTCCTCTTAGTGACAACTGTAATAAAAGATGAATACCATTTTAATGCGTAGCCAATCTACTGATGTTAATTATCGGTGACAGTTGCCCCAAATAATTATTATTACGTTGTCTGCCTAAATCTGAACACGTAAAATTAATGTAAAATTTCTACGAAGAGTTCTTAGCTTGTTCTATTTGTAAATCATGTTCCACGCCTGTGTGTTTACATTTGTTAGAAGATTCTTTGCGCAAAGCAAATATCAAGCGCAAGATTCTAAAATTTCGACTTTTCTCTCTCTTTTATATGCAAAGAAAAGGCGTTGGCCAGTTTGAGCGAAAATCCGAGTATCCGCGGAATCCGACGTTGTCCTACTCGGAGAACTCAAAAGCTCCATTCGATTGAAAATAAAAGTGTCGAAATGGTAGGACGGGTCGAAGAAGAAGAATAGCATTTTTCAATTCGCCGCGCGTCAAGCGTTTGACAGAAAGAAAAATCCCTGACTCGCGATGTACAGTGACGCGTAAGTCCGCGGCGGGCCTCAACGGGGATTGTCTCTTGTGCGGCAACACACACGCCGCTGGCATAATCCGACGAACAATTTGTCACTCGACACATGCGTGCCCGATAGATAAGAAGGAGAGACGCACAGCGGCAGCGTGAAAGATCGTCGCCCGAGAGGAAGAGCCGGAGGAGTGATAACGCGTCCGGCTCGTCGATATCCGTCTTAGTCGACGATGATTAACGACCGGCGACAAATCAGAATTAGCCACAACGCTCGGATCGCTTCGGCTTCGGCCCGCGTTTTCCTCAATTACTCCACGCTGGAGGTTGCGAGCGGCAAGACGCTTTTGCTCATCAATTTAGTATACTACCCTCTATTCTTCTTTTTACTACAAGATCAGCTTGATTAAAAGAAAGTTGCTATTCAGTCAACTTCAATTAGTATGATCGACCTGTTAAATTAACTGCACTGAAATAGACTAAAAATTTACTAAATTTTGCAATCATTTTTTTTACAAAAATTACTATAGCTTTGAGGAACGTGGACGCAAACTCGGATTATATAATATATTTAATGTATATTCAATTTTAGTATACTATTGATACTATTAAATTTTTATGTACTATATGCTAGAGTTTACTATACTTCATATTAAATTTGGTGAAAAGGAGAATCAATTGTTAGCTAAAGAATGAAGTTGGCCATTTAGTTGTTTTGTAAAGAAAATAAAAATGTATTAAGTGTTTTAATCGTCTTTTTTGCCGGAAAATTTCCTGATGCAGTCAGGAACAAGCAGTTTAGTTTTTCAACATCTAAAAACATTTTTTTAAATTAGATTATTTTTATAAGGCTTTATTTGTAGATAAAATATTTAAAAAAACTCAACTGAGAGAACTAATATAATAAAATTATAATGTTTGTTCGGAATCACAGGCTGCTCTTAATTAGAGTTTTTACCGCAAAAAAATTAAATTCTTTAAAATAATTTTCACAAGTTTGGCCGCGCATTTGTAAATACCTTTTTTCTTGTATGACGCGTAAAAATAAATACCACTATTAATAATCACAACAGAATTTCAATTTGCGAGGGAGAAAAAAAGAAACCATTATGCAAAGTAAAGAAGAAAATGTTTGAACTAGTGTACCGCCTATATCTGTCCTATATACCAGTTTTGAACATCGGTGCAATTACATTTTCAAATCGAATAAAGAGATGAAATAACTCGGAGGGGGTGGCAATGGTCGCGATAGATTAAGGAACGCGCGCGTCTGCTCGCGTGATTCGTAAAAATAGCGCCAGCGCTAAACAGCCAATTCTCGTAAATTCTCGAAAAAATGCACCGATGAGCTGCACTGCCTTTATCCTTCTTTTCCCCTTTATTTTTTATTCTTTGCGAGGGCAAGATTAATGTCTCGATGCTTATGCTCTCGTTAGGCTTAGAGCATCGATCACCGCGACTCGCCGCTTCTACAATTTAGTCTGGCTGCTGGCGGAGGGGTGCAATGACTTTTTTCTGCTTGCCAATTTTTCATTGTTTACGTACGTACCGAGGCTGATTTTTCAAACAGAATTTTTTTGCTGGCCCGTAAAATTAAACGCTGTTTCAACGATTTTTCGCCTTACCATATATTAACTGGCATTTCCTCCTGAAGAATAGCTTTTCATTCAACGCAATTTTTGTAAAATTACGTTAATTACATCAGTGTCATGTAATATTTCTCGTTTTTAATGCATTAGTAGTAGTTTCTACTTAGTTTTTTATATATTTTATAAATATTGTACTGATTACATGGTTTATTGTCCTCCAAATTTGAGCATGTGACGACATGCACTTTCACTCGCGAAAAAAAAATTATATACATTTCTATAGAAGGTAAAAAACCGGGTCGATCAGTCATATTTGTATATATGTGCGAAAGAGACAGCCAACTTTAGACTTAAGACTGGGTTCACGTACTACGCGACGAGGCCTTGGTCGATCCGGAGCGCGTAGGAACACGGAGCAACATAAAGCGCAATGCCGTCACTCAACGTATAAAATCTATGTGAGTAAGAGAGAGAAGGATAGACCCACCCGAGGTATATAAACCCCGACAAATTACAGAAAAATCAGCATTCGCTTCCAGGAGCTCTAAGGGTGCGGACAAGGCAGTAGTGCGTTACTATTAAATCTCCTTCTAAAACTGTGAAAGTCTATAAGCACTGCGCTTAGTCCAGAAGAAATGGGCATTTATAAAAAAACATTACTCTTATATAATATGCTTCTCTCTCTTATCATAATTAAGGCTTCGGACATTTTTGTAAATATAACAGAACTATGTTAAATTTATAATTAACTAAACTCAGTATTGATAAACCAAGCTTATTGCTTGTGTACGTTGCACTTTTCAAAAAATATAATAAAAATATTACTTATGAGTAAGAGAGAGAAAATCCATCCTCATTCCGGGGATTGGTACAATATAATAATAAATATCTAGCGCTACTATTTCCGTAATGGGTCTTATGTTTTAATTTTTAATACAGTACACTACACTGACATACATAATCTATATTCATGACCATTACATTACGCGGATTAAGAAAATTTGAGTCCAGAAACACGAACCTTTATTAAAAATCGTGACGGCACGAACCACGAAAATTTAAATTAAAATTTTGTTTTTCTCCATTTTTTGCGACAAAACGCGACGTGGGCGAGAAAATAAAATATCTAAATAGAAAATCGATTATTATCGTAGAGTAAAAGTTAAATCGGACAGAAATAAAGGAAAATTAAATACTAGCGAAAAAAGTAACTTTAAAATTGTTATACTTGCTGCTATGCCTGACCTAGTATTAACGGAGAGATATAGTAATGCCCCGATGAGTTATTGATAACGTTCGCTTTCTAGCAGAACGTTGGTGTAGTAGAAATTAAGATAGGCATCCCCTTTAAGCAGAATAAGACTGCACGGACACTAACAAGGGAAAGCAGGCAGGTGTCCCTTACCAATTTTTTTCACTTTCATCGGTCGGTAATCGAAAAATATTAGACAAGTGCTTTATACATATAAAACCACCCCTAACGTTTATTTTTACACATATCGCCATTCAACTATATTCTACAAATATTTTCACTAACAGTCATTAATTATTAATCTAATAAAATTATTTTTATAACCTAAAGACACAATAATAAAATCGACCTAAACGCTTGTTTATTTTGGAGGACGGCGTAGAGCCATATTTTATTAAAAAAATTAACTAAAATAACTAAAAAATTATTTTACAATATAATAACCTAATAATAACCATTTTCTACAAAATAAAAAAAAATAGCTCGATTTTACTACTGGGCTATTGGGTTATTGGTTTATTGTGTCATTTATTTTATTGTATAATTAGGTTATAAAAATAATTGTATTTGATTAAAAAATAATAATTGGAAGTAGACATATCTGCAGGATATATTTTAACGGCGATATTAATAGAAATAAACGTTAGAGGAGGTTTGAACTCCCTAAATTATCGTATCTGCCGCTAAAAAACACGTGTCTAATATTTTCAATAATCTACTGATGAAAGTTTTAAAAAAAATTGGAGGAATACCGGCCTGCCTGTCTATAAAGCGAGAGTATTTTAATTGTCCACTTCAAGTGGTTTAATTTGCACAGAAAACGCCGGTCATCTAGAAACATTACATCTACAGTAAATATTTGGGAGCGGTTGGTGGTCTAATGGTTTAATTACTTAGGTTATTTAAACGCTGCCAAAGTGGATCCATGTTGCGAGGAATTGTATATTTATTTTTTTTATATGTGTATTATTAAAAAATCATCACTGGCAGTTCACTCAAAAATCGCTTTTTCACAAAATTCTTTGAAATTATCAGAAAATGTTCATAAAATTTTCCTTTATAAGTGTGTAAAATTTCAATATAGCAAGCGGGATTGGAAAACTCAGAATTGCACTCGAAAGTTGAGACATTTAACATAAGAAGCAAAGGACGTAGCTGCTAAAAAAACTAAAGTAAACTTTTTGACATTATAACGAGCAAGATATATTAAAAAAATATGGGCAAGCAGCATTCGATTTGCAATGTAGTATATACATATATCTAAATTGCGCTACCGGCAAAAAGTTTATATTAAAGTTTGTTCCTTTACATTATTTCACATTATTTATATTTTTTATTCTTGTTTCAATGTTTAACATTATTTACCTAAGATTTTTTAGAAAAAATCGTGTCTATTGATATATACTCGATTTAAGCAAGTTGAGCACCACTGCACCGAGTGAACAACCTTAAATATATTTATGATAGCAAATTTTATAAGGCTGCCGCTTGGAAAGGAGCAGCTAAGTAGAGCCAGTAGTAGTCGAAATCCATAGCCTCGGACAAAAGCATAGCTCTCCCGTGATTCGGTAACCGTGGTCTTTGAAAAAAAATGAAGCTGCCGGCTGCGATTCGTTGCGCGCATGCACCTCTAACTCCGGATCTCGAGTTTCCATTTCCTGGGTGAAGGCAGTGCGGCCAGCAGCAAGGAATACTACGGCAATGTGCGGCCTTCGTCCTGGCGGCCGGCGGACTCTGCGGTTTCTCGGTTTCCATGGCCGCTTTACTTAGCCGGTCGACGGAGTCGAAACGAAACCTGAGGCGGCAGCGCGCCAGAAGATGAAATCTGCTCTCCAGTGTAATCGAGCATTCCGGGCAAGCAGTCTTATTGGATTACCCTCGGCGCAAATATTAATATTATTTTATTCCACTGGGGAGATTGGCGAGCTCTGTGTCGATCGTTACTCGCTCGGAGCATTGCAATAATTACAATTATTCACTGCGCCATTGTCTCGTCCAGGCCTTGCTTCATGTTTATCCCGGGAAATCCTTACTTTCGATGATGGTAGCGCTAGAGTCAGACAGAGAAATTTTTTATTTAAAAAATTAAAAAAACAAATAAAATGTGTCAACTGCACTAAATGGTAAGAAGAAGTTAACAGATCCTTCGTGTAAGAGAATTATTGCATCATAAGTCCTTAGTTTATTTAAGTGTTTTAATAAATATAATTCAATTTGAAATCTAATTAGGCCAGTATAAATGGTCATCAATAATCAATTAGACAAAACACGACTACTCCCCTTGATCAACTTAAGCCTATGGACTCTTCTTGCTGCTCTCGCTGTAGACATTGGGCTAGATGGAATCAATTATCCGTTGCTGTAATATTTAGATTCCAAGTAGCCCGCAAACATGCCGCCACTCTTCCTATAACAATTCTGATAATTTAATCCTTGCCAAATGTCACAATAATTAGTATTAGTGTTCGAGCTCAGAGTTTATATTAAATAATTACTTATTTAGGGACTACGTTTAAAGACTCCTTTCAACATGCGTTACTTTACCCCTTTACATTCTAAGCTCCTTTTGCATTTTTTTCTAAGCTACCATTTTCTTTAAGTTGAAAGGGGGTGGTTAATGAACTTTGGTTATTTCAAGAAAACACTCTCAGTTTTTTCTTTGTAATCTACGTTAGAATTTTCTGTAAAACATAAATTCTTCTTTCTATGACTTTGAGTTGTAACATCTTCAATCCATCAATACTTACAAATCGTTGCTAAGTTCATTTCTAATTTTGCGATTATTGCCAGCGGCTTTGAATAGGTTTTAATAAGCGTAAATAGAATAAAAATATATAGATATCATTTATTTATTTACTTTTATATTTATATAAGTTTATTTTTAATATTTGCAAAACCTAAGACGTCAATATAAGAATTGCTTTATATAAAATGAGATGAAATGAATTGCAAAAATGAATTTCTGAATATTGCTGTTCCAATGATGAATTTGTGGTGTATTGATTTCTGCTGCTGAAGGGCAAGAATATTATATACCAGACAAGCAAATACTCGGTTATTAACTATATTTCGAATAGAGCTTTTAATAGAAGATAAAAAATGTAATTTGTTTAATGGAATCTGACTTCCGGGTTTATGTAGTTATAATAAGTCGGGAATATCCAAACGAGTTTGTAGAATTTCTTGATGAAAGTAAAATCTGCATTGAATATTGCTACCTGTGAATTTCGGATCAGTTGAACCTCTTTATTTAACTAATGGCTTCATATTCACTCTCCAACTCTATTCAAAAATCCTTTTATATCATATCATTTTTTTCGAAAGAAAAAAATAAAATTAAAATGATTGAATTATACTAAAAGTTAGGTTAGAAAAATAATTAACTTTCTCGGCGTTATTAGCTTTTTCCAGAGTACAAACGTATAACATTTGCAGTAAATAATTTGGTGAATGACAGTTTTTGTTTCATAAACAAATACGAGCTGTCGAGTTTGCGTATGAAAAGATAAACGTGCTGTGGAAATTTTTAATTCATAAGACCCGCGTAAAGCCGCCTTCTTCATAAATTAATGCAATTAAGTGGCGCACGTGCAACGAAAATCGAGCAGAGATAAAACAGAAAAAAAAGAGAGAGCGGGAAAATTAAATGACAGAAGGCAGCTTTTGTCGGCAGAATGAGGCAACGTCGCGGTGCGTATTTAGTGTGCTTTAATGCTTCTTAACCGAAGTAGCGCGCCAAACTCAGTAAAGCGAAGCGTCATGCGTACACGGCTCAGCCTTGGATAAGACCCGGAATATCGAGTGCACGCGCAAATTACCCCGACGTTTTTAAATTGCGTTTTTCGCGCTAATCTACGCTTCTGCATTTTCCTGCCGCCTTGACAATGTATCGCTCCAAGTGCGGAAGAGAGGAGGGTTGACAGGCTGCTTTATTTTGCTCTTAAAAAGACCATCTTCGCAGGCAGTCTGCTCGGATTGCGGTGAATGTGAGCATTGTGGCAGTATTATATGGACGATTACAGGTAAGAAGACTTTTTACGGATTTATACCAAAGTACTTTGTAAATAATGTACAGAAGAATATAAATCTTCGCACTTTTTCAATTACTTACGCCCGTTTTAAATCGTAATGACTTTCACTAGCATGTAGAAAATATTTGTGAATAATAAAATATAAAATCGTATGTTTATACTCAATGCGACAACCCGTCAATTTCATAACGACTGTGATTTCTATGATGTTCCAGGTCGAACTACTCAAATAGCCAGCTCTTACTCATTTATTCGGCCCGGTCGTCTCCTTATTGTATTAAATTCATATAGAATATGCATCCGGATAAGTAAGATGTTGATGTCAGCCATTGTAGTGACGTTAGATTCTTTGAACGTACTGTTATACGTATAATATTGCTCGCGTACCATACAATAAAAAGCGTTATTTTTATAATTGACAATTGTAAGCTATTATTTTAATTATAAAGGAGACTAATTAAAATCTTCTGGAAGTTAATGCAATGCAAAGGGAAAATAGAAGAAAGTAGGCAAGCTTGCATCCTTTCGGCGGCTCCTTTCGGCACGAGACAAAGGTGATTTTGCTAGAATGGCTCTCGTAATCACCGGGGACAGGTCGCAAGCTTCTAGAATTTTGTATATCCTGACTCGGTGAGAGAGAGAAATGCATATACATGTATGTATGTATGTATACACGATGGGAGTGAGAGACGGTGTGGCTTACCGAACGGAACATTGGTTCACGTTCTTGACCGGACCTGTTATCTGGGAGACCTACCGCGCGCCGCTCGTCCCCTGTGAGATTTATCGCGTCGCATGTTCGCTCACTTTGGGGCGACTGCATTAGGCAAAGCAGTCGGCGTCGAGCTTGCTCGTGCAAATTAATAACCCTACGCTTTTTACGCCTCTTTTTTAACATTTACTAGCAGCCATTCTGCTTATTTTTCAAGGATTAAAAAATGTGCGTGACTTGTAGTACTCGGTGAAAGAGATTATTAAAAACTCATAATTCAATGTTCATACGATATTGCTACATCCAATACTCGGTATTCTATTTTTATTTCAAGGTTCACGTCTACCAATTGTATTTGCTTTTCTGTGTTTTTCTGTGTTTAAATAATTATTTTTGAATTATCAGTTAATATATTTCTTATAAATGCAAAACTCAATCGTTCTTTATAGAAATAGTTACAAAAGTCTAAGTAACACGAGAGCAGAAAGGAAATAGCTGCTCTGACTTACTGGGATATACTTTTTATATTTACTCTCGATCGAGCATGTTGGTGTATAATACCTTCTTGGCACATTCGAATAAAGAAGCTTACAAGTATATATAGATTATAGTTTTATTTTATATTTTATTCCGTAATACAATATTATGTACACTCTTAAAGTCTTAGTGTGAATTATTCGCACAACCTTAGTTTGAATCCGAATAAGTGTAGTTTTTTTAGTAGAAGCGTGAGCCTTAGATACTGCATGAAATGTTAGAGTTACATTATTATAATACGAAATTTTATTTAAAATAAAAAAGTGTTTAAAGTGCAAGGGAGCTCTACTAAAAAAAATCTTTACCGTATATAGGGGAAACTTTAAGAGTGCAGAAACTTTTTTTAACTTTTTACACAGAAAGTCATAAAAAATGAGAATGATCACAATAATCACATATCACTGCAATGTCATTCTAATAGTCATTATTCATCCTCGAACTAAGACTTAAGAAAAGAAAAAAGAAAGGGAAGTTGAGTAACCGGAGCACTTTCATAAATAAAAGATCATCAGCATCTCGGTGCTGAATATTTATTTCACTGCATTCGCCAGTGCACATGGCAACATGTGGATTGCTGCATGGAACGACGTGCAATTCAACTATTACAGTTTTCAATTAATTTTTTTTTAATTTTTACACAAATTATTTTATTACATCAACACCTAAATATACTTTTTTATAAAATCTATTTATTCTCAAGATTGATAATAGTTTGTAAAATTTATATTTATAATTATTAGATTCTATTAATTTGTTGATAAAACCAAAGTCACATTAAATTTCAACAATTTGATTCAAACACCATCAAAATCGGTTATGTTACTCTTCAATTTTTAATGTTCTCCGCAAAACAACTTAAAAGTACTGGAATTTCTTTATATCTTTTAGCAAGATTAAGAGCATTCGTAACTAATAGCTTATGGAATCCACGTAAATAATGAGATTTAAAAAATTAATCAATTATTACTCAGTAAAAGTTTTAGTAACTTTCACACTATTTTTTATTGAATTTATAGTTTATAAAACACTGAATGTGAGGTTAGAATATAACTAAACAGTAAATAACGACACATAATTAGTACAATAAGTCTATACCACCATAGCACTTCCGAAGGAGATCCTACCGGATTTTTTACCAGCTCGTATTCAAATATTATTACTGAAATTAGAATACTATTATAACTAAAAATTTAAGCATTATTCTGGAATTTAGAGATGCAAATTATTAATAATAATGTCCTAAATAAATGAAAAATAAAAAAAAATTGAAAATTTTTAATTTACATGATTTTTTATGAAATAATTATGTAAAATAGATGACAGTTTAAAAATTGTAAGTCGTCTTTTTAAAAAATGAGTCCACGACCGCAAAATTTTTCTCGTATAATTTAAGAGTTGAACGACAAAATGAAAAAAGGCTTAAAAATTATAAGACATTTGCTACCAAAATTTGGCAGAAACGGTGCATTTTGTAAAAATCTATTGACGCAGCAGAAAATACAGTGGCAGAACTGTTTAATATTTCAAATATAATTTACAATCGAATGCGTATTGCTAAAGAATCGTTTGACTGTGACGTTACCGTTTAAAGCAAAGAAGAATGACAAAAACTCATTTTTTTACTTATAAGTCTAATTAAACAGTATTTTGTCGAAAGTGTATGTATATAATACTGAGTATTTTGCAAAATGCGATGGTTTATATTAATCCAGAAAAATGAAGAGCGATAAGGCACTTAGTTAGAAAAGAAGTTGGAGAAAGAGAGAAGCAAGAATATCCGCTGATGAAAGAATCGGAGCGTTTTCTTCACGTTTAAGCACTTTTCTTTCTACCGTTCTTTTCGGAGCGCCACTGGCCATATTCTGAAATAAAAGCGTGAGTCCATTGGCCCTCGCGCAAGCTACGGCTTTTCTCCCCTCTGAGGAAACTGGGGTTTTTCAGTTAGTTAACGCGAGGCTCCAAAGTTAAGGAGTGTGGGTTGCGTTTCATTATTTCGTATCGTCTGCTTCCGCGGTATAAAAAAGCATAAGCGTTTTCTTTTTGACAAACCCGATTCTGCAATTATTATTAAAATGGCGCTAATTACACAATCGAGTCATCACTTGCTGGAAATTTATAATTTTGTTAGCCAACAATCTTCATTAACATGACTCTTGTCTTGTAAAGATCTCTCTCTGGAAGAAACGACGATGTGGACATAGTAAGTTCTGTTTCTTTTGAGGTGCAATCCAATCTCAGATCTGAAATCAGGCTCAATTTCTGGTCCGAAATCAAGATCGATAATAGGGCCTTATTCATTGTTAGAATATGTTGAAAGAAGAATATTGTTTTTGCACAACGGCCTTGTACAAGCTTGTACAGCAATCTCAAGAGTAAATTTGTGCCTTCAAGATAATGGAGGAAATTTTGAACATTTAAAATACAAAGTTTTGTGAGCTTATTCTTTATGTCAAAACAAACATTTTTTGTCTTTAATATTTTTTATAGAACTTGATTCTCAAAAAATAGAGCAATTTGAAAAAAAAAAACAACACGATAACACAAAAAGGTCGTCGGAATTCCAAAGGGAACCAAAAATCCTTTAATATAACAGGTTTATTCTTTTCTCTAATGATCAGGGCGGGTAACTTCGTGCGAGCGGCAATGTATATTTAAAAAAGGACTCACGACAATTGTTCCCAACTTGTACACGTGCAATAAATATTACATCCCAGCGAGCATTTATTCTTTGAAAAAAAATGCGGTTGAAGAACATGACGCATAAAAATGATGAAAACTTTACAAATGCCTCCATTACGGACATAGTATACTTTATCTACTGACATTGAAAAAGCAAGGAAACAACTTTCTTGCAATTTTGTTTACAAAAAGTAATTTCTTTATTTTTCGTTAATGAAAAAATAAAAAAAGGAAGGAAACCTGGAGCGCGCACTATGTAAGTAGTGAAATAATGCATCAACATGGCCGACTAAGCAGGCCATGCCACAGGGAGCATTTATAATATGCAAACGAGAGCGGCCACCCTGAGCTAGGGCCGAATCATAATTATGAAACTGCCGCGAGTGGTCGCGAAGCACGCGAAAATTACCTACGCTGCCACGAGCGCGTTAAGTAATGAAAAAGCTGTGGAGGCGCGAGGGCACGCGATTTTAGTAGGTGGGATTCGATCGGAGGACGTTTATCGTGGAGCAGGAGTAAATAGAAGTTAAGGTGGATATTGAAGGGGCGCTCGAAGCGGCTTCCTCTCGGTTGTCTAATTTCCGCTTGGCGCTCTTCTCGCGTCCATAAGCGCGCCTAATCTATTTATGATGCTTGCCATTTCACTGGTAGATTCATGTTTTGTCTTAAAGGTTTTCCAAATATCTTTATCTATGTAGCTTGAATGTACTACCTTATGATGAATGTTATGGTGTCAAGTGAAACTGTTTATGTAATTATATTAAATAAATAATGGATTAAGATAAGTCACATATGTGGATCACTATGCTTGCCTGGCTGAAACGATTTATAAAACGGAAAACTCCTTTCGTGAAGTGCTGTTTTGAATTGCAGTACATAATGAAACGTAACTGTCGTTCCGCTTGATCAAGTTTGTCATCTCAAAAATTTAATCGTGAAGATTTTGCAGATAATAATAAGAAATCAATATAAATCAAACAAAATGTTCACAATTAGAAGAAATGATGATAAGATGCAACGTAATACGAATCACGCGCAATTAGACGGAAAGAGCGTTAATAATTCAAGAAATACTGACTCCTGGATAATCTGAAAATGTTGTTAGATGCTGCATCAAGTTGCCGAACAAATGGCCCTTTCCCAGAACAAACTTAATATTATAGTACTGCTGCATCTGTGCATTAACTACAGCAATTGGGAGCCGCATGCGCATGATTAATTACCACCATAAACGCATCCAAGCCGTTAAGAAGTCAATTTGTTCTGTGCTCCCATAGCGCTGGCGATAGTTTTTTACGCACGGATACGAAGCTGATAGTTTTATGTTACGTGATACATCGCGTGAATAATTTAAAGCAGTGCGTGAACTCATTAATTGTGGCCTAATAAACGCGAACTTGGCTTTTATTAATGGTCGCTCGCGGTAACAATTGTCAATCGGCTATATTTCTTTCACTTTCTGTTTCAAGAGTATTACGTATATCAAATTCTATTCATACAACTGTTCAGATCACGTTCACATAAATAATAACAACAATTTAACATCTGTCTCATTAAAATCCATCGTTTAACTATACCTGTAGGTTACGCCAAAGGCTTTTTTAAAAGAATCATAGCGCAACATAATATGACAAAAAACAATGTAGGTATAAACTTTTCTCAAGAGATATTTTACAATAAAATTAAATTAGCTTAATCTATCCAGAGAATTAAAAATATCTATATAATTTCTAACTATTAATCAATCATTTCAGGAGACTAAAATTTTCACCCGTAAGAATTATTTGTAAAGAAGCAACATAAGTATTAAATTCTTTTAGCATACTGAACCAAACAATGAAATAAAATTAAGTACACACGGTCGCTTAAATCATCAGCAGTGCCGCGAGTCGTGAACTGAGCTTCAGTACACCAAGCGCACGACTCCATAAACAGTCAATTAAAAATCCAATTTCGCCCTTCGCTGGCTTTCTAGTCTCGTGGGTGTCGCAGCATGCTTTTATGCATACGCATACACATATTAAACCGTGCGATACCTCCACGCTTCGACGAGGCCGCGATAAGGACACGATTACCGCGTTGGGGCCACTGCCACGAGGGTGTACATCGTCCCGTCGTTGCGCTATCCTCAAACCAGAGAGGAAGATGAGGAAAGGGTGCGAAACATGCGTACCGCGAGCAGAAATAAAAAGACAAAGGGAAGCGTCGCATACTGGCAGACTGCGAGCAACCCCGACGTGGAGAGAATAGAGCTAGAAGAGATGTTAAAAGGGAGACCTGCAAGTGTACATTTATACAACATACCCATACCTATACATGTGCGTTCTCATTCATAACAACATGCACACACGTACACACACATATACATTTATTTAACGCATCTGTAGTCAGCATATTCCTCTGCAACTTAGCAGAACAGGTCTCTGCCTACCCGCTAGTCAAGGACCGAGCGGCTGCACTGCTTCGAATCCTATATCTTCGAAAGTTTTTTGATTTTGGCTCTAAATATATTTTAAATTGCTTAAGCAAAAGAAATCGTTTCGACTGCAAGGGAATCTCCCCTTAAGTGATCATGAGGTCTAGTTTTACATAATTGTCATATAAATATGTCATATGGACTAAGGTAAGTTATGGAATGATTTAGATGGGTAAAGGATTACCGATTAGATTTGAGAATAATTCAATATAAAAAATTAGATTGAGAAGCACGTGGTTAGTAATATTTGATACAATACGAAGATATTTGAAAATTTGCATGACATCACATTAATTATATACTTTTCACCACACCACGCGTAAAGTACTCACTGTATTCCCTGCCAGCAGGGGCTAAAATGAGCCGTGTACTCCCTTTCCTGAACTTTACGGCGAAATGATTTTCAATTGTTTATATGCAAAAACGTTGCCTGCTTGACTCTTTAGCTTTATTGATCCCATCAAAATTAAGTCGCCTTTCGACGAGGTTAGATATAAAAGATTTGAAAGCGCAACTGAAGTATTTTTTAAAAATATCTTCAGATGATTTATCCGACGATGAACAATTCGACCCTAAACAAATGGTTTGAGATTTCGATCAAGAAGCTCAGCTGCTTATGAACAATTTGTTGCCAAATAAATCACAGCATTTGTATCTAAAAGCATAGAGAGATTTTATAAAACGGAAAACTGACAATTCAGCATTGTTTGAGAAAACGTATTTCTAGTTTATTTTGAAGAATTGTCTAAAACTCTTAGACCTCCTACTTTATGGAGTATATGCTTAAAGTTAAAGGCTACTTCAAGAGAGAAAGACAGTATTGATCTAGATAAGTACTATATGTTGAAGACTTCTTTAAAAAATAAGTGCAAAGGATATAAGTTAAAGAAATCGAATATTTTAACCTTATCTCAAGTTCAAAAATTTCTTGATTTAGCTGACGATAATATTTATTTAGCTATAAAGGTAATCTAAATTACATCATGTAGCTATTGACAGACTCATTAGATTCTGTATTTATATAATTATAAATAAATTTGTGTATAATATTTTCAGGCTATGCTTATTTTTGGCTTTTTTTGGTGCACTCAGATGTCAGAAAATACTTAATTTAAAGATAAGTGATATTAAAGACACCAATAGACAATTTATAATTATAGTAGACGAAACTGAAACTCGTAATTTCGTAACTTCTAATGAATATTAAGATATAATTAAGAAATATATGTTATTGAGGCCAAGTCAAATGGAAAATGACAGGTTTTTTGTAGCTTACCTTCACAGAAAATGTACACGGCAGTACATTGGTAAAAATAAAATATCTCCATTTCAAAAATAAGATGTGGGCTTTTATTCGATGCTAGATTCGATAGATGCTACATTGTAATATCGTAAAAAAAAGAATCGAGAAATTAATCGTAAGCGGGTTTACTGAGGCACATCTAATCTTTTTCTAACATGTAAAGGCAAATTTCATTTTTTCAGGTCAATCTAAATCTATCTTGAAGGAAAGCCCATTTGAACCTTTACCTCGCAAGCTTTTCTTAGATACCTTCTTCTTAGATCATGCAAAATACTTTTTTTTCAAAGAAATCCTTTTTTCGAGAGGAATCACTTTTTTCGGTTATAATCTTCTCAAATGTGCTATGTTTTGCGAAAAACATAAAATGTACTAATTGTCGCTGGTAAATCAAAAGGTGACATATTAACGCAACATATTTCCGCAGCTTAACAATAAACGGAGTTAGAAAACTTTTCCCTGCTTTAAAATATAGTTCGAAAGCAAAAATCTGACTTACTGCCTGTTTATGCATACGAGCATCCCTCTCTTACAAAGTGCTTCATACCTTAAAGAACTCTATCATTTCGCAGCTCCATTCTCACTCTCAGCTTGTAGTCCTCCCCTGCTTTTCTAAAAAAATAAGCTGCTGATGCTCTTACACAAGATCGTGTGAAAAATGAATCCGACTCTACTTTTCTCTCCCACTTACTTCTCTATTTACCTCCCTTTTCCATTACTTTATTGCTACACTTACTTATCCTTCAGCCTGACCTGATAATGAAATTACGCAAAAAAAATTGTTGAATTAAAAAGTTCTTGTTACATATTCTTTCCTCTACATAAATAATAGTCACTTGTCTCAGCGTCTCAATTTTTTATTTCTGTCTTCAAAATCATAAATGTTTTTTACAAAAAATGTCAGTATTGTGACAAGGGAATGTTTTACCTATTTGAAAAACTTATTAAATGATCATAAAAATAGATGTTTCAACATTAAGTTCTTTCACAATTTTAAAATAGGCATATTTCTCGTGACCGCGCCTGCTCGCGCAACAATTCAAATACACTTTACTGCTGCCCTAACGGTGCAATCAAGAATATCATTTTAGCGTTGCCGCGGCAGGTCGCGGTGTAATAACAATGAGCTGCGCGTTGTACGCTTCTTGGCAGCTTCCTCGCATAAACCTGGGACCTTTTAACTGAATTTCAGTAGACGCCGAAACATACTCAACATGATGCAAAAGCTTTATTCCCCATTTTGTGCTAATGGTCGCTTTCCGGCCGGTGCGCATTATATTTCCATTTCCGCTTTTGAACGTAAACTGCGTAAAATTACGGTCGACCACGTGGATGCCTTGCGTCACGGAATTTTATTTGCATCATAATAGCAGATCTCGCGGTGGCTTTATAATGCGAGCTTAAGAAGCAAAGCGAAATGAATCAATGTTACCGATGCCAATTCATTGTTTGCGAGGCATAGGAACGGAACGATAATAATAAATTGAAATTGAACGATAAGTTTTTATAAAAAAACGCAATTTACTTACTTTATGCAATTCTGTGCGTAAAGTATAGCTTCTGATACCTACGTCTAGGGTATGAATTAGCTGCTGCACGCACTGCTTCTCGCACTAGTTTGTTTTAATTTTTTAATATATTGTAAATCAATAAATCAATAAATTGTGGCTCCGCCCCTGGAAGACCCCCCCCCCTCCCCGGCCCACTTTGCTCCCAAGTATGTAGTAATATGCCGCGAATTCCTGCTTGCCACACAGAAATTGCATAAAATGGTGTATGGTACACGGGCGAGTTCTCCCCGCACTCGTTGCGAAGACCAGTGCGTGAAGCAAGGCTTCTCGCCCTTGTAGCATAAACTACTATTATAAATATGTGCGAGGCCTCATCGCAACACATACTCAGTCGATCATTTCTTTTTTGCTGCGCGCTCTTTGGGCTGGTTCTTGTGTTCGTGACGTCGGGGATGCTCATCTCAACTACTAAGGATGTCGCAGCAGGAGGAACTAATAGTGGAGTCATAGCCCTGGGTTGACCGCCTCGGCGATGGTCAACGTCTTTGTTTCGAGCAGACACGTCAGTCGTTCCGAGTTCGTCTTTCTGACTCTGACATGGTAATCAACCATCAATAATACTCTTGTGCATGTTTTATAATTTGCCTCAATAAAATAAAAGCAATTTTTTAAATTACTGTAAAAAGCTTTCATTTAGACGATAAAGTTTTTAGTAAGCTGCAAAACAATGAGAAATTGATTCATTTTCAACTATTAAATGATTAAATATCGATTCATCAATTAACAAATTTTATATAGTTTTACTTTATTCACAAAGTGATAAGATTCAATTAAACGAACATTACTCCAATACTATTGATCAAACATAATATGAAAAGTATAAAGTTCTAAAACAAACTTACATTCATCTTGTTTAATAATAAAAGAAGAATAAGTCTACTTAAATAATTTTATCAAATTGAAACATTTACTTATTTAGTCAATGTCAGTGAGTCGAATGTGATAAAAAAGTGGAACTTGCAAGAAGGAAGAATTCATGAAAAAGTTGCACGAAAAAATGGATAAATGAACTTGTTGTTCCCGGCTATCCGAGTTTTGCCACCGCCGTGGGTACACAAGGTCCGTTTCGATGATACATCGAACTTGATCATGCACGTGTTGTTAAACCACATTAACGCGGACCTTTGAATCGGCATGATCAATCCCGCTTGAATGCGCGATGAGTGCGCTTATTACGGCACTGTTGGTACCGGTGATTGGACCGATGATTAGCTACGCAAAGCTATATCTTTAACCTACCCCTGTAATCCGCTAATTCGAGATTTATATTTTCCGTTGTTGGTACGCTGTGAATTCACGATGACGCAGTATTTCTAATTACTCTCTCGGTCTCTTCATATTCCAAGTTCACATTTCGAAATTTTACATTTTATAAAAGGGTTGATAGCATATTTACTGCATGCAGTTCCTATCTTCTAATTGCATAATGTTATCAAAGTACAAGTACACGTAGTTTTAAATCTCTCCTTTAAAAATATTTAAATGCTTTCTATAATATTAATTCTTTACAGCTATCTGATTCGCTATACATTATACATATTTATTTTAAAATATACTGCATATTATAATTTTGAATATTTAAAAGTAAGAGGGAATAAATTATCTTGATGAGTTATATACATTTGTATCAAAAGGGGAGTTGATTGTGAATCAGTTGTCAAGTATCAGTCGAATAGCAAAATCGATCGAAATCGTGTATTATAAACTGTTTTATTTCACTTTCAGTTATGTTTCTGGATTCAACGAAAAGGTTTTTCAACAATTCTAATTTTAAATTTGCTGACACTTAAAGTGTAAAAACTACGCCTACGTTATGCTATGGTAAATATAAATATGCAAGTATTTATTATCTGCTCGAAGAAAGGAAGAAGGAAAAGATAGAAATTATCGAATACTTTAAAAAGATTTTTCCTCTGAAACTTTTCGAATTATCCCCTTAAGTGTTTACTAAGCACCAACAAAAGTTATTCTACAAATCAAAGCATTCTGGTTTACAGAAAACAACAAGCTTTTAAGCACTCTAAACCATTTAATCCCCGAAAGGTATACACCGAGCTCACTGGTTAGGTCATTAATATCTCGCCGCCAATGAACTTGGTTAGCCTTGTACATGAAGGGGACGTTGGAAGCTGCATTCACCAAGTTAGTAAAGAGGCGAGTAAAGTGAGCAGCACTCGTCATAAATCTCTATTTGGCACGCGCCTCTACGCAATCTTTAGAAAATAGTTTCTCTCGGGCCGAAAGGCGTCTGGGAGAGCTTTTCTTCCTCCGGCGTTCCTTTGCACGAAAAAAGGTATGCGCCGCGTCTCTCACCGGCCCCGCTAATGCCAGAGACGTGCGCTCCGTATTTCCCGGGCGTGTGCCAGTGCAAGTGAATTATCACTCCCCGTGGGACGTTTAAACGTCGATTTTTCGCTTGATGAATATAACGCTCAAGCGTAAAGCGTGCCTCCAGCCATTTTCATTTTTCACGCATGGCCCTTTTATCAGCTGACTATCTCTTCGCCACGTTGTCTTGTTCGCTGATCTGTATACTTTTTTAACATGTACACGAGTTATTGCGTTATTTATTACGTTGACAATCATATAAAATATACTATAGATTGCCTAAAAACTTAGCTTTAAACGTATGTTTCACTAAGGCTAGCAAAATGGCTTTGGAAGTGCTCAATTAATTGTTTCTTTTTTAGCGAAAGCGTGGATTAAACGAAGCACCGTTGAAATTGGATGAAAAATGCGACAGGCGCTAACGTGAGCATGGAAAACTTTCGATTTTCATAATCAAGGATAATCAGGAAGGAAACGACCAATCATTACGTCATCCGTTTTCCAGCGAAAACATTTCCCTCAATGCAATTCAAAAAAAGTTTCCGTGCCAAATGGAAGCGTCATCTCTTAAACTAAGTGGCGAACTTTTATCTGAAATGCTTTCTGATTATGCGGTGAAAAACGCAAAAGTTATTCCAACTCGAGCCACGTGAATAGAGCCACTTTCTGTAATTACAAGTTTTCTATACGACACTTTTCCTGCGCCGCTTTCGTACGCTTCTTAAGCACATGCAGCATTTTTTAAAGTGCGCATAATAAAATTGATGTTGAATCAAAACATTGCACTTGGAACAGAAATTCATTCGAGGGTAGAATAGATGGTGTAGATGGCGCAGTGGCAACGGCTAATACTGTAACGGGCAACCGGCCGCTGTGTGTGTTCACGGCGGGCTGCTCGCCAAGGTGCGCAAAAATTAACGCGCAGAGCGAAAAAGGAAATTCTGGTTCGGGATCCGCGAACGAAAGTATCAACGCGGCCCTAATCAAAGTCGTAAGCATCCCGAATAAAGCGGGATGGGGCGCCAGGCACTGTAAAATTTATAACTTGCGAGCAGTGCCTCTCGCAAATGTGCTACGTTACTCGTTTGGACCCTCGCTCCGGCTACTCAGCGGAGAGTCGTGAGGTCGAGAACGGCGAAGTTGGTGGAGAATGGAGGACAATACAATAACACGAATGACAGAAAAATAAATAAGAAATCAAAATCTAAATGATCAATGCCTTTATTTGGCCAGCGACTTAAGACGCGCGGCCTTACAATTCGGCAGATACAAATCAAATTAATAATTTCGAACAACAAATTTATAAATCGTAAAACTAACTCCACCAAGTAATACGCGGAGACTTTACGTTACTCAAAAATAAGGCGCATAACGGCGCAGCAAGAAAATAAGGCGCATACAGGCGCAGCAAGGAATTGAAAAATATGCCATCTAAACGCGCATGATCAAAGGGTGAGGCACAACCACCCTGGCGCAAAATTAATTGCCTCAACGTAGGCGAACAAAACCACTTATCTTTCGCAAATATTGTCGCCACCTTGTCCTGCCGTTTTGTAGCTGCCAGGTGTATCAGCGATGTTGCCTGGCCACGAGGCCTGAAGCGAAGGCAAGCGAACAGCGAAAGTTATACAAAAACGTGGGTCCGCCACGGAACAAATCAAACAAATTAAATTAAAGTTGGACTATAAAATCAAGCAACGCGGCGCGGAAGTTGCTCCTGGAGATTCTCCCTGTAGGCCAGCCAGTTGCGAAGTCGCAGAGCGCTGCTCCCGTCGGCAAGACCAAGGTACCGATGCTCGTTGTCTCGTCGGCGTCCCGCCGTGCTGATTGGTCGCCGTCAATCGGGCGATATTCGGAGGGCCAGTCTAAAGGTGAAAACACCTCGTCTCTTGCCTCCTCATCCCTCGCCTGTCCTCCTGAAAGATAGGGGAGGTAAGTGTTGGCTCACGTAAACATGAGAAATCCCGAGCCGAGGCGAGTTTAACTCGCTAATGGAATTTTCCTATTTTGAAGCGGCTCGGCAGCACTGCCTTTTGGCTAGATTTTACAGGCTGAATTGAGGAAATAAATATTTGAAGGCAATACTCATCTTTTGACGAACTGGACCCTCCGCTGCCTCTGGCTTTTATCCCAGCAACGGCGTGCCTCAGACGACAACGGCGATCGGTACCTGGCTTGTTCTGGTGCAGATCTGCATAAAAATCTTGGCCATGGATGTCTTCAGCTAAAAAAATAAGCGCTTCCGCGGAAAAAATCTATTTCGCAATCGCAACGAAGGCAGTAGGTGGAGGGACTTCCCATCTGGCTGTTTTCTGCCAACAAAACTGGCACGCGAGGTAACGGGCGTAAAAGCGCCACGTTACAATACATATTATAACATTACTAAATAAAGAATATTTCTAAATAAATGGCTACGCAAGTACGTGTAGAAACTATTGTTCCACAATTTGTATGAAAATAATTTAAAGCTACTCGAGTATTATTATTTTAAATCAGAGTTAGCTTCATATTACGGAAACATACGACCCTTACGTACTTATTATTTTTGACTCACTAAGCGCAACTTCCAAGAAAGGAAGAAATGCAACATGTACTGCACGGAAAATTAATTACGGACCATTTGCAACTCAAGTCTCTTATTTATAACGACGAAGTAATGTGTTTTCAGCATGTGGGACGTTCATATCCCTGGATATGTGTTACCCCCAATGCACAATACAATCGTACCTACCAAATCTAACTCTCCATCTTTCTTTACCCTTTTCTTGTGCTTTCCGCAATTTCTTTTAAGATTGTAAATAGATTTACAGCATAATTTATTTTAATGTATTTGTATATATTTTTCTTTTTTTTATAAAAATACTCTTTTTAGAACGCTTGAAGCGTTACTCAACGCAAAACAGATTTGCAAAAATTATCCCAAAACCTTGACGTTTTTGTATGCGTCGAATCGTGACTTAAATCTCAGCATCGTTTTCAATGCAAGCTGTTGCTACTTGGTTACTCTTACACGAGTTGCGTAAACTATTTTTCAAAACATATGAAGGCGTGAACATTTCCCGCCTGAATAATGAATAAAAAATCGCTTATGTTTCTCGATATCTGCTGACAGTAAATCAATATATTTTTTACAAAAGTTCATGGATTTCATCAGGAGCATCGTTACAAAACGTGCCGATATTTTCAGCAGTAAACGTCTTAGATTTCAAAGAGAAGAATTTTTTTAGTTTGTCTGATTATACACGGCTATACTACAAAGGTCAAGAGAATTTTCACAACACAGGTAGCCGTAGTAGCGACGCCAATCGATTTAGGACAGAGGGCAGTCCTGATGTCGATTAGTGAGGACGCATATCACTTAAGGGCGAACTGTGAGCTACCTCACAGAACCCAACGGCTACCTCATTCCCTTTGAATATATCAGAATAGCTTGTTATGCCCTTTTCCCTCCCTCCCTCGCAGCTTTGCGAGAGTATGTTCGCGTGTGATCGGAGTGTCAGGTAACCTCGGGAAAGAAATAGAACGCGCAATAAATAACGTTTCATTTATTGAACACGGCGGTGAATGGTGTCAGTAGGCGTGCCTCGTTGCCCGCTCGCGCGGAAGAGCTTTACTCGTCACACAGTTATATAATTAACAAATAAAAAACTGTTAGATTTAGTAAAATCATAAGTGTAGGCGAATCTAGTTTTTATTGTACTCTAGTGCCACCTGCAGGATTCCCTTGCATGCAAACTAGACTGGTAAAGCATTTTGGTTGTTTTGGCAAATCGGCAGTTGAAAATTACTAGCTAAAAATTACTTTTGAGTGAGAAGTAGATCTATTTAAAAAGAAATTCATTTTTTTTCGTCGTTTTAATTATCACCAGCAAAAGAAATGCGCATAAGCATGAATCCACTTATAAAAACGGGAAATTTACTTATTTATAAATGAAAAAAATATATACACTTTGAAAATAAGTTAATTCCACTTACTCATAAGTGAAAAATATATTCACTTGGAAAATAAGTGAATATTTTACGTATTCTACTTTAGAGAGCGCGGAACACTCCAACACCTTGTGCACGGGACTAGTGTGCTCTCGCGTTGTGTATGGTTCACTGCGACTCGCTGAGTAGTCGTTGGGTGCTCGAACGTACCCCGAGATATAAGCACCTCAAAGGCACTCACACGTATTTCACTCGCTGGGAAATAAGGTATTTTTATCACATATCACCAGTTAGAAAATATAATTTTGAAATTAAAATAGCAATGCGAATAAAAATTGGTAAGTAGAAAGATAAAATTTGCTATGCCATACAGCACAATTTGCTATGTAGTAAAATTTGGCATGTATTGTACCAATTTCTAATCATCTGCATTTCTAATATAAATTATACTCAAATCCGCACGTTACTAATAGTATAGTAATTTTTGTTACAAATTACGGCAATTTTTACATGTATATAAATTTCTTTCCATGGTACTTTTTCGTCATGAATATTATTTTCTTCAGACTTTATTTCTATTTTGGTCAAGCTTAGGCCAATATTTAGTCTAGTTTTCAGGTATACAGTAGCCAACAAAATTACCGAACAGTTACTGAGCTGACTAGTCTAACCTGTCAATTTCTTACCACAGAATAGCCGTCATTAATTCTAAAATAATTTACTATTTTTTAACTTCATACCCGCATTAAAAAAGTTTTGACTTGGGATTCTTTTAATTAGGTAAGAGAAAAAAAATTAACACAAATTTTGAACTTTGAAAAGGCATACATATTTATTTCATTATGCTTGATCGAAGGTAAACAGAGGATAAAATGATGTGCATCTGAAAGGCTCAACAATAAAATCCTCGCATTTTGTTGCAAAATCACTGCCAGAGCGCAATATTAAGTAAAATCATGATTGCTCCCCTAAAAGAGACTTTTTGCGATTGCACACCCGGTTCTATACGGGTCATAGGGAAATTTGCTGCACTGATTTTCGTCGTGCTCTGATTACAAACGTTTGATGCGCGAAATGAAATTACCCCGCGCCACCACATTGAAGCGACATGGGAATTTGTAAAGGGAGTAGTAGATCATAATGGCGCCGGAATAGAGTCCGGGTGCTTACTACTATTTGCGTCGATGTATTAATGTTCGTACATTACATTTTGAATGATATAGCAATGCAAATTTTATTGATTTTGCTGAATATATTTTTCGTTCCTTAAATTTTAAGATTCACTATTCCCATGAAGATTATAATTTGAGGGCGCAACCGCCGTTGAGACGGCTCTACCAAGCTGTGAGCTAGACAGAATTCAAGCTTGGATCAGAGAGGAGTAGATAAGCATACCAAAGCGTTGATCGCGGAATCTGTCCCAGGATGGGTGAGTGAGATGATCAATCTCCCCAAGAAGGACATTAAGAAGGCAGTAGACTGGTTCATGGGTTACTGTGACCTGTCATACTTTAGGATGACTCTGTGGTGAAGGAGAGGAAACTACCTTGCACCTCTTGTGTCACTGCCCTTTTCGGTACCCTCCGTATACATCTATACTTTCCTTCTTCCCTAATTCTCAGGAAAAATGATTAAAATTGTGCATTTTTGGGGGGCTCTAGAGAATTGTTAACCCTTAACAAAAAAGTATAGTAAACGTTGATAATTAAAGAAATAAGTCTTGCAAATGACACTCCCTTATTTACTGCGAAGAAAATCTTTATCGATTTTATAAAGTCTCGATTAGAAAAAACATATTTTTTCCGTGAATTTTCTTCGAAAAAATTCGCGTTTCATGAGATTTCTACCAGTCTTTTCTCAAGTTTATCTCAGAATTTCACTTCTCTTCGAAGTAATGCTCATGAAATACTCATAAAAGGCTTGTCATCAGTGCAATGAAACTACTTTTGCCGACAAATTGGAATATGATTTTTAATCGGCAGAAATGTCAGTTAATTAAATATCGCATTATAAAGCCCATCGTTGAAAAAGAATGACTTAAAAATGTCGAACAAACAAGATTACACTTAGCCAAGTTAAACATTTTTTTAGACACGATTTGTCTAGTGCGTATTGTACGCCCTCTGGTCGAAAAACAGGTTACGCAATTTACGCCCCTAGTATAAAAAAATAATATACACACCACGAGAATTTATATGAAATTCGAGATATTCTTTATTTTTACTCCCTAGGTATATAATCTACTATTTTTGGATACAATACGATGACGGTTACATCTCAATAACCAACTTTATGCAATATAATCTTTTGGCAATATTCGGAATAATATAATACAAACTGAGTGTTCACCCTATCTGCAAAATAATCCATTACGCAATGATAGCGCTCGGATTTATTTTCCTAACGTATGAACGAAAAAATTAACAAGCCTTTGTACATTAATATACCCTGCGAGGATATCCACTCGGTCAAATCTATGACTCACGCGGATGTGTGTTGAATTTTAAATGAGACAGTCTACGTGAGTCTCTAATTTTTTTCAGATATAAGTATACGATTGAAGATATTTGAGTAAGCTTAGGAGATATCTATGTTAAACTTATGTTAACATCCATTTTTGCTCTAGTGCAAATAGTAAGGTAGCGGTTGTGCCTAAAAATCGACGAAATTGAAAAAAAATATAATTATATTTCAACTTATAAGGTACAAATAGAAAAAAAAGTTTCGTAACAACAATTCTGAGAAAGTGATAAAAAAATAAATAAAACTTGAAAGTTTAGCTTTTGCAGCTAAAATAGAAAAAAAATGAAAAAAAATAGTCTTATACATGAAATTCACTGATAACCGATGTTTTAGTTACTGTTGATGCGAGATTAAGCAAATTGCAATGATTAGAAACTAAAATGGAAGTGTTGATCTTGTCCGGTATTTGACTTATTTTACCAATATTTAGATTTATATTATGATGGAAAAATTGTCCAAATGGTACTTAAGACAAAATAAATATCTTTCTGATTGTTTGTTCCTTAGCAAAGATGTAAAAAATATTTGAGAGTGGTTATCGGCCAACGGAAAATATAGAATTTCAAGCGTCTGAGTTGGAAGGAAATAAAGGGAACAGAAAAAAGGTGGAGAGAGCGAGGCTTGAGCTGGGCTAGGCGAGAAACCCTTTCCCCGGGCACACCTACGCCGGCAGAATAAATGCAAGGATAAAGAGCGCTGGGCCGATTCAACGAAAGGAGGCGCGTCGGCCGGAATATAAGCAAAACCGCGCGGGAGGAGCCAAGCGCCTATGCGTTACCCGGCCGTAGTTAGCCACTCGGCGCACGCAAAAGGGTCCCAGTCCTCGCTTGATTTGTATGCAGCATCGGCGGCGACGCGAGGCGCATTTATTTCGGTCGCGCAGGGAGGAAATCCGTCCAAGTCCGTTTCTAGAGACGAGCCGGCGGGGTAGTGCCCGCGTGGACAAAAAAAGGAAAAGGCGCAGGGCACGAAGTAGGAGGAGACGCTGCACCAAGTGACGAGGCGCAGTGCGCGTCGCTTGACCCCTCCCCCAGGTACAACTCGTTTATATCTTTATCTGGAGGTTCGATCGGCCCAAGGTGCGCCGCGTCCCACCAAGCGGTGCCTATGCTTTATTATTGAGGCGGCAGTGATGCGGAGACATTTCTGAATTAAAAACAATTCAAGAATTAAGAAGTAACAAGAATTTTGCTATTGAACTTACTTTTTAATAGTCTTGTTCCAAGAGATGAATCTGCAGTCACAACAGTTGTCCAATCCATACACAGTATAATCAAAACTAAAATTCTTTTTTTCAGTTTCCTTAGCAATTACTATTTATTCCTTTAGAGAATTGTTGCACTCTATTGGTATAATTAAAACTCAGCTTCACTTACGCAATATACTAATAGCATTTAATTAAAACTATTGAGTAATACATCTGAAGCCAAATTAGTGCAATCATTTATTATAAAATCGAAGAAAAATCCAGTAAGTTTTAGACCAACCAGAATTTTGCAAATTGTTTTAAGGTTTATCCGTTTCCTAAAGCAATTTTACACCATTACCGTTACTTATTTTAAGGTTTATTTGTATTTTTCAGATCTCACTGTACATCATATGAAAAAGTGATAATACAAATCATTGAATATACAGGCTGAGCCATTATTGATCCACTCGAATAACTTCCAAAATAAAGGGTACCTTGAACTTTAAAAGTGATTTTTTTAAATGGGAACTTCTATTTTTGATACCGGATTCGAAAAGAGCACAAAATTCGGGATCAAAATTGCTTCAAATACTTTTTTCACTAAAATTCTAAAAAAAATTAATTTTTAATATGAGAGTCGACGGTACGTCTCTTTCTCAACGTTAATTTAATTTATTAATCCACTTAATATTAATGTACTAAAAGCCAGGGAAAATTTATCATCGCAGTTTGCATCTGCATTTATTTATTGAAATACGAACGACATTTTTTGGCTAAATCTTTGTTCTGAGCTCCGAGAGCATAATTTACCGCGTGTGTGACTGACCCATTTCTCTTTTCGGCATAATGCGCCTATATTGTCATCCTTTGGGTGCGCCCTTTCTCTGTAGCCTCAAAAAAAGTGCACTTCATCCCTCCCGAAGCGCGATTCAATCCATACTCAACGTTATAACAACATACACTAAAAAAGAGAATGTGTTACTGCAAAACGATAATATTCTTGGCCATAAAATCTTGTTGTAAGAGGATTTTCATTTTTCATTGAGTATGAGTTTTATATAAAAAGACTTGCTCTGGATTAAGCACGATTTCCTTTTGTGACTCAGAGGAAATTCTCATTAATACAAAATTATTACCTCTTGTAATAATTGTAATAATTTCTAAATGTAATAATTGTTCTGCATTGCTCTTACGCTAATTTTGAAATACGTTTCTATCAATTTCCTAAACGTAAATAAATTCCGCCCTTTTAGAATTAAAAATTAAAAATAACAATTTTATCTTACAAAAAAGACTTCAAAATTATCGCGAAGCTTCCCTCGTTTATCAAAAACACTCTCACTTTTTATTTAAAGTGATATTGACTTTTCATAAAAACTTTTAGAACTAAGGCTTAAAAAATACACTCTAAATCAGGGTCACAATCTATAAAATTATTTTTAATTATTATGATAATGATAACATGACTTATTATTGAATACAATACATCCAGGAATACTTAGAGTAATGTTGTAGTCTATAATATTTTTATAATAAGTGAAATGTCTCTCATACGCAACAAAAATTTTACATTTATTCGTATTTTTCTTCTTATTGTAGATGTAGTAATTCTTATAAACTTATAATTAAGAATTATTATTCTTCATATTAATCATGATTTTAATAAATCTTTGAAATAATATTATAGTCTCTTATATTATGAATTGCTATTAACCTCAGCCTATTCGATATTCAGACGAGTCCGGATGCTGGGATCCGGCCTTTTTTCCTTATCGTGATATTATGTCACGTATATTTTTCCCCTTTTACGAGTGCGGTGAATTTGATTTTTTTTTACTAATTTTTCAGGAGATCATCGTCATTGTTATTCAGGTACAAGATCGTGTTCGGCTTTCTTTCTTCCGTCCTTTCGTCTTTTTTTGCTTTACGACGGGAAGTACGTCTCGTAAGGATCTTTTTTTTAAACGCAAGTACCGAGAAGAGATTTATTGTACTGAATAAAATTTATGCTGTGCCCCGTTGTTATACTACACGTTAACTTTTCTTAGCTTTATTTTTGCTAAGGAAATAAGAGAGTTATCCTTCTTGGGGACTGAAAGGTTCGTTGCAGATATACTATTATTTATTACAGCAATTGTTCTTAATAATTTTAAAGAATCATTCTATACTAAGTGAATAAGTATAATATTTTAAGTATAAGTATAGTATTTTTTGGGAGATCTTCTATAGATAATTCGGCTATATATCTCCCTATATTATATAGATATAAGGCCAAAATGGAGGCCTAAACCCTAAATTATTTTAATATAAATAATTAATTTTTTGCCTATTTATTTTTATTATTCTTTTTGTACTATCGAATCATAACGAAATGATTAAAGTAATTTGTAAAAAACTTAGTGTAACCGATTGAGTGATACTTAAGTTACAAGCTAATCAGTTTTTGTGTAAATGTATTTTTATCCCACGATATTTCTTTTTGAATTAATTTACAGGTTCACGTACACTTCGAGCAAAATAGGAGAACTAATTATTCATTGGTACATATCATTGTAAGTATTTTATTACTTGAGTGTTTGAGAAACTAAGGAAAGAAGGGTGAAAAAAAGCATTACTTTACATGTTTGGTAATGCATACAATATGCTATGCCATTTTTTACGATATTTACGAACTGCGAAATGCATAAGCAAATCCTATCAAGATTTGAACCTGCAGTTTCAAAACTGTCTATAAATTTTTAACGACAAAATCGTAAAATATAATTCATATAGTTTGAAAAAGTCTCTTAAATAACATTAATCCTCTTTGTTGATAAAATAAAAGTCTGCACTTTACTGCAATGTCTGTTTTAATGTAAATTTAATGCACAAATATGTAGAATAATTTTAAACGATAAATCTTAAAAAAGTCTTTTTGATAAACTTTCATGGCGCTACGAAGCATAATAGCAACTTACCTACTAATGATGAGAAAATATGCATGTTTATTGAAAAAGAGTAATCAAACTTGATAATTCCAAAATGCCAGCATTATCTTTCTCCAGTGGCGCTACTCCGGTGTCCTTATCATATCTCCTTTTTGCGGAGTGAAGATGCGTTAATTTTGACTCGCGCAGCGCTCGCGTTCTTGGTCTGTCGTCGCACCAAGGGGGGAAGAAGCGACGGTCAGATCGGCACCGACTCATCGCGCCACCCCCTCCTCCCCCGGTGCGCATCTCTTTCCTGCAAGTCGGTGCGCAAGCAGACTTATTCTAAAACGAGAAAGTAAAAAAAACAAATCTCCTTATATATTTTACTTAAGTGTATAGATCCTCGCTGCGGTCAAATAACGCGCGCGGCTTTATCTCTATCGTCGCTCTGACGATGCGGCCCGGCGCTGGCCGAGTGAAAATGCGCTGCGGCATTAAACGAAAAGCCGAGAAGCAGAATAAAGAAAATAAATTTGAAATCGAGGCGGGCGACGCCGCTCAGGACATCACATCCCCCTTCAAATCGCTTGCGCCGTGCCTATAGATATGCACTCGACTGCTCCATGGAGGCGATCCACGTAACACAAACGAAACCCCGACGATGCCTAGAATAGCGCGCAACGCGGGGTTATCTTGACCGTGGAACGCGCCAAACACTATGTTAGGTTCCATTTGTTTCTTGTAACATAGCATTTTTATTTTGCTCCTAAAGTTTCAACGAATGAATGAATGAATTTGTTCGGAAAGTTTGCTTTGCAAGTTTGTCGCGAGTTGCCCGCGGCGGGCTCGCGGGATCAAGCCATCGATGCGGAGGCGTTCGGGATCGATCGATCAGCGCGTTCGCGCAGATTTGCGCAGCGTGTGTGTGACAGTTTGAGCCTCGAGGCAGGAAGCTAGGATTTGTGGAGAAGGCGACCACGTGAAGAAAACAACTCCCTTATTGCCCAGAACCATCGCGTTGGCTTCCTCGAGACGTTGGGGCACGCCTTGTGCCGCTCGTGGACCAAAAGGAGCTCTAGTAATTTTCTTCAGTGTGTCATTAATAGTTCAAAATGTACAGCGTGAAGTTACCGTCAGCTCGTGTTCTTATTGTTAAGCCAATAACTTTCCTGACATACCCTGAAGGACTGTCTTCAAAATAATTACTGAAAACAGGGTATAAACTGAAAATATATAGCAATTAGTTTTTTCAATTTATTTAGAAAATCAAGCATTCCATAATATCCTTTTTATGGAAATATACCTTACTATAACTTCGCCTGAATATATGATCGATTGCGGATAATTTACTACACACGTCCTCTTAAAAGAAGAAAAAATACGATTATTTAAAAAAAACTTATTTAAAAAAATTTACCCTTCTATTACCCTGCTTGAATGAAAAAATAAGAATTGATACTCTATGAACTATGGCTAGATTGAGTTTTTAAACAATTAGAATTTCTCTCGTCGCAAATTCAAGGCGAATTCAGCTTCAAAAGACAGACCCGATTACGTCACAGTTTTAATTTCAATTCTTCAAAGCAGAGAAAGGAGACTGCGCATGTATTTGCAATTCTTGCGAGGGACCGGGGTAAAAGGAGGGAGGAAGGGGGAGAGGAAAACCACACACGGCTACTTGACGTTTAGCTTTGCGATACCCTCATCAATCTCCTCTGCGGGTGGTTCGCTCTTTTGCAGTCGCCGAGTTCCCGCTTTCTTTTATTGATGACTCTTTATCAAGTTCCGACGTCGAACGTGCTACCACTCGGTTTTATGACATTTTAATTGTATGCAAGACACAAGCGAGGCTTAATTTGCTTAAAATTGCTGGCGACAATGTAGGAAAATGTCTGGAACTCGTGCGATGAGCTTTCAAGGAATTTCAAAATCATCAGGATTGATGGAATTTATTTCATAAGAATAAATAAGATAATTCTTATAATATACCGTGGACTGTTCTTTAAAGAATGAATTTAACAAAAACGCCTATTAATTGTTTGTTAAAGAACGAATTTGGCCATGTAGTTGTTTATGCAAACGAAAATGCCGTTGTCGTAAAAACTAAGCAACACAAAAATAAATAAATTAAGAAGTAAAAATGTATTAAACTGTATTAATTGTAAATTTATTATGCTGTCGGAAACAGGTATTGAGAATCTCGCTCTACAATAAATGTTATCTATGTAATTTAAAAAAAAACTGCGTCCAAAAGTTTCAAACACTATTCGCACTAAAAGTAAGTGCAGTTGAAGCGGCGTTTTCTCATAATATTCAGTAAGGAAATTTGACAGAATATTTACAAGGTTCACTTAATAATCAACTAATACGCAATAAAATATCTCTACAACGTGGGCAGATTGATTGTCTGGGCCGGCCGAATCTCGCAGGAAGCTCTAGCTTGGGGCCGTTACAAAGAAAGTTCAATTTTTCAATAATGCAAAAATGTTCGCTTCCGCGCTCAGACGTAAAACATTAATCGCGCTGAAAGCTGCCACGCCGGTATTTTATTCAAACTGCCTCGGAGCGCGCGCTACCGCGTACACACGTGCGGGCTCGATTTCGTTCCTTCTGTATGAGTGCGCCTCTACCTGCGCTTCCCGCGTGTTTATCTAAGGACCGATCGCATTTTATGCCATGAGCGTAGTAGGCACTCGCCGCGTCAGTTATTTAACTATTTTGTCGCGTAAAGTACTCGAATGCTAGCGCTGGAATTATTTAACATGTTATACGCCGTGTGTAGTGATTGAACCATGAAAAATTTCAAGTGGCTTTATTGAGTTATAAACTAAAATATGAAACAAACGAAGGAATAAAATTCGCCAGGTGACTTTTTAATGGTTTTTCGGCACGCGAGAGGGTACCGTATTTGAAGGGGTTATGCAGTTTAGTTTGTTCTGCAACAGACCAAATCAGTTAGTTTGTTTACAAACAAAAGTTAATTTTCAATTCAGGTTATAGTACATGTTAATGTTATTAGCTTTATACATACGATCATTTTTAGTATAAAATTATGATAGGTGATGCAAAACTCTCCGGGAAATGATAGAATCAGATATTTTGAACCACAATGTACTACACTGAAAAAGAAATGTATTCATTTAGAGTTGAACGCGCACGCGCAGCATCGTGTCCCGTTTTGGTTCTCGCATTTTTGCAAACAGTAATTCATAAAGTCAAGCCCTCAAAAGAATTTAACCATAAGATGCTAAGGTATCGTAATAAATAAAGTTCGAAAAATCTAGGTAAAATTTAGTTACAATGACATAAATGATGCTTAAATAACGCCTCTTTTAAGGTCAATCTTCACTGAAAAGTATGGTTTTCCGTAGTTAATTAAAGGACATTTGCATGAAACTTCTCTTTTCTTAGACTTCATTTCCTCGAATTCTGACGTAAATTATAGTCTACAGCTTTATTTCACTTAAGTATTTTATTATCATACGCCTATTGTTCTTTCATCATTAATTTGTACTCACCTTCTTTTGGTAAACGAAAAACGGCTTTAAAAAGTAGAAAACAAAGCGCACTTATTTTAAAAAAGTTTCCTGATTTTGTAAGAGTATAAAAAAATATTGAATTTAGATTTTTTCGTATTTCTTCAAATAAGATTTCAAATTCAAAATATTTGTTTTTACAATAAATACTTACGGAATTTTCTTTAAGATATTTTAAACGATATTTCCTGATATGAGCATTTGCTTTTCATCAATCATACCAATATTCATGTAGTACTAAAAAATCAAAACCTGATTACTTTGTATCTTACATAACCATTTTCTTGACAATGTGTAAAGTTAATAAGTAATATTTAAAAAACTTACCTTTTTAACTTAAAATTTAACTTGAACAGCTTGGTATATAACAAAAGGTGCAATTTCCCACGGTAATCGCATGAAATGCACGTGTGTCAGTGCGACACGATCTCGGAAGCCGCTTAAAATTATCGCCAACGGATGCTGAAGAGGACCATCCACGCGAGTTTCGTTTCGTCTCTTCCCTTCTCTCGTGGCCGGTCCTCTTGCAGAGGCACAAAAGTGTGTCTCATTTATGGGCACACCGAGTGCAACTAAAGTGGTCACACGGAAAAGACTCGCCCATAAATTTATTCTACCTCCGTTCTTTATTTCCACCTCATTGTCTTTCTCTTATATGAATTTACCAATGGAAGCACTTTTAAAGAAAGATGAACGCTTAAAAGTCGTCGGTGCTTCATATTGCAAATGTGTGATAAAAAATTATAACCTGACAGATCGATAATTTTGATAAATGACATATTTCGTCTTATAATTTTTATGCATTTTTTTTCATAATATTTACTGAATAATTCATTCCGTTTAGCATTTGCTTTGTAAATCTATCCATCGCATTTTATTTCAGTGAACTTGAGTGGGAAAATTTGAAGAACAACGTTATGTTGATCTCTTTCCGCAATCTGCAATAAAAACTTGAACAGCCATTACAATGAATGCAAATGAAAAAGGACGTCGGCCCGTCATTGACTTTCTGCGAATGGCAGCAGCTGTTCTCGGTATTTTTTCTTTTTTTTTTCTTTTTTTGTCGCTTGGTTTGCCGGGGCACCTCTCGCAGGGTGAATACACTTTTTGAGACTACCCGCGGTCGGATCAGCTAGAAGAGGGGGTCGTTGTCGTCGCTCGACACTTTGAAACTTTCAAGAGCGATTCGTTAACATCCTCGACAAGGGTGCTGAAAAAGAGACGACTGCGAATTTCCCTGGTCTTTTTCTTGCCTCTCCACTTCTGGCTCTGTGGAAGAAAAGTTTAGCAGGCCTGCCGCTGGGCGACACGCGACTCCACGATGTCTTACGATTACATGATCATGCAGATTCTGCTTGGTATTTCACTATAGGTACTCTAAGTCGATTATTCAAGCTGCGTTCGGAATGATTACCTTAATTAAATCCAAGAACGGCGAAGACTTTTTAAACCTTAAGGATTCGGTTTCATTTTAGTTGTTATATTTATCTTCTGAACTTGAATACTTTTTTATTATTATAATTTGTTGAAAAATCACATAGTTACCTTGCTAGAAATTTAAAACATTTAATTTGAATAATTAACAAGAAAAAAAGGCTTGAAAAAGCGTGAAAGAGAAAATTATAAAAACGTTTGAAATTCACTAATATTCGCACTGGAAAGTGAAAAGGCAGTAAATCGTTCTCTATATGCTTATATCAAATTTTTTAAAATAAATGTTGTTTCATAATTATCCGCTACGTGAGCTGGGAGTCGAGATCGGAGTTCCGTATCAAATACTACATTTAGGTTATATTCGCCTCCATTTTTCTTCACTCAAAAATGGCTATTTTTTAATAACAATCAGATGCTAATATTTATCCAATAGCTTTTCATTGGATTATTGCCATTGCGAATGCTATTTCAACTAGACGGATTTCTAGCAGAGTAAAGACTTTCGTATATTTTGGGGCGTTGTCAGACTGGGATAAAAGGGTCAACCTCGTGAATGTTTGAAATTCTGCGATTTTGTATTATTCCTTTACTCTTATAGCGTATTTCAATTCCTCGGAAGATTCAAATTCGCTAGAGAGTGCGTGGATTTGGCAACGATAAAGGGCAGGGATTTAACAGTTATCAAGGAAAAAGTAGGGAAAACTAGCTGGATCCAGGTAGGATTTCGCCCGCTTCTTGTACATGTACCTTACGGAAGAAATCAAGGAAATGTTAGGTTATTAGGGAATCTTGGTCCGAATCCTAGAAAATTTGCTTTGTCTAATTCCGCTGGTGCTCGTCGTATACTTCACCGCATCCTCGTTGGAAACTCACCGAAGATAAACAGCCAATACAAGGTCGCCGGATAATTAATCACACGAACAAACTGTAATTAGTGAAAAAAGAAATGATCCCATGTCCAGAGGGAAATTGAAATGTTTAATCACTGGGACTTGCCATTGGTAATGTGGGTGATCGCGAGTGGAGTCGACCGCGTGGCTGGAGCGCCGCGGAAAGCAGCGGACTTGCGCTAATCAGACTATGGATTCAGACGAGTAATCCTCGAATTAAATTGTAATTATCACGAAAGTGTGCGGATGAATGTATGGGGTGAATTCGCTGCGTAATTGTTAAATCATTAGTAATAAATGTTTCAATTCTTATCGCAAATATTACAAGTACAAGACCAAAGAGCACGCCAATCTAGAAGTAATTTCGACCAAAGATGTGTGAAAAGTACGAATACAGTAAATCAGCTGGGGTAAAATAGAGCGAAAATTTACTCTATTGGCGTCAAATTTTTACTCTCATTTTAAAATAAAATTAACTGCCTCGATGGAAGGAAACAGTGATTTGTTTACTCTTAAATAGAGCGAAAGGTAGCGACATAATCTGTAATGAGATTCTAAAAAAGTAAAAAATCCTAGGTTCCGCTTAATTAATCACGAAAGGGTAAAATTTAACTTAGAAATCTCCAATCCAAATTTAAAATAGAAAAGTTAATAAATGAAAAGTAGTAGATCTCACGTTAATTAAATGGATACTTTGACATCATGTCACTCCTCTTAAACGAATACGCGAAATGATATTATGAAGTTTCTCGATTCGCGTGGAAATAAAATTTTAGTAGAATGTGTTCGTTATATACACTTTTAATTAACAAGCCATTTTGTATGATAATCATTGGAAACTCTGTAAATAGGATTGCACGCTTGCTAAGGGTGGCCAGGACAACTTTGAAGAAGTTGTAATTTAAATAAGAGCAAAGTAATCGCGGCAAACTCATTATCTAATTTATACCCTCGACGCTTCGGGAAGCTTCTCCGTTCGAGGATATTAACGGACGTCTCATCTACCTCAATTTACATGCGAAAAGAAGTTTCCGCTCAAGCTTTACAAGAACTACTCGCGTGAGCTTTTACAGCCTCTCGAAAGAATGGGATGGTGGGTAGAGAGGTTCACTCTTTATTAGCTCGCGCTACATACGCTTTCTGCAGATAAATTCTTAATTAATAAATTCGTGGATAGCGCGGTTTACGCAGCGCGCACTTTACGACTTTTGCAAGCTTTCATTTTAAAATACAAGCTCAAGCACTGGAAATTCGAATTTATAGATAATAATTATTGATGCGACGTAAACAATAAATATGTATTTTAACGTTGCAAACAGAAAATCCTTAAAGTTTATTTTAACTTCGGCTTTAATTTTTGCTTTATATAATGAAAATCGCATGATTTAATTGATGTTCTCTTTATGACAATTTTCAATGATTTTTTAAACCAATTATTTTCACTATAACAAGATGCCACTAACAATTGTGCTTATTAATATTGTGCACATCCAAATAATTTATTATTTTAAAAAATATTGCTATCCTTTCAGTTAACGGTAAGATATACTATAATTGGCAAAATAAAAAAATGAATTCATAGAGTGTTAAAGAGTGCAGTGTGCTGAAGCGTTAATTAATGAAAATCCAGTCTTCTCACAGTAATCAAAGGAAAAACTCTTTCTCTGATCGCTTACCAGCCTTTTTTTAATAGCTTTACACGAGAGAGGATCGAGCTTACTGTATGTTCGAAAATCTGAGAAAACTTTTTTATCTCGTTTTACCAACTATTGGAGAAGCTCGAGGTGAAAAAAGCACAGGAAAAGTAGGAAAAGCTCCACTGTCGCCTCCGCATTGCCCTTTCATGCGTAATAAAACACAAAGGTGCATCTCGAGACGCGCAGGTTTGTAAGAGCGGAAGGAAGAATAAAAAAAAGAACCGGCAAAAGGATGCGTTTTATGAGTTCACTGCCTCGACTTACCTAAAAACAAGAATGTTTAATATATGCGGGAAAAGGAAGAAGGCGACGCGTAATATTTTTTGCCGTTTGTACGTCGACAATTTCTTTCGATATCTCAATTAATTTATTGTTTTTTAAATTTATAACAGCTTTTGATAAATACTATAAGACTTTACGATACAATTAAATAAACTTCAACTATTGTTTTAGGAAGAAACTTTTAAAATGAATTTTACTATTTTAATATAGCTACGATTACTATTCCTCTTTGTAATTGTAGTAGGCCACTATAGGCAGATAGTAATGATTAATATAATATACTTTCTTCTAAAGCTTACTAAGTGTAAAGTCAAATTTACTATAATATAGTGGTTAAAATAATTAAAATCTTAATGGTACAGTTGTTTATTATAACTTCTAGTGTGTAATAATGACAGATCACTGAAAACTGATTTCTACAATAAATGATCCAGCCTCATCGAAAACCTCCGAGTAAGAGATTTCAAGCCACAAAACTGAATTTTTTAAAAACACTTCTGGGGGGGGGCAGTAAACTAAAATTTACTATCATCAAGACTTTGAACTCTTCCTAAAATTATAACTTAGCCAGGCCGAAAGCGTAACTTTTTAAGAAACGTTTTAATAATAATTTTCAAGATAGCTTTTTTTAAATACACCTTTGCCTCTGTAATTTTATAAACGAATAACGGCCGCTAATTGAATTACATTGATCCTACTGTACAAACACATGTGAAAAATTGTTTCCAAAAAATTAAAAAATCGTTAAAAAAGTATTCTATTCTCCACATGGCACAAAAAAACGAAGAAAAACAAGCCTATCCTAGATTCAACTTAAAATCTGTTGAATGGATCATGAGTTACAGAAAATGAACTTTTAAAATATTTTTAAAGCAACTTTTTTACTATTACAACGAAATTAAAATGGTGGTCACTCTTAAATTTGTATTTGATGATGTACAACAAAATACATGTAATTTTTTCTAAACAAATGATATTGTAAATTATTCTGAAATAAGGTGACACGCCGTGGCATGGAAAAATACAGAAGATTCAAGAAGAAAGTTCGCATTGTAATCCTTTCACATGTTCCGGAAAATGAATGAGTGAAGCTTGAGGCGAAGTTCGACGCTGGTTGAGGGATGGCCCGAGAGGAAAGCAGGGAGGTGTCGGCTTTCCGATTTTCAAGGTCACTACGCGACACTCCTAGGCGCGAGTTTGATACACTCAGTGATTGCGCTAATTAGTGCCGGGGATTAGACCACGGTCTGGGACGTGGACACCCGCCTAATTGCACGTAGGAACTTTCGCCTCCGCCTTTTGCGCTCAATCTGCTCCGAATCGATTTTCCAAATAAGATTATCGTTTGGCTGTGAACATCTTTTATTTTCATTTCATTTAGTTATAACGCCCACTACCTTTGTGGAAATTGCGGGACTTTCAATCAAATTAATTAAAAGATAAACTAGAGATCAAGCATTATTAGCAATTCAATTATACGCTCAGTAGTACGATCGACAAGTTTCCTGCTTCTTTATTAAAATTGTAAAAATTAATAATCAAGTAGGATGGATATTTCACTAGATTTTTTTATTATTATAAGAACTTTAAAAAGTGCATTAATCAATACTTTGTACGAGAGCGTCACCTGCACTTCAGCTTCAAGAGTGTTCTATCGGTCAAAATGTTTACATTTACAGAAATATAAATAAAAATTTGATAAAACTACAGTTAACTGTTTGGAAGGTTCATGGACTCTGAAACGAGAAAAAAATATTTTTATTTTCTTATTTTTAGTATTCTGTCTTATGGTGCTTCACCTTCTTATGATAAAATGAAAGAAACTAAAATTTAGAACTTAATAGAAAATTACAGGCTTTTAAATAAAAGACTAACGAGGTAACAGGAATTCTTTTAAGACTTCATAGATTGAAAAGAGAGAAAAAATATAAGAAGGAGCTTAGATCATTTTGTGCTCAGAGGTGTGAGTGAGAGAAAGCGAGTATCAGTTAATGTCGACTAATTTTTTACTGTAAAGTTACTTCAATTTATTTAGATACAATCAACATGAATACAGCAAGCGAAGCGAAAACGCATTCAATCACGCAGCAACTCCTTCTGCTTTTCCGAACTGTTCTATTCATGGCTAGAACTTGCTAAATTGGTGTCAGTCCCGCTCCTTTTCGCAGTTCAAATTCGTCTTAAATGTTGTAACGAAGTTTAAATTTAAAGTAATTGCCACTAGTATCGCAGACAAAGAGAGAGAGAGCGTGCCTAGGGAAATTGGCAAATATAAATAGTGCGAATTTTGCGTAATCCCTCTCACCCATCTCAATACTGGATCTGGCTAAATTCTTTCAAGAAAGTAAATTTTTATATATTAATAAAATTTTCCTTATCTGAGCGTCTCATACTCTGTATTTTTTCGTTTTATATTTTATCTTATATGTTATAAAACGAGTAAAACAGAAGAGTCTAGTGGAAACAGGGGAGTTGCTTTGATTTTCAAGTAGGAAATATCGTAGTTCGTGGTACCACGACGCAAACGACAAGGTCGAAGGGCGGATTTCCCCTAGAAACATTTTTTATTAAATTTCTTATAATTTAGTTATCATTTGTAATTTAATTATAAAACATTTTATAGCTATTCGGCTTTTCCTGCACCTTCGGTGGAGGTTTTTATGCCTTAATAAATTTGATTTTGTTTGTTTTTCAAACTTGTTATATTGTCACGCATGCTTATTCGAGTTATTCTGAAAAGTTATTATATGTTTTGTTTCTTGATTATTTCTCCTACGTCTGCATATTAACTAAACAAACTCCCTTAGCAGTGTCTATGTTATGTCGGTGTATTGAACACCTTCGTAGTAGTTGTATGTAATGTTTTCTTCCTAAACTACAAACAAATTTTTTTCTTTGATTTTGTTATGTTACTTTATGTTTTGCATGATTCTTATGTTTGAATTGAAGCAACTTGTGTCGTATCCCCAGTACAAAAGTAACAGCTAAACTCGAAAATAACCCTGTCTATTATCATGGGACATTCAAAGACTTTAAGCGTCTACATATTAGGATAGTGCACGCCTCTTTGTAGGTCTGTATTGAGCGGATGAGTTTGCAACTTTCGAATGCATTACGTACCCGCGTGAAAATTATGTTGGAGATAACATCAGGGCATAATGAGCTCTGAAGTAAATAAAATTTATATGTGCCCCGCGGAACACGTATATATTGCTTCAAATGTTCGATCCGTCGGGTGCACGCGCGACTGCGCGGTGGGCGTCATTTTTAGTACAGAGTCCACATGGCCACCTTTAAGAGACTCTTTAAATGCTCTTCAAATCTGAACCATCGCTGGTTGTCTTGAAATAGTAACAAATAGCATTTTCATGCGAGGTTGCAACTTTATTATAAAACTGAATGAACTTGCAAATGTTTGCGAGTGTATTAAGAAATAAATTTTGGAAATTAATGTATCATTTGCCCTGACAATTTATAAAAATTAACTTATTGTAAATTTTATAAATAAATTGAAAATAAAATTGAACCTCTCAAATGTAATCTTAACCTATAGAGTAGAAACACATTATAAAGAAAATAAATTTTCCACGGCTTAATATATCTATATTGTGCCCAATTGTGTGCTCATCCAGATTATCGAAGCGTGCTAGCTCTAATGGCTAATAATCATTCAATTGAAGAAACAGAAATACGATTATTTTTTGCTAAAGAATTTTTTATGGAAAAAAAAACAAATTCTTTTGACCTCGTTCCCTGCTACAACGCTTTCGAAATAAAGAGAGCCGCATGCGCAACGGCCTTTTGCCTCTCCGAACGCTTATCCAGCTCGCAACCCTCCAAATCGCCTGGTATACACACACCCATATAGTTATGTGTCGCCCTGTCGGACCTCGAGATGTTTACATTTGAAGGTAACAGCGTCCGTAACAAAATGTTAGTAATTTAAAAAAAATATTTAGTTTCTTCCAAGAAATTATTTATTTGGTACTCGTTTTACTCGTTTTCCCAGTGTACATTGTTTATTTATTTGCTGTTAGGAAAATACGTGAAAATAAAATGTTAAGATTTTTTATACTACCTACAACGTAAAGTAGGTAAGTCAAATTATGAAACAGATCGCAAGAAAAAGTTACAGAAACGCACTTTTTCAAGCAGTACCATCCATCAAAAAAGAACTATCTAAAAACTAAAACTTTGGGAATTTTTCACGTGCATACATAATTAATACGAAAAAATGTTTACAAGTATTCATTTATTTTGAGAATTTGAGCGATTTATAATTCCTTGAATTTACATACATTTAATTTACTGAAAGAAAATAGTACATTACGTAACAAGGGAGGTAAAACAAGAATGATTCCAGATCGCGCGTAAATTGACACCCGAGCCGAAGGCGAAGTATTTGATAACGATAAAAGTTCATTTTATGAAACTTTTTCCAAGTCTCTGATCTACAAAATTGAAGTAAAAGACTTCCAAGTAATCTCTATCTAAAGCTGAGACGTTAAAGTCATATTATTTTTTATAAGACATAAGTATATTTTATTTTTGCTTTTTATAACACGAAATTCTTACCTCTTTCGTCATTTACGACTGACTAACGCTCCCATTTATTTTAGTAATAAAACTTCGCCATATCGAAGCTTTTGCATGAAACACTTAAACATACCAAGTATATCTCCAGTTCTACAAAGTTTATATGGTTATTGTGGATACTTCCTTCATAGCTATTTCACCAGTTGTGTTATTTTGCTTGATTACTGCAGGCGAACTTTGTTGGAAACATAAAAATGTATCAATTTACATTTTTATTTCCAGAAAAACCTTAATCTTTAGAAGCGAGTCATATACAGTTGACTCTTTTTATATTGTTACGAATATCCGCGGATATTTGTACAACTTTTAAAGTGAAGCGCCACTTTGCGTGCAAGTTTATAAACTAATTTGTCACTTTATTTTCTTAATATTGAGGCAATAGCATTTTTAAACTATTATGCCTTTAAGTGAGCATTACGATTGGACAGTATATAATTTTTGGAGAAGATGTACTGGTTGCTCAGTGTCCGTACTCTCCACAAGCTATGTGCATCTGCTATAGTTTAGTGGTGGCAATTGTTTACGCCGCTAGTCCTTCGTGTTTTTTGGTCGAGATTTCTCCCTGGTTAACATCATAAAAGCCTCTTGTTACCCGTAAGTTGAGGGAGTACCGGATTCCTGGATGAACCAAGCACACTGGCTCTGCTTGAGGAAATCAGTATTGCGGATAGTTCAACAGTAGCAGGATAATTACTAACACTCTGGATGTTACAGTTAAAAGCATCTCTGCTCTCTCACTTCGTGACGCAGCAGATATCAAAAACTGAACTTTAAATTTTACAAGACTCTAAATTCTTTCGTTTTTGTGATTTCAATGTATGTGTATGATTTAAGTATAAGCGTATTAACTGTTAACTTTCTACTTGTAGTCAAGAACGTTTGCATCATCATTAAGAATCATATAGCTCTCTTTGATTACACTGTTTCATAAAAGTATAACAATCAATTTAGAATATATTTAATCTATCAAAGATAAACTCTTACTTTCGATATTTGAGTTTTTACCAATTTTTATTCCTAAACCCATTTCCACAACTGTACATTCACTTATAATTACACAGACTACAATAGTTTTTTAAAATATTTGTTATAAATTTTTACTAGTTGGACTGAGACCTATACATAAATAAAATGCATGTTGAATGTTCCGTTTGAGTTAATTTCCTTGATTTTTGCTCAATTAATAAAACATAACTTTCTTGTGCGCAGAAAAATAATAATTGAGCCGCTTTAAAGGGGAACTACTCTACCAATTTAAAAAATTGTTCGTCTACCTCTCTATATTATAAAAATATATCGCAGTCGCCGCCGTCGTTTCAAGAATCATCCTTACAGGAGAGGGGGAAGGAGGGTAGAAATACACTCCTTATTAAGGAGTACCCGATGAAGAGTATACCTTATTAAGGGACGTTTCTTAACAGGGGAAAGTTGACATAGCAATCATTAGAGGCTCTTGTCAATTCCTGACATGGCGGCGGTGGCGAAATATATTTATAATAGATCTCCACCAGCGTAATTGTTAATTCCCTATTGAAATATTAATAGTATAAAATTATATAGTTTATTGGATTCTGAAGAATAACATTTGATCCCATTTTGAATTAAAATTAACGTGCAGCTCCTCTAATTTATAACTTATTACGTTAACTTTTTCTTTACTTTTTTTTTCAAACAATCTCTATATGCAACTCGAGTCCTTGAGCGTTCCAAAGTAAAATCTATACCTATTAGAGAGTACTTTAAAGCAATTAAAATTTTTCTATTTTTCGGCCAAAATTAATAGAGTTCCTGAAAGAAGCTCAGAATATAAAAAGTATTATTGCAATAAAAACATAATCTAAAGTATAATTGAAGATAAATTAATGATATATACGCATTATTGTTATTTATCAATAAATTTAAATGTAACAATTTTATTATAAGTGAAATATTAAGTTACAAATAATTGTAGAAACAGACTGACTCTAACCATCCCAAGGAGCAAAATGCACTTCGTTCTCATTAGTCACTGCCATACTAAGACGGTCTATTTTGTTCTGCAGTCTCTTAGAAAATCGCACATGTGAGATTAAAGGGGTAATGTAGAAGAGATAGAAATAAAAAAAGAAATAGAAATAAAAAGTATGTCTCCGTATATTGACATTTTTTTAGTCTAAAAGTAAATGGACCAAACTTCGAAGATTCAAACGGTGCGTCACATTGTCTAATCTAATTTTATTAAATATTATATTATGCACATTTTTATGTCTAAGTTAATTAAAATTTGCCCGTGCGCTCTGACAACGAATACTCAGCGCACGATAAGAGTCTTGTTGCGCGCTAATTTCGACTTAGCGACAATTTATGAATAAATAATTTTTACAAAAATACATTTCAATTTATTTTACAGAAAACTGCCTAACGCGATGGACTTACGTCTAGAGGGTATATTAGAGCAATCGGTTCGTTTGTACACTAATGATGATAATTGATGAAATAACTTATAGTCAGCGGTATAGAAATAAGTACCTGCGAGCTTGCAGTGAAAATAACTGCTTTCTTATGTAGAAACATAGAATTTGATATTCTGTCTTTGTAATCTATTTTTCGGCCTAGCGAGACCGAAATCGTAACTGTTTAAACGATTTTTATTCTTGAGTTTTCGCACAATTCAATAAAAATATAAAACTGTTGTAACCTGCATTTTCTTTCTACTGTTAAAATAAAAGGAGCACATCAGCATTTGTAACATTTTACAAGTCTCGTAGGTCCTACTATCATTCACTCGCAATAGCAAATAAATCACGATAAAATACAATGCCATTACTGAATTGTCACGAAGTCTGTCGTCGCAGCGAATACCGCGAGCATGCAGCAAAGCGTTGTGTCAAACCCCTGTTGCTGTTGATTGCGAACCCTTCAACTGAATATACGAAGGAAGCGAAGCAAGCAAAGACGATGCTATCGGCACTACACGTGGTGATCTTGCCGTTTACATACATAAAACCACTCTCAAGCAATCCTTTTAAATATAAATATTATTTACATGCTCTACTATAAACATTGCGATAAGCAAGTGTTTATTATTAACGTAATTTTATTTTCTCGTTGAAAACAATTATTACACTCAATATCTTTAATGGTACAGTAACAAACAGTAGTTCTTACTGTTTGGCAGTAAGTTTTTACCGGCAACGGAGTCTCCGGAAAGGTCAGTGAGGTCTACTCGATCTGAAAATAGGTAACATGACGGCTCAGCGAGCAATCACTCGCACTATAGCGATAACCCACCGCTGCCTGCATCACCTTCGCATTCTACGAATACTGTAGCACACCCATCTGGGAACCAGCTGGATTCACCTCCGTGGCAGAATGTACAAATTGCGTATGGCGCGGCAAATAATTCTACAAAACATTTTTTTAATCAATAAATATTTATTTGAAATGTAAACAAAATAAGTAAGTAAATGTCGCTTAAAAATAACAAAAATTAACCTAATGTGTTGGAAATGTTACAAGTCGAATTTTATTGCTGCTATACCTATATGTTGACAGTTGCGACACTAGTTCGTCTGGAGTTTGATCAAAGATGAGATCGTTAATAAGTCCATTTCAGACTCATACCTCGAACGAAATCGTGAATGTTACACTGAACAAGGGCGATAACGTCTATCAAATGACACACGTGATCCCCGTGGAAAAAGCTCCAAGTGCGCTCAGAAAAGCAACGCTGTAACTTTTTTCATTTTTTATAAGTAACTTTCCAATTAGCTTTGATAAGTAACACATGTTAATTATTTTTCTAAGCTAATATAAGTATTTGCATTGAAAGGAAATTGAAAAAAGCTCTTTGAAAAAGTAACTGCGAATAAGATCGAATGAAACAGAGTTTACGTAACTGCATTTTGTATTGAAGAAGGGACTACAAACAGTCTATCTTCCTGGAAACTTCCTGGAAACGAACAAGTGGAAACCTATATTTGAAAAGTCACCGACACTATGAAGTCTTACCTGTGTGGGCGAGTCTCTGAAAAAGTGCAACATTTCTCGTGTAAACTCCTTGAGTATACTGTGAGAGAATAAAATATTACATTTTTCATCAAAAAGAAATTATTTAATAAAATTAGAATTGAATTTATCTTACGGCGAAAGTAGAACTATTTAAAAATGTTATTAATAATATTTTAACAAAACTGCTTTTATAAATACAGATTTCTGCTAATTGATTGGCATCATACGTTATAAAAAATTGTTTATTCTTCTATTTTTTTATTAATTTGTATAATATTTATAGCTTAAATACATATTTACACGACCTACATAAAACTTAAAAATTCTTAAAAATTCTTAAACGTAAACCAAATTCAAAGTTCAAATTCATGAATTTATTTACTTATTTAGTAAAATTGTTGGATGTATCATAAATTGAATTTGCTACACATTTTAAATAAATGAAGAAATTTCGATGTATTTGGACTCTAAATGGCTGAAAAAGCATTTATATATCTTTTTGCTTGACCGTAGAAAAAGATTCTTTAGGAGGAAGAAAAAAATTTGTTCTATTTTTTCTCCACCAATGCGTAACTCTTTATTCACACGTGTGAATGGGAAAATACTTTGCCTGGCTTTATTATCTGTAAATATACTTTTCAAATTAATCAATTCAATGGTTATGAAAGATAAAAGACGAAAGACGGCCGATGCTCGAGTTTAAAGCCTAAAGGCGAGATATAAAAAAAGTGAAGCACAATAAATGTCCAGGCAAGAAATACAGCGGGTTGCAAGTGAAAGGAGCGTAAACTATGTGGGGATTGTCTCCGTTGTGGCACGCGAAAGCACGTGGTTGAAGGTAAAAAATTAGGCAGGGAGCGCCATGCAGGCGCACGCCTCGCGTATTTTTAGAAGCCGACCGCCCATTTCTGCTTTCCGCGCACTTGTACACGCACGCGCTTCTCTCGTAGTTTCATCGAACGCACGCAAGTTGTGTCTGGAGATTCCAGTCGGACTTATGCGCCCGTGTAATTTCTGGATGTGCCTTGGTGCGGCTGCTATTTTAAGCTGGCTCATCAATCCTGGCTATCCCATCATTTGATAAAAAATCATACATGAAAAAGTTAGATATTTATAAACAGATTTTTTTAAATAATCATGTAGAATTACCGTAGTGCAAATCTAAAGCATCTTGACTATCAGTTTGTAATAAAATTAAAGAATAGATCTCTCGATTTAGAGAGCAGATTTGATTTAAAGTATAGCTGAAATAAAGCCATCGGCAGCAGCAGTACTCAGACTTGTAGACATTTAGTTAGAAACTCATAGAAATGCCAGATTTTCTCCACGTGTTGAGCACGTTACACTCAACTGGTCAACTGCATCGTCCGACTTGGCTGAAATCATCAGGTAGGCACAGCCCGGAAGAACTTTTACCAGCTGCGCCTCTATGACTGGTCCTCGAAGCTTTTGTGCTCTAAAGGGGGGCGTAGCCGCGTCACTCAGGCTAATAAATGCGGGGCTTACCCTCCATAAAACTGACTGCACAGCGACCTTTTGCAAAACGGATGGCTATTTTTATTCATTTCATTAACTTTATGTATTTGTTTAAATTCAAACTTGCTGCACGTCATTTTTTTCTTTACAATTTTTCATTCGGTTACATACATGGAAAAGTTTTAAAAGATTTATCAAACCTTCTGCAACTTTAAAATGAATAAAAATAATTGAAATATGTTTTTTAATGAATATTCAATTTATTTTTTTAACAAATTCGTCTGGCGAAGTAACTCAAACTAATGAAATAAAATTTGCCGAAAGCAGCACATGATGTCTCGTAGTCGCTCCATTTCCAATGCCATATTAGCGGCTGTTTTGTACATATAAGTAATCGGCCACGCGTCCAATAGTCTGCGAGTCACGATCGTCGCCCCCTTCGCAGTGGCCCTTACATTAAATAGTAGCACACCACATCCGATGCTTATTTCGCCAAGGCAAGGATACACTCACACTTATTCGGCCTACTTACACGTACACGCGATCTCTTGGCTGGAGTCGCGTCTGCGCACGTGTCTCAGCCTCTGCACTTCCGAGTTCTCGCGTGCCTGGATGCAGTTGCGAGAAATGGAATAAAACAGCTTGGAGTATCGTGGCGCACGCGGCAGTGTCTATCATGTTATGGCTTTTATTGCTTACCACTTCCTTTTTTTTAACAATTCTTCCGATAATTAATCCAAGATTATTTGTAAATTTTATTCATTCTTTTTCAAGAACATTTAATTTTTTATTTCGTCATTGGTACTTACCTGTTAATTAAAATAGAAAAGAATAATAGTTTTCTTATCGAATTTACAGTATTCGCATAAATTAAGTTACGTAAATTATTCAACCATTGTTCAATATAAATTTCAATATTAAATTGAAGAAGGCGCAATATTTTAATTAATTATTACAAAAAAATATTCGATAATTTGTTATTTTTCGAACTTTCCTAAAGAAATATTCTAGTTAATTAAAGCTAAGTAGAAGTTAAAAAATATTTTCGGTCAGAACATTTACTTTTTTTATTAAATTTATTTCTACTTTTTTCATTCGAGAAGACCATCCGGAAAAGGTAATCATTTTAAAATTAATATGGAACATAATTTTCCTTTCTTCCGCTTTTAAGATTTATATTAGCGCTTAAACTCGTAGAAAATTCATTTCAAAAAGATGGTACTGAACAATGAGTGTCCTTATTAGCGGAAACGCGGGTTTCTTTTAATGCGAATAGAATTAAATTGAAAACATGAAGGACCATAGGAATTTCTCGAATTTCCATGGACAAAGGGCTGAAGAAATCGTCTGGCAAACGTTTTGGACGCGAGGCGCCGGAATAGCGCGTCACTCGCCGCGAGTTTAGCTCCCGCAAGCTGCGAAGCGCCAAGAGCCCCAAAAGGGTTGACCCGCGGGAGCCCAGAGGAGGGAGCCTATTGCCGAGGCGCCTGATTGGACGTCGGGCGCGCGCGCCGCCTCGTGACGTCACGCTCGGCGGCTTTTGAACCGAAGGCGCGCGCGCGCCGCACCATCCGCAGCATCCGCCAGTCGCGCGCCGACCGCCGCAACGCGAAGCACGCGGACAGACGTGACGAAGTTACTCGCTGCCCACACTGCAGGACGTGGGCCATTTGGTGCGCCGATCTGCCGTCCGTCGGCCAGTTTACGAGGGCGCGATTTTCGTCCTCCCTGGTGGCCAGCAGTTATTTTGGCGGCCGCGCCACTATCTCCGTGCCAGCGGAAACAAGCCGCGAGTGGAGTGCTGCATTTGAATAATCGATTGGCGGGCCAGCGCGGGATAGCCGAACGATCGCTGTCCACGGCTTCCGGCCGCCCTGGCGTTTTAACGTTTATGCCCGCTGTTTGCTAGATTCGCCGTCCAATATAGGAATCGCCCCGGCGGATCTGCTCGGGGATTTGGTCGGCCGCCTGATTGGACCAGTCGCCGTCCAGCGAGAGCCAGTGGACTTTATTGCTTTCGCATTATCCCCCACGCGCTTCGCGGTTCGAGTGTATTTTTTAAGTCCTTGTGAGTGTGTCAGTGGGATTGGCCCGCGGGAAATGCGATTAACGAGTTCGTGTTGAAAAAAGAAGGAAAAGCAGGTGAATTTTTGTCGTTTGTTTTGGCATTGGCGCGGCAGCCTGCCGGATGTTGAGTGCGGGCGATACAGTGAAGACGCCAAAGTGAGCGTCGCTCTTGCTGCGCAGTGATAAGCTTTTAGTGATCGGTGCATTGAATATTGAAAGAAGAACAGCTACGACAGGCTGAGCCGATTTTAGAGGTGCACGAGCGCCATTGGCGTTCTTTGTTTCGAGCAGCTCGTCAGATTCGGTGAATAATTGAACTTAGCGAGCTTGTGTCTCGTGCGAGGATTTTTCGTGATTCACAGCAGAAGTTTGTGTTTTGTGACAAATGTGCGAGGTGAAAAGGGTGGGCGAGGAGCGAATGAGTTTTTCCACCGCTATGAATGATCCAAGCGCTTGATTTTGGCAACTGGAGAGAGCGAGCGCTGGCAAGTGATCTACGACGGCGACGTCATCATGTTGGCGATTATCCTGCTTGTGAATCTCGTGGGCTCGGCTCTCACGGATAATTTGGGTAATGTATCATTTAAGCCTTTTGTCTTTTACTCGGAGTTTTGTACACCGATGGAAGTTTGCGATGCAAAAGGCAAGCCGCGCCACTGGAATTCAACAAAGTTTTACAATATGATTTACGGCGTAGCGCGGCGTAGCGCGGCGTCCTGTATTCAATATATTAACTGAGAAAATTAATTTTTAGTTGTTATTAAAGCATTTGCCTTGGCTACGTCAAACAATGGGCCGAGCCTTTTCATTGCAAATGATTTCATTATATAATTAAACGAGTACGCTGCTTAATATTATCTTTAGTTAGAGGCGAAAAAATGTCAAGAGAAAAATAATGGTCTATATGTAACCAGATGAATAACTTTCATATATATATTTGCTTTATACGTGCGAATCGACGGACGACGTGAAACTCGGCTACCAAAAATAGATAATGGTTTTTTGCTTTGAGAGACAGACGAATGGTCGAAATTCGGTCCTTTCTCTACATAGTATCCAAGTTACAATTAAAAAGCATATTTTCCAGATGTTTTGAAGTACCCGTGCTGTGAGAAAAACGTTTTAAAAAATCTCAAAAAAATGGGAAAATCGACATCTTCAGGATGCTAAAATAAGGATCGCAGAACAAATTTAGCCCTTTCAGAAAAGAAGTCTTCCTACCTCGGACGAAAATTTGACTTTCGGTCATTTCTAGGATATGGGTACACGGAAAAAACAAGTGAGGCTCAGCACGGCGACGGATGCAAACACGAGTGACGACGCCCGGCGGTGGAGGGAGCACAATCCGCGCCGCGGGAGTGCACTGCCTATAGGAGCCTCACTTCTTTTCTCCGTATATGCCATCACTATCTGTGCCCTTTTCGCGTTATCTAAGTAAACTGACGACCAAAATACTTCCCTCGTAAAAAAAGTTTAAATTAGGATGTTTGTATGCCTGAATTAAGTTCAAATTAACTATGGTCAATAAGATGCAAATATTCGCGAGTTCATGTATTTTCTCGTCTCATTTATTCGCAAGAAATTTTTACTAGGTAATTACTGCGATTTTTCTTGTATTGTTTTATAACTATAAATCATTAATTATTAGGTGAAAAAAGTTGAGGGGTATATATAAACTTAGTTACAGTATCGCTTCTTTTCATTATTGATTTATCTAAATTTTATTAAAATATCAAGAACTAATCCGCTAAAATGCAGTTGAAATGCTTATTTAATCTTTAAAATTAAAAGATTTGCAAAGTTTCATTATTTAAAAGTTATGATTTTTGCACAACGTTAGACTATTAATTCATGATTTATGTAATTTTACATAGCGAAAGACGAATACGTAATAAAAATAACTTAAATATACTAACTCAATATCAAATGAAATCTCAAATGTTATCAAATGAATGACTATTTGCTTTCCAGAATAAAGTTTCACTTCTGCGCGTAAAGTTTCATTCCTTCGCATAATTCTGTAGTTCGCCTGAACAGTTAATTAATTTTTCAATTTTCATGAAGCAGATTACACTGAATTTCATAATGCAAGTTTACTTAATAAGCTAATAGAAAAAAATGAACTGTACGCTCAGTGGGATTTAAATTATGTAATGGTAGCGGGTTAATTTTGCCCAAACGTAATATATCTTTATATGGTAGATTATGTTTTTGACAACTCGAATGAATTAGCCATTTGAGTAAAACTTTTTTATCTTCTAATAATAGAGGCAAGTGATTAACCCGACGCAAAAAATGTCAAGACGCGTTATAAGAGACGAGGGATAATTTGGCCAACAAAGAGGAATACGGCAGGATGCGGGAGCTTTTCCGTCGCACCATTAATAGCCTTTCCTCTATCTTTTGGCACGGCGTATTCCACTGTTTACAATTATCTCCGTCGAATGCGACGCCCGGGCTCGGCGTGCACTTTGTAGCGGCATCACCGTGCGCCAGCACAACGTGATAATTAAATTGATTACACGTACGTGCCCCGAGAGCCGCGCTGTCGTCTGCCTCCTCTCTATATCTCGCTCTCTAAAAGGGCAAAGCTAATTCGCGCGCGTATATGAGCCTGAAGCGGAGGTAGCGGTGAGCCCATTATCACCGCTGACCTCGTATGACTGTCCTTTCCAATGATTTTCAGTTATCACACTTGAAGCGTTACGCGTGCAAATAGTATGGTTACCAGGCATTGCCGGGCCCTCGCTTATGGAGCTTTGGCAGTAACGCCTTTCAATGCACTTTCTACTCGAGTTGCGAGGCGGCGTACTCTTCGGCTTGTCGCTGGCACTGCCGCCAACTTAGCTATCACTAATCTAACGTCAACCGACAGTTTTCTCATTATTCTATAAGCGCAAAACTTGTTCTAATATTTATCTGAAATCTCATTTGTTCGACTTTAAAGGAAAATAAACGACGGGAGAGGTATTTCTGTGTAGCTGGCTAAAATAACTCAAATGTCTTTTTCATTTTTATATAGCCTTTTCAAAAATTCAAAATAAATATCAAAAAAATTTTTTTCCAAGTGCACACTTTTTCAAAATTTATACTTCCTTTGTCAAGCAAAATACACGCATGCACAGAAATAATAAAGTCATGGACAAAAAAATTTATGTAAATATTGCATCAATTCTTAACAACAATTACTGTACTCTTGAGTACCGCGTACCCAAACTCTTATTTCACTAATTTTAGTATGTGGAATAGTAAACATTTAGATTATTATCTTTTAATGTAGAGCACAGCAAATTTTATTTATATTCTTAGTTTAATTATAAAATAATATTTTAAGGATTACACATTGTCTTATTGCGAGTTTTGATTTTCGGAGAAACTTATTTTTATCTGTTGGCAATCGCTTAACACTATTCACTTCATTATTATGAAACACTGAGTTTTTGGTTCTATTTACATATGCATGGCAGCTGTTCATCGTATACTCGAAAATTATTTACACGCATTACAACCTATAATAATCGCATCAATGAAATCGCAATTCATTTATACATATAGTAATCATGAAGTGATCTAATCATTCACCAGCTGATTTTACGAGACGCCTCCTAGCGGTATCGATGACTCCTTCATAGCAGATGTCTGTACTCGGTAGCATTTTATCGACATAAACATAACCTCAAACTCTTGTACGGTGATTTCAATAGGATTTGCTAATCTAAATGCATACATTTGACACAAAGTCACCTAAATTTTACTATACTCAATATCAAAATTTTGTATAGGAATTTTAACTTGAAAATTTCTCTTCGTGTTATCATTCAATTTTATTATTTTAATTAAAAAAAAAAAAAAAAAATTAGAACACCATCCACTTTTTAGAATAGTTATCTGATGTCACTACTCGCACTTTCACTCGCGGAAAAAAACAATTATATTTTCTTTATATAGAAAAAATCAATAGCGTGGTCTTGCGCCAGATCGACATTTTGAAAAAATCATATAAATGCGCGATGTAAACTTGTGAGTAATTAAAAAAATTATAATGAATACTCTTCGATCAAAAAGTTTTTGAATTAGGAATACTGAAATTAATGTTTGAAATTATTCAGCAATATTTTTTTTTTAAATTGATACTACTAAATTTAATTGAGTTGCTTAGAGGTTTAACATATTGCATTTTGTTATTATACTCAGAATATCAAAATTAACTCGGCTGTTGAACATTATTTGAGCAAACTAAAATTTACCATTCGTTACATCACTCTGCAAACAATTGGAAGGATACACTCCCTGACTTCCGAGAGTAACGTGAATTCGAGAATTCGATTGTTGTTTGAAAGGAACGCCCAAAACTCTCCTGCCTACGAATTTCGAGCATTTGAATATTGAGTGTGATTTCTTTTTCTCGCTTCTATTTGAAGAAAACTGCTCAAATATTTTTATTCTTTTAAATATTCTGCTTTCGATGTCATTTTTAAAATTTTTAACAATAAAACAAACGAAAATAAATTACTGATATCTTTAGAAAACGAAAGGAAAGAAAGATGTCATTATTGATTTAGAATTTGTAACCTAGGTATATCGATACTGACATTTTCTAATTGTAAATTGTTCCGAAGCAGAAACAAAGGTAATAGTTTTCAAAAAAGCTGAGCCCATCCGTTCAAATCGCGTCGTTTACGTACGTATGAAGTACTCGCTGTGCTATAACGGTTGGCTTTTATTTTTACCTAGCTAGAATGTTTCATTTTTTACTTCACTCCCAGATCATGACAAATAATGTTTTGTTTCTAATGATCTCCTCTTTGCAACAAAAAAAGAAAATCGAAAAAAATTTACGGGTTTTTCGAGAAACGGCACTTTGAAGGTGGCCGTCGCGCAATTCGGTCGGCGCACGCGTCGCGCGGCGCTTCACGGCAACCTTCAAAGTGCCGACCGACTTCTCGGAGCGGCGTCGTTAGCATTGAAAATAAATCCCAAACATCGACGCGCTCGTAGCAGTCGGCATCGACAAACAAAATTTTATTAAGGGGATGCCGAACATAATTTCCGCGCTCTACTGTACCGACAATTCTCTATATTCTCTGCTATAGCATCTAATGTAAATTTGATTTTTCAAATAATTTTGAAACGGCTTGCTTAATGGCAGTTCTGTTTGCATCAAAATATTATTTATAATTCATAGAATGTGCGTAGACTTCATTTTTGGCTGATTTCATTTCCTATTGCTGAAAATACTGACTTATTTTTCAATTGGAATTGAAATCAGCCAAAAAAGAAGTTTACGCACATTCTACGAATTGTAAATAATATTTTGATGCAAACAGAACTGCCATTAAGCAAGCCGTTTCAAAATTATTTGAAAAATCAAATTTGCCTTAGAGGTTAGCAAAGAACATAGAGAATCGTCGGTATAGTAGAGCACGAAAATTAAGTTAGGCATCCCCTTTAATGTAAATAAATTTTCGGTATGATCTAAGTCTTTCCGAGCGGTCGGAGTGAGCTCATTTTGTTTCTAATCAACCCTCTCCGACAAGTCGAACGGCACTTTGAAGGCGGCCGTCGCGCGGCGGATTTTCTTTTTTTGTTGCAAAGAGGGGTTGATTAGAAACAAAATGCGCCCACTCTGACCGCTCGGAAAGTTTGTTTTAATCATTGCTGCACCTGTATGCCGTCTCCTATCGCATTAAAAAAAATATAAAGGACCTTAATATGGAATTTTTTTAAAAATCGTTTATCGCTCCTATTTCGTTCAACTAAGAGCGATCCAAACTTCAGATTCATGAGCTCTGCCGTACTAAATTCGGGTACGCGCGGTACGATACTAACGCCATTTTCAGACTTGAGTAGCAGTTCTGTAAATTTTTGTACATTTTAGTACGGCAGCGACCCGAAATTGGGTGAGCTTCCGTCCTACCGTGGTAGGGTAGTTGATGCACTAGCGCTGTTACGGCAGTCAGCCTAGAATTCTCTCCGTGTGGTTGTAAGTATATATTATAATATCACTATTATTAATGAAATATTTTCATCATTCTTGTGTAAAGGCGATTATTAAGATTCATTCACGAATTGATTTATCGTCGAGTAAAATTAACACACGAAGAATGAAAATATTTAATTATTAATAGATATATTAAAAAAGAATGGAATTCCATAGCTTACAATTCGATTTTTTCAATATGATAGAAAAGACGGTACTATTATGCCAATATTTGCGAGGTCCCAATAAGAAGTTTATTAAAAAATGCCATAAAGCGATGCCTACATCTAGCTACACTGGACGTGAGATGCAAGTCGAGTAGCACATTTTTTTTTTCACAGAACGTTAAGACATTGGCGAAATTTCAGAGCTCCCTTTTTTCCTTGAAGTGCTCAACGACGCAGCGACGTATATCAAAAATCGTTCAGCCGGAGATTAAGGGCAGAAATTTAGTATGTGTATATCGAAGTGACCGGGGAGACGTGCGGCGACCGCTAAAATTCAGTTATTTAAGGAATTGGAAAACCGGGGGAGAAGGGCTTGGGATGCTCAATACTTTTCACCTTGAGTTTTTAATATATTTTTAAATGAGCTTCTTCGGAATGGCAGAAATGTATTTTCGACATATTAAATAAAAGTCTTTCTTTTTAATATAAAAAAGTAGCTTCTCGGCTTAAAATTTAACATTCAAAATGATACTTTGCATTTATAATGCATATTGATTGATGTATACGCTGAGGAAACAATATTTTTATACACTATATTGCGAAGGGAACCGAACCACAGACGGTAAAATTTTCAAACTAGCAAATCGTACTAAATCGTAAATGTTTCTATTTTTCATTTTACTTTTTCTTACATTCGATCTTTAATTTTTAAAAGACTTTTTCGGACTTCTGACTACTCTTTTCTTTACTTTATTCGCTAAGTATAAAATTCTATAACCGGAAAAAGCTTATTTTTCCGCTGCAATTCTATTAATTTGCATACTAGATGTTTGTAATTACTAAGTGTGTTAACGATTTTTCACTTGAAACGTCTCACTATTCACATTATCCAAGTGACTTTCTTATTTTCAGATTAAGAGAGTAATCTAATTTTATAATTTTTAAACTGTTTCATTTTAGTCTGAATTTCACATGGAGAAAAAAAGATTGGTTGTCATTGTGTTATTTTAAAAGGGCATAATAACCATGGTAAAAGAGTAGTTTTTATTTCATCTAAAAATTAAGTTATTAAAACATTGAAAGTTTTAATAACTTTTAAAATCAGTAAATAAAGATATATATTCTAAAGATCCGTGTTACTCACTATAACTGTTCAAGAGGGAAATGTTGGTATTTCTCACGTATTCAACTTGTCCTTTATCACACTCAACAGATTTAGGCGTACATACGCAGAATGAAAGCACTTTAATTTTAAATGAAGCAGCAAGGAGGAAAAATAGTTAGGTATACGAAAAAGCTGTCTCGGCAAAGTGTAACGAAAGCACAGTGTAACTAAACTTATGTCATTTTCCCTTCAGCTCTCGGTACTCGTAATTCAGAGCGCACGCGACGTCAACAGGATTATATTTACCATGAAATACATCTTTAAAAAGAAGCCCTCGTTGAATTTACCCTCACAGCGAGCGCTGCTCTTGCGTGTTCTGCGCGGAAAAAAGGGAAAAAATGTCGCACCTTTGGAGGCACTGTAGCAGGTCGATGGAGCGAGTAGGGGAGAAAAGGGACGATGGAGACACTTAGTCGGAAAACGACTCTCTATGCTGCTTGCACGTATATTTGTCTATGTGCATATGTAAGGGAGAGAGAGGGCAAAAGGAGTAGCATTCCGCTTGGCATGCGAAGCGAATGAAATGACGTTGACGACACCGGCCCCATCTCTAGGGGTCGTGGCCCCTTAGTTGCATGTGTTGGTGGCTGCGACATCGAGGCTATAATTAGCTGTGCTTTTTTCAACCCTCGCTCACCTGCATTTTCTTAGCGCTTGTAGCCGCGCTGATGAACATATCGGTGAAGCAAAAAATATCGTGCAAGTGTTAGGGGTACTAAGGCTATGCGTTAGTCGCTCCTATTCTGTCCCGGAGTAGGTCATGCTTTAGTTTTTTAATTGCATCCACTAAAGGCTTACGCCTTGTCGCTCTCGATGGATTTGCTGCGCTGATTGAATCCTGGATATGTTTCTTTACATTACATGCCGCGCTTGTCATTCACAGCGTTTCGGAAGCGCCTTTTATGACAAGTCGTTGTGAAATGTGGGTTGCAGTACAATAAATTAGTACTCGTAAACCTTTGATCAATATTTTAATTAAAATCAAATTGAAATCGTAATGCGAATCGTGATACGAGTAATATTAGTACTATTTGTTAGTTAATGTTCTATAATTAAGTCCAAGTATTTCCATTAAAATCTATATAAAAAGCATTATTAAAATGTCTATAAATATAATCACACACGATTCTAATAGCATTCGCAATATTCTATTTGTTTTCATCTGTTAATATTTTCTATGTTAAAATTAACAGACGCAAGAAGTATCACTTGAAAAGTACTTTTTTCAAGCGTACATCGTTCGAATAATATAAAATTCTAATGTCTTACATACTTATGAAAAATATGTCTCTTGTGTATTAACTCTTTTACACATTTTTTGTGCGTTGAATTAACACACGGAGCATGTATCATTCTTCTACATTGGCACACAAAGCAAATTAATTCGGAATAAAAGATTTTCTTGTAAAATAGAATTGAATGCATTAAAAACAATACAATGTCGGTCAGACGTTTTAACTTGAAAATTATCCAATAATCATTCTACAAGGTTTAAAAACGTTTTGTAAGCCAGTGGACATATATTTGACCTCTTTCGTTCTTGGAAACATTTTGTGCTACCCGCGATGCGACTAAAAACAGTTTCGAGCCCTTCTCAATGAAATTGCATCGAAATCGATTTTTAGTCGGCGAAATCAACTAGTACACGGAGAAAACAAGTGAGGCTCAGCACGGCGACCGAAATTTCACCTTGTACGGCCGTGAATTTCAGCACGGCGACGACGGATGCAAACACAAGCCTACGCAAGTAAGTCGCGACGGCCGGCGGTGGAGGGGAGCACAATCGAGCGCCGCCTAAGCGTCACTGTCTAGGAGCCTCGCTTGTTTTCTCTGTGTAGTTTCTCCTTGTTCGTACAAAAATATGATAGAAAGTATTTCGGTAGATATAAAAATATTATTCTATTCAACCTGAACTTCATAAAAGTTCACAAAGGTTTATGTATAAACCTTTTAATGAAGAACTTGTATAATTCGTTTCCATAGTTTTTTTCGTAGGATTTAGAGTTGGAACGATCTTTTAATTTCAAGTTAACAGTCACATATTCCAAGTCGAGTAGCTTTCACTGTAATTAAATAATACATTATCCACATGAAGTTTGATAAAAAATTACTTTGTAATTGATAAAATAAAAAATAATACTTCAGGTAGTTCCTACTTTGAAGATCGATAATTATTGCACAGAATTTCGGTAATTAATTAAAGCGTCAAATCTAACGGGAATAAGCTTGTCATATCGTCAATCATTGTGATTAAATCGCACGAATTACCGCAGAGGTGCTAATTATGAAAATATCTCATTTCCATTATAATTCTGCTTTAATATTTCGCATTGTTATTGTGCATTATTATTTCATTGTAATTCTGATATTATGCACTACATACGTTTCTATTATAGGAAGGTGTTGTTTACATTACACGAGAAAGTATAAATGAGCAAAGATAAAACGGTGTGAGCCTATTATATATATCCATCATCTGTGATTTACTTTTGTGTGGATGTGTGCTTACTGTCATGGTACAGAAAGAAAGCTAATCCCGTGTCTTAGACACGAGCTCATTGAAATATAACCTGTGTCATCCCGATGACTCACACCGCGCAGCTTTGCTTCTCTAGACCACAATGGGATTCGAAGGGGAATCTCCCGCCTCTTCAGAGAAACTGATTTTTAGAAAGTTTTAGACGCAGGACTAAGAGCTTTTGTATGGACTCACTAAAATTTGAAGCAATCATCTCGCGTTTCTTTGCGCAATTCATCGGAAAATCTTCCGCTATAGTATTAAAAAATGGACGAGGACTGCGTTTAAAGCAGTAGGCGACTGGGCCTTTCCTTCGGTTGCGCGAGATTCCATTTTATCCGGAGCGGATCCCGATCGGATATTAAGCGATGTCTTCTGCCCCCACGTGACTTTGATCCGCACTCGAGCCGACGTAGGGAGACACGTCATTAATCATAACAATCTCCTCTCGACGTAAGCTACTTAAGTCGGTGGACGCGGAGTTAGGGGGAAGGTACGAATAAATCTGCCGGGTATGCGAGCAGTATCGATCTCCGCCGATAAATCAGCGAATGTCTGCGTCGATGTCCCAAAGGCTCGTCCGAGGCTGTGGTGCTGGCTCCACAGGTGCAGAGGAAAAATCGCGCGTGATGTGGATGAGACAGTAAACTGGCCGGATTTTCTACGAGGTATATGCAGTTTGCATATCAGAGATCCCTTTCATTTAATTTCAAGCAATTCTCAATATTTGAATACGTGAAACTAAATTTATTAAATGTCTTCACGATTTATTTAAAGTACTTGCATATTTCTTTAATTTTCAAATTGCTAAAAGAAAAGAGTTTGTTACTCCTTCTGCTTCTCAAGGTAAAAGACTACTTGTATTGCACAGCCCGTTTTGCAACTAGGGCTGGTTGACAGTTTCCTTATTCGAAGTATTTATAAAGGCTGATATTGAAGATTGGAAGCAATTTAGTGTAAAAAGAAAGTAGAATTAATAATAAGTTTAATTATACTAGTATTATTTGGAGACTTAAATAACTTTTGTTTATGTAATTATTCCAGGAAAAATTCGAAGGGAAGATGTTAGTGCATATAACAAATAATTTCGAAGCATGTACATAAATTTGTACAAGAACGCTAGTTAGGAAACATTGAAATGCTAGAATAATAGAGGCAATTTGCACTTGCACTCGATGAAAGACACGTTCGCAAAATATACTTATAAAATAGTCAATATTGAGGAAAACTTGACCAACGCTCCATTTTGATGCACGTCGCTCATTCAAGTTTTTAAGCCCTTTAGAAGTCGATCTCGAAGAAAAACCAATCATGAATTCGAGGTTGACCAAGGGGGATGGGAAGGAGAGGCAAGGAAGAGAGACGACTGGTTGGAAAAAAAGTTTCCGAAGATCGAAATTATTGTCGCGAAACTTAGGCGCAAAATCTTCTCGAACTGTCAGCGGCCAAGATCCTCTCATAAAACTTGGCTCTTTGCGCGCTTGCATTTTCAACAAGCTCGGACCTCGCAACTCCGGGACAATTAAATCCACAGTCGAACCTTCCCCTTTTGGACTCTGAAAAAACAGCATCCTCATAAATTACCTCGCGACCCTTCGCGCCCAGAGTCCGCAGTTCCGCAAAGCGTCATCACGCGAGGACAAAACTTTTGGTCGATGACCAGGACGCGGCCCGGAGGAGCGGAGGGGATTGGTTCGAGATGTCTCATAAATTCATATAATAATTGGCGCAATTGGAGAAAAGGGGAAATTGAGACCCTGAGAGCTTCGCTCTGCTCTTCCGGCGCGTGCTCGCTGGCACTTTTAAAAAAGTTTCATTTCTGTCGTAAATCTGCACACAGATTGCGCGACATATGAACGATGCGGGAAGAGGGCTCGACTTCTCGTAAGTAATGAACTTTTTGCAATCTCACTCTGTAATATCTACAAATTTTTATTTTACTTCCATTTCGAACTTTCGATCGAAGCTTACGCGCAATTCATTACCATTTCGTGGTTTTATAACGCAGTCCTCAATATAAAGCACTTCATTCGCTCTCTTTAAAAAATTGTGAGGCTGAAAGCAAAGTCATAGCTATCCTTGATTTGGCTCGCTGCTTTTAGTGAGATTAGCGTTGTTTTAATACGAGATGGATCATCACCGGTAGCAAGTAGCGAGAGCGACACTCTGTCTCTGTCAAAGTATGTATACCGATTAAACAAGAAACGTATAATATACTTTTAAAATATCTAGAAATATTATTATACTAATAGTTTTCTAATTTTATGTCAAAAGGCTCCATTTTTTAATGCAATTTAATATTATAATTTAAATAATCAAATAAGACCCCTGGTTAAAGTAAGGTGCAAATTTCAAAATGTCTACCCTCATGATTAAGTGACCAATAGATAGTAAAAATCTTCTTCTCTTAAAATGATGACCAGGTGTTGTGAAACTTGGAAAATCTGAATGCGATTGAATCATGGCTTAATATTTAGAATTCGGCCAAAATTTAAAATTTCCTTGTCACAATAAAGTAAAGGAGACGTTATCATACGTATCTTCTATCTATAACCACGTTAAAAGGATCACTCTGTCTCTTTCTCCCAAACGGAGCCAACACGTCCATAAACTGGATTTTTTGTCAGATCGGTGGTATACATGGAGTTTGTGCACTTCAGTTTTAAAAATTGCCACAAACTTTAATTTAATCGTTAATGAAATAAAAATTATCTCTTTCTTAATTATTCTAAATTTTGTTTAAATAAGTGAGCGTTATTTAACGTAAAAAAAGTAAATACTACTCTAATTAATTTTATACTTTCATTAAACATAACATCTTTGCCATTAAATAAGAAATCAATCAAATAAATTAATAATCGCATATGGACCGCCAGTAATTGAGACATAAAAGTTAATATTTTATTCAATAATAAAAAATTTGATTGGATATGTTCAGGCGGTTTTTTTTTTCTTTACTCTTTGAAAAATTCAAATGCAAATTGCACTTGATATAACAATCGAGTCGTCACAAGTCGAAAAAAATCCCATCATTCTAAACGTAGAGACACAATGGATGGAATGGTTTTGTTAACAAGCGCACAAATTCAAACGAAAATTCTTTATCCAATGTGGGTTGGACAAAGTTATAAAAAACGTCTGGTAATAGTAAGGTAGGTTCCGATTTGAGGCGAATTCTCGCAGTATAAAGTCGTGCGGTAAAATTGAACAATTGTCACTTTTTTTGTAAAGTTTTATCATCTATAATGTAGCGCAAGTAAAAGACAAAAATAATTATAAAACCTGTAAAATGTTATAAAAATCGTCTTAGAGCGGATAGCGACACACGCTAAGATTAAGATCTAGAAATGAGATCTTTTTTAAAGATGTTAATATATAATATGCCAGTTATTTACAGTGATTTTTTAAGTTTTCATTACAATTTTGTAGTACTTATCTTGAAAATAAACGTAAAGCAATTACCATAATGGATTTTCGCAGTCGCTGATTATGAATCTATTGTCATATTTTTAAAATTCAAAATGACGGATGAAATATGCAGAATGATTTATCAAAACATTCATTATCAAAGAATCTACCCACGAGAACCTTATTTTGATGTTTGTTGTAAGGTAGTTTCTTGGAACACTGGTTATAAATTTTTTGTCAGATTTGAAATTCAACATGACAGTTTAAATATAGCGTATAATTTTTTAGAAAAATAGTAGGATTTGAAATTAAAAATGTTTTGTAGGATTTTACGTAAAACATTAATAATTAATACAAATATTAATATTAAAGAATGGAAAAATGCAAACAAAAAATGGAGACCATAACCGCGACGTCCTCGTTCGTGACTCCGGGTTCGGCAGAGAGCGGCTCTTTTTCTTTGTCATTTATTTACAAAAATATTTTTATGATTTTCATCTGCCATCTTAAATCCGCCATCTTGGATTTTTAAAAATCGAAATTTTGGTATTAGATTCCAACTCAGTAAAACCCCCGAGTAGGAAATTTCAAGCCAGAATAGTCAAGAAATATTTATACCGGAAAGGGTTATGTATTTTGAAGAATGAGCTTAACTTTTATAAAGAAAAATGTTTTGCTAACTTTTTAAAAAAAAATTGTAAAAATATTTTACAATATAATAACATTATTGAAAGTCAGAATTAAGAAAATTTGTACTGCGTTAGTATCCATTAAAGTTGACGAAATAAGGACCTTATCGAGTTTTCTTCTCATCGTTAAAGCAAAAGAAATTTGTATATAGCTAGAATAATTGCTCATTCACAGTTTAAACTCAATTTGCAAAGTTGGAATAATATTTACATGAAGTAATAAATGCTTCGCAAGGCAATAATAGCAAATTAACCGAATTTATGAACTTTAATTTATGAGCTAACATATAGTTGCAAAATTTATCAGATTGCGAAGATTCGGCCGATTAGGTTCCCGCCTGTATGTTGGATCCTTAAAATAATTTGCATTCCCGCGGGATATTGGCCCGGCAAACTTCACAACTCAATAATTTCCTAATCGAAGCAGCAAATTAAATATGGAACCTCCGCGGAGCGGTCAATTGCGTGGATCTCGATGAGCCTGGCAAAGAAACTTGGCTGTGCACGCCGCTCGGCCCATAAATTTCGACACTGGAGCTTGGGAACGGGCGGATCAAGACGATTCCTTCCGTCGACTTTCGCTGATACGCACGTAAGCTGATATTTGGTAGGGCGTAAAGAGGTAAGACAGCGAGAAAGGAAAGAGGCGAGCCGAACTTCCGGGGCGTAAACAATGCAACGCCTGTATAATTAATATGTTCATTCACCGACTTACTAATAAAGTAAAGCCGATCCATTCTGATCAACCGGATGATTCGTGATTATTTTCATTTTTACATTTTTTCTTTTATATACTAATATAACGGCTTTGACTTTTTATGTGGTAAAAATAGCAAATGCTGCGTTTTACCAGTTGTAAAATAGTAACATGCCGGAAAATGCATTTGTAAATGTCACTGTCAAACATTAGAACTACTTTGATACACTCCTTCTCAAGCAAATACCGACATTCATTGTAGTTTGCTCACTAGAATAGTGCATTTCAACGTAAGTGTAAGAAAGGGATTTTGAGCCTCGTGTGATATTTGCGCACGAATGAAACATGCGCCTAGTACGATTTAAAGCAGCTGATTTTAAGAAGGCCTCGCGCACGGCATGTCAAAAAAATCTCATTGCATTTTATAGGAGGTTCTATTTGAAAAAATTACATTTTCTTATTCTATTTGATAATATTTACATTGTATTATAATTTGTATTGTATTACATTTTTAGTATATAAGTATTCAGTTTTATCATTCATAAAACACATAATATAATGAATATTATTAAGGGGGAGCTTCGTTTACAGCCGTCAAAATAGTATATTAAGCTACAACGGCGTAAAGTTTACTTCTCGCACGGGTCAGCGCGATGAGTGCGTTCTAGCGACCTTACACACGAGTCTGTGGTGCGAGTATGTAAAGTTTTTTTTACGCACGACACACGAGAGACGAGTGTGTAAAGTCGCTAGAACGCACAAATTCGCGAAGACGAACGAGAGAAGAAACGCCCGTGTAGCTTACGCTATTTTTTGCAATTGCAGTCAAAAACGAACTTTTTATAAGTAGACTATTTATAACGGGGATAGGTTTGGGCGGAGATCGGGATCCAGGGGCGGAGCACGAGAGCCGCAAAACACATGCAAATATGCGTATTTGAAGTTGGAGTGGAGAAAATAATTTTTTTGGAATAACTAGATATTTTGTTGTTCAAACAGAATATTTACTTAAAACAATAAATGTTTTGTTGACTTCAACTCATTAAAAAAATTCTATTCTAAGTTACTTTTGACGTTTGGTTCGTCAGCGACGATGTTACACTGGTATTTATTTAACTTGTGTTTTTTTTTTTATATTTCGCTGATTTACATTTACTTATACATTCGCATACATACACTTTAATACGTACATTCGCACATTTACAAATTAAATATAACATTATCGCAGAAAAATTCTTCGCTGACGCGGGATCGAACCCTAATTGACTAAATATTTAGTTAAATCATCTAAATATATTTCGTTGAATCAACAAAAATTTCTTTTCAGTATACTGGCCCCGTCAGTACCTGGATTTTCATGAGCCTGGGCTTAAATGGTAGAATTTGAAACTATTTGATTAAGTAGTTGAAAAGTTCAAAAAAGTAAATAAATTCAAGAAATTTCATAAAAATGAAGAAAATTTAAGATATTATACTGGAAAAAAGTGATCACTCGGTAGAATAACAGTTGCCATGAGTCATCGTGTTTTACATAAAAGTAAAATAAATTATAAAAAAAATCAATAAAAAAATACTGCGGTATAAGTTTTTGATTTATGCGGGATCAGAGAGCAGGGAGCGGGGGAAAAAGAGACGTCGCGTGAAGTAGATGGGTCAAAAGGGATGGAAATTCCGTAGGCGACGGAGGGGAAAGGAAAGTAGGTGGCTTCCGGTGGGAAGCGGCGAAATTTTCGGTCACATCCGCGTACGTGAAGGAGGGGCCAAGGATATTAAGAGAATTGTTTTATTATGCATACGCGTACAATTGTTCGTGAAACTTTGCTGGGTAACCTGTACGCCAGTTTTGTAATAAACCCATCGATGTAAGCCACGCGCGAGCGACGAACTTTGGGGATTAAAGTTTCTCCGAGCGAGCGGAAAAATAGCGAAGGAGTTGAAAGGAGAAAGAGATAGAAAGAAAACAAACTATCGTCTCTCGGTTCTCTGGCTACGCCTCATTTATTAGCCGCGGTTTTTCAAATGCTCGTGTTTTTCTGCACAGTAGAAGGACGTTGCTCTGTTCTGCCCAAATTTCATGTTGCACATGGGATGAAGGATCGACGAACGGGTTTACGACTTATTGGTTCATTACACGCCGCATCGGCGAAATTGCTTCACGAGATGACTGCGGAACTGCTTTGGAATAACTTTGAAATCCATATGTGGTAGAATTATATAAACAATTTCTTCGATTATTTCGCACGATAAATCGTTATATACCAGGAGTTATTTCGGCATCCCAAAAATATTTAAATGATTACCTCTTGGTTCAAAATGATAACCAAATTAGAAATATTACAGTAAAAATAAAGAGCATTCGTAAAAACCTTGTACTTTATCGAACTAAACGGCAATTCCGCGATTAAAATACACGGACATGCTAACGGATGAATATTTCAATCCCACAACGTACCGATATTTACTTCAATGATGAGTTTCACTTCTGCTCCTACTTCAAGATCGAACTCAGCAAGAAATTATAATTGTAGATGACAATCAAGCATTTTTGCGCTTTTCATTAATAATGTATCGTATACTAAGAATAGAATTGTTTATCTAATAAAGGGTATGTATGTAGTATTTTAAAATCAACCAGCTCTCATTGTATCAAATATTTGCACGTATAAAAAATATTAACAGAAAATACCTACTTATAATCCGATGATTTGTATTTCAACATTTTTTATTGTTACATATGATAGAAAAAAGATAAAGATCGGCAGATAGAATACTTTTTTTTTAAGTGTCATAGATATAGTATGTAGTTATTTACGCATGAAATCGTAAATTAATTAATGAACCATTACAAGAGTGAAAAGTGTCTTCGAAAACTAAAATGTGTCTATAAATATTGATATATGTCTCGTGTAGTTAAACGAGTCGAAAGAATACAGTGCTCTGCAGAGGTCAATAAAGAGGATTTTATGGATGATTAGGGTTAAAAAGAATTTTACAATTATAGATTTATAATAATTGCTGTATTTTCTTGTTAATAATCTGCAGATTTAACCTCTAACTGCTATGATTAATTTAATGTGTGTGTAAATATTTCAGTAACGAATTAGGATCATTATCCTTACTATCAATGCTAACACTGGTACCCTTAATAATAGCACGGTAAATTAATTTTAATCCTGTTCTATCTTAGCCGACTTCAGTAACAATTAAAATATCTAATGGAATAAATGTGTTTGTAAAAAAATGTTTTTGTTATGGAAAAAAACTAATTTCAAAAGATTGTTGAAATTACAAATTTTTTCAATAAAATACCAGAATGCTGAAGTATCAGAATGACTCGTCAACTGGGTCAGCACTTTATTTTTTTGTTTTCAGGAAGTACTTTTTCTTTGAAAAAGCAAAACATTAAAACACGTGAATATGATGGATGAATCAAGCGTGAATTCATATCTTGCATATTCCCAGCGCACGCTTCACTGTTTGATCGATTCTCGCAATGCCTTTGACGGAACTTTGAGATGTGATGATTTCGGTCAATTTGACGTCATTGAATTTTCCGAGCTGCTGCTGCCCCTCAGGATCGACATTATAATAATTCCTATACAGCCTCAACGTCAACGCGTTCGGCCGGGCATTTGCGCGACTTCTCTCGCTTTGCCGTGCAAATTATCTCACATACCCGTCTAAATCCACCTCAATATTATACGTGGCATCAGCCTGAACCGGTAGCAATAATTGATATGGAATTATCGAACCTTCATTTCCTTGAATTGCTCGCTTACTCTCGAAAAAAGAAAGTGCAACGAACCGCATCAGGTTCCCATAATGGATAATAATGGGTGACAGCGAGGGTTCGTCATTTTAGTCCATGAAGTGAGATTTGTAATAATATAAGCGGGGGAAGGAACGCACGGAGCTTGGCATTATCCGAGGTTGATATCACTTTTTCTGTGGTGCGCTTGGCTATTGTTCAGCGCTGTGGTGTTTATCGTGAACTTTTTCGGCACGATACAATCGACGCTGGTACTTGCTAATTAAAGCGATTGCCATGTAAACGATATGTCCGACGAATTGGATTGAATCCAGCGTGGGTGGAAATTGATTTTTAAAATAAAATAAACGAGCCGATATATGTCTGGCAGTGTCATTATGCCGCCATTTGAAATTTATCCAAGTGCGAGCATGTATCTCGGACGAGATTATCAAGATTTGTAATGTAATTACCGTTGTTGAACTTGATATTTAAAATGCAATCTGCGCGAAAGCATTAATTTATTTCTCTTTTTTTTTTCGTTCTTACCGAAGTGTTTAATTTCCAGGAAAGATTATTAAAATTATGCTTTCTTTGGGGCTCTAGAATGGTGTTACCTTTTAAGGAGTATACCTTAACAGAGGGAAGTTACCATAGCAACCGCTAGAGGCTGTTGATGTCAATTCCTGACACGGCGGCGGTGAAGAAATATATTTATAATACATCACCTTGAATTCTGGATCGAATTCTGAAGAATAATATTTTATCGTATTTTGAATTAAAATTAAAGCTGCGAGGTTCGCGTCTAGCGTGCAGGGGGTGCAGTCCCCCTAGTTAATAACACAAAAAGTATATGTTGCAATGAATTGATGGCCAATTTGAATGTAATCTGACTTTTGAAAATGTAATTATTAAACCTGTTTATCTCCAAGTTATGCAAAGTTACATATTCTAGAATGTTAAAACGAAATCTGGAAACAAGCAAAAAGTTATAACGAAGATTTAACTCGTATTTTCGTAATTCTCCTTGTCGGAAATGAGGTACCGTGTTCGCGAACTCGTCAATTCGCGAGACTATGAAACCCCTCGGCGAAATCAACGAAATAAAAACGGAAAGTCTAATATTTGTTTTCATTGTTGGATTATATTTATTATTAGTGTGAGATGCAGTGAGGTTTTTGTTTGTTTGAAAGACTGCTATAATCCAGAATCCACTCGAAAAAGTCTGCTCATTATGAAAAGTTTCGGCTGCTGTAAGAAGTTCGGAACCCTTGAAGATAAATATATAAATAACGTTATAAAGAACATTTGATACTAGTAAAAACTCTTTTAAAAGCCTCCTTTTCGTGAAATAATACCATTAAAAATTGTTGTATTTAAATCATATTTTAAATTTTTAAAGAAGATATTGAAAATAATACTACTACATTGGATTCTTACAATAAATGTCTACGAAAAATTGTATATTGTAATGGCATTGAAAGAATAACTTGATATTCCAATTTTCAAGTAACTTAAGGAGGCTTTGGACCTATAAATTTTTTTCTTGTAATTACCTGAAAATTAAAAAAGTATAATGTTAAGAGAATTATGTTACTAATATTCTTTAAAAATTATCAATTATTTATAAAATGAGCCTAGGAGAAAGTCTTTAAGGTCGTTTTATCTTTCGCTATCCCTATCTAAAAAAAACGCCTATGGCGTAACCTGCAGGTCACATGGATGCATGAATTTTAATGAGATAGGGCTTCAGGTCCCTCCCTACATATCGACATATCATATCCGATGTATATAACAAAGGAGAAAAATCGGACCGATCTTTGTACAAATGATTTGTCAAAAGGAAATAAAAGTTTCAGTTTTTCAGTAAAAAGTATTGGAAAATGAGTATCTTTTGGAGTAAAGAAACTGCCGCTGATCTATTTATTTAGCTTTTATAAATTGATGCATAGTAAAACGCTCGAAAATATCTTTAATATTTAGCAAGAATAAGAGTACTTGCAACTAAAAAAATTGCTACTGCATCTTAAAATCTAATGAATCGCTAATATTCTCAGTATTGTCAATTACCTTACCCCCTTATATTGAAATATTATTTCTGATACTTATTGAAAAGTATTATTATACAAACAATTTCAATGTTATTCTATAATTTAGAGATACACTGAGTCGAGGAGAAGTAATAGTTTTTCATCAAAATGATTTGGTCAAATGTACGCTTGAAGCAACTAAATCCGAAGCGCAAACTCCGTAATTCTGAAAGAAAAGCTGTAACGGCCAGTTCACATTTTATTCGTGCCTGTCGTTGCAAAATTCACCAACAGCTCGAGGACACGCGCAGCACAGAACGCGACAAGGGCCGAGCCGATATCTCAGTGCAAGGCGGCGAGACGCGAGATTCCGCGGTGCATAAATCTCTCGGTCCGTAGGCAAAGCTTACAGCGTGTCGCCGGTAAAATACATTTTCAGATACTGTCTTTTATTTTACTTAAAAAAAAAAAACACGTCACCCTGCAGGTGTGCGCACGCCCGGCGCGATGCGCTGGCCAAAATTTATCTGGCCGAGTTCAACTGGGCTAGTACTTGCTCGACTGTGCTGAAAAAACTGGCTAATTTGCATAGTGCGTTTTCCGCTTGCGCTACTTTCGCGGCAAATTCCAATAGATAGTGTTCTGACTGAATGACCAAAGACTGCGTTTCATTAATGCACTTTTAAATTTACCAGCCCCATTGTAAAGTTGAGGAATGCCAGAAATTAGGAAGGTTATTTTCAAACTTAAATTTCAGCAGATATCCAAAAATCTTCTTTCATAAAAAGTGGGAAATTATTTAAGCTGCACGATTGCTAATTAAATATTGCATTATAAAATAACAAGAAGTATATAACTTGTAGGGCAAATATTCAATTAAATAAAAAATGCTTTGATAATTATCATATAATCATTTTGATAACTATTATATAAAAACACAGAAATTTAATTTTGAAAATTGTATACGATGCTATAAGGTCAGAAAACTTAACAGTTGAAGAAAAAATGCAGAAGAAAAATTTCTACTTGATTTGATTTTATGGTCCATTTCTAATTCAACTCGGATGAGTGACATCCGATCGCATTTCGATTGACCACAGACATCTTTACTTTAAACAGGAAGAAAATTATCATATAAAGATCAGTCTAAAAGTAGCGGTGCAAATTTTACTAACCAACTTTCTAAATATTATTAAGAAGCAAATCACGCACAAATGACGATCGCCTGCTACCGATGCGCGCTTTGGGTAATTTTTACTACACGGTTGGTAAAAATTATCGAATTTCTCATTAAAAGTTAAATCTTCATAGAATGAAAGAGTAATCATTTTGGTGTAATTTTTATTAAAGTTTCTACGATACTACTAAACGCGTAAATTACTAAATAGTGTAGTAAAATTTAAAATTCACATGATATTTATTCTATTTAAAGTAGTAAAAACTACTTAAAATTCAATAAAACTCCCGAGAAAAGCAAGGCGTCCCAAGATAACCGTAAAAGTGTGGATAATTTTTACCCAATTATTCTCTCCGAGCATCTAAATCGTCCGGTTAGATTTCATTGAACATTCTTATTATAAATTAAAGCAGCCAACATATCATAGCAGTATATTAGAAATAGAAACAAAATAAATTGCGAAGATATTATTAAAAGCATTATCTATAAGCTAGTTTAATTCGATTTGGAAAAAAAAATTAGTTTTCAACAAAGTATGAACATTTTTTCCAGCCTAGCGAGCCGAAAGTATGACCTTTCCGCCTGGCGTCTGACTGAACAGTACATTACGTGACAAAGGTTAAATAAAAACGGATGCAGAAAAATTGGTAACAAACGAGCGATATGGGGCATTCTTTTTTACCTCCCATGTTGTGTAATCTACTATTAAAAATGAAATTTTTTGGAACACGATGTGAAAATTCAAATTTACGCCTTTCCACCATTAACAGTGCTATCCGTTTGAAATGTTGTGTACCAACTTTCTTCGTATTGCCCTTTATCATTCAGATTAACAGCAACGCGCTCTGTTGTTTTGATTATGAATTATAAGCCATCGGCCACCTTACCCGAAGACCTACTCGCCCGGTCACCCCTACCAATTCTAGTCGAGCTACTTAATTAATTGGATATATTTTAGCCTTTTTAAAGTACATAAATAAATCCAGTAAACATATTTTAACGAACCAGATGGAAAACTCTTATTTTAAGAAAATGGGAAAAATGATAGAAGGTCTATTTTCATTGTGCAGTACGTGTTAAACAATATTTTTATGCAGCAAGGAATTTCTGATTTTTTAAAAGGATAGGAAATAAATTGCAATTAGCTTTTGAATATTATCTTCGAGACTGAGGAAAAAGACTATTTTCCATGAAGGTTTAAGTGCAAAGCGTATTAAGAAAAGTAAATAAAATTGTTGAAATATTTTCAAAGTGAAAATTCACCGCTGGAAAGTAGGATCCAGATATAACTCGCGCAACCGCTAATTCCAGTGTGCACTCTAGTAGTCGTCCGAAAGAAGCTGGCCGAACGACAAGATCCTCGAGATCCTCGATCCCCTTCTTTCCTGGGTCACAGCGCTCTACTCCCGCATATCTGCTCTGCTTCCCCAAGCGGTTCTTCCGAGGGCCCCGCGGAAAGCCCCGTGACTTCGAGTGGGTACTAGAAATTGCGGGTTCGTGCCGGCGATCGATGCATGTTTGTTCTCGAGAAGCAGGAAGGGAGGAAAGCATAGTCACCGTCATCGTGGGCTTGTCGCGAGCCAGTCGTCTTGGTGCGATCAGGGAAGCACTTACAACTTCTCTTGTTGAACTTTCAATCAGTGAACGGCAGCCCCTGCCAACCTCCCCCGGAAGATCGCTATCTCTACAAGTAGCGCGCCACTATCTCTATGTGGGTGACTGTTGAAGGAAAGGGGAAAGACTAAAGGAATACTCGCGTATAATGTCTTCTTTGCGGAAATTGCACGCCGTAAACGGCCTCGGAATTCTATAATTTCATCGACTTTCAGCTTTGCTTCATTTCAAGAAAATTCTGCATTTTTATTCATGTATTCAATTAAAGCAATCAAATAAAATCACAACGTCTTTATATATTTCAAAAAATCACCATACCTTAAATAATGTAATCAGTAGTATTTTTCCAAGATTTTTTAAAGAAAAAATATGTAAAAACAAATTCCAATCGCTTTCAGGGACGGACGCACCCTACAGCATACAGTCAATTTATATTAACGATGTAAATGCTTGTCTCAATGTAATATATAATTAGCGCGGCGTTTTTATTTAAATAAGATGAACGAAAAAGATGCTAGAAACAGATGAAAAAAAAGTGAATCTTAAGTGACAATTCTACCTCGCGGCGAAAATAGAGAAAAAATACAAGAATGGATCGAGAAAAGGAGAGAAAATTACAGAAAGAGAGAGAGAAGTACCTTATAATTTTTTCGGTCATTTAGCTATCTGCAATCGTGGAACTCGTTCGTCCGTGGAGTTTACATTCAATTACTTCCGCAGTTTTAATTGAGCTTGAATGCTGAAAAAGGGACTAGCAACCGAGCTAGCCAATTGTCTTGTGCTCATTATTTCAGTACGTCTCTTTTCCCTGTGAGTAATGTCCTCTATTTCCTCTTTCTTTATCTTTTTCTTTTGTATTTTAATCAACAGTCATCCGCCAAATTTGACGATTTTTACAAAATAGTACTTTTCGATACAAGTGCGAAAAAGTTGATTCTTGGAGAAGTATAAATTTAGCGCCCGAGCGAAACGAGAATATAACGCATTGCAATTTTTGCTTCGAGTTGTCTGTAGCTGTGCTTCTTTATCCTATTCCATGACAATAGTATCACCAGAAATTCCATATGCGGTATAATGAATTTTACTTCCGACCCCTCTGTAGAAGCTTCTTTCTTTCACTTATAACAGGAAATAAGTCGCGTTATTAATCTCCGAATCATTCTTTTTTATATTCTGGTATTTAATGGAAAAAATTGGCTACTACATGGAGATCAGGAGTAAAGTACTGTATGTTAAGCGGGAGCAAAGTACACATTCCTTCGGGGAAATTTCAGTCCCCTCTTCGCTCTGAGCTGGAAAATTTTCCCTCGAGAATAAATCTGCACTTTATTCCTTCGTAACATAATGTACTACTAAGTATCTTCATTCTCAAAGTACTAAAGCCCGATAATATTTTATATTTTTCGTTATTTATACTTAAATCTGACAATAAAAAATATAAACAATTTAAAAGCTGCATACACTTTGAAACAAGATTTTTTTAAATGAAAATTTCGCGTCAGTTTTATCTGACAAAAGAGAGATCGTATCTCGGTGATGTCGCCTTGTCTCCAGTAGCTGGAACACGCGGTACATGCGTCTCGCTGGCGTGGCATCGGAGCCAGTGAAATTTCGCACACGCCCTCACTTTTGTTGCAACTTCCAAGAGGATAGGGGGTGTCCCTCGTGACTCCCGGTAAAATCCTTTCCAACGTTTCTGTAACTATTCGATGACTTAGCTTTACAAGAAAGTGACCGTAATTTTCTGTCTTTGTTCCTCTTTCAGTTTGTCTCTCTCCATGTAATCTTTCTCACACATACACAGCCATGCACGAAGTTCTCATTGAGGCGATATGCTTAATTTCTGAGAGAAGTTGTTGAAATAATTTATAAGATGATGGATTCCAATTCTGGAGCAAATTCAGAAAGGTGGAGATTGAGAGGCCAGATTGCGATGGTTGGCGAGAATAAAAAAAAAATGAGATGAATTGCTTTGAAAGCAGAAAAAAGAAGAAGACTGCGAGTGGCAAATGTTACGTGATTTTGAAAAAAAAAATTTAACGAATATTGAATTGAAAAGTTATTACAACTTTTAATTTTTACTTCAGAAGTAACGAACAACGAGGCTGAAACGTTTAAATATATGCAACATTAATAATTAACGATTCCTCCTTTGCGAAAAAAGAAATTCCATTAGAATACTTGGACGTGTTTGAAGCATTAATGGGACGAGTACAGTTTCGATTTTCACCCGCCGGTAGAAAAAAGAAAAGTTTACTATTGTACTTTTTTATTTTCTATTCGGTGGGAGGGTTTCAAAGCATAATTCAGCCTTGATCAAGGTTCGGTAATGCGGTGCTTACTCCGATTGCTCTGATGTACAATGACGTGGAAAGAGAAGCCACCGCTAAGAGACTCATCAATCTTAAACGCAGAAACTTCAAAGTTGTGGAGGCTTCAACAAGCTCGCTTTTGACCCTATCCTCAGTGTAATAGTACTTTGAATTGCGTACCTCTGCGAGGTGAGAGAAAGGGAGAGAGAAATTACACGGAAGCTAAATCTTAATTCGTGAATAATGTAGATCTCGGAAATTTTAGAAGCCTAATAGGTACTACGGTGTCTTAATTTTCTGTATACTGGAAAAAGCATACATATAGCAGATAAATTTGCGCTTTGTGTAAGCTGATACTCAAATGGAATTGCCTGCGAAGTAGATTTGTTCGTATTTTAAGTATAAGAGGTAGGTCATAACTTGCGACCGATAATTGATTCATTTGGAGGATTTTTCGGATTTACGAGAGGATTTACTTCAAAAAACTATCCAGAATATTGTATTGCATTGGATTTCTTAGGTTAAATAAATTTGACATTGATCGACATTCAAATTTGATAAAATGTCTGATGCAATAGTAGTAATAATTTTATTAATAAATTTGAAAGATTTAATATAAGGAATTTTTTGTAACTTACATTCAATTGTCACTTCAGTTTTAAAAAAACGTAAGATTTTGAAAGATCACTTTACCATAATTATCCCGAGAATAACAATATATTAATAGTACATTTTCATACGGGTGCTTGCAAGTGGATTGTTTGCGTCGGGAGACGTTTTTGTCCTCGAAAAGTCGACGGAGGCAAAGATTCACTTACGCACCAGTATCAAACCGTAAAATCGTCAAATTTGTTTGTATCATTTGAAATGGTACAAATGTTTGTATTTAATCTAATTTGAAAAAGGAAGATTCATGCCACAACCTATATTCATGAGAGATAATTAGAAACGCAAGGCAAGGGTGGTGCGTGAACACATACTTTCTTCGTGCGACTTTTTAACAAAAAAGAAACTCTTCCCCTTCCCGGACGGTAAACAAGTTGGAGTCCTGCGCGCAAATTGCATTGGCAATATAACGATATTACAATGTTTGCGGAACTCCTGGATCCTTGCCGCCTTCGAGTTGGAAAAGGATACAAAATGGATTAAAGCGAGATAAAGCATTGTAAAAAGCAGTGTTTGTGATACAAAAAAAAAAGATAAAATAAGAAAAAATTCTACCTAAATTAAGAAAATGGGGTCAGGAATGAAATAATTGCAAATTATTACTGCGTATATTTTGTACACTGTATCCTTGCAAATAGGTTGCTTTTAGTGGCACGAGAAAGGCTTTTTTCAGCAGTATTCGCATATTTATTAGAATGAAAAGCTACTGGATAAATACTAGCTTCTAATCGTTATTAAAAAGTAGCCTTTTTTGATCGAAGAAAAATGGGGGAGAACCTAACCTAAAAGTAAATTTTTTATACGGAACTGCGATCTCAACTCCGAGTTCACATAGCAGATAATTATGAAACAACATTTAACAAGCACATAGCGATCGATTTATTACCTTTTCATTTTCCAGTGCAAATGTTAGTAATTTCAAACGTTTTTATAATTTTCACTTTTCACACATTTGCAAGCCATTTTTTCCTATTAATTATTTACACTAAATGTGAGATTCTGATTTAAAAGAGTGCCATTATTTGCTCATGTTAGTAAAATGAAACAATCTTCCAGATGATACAAATATTGGCTTGATTGCAATTTTACCTGCAAGTCTGATAATAGTTTTGGCTAGTCTACGATTGCATTTATTGCAACTATATAATCCAGTAGTAAAAGGTGAGTTTATTTAAAGTAAGCATCAGTGCGTATTTTAATCATGCTTTATGATAAAATTTCAGCGAGAATACGTGAAAAAAATGCATAATGTCTCATATTACCATAAGTCTCTAGAAATCGAGATAAAAGATCGACTATCGAATGATGAAAAAATGAGCTAAAGATTTTACATCCGCAATGAAGAAAAAATGAGCTCTCGAAAAGTATTGTTGGGCATTTTCTCACGCTGTGCATCGCGGACGGTGCGACGCGGTCCCGCTCAAGCGAGTTCGTTATAGAGGAGGAAAAGGGCGCGCCGCATTGCCCCCGGCGCTACTTATATCTCCCGCTCTTCCTCCTTCGCCTGCGGCCTCGACCACGACACTCCCCTGGCACTCGCCAGACACTCGGAATTAATGCGATTCATTGCAAAGCGAACCGTCCCATTCATAAATAGAGTTAGACAACTTTTTATGCAAATGTTTGTCCTTTCAAACTCATGTGTTTTGGCGATCGAGTCTGTAAAATTACTAAATCTAATATATTATTTCACTACCAATAAGCTATTATTTTATTATCTTAGTGCTCATAACTATAATTTTTCTTTCAGGTAAGGCTCATTTTACTTCTACTCTCCATGAGATGCTGTAAGTTATTTCAATAAAATTTTCATTCTGCTAACTTTTTATAAGAAGTAATTAGCTTCTAATGAAACGCCTTCTAATTAAGAAATGAAGAAAAAGATAAATCTAAATTTAGATATGGTAACACCGCAATTTTGCAATTTCGGCAATTTAAATTCTATGAGAAAAAGGCAAAATTAAGGGTATTGCACTGCGTGACGTGCAGCATGAAAAGCTATTATACTTTAGCTCTATTCCGCTTGGCAAAAAAAACATTGTTGAAAAAAGTGGTACCATCATTTCCAGCTGTGTGCTTTTAATTAAAAACGCTGAACGAACAGCAGTAACGAGTAAAGTGTCAATTGGCACACTGCACTCGCTTTCTCTCGCCCCCTCAGCCACGTGCGTGCGTTCCTCTAACCTCCATTATCCAAAACATTGGATCTGAAAAGCCAGGGAAAAATCAAAGTGAAAAACAAAATGAAATCGATGAGAAGACAGGCAAAATAAAGGCTGCATATTCGTTAACGGACGGGTATTTGATTAAACGTGAACAACAATGAAGCGGAGTATATTTTATAACGTCGGCCGGATCCGCTGTTAAAAAAGTACATATATGTGTGCAAGTTGAAAGTTGCGCCATATGGGCCGGAGAGCGCGGATTCGCTCTCTGAAAATTGCGCGTTAAACGTGCAGTCGTGCTCGCGTAAATTTTGAAAATCACCAGGAGCTCGTGCGCGCTCGCGCCGCGATATTTTTTATGCCTCTTTCTAGGCGTAGCCGCGTAATGGTCGGACATTCATCCCTCGCGGCTCCGAGTGTTAAAATTTCACGTTTATGAGAGGCCATCCCCACCCGTCGGGAGCCCCTTTATTTCCTGCTCGCGGGAAGTGCCTCTTCTCGGCTTGCTGTCACAGCCCGCGAGGTGGGCTTCAGATTTTCATCCTTTAAATTTTCCCTCCTGGCAACTGACAATGCTATTTGACGCTTGCTTTTCTTGCAGCTGCAGCCTAATATTATAATACCTTTTCGCTTGCCTTCATATTTCCCTTTTTAGTATCATACTAACAGCTACAACTTTTTCCAACAGTTTCACCAAAGCTTTTATTTGTCCCTTATTAGAAAATGTATGACAGATATTTTTATCTGATTATATGATCAAAATAATCTTATAAAACCTCGACAAAACTTCTAGTGTAAATCAAAGATTAAGATTAAGATAATCAATCTGAATTTAAAATTACAACCGTAAACAATTGACATCGCGTAATAAAATTAAAAACAATGTCAAATTTTTCTTAAATTTAACCTCAGACATTGCTTATGTTAATGAAAAAAACTTCTTATTACTAAATTATAACTCCTAATGAAGGTCGCAAGAAATAGTTTTTAAAAGGTGCAGAGCAATTTTAAAGGGGGCTTTTATTGTATTTTTTATTGTACATCTATTATTTTGAATTTTTAAAAAAAACTTTGGGCCAAAAATATTAAAAGTTTTTTTTAATATTAAGTTATTTTTTTTAAAAGCCCTAAGATATCCTCGTGCTGTGATGACACAAGCGCAGTACATTACGTATCGTTATTTACTTTTGAGTTACACTAGCCTCATTTTCAGAATATAATTTAAGCTTATTAAACTACATAATGAGATTATTACTCATTAATCAGATTTTGAACATGCAATAGGAATTGTTTAAAGATTTTAATTTATTTTCAAGAAAACTTATTATTTTCATGGATTTAGTAAGTTCTTAATTGCAAGTACTTCTGATTTTAATAAAGATTATAAAACGGTAACTGAAGATCCCATCGATATATGGATTTTGGTGGATCTGCGCTTAAATTTTCGGTAATTCATGCGATTCTAGTTTGAAGAATTGTAGGATTCGAATTTATTGATGAGTCGGAAGTTTGGATCGTTCGTAATTCGATATTAAGATCCTTTATATTTTTTAATGCGCTAATTATTATCTTAAATCGGCGCTCGTGCGACGAGCTCGTAGGAAACGGCATACACGAGCAGCAACGATTAAAACAAATTTTCGGTATGATCTCCTCTATACGACAAAAAAAAATTACAGGGTTTTCGAGAAACGGCACTTTGAAGGTAGTGATCGCGCGCGTCGCGCGGCGCTCGACGGCCACCTTCAAAGTACCGTCCGACTTGTCGGAGCGGGTTGATTAGAAACAAAATGAGCCCACTCCGACCGCTCGGAAAGATTTTGATCATACCGAAAATTTATTTACATTTAATAAAATTTTGTTTGTCTATGCCGACTGCTACGAGCGCATCGATGTTTGGGATTTCTTTTCAATGCTAACGACGCCGCTCCAAGAAGTCGGACGGCACTTTGAAGGAGGCCGTCGAGCGTCACAAGCCGCGCGTGCCGACATAATTGCTTCGAAGTGCCGTCCGACTTCAAAAGAAATCTCCATACCCCCATTACTTAATGGTCCATACCCCCATTAAGACATGTTCAATTTTTATTTGCAAATAATATAAAATATTATCTATATTTTGTTCGAAAACATTTTTAAAAACAGCAAACATAAGTATAATCGTAAAGGTAGCGGCGAGTATAGAAAAAAAGTAAGCTGCGAGTGTAAACGGTGGCGTATGATTAACGGATCTCCCGACAATTTTTCTAGCAAAAGTACCACTTTTACACCGCGGCCCGAAAGTTTCTTTTCCGCGGGACCGCGAGTTATCCCTCACTCGGAACTTTAAATTTTCTGCCTGTTTCGAGGTGAAACTCTTTGAGATATTATACAACGCGTGCTTGCGGGGCACAAAAGTCGAGAGCCGTCTTTTCCGCGGAGACATTGTTGAAGACTACGTACCAAGCTATGCACGGCCCATTGTGCGGGTGTCTTAACACGAGCCAGTGACTTTTTTCAAGAAAATTTAATTTCATGAAAAATAGGAATACGAAATCTTGCTTTGAAATCTTGCCAGAGAAATGGTTTCGATTACTTTGCTTCGAACGTAGAATTCAAATATTAAACTATACAGATCAGTTAATGACGTTAAGGATGTACGAGCGGTTCCTGTACAAAAATCTACTTTTCCAACTTAGACAGTTCTAACTTTGAGATTATTTTCTACTATATTTACCCATGCTACTAAAACAAAAAATAATTAATTGACCGTCTAGTATTTGAAATGATAGCTTTTAAGGTAGGTAGTTTAATACATAGAACCTTATGATAGTGCTGACTTTTACGTCATTTTTCACAAGCTATTTTCTCAAAAACTAGACGGTCAATTGATTATTTTTTGTTTTAATAGCATGGGTAAATATAGTAGAAAATAATCTCAAAGTTAGAATTGTCTAAGTTGGAAAAGTGATTTTTGTACAGGAACCGCTCGTACATCCTTAAGAGGGCTCGAAAGTCAATTAAAGAGTCAAATTTCGCACTATTATATAGCGGATGAAATAAAGATTTACCACTTTATAAAACTTCAAGTTCATATAACAAAGCTTGAGTAAATTTTTTACATTATATCAACTTGAAACTACTTTATAAAATAATAGATCATTATCTAACAGAAGGCAAGAATCTCTTGGTTTTTCGACATTTCATTTATAATCTTTGTTATAAGCAAATTAATTGTTTTTTCCATGTGTTATGACGCGAAGTTTGAATGTTTAATTGATTTTTAGAATTCCCTAAAATGTAGTTTATATTATATTAATATATATATTGTAAGCTCGTATATTACATCGTGGTGTTATCAGATTCTTTTGTAGAAAGAAATGCCCCATTTATTTAAAAATTTATGAATCGTTTAATTAAAGTGCTCTCTTTATTTTAATATCGTATTAATTTATTTTTTTTATTAATAGATTTTAGATTTTTTGTGATATTTTAGTTAAAAAGAAACGATGTTCTGAATAGTAAATAATATGAAAGGTGATATGCTCTTTTGGAAAAAGTATAATTTGTTCATTAATGGTTGCTTTGCGTCCGCCACCGTTACGATGTCATGCATCGATCGGTATCCCATTTTATGATGCCTTCAAGTAAAATTGGTCAACTAGGGTCGTCCATCCTTGATGAAAAGGTCGAGAGAAAGAGGGGGATTAGACAACAAAATTTCTGTAACTTGTGTAGTCGGAGCTTCCGCTGAACTCATTATTTTTCTCAAATACTGTTTTTCAGTCTCAAAACGTTTTTATAAAAAAAAAGTATTTTAGCTAGGAGTTGTGGAAGAATAAATGACAGAATGAAAGAGGCATTTTAGACAACACTGATTTAAATGAAATTCGAAAAATGTCGCAAGTTATTATTCGTCAATCAATATGAATTATTATTAATTAGTTCCTTTTATTTGAATTTTCCATTATTATAAATTCCTTTCTGTATTTAGGTGTTTTAAAAATAGTAAATAAATAAACGATACTCTTGCACATCTTCTATTGCTACGTTCTTCAATTAACTCTTTTAATTTTGTGCATAAAAAATCTAGCAATTTTTATTAAAGATCCATTCTGCTGTACTTCTTAGTTTTTTGCACCCGTTAGATTGACCGCGATCTGCAGAAAATTTGTATAAAGCTTATGATATCAGTTAATTGGGTGGCTGGATAAATTAGCTTACCGTTCATTACTAGTTTCTGGTGGCACTGTAATCGATTATCCTTCTCACCTTTGACTCGCAGTGCAAACCCACACTTGGTCTAAAAGGTCCACTTTATGGCTACCATAATGTAGGCAAAAGTCATTAAAAGGCCCGATACTGGAGCTTACAAAGTACAGGGCCTTTCAAAACGCCTTTTTTATATTGAGATTAATGGTGTATCCCGTAATCTCTTTGCTGAATTGTTTTGACAATAAAAATCTAATCTCCTACATCCAATCATAAAAGAAGCCTATAAAGAGTTTTTACTACTCGATCGCTTCTCTCTGTACGCAGCGTGCGTATCCGGCCAGACATAAAAAAAAGGAAGAAAAAAGAAATTTCAGTGAAAAAGAATGACGAAAGGCAAGTGACTGCTTTATGAAGATTTAAGACAAGCCGACCCCCTCTAAGTTGCAGAGCTGACGCGTGGCGCCCGATGGCGGAGGAGCCCAGTGAGTTTTAATTTAATTGGCCCGAGTGACGCTCTTCGTCGTACGGCTGATTACTTATGTGTTACTTGCTGCCTCCCTTCCGGCTGCGCGCGCATACATTATGCATATTGCGTCGCCTCGCGCTCTCTTCTCTCCCTCAGGAGGATGGTGCACATATAAGCGTAGAGCGAGAGAAAAGCGAGCGAGGAAGAGATTTTTGCGCCTTTCTATGCTCGCTCCTTTCTTGTATTTTGAGTCGCGTTCTCTTTTGTTGCGCGCCTCTGTCGCGACATGAATAGCAAGTGCACAAACTCACCGGGCGACTGCTCATCGCACCCGTGTTGACGCATATTTTAAAGGTCCCGAGTGAGAGCACCATTCTTCATAGACTAATCCACTTGCCTCTTTTTCGGGATGGACACTCTTTCCCGCCTTTTTACAAGAGCAACTCACTCGACGATCGTTCGGCATTTCTAGCATTTTTTTCATTTCCAGCCAAATTGTTCCCCTGGCAAGTTTATGAAAGAGCCATCTCTTTCACAAATCCAGCGAAGATTTATAATTCATTTTGGCTAGATGAGAATTCACTATTTATTCAAATCAATTCTGACTGTCGGAAAATTAAGCTCTTTTTCCGATAAACCCACCTTTCTCACAATTATTTGCTCACAAGCACTTCTGATTAAATGTTCATTTCTTTAAATTAAAATTCTATACGGATAATTGTCAAATGCAGTTTTATGTCAAGTTTATCACGGTTTCATTATCATTTTTCCAACTTTTCATTATACTTTTACCTCTTGTTACTATAAATATGATGTTAAATTATTTTTTAAATATTATAATTTAAAATAAGAGAAAATATGAACGCATAGTGAATAATAATATATGTTATCAGTAATAATAATTCATCATATGAGATTGTGTATATCGGTAGCTTTGGTGTTTCTTTTTACTCTTGTAGAGCAATTTACCTACCTGACATATCTCTGCGCGAGAGGTAAAATTATAGAAAAATGCGGTCACGTCAAAATGAACAAAATTCCGCCAAAACAGTAAACATTTAATCCTTTCTTTTCATAGCCGTCGTGAAAGCTTCAATCGACTTATGACGGCGCGGTTCTCCCCAGGCAGTCGGTTCAGCCGGGACTGCCCTAATAATTTATGGCCATACTTTAGTCAGGACTGCGTTGACCGCGGCGCATGTGTCAGCCATAGGTTAGTGAGCGTCGCACGGCCCGCTGTCAAGGTACATACACCGCGGCCACCAAGATGGCCTTAGGTCCCCGCGACCTGTGCCAACTGCCACCCATTCAAACTGACTGCTCCCTCGGTAGGCCATGTGTTTTGCATTTTCCCCTGTCCGACCTTGCAATTTTCTCCGACAATCACTTAACTTTCCCTCTAACACTCTGTTACTGACTTTTTACATACGAGCTGTTAGAGCGTTTTTTTACGCTTGCTGAAAAAAGGTTTTTCGTCGCCTTTCTTCGTTGCTAGTTCACGCAAGAATGTCCAAACATTGTTTACATCAATTATCTACGTTCTATATACAGCCCGTTATAGCTATAGTAATGGGAAATATATAAAATATTGATTAAGTAATATAGGTATAAGGCACACGTGACAATTTTACAAATGTCAAGCTAAAGCAAATTAACGTGATTGTTAAGGTATTAGGATTGAAACGCAATATTTTTCATTCAGAGTTTTCATAGATTTTCTTAGTGAAGAACCAATATTCAAATTACTTAACTAAACTTATAATCGAAAAATTTAATTAATTGTTATTGTATTTTTTTAATAGAACGCAATAAAATATTTGAGTAAATAATAGAAAAATGTGAAAATATTATAAGAGTACGAGGACTTAAAAATCATATTTTCCATGAAGTACAAGTAATCCTGACACAGAACATGTATAAATGTGTGCGTGTATATATAATTTAATTTAATTTAATTTTCTATTTGCTTGATTTTTCAAACGGTTATAAGTATAAAATTGTTTTTATATATTCTCTTGAAATTTCAAGTGAGAACTTCATTTGTTACTCTTTTCAACGATCCCTTAAAATATGCATATCTAAGAAATGGCTTTTTGCAAAAATGAGGACTTTGAATGTAATTTAAAAAAATTCGCTTTTTCGCTTGACGTGCAACGTCCATATATATAGATAATAAAAAAGATTGCAGACTAAACGTGTCAACACTCGGCCTGCGCGTCCTTTCGATGGCATAGTTTCGGCTCTCCCTCGTCCGAACCGTTGATGATATCCAAATTATTTATTTAAGTGAATACATTCAACTCCCTGCCTTCACATTCTATTGCCAGGACTTACGGGACTTAAGGCCTCCTTCTCTCATTCGATCGATAAATCGGCCCGACTGGTCATCTTCATATGCTAAATGGCAAACTAAATTTACATGCAGTGTATTGTCATTAGTAAGCAACTTTTTACATTAAACTTACCAATCATCAATGTTATCAGAACTTTTTTTAAATTAGTAATATCAATATGCTCTGTAAAGCAGGAAAAAATCGGTCATTCAAGTATGTCTTTAAAAGAAAAAAAAACAAATAATTGAACTTTGTAAGAAGAATTTTGCTTAACTTCTATGAGTGCCCTAATTAAATTGTTTTCAGATTTCACTTTTAAATTAAAAGTCGAGGGTAGTTATCAAACTTGGACGTCAGCCCTTCGTACTTTTCTTGAAAAATGTATAATGTACAATGCAACGAACGGAAAGACGACGGTAATTAGCTGAAAGATTCACTGAATTGATTATGGAAATTGATGGATGTGAATTGCACCACTAAAGCAAGGCGATATTAAGTAAATTAATGAAGTTAACTGGAACGAATAAAATTGATCGCAATTTGTAAAATATAAAAGAAATATCTGGCGATAATGTATATAATAGTCTATGTATGACAGAAGCATGTCCTGGAAGTGTGTCGCAGGAATTGTTCACCGAATGTCGATCTTGTTGTACAAGTCATAATAGCGGCATAATAGCGCAGTTACTACCAGGCATGTTATCTGTTGTTCGAGAAGAGTCAGTAAGAAAAAAAAGATAGCGGGTGGACTGAAAGCGATCGAAGCAACTACTGGACACGTGTAAAGCCAAGTTACATGGATACGTGAGGGCAGGATTTGAATTAATGCATACTTTACATTCTCATAGTGTTTGCCTTGTACAATACGTGAAGTGATTGTATACATACGCCGATTCAATTCAATTCATACTTATGCTGTTCAATATTCTCAATGAAATTTGACATTTTTTTTAATTACAAAATAATCCACTTATCATATTTATCGTGTACGTGTGCAACATGTATTTGTTTTTGAGGAGATAGTGAAACATTTTAGGATAAAAGACGAAGAAAGTCTTGTCTGTAAATAACTTGAAAAATAAAATTGCAGAAAATGTTACACAAAAATAAATTTTTCTTCGCTGAAGCAACTGCTTACTGTAATATTTCTTTATTTTAATTTCTTATCTAAACAGGCTTTCATAAATTATTTGTCACAAATTATTATTACATTTGTTTTTCCTTAACACTTATAAATATTTGGTGCTTTGTTTTGTCGCTTACTTTATCATTTTATCAATTCTTTGGAGTTTGTACCTAACTTTTTTTTTAATTTAACTTTTAATGCTGTAGGGTATAGACGCGCAAATTATCATGCCCCTCCCTTCAATTACTGAACTCTTTAGCTGTTTGTTTTAAAATTCACAGATAAGTAAAAATAACAATAATCTTTTTAAAACTTCTTTCAAAGAGCCATTTAATCATTAAAACAGGAAAGACCATTCCATCAGTTTTTTAGTCAATTAAAAATAATTTTTGAAATTTAAAAATTTTGGATTTTTAGAATTAGTTTTTCACATTTATAAGATAACTTCTTGATCATAGTCATAAGGTGATCGGTAATGAACGAACGTAAGCCGGTCCTTCTAAAATATGTGCTTTATTTATGATTCTTTTACATTTAAGGGGGGTTTGTACTTCATGTTGTTTTGTAAAATCATCTATAAAATGGAAATTATAATGCAACATGAATTTAGCGTAATACTTTATGTATAAATATTTAATTGTTCACAATATGAGCCTACATAGAAGTCTCTAAACTCATTTCATATTAGGCTAAGGTTATTTTTAAAAATTACCTCTGCCGTACAGGTCCCATCTATACATCAGTATTGATATGACTAAGCTTAAGTAGTTGAAAAAATTAAAAAACTATTTAAAATTCTTCATTTTTATAAATTTAATTAGTACTTAAAGCTTTTCAATATTTGTCAAGTAAATTCAAATGTTGCAGCTCTTCAGAGCAAAATCAAATAAATTACCAAAAATGTAAACCCAGACTATTTAAAATCCATGCACCGATGGTACGTCAACTTACGATAAAATAACAATTTTATCTTTTCCATAAAACAGTTTTATAGTTAACTTCACTATGAGACAAAAAATATGAATTAATTTTCTCTGGAATTTCTTTTTTAATCTTTAGTAGGATTAAGAGTACTTGTGATTAACAGTTTATTGAGTCTAAATTACAATCTAGTCAATCAGTAATATTATCACTATGAAGTTTAAGTCTATTATTGTTGAATTTCCAAGTTATAAAATACTGAAAATGGGGCTAGAGTAACTGAAAAGTAAATAACGATACATAATCTATTGTGCCTGCATTACAATAGCGTTACCAAAGATACCCTAGGAATTTTTTTACCATGCCGTATGGTATTTTACTTCTAATTTTTTCTTTAATATAATAATATATAACACAAAGGCTTCGTTATCTCTCAAGGGAATAAGATTTGTTTTCGCCTTAATTCTGCATATGTCCATTTTATTGACCTCTGCAGAGAAAGTAAAACCATATATTATTTTCTAGACTCACATTACTCCCTGGAGAAATACTTTACTCCTCGGAGAGAGTCTACATATTTTGCAAACAAATTTTAAGTTTCATTTTCTTTAATTTTTTGTGCTTTATCAAAATAATAGCTACCACCAAAAACTGGATTTAATAAACGTCATTAGAAAAATGTTTATTAATCCAGAACTACAAAATCCCTCTGAAGATAGCGCGTGGAGCGCCGCAATGAGATTCGCTCTGCTACTGGTGAGCGCAGGGCAGAAAGGGCTGAGATTAAAATAGAATGTATGATTTGAAATTTCGCATAGCACCCAGACCACGCAAGAGGTCCCCAACTTACTTTCCTTTGTGCCCTCGACATATGACGGATGCATCGAGATCGCATGCACCAAGTCTCGCGGAAAATAGCAAGCTTAAATTTTGCCTTTATTAACAAAATCATGCTGCAACCGACTAAAAATTGATTAAAATAATATGATGGATTAGGCATTAAAAAGCTGCTCCCTACTAGGAAATTGAGCATAGTTTATATATCCACATTATATTTATCAGCACATCGGATTATATCTAAAATTGAATAATCGAAATTATTTTAGTGTTAACCATTATATAAAATTTAAATAATTATTTCAAAAATAAATGTGTCATTTTTTAAATAAAATATGCTACTAATACTAATCATTAATACGTTGGTGGAAATAGAACAAAATATTTATAGAAATTAGATAGAACAAAACTATTTTTATACGCGTGGGTTTATACACACGCATAGATAAATATAGTTAAAATAAGTCAAAGTAAATATAAAATTTGTAAAAACCAATAAGTTTTTCGAATCTTACATAAACAAGATTTATTAGAAGAATTTTTCCTCCGTACAGCGTGTAGATTGAAAAGTAAAATATGGAATAATGCAATGCTGAGGTAAAAAATGCTTCTTGTATTTTTTATTCCAATCAATCTGGAGGGTAAGGGGAAAAAAGAAGGTCGTCGTTTCCCAAAGCGCACTCTAAGTCCCCTAATGAGCACTCGATTCTCCTCTTTTCCGCACAGTGGCTTACATCTGGCACGGACGCAAGATCAATTAAAGTCAAGACTTCCTGAGTGGCTACTTAGCTTTTTCGCGGCTAAAAAACCACCCGATTATTTATGTGTGCTACGATAATGAAAGGTACAAAATCACAACTTGCGAACCTTTTCACCAACTTAAATTGCAAAATGATTTCGTGCTTCAAACAATACGAATGCCTCCAGTTTGGAAATTTTACTCACGAAGCTTCTTTTATTCTGTTGAATGTAACAACATAATATACCAACGTATTTTAATTTAGACTTCCTAAAAAAGTTCTCTTGTTATTAATTGCTTTATATTAAGTAATTTTTAATAAAAATATTTGTATCTCATTTAAAATAGTATAGTATAGTAAATAGTAGTCGAGATGATGAAAAACGATTTGTCATTTAATAATAATGCAAGAGCTTTTTTATTAAAATCAATCTTGTCTTCTTATACTCGTAGGCATTCTTGACGTTTGTACCATTTATTCAGCCCTTCTGTAAACATTGAATTTTAATTGAAACCTTTTGAAAAATTATGCACTTTTGCAGTTTGAAATCCACGTCAAATCTGATATAAAAATTCATTTTCGCGAGCCCACCGATATTTTTATAAGTGAGTTCAATTGAATGCCCTTGAAACTTCTCTGATCTCGAAACCCTCACAAAAAATTGATATGCTGTTCTGTTCAGCTGATCATTTTCAGATAGGTGCTCGAAAGCTTAACAGAGATGAAAAGAAGCGTCCCCCGGCGTTATGGACCTGGCCATAAATCATGGCCAGATTAATCTACGCAGCAGACGAGGCAGACAGGCGGGGAGACCCGGAAAATTTAAGCTCTTCGCTTTTTCAACGGCGGGACTTATATGTGCAAATCCACGGCCAACAAGAAACAACTTAGCTTTGGAAGTTCCATTTTTTTAAGGCATACCTAGCAGACCAATTTTTTCTTCTTGCTTAGGTCATTTTAAAATAGAATAAGCACGTGTGCAAGGCTAATCCCTGGATAAACTTTTTTCCGGGTCAAATAACGCGAAAAAGTTGAGAAAACAAAGAAAGCGTCATTTGTCGTACCAATTTTTCAAAGGTTTTCCAATCTACAATAAGCCTGGTACCCCACTAAGCGGTGGAATAAATGTCTAAAATTTGAGAATCCATGGTTTAAAGATTCATTTTTTGTTTTAGTTTTTTCAAAATGGCGCCTTAATGGCAACATTTTTTAAAACATTCGTGAATTTCTTACAATAAACGATATACCTTTCTAAAAAATTCACAAGATTTAGATAAGAAATATGCCTGAATTTTTAAAATTTTCCATAAGCAATTTTGCACAGACTGGAAAACCTTAGAAAAATTAATCACAAAAAAGATCAGTACGAGAAATCACGTTTTTATTGTGCGTTATTTTGCCTGTAAAAAGTTTGCGCAGGGATTCGCCGTGCGCACATGTGATTATTCTCTTTTAAAATGACCGAAACAACAACAAAAATTGGTCTGATAACTGTGATTTAAAAAAAATTGAACTTCCGAAGCTGAGTTGTTTCTTGTTGGCCGTGGATTGGCACATACCGAGCGGATGAAGCAGCAAAGATCGCCGGAGCTTCAAGCTGAAACTATACTCCTTCTTTCTCTTTTAGTTCTTTTTTTATTGCACTGTCTTTATAAATTCGGCTCTTCAGACGGAAAAGTGCCATCTCGGACGCCAGTTGGAAAAGGTGCCATCTCGGACCGTTTCCACCTGGAGTCCGGAATGGCACCTTTTCTAACTGAATTTCGAGGTGGCGCTTTCTTGATATATACCGACGAAATATGCTCTTGAACATGACCACGAAAAAATATGAATAAGACATGTACTACTTGAACAACAATTCATTTCTAAAACTTGTTCTTAAAAAATAAGTGAGCATAAAAGCAACGAGTCAAAAGGGCTAGACTTAAAAAAGAATCGATGGGCTTAATTTTCTGAAGTCTTCCCTCTCTCGTGGGAGTCCTTTGAATATTCAAGTGGCTCGGAAGCACAATAAAGTTCTTTATTTTCGAGGAATATAGACGCCCGCGCAGATACACTCGTGTAACGACAGGGCAAGTGAATGCGTAAGAGGCATAGTTTCGCCCGCTCATCCTCCCTCATTTCGCGCAGTCGTTTGTTAAACGGTGAGTCACAAGTACCTGACGGGTCTCCATTGTTTTACTTCTCGTCACCCATGCGCTCGGCTGCACCTCAAGCCTTTTTTCTCTTTGTCGTTCACGAGAAATCGAGAGCCCCTTCGACCGGCCCTTTAAACGCTAATCACCCCTAGACGAGGACAACAGGATCTTGTGAGTGACCTTTATACCTAGTTCTCAAGTGAATTTTTCACTATTTGATATTTGACTCTGTAAAGACACAAAGACACTTTGTTAAATCACATATAAGAGTTTGAAGGCTTTTACGAAAGAATGAAAAACTCGGACGCTTCAGAATTAAACATATAAGTAGCGAGTCTTTATTTCTTTCGACAAATGCTGTTGGCATCGACCTCTCTGTTCGGTGTCTTCGTCCAGACTGCCTCCTCCGCGATTTTCTCTCCTCCTAGACTTCGGGTACGCAAAAGGGTACCTTTTTTCGACACGAGATGCGTCCCTTTTTAACCGGTTTTTTCCTGTCTCTCTGTAATGACCGAGCGCGCTACTACGGACAATAAACTAATAAAAAGATTAGGCCCCCGGGACAGACACTCTAAAGTTTGATTACGGGGAATTTGCCCGAAAAACGTACGTGCTTGAACAAAAGGACTCGCTTTTCCTTATTTTGCCTTCTTTTACCGTATATCCAACACACTTCTTAATGTACTTTTTTAACTCATTACTTACCATAAACCACACATGCCCACATAAATCTTGAAAAAGAAAACGGTTCATATTGCACAAGTAAAATTATCGAGGACATTATTATTGCATTTTATAGTCGAAAAATGTTGGCACTTTTATTAAGCAACAAATAAACATTTGGAGCCAATATAAATGCCTCCATTAAAAAAAAGTAACATGAAAAATAGCAGAAATATTTATTTATGTACTAAAGGCGTAAAAAAATTAATGCTATCAAACAAATTTTTTTCTGGCTCAACGATAGTGCATACATCTTGCTTCGTCTACTTTCTTACAACTAATCCAAGGCTTACGAATTAGCTGTCACGATATTTATGACCATGTAATGCCTTTTGGTTCAATTTCCCGGATCTGAGAGGTATAATACAATGAATCCACATGACGTACTTTTTGAAATGCTGTTGTCAAAGTAATGCACCTTTGGGAGCTCGTCTACATAGATATGAAGGGAATCCTCTACGAACATCAGAATTATGACAGACAGGTTGATGTCTTCATGAAAGTAACTTAGTCGAGAATTATATAGACATAATTGTCACGACGAAATTTCTTGTTTTCTCACTTTCTTCATTAAACATACTTAATTAATCTGACATAATTTCGAAAGAAATTTTTAACAATTAAAAAAGTGCTTAAAGATTGCTTCATGAGTTTATAGTTTATGTTGAAATATCATGATTACTGAAGTTCATCAATATGGTTGTATTATTTTATAGAAATTCCGATTGTTAATTACTTTTTTTTATAAATTCAAGGTTATTCTTTTAAAATTAAAAATTCTTATTTAAGTGGCGCATTAGAAAAATACGCAGATCAAGTGAGCTGAATATACTGTTTTTAAAAGCATGTAAACGATGAAACAGGCTCGGTGAACATGCCATTTTTGTAAAAAATCTAGCGTTAGCAAAATCGCACTATTTTCTCAGTATATATTTTGAGGCTCTCCGTTTATCATTCCATTTATTGAATTATTTTATTATCGTCAATAGAAATCTTTGTGTTACGATGTGAGTGAGCGAGCATCGATAGCATCGATGAGCTTTGCTCGATGACCAGGCCGTACACACCCGGAGATATTTTTCCAATGAGAGTTATAAACTTTTTCTTGTTCGTTCCTGCCCGAAGGGTGCGTCAAGCTTCCGTAACAGCCTTTACTCTTGAGTAAATCTGCGCTTATGTCTTTGTAATCTATGTAACACCTTTTTCTCAATAAATACTCATTGTTTACAAGATCTGTTGAATTTATTTAGCTGATTAAATTCAATAGTTTGTTTATAAAAAATGAAACTAGGAAATTCTTCTAGAAGTCTGAATTGCTGACAGAAGCCTACGTCCTTCAGCGAGGACAGAGGATAAAAGAGATTAAGCTAGTAAAGAAAACTTGACAAAAACACATCTTGCGCAAGCTTCTGACGGCTCATCCCAATGAGAAAGAAGCGCTCCCGTGGCAGACAAACACAATCTCTGAAATGCCAACGAAAGGGAAGGTGAAGGGTATACTGTTTTCATTTTTCGAGATAAATATAAAAAAGGTATTGCTGCGCATGGAAGACTACGTGCTCATCTGCCCGCGCTTTGCAAAGAGACAGCCCCCTACGCACCTTTACTCCGCTCTCCGTTGGGGGAAGCTCGTTAGGCGTCGCTGAAACGCAAGCGAGCGTCAACTTAAGCATTTACTCGTGCAAATAAACCGTCGTTCGTTAAAATAAGTCGCTTTCGGCGTGCAAAGAATCCCGGGAGGAGCATCAGTTGAAAAAACGGCTTGACTACGTGGGTACAAAAAGGCGTATGAAGGGTAGGCATCGTCTTGCATCCCGGAGAATTTGCTAGCACAAAAGTTACCAGTCTTTTCAGTCTCGACAGCTTCTTACGACTTTTGAGACTAGCAAGGATTAAGTGAAAAATTGCCTTCACGTGCTATTTAATTAAGAGAATTCATAATATTGGTTTTGCCCTCACAAGGGGAGAAAAAACTTAATAAAAATTCTTATTTTTGCTTAGCAAAGAAGCTTTTCCATATTAAAATAGTAAATTTTCCTATTAAACTTGTAAAATTTCATAACTTTTCACACAAAAGTTGCTATTTTTCTTAGTAAGTTGGAACACTGATCCGATACAGAATTCAAAGAAAATATTTAGAATTCTACAATTAGGTGGCGCATTGAAAAAATCGTAACTCGCAATTGGTGCAAATCATCTTATTTAGTACATAAAAAAACTAAGTTTCTGTTTTACACCATGAACGAAAGGTAGAATTAGATTTGTATACGTTAGTTTAGGTTGATAATTTAGGTCTTTGCGTGTAAAATATTTATTATTCAAGCGAGAGGCGTTAAAATTATATGCAATAATTGACTATAAATGAAAAATAATGTTTTATCTATTACTTAACTCACATAAAAAAATTGAATAATATACTTTTTAAATTTTGCTAATTTTCCTATAAAAATAGTAATTATTACTATACTGAGAAAGGTTTTGGAAAAGTTATAAGAATTTCCGGTAACAATTACTTCCATATATTGAAAGATGGCCAAAGACGGTTACTTTACACTTTTTACAGTTCAGTTCTTAAATTTGACCATGTTGGATTATTAATTTCCCTAAACTTCTAGTGATTTCTGATTTGAAGTTTTCTGTCAGTTGACATAAAAATTTATTTCATATCCCTAACGAGATACTTTATTGTAGTTACAAATGTTCGTTGTAACTGCGGTGCAACCGCCGCTTAATTTATCGCAAATGTTGGATTCATTTTAAACCTAACTTGTATAACACGCTAACATTATTCGCAGTTAATTATCGCTTATACCTTCATTACCTACACGTTAACGCTTGCAGTTATTTAAAAAAAGCACTCGAACCTATCTTATATGAGAAAATCTATAAATGAAAACACCGGAAACGGTTCACCTGGAAAAAAATAAAAGTTTGACTAAAGCTCTGGTCAAATTGTTTTCGTGTACTAAAATCCCCAGCACACGATTTCAAATAGTTATTTTTTTTTATTTGCAAATATATTTTATAATACAAAGTTTGAAAAATTGTTTTTTTCGTTATACGGAAATTAATTTATATCAGATATATAAGTAGCTGTAGGTAGTTATTTCATTATAATTTTTTTATTAATATTCAATGTATTTTTCTTTTAGGATTTTTTTAGGGGGCAGTGATTTTGCATAAAATTTGTGTAGGATACATGGTTTGAATGTCTTGCCCGTTAGGCCAAGAACTAATTTTGTAATTTTTCGAGATCCTTGCTTAGTCGCGGCGTTTGTTTTGTTTAACCCGCCAGGGTTTTTGTGCCTGCAGGACGCAAGCCCGGCCACATCAAGGCAGCAGATCCTTTTCCTTTTGGATCCTTTTGGAATCGCCTCGAATTGTCAGGCGAAATTGTTCTCATTATGTACTTTGTTAATTAAGAATTAAACACATAACGTTGCTCAACAGACCACGGGTGCCCTCGAGTCCCTAATTGAATAATTTATTTTTAGTAATAGATAATATAGTAAATTTTCTGATTAAATCATATAAATTTTATAAGGTTACCTAGTTATATTATTACGATTCGACGTGTAACTTTTATTGCACGAATAATTCAAATTATTTCAAAGCCCCCTTACTTTATAAAATTATGCGGATGTGTGAATCTAGCTATCTTCAGAGTCTGTTTTCCAAGTTCATCCCTAGGCCTTCTGCTAGGGGAGAACCGCAGGAACTTAACATACCGAGGGCGAATACCGAAACTGGTGCCAGGGCCTTCCAAGTACAAAGTGTTCGCCTGTGCAACTCTATTCCGTCCTTTATTCGTCATGCCTTATTTAGATAAGTATGTTGGACCCCTAACCTCCATAATCTCTCTTGTGCAATCTCTCTTCATGTAACTTTATTTACGTCAGCCTTAGATGTCATTTATTTTATTTATAAGTATTTATCTTTTCACTTAAGTATTGTGCTGAGAGAGGCTTGACCAATATTCTAATAGTACTCATTGTAATAACAAATTATCATTATTTATTGTATTTTATTTTATCTACTATGTATGTTTTATATTCTATTTTTACCTAAACGGAAGGCGAATATCTATTTATCTATCTATCTATCTCCTTTTCTCTGTCTCCCTCACCTTCTCTCACTCCATCCAATAATCCATTTTATTCCCATCTCTAGAAATTAATTAATTAGTGAGAATATTCGAAATTTTAAAAATATTAAAAAAACGAACTATAACTAATCTATTAATGTTCATCAATAAATTAATTAAAAGTTAAAATAAGCTTAAAGCTAATAATGCATTTATATCCAAATGCATAAACTTTTTTGGTGCTAAATTGCAAAGCTTTCCTTTCGAGGGAGCGAGAACTTAATTTAAACTACTGCAAAATTTAACAAGGTAACGAAGCAGAAATTTTCGTTTCTCCAGTTTTCAGAGAAATTCAAAGTGCTATTTCTTCGAAATAGAACATAGATGCTAGAAAGAAAATTTTCATCAAGCATCTTATCTTACGTTGAGATTTAGAATTTCGTTATTATGCTACTATATTTTCATATCTATATCGAGCCATACCAGCAAACAGGAAAAAAATTTTCCTCTGCTGGGTTACTTTTATAACTTGTATATATACATAGCAATTATTAGTAATTGAGTATATGTAACAATTGGTAATAAATAAATAAAATAAATGATATATTAAACATTTATAAAAAAATGACATTTTTGGCTTTTCAAATTTTAAAGGTATTCTCCATAGACTTCTAATGGCTACGATTGTTTTACAATTATTTTACATGACTTTATAATAATCGTTTAAAAAATCCTTTATTATACCGTTAATCGAGATCACTATTATATACATCTTCGAAATTCAAAACTGTTGAGCCTTAGGAGATAAAACTTTAGCTTCTTTCATTTATATACGAAAACAACTCCAACTGTATCAACGAAATCCGTGATTCGAAGGTTCGAACTTTCCTATAGAAAGTTCAGATAGTAATCTACCAACGTTTAATTGAACTTGTATTTCTTCAGAAGTTGGTTTTTTGAAAAAAAAAACTCCTAATTATGACTAATTTTGTAGGTATTGTTAAAGTTTGTAATATCTCCATATTTGTTCAAAGATGCGCATATCCAAAGGAAGAATAATAGACATACGCAATGAAAACGTCAGGATACTTATCAGATGAAACTGTTCAATAATTTATTTCACCGCTACAGTATTTTACTTCATTAGTATATAGTCGACTTTTTTATGAAAAATGGAAATTATTGATTATCGTATTTATGATATAAGTAATTCAGTGATTCATAGAGGATTAAAAACGTTATCTGCCCTGGTTACTTGCGCTAGCAGTCGCTAGATGAAAATGTGAATCGACCACGAATCAATTTCATTTTGACTGTCGGAATTTTTTTCGATATTCGAACGAAAAAATTGGGATAACTCCTGGCTTATGATGCATTTTCCGTCGTACGCGGAAATCCTTTTATTGTAGGTTCTATCACTCCATATATTTTTATCAGAAAGACAGTGGTGGGGCGAAAAAGTACCGGAGGCAGTATCATTCATTAATTTTCGTATTTATTAACCAATTATACGCAAAGATTTTTAAATTATAACTACCATAAAACTTTATCGTTTGATTAGAAAAATAATTCTTATGAATTTTACGATCCTCGAGTTATTATTCGTAAATGATCAGCTTCTTATTCATTATTGTCACCAAAATTAACGATTCTTAAATCAAAACTGTCAGCGTCATTTATTTCCAAACAAAATTGTCATTTTTAGGTATTACAAAGCACGTTTTCCTCCATTTGACAATTTAACTTTCTAACGTCACGTTCAAGTCGTAACTTTTGACGAGGGTAATGAGCTTATTAAACCAAATTTGTTACTTGGTCTTTCACTTCTAGACTTTGGAAATTTGTTGCATATTTATAAGTCCCTTATCACCTAACTCGTTGTACCGGGCTGATTATAAGGCATTTTTAATTTAATGACGTAAATATTTTTAAAATTTTATTCTAGATTCAAAGCATGCAGAAAGTACGTATTACATTAACATTATAAAGATCTACTTTTTAACTGCTCATATAAAAGCTGGATAGAGAAAAAAATGGTTACTTTATGTCAATAAGACGATAATGCGATGTTCTTGCGCAAACATCTTAATGGTAATAAAACGTGAAAAATAAAAAATCGGTGCATCAATGTACTAACTTAATGAAACAACTACTGGAGAAATTTTCTATATTATAATAATGATCCGTCATCAAATTCTGGCTACTGATCCCTGTAGCTTCGCGATCTTTCTCTGTCTTTCGCTCTCTGCTTTGATTCTTCTTTGTATTCGTATAATTTAACCCGAACTTGTATCTTGGCTCTTGATATTTCATAACGTAACATAACGACACTATTTGCGTCAATGTTGAATAATCGTTCCAGATATTTGAAGAGGCAATATATTTAAAAAATAATTCATCCTTTTAGTAAAAGTATAAAAGATAAAAGAAAGTTTCATAATTAAGCAACAATAAGAGAAATAATAATTATTTTGAAGAGAAAACTCCAAATAAAATAATGTTGATAACAAACGACTATTAGATCTCACATGCACCTTCTGCATTTTTCATTTTAATTATCGGCAATCAGCGTTGAGACATCAGTTCTCTTCCACGGGTCGAGTATACGAAGCGGTGCGCAGAACTGATTGATTTCCTGGTGGGTCTCTAGAGTCATTAATAAATAATTAATAGTCTCCTCTCTGCACCATTTACGAGCACGTTCTCGGGTTCATTATTTTTCCGCCATACTCTGGTCGAGGAGAGACATTCTTCCCCCCGAGGCTCTCCGTGCGTCGAGAGGCTTCATCGTGGCTTTCATTAGCCGCTGCGGATATCTATAAACGGAAACACATGCTGGCTTCCGGGAAACTGTAGCAAAAGAAACGTCGCGCCCAAACCAATTTGATCTCTTGCGTCGACTGTGAAAACAACGAGGCGCCTTGTACGCACCCCTTAATCACGGAAATATCCACTTTTTTCTTTAAATCTGCTTATTGGCTAGAAGCAAGAACGCGTATTAAATCAGTATGCGCTTCGACAATTGAGGACAGTCAAATCCGCTTTTGCAGAAAGAATGAGCCGAAAATTCAGGATAGATATTCTTAATGGCAATCAAACAGAAGTTAATTGTCATCTTGCAAGAAAGCCTACCGATTATAAACAATTAATTTTAAAAGTGTGTTATGGAAACATTATTATAATTTTATTAGGTTAGGTATTAATGTCGCATTTTTTGGATGTGCTGAGTTACTGAGCGGGACTAGAACAAATGTTTTAATCAACTAGAGAAACTGTAAGCTACAAAATATACGAACAAACTTAGTTTTATACGTTAAGAAACATCAGCGCGCGTTTCAGCGTAAACGATGAGATTTCAAAGTCCAGGCCAGTGTGCAGTAACTGCTCAGTAAGTACAGCAAGGGATTGTCCAGGAGGAGTACGCGAATCTAACTGAATCTTGTGCTAGCTGACAGCGAAACAAGCCACTTCTCCTTCTCGGTGAGGTTCTACAAATCTGTCTCACTATAACAGACCTTGAGGGGATGCCACTAGGACTAACAGCTGAAGTGCATGCTATCAACCAATCTCCAGTATATAAATTGTCTTAGTGTCAAATCGGTCCTTTCAAAGATAAACGCAATTTTAGCGAACAATAAAGAATAATTCGTTGTTCCTAATGAAATCGTACTGCGCAGCAATCGTTTTTAAAAATATTGATGCAATTTAATGTAAACTTTTTATCATGATTTGAGTACACAGTCTCACAATCTCTTAAGTTAAGCTATCGATAATATCTTTCAAAGCGAAAAGTTCAGCGTTTCGAGTATATTAAGAATTTTTTCAATTATTTGAATATATTCTGAATTCGCCGATGATTGAGAATCGACTGGCAAAGAAAAAAGTTGAAAAATCGCAGATATCATTTACACTAAACGTTTAAGCAGCTTCGCCAGCGAAGGGGGCTTGAATGCCAGTCACGTAGCAGTTCTCTCATTATTTCACTGGTAGAGAAAAAAAATGAAGCCCATAAATAAGGCAGTGTGTGTGCTGGTAGAGGAGAAAAATCGCGAGTCTCTACGTCTTTGTAGAGCAACGGCGAGGCTCTTCTATTCGTGGAAGCACGCGGCGCTGATTTGACGCGGAGGCTGGCGCGCCTTCCGCAGAAAAAAAGTTGCCATGTATACTCGTGGCAAGAGATTGGAGGGGAAATAAAGAGGAGGGAAAGCGCCATGTGCACGTACGTGCAGCGCATGTGCGAGTGAGGTATCCCGTCGTCGCCTCCCCCCTTCGTCGAGAGACGAGCTTATGTACGTACGGAAACGAGTTTACCGCTAACGTGCAATTATCGCTGGGGTGTGCGCTGAAGCTGTCGGTCTGGATCTCGGAAAGTGACGAGAAAAAAGGAGGCGAGGCAATTGTACGGCGTCGCCCGCGAGGAACTGCGAGAGGGGGATTTGTTTGGCCACTTGTGCCAACGTTCAATTAAGCGGGAGCGGGACTTCCACCGATTGCGTCCGAGATTCCTTTTTTCATCGAGTCATGCGGGTCTCGGCGATTCGCTGAACCGTCGGCTAGACTTGTTGAGTAAGCGACTTCGCCGCTCCGATTGCCATTCTTCGCTTATTCGTCCCGTTCATTACGATAGTTTATTGTAAAAATCTACGATAAAGACCGAGCTAAAAATGATTTTCATTGTTCGATAGAATCCTGGTCAGCGTTATTTCTTTTTAAAATATTTATGCGAATAAATCCATTGACAATTGTATTAGATATTTTTTATCTTACAAATCTTATAAATTAGAGACAAATTTCGTAATTTAAGGAACAAAATTTACCTTGCAGAGTTTATCAGAGACGCACAGCATCTGAGCGATAAAAAATTTACTTAGCTCACGTTCTGTTTGATAGGAGAAGCAGTCCCCATAGGGCACTACCAGTTATACTGTCACCGTAAGTGAGAAAACTCGTAACTTTAACGTTTTCATAGGTTGCTCGCGTTACCCTCTATCTTATTCAATTAGTTCTTCATTTTAATAACATGTAAAGTTTTACAAACAATTTATTTCTTGTACTACTAGTACTGTACTAACTCCCGATACAAAAATAAATATATTTTTTATTATTGACAATAATTAAAATTTCCTCAAGATGGTATAAAAAAACTAAGAGAGGCATATTGTTAAATTCTCAATTTATTACGCACGAAAAAAAACGGTTTAATTACTAATTGGAAAGCGTATAAATTTTGAAATATACTGTACGAGTAAACATCTTTCTGATTGATAGTAATTGTGTAATAACTGCAAAGTATTGATCAATTATCAATTCCGTAATTGAATTATGCACTTATTACTAGTTTCGATTAAATTACAAAAAATTACAATCCCTCAATGGTAAATTGTAAATTTGGAAAGGAAAATGCGTCTATTTGAATTACTAATATTGTTACAAGTAGAACAAAAGTATATTGAAGTTTAAAAAAATTGATAATAAGATAAAAATAAAGTTATATAACATATGTCTAGAAGCAGTAACCGCCAGTATACTATTAGCAATTTCTGCGGAAATTGAAACAAAAAAATAAACGTATATATAAGTAAAACAATCTGGAAATTTAAAATAAATCTAATTACCCCCTTGTCTGTCGAGATAACTTCGATAGAGTACCACCTTCCAAATAAGTTTCAGTCCTTACGATTCGATAATCAAGCTTTGATTACTTGAAATAAATTAAGTGTCAATTGCGGATGTTCGCCGTATCGATTTCCGTTTAAAAATAAGCGCAGAAAAATAGTCAAGTATTTCTAAAACTCGCTAATCCGATTAGCAACGTCGATATGCTCTTATCATTGACAAATAGCTCCGTTCTTGGAAGGACGTATTAAAAGCCATAAATATCGAAGAAAAGTATATCTCGTTGAAGTACTACTTTTGACAAAGCGATATTAGACGCGGTCCGTCTATTTGTCTGGGGATGGTATTCGGTATAACCCTCGTAGTACATCTCATTAAAGTAAAATCATCGCAGTCAGAAACGTCGGCTGCTAGCGCCGTTGGACTCTTCAGCGGTCCTCCCGAGATAAAGCGACTTTACGGCTGTTCAAATCGTAAAGTGTTCGGACACAGGGAGCCGAAGGAACCGCTGCTATTAAGTCGCAGCCCAGGCCCGTACCGGCTACCAGCAGTGGCGCCCACGCCAATATAAATTTCAGTGGTATTGGCTAATCGTGCGGGGCCTGGTGTAATCTCAACTTCTTTGGCAACGAGGGGGGTAGCACCGTAATGTTACAGACTCTAATGCGGGATATCCAAGTTACATCGATCGACTGATCTCCATTTCACGTAAACAACATTTTTAGTAGTCTCATGTATAAACTACCACGAGGAACATTTTATTTATGCATTTAAAAATATCCTTTGTTTCTTTTTATTATCAATAAATACTTTTTAAATAAAAGTTATAATTATATCTGTTTGACGATTTTTCACGAGATGAAAAGCTTTACGCCGGTGAATAAATACAATTACGTACAATTAGAATAAATATAATTTCATGATTTTTTTTAAATACATTTAAATAACTCACGAATATGAATGCTTGCGTAAGTTTTCATTAGAATTTTGGATATTATTTGCTAATTATTGCAAACTCAAATAGCAATTTTGAAGGAATATTTTTCGCCGAAAAACAGAAAGAATTACAGTATTTTTTGGATTTTCCAAGCTACTGTCAACAATTGAACCAGTGGAACAGTGTAATGTGCAAACTTGCCTTGCAACATTTTGTTACAATAAATGTCAGAAATTTGTTTTGGGATTTAGTTGATATTTTTGTTTTCTTGTCGAGCATTTGATAAAGGCTGCAATATAGGCTGCACTGTACATTCACATTCTATAAGCATAAGCCAACAGATTTGCTTATTCTGAAAATTTGCAAAATTGTAACTCTATGTGAATTGCCGTGGGTAGAATTTTCATGTGGACTTTTATGAAAATAAAATAAAAAATGTAGGAGGTCTGGAATAAAAATATTTTTTTCATATGAAGAGCTCTCACTGGCAAGCATCAGGAGGAATGGAAAGTTAGACACCTAATACATCGTTGCGTTTAATGCGATTTTATAGGATATGCGCGGCAATATCGGAGAGTTGGCCCATCGAAAGTTTTGAATTATGCAATTGCAATGTTTCGCAGTTACATGGAAAAAGCAGCAAGAGCGGTAGTGGCTGGGGTGGCAGGGTGGGAGAGGCTTGGGGAAACTTGTGCCTTCACTAACCAATATAGAATATATACATGTCAAGCGAATGTCGACGTTCGCGCTCTCTTCCCCGCCTGCTGCTGCATTATTTGCATCCTGGAAATTATTTATTTCACAAGTTAAGCCGGCGGTTAGTGCGTGCCTCGAATGCCGAAGCAGCGCACGCAGAAGGTTAACAGAGTAATTGGGTTACAAGCACCGCTTCGAATCGTTGCCGCTTTGGCTTTCAATTCGTTGTGCGTGCTCCTTCTCTTTTTTCTATCGCTCCGTCGGCTTTTACGGCCTGATCGTCACTGTAAACACTCTACCGCATGGATTTTGCTTTCATTAAGTTTCGCACAAAAAGTCGGGCATTTCATTCCTCAATTATATTCAAAGTTTGCTTTACAAACGTTCGTATGCACTGTGATGCATTCAAACGTTTACGTTCAACAAAATTCAGAGAACCCGAATAATTATACGATACTATAGATGAATATTTCTGTCTTTGCAATATTTTTTGTAAATGCAAATTGTGCGCGCAATCAAAGTCTCATAGGACAGCAATCAATTAATTAGTGCTATCAAAATAAGAAAGTTATATTACGGACAGAATCAGATTTTTTCTTAAAAAGAATATTTAAATTTAAAAATTTAACAAGCTAAATCACAAAATGTAAACAAATTAATAAATTCGAAATTACTAATAACCTATATCTCTATATTCTAGAATATCATCGAAATCTTTTGTAACAATACTGTCCAATAAGTATCAATAATATTTGAATATAAGCGGGCAAAATAATTCCAAGTGTGTCGTTGTTAGTGCTGGCGCAGTACACCACATATTTATTTTTGAGTCACTCTATAACCATAAAATCGTTTTCAATGCAAGCTGCTACTATTTGCAAAATATTTTATGCATTATAAATTCAATAAAAATACAGTTAAACTTATTAAATCTCATAATATCAGTGATTGATTAGATTTTAAGATGCAGTAGGAATTTTGTTAAATTTTTATTTTATTTGCAAGAAAACTCATCATTTAAATGGTCTACCTTATTAAATGGTAAATGTCGTTAGTTACAAGTACTCTCAATATTGCTAAATATTAAAAAAGAAATTTTGGAACAGATTAATTAATGGGTTCTGACATGTAAGTACTATATTGTGAAATTAAGTATAAAGCAGTTTTATGCAAAACATGAAAATAGACACTTTGGCATAACCTACAGGTCCCAAAGTCTTTTTTTAAAAGAGATATAGCCGAGTATAAAATGACCTTCAAGACTTTCTCCCAGGCTCATTTTGTAAATAATTGGTAACATTTAAATAATATTAGTAACCTAATTCATTTAATATTATGCTTTTTATTATTTAGGTAAAAATAAAAAACAAAGTTCGTTCGTTAAAGCAAAATGACATATTTTCTTCATTTGAATTTAATCTAACTATTTCTGAGCCCTATAAGTCTCTATAAAATAAACTACAGTCTTATCAGATTTACATTTACGAATCTGTCATTTTTGTCAAATTATTTTATAAAGTTGTAAAGGTTATTCTCAGAATTTCGAGTAAATGGCGAAAATACCCTGAAAATCAGGAAAAATCATATTGTACCTATTTTGATTTGCTGGATTCAAATCTGATGTCTATTTTGCCTGTAGATCCTCCAAATGAGTAAAAAGTTTGTTTAATTGCAAAAAAAAATTAAAAAGATCGCGGAAAATTGCAAAACATCGTATGGTAGATATGAGTAGTAGTAAAAAAAGTTATTTTTGAAATATACGATTTATGTTTTTTGCTTTGTATAGATAGTATCTGATACCTGCTTTAAAAATTTTAAAAAGTCACTCAAAAAAGTAAGGTATTTACGAAAAATGGCAAATATACAGCTCTTATACTGATTCTTTTTATTTTATAACAAAGACTTTTTTCATCGATATTTCTGCACAATGGATTCCTTTTACTTTTTCAACTTTTTTAATGGTTTCTCTTTTTAGCAAACAGCCATCATGTTGACATCCCATTTTACTTGGTATGGACTTTCTAATTTGCTTATGTCTTGATGGAATCGTTCGCCTCGTTCTTCACTGCTATCTCCGTGGTCCTCAGGGAAGTAATTGAGATGAGAGCGCAGGGAGTGTAATTTTAAATTCATATTGCAACCTAAATTTTTGTAATTTTTCAATAACTCTTCATTTAAATTCTGGTAGTCTTGACTTTTTTCGTTTCCTAAATACTTCTGAGAAACATTTTCAAAGCTTTGCCAAGCTGCATTTTCGATGAGATTCCTAATTGTTGTGACGAAATTCGCATCCTGAATCAGCTTGCGATTTGAATTGGGTTGCAATTTGAAAATCGTTGATTTTTTAATGCAAGACAATATACCCAGTATTTTTTTCAAAGCTTTTTCTCTGATATTTTCGTACACTGCAGTCTCAGATTAGTTTTCATTTAGGAAGATTTAATTGGGGAAGATAGAGCATTGGATTTGCGAGTTACGATCAAAGGATTGCTTAATTTTCTTCCATAAAGTGCTTAATTTTGATTTATTCATATGAATATAAGAATTTTCACTAATTCGCAAACAGAAAATGACTTGCATAAATAAATTTTCTCTTATATTTGGCTTCCATTTGCTATTCCCTTAAGAAGTTTATTGAAAGCAGATAAATTGATTTATGATCGAAAGCAAGAACGTTGACAATAGCTGTTCTACCCCGGCAGCGAGAAGATGAAGACTGCCGAATGGGGTCGTGAAAAGAGTGTAGAAACTGCTAATTAAACATAAGTAAAAGGAAGAAACGAAGTGGAAAAAAGGAAGAGGACGTCGCTCTCCCCTCGACCTAAATTTATCCGGCGTTCCGCTGTCAGCGACGCAGTCGTCGTTTCCGTGGCCGCGCGAGAAGCAACTGCAGCCACGTATACTATAAGTGGAAAACTTGTTCCGTTCTTTCCCATTATGCCTCGCGCTCCCTTCGCCCTCTTTCTGATCCCTCATCTCACTGTCTTGGACCCGTAGGGTAACGAAGAGGCCCAGGAGCTCGCGACCAGACATCAGCGCATCGATGCGCTTCTTCCCGCTCTGCCGCAGAGACGCCTGCCTCGTTTAGCCTTTTTTCCACCACCCCCCTCCTCGGTTGCTTTTCAAAACGACGCGTCGAGCTAAGAGACGAAGAAAAAAGCGAGCCTGGGAGCGGGCGAAAATTGATGGCTCGCTGAAAAGTTGTATCTCTCAAAGATGCGGCGAGGAGATGTTTTTGCCAGTGAGAGACCTAAGCTTCGAGCTTAACGCCTTTTTTCCTATCACGCGTGCCTTCGTCTTTATTTTCAAAGCGGCTTTTATCAATTATATTTAACATCTGTGTACAAAGACGAGCCTTGTAACGGATAATTAGTAATTGTTTGTTAAAAATGCAGCAACACAATTGAAAATGACTATTTTTAATTCATTCAACATTTCGCGTTTTTTTAGCATTTATACTGTACGTCTGTATCGGACGTACCTAAATTCATATTGCTTGTAGAGCAGAAATACTATAAACAAGGCAATCGCTACTACGTGACCATCCTTAAATAAGTTTCAAAATTTCCTGCTCATAATATTCCTCCGATCGAGCAGAAAACATCCAAATGAAATAACGAGAAGCACTCTGTACACTCTAGCAATTGGCTTATCCCCTCGATGCTTACTGCTATCAAATGAATCTCCAGCTACTGTTGCCTAAAATTGCTAATACAATCCACACAAATAATTATAATTGAATATACTCGATCGCACGCATTGGAAATTATACTGATCAACTGCAATAATCAAAGTAATAGCACTCTAGCGGTTAGCGCAATGTTCCTCCCGAGCGCGAAATCCCGGGAGACCGTCAAACGACATTCGCTAGAATTTCACGACGCTGTATACCCCAAGGCGTAAACGCACATGGCAAAATCATATGGGAGAATCGATAAGGCAGTGAGCTTGTCGGTACTCGATCTGACCGACGCGAGAATTATAAGAGGCGCACACTGCGGACGGTGTGAGACTGCGAGAGTTCGCAATATCAATGCACCCCTGGTTTCGCCTATGTTGCGCTCGCTTAATTCTGATTGTGCTCTAATTTTCAAGATTTTGAAGAAACGTCTTAAGTTCCTTTATAACTTATTAAGTGGGCCAGCCTGGGTTAAATTGAAAAAAATACACTTTCCAGTATAATAGGTATAACAAGTGTATTCATCACTTTTGATTGCTGGAACTTTTTACACTTTAACTACTCGCACAATTTAAGCTATTTATTCATTATTAAGACCCAAACAGTGTTCTTTACCTCTAGTATTGTTCCATCAAAAACATTTAAAATTTTTATTTATTTGTCCACTTGCCATAGCTTTTTTCTCAATAAAGTAACTTATATGTCACCGGTCCAGGTTTAAAATACTCTTCATTACCTGCACTACAGATGTATCGGATCACTTTAAAAATTTTAAATGTTTTTGATGGAACAATACTAGAGGTGAAGAACACTGTTTGGGTCTTAATAATGAATAAATAGCTTAAATTGTGCGAGTAGTTAAAGTATAAAAAGTTCCAGCAATCAAAAGTGATGAATACAATTGTTATACATATTAAACTGGAAAGTGTATTTTTTTCAATTTAATCCAGGCTAGCCCCCTTAATGCAGTGCGCCGCACAATTTAAAACCAATCACTATTAAACAGTGGCAAAACTTTAAAGGGATAAAATGGTTCAAGTTAAATATTTTCTTATTGTATTTAAAGTAAAACATAAGTTGAAGTTTGGAACCATTTAACTGGCAATTTACTCTGTATTCAATAAGTTACATCTTAAAATACTTCCAAATATTGCGACACTGGAGATGGTCGAGCGAAACGAGACCAAAAAAACGTCTCCCGACGCAAAAAATCCACTTCCGCAACCGTATAAAAAATGAACCATTTCTGACCTCCGTCGGAAAGAGTCAACTTTTAGGCGCTGCGCGAAACGAAGTTGCCGCTTTCCGGCACCATCCAGCAGAAAAATAGAATACATAATGAGACCTGTACAATACAAAAGCATTAATACGTGTCTACTTACGTATACGTCTACTTCGGCTTCGTCTCCATCGAGAATTACACGTCATCTCCGGTGTTTATTTTTATACATGTGCTCTGAGACATTCTTTTTATAGGTACGTAATAGATTATTTTCAATATGTAATTGCTTCTCAGAATCTAATTAATCAAATAACCTTAATTTTTTACATTATGCACTAGTCATAGACCTCTATCTTCGGTGCATAACATAAAAATTCTAAGAAATGAAAAAATAAAAGAAAGATCATTTTTATCTGCATTTTGATAAAATTAATTTTATAAACAATATATTTGAAAATAATTGAAAAAGTTAAAAATTTAAAAAAAAAAGAAATAGATACGGCAGATTGGGTTCTTTCCACAATTTTGTAAAAAAAAAAAGTAAAGAAAATCAGGCGTAAAAGATTGAAATCCATTCGTTATAAACTATGGTAAGATATATCCGACCGATCTTTTTTCAAAAATACTATTTTTCAATCAACAATTATTCAAAAGATATTCAAAAAGTAATTTTAGAGCACTTGAAAATTTTTTAATTTTATTATTACAAAGCTTCCTAGGATGGAAGCAAATTTGAAAGAGGATATAAATGAGACTCGTAATGTATAATGTAAACGAGTTCAATATACTCATTTGTTCTGATCCGAACATTGGAAAGGTTTAACTTTAAGAGGGTGAGGAGACTCGATCGACATCGTTCCATTCGCAGAGTCAGCAAGGTAAGGGTGGGAAACGTTCACTCAGTAGATAAAACGAGTACGGTCCGAATAATATTGCGAATAAATAGAGAACAGTTAAAGAAGAAAAGGCAACTCGAGTTGTAAGTACATAAAAACTAAAATAGTAAAACTATATAATATTTTCTTGGAAGATGGACCGAAAATAAAAAGGTTACTGTGATATCACATTTTAGTTATTAAAGAAAATGAAGCTTATCGGGTTGCAAATGAAGCGAGAGGCAGAAAGGCACTAAATTAGACAAGCCTCGAGAGTGGACGAGCCATCGAGACGCGCTGCACTCTGTACCAAATGGATTGGTGGCGTCGGGATTTCCTCTCACGCGTTTCACTTATCGCGGATGGACCGCGCGTCGATCAAGGCTCACGCACCCGCGCAAGTTACGTTTAATCGCGCTTACTAATTAACGCGCCAGATTGGCGGCGACACCAGACCACCTGACGCGGACGCAGACTGGCGGCAGAGCTGAAAGTAAATTCGCAAACAGCACCATTATCGGCGCGGCTCCATAACACTCCGTGATCACGATATCGCCGGGGCCGAGGACAGCGGACGCCCCAGGCAACGCTGCTTCGGCCTAATGAGTCCCTCGCTCGGTGTTGAGGTACAAAGTGTTCCGGATAATATGGTTCTTTGGTGATTCGAAAAATTCTCTCCTTTGTCGATTGGCATGGACAAGTTATCAGTCCACATAAGCAGGTGCAAACTGCTCTACTCTAATTACTTTTCTTTTCAGTTTTAATATCAAATGGATCATTATGTACGCATGGGCAGAAATTTTTATCGTTCATTTCATTTTGACCTTCTAGGATCAATATGGGCGAGTATGTAGGGGGACTTTCAGCAAGGTAGTTCTCGTTTGCCGTAGTCAAACAGCGTGGCTTCTCTGTTAAGAGGAAGACACATCACTAACAGCTTAATTGACCCAGTCCTTGGTGAACCTAGACCATTTTCCTTTATTTGATAAAGCAGGAAGAGCGACCAAATTATTGACAGATTCATGCAAAGATGCGGGATATAACTTGCGCTTAATCGCAGAGATCATTGTAGTCGTTCGGTGATATCATTTTCTTAATCTTAATCTTTATCGCGTTCAAAGAATAAAAAAAAGTTAATGAATATCTAAAAGATACAGAATTCTGATTGTTAAAGAATTGTAAACATAGAGAGGAGACACTAGTGTTAATTCAATTGTATAAGAGAGAAATGATTAGAGAGAAGACACAGCCGTCAAGAAGTAGGTGAAATGTTCGCTTAAAATTCTAAGTTCAAAATCCGACCATGTCGCCTCCTTAAATGCTAAGTGCTATTTACGGTAGGATATGTACAGAAGCGAGTATAACAGTAATTTAAAATATTTATAGTTAGTTAGAAGTTATTCAAAACAATAATTTTTTATTTATGTTTATACTATTTTCGTACTGATCAGGTTTGTGCATTTAATAATTATTCTACTGTATATGATTACCAAACGTCAATGAATGATTTACAACAAAGAATACGAGAGTTTTTTTTCAATTATTTGCATTTGGAGCGAAATTAGGTTTGTTGATTCTTTTCTATCTTCTTATAATATTTGAGGAATTTGGAAAAACACTTCACATACAGTTTAAGATATCAAGTAGGCTACAAACGAGCAGCAAATACGTAAGGATCAAAGCGACTTTCTTTTTCCTTTGTTCCTTCAAAACGGTGCTTTACTCAGGACTTTAAAATGTTTTTACTGAAAGCATCCCTTAAATATACAGAGTAGTTTTCTTTAAAGATTACAAGAAGCCTTAGCAATATGTATGATAAAGGTTTTAACCAGAACTACGTTAAATCAAGTATTTTGTAATGTATTCTGCTTTCTGAAAAAAATTGTAACGTTGAATGGTTATATAAAAATTCAATAATGAATGAAATATGAATGAATTTTTCCTTTTTTTAAAATGTATCGTCATAAAAATTTTATTACACTAATCTATAACGATACATTCAATGTTCGTCTGGACTCTGTTCTCTTGAATAAATTAATAAATTATAAGTTAAAATCCATCTTCTCGCGTTATTCATAATTGCCCCATTTGATGGAATAAGATTTTGTATTTGCTGTCATAGCTTCGCTCACTTATATTTATTTAAAAGGAATCTCCTGGCAAGGACTGCCTTGGCGAGGATGAGTCTTGATCGAGTCTGCTAATCGTTTATATCAATATAAAAATCAATAAATAAAGGTCATCACTAGTCTTTTATAATGTACTAAAAAATCTTGGGTCGCGGTTTTCTGTGTTCTCTCCCTCTCTCTCCAGATTATCGCTTAACTATTTGTGAACAGATTTTCGCGTACCGCTGCTCCTCCTTGCACAATCATGCACGCAGTATACACATGTCCGACCTTTTGCAAGGTTGCACCTTTTGCAAATGATTCGGCAAAATTTCAAAGTGACGCGAACCCACAACTTAAATGCTGTGAAAATTTTGATTAGGAAATAATTTCAACTGAATGATTTTTCATGTTTTGCATTATATTTATAATTCAATAAATTCTCTCTATAGTCCAGTCGGTAGATGGAAAAAAGGCCGAAATCGGACAAAATCGTTTCAGCCTCCTGATTGTCCAAAGGTGTGCCATATTTGTTACTTAACGATTTATGAGTATTTTTGGCATTTTTTTTTAGTTTTTTCGTTTTCGTTTATTTACACGCAAAATATTAGTAATTGCCTAATATTTTGCACGTAAAAGTCTACAATAATTTTTTTTCTTATTTTTTTTTAAAAAAGCGATGCATTACATCCGTGATGCAAGTTATGAAAAATAAGTTAAGCCTGGTCTGGTGGCATATAAGTCATGGTACTGGAAAAACAGTTATGGCAAGTAGACAAATAAATAAGAATTTAAGATATTTTTGATAGAGCAATAATACAGATAAAGAGCAGCTAGCATATAAGAGACCCACCTAGGTAAACTTTAAGAAATGGCTTGTAAAAATTAACAACTTCCTGAACAAACTGATCACAGACTGTCAAAAGAAAACTAATTAACATTTTAGTTAATAATATTTACTATTTTCGTAGTAATTAATACAAACTAAACTTCGATAAAAATAGCAAAAATAAGTTTGAATTTTTGTCCTGTTTTGCTATCAGATAATACATATATGAGCCATCAGAAGCATTTGGCCAAAAATGCCAAACATTGTCGGTTAGGTGTCGCTCATTGAATAACGAAGATGAACATATTAGTTGGAAATAAATGAGATAATAAAATGAGAGATGTGAACCAAGGCCTGCAGATGCTTAGTACTTAGAGCGTCATGCAAAGCAGACTCCGATGCTTGTTGCAGAGCTATATATGCAATTGTCTTAAGCCTCGGTGTTCCTTGGGGCACGTTCGCGCGCGCACTGCACCCCGTGGCATGGAAGAAAAGTTCCGCGCCGCTGAGCCAGCCACCCTGAGGCGCCGGCACTCACTCTTGGCCGCTATCGCAATTTACCCGGTCGTAGGAATCTGGGCGAATTGTATACGTGACCGCGGGGTGATCGCTCTCCGTTCCGGCTGAGGCGTTCGCTCCGGGGGAATGCAGATCGTGAAATGAAAACCAAAGGCGACGGCGAATTTACCGTGCCGCCACGACTTCGACACTGACAAAGCAAACGCTACGGGAGCGGCCATTTTTCTTCGCCCGGGTACTCTTTCGGCGGACTGCGATCCGCCAAATAACAAATAGGCGGCAAGGGAAAAAGTTCTTATCAATTTCCATCGGATTATAAAGCCCATGATTTTTTTCTATATTTTACCATGGGGGATGGGAATGCATGTTAATTTTTCTCCTAATTTTTAAGAGTAATACGAAGTATAATTAATTTCTGACAAGATATTTAAAATACATGTTTCATTCATTAGAATAAACAATTGGAAAATTCAGAAACGGTAACAAATGAAATAAAGAAATTGAAACAAATTTAAACACTTCAGTTCCAAATTCACATAAAATACTAACTATTCATTTTTCGAGAAGTTAATTTCACGAGTTCAAAAAATGAGAAAAAAGATTGTACTTTTCACCTTTAATATTAAGCGTCTCTCAGAGAGTCACCTTTATAATTTTATAAAATAATTTGACAAAAATGACGGATTCTTAAATCTGAATCTGATAAGACTGTAGTTTATTTTATAGAGACTTATTGGACTCAAAAAATAGTTAGATTAAATCTATGCCTGTTTAAAAAAATAAAGCCTTTGACGTAACCTACAGGTCACGTCAGTGTATGAATTTGAATAGGGCGTAATAGATTTGGAATTCTTCGATTAAGTAACTGAAAATTTAAAAAACAATACTTAAATCTCTCTATTTTTTATGAAATTTCTTAAACTTAGTTTTTGAACTTTTTCAACTACTTAATCAAATAATTACAAATCCTATCCTATTAAAATTGATGCACCGATGGGACCTGTGCCAAAGTGTCTATTTTCATGTTTTTCATAAAACTACTTTAGTACTTACAAGTCCGAACACATTAATTAATCGGGTGTTTAGTCGGAATCCGTTCTTTGCGTCAGGGATCCGTGATTAGGCTGTCGTGATTATCTTGATGGTATATGCTCGCAGTGGCGAGGTTCGCGCGATCGCTAACTGGATTCGATCAGCTTATCAGCCAAGAATCGATATAAGATTCGACTTGAATGTTAAAATCGAGGAATCCAAGCTGAGTTATTAATCAGCTATAATAGAGAAAATTTCGTTGAGAGTTTTCGGACTTTTTTTATAATATACGCAACTGACTCGTGAGAGCCTTTTGCGAAGTGAGGTTCGAAGCGCCGTTACTGCCGCTTAGCAGTGGTGCTCTTTTACGTCATTTGTTTAAATGAAAACTCTCAGGAACAACTTCTCTTTTATCTAAATATCGGCTCCAGAATTTCTTTTTTAATATTTAGCAATATTGAGAGTACTTGCAACTATTGACATATTCACTTCAATAACATAGTCCATTTAAATGATGAGCTTTTTTGGTAATAAATTGAAAATTTGACAAAATTTTTACTGTATCTATTTTGCTTGCATTTATAATGTGTATATAATATTTTGCAAATAGCAACAGCCTGCATTGAAAATGAGGTTATAGAGTGACTCAAAAATATATATACAGTGTACTACACCAGCGCCACCAACGACACACTCGGATTTATTTTGCCCGCCTAAATTCAAATATTATTACTGATACTTATTGGACAGTATTGTTGCAAAAAATTTCGATGTTATTCTAGAATTTAGAGATACGTTTTTAGTAACTACGTCCTAGTAAGAAAAATAAAAAATTTAATTTATTTTTTTCTTTTACAGTTTGTGATCAAACTTTTTTGCGGCTCTCGTGAAGAAAAATACAGTTTCATACTGGTGCATAAGTGAATTTTTGCCTGGGGAGACTTTCGGCATTGTTTCGCTCGGACAAAAAACGTCTCCCGACGCAAAAAATCCACTTCCGCACCCGTATATAAAAGTATTATTTTAAACAATAGTAAATTATTATTTTACACCTTGTACTATAGTACAAATGTGAGAATGAACTAATAATAAAGAAAATAAATTGACAGTCTTGCTTCTTTTTTATGGACAATAAATTGGCTGTTGAATATAAATCGGATACAAAAGCTTTTATCGGTAAGCATTTACCCCGTAAAAAGTATTAATTGATTGTCCTGAGTGGAGATATTTAAATAAAAGCAAAATAAAATAATAAATGTGCGAGTTCATTCAACCAAATGGGTAACAGTAAACGCATTAAGAATAATTAGTTCTTCTCTCGATCCTCTTGCATAACTTCGTATTCGCTTGCCAAGGCAATTTATTAACTTGTAATATTTGTACAATTTCGTCGTAAATACACTAATTAATTCCAATAAACACCGGCCCGTTAATTCGAATTTTTACACGTGAATTCGCTGACACTTTGAAGATTCTCGGTCAGTCGCGTATCATTTTATTAACAATACCATCTTTTTTATAAAACCTGTACACCCGGGCAGATGTGCAAGTCATAGATCTGAACAATGAATTTAAAAATTTTAAGTTTTATGATACTTCAATCAAATGAAATCATAAATTTTATGTAAATGCCATTATGAATTCACGTAGATGATTTAGATAGCAGTTTATTTAATTAATGTTACTCTGGAATCATATTAAGCAAGAGAAAGGGTTTTATTCAAATGGATTTAATTGCTTCTTTAAATTGTAAATAAAATTACATTCTTAATGATTGCAAACGTTAGAACTATAAAAAATTTAGCTTGCAAATTGTAATTGCATCCGCCGTGAACGGTTCGCTGGAAATAAAAGCTAAGAAGGAATCTCGAACAGGGGTGCTTTATAATCACAAAATGCAGATGACCAAAGTGGCTGTGATTTATCGTCTCTTCGCCCTGCGAATGAAAACGTTGAGCAAACATTCGGGGCAGCCAGTTTTCCAAGCCTTTCAGAGCCATCTTGTGCGGGCCGGTCCCTCTTCCCCACTCCGGCTGCGGATGCAAGGATACCTACGCGAGCGCGGCCGCTCCTCTGATGATAGAAAAGCTTTCGGAATTCTCGTTTAGTCGCCGTGAACGATGATAGCGAGTGTCTGATCACGCACCTCCTATCGATATTATTACTAATTTTTTACGCGCAAAATTAACGAATTTCATTCATGTAAGATTAAGCGAATAGAGAACGTTCAAGCAACGGATTGGCATTTTTATTGGAACTTTAAGAAAAAGTAAAGAAAAATAATAATACTCCCATTACTTTGCTATTCAAAGCCTCTACATCCTTGATAGAAATTTGAACAGCGATAAGCAGTGACTAGTCAGTACCTATAAAAATAGAAAAATTAAAATAGAAATTTGAAAAAATAAAGGGCGGACCAAGCTTTTTGAAAGGCTTTCTTCGAAGATTAGTTTTCTAAGCGGCTGCTGCGTATTGGACTGTTCCACTTTAGCCTGCTCGTGAAATTCATTTGCGGTTCATGACTTTCGCCAGTTTTTGCACGACGTGGGCGTCAACTCCAAATTGTATTGCATGCGACTTGGTTCTAATTGTTTTTTCTGCGCACGCGTTCTTTCGCTTCCATTTTCCAATTTCCTCTCTTTCGCGTGAAACTTGTGCTGTCCTTCGGCAGTTAAAGTACTCTTTCTCGAGCTATCCGCGTCCTTCAGCCTTTCAAACTGCAGAATTTTCTGTTCTATTTCTTTAATTTTCTGCTGTTGCATTGTTTGGCCTTTTCTGCCTCAAAGAATAAAGAACGTAATGAGTGGTGAACTTTTCTCTAAGCGGGACGACAAAGCACGCGGGCTTTATAAACGAAAGTTGTTGGGAAGGGAGCAACCGGACGCTGCCGAAGCAAAGCATTTTGCCCTTTTTTTCGTTAAGCGATTGCTAGTTGCTTTTAAACGATCGACCTTTCATCCGACGCGATTTGATTGCTCTTGAATTCCGCATTGAAATGCAATTTAATGGAAAGGGTCTTGGGCATTGGAAAAAAGTTTGTTGAATAAAAGATGACCGTTGTATTTTTCATTTTTAGCTAAATTATTATTTTCCGACATTCCAATAAAATGCGTGATTTTTTGTTGACAATTCCGAGTAACGATTATGAGATCAGATTGTTATATAGCATTATTGTTAAGCATTATGTATGACTAATATTAATTTTTTGAATGCACGATTCTTTTGAAATTTATTATTTCATTAGTATTAGCCTTTATTACATTTGTGTGCCTTATATGTTATTATACAAATTGCTATTTTATATAACTAATCATTTGGAAATGAGCATTCGATCGCATTTTAAGGATGAAAATGTTGTAAATACGTTTTTTTTAATTAACGAAATCAAACAACAGTATAAAAGCATTTTAGTTGTTTACGGAATATTGCGTTACTTGCAACATGTGTACGACCGTTGTCGCAAGGGGCAATTTCCATTAGACTAATGTGAATTGCAAACTTTGTATTGTACTTACTCCTCAGTTCTCACCTGTTGGACTTTGTTGACATACATTAGAATCAAATAATATTACAAGAAAATTTTGAAACAACAAAGCTTTTTCAATTATTACGAATAATAGTCTAATTATTCCTAAGAATAGTCAATCTTACTGTACAATAGCAAATGTTATCACTTTGATGAATCTTTAAAACGTACGGTTATACTTATCACACGATTTTCGACTTATTTCATAATAACTGATAAAGGCATTACGACGGCATCTTAATACTAAGTATTCCTAAGTGGAGTTTGCTGCAATTCTATCACGTGATTGCACCCTTCACGCAAGTTCTTTCCCGATTTCGGTTGAAGTTGCAGCTGTATTAGATTTGTCCAATCTCATAGAGTAACTGATGAGCTAGCAGTAGTCGCGAAATTACGCGGTTGAAAATATCTGCATAAATGGATTGGATCCGCATGGATTGTGAACCAGTTAGTGAAGAATTTCTTACTAGAGACGTTAGTTGAAAAACGTTCGGGCATGCGGCTTTAATTTTGAATGTCCCTTTAATTCGTACTGTGCACGTTGGGTCAATAGACTTTAACTATAGGCAGTCGAATATCAGCATCCATTTGATTAGCAAACAATAGGGTTACAGAGCAGATACTGAACACTGATTAGTCCAATAATTTCCTTTTTATCAGCAACGAACGTGGCGAACCCGGCGGCAAGCCCCGTTGTCCGAAGTTGCATCCGTGTCGAGCGGACGTTCTCGCGTCTCTCACATTCTCTACTTTTGTGCACTCCGGATTCCTCGCGTATACTTCCGTCAAATTAATTAGGTAAGCGGTGAGGGGAAACGGAGCATGCGCATAACCCGGGAAATGGAGCTTTTGTGAATGCCAAATTAGTTGATGGGCTTGGAAGAGAGAAGAAGGGCTGGGGACATTTGCACGCTCCAGGGACACAATGGACTTGAAAACGATCCGTTATACAATACGATTAGCACCTGACTCGTCGAGTCGCCGCGCACAAGTAAGTTCAATTCCAAGACACTGGATAAGGCTCGCTAAGATTTTATTTTCTTTGAATTAAAGTCGAGCTGCGTCCACGAGAACGAGGGAGAATCGTCTTAAAATTTACTCAGGCAAATAAATCGAGCAAGAGCTTGTATAGCTTCTATCCGTGGAGCTTGACCAAGAATTACTGCCGCGCTGAAGGGGAGGGCAGGAAAAAGGGCGCGGTGAAATTTTTATTAGGGCACGATCCTTTAGCGGAGGTCCGTGCTTTTCTCTTCTTCCAGTGAGGTCAAGCCAACTTCTTTTCATTTTAAATTCAAAAATTTCGCTTCAGTTTAAACGAATTTAATCATTAAGAATACGTTATTTTTTAACTTTTCTTTCTATTAATAATTTATATTAAACTCTAAATGATATTTTTCAATTTAAAATACAAATCCTTTGAGCAATTATAGCGTTAGATGGAAAATTAACATTATTCAAGTTATTGCACCTACTTGAAATATTTCCCCGTAAATAAAGCGATGTGCTGACTATTTTTTCAGTCTTAACTCTTGACAAAATTCGTTGAAATTGATAAAATATGTAAATTTCTGTAAACAAGTAAGATGCATTTCAAATAAGTGACTATGGACGTATTTTACTTGGTAAGTCCTTCCAATATCGAATAAGTTTTAATAAATAAGACTTGTCATTTTAGTAACTTTCATTTAGACCTAGAAAGTAGAATACAAGTTAAAGAAGTACGTTAAACAACCAAAGCATTTTGTTTATTTTATTTACAAAATTGCTTTACGGTTAAAATCATGCAATTTTAATAATTTGCTTAAATGGATTTTCACTCATCCGTAAGCTGTAATTGAAATAAAACAATTTAAAACGCGTAATTTAATGAGTTTATGTAACAAGATACGGGCGCTTTTTATATAATTAATGCGCGAATCAAAGTTTGAAATGCTTATTAATATACTGCAGAATATATAACGAAATTTAATGATTGTACTATCCCTGGCAATTTAAATAATATCAGTGTTAAAGTTAATCGATACTCAATTAATTGATATGAAGTTTCTGAAAAATAAGTGCATTACGACAGTAGGATGGAAAAGAAAATAAATTCCACATGTAATTGCGATGAAATTTGAAATGGCGATTATTGTTATTTACTCCCGTCGGCCAAAGCGTATTAAAGTAGCCGGGGGCTTGCTGCGCGACAATACCTAGCGGTTGGATAATGCACTTTGCGACCTACACAATGCACCGTACGGTGGGAATTTCGCATGTACCAAAAATTCGATACGTAATCCTATCGCTCCAATTGAATTTCTTTCCTAATGGAATTCCACGGACTAATTAAGATTTATTGCATTGACTTTGGCATTTGATGTGCGAATGAACTAAAAGGCTAAATTGATATTTCTATTCTTCATTATTCAATCTATATGGATGTTAAATGACTAATTCAAATTTTTTGTATGTTACAGGTGAGTTGATTAAATATTTCGCTCTAAATGCGTAAGTACAGATTAAGAATTTTCTTCGAATCATCAAGTAATAATTCGTGCAGTTCAAATAGCTTTTTACAAATAGATACCGTTGGAATAAATGTTGTGCACACGAAATTCGTTCTTAAAAGAATGAAATAAACTATGAATTTGGTCGGATATTAATTTGGAAAATAAAAGTCGATGGCGAGCATAAAATCACGGTATAATTGACATAGAAAAAATAACAGCGAAAATAATAGCGAATGAGTGAGAACGTGATGAGAATAGTATGCCAAGTCTAAATCAGAGATTGAACGGGCTGGTATAAATCGGAGTAATTGCTGCGTTGCGCGTGACATTAATTCTAGATAGGCATATAGGAAAGCGAAAGCCCCGCTTAGTGCAAGTTAAATATTTTCACGTAGCCCAGTCTGGCGGAATACGTCCACGGGTTCGCGCTCGCCAACTTACATAAGCCAATTGAACAGAGACTTCTTCGGACTTGTGCTCTCTCATCTCTGCGACTCGTGGAGGAAAACGATGAAACTCGCTCGCTTAACACGCCGAGGGAGTGACCGATTATCTCGGAGAGGAGTCGCCTTCATTTCAGCCCATCTTCCTTCTCTTATCTTCCATCGACTTTGGTTGCTACGTTTCTTTAGATTTTTCCAGGAGTTTCTCAATTACAATCTGAGCCGAGTGAATTGAAATTGGCAATTATATTTTTCTAATATTGTCATTTTGTCATTTAACCGGCATTAAAGTGTAAGAAAGATAAGAACATAGTTTAAGTAATTAATATTTATCACAATCTATTTAATCTGATAGTTATAGAGTGAGGTATGTATAGTGATAAATAATAACAACATTTTGTTTAACGTAGAAATATCGTTATATGCAGTAACTAAATTAGATAAAGGAGAAACAGCTTTTTTACATAAGCTATAAAAAATTTTAATGCAGGGAGTTTAAAGTGATAGCTACAAATGCAAATGAATGTCTGACTATACGTACAGTATTCTACTGGCGCAACTGCATACTTTGTGTACTACCATCTTTTTTTTATATTTTTCACCTTTTGCGTGAAATTTAATTTAAATTAAAAAGATCTTTTTAATTTAATTATAACAAACATTTAAAGCTGTAATCCTCTTTGGCCATTAATTACAGCTAGCGATTTCCATTAAACAATGCAGTAAGCAATAATAGGCAAACAGTCTGTTATAACAAAGTAAATTTATATTCAGCAGTCCACATATACAAAGTTAATACTGTTTGTGGCTTTTGGATAAACAGCTTTTTGCAACGCTGCCTTTGCACTGCTATTTACAAAAGATCATCACAAGTTACATAATGTCGTTATAACATTTTCGTGCATTGAGTGCAAATGCACAGAAATTGAATAATAATCATTGAATAAATTTACATTAAGTTAATGTATCTTTAGAATTTATTTTTCAATGAAAATACCTATAAACTTTCTAATTTCTAGTTATTATAAAAATTCAAACTTTTTCAGATTTATCCTATTGCCATCCATAAATTTCCGATTTTTCTTTTAAAAGCTACTTTAATCATTATTTATCGACTCTTACTCCCGAAGTACCCATCCAATTTTTCAAATATGTATTTATGAAAACGAAAAACTGTTTATAAAAGTTAAAGAATAAAATACACTCCGGGGAGTAGAATGTCTCTCTGGGAAGTACAATGGGTCTAGAGAATAAAGTCATGATTTTATTCCCTGTGTCATATGCGAGATTGATACAGTTTCAAATAGTTTATTATTTTTAGTTAGATTGGAGATGCACAAGCTAAGCTTAATATGCAAATAGAGCGGCTATTAACGAGCGCCTCAATTTCCTTTGGCTACAGCTGCGTGCGAAGCTGCTTTCGCTACCGTCGATGTTCGCCGCAAGTCCAAAGTGACCAGCGTATGCGCGCGACCAAAGTTGCCAAAGTTAGTAGGTACTCTTCGCGAAATTTTCCCGGTATCTCGCTCATAGCCGCCTCCAGCGGGACGTTTCCGTGCGCCGCACTGCGCACCTGCTCGCCCTCGCCCCCGCGCTTATTTATGTGAATCTCGGTTTTACCCGGCCGACTGTACGAGCCTGCATGGAAATTCGCCGTTGCTTATCTACGAAATCTCGTAAGAACGGAGTATCCCCGTCGATTCAGATTGGCCTTTTTCTTTATTGCTTCTGTTTATACCAGTTTTCTTCTTACCAAAATTTTAGGTTCCATCATTCCCAATTGGTCGTGGCTAACAAGTGCTTTTGAATCAGGTACAAATTGCATAATTCACATATTTCAAATTCATTAGTGGCAATTTAAAATGGATAAAACAAAGGGCACTGCCTTAGGTATTTTTATATATTTTATATATCAAACAGCCAATACCTACACTGTTAAAAATATCTACTTGAAATTTAATGTAAAATTACTGGAAGCAAATTTCTTTTCGGAATATTAAATTTCATTTACTTGTACATTAATTTTCAAGTTACACTGTTAAATAGATATGCTTGGAAATTAATGTAAATGTACATTGAATTTAATGCACTTATAACATTAAAATTCAAATGCTTTGATTGAATTTAAAAAAAAAAAAATTATCGGATTTGAATTTGAATCTTTCCGTGTACAAGTTTAACTCCTAAAGACCATATACATTCAATGAACAATTTTTATACTTCAAATTTTATTTTATATAGATTTAAATTATATTTTAATTATAGTTTAATTATATCTTAATTATTATAATATATTTTAAGTTGATGATACAATGTACAATATTATATATTAAGATCGGCATCCCCTTAAATGAAAAAACTTTTCTTTCGATGAGATTCGAACCTGCGACCTTCCGATTCAGAGTCCAACACCTAGTCCACTTGACCACGAGTCCTTGTTTGTATATTACATTTATTTCGCACTTAAGAGAAATTTGCAAAATTGAGTTTGAGCATTATATGAGAAAAAAGCTATTATTATTAAACAATAATTATTGTACAACATTTATTATTTTATTCATGTTGGCGTTAGATTTTCAGGATTTATCCTTGAAATTTAATGCGATTACATTAAAATACACTGAAATTGTTGTGAATGTATTCTTGTTAATTAAATTAAGTAAACTAAAATTATTAAATAGTCAATATTCACATATAAAATAAATAAGACTTAATTTATTAACAAAAAAAAATGTAAAAAAAGTTCTATAAGGGATTTGAACCCGATCCAAAAAATTACAATTTTGGCATGTTATCCTCTGAGCTATCACAACATATAACGTTACATGGCAGGACGTCGCATATGTTCATCTACCTATCCTATTCATGTACGCATATATTAAAATTCAGGCATTGACTACAAATAATAAATGTTTGCATGAATTTTAATATGGAAGTACATTAAATTTGAGTACATTCACAACAATTTCAATGTAGTCACATTAAATTTTAAGTATAAATGCAGAAAATGTATTTTATTAATTTCAACATTAAATTTTTTGCATTTATACTTGAAATTTAATGTGACTGCATTAAAATTTACATTGAAATGTTTGTGAATGTACTTTTAATTTAATGTACGCATACATTAAATATGAGGAATACATGCATTAAAGTGATAGTCATGTGTGTGTTTCTAATTTTTAATGTACTATTAACAAAATTATAATGTTAAAGTTGTAATTTTTTGAAGAAAATGCATTGTATTTTTGGCACATGCACCTTAATTTGACATTCATGTACCAACTACATTAAATTTCAAGTGCACATATGCTTGAAAAGTGCATTAAATTTAATGCTTTTTTTAACAGTGTAGCAATTATAAGTCATGGCTAAAAAGTAGCAACGGTATCGGTCAAAGCCAAAAAGTATGCACTTCTTAGACTACTTGTACTTACTCTTGCTTATATTTTATTATACGTGACATGATTACTTCTCATACGACTCATACGATATTTTTTAGCACGAGAGTCGAAAATTGACATTAAACTTGCCATTTAGAGGTTCGAACGCACAAACACTTCTTCATTTTAAGCTCAAATTAATCCGTTTATTGGCCTCGAGCCAAGTCTCGCTCTAATCAATTAGTAAAATTCTCAGTACGGCTTTTGGTAACTAGTATTTAATAAAAAAATAAAATCAAAATATTTATGATTTTTTTTGGAAGAAAAATTTCTTATTCCAAATTACTTAATGACGATGAAGGAGTTGCGAAAAGAAGCAACAACCCAAGGCGATCGGAGTGGAAAAAAGAGTGGTTCTTTAGAAAACTCCATTTCGAAAGCTTAATTGAAAGCATTTGATCGAGGACCCTTGCCAAAATCAATCCGTCAAGCTTGCTAGCGAAAAGTACGCTAAAGCAAACGAAAGGCCAAGTGAGATTCCCAGTCGGCACGCAAAGGTTTCGCCAAATTATACACGGTTAGTCATAGAACGGTAGCGGCACGGAGCATGTTAGTCCCGAATTGGCGCGAGTGACGAGACCACACCCTAGGCCATCAACTAATTAGATGAAGCTCGCGATGCCGCATCGATTTGGACGATAGATCTACTCGTCTTCCGGCGTATTTCGCCTTGACGTTTGCCCCGGGACCATTAGCCCCGCGCCGCCGGCTCATCGGTCACGCGAGCCCTCGACGCTTGTCGATGCCTCCCGGGGGTTGTGCCGCTCCTAAAAGGCTTTTTACTTATTTAGCCGACGCCGGGTGCGCTCTTTATCGGGATTCCGGGGCTTTCCTTTCGCGACCGACAGCGAGACCGGACTAACGTCTGGTGTGCGCTAAACGATTTATCGGTCATGGGGAGGAACACATGTCAAAACAACATTCAACTTTGCCGAATTTCAAACGGAAAGCGGTGATTATCAGAAAATTTCATGAATTATTTTTCGTATAAAAGCCTAGTACTGGCGCCTTTATAGTAACCTAATCGATCTTGTTGGAATATAAGAAACGAATTAATTTATTTGTCTAAGCTTTGAGTGTAAAGTTATATAGAAAATCGATGAGAAATCAGCAAGACCAATCTGTTTTCTAACGAGAAAAGAAGTAATAATTTTTTTCCAGCAGCTAACAGCGTTAATTAAAATTTTATTCGATAGGACGGTTTTAATATTTCCTATTTAATAAAGTATTGAAATAACCGGAGTACCTTGAATTGTCTTTAAGAGCAAGATAAATCTCCCCCGGGTTATTATGAGCGGATTTTAGCGTCGGGCAAATAAATGCGGAGAAATCGTGGCTCTCCTTTTCGGCTTTAATCATCCCTCTTGCTCTCCTGCTCGTTTTCGCACTTAGCTTTAACCTCCTACGGCGATGATGAACGTCTCAGCGACTGGAAAGGCTTGCTAATTGCTATCGTAGAAAATCCAATCTCGACTCACTGCATCAAGACTTTACTCTTTCAGATTTGCTTCTACCACCAATTTTTTTTTAAATTTCCTCGCTTCTCCGCCGAATGCACGAACCCCATCCTCTGTTAAATGATAAATCGTCCGCCGTGACCCACATTTTTTTTAATTTTCTCATTTACATTGAAAACAAATATGTTTCTCTTCAAGCTCATTTTATTTCGCTGGAATTCATTAATTACTGGCTAATCAGCTCATTTGCTTAAACGAGAGATCTCTTTCGATATTTTTTCTTTCATCTTTACGGACACGCTGCAAATTAGTATTAGTTTAGATTTATGCAACGTATCTCTTATCAGTCGTTAATTTACTGGAACGTAGCTTAAATGAGAAATAAGGAGCGAAAGGAATACTATACAGTACCGCTCAAAAATTTAGGAACGCTAATGTAATTTTTTAGTTTCACAGAAAGTAGAATATCTCAGCAAATATTGATCGGAGAAAAATTTTCGACATCGCATTTTAAAGGTCTTTCCAAGAGCTTAAAAACAGTATAGTTAAACAATTAAAATTATTCTTTTTTGTTATTGATAAGTGTATTAGAAAAATGAAAAAATTTGAATTTTTAAAACTTACTTTATTATTGGCCATTTTTTTAGGAAATGTCAGAAATGAATTTTACTATACAGATTTGGAAAGTACTCGGAAAAACCTTCAATTTTCATATTTTTTAAAATTTTGTGTGATTCTCTTTCTGGAAGGAATACATGTTTAAATTTAGCGCAGTAATAATTTTAATACAGTACTGCTCAAAAATTTAGGAACGATAATGTAATTTTTTAGTTCCACAGAAAGTAGAATATCTCAGAAAATATTGATCAGAGAAATATTTTTGAAATCAATATTTTCTTTATTTCTGCGCTAAATTTAAACATGTACTCCTTCCAGAAAGAGAATCACACAAAATTTTAAAAAATATGAAAATTGAAGGTTTTTCCGAGTACTTTCCAAATCTGTATAGTAAAATTCATTTCTGACATTTCCTAAAAAAATGGCCAATAATAAAGTAAGTTTTAAAAAATTCAAATTTTTTCATTTTTCTAATACACTTATCAATAACAAAAAAGAATAATTTTAATTGTTTAACTATACTGTTTTTAAGCTCTTGGAAAGACCTTTAAAATGCGATGTCGAAAATTTTTCTCCGATCAATATTTGCTGAGATATTCTACTTTCTGTGAAACTAAAAAATTACATTAGCGTTCCTAAATTTTTGAGCGGTACTGTACCTTGTTATATAATTGATAATAATAATTTGTTTCATAAATTTGACGAAGCAGATGCTTTGATTATAAAAATGTTTTCTTTCAATCTCCTAGTTTAAGGCTGCAGCAATTTTTTTTTCAACGATGAGAGCACGTCCAGTCGGATGATCCTAACGAACTTAACAAGCAGAGCCATTGCAGGAGGTGTCCTTTCACCAATCGTACAAAGGGTAATGAAGCTCCCTCGAAATCTTTCAGCGAGTTTCCCCCATTGATCTTCTAAAGGCCATTTCAATTTACCGCGATGCTCAATGAAAATGTTCCTCTGAGGGGGCAGAATAAAGAAATTCTTCATCGGTAATTAGAAGAGCGACAATAGCGACGCTCGAGGTTTACATGTTTTTCTGCATAAATTTAAATGGGGCAAATTGATACAATTTAATTTATTCGTCTCAAGTGGTGCGACTCGGTGAGTTCAGCGGGTATTATTACGATGAAAAACAAATTAACTTGTGGTTAGTCAAACAATGCAATTGTTAGCCGTGAACAAATCTCAGCAAAAGTATAAAGCATCGAGCAAATTTGAGAACTATATATCTATCTATTGCGCAAGAAAAACCGTAGAATAAAATAAAACATTCTGCATTCTTGATGGCTTAATTATCTGCAGTAATTAGTGCGCTTATGCTTGAGATTGTCAAGAAATCTTATGTATTGGCGTCAGCTTCTAGGAGCATATTATTACATCCGTTGTATCGATCTCTATGATATCCCAGCATCGGATAAAGATTATTTATGATGGTACACTGGTAATGAAGTTACAACTCAGAAACGTAGAGGTCGATAAATTGGATTTAACACAATCATAGTAATTGTTAGATTACCAGCTTATTAAAATTCTGATGAGCATGTGGTTAAATCTCTGGAAGAGACCAGAGTCATTCCAGAGTAGTTTGAGTGTAAATTACGCAATGCAATTGCAAAATGCAGTTTTTGTTCGGTCGCTTGATTTAATGTTTTTAATGAGCGATTGAATTTTTTTAATTGGAGATTTTTAATAATAAATAATAAATATTTTGAAATTTATTAAATACATAAATATTTATTAAATACAAATACATAAATAATAAAGGTACCTCACAACAAGCGCATAAAAAATGCAATGACGTATCCGCGTAACTTTTGTTCGATAATGCTGGAAACGCGAAAGAATGGAAGCTCGCAGAATGACACTGCTGTAGGGAAAATCGAAAATCAGCGAAAGGTATCTCCGGGAAGTAGTTCATCGCGTCATACTCCTGCTCGGTACAATGCTGCCGGAGCAGAGTAATTACTGTCAAAACAGGCGCGCGTGCGCGCGATTTTATGAGACACTCGAAGCGGCGCTCGCGCAGACCGTTCGATTTGGCTGAAGGGCCGCGGCGATCGACATCACTGCAATATCGAGCGGATTCTCAAAAGTGCTCGAGAGCTCGTCTGCGCATTCTGCAACTTCCTCACTCTCGTACAACTGGTGAAACGGACCGCCCGCTGGCGTTTTATATTTTCAGGTTGCTTGGGAGAAAAACGAGAACAGTGGACATTGGGGAGCGAGTATTTTCAAAACCCACGCGTAATTGGATTGTACGGTGCTTAACCTGTTGATAGATGCTCGCCATTTTCCGAAATCAAAGCCAAGTTTAAAATTGTCCATATAAGCCATTAAATGAACATTTCCATTGAAGGAAAATTTTTTTGATGTTTTAAACAATTTTCTTTTGACATCTTGTTCGTAGTCTTCACAATGATATAAAGTAATATTGAAAAATGTTTTGATTTAATCGTGGAAAGTCGGTCGTTAGTATCTCTTATTTATTTATAAAACACTTTTCCAAGGAAGATCTTTTTATTAAAAGTAATTAATTGCTTTGAAATTGAAAATAAAGAAAAACGTAATATCTATCATTTTCTATTTATCAAATTAAAAAATGATGTTCACTATTTCACACAGTTCTTCGCTTAACCTAAATCGCTTGCTTATAGTTTGCTTGTACATAATCAAATCGGTAGAACGCTCATTCTTTCTTGACTATTTACATTTCTCGAATTCTGCCTTCCAATTATTCATTTAAAAAACTGCTTTTATTGTAGAATTGTACCGCTATCTGTACCTCTTGTGTCGAGTAGTTGGAAAGGTTTGAGAATGGTGATTCTAGGTTGCAGCAATTGTAGTTACTATTGCATCTGCAGTTTAGTCGACGTCGCTGCTCTTCTGGAATTAAATCAGAAGTCCAGAGATTACCATATTTAGTTTGTCTTGTTCTGTTCAGATTGCCTCCGATTTCGCCTTGGTCAATCCTTTCCTTTGTCAAGAGACATTGGTCGAATGCATACCGCGTTTTCATTTAATCATTTAACTAACGTTTAGTTCCATTTCTTTCTTATTTTTAGTACCGCCTACTGCGGTGTGAGAAACGTGATACTGAGTGAAAAATTGTGGGAAAATATATTCCATGAGATTTATAAAAATTAAAAGCTAAAATTTACCGTACCTCTATACCATTGAATATTATGAAAAAACAGTTGGAAAATAATGTGTATATAGTAAGAATTGTAGACGGAAAAGGCATGCGCGTCCGCAGCTTGTCATTGGTTTTGTTTTTGCCGAGCCATTAATTGATTGCTCCGCGCGACCGTCGCTCGCGCCTCCGCGTTTTTGTTTCATCGTCCCGGCATAGGTACGAGCGTGCGAGCTCTTTTGTGAGGGCAACGGAGCCGCGTGAGCGTCGCGAAAAGAGGAAGTCATACAATCACCGTGCGAACAATGGCTTGGCGCGCGATCGGCGCCGGGCGCGCGTGCACGCCCATCATCCAGCGGCTGAATTATGACGGTCGCTCTCTCATTCCCGAGTTGTTGCAATTGTCGCGCCCGTGTACTTTTTAGATTGGCCCGAGGGCTGAAAAGCGCGCACGCACTTTAATTGCGAGCTGCCGTGCGTCCTATCTCTCACTTGGTCGCAATTTATTTCGTTGCCAGGCTTTTTCTTCTTTTTACTTTTTTTTTCTTTGGAACGCCGAAATCATAGGTATCGCACGTACAAGTCCATGTAATTGGGAAGTGCGCTATCAAAGGTACGAAGGCTCCGGTCGAACGTATGCGAACATGATCTACACGCCTGAGTTATTATGCGTTTTCTTTATTAACTGCATAAATGACTCTTGATTTATTGGTTGAGATTAGCACTACATTAGAGCTGCAACAACTTAATCTAATAATCCTCTCTGAGTTATTGTTTTGATTTCAAAGGTGTTACGGAAAAGATTTACAACTCGCTGTGAAATAGAAATTATGTTAAAATCTCGGTAACAATATTTAACAATCAAATGATAATTATGAAAAAGTTAATGAAATGTGGACATACAAGCTAATTCAAATGTTTAAATGTTATTAAAGATGTTATGAAAATTTATTAAAACGAAAACTCTGATAAAAATTAAAAAATAAAGCGGAAAAGGGTAGAAATGATAGAATACGAAAGTGAAGAAGAATGATAAAAGGGAAATAAAATAGATTCATATTACAATTTGGTAGAAAATAATTAATTAAGTTTTAATCTACCGTAGTTTTAAATTAATTCGCTTGAAAATTTAATCCAGTTCTCATTATCGAAGGGAAAAAAAGAGTTCTATTTCTATCTCTTTTTTTCGGTGAGCAGGGAAATGATATTTTAATGGATAAATCAAAAGAAATGAAGAATTTGATTTTACACAAAAGTATACTGATTAGTGATTTTTCAAAAATTTTCTCTAGCTTTTTGGTAGATTCTTAATCTTAATGAAATTACTTAATATAATAAAATTCCCGAGCAAAAAGGGAAATCTAGCGAATTAATTAAAATATCGGAGCGATATTGCGTGTAGAGTAGAGTAGCTCGTGCTAATGATTTGGACCGTATGGCGAGCGGGCAAGATGTTCGGTCGCAGAGTCCTCCGCTGAACTCTCGGTCGCGAAGTGCTCGCTGATAAGCGGTGGCAAGTGAAGGAGGAAGAGAAGGGCTCTGTGGAGGTCACGCGGAACCAGCGTTCGTCTACCTTGTTCAACTCGCCGCGTAAGTTTCGTCTGAAAATTCGAGGCCGGAATGGCAGCGTCTCCGATGCATTTACATGCGCGCGAGTGCTCAAGCAACTTCCCACTGCCTCGGATGCGAGTTGCTTCAAGATACTGCCTGGAATTTCTCAATAGCTTCTGCTATATATATCCCCCAGTTCTGGGAGCGCACTGGGGTTGCGCGGATACCCTTTGCTCGCCGCGACTCATTCATTTGCCAGGCACGAACAGTCAAAACTGATTGAACCCCACGGGACCAATTGATTCGATTTCGACTGCTCATTTCAATTTAAATAAACGCACAGCCCCTTTAGAATGATCGAGTGATTAAGGAGTAATTAGTTTCGCTGGGAATTTGCTATTCATGTTGAATTTCTGGTCCTTATGAGTTTCCCTTCCATTTGCCATTGGTATTTTGCCATTCAGGAATGTCATCTTACTGCAGAAAGTTGATAGTAAAACACTATGTAGTTCACTATGTAGTTTATATTGCGCTAAAAATAAGTGGAAAGATCAATTTTATATCAATGAGCTATTTGCTTTGATTTGATGGTAAAGAATCTTGATGAAGGTATTTTGCAACAATGAAACTTTGGATAATAATAAATTAACCCTTTAACGCCCAAATTGACCATTTTTCGACAACATTTTCATCGGTGTGTAGCACTATCTTAAAATGGTTCAACAAATTCTTGAGATACCATTTTTAACGTAAAATTTAATGTACTTTCAGAATCCAGTACTAGTATTGTTGAAAAATCTAACAATAAAAAGTTATAAACAATTTTTTGCAAAAAAACGTGAATTTTTGAAAAAAAAATTTGATTGGCTCAAATTTTCGAATGGAAAGAGGGTTCGCTCGTACGTCTAACACGTATATATTTGGTCAATAGCATGTATACTATATTGTAAAACAGTTGCAGTACCGAAATTAAAAATGGCGGCCAAGAAAAAATCACAGAAAAAAAAATCACATCAAACTTATCAAGAAAGGATCGTGATTTTTTTTTCTTGATCAGGATCGACTTTACGATAAAAGGTTATAGAACAAAAAGTGCTTATAATTAATCAAAGAATACGTGTGAATTTTTTTAGGATTTTCGGAGCGATTTTTGAATTTTTCAAAAAATTGCTATATCCAAAAAACCAAAAGTCGCTTCGAATATTGTGAAAAAATTCACACGCGTTCTCTGATTAATTCTAAACACTTTTTGTTCTATAACTGTTTTTTGTAAAGTCGATCCTGATCGAGAAAAAAAATCACGAACCTATTTGATAAGTTCGGTGGAAAAGGGATTGTTCGGATGGCCGCCATTTTTAATTTCGGTACTGCAACTGTTTTACAATATAATATACATGCTATTGACCAAATATATACGTGTTAGACGTACGAGCGAACCCTCTTTCCATTCGAAAATTTGAGCCAATCAAATTTTTTTTTCAAAAATTCACGTTTTTTTGCAAAAAATTGTTTATAACTTTTTATTGTTAAATTTTTCAACAATACTAGTACTGGATTCTGAAAGTACATTAAATTTTACGTTAAAAATGGTATCTCAAGAATTTAGTGAACCATTTTAAGATAGTGCTACACACCGATGAAAATGTTGTCGAAAAATGGTCAAGTTAAGCGTTAAAGGGTTAATTAAAGCAACTTACTAGGAGAGTGTTTGACGTTAATTTTTTTATTTCACTTTTATGGACTTAAATTTCAAGAATCATCCAAAGTAAAATAAACGAACACTACATTGTCCTGCCAAGAGAACCCCGCAACAAATCCAACTCCCTTGCGAACACGGCCACTTTCTACTTACGCGGACTATTCAGCGGTGACTAGCGACGATGGCTCTGCTCATTTATTCCATGATAGTAATGGCCCTTGCATTGCGCTTCCCTATTGACCAACAGATAAATTGCACCTTGTCGTCGAATGTAGGTCTCGTTCGTGAGGCTCTTGTATCCCTTGCACAGCAAATTCAGTCCATTTGGAGACCGTCTAACTTGCCAGACGTAATAAGCATACTGAAGTTGATCTACGTGAAATTGATACTTCTGTGTATTGCGCATAATTTCCCCTTACTTTGGCTCGTGCAACAATAATTAAAAAAAATTGCGTTGCAACTTTAGCTATTTGCATTACGGGAATGAATTCAGATTACAGAAAATGAGTTCTTGACAGCTGCACTATATATCAAGTAAATTTCTATAGTAATAAAATTTTATAACCGAAGAAAGAAATTGTATTTATTGTTTTAATGATGTTCCAGAGATATTTCATAGATGTTCCATTCCATCAGATTCCACCCATAAAGATCGTCTTATCCAATTCTGATAAAATTGGAATTTTTAATAGATTTTCCTTGGGATGGAACTGACTTTTGTTTCATCACCTTTCTTCGTGTAAATAGTTTACACAATTTTATAAAATTGTTTAAAAACAACTAAGAAGCCTTAATTAAGATTATTTCATTAAGATTATTTGATGCACTTGAAAATATCGATTTCGATCTTGCAAGTATTAAAATGTCAATTTTAACTAAATATCATCTTGTTATTTTTTATGGTAATCTTTTCTATTCCCCTTAATTTTGTTTACCAAGGCAGGCATAATATTGCACCATTGCTACAAGTAGCATGCAGTTACTCCAAATGATAGGTATAGCCACACTTTATACAATTTTATAGAAATACAATGTTTATAAAATTTGTTCAGCAGTGCAACGATGCAATTTCTTTTTTACTCAGTTAACTAACTCTCTTTCCCAGCGAATAACCTCTGCCATAAAAAAGCTGTATCTTCTCTTGCAGTAAATTATTTTTAATTATGAATATAAAAATTAAAAGCTTCAAAAGCTACACATTGGAGAAAAAAAGGTTTGTTATGCAAAATATCACACTTCAAAGGACAAAATAATTGAGAATTATTTTGGAAATATAAAAAAAAACATAAAAAAATCATTGCAGCACTCTAAAAGTGAGCCATCATAAACGCATGAAAAAGAAACAGGGAATACATTTTTAGCAGCTGCTAACGGAAGTTAACGCCGCGGCTTACGACGGCATCGTGGCAAGCCATTTTTAAGGAAGTTATCATTGGCATTCTTCTCGTTTGTTTTATGGAGTTATCAAGTTTTTAAAGCGCCCTTACCTATTTCCCTCTAAGCGGGTTCGCTCTGGCTCTCTGCACCTCTTTTAATCCTCTCCTTGCTCGTTTGCTATTCCTTCGCCGTCTCTTTCTCTTTCAGCGGTAAGCTCTGAAACTTTCTTCTCTATTTTTTTCCACGACGCGTGCACCCGAGCCGCAGGTTCATTTTATCTGCGAACGCAAGGGAACGTGAGAGGCCACTTTACCACTTTTTTCTGACTGCTCGGCTCTTTTCTAGATTTTCCACCTCTCTATTATGCAGCCGAATGATCAATCGACTCCGCACGCACACAGCCTTTTTTTTTAAATTGCTCCCATTCATTTCGACTGCTCTAGGACTCTTCCCGAGCACCAAAGGTTAATAACGATAGCAGGCAAAAAAAGGAGGAGCGGTCGGGACGCAGCGTGTAAGAGAAGCGGCCGTCCAGGGATCCGTTTGAGCCGAAGCGTCGAAATGAACATTTTTATAGCGCCTACGAGCGAGAAGAACGTGGCGGTGTTCTAATGAGAGTCATTTGAATTATAAGGAATTTTTCCATGTTCCGGCTTCAGAGTGGAAGCGACATGGACGGGTGATTTTAATAACGCTCGATATTCATTTATGTAAATTTTTTTATGAATTTCGGGAGAAATACGTGGGGGATTGGAAACGGAACAGAAAGTAATATTGGCATTGAATGCTTAATATTGTGAGGCCGCTGAAAAATTTTATGCGATTATATGATGCATATTTTTGCTTCAAGCATTTATCTCTTTTTCCCCAATTTTATTTTTTAAGAAATTATTTCTAATAATATTCCAAAGAAGTTCAGATAAATCTGTTTATAGAAAACACTGAGAGAAGAATTTTGCAAAAATTACAAAAATTCTCGTAAACTTTACTAGACAGTATGGCATTTTTAAAAAAATTTGATATTAAGGTTCTTTATATTTTTAATGCGATAATTATTATCATAAAATAAATTAAACAATATTATTATGCGTTTAGCTTAAATCGGTGCTTGCGCGACGCGCTCGTAGGAATTAAAGCAAATTTTCGGTATGACCGAGGTCTTTCCGAGCGGTCGGAGTGGGCTCATTTTGTTTGTAATGAACCCCTATTTAAATCAAAAAAAGAAAATAAAAAAAATTTTGTCGGTGCGCGCGTCGCGCGGCGCTCGACGGCCATCTTCAAAGTGCCGTTTCTCAAAAACCACGTAATATTTTTTTTATTTTCTTATTTTGATTTAAATAGGGGTTCATTATTACTGTTTCTATTATTACTGTTAGAAATATTAATTTTTATTGTTTTTGCAAAACAGATTTTACTTTCTCCTAGTCTAATAGATCTTAATGTTGCGAAAAAGTAAGAGCTGCTTCGTTTTTTCGGTATATATATATATATATATATATCTATAAAAATTTCTTAAATTATGGGAGACCAAACCTATCGCGTTTACCTAATCTATCTAATCAGACGTAAGCAGACGTACTCGACTAACTGATACATCTATGAAGCGATGATCTTTAAAGCAATAACGCGCTATTTCGTCGACAACTTGTTGACTCACCGACAATACGAGCATTCGGAGAAAAACTCTGTAAATTAATTATAATTTTTCAAAATTGTATGTCATTTAAATTCTCTGGAAATTTTCACTTTTGTAAGAGGTTTTCTCTTCGACGTGCAGTTTTCCCTCTTCTCCAAGCTAGCATAAAAACCTGGGTGAATGCGAAAGTGGAAATACAATAACATAAATTGTGTTTAACCCTTTCAGTCACAGACGCTAATATATGGGCGTCTTATTTTGTTTCCTTATTTTTTTCACATTTCTCAAAATTGATGCAGGATTTTGAAATTTTTTGCTTTTTTAGGTACTACTGTACCTAGACTATAGAGTCATGGAGATATTTTGTGAATATATGATTGTTTATAATTATTGTATATAAACAATTGTGAGAATTTAATACGTTAGCGGTGAAATTTAATAAGTAACATATACTTTTTATGATTGGAATTCTTTGATTGATGAACAAAGATTATATAGAACATAGATCCAATATGGCGGCCATAATAAAAAAATGATGAATTGTTAAAGAAAAAAACTGATATTCCATTTTTTAGACTATGGAATTGTATTCAGCATTGAAAAATACATAAAAAACGTATATTTGGAATACTTTGTAGGGGACAATTCAATTTTGTGGCTAAAGGGTGGTTTTCACCCCATTACAAGGGTTGGTTTTTGAATTTTTGTAATTTAGACCTCAAATTCAGTTTTAGCGTTAAAAAGTACGTCGGACTTTTGGACCAATTTACCTGAATTTTGTGACTGAAAGGGTTAATAAAATTCCATTTCAATTCTAGTTTTTTTCAGTCCAATATAACATGATTTTTAAATTACATTGTAAAAGAAAAGTTTTTTATCCAATCCCTGTCCTCGTCCAATCAGTTCCTGTATGACAATTATTCAAACTCTAATCAATTTTATTACACAGAATAGTAATTTGTACTCTGCTTTATGACATTTTGAGAGGTGCTGCAATAAAAATGATTGAAATATAGTAAAGTTAACATTTCTTGGAGATTCCGACCAAACTACTATACTATCTAGCAAAATTTGCTAGAAATCAAAATCTTTGTACATAATATAAACAATTAACAAAGGCAACCCCTCACGTAAGTTCAAAACAACAAATTTGTTTAAATAAAAACAAAAATACTTTTTATGTTTTTTTTGTATTAATAATTGTTAATTTTGATTGTATTGATATCTTGGTACAGTAAATACATATTTTGTCGAGGGCCTGATGTTATCAAGTCTCCTATAACCTCGCGTCAATATGCACGTGCCTTAGCGTAGATATCTTACACCATATTAAGAGAAACAATATAATATTGAGCAGATTCTGTACGATTCAGAGAGATTCTTTCTTGCCTACCGTCGTCTCAGAGCTCTGAAATATGGGAAAAATCTGTCGTATTAGGTAACCACTCGACATGATATTTAACATTCCTAAATTTTCCAGCAGGGCCTCGGCGCTATCCGAATGGATTAGAGCTTTGAAAAAATCTGAACAATTACAAAATGTTAATAAATCACTATCTTAGTAATCTTTTTATGTAGCAACATTGCATACAAGAATTTGCATTAAAAATACATCGCTTAGCTTACTCTATTGCAAAAGAGTTAACGCTTGTTTCTTAATAAATATGCAATCTCTTAAAAAACAATACTGTTAAACAAAATTCCGTAGAAATTCGCTTCTATGCATCCATAATTAAAATTTGTTATGGTGCAATAACAATTAGTTCAGGTACGTGAAATTTATTCTCAATTGTATTTTGCGAATCGTTATAGTAAAAAAATAGAAGAGGAGAAACAATTTTTATAATGGATACAATAGCCCGAGCCAGGAGGCTCTTTGCCCCTTTCCCGTTGGCTTTTATTGTTTTGCGGAAGCGGAAGTCAACGACAACGCTGCGGAATTTTCTTTGATAAACGGACTTTCTTTCTCGGCCGACGACTTTCCCGCGATACGCGTGCCCCGCGCTTCATACGACGAGCCAGTTTCCTTTAGTATCATCCGGCCGAAAGAACGAATTTCCTGATTGGCTGTGCTCCCACGACTTGGCGACCTCCTTCCCCCGTAAAATAAGGATATCCTTCTCTTCCTCAACCTTTTTCGCTGGCCGCGCCGGGGAAAAGACTGGGGTCGCCCTGTACTAAATATAAATATTTAAGGTGTCCTTCCGCAGTTTTTTCGCTTTGCGCTATCTGCGGCATTACACTTTTATCAATGTTTGGCTTGACCAATTTTATTAAAGATGAATTTTTATTTTTACTTCCTCATAGACAAAGCTTTGTGACGGCGAAAAAAATTCGGCACTAATTTATTTTGAGTTAGTTCGAAACAAAATGTACAAATTTAGAAAATGTCTAAAAGGGCTAGGTCTCAGTTTATTTCCTACATGCCTAGCCAAATATTTTCCGATGAAGACTATTGTTAGGAAAATGAATCGACTGTCTCATCTTTCCATGCAATGACATTAACTCGCTTCTAGAATAAAACATTCAGAATTCTCCATGTATTCGCAAATAGCCGACCATCAATTAAAGTTAAACTGTCAATAAATTATCCAATCTTACTGGCATTTCAGTTTAATTACCCCATTGGAAAATAATTTTAGATCTCATTTGGAGAGGAGGGGTGGATATCTATGAAAATAAACACGTAGGATGCAGCATGATAATGCGACACGTAACGCGACAGATCTTCTATCTTATTAAGCTATTTATATATTCTGATAAAATCTGACGGTCATAATCTTCCGAATTTATTTATAAACAATTGTAGAATTTGAATGAAGTGCAATAAAAAATGTCAACTTAAAATTATTTAATCCTGTTTCGCGAAAAATGGCATCGTAACAAACTACTATTGTGGTGCAGCTTTTATTTCGCCACGTCGAAGTTTCCTCCTCTATAAAAATCCAATGCAATTGTTTCGCCCTCGTAGCGCTCACCTTCGGAAATCCCTTTATTTCATCGTTTTTTTATTCCTATCTCCCCGCTCATCCGGGGGAGTGCGACAAAAGCCCCTGCGGCAACTCGGTAGCGAAACATCGGGCGTTAAAAGATCGCGCCGAACGCGTGACCTCCACTGTGGAGACCTCTTTTTGCCCGGCGTCTAATGACCCAAACAAAGGTTGCCAGCGCTTTTAATTAGGCGCAGGGATTGAATTGTTCTCTGGTCTATTGACGTCCGCGGCTATAACACTACAACAATGTCGTCTTGAAGTTTTAGATGAAGTACTGATAATTCAATTTGTTCATGTCAAGTACGTTGGGACAAACCGGTGGCCCAGAGACTGAAGGATAAAGCTGTATCCTCGTGCTCATCATAAATCTTTATGTACATAACCACTTTTCTTTTACATTTGCTTCCCTTTATTTTAAGGCCGTGCCTTAAATTCGAGCACATAATAATTCAGTTTATCGCTACACTTTCTTTACTCTTTATCGTCAGTTTAACCAACGTTCAATGCTCAGATAAAGTATATATGCACAAAATATTGCATTTTAGTATCGTTAAGCGGGGCGAGAACGTTAAAAAATTTAGATTAGTTCTTATACAAAACAACCTAAAACTTTAAATAGAAATAGATTTATCTTTTTCATATTCATAGAAGCTATTCTCAAAGATATTTGCAAAGCAAATATTTAGCGAGAATAACTAAATTTTATCCAAAATAGTTTAAGTTGTTTTCTTTTTCAACCAGCTGAATGCGAGCTAATTTTTCTACTAAACAATACACATACATCTATATACGGACATTATTAAACATTAACTCTATTCAAATCAACATGAATTCAAGCATTTACTTTTAGGACACTCCTTTGTTAATGCACAATGCTAAAAATTTTTCAATAGAACATTTCATTAATCGTGTCCCGAATAATAGTGCATTGCGCAAAGCTCTTTCCTTAGACTTTCTCCACGCCATGAATTATCAAGTCAAGATGAGCAGGCTTTATTTTTTGTACCTGCCGTGCCCTAGAGTGACGCGGTCGGACGTCGCGATGTTCGTTAAGCAACAATGGGCAGGGCGCATGAGTGCGACTGTAGATTATGTAAGACCGTGGGTGTAATATAACATCGGTGCGGCTGTAGAGAAGCCTTGTTACTTGAACAAGGGCCTTCTCAAGTGCTTGCAATGCCCCAGGAGGTCGAGACAGCCGCGAGTGGTATACATAGAGGGGGGCGGGGGAGAGGGGGTGGACTTGTAGTGTTGTCACCTCCTGATTAGCGGTTCAATGGTCTCGCGATGTAATTACTAGCGAATGTCAGCCGAACGACAAAGCGAAATTCTCACCGGTAGCGCCGCCTAAATTCCCCTTCCCCTAACCCTATCTTCAACTAATCTCTTTGCAAACCGGTCTATCGCAGCGTTTATCAAATTTCCCCAGGCTATTGTTGCCTGGACTCTTGGCAATTGTAGTCGGCACTCCTTTTTCTTCTCTTTTTCGTAGGCGTCTTCCTTTCAAACCCTTGATCAATTAAGCAAGTCTTGTCAAATACTTAGCAGCAACTTATTTGTGGGATAAAAAGGTTCAATTGAAAGTTTTGGTCAACCATTTAGTCGCCGAATTTCTTTAGGAGGTCGTAAACTTAATTAAAATAAATATTTATCGGTTGTCCGGTTAGGAACTTCCTTAACATTACTTGTATTAATGTTAATGTAATAGTAGTGCGTTAAAATTGTTTGAACTGTTGAGTACTGCAAGGTAAGGCAGTTTATTGTTTTAAGTCTTTTAACTGACTTATTCTAAGAATGCTAAAAATTATGCGAATTGTTTACGAGATTGAAGTAAAATAATCCTTTATAATTTAATCCAATGATTGTTTTACTTTTAATTAAATTCTATACTAAAATGTTTTCTTTTTCTTTCAGGCAAGAGAAACATCAATATTTACATCTATTTTCGAAAATAAAATACGTTGTAGATCCAAATATATTAGATATAAATATAAAGATCTTGGTCAGTTTTATATTTATGCGGAATATCAATTTTCATGAACAGTATATATACAGATAGTATATATATTTTTTAAGTTAATTTACGTTCCGCAAATGAACGGGCTCAATAATTATAAGCGTAAAGTATTAATAGGAACAATGGTAAATCTATAAGTTAATCGGCAAAGCTAATAGACCAATCCTTAAAGCAAAGCAAGTAGATTTAGGATTTAGACTTTAACATAACGCGATAACGTATTAGCGACAGAGTAGCCGTTAGTCAAGAAGGTGCCAAGGTGGTGGTCTATCGACGCCAGCCAGAGACAAATCCCCTCTGGAAAGTCCAAAGTGATTTCAGGCACACTGAAGATACTACACAAGTCGAAGAGTCTCAAGCTCTCACGTGACCAATAGCAGTTTTGCGACATCTCCAAGAGCCGAATCTACGAGGCGGGATCGTCTGCACTAACTTTCTCGGAAATCTCCGAAACCGAAAACGAATTGAACTGCTTTTCCAATAATACTACTCTCATATGTCCTCCCGGCCACGAATACCATCGTCTATATGTCCACCAGTTTTTTCTTTTGTCTTACCTCTCTCTCTCTCTCTCTCTCTCTCTCTCTCTCTCTCTCTCTCTCTCTCTCTCTCTTCTCTCTTCCTCTTCAATAGTATCTATCCTTTCAGCCGAGTTTTGCCTTTTTGTCGATTTCTTTACTTGTTACCTCGCTTTCTTTGAGAAAGATTGCTGCGCCGCTTCTTTTTTCTCCGAGTCTCAAGTCCATTGACTCCGGAACTTGGCTCGATGAGAGCTTGATGCACGATACCGGACTAGGTTTATAGAAAATGCCCGCAGCTGATTTTGGGCAACGCCGTCAGTTCTAGAGGCTTTAAGCACTGCCAGGCTAATGTTTCTTTGCTTGATATCCTGCTGTATTCAGAGTGCATCTTTATACTCGATTTCCCTTGTCTTTGCTTTCCTCCGCCTTCTTGCACTTGATTTACTTCTGCACCATTACGTGCGTATGTATTTTCTATTATAAATCAGCAGATAATTTCTACTTGAATAAGAAACGTAATTATTACTATTAATTAATTAATATAAACTATTTTATTTTATCAGCAATATTTTAGAATTAGCATCATACGGATTAATTTAAACAACGGTCATTATTTGTCATCATTGTTCAACACGTCTGATCGATTTAATATATGAAATAGACAAATTAAAATGGACTAAATAATTCAATACTTGAAAAACACTGATTAACATTAATTCATTGTAAATAAGATGCTTGTTCAGTTAATGTCCTTCTCCTGTATTAAGAAAGATAAGTTGGTGCAAGTTGTAAGCTTCTAATTTTCCAATGCTTAATTCATGAACAACATGATCACGCGAGAGAGAGAGAGAGACAGAGAGAGAATGCAGGGCCATGCATTTAAATTTTTTATTAACTTTTTCTATAGCCTTACGTAAAGCTTTACATGTAAGATTGTTCTGTCAAAAAGTCCTCAGCCCCCAAGCCGTCGAGAGAAAGCTGCGGAGGCGCGGGCGACCGGATGCGATGATGGAGCGTCGATTAGTCCCGATCGAGCAGCGATATGATGGAGAGTTTTTGTCTCAGCTGACGACAGCGTCCCCAACTTTGACACGTCACCAACCTTCCTTGAAGTCTGAGCCAGCCTGACATGAAGTTGAAGTTTGCAACGTTGCATGCAACGAAAATATTTAATTTGTTAGATCGTCAATTTGATACCCTAAATACTTCAAAATAGGTTAATTACACTAAATAAATAGTAAATAACACAAATTAAACAATTTCCAACCCCTAAATATCCAAGAATAGGGGTTGAAAAATTGCGAATTTTTTTTAAGGGTGATCAACAGACATTCACAAATTTTTTATTGTTTATATGATCTGAGCATCTAAAAAGGTATTCACATGAATTTTTTTTAAGAAATCGAAGCTGTGGAACACTGAAATTTAGATGCGTTCATACTCCGAACGCGCGCCGCGCAGTCGCGCATCATAGCAGTGCGCGCGTGCACGCTGCGACCTCGGCGCTCCAACGAATCGAAATTTTAGTGTTCCACAGCTTCCATTTCTTAGTAAATCTTCATGTGCATACCTTTTGATATGCTCAATTGATATAAACAATAAAAAATTTGTGAAACTCTGTGCTTCACAGTTAAAAAAATTCACAAAGCTGAGAACTCAAATTCGTTGCGGCTTATTCGTTACGGGTGAGGCGCGAATTTTTTTCAAGCTGATCTGCAGACATTCACAAATTTTTTATTGATTATACCATTTAAGTATCTAAAAAGGTATTTACATGAATTTTTTAAATAAAATCGAAGCTATGGAACACTGAATTTCGAAGCGTTGATGCTCCGAAAGCGCGCCGCAGTCGCGCATCATAGCAGTGCGCGCGTGCACGCTGCGACCTCGGCGCTCCAACGAATCGAAATTTTAGTGTTCCACAGCTTCCATTTCTTAGCAAATCTTCATGTGCATACCTTATTATATGTTTTAATGATATAAACAATAAAAAAATTGTGAAACTCTGTGCTTCACACTTAAAAATAATCGCAAAACTTAGTATTCAAATTCGTTACGGTTTATTCGTTAGTGTGAGACAATTTCGTATTTTTCAAAACTATTGCGTAAGAGTGATTCTTGCACTAGTGGGAGGATATGGCTCCAGCGAAGCGAGGGTGATCATTTATACGAGTGTAGAATTCACTTCCTATACAGGTGTTTTACAATGTTTTATGCAACGATGGTGTAACGTTCTTATTTTTAAACCGTAAGAATATACAACTGTGCGTAAAAGTGCTTTTTGCACTGTTACACGCACGGAGTTGCATTACGAAATTGTCAAATTCTGTGCTTTACTCTGAAAAAATATCGTGAATCTTAGGTCCCAAATTCGTTGCGACTTTTTTTATATTTTAAGAAATTTATACAGCACCAATGTTGCAAGAAGTGTCTACAAGTAAAGTAAATAATAGTGGATATATTTAGTTATAATAAAAATAAATAAAAAAATACTTTTTGTCTTTTCCATTTTTTTTCTCATCACTCTACACGTTGTTTTTATTTAATCATTTAAAAAATCTTGCCGTCGTTAAACTTTCTTCATGACAAACACCTTCTACACTAACTTCATACGTACCTTAAACTTCCCTTGTACATACCATATACTTACCTGATACTTACCTGATACTTTCCTGACACTGCCTTGTAATACTCCAAATAATTTGCTTTCATTTTGTATTTGCAATATCAGATTGTTTGTCTGATTCTTTTTGTTTACCGTACCTTGTGGTCGGCTATCATTCGTCATTTGCATTGCATTTTTTGCTTTAATTATTAACTTAATTTTTTTGTTCAACATGACATTGTTGAATCATATTGATTTTCATTAAAGAAACATTATTCTCCAAACATTCTTTTTCACCGCACCGAATCCGTTCCACGTGGATACGTGTTTTTTAATAACATTTTACATTTTTTGCACTATGTTTCACATTGTGCATTTAATATATATTTTGTGGTATCAATTTCATTTTGATTATGAATTGTTAAAAAAAAAATTAAAACATTCTCCACTTATGTAGCTTGTTTTTGTTTGCTTCAGTTCATTAATTGAAGTATAAATCCGCATCTTCTATTACAATTTTTGTCATTTTGCTTTAGTTTTATTTTAGAAGTCGGGCTGTGATGATTGCATAATACTGTCAGTTCATCAATTAAATGCGGAATGATATTTTTGTCACATTTCCGCTATCTATCAACTTACTGACAGTATTATTATTTTTCAGTCCACTCCTATTTTGGCAAACTTACTTATGTAATATTTATTTATCACATCTTCAACTTTTATTAAAACAAAATTTAGTTTTTCACACGATGCACTCAATTACATACTTACTTTTTACTATATTCGTAATACTGTCGATTCCACATATATTGTGCAATTGCTGGAATTATATTTTAAAATTGTGTTTTTAATGTAGTGTTTCTCTTACCTGCATTTTTCAAATTAGTAGTGACATTTAAATTTGATATCTTGTGCATAATTTACACATAAATTTGTTAAGTAATTTCGCTCCTTTGAACGAGTCCAAATTCTGTCTTAACGTTTCTTCCTCATTGTCAGACATCATTTCGTCTTTGTAAAGACATTGGACGTGGCATTTGCGTCGACACATTTTACACGTTACATTCCTTACATTCACTACAGAGCCAAAACATTGTAAACACGTATTTTCCATATTCTCTGACTTGCTAAGCAACTGTAATGCTGCAATTTCCCTGAAATCCTTGATATTCAGGCTATCTCCTAAATGCTTTCGCCTTCCATAGCAGTTCATGTAATTCATAACGTATAATCCACAGCTACTACCATCGTTGTTAGGCTGATAACAGCGATCTATTATTTCATCCACCTGCCATTTTATTTTTGATAATTCTTGTAATGAGCAACGTTCACCACAAAATTTAGTAAAATTAGTGCATTGCTCAACTGCTCTGCTCGTGTCATCTTCATCTCCATACGGATCGAGAACTATTATTCTTTTTGTTTCAACCAGTACTATAAATAATCTCCAATGGCTGCACCACAGATATGGCAAAAACATTATTTTTTCTATTTGCTTCTGTATATTACAAATTCTCTGTTTTTTATCTACTCTCTTCTTACTATTTTGGCCTATTATAGTAACAGTATCGTCTGTTGGAACATACGTGACACCAATCCATTCATCAATATTGGCTGCAGCATAAGCATCAATAATCGTACCATCAATCCACGATTCCTCACGCACGAGAGTTGCAAATTGTTTTGCCGATACTTCAAATTTTTCTACTGTTAATGACCGGCTCATTGAGTATCGAGCTACTGCAAGTGTGGAAGATGAAGATTTGTAATACATTTTATCTTTAACTAATCCATTACAGAATGTTTGTAATACTTTCTTCTTAGCATTTTCATTTTTTTCCTCCATATTTTCATTATTTTCATCAAAGTTCTCCTTAGCTGTAGCGTAATTTTCTTCTTTCGTTAATTCATTTTTTCTCTTGTCTTCTAAAAAGTTAGTTTTGCATTGCGTATCCTGTATATCTAAAGTGATTCTGTTTTTAATATCCTCCTTCATATTTTCATTCTCGTCTTTCTTTTTCCTTCGTGCGTTCTTCAAATCATTCAAATGATCAAACTCAAATAACATTTTCATCATTTTGTTTAAATTATTCTGATTGTGGTGTCCGGAGCTACGTCTTTTCTTTCCGGTTTTTTTACACCAACTTTCTTCTGTAATTGGATTTGGCTCCGTTTTAGGAAACGTTTGTTTCCTTTTATTTTTGTTTTTCAACGTATTGGTTTGTTTTTTATTGATTCCTCTTCGTCATTTTTGGATTCTTTCTCGTTACAAACTTTTCTTTTTTTGGTATTGTCTTTGGTTTTTTTCTCCGATTCTTCGTCAATCTTTTCTTTCTTTTTTGTCATCGGATACTTGGGTCGTTCTCGTGATGCCTTCGGTTTCAATTGCGCATCCAACAACACACTAGCAATTGTTGCATCTGCACTCTTCTTCAGTTCACGAACTCTGTCACCTATTGATCTTGTGCTATTGCTGCCTTCAAAATCTATTTCTTTCAGAACTTTATTCGAACTTTCAACATAAGCATTCGTTACTCGTGATATCGATGGATCTACGAGGTTCAAATCAAGGCAACTCCACATAACAACATAAGCCATCCAGCGAGTAATTAGGTGATCTACAAATTTAGGAGCGTACATTTTGTTCGTTATTTCAGATTCTTCTTCATTAATGAAACCATACTTTTCTTCAAATTCTGTTACAATTTCGTAATACATCGCGTTATAGCGATGGTAAAATGGTGACTTCTTATATATGGTATCGCTTTCTTCATCATTAAGAACTTCATGCTTCGAATTTTCATCATCACTTTTACACTGGTCGCCAATGTCGTTTGCAATTGATTTTTCTTCAATATATTTGCTTTTCCTGTTACTTAAAACTGTTAGATATTCCTCAGTATCTTCTACTTTCCGAGAAAGAAGTAGTTTCACTGTATTCTTGAACAGCATGTCCATAGTGTCTAAATCTCTTGCAAGACATATTAAGGACATGCATTCTAGTAGCGTTGTTTTAATTGGCTTATATTCAGGAAATTTCTTCTCAATTGTTCTTGCAACTACGTGCATAAAGTGAGCATAACACAGTTTTAAAATTATAACCTCTTTTTGTAGAGGTTTTTTCTGAATACAGTAGTTATACATGGTTTTCAAGTATTCACTTATGGTCATTGAGTTCCACTCGATCGAAAGAGCATGGATGAAGACCCAAGACCAATCTACAGTAACCACATGTGCAAAGGGCCACTTATTAACTGTATTTACAACAAAATACTTGTACTCCGTTAACCATTTTGATATGGATACTACATTATGCACACTTGTTATCATATGCAGTAATTTTACTATGTTATTCCTTAATTTCAATAGTAATACATAGTAATATATTCTTTTACATGGAACGCCATGGGGATGACGCATAACGCCGTTAGTAGCATCCATATGCAAAATAATTTTCTTTTAATTCATAATACTATTCAATTCTGCTTCTCTGTATAAATACACTGTCAGTGGTATGCCTACCAGTCTAACAAATGGATCATTTCCTTTTTGTTTTTCGACCCAAAATTGACATACATCTGAAATATCGACAGATTTTAAAGATAATCTGTCTTTGCATTTTAATTCTGACTTCGCTTTATAAAGAGTATCGTAGGTCCTCAAATCTTGCGTGTGACCATCTCTTAATAGTTCCGGATTTGTGTTTTGTTCGACATCTTTCATGTAATCGGCTACTCGACGATGTCTCAACTCGTTTTGTACACGTTTTCTTTCTTCCCCTCTTAAAGGCTTGCACATTGGTTTGGTAACATTTTCATGCACACATTTTATTTCTTCAGTACTTGTAACAATAAGGTCTGATACCTCGTTGTAAGGATTGACAATTGCAAATCGAAACCTTTGTTTGTGAGGATGCAGACATTTTGCATATAATACGAGACTATTGTCTTTCATATTATTTCTCATGGATCCATAAAATGACAATGTACACGTACAATGCACCACATCTAGCATAAATTTTTGTAAAAAATTTCTAATTATTGCATTGTCAAGAAATCCGAGATCAGATTTCAGTACTGAAGAATTCAAATCACCTTTACAAATATCAACTTTAAACTGCGTTCGTTTCCAATTTTTCTTCTTTTCTTCTGCTACATCATCTGATTCAGCAGAAGAGACACTATTATTTGAACTGTCTGACTTATAAGAAGAAACGGATCTTTTCTTCTTCTTTATTATTTGCTTCTTCTGTAATGATGTTTTCGATTCAACATCACTTTCCCAGCTGTTTGATAGGTTAGGAGAATATACTTTTTCCTTTTTCCTTCTCTTACGTTCTGTGGCTGTACTACTGCTAGTACTGTCGCCATTATCCATACTTTCCTCAATATCAGACTGCTCATTATCTATATCATTAAACCCTAGCAACGAAGGAGCAGTCACTTCTTTGCTTGTGGAATTTGTTTCCAAATCATTCTGAATGTTATCATAGCTGTCCTCTAACAAATTCTTCATCTCACATGACTTAAAAACTTTAGTCATATTTAATTCTTAGTCTGTCGCTGTTGCTTATATTCCTCTGAGACGAAGAAGGATTAGCATTACTAAATATGTTGCGGATTTCTGATGAGGCGTTGCTTTGAAAAGATGTAGTGTTGCTAGCAACACTAAAGCTTGTCTTCGCGTTATCCGCTTCAACATCGCAATTTTCTTTACAAGAAATTTTAGATAAATCTGCTGAGTGCTCAATCTTCTCCTTTATGTTATTTATTTTCTTCAATACTGACCAGTGTCCACGTCTTCTATCACCAGTGAACAGCAGCATTAAATGTTTGCAATTGTTTACTTTCACCTCCAAAGGGATAGTGCTGGTAATGACGTCATTTTCATTTATAAAAATGGTCACATTTGTATTATAAATCTTTGCAAATACAGCTACTTCCCAGTCAGTTCCAAAGGTACCTTCAGCTCCCATGACTTTCTTGTAGTCAGCCGCAGATAAAAATACTCGTTCTGCACAGGTACTGAAAAGTAAATCTTTTTCTACATTCCAATTTGCAACAGTTTCTTCTACAACTTTATTTCTAACAGGATAAATGCTTTTCTTCCGTGCCGTATAAAAAGTACGAGCAACTTCTGAATAAACAATTACCGTCTCCAATTATCTTCACTTTTTCATACTTGTTGTTTCCATCATAAATAATGTTTTTCTTATCTTCGTTCTTCTGCTTGTTGCCGCAATTTGGCTTATAATCTGCTATCGTGCTATAATTGCTCTTGCTTCCGTTGATCATCATAATGTATTTAACCTCACTGCGTATTTCCTGGTTTGTTCTCCACAAATAATTAATTTCATTGCGAAATTTTGTGGAATTAGTAACTCTTAGGTTTCTGGAAATCTACAATAAAAATTACATATTTTTTAAAAAAAAAACCTTACCGTACACCGAACACAATTTTTGCAAAAATAAAGCACGAAGAGAGTATGTGCCACATAATTATTAACTTGCAATTTTTAATTATTCCCCTTATTTTTTACCAAAGTAAAAAAAATTTTATAACCTCTGGAAAATCCAAATTAAAAAAAAACATGTTTGAATTAATTTTTTTGTTTGCAACTAATTTTTTGCAGGCTATGCAATTTTTTGTCGGTCTAAAACCGGTATAACTGGCGTCCACGATGTCTGACCCAAAAGTTAGGACGAAAATATTTATTTAAATAATTTGTTATCCAAGCACAATGGCGGTCGAAACAGAATACTTTTGTTAAAGTTTTTTTAAACTTGATCATTTCTTTTCTCAGAAAATATAAGCTTTAGTGAAAACTTATAAGAATAAAAACGTCTAAGAATAGGCCAAAGAATACTTTCAAATTTTTTAAATTATTTTCAAAAAATTGTAGATTTTTAAAAAATTTTTAAAATTGACATTTCAATAAAATTGAAAAGAAGTTTTCAAAAAATTTGAGTGTTCCCTAACTACTTCTACTACTTGTTACTTATAAATTAAGATAATAAACTGTAAACTTAATTTACAAATACGAAGTTCTTCATTAGAGTTGAACGAATTTTTTCCTTTAAACTTATAGACTTTAAATGTAAATGTATTATAACTAAAATGTCCTACAATTAGTCATGAAATACGAAATTTTTGTCAAAACGTTTTTCGATTTCTTTAAAATTACAATTATTAAAATTTTTTAAAAATCAAGAAATTTTTTAAAATGTTTTGAAAAAATTTTTAAAGCGTTTTGTGGCCGATTCTAAGATATTTTTGTTCTTTTAAGTTTTTTCTAAAGCTTATATTATCTCGGAAAAGAAATCATCAAGTTCAAAAACAATTTAAAAAAAGTATTTTGTTTCGACCGCCATTTTCCTGGGATAACAAATTATTTAAAATTATATTTTCGTCCTAACTTTTAGGTGAGATATCGTGGACGCCAGTTGTACCGGTTTTAGACCGATGAAACATTGCATAGGCTGCAAAAAATTAGTTTAACCTCTAAAAAATTAAAATTAAAAAAAAAATGTTTTTTGAATTACTTATTGTTTTTTTAACTATTTTTTTGCAGCCTATGCAATGTGTTATCGGTCTAAAACAGGTATGGTGTAACTATAAAAAAAAGATAATTAAAAAAACATGTATTTTTTTTTTAATTTTGATTTTCTGGAGGTTAGAAAATTTTATTTACTTATAACCACCACCATTCGAAAGAGCACCTTTGAAAATACAGCAACGGTTGGTTTTAAGTTATTTGTTTTAGAATTAATTGCAACGTACTTATGCAAAATGTACTTTGAAAAAAAAATTGAATATCCTTTTATTGATGACGTATATTTTTCTTCTAATGACGAGTCCGTCTTTCTAAATAAATGTCTAAAGATAATGAAATAGAGAAAAATATTTTTCTGTAAAAATAAAGGAATAATAAAATTATTCTATGGTCTTGTTGTTTAATTGAACCCGTTAACGTCTACGAGACGGAATTTTTAAGTTTAACTTCCAATTGATACGTCGCAATGAATTCTAACACGTTTAACTTAAAACGAACCGTTCCTGTATTTTCAAAGGTGCTCTTTACAATAGAGGTGGCGATAAGTAAAAAAAAATTTCTAACCTCTGGAAAATCGAAATTAAAAAAATTACATGGTTTTTTAATTATTTTTTTTTATAACTAATTTTTTGCAGCCTATGCAATGTTTTATCGGCCTAAAACCGGTATAACTGGCGTCAGCGATATCTGACCTAAAAGTTAGGACGAAAATATTTATTTAAATAATTTGTTATCGAAGGAAAATGGCGGTCGAAACAAAATACTTCTTTTAAAATTGATCATTTCTTTTATAAGTAAGAAGTAAAAGAAGTAGTTACGGAACACCCACATTTTTTGAAAACTTCTTTTCAATTTTATTGAAATGTCAATTTTAAAAATATTTATTTAAATAATTTGTTATCCAAGCACAATGGCGGTCGAAACAGAATACTTTTGTTAAAGTTTTTTTAAAATTGATCATTTCTTTTCTCAGAAAATATAAGCTTTAAAAAAAAATTGTAAGAACAACAATGTGTCAGAATCGGCCAAAGAACACTTTAAAAAATTTTTGAAACATTTCATAAAATTTTTTGATTTCTAAAAAATTTAAAAAATTGTAATTTTAAAAAAATTGAAAACAAGTTTTGAAAAAATTGTAGTATCCCCCGACTATTTTTAGGACACTTTTGTTATAATATATTTTCATTTAAAGTGTATAACTTTAAAGGAAAAAATTCGTTAAACTTTAATGTAGAACTTCTTATTTGTAAATTAAGTTTACAGTTTATTAACTTACTTTACAAGAAGCAGGAGAAGTAGTTAGGGAACACTCCAATTTTTTCAAATTTTTTTTTCAATTTTATTGAAATTTCAATTATTACAATTTTTTAAAAATAAAAAATTTTTCAAAATCTTGTAAAAAATTTTGAAAGTGTTCTCTGTCCTATTCTAAGACGTTTTTATTCTTATAAGATTTTGCTGAAGCTTATATTTACTGAGAAAAGATATGATCAAGTTTAAAAAAACTTAAAAATAAGTTTTTTGTTACGACCGCCATTTTCCTTGAATAACCAATTATTTCAATAAATATTTCGTCCTAACTTTCAGGTCAGATATCGCGGACGCCAGTTATACTATACCGGTTTTAGACATTTAGACAGATCCTTCAAGTTGACGTATCTTCTGAAATTTAAAAAAAAATATAAAATTTATATTTCAAAAAACAGTAACAAACTTATAAAAATATACATACCTCTGCCATTTGGCGTGATTTAATCTCCTGATGCTTTAGATCATAATATAGCTTATCGTACGGATATCTGTAATATGTTATATAGTAACTAGTTTAATCTTAGTTTTTAGAGTAATAACACTGTGTAGTAATTTTATTTAAAATACTTACAGTTTTTCGAGCTCGAACCAATTTCTAAACTGTCTCGGCGGTGGGTAATGGTGATTCATTCTGAAAAAAAAATGGGTTAAATGTATTACAAATTTTTGCATTGCGAGTATATCCAAGAATGTTATAATAATTTTTATTTTTAAGTTTTATTTTATTTAGTAATATTGTAGGGTATTTGAGAGTATAATAGAAGAAAATTACCTTCTGTTTTGAGGAGCTGCAATAGCATGAACGTGCCCTCCTGTATGTGCACCTCTGTTAACGTCGTTTACCCCGCCGTTGTTTGCACCGCGGTTGGCTCCTCTACCGTTCTGTTGTCCACCGTTGGCTCCTCTACCGTCCTCATCTCCACCGTTGGCTCCTCTACCGTTCTGTTCTCCACCGTTGGCTCCTCTACCGTTCTGCATCTCCACCGTTGGCTCCTACCTTCTTTCTCCACCGTTGCTCCTCTACGTCTCATCTCCACCGTTGACTACTATAACGTCGTCATCTCCACCGTTGGCTCCTCTACCGTTCTCTTCTCCACCGTTGGCTACTGCGTTGTTCGCTTCGTTGTTTTCTGCTCGGTCGTTATCTACGCGGTGTTGTTCAGTGCGATCGCCGCGAGATTCGTCCTGCTGCATGTTTTCAACACCACGATTGTTCTCGTCGCGTTTCTTAACTTCACGAGTTTGAGCGAACCTTCCTCCTCGATGTTCGACGATCGTCCAATACCCTTCCCGGCCGGTTGATATTCCAAATGGATTTATTCTACAAAATTACGCATTATAAATTTATTTTCTAAGAACGTGAAAAAGAAAGAAAAAAATAAATAGAGAAAAAGAAAGATATAAAGAAAGAGAAATAGAAATAGAGAAAAAGAATGAGGAAGAGAGAAAAAGAAAGAGAAAGTGAAAAAGAATAGAGAAAGAAAGAGATAAAGAAAGAGAAAAGAGAAAAAGTAGATAAAAAGAGAGAAAAATTGAAAAGAAAGAGAAAGAAAGAGAGAAAGAAAGAAAGAGAGAAATAAAAAGATAGAAACGAAGCGGGAGAAAGAGAGAGAATTATTTACATAGTTGCCGCGGAAAACAGTTAGGTGCAGCCAGCAGCATGACGCAACACGCGCCGACCGCGGGACACAAAGCCTTGCTACTGACACTCTCACTCTCTTTCTCTGTCTTTCTCGCCGCGAATCATTTATCGATGAACACCGTAATATTAATAAATGTAATAATACTTACACTTTCTCTTTGCCCCCTTCAGTAAGGCCTATGTGCGCATAGTAAGGTTGATATCTTGGTTGTCCTACTGGAGGATATCGGCTTCGATTATACACTCGAAACATTTCTTGAATAAATTAAATTATATTTTACATTCTGTTTTATAAAATAATCGATATCTTCTGAAATGAAGATGTAACGTGCACTTACTGAAATAACAAACTGCGTTTTCTTTACAGTGGAAACGTTGCACAGCACGACACTGAACTAGCGATGTGGATGTCAGAAAAGGAATGATTCGCGAATGTAAAAAGAATAGACGAGGCGCTGCTGCGGCTTGGCGGCGTGGTATACCGCGAGAGGAGAGGGGCGGGCGCGATTTGACAGTGGCAGCGCGCAGCAAACAAACCTAAGGAATTCTCAGAACAAGCAAAATGCAGCAGGCTTCGCGCGCTGTCAATGTTCTCTGCACGCAATTTTTTTGAAGCTAGTTTTTGTAAATAATACATTCCGTATGTTTAGTTTAAATAATATCACAGCGATACTTAATTTTGCTACAAATTTAATAAATGAAAACTGCAGTTGAAACGGTTAAATACAATACTTTTTTCATAGAATTGCTTAATGGAAAACTCAAATCTTAAAGAATTGCTTAACTTTGGCGTTAAAAGAAAATGCTTTATAAATTTTTAGACTCTTTTCAATTATGAATTACTGAAATGCTTAAAAAACATATTACTTACTGAATCAATATTATTTTTATGAGCGAATTTTTCGTCAAAATTAAGATTAAAAGTAAAAATAAATAAAAAATATAATACTTATTAAAGTTTATGACAAACCAAAAGTATCTTTTTTCAATAATCAAAAAATTATGGAAATTATTTTATAAAAATATATGAAGGGAAAAATAACCTTTTGAAGAAGATCTCCGTGAAAAACTACTTCTTCCAAACTTTTAAAATTTGCGCTTATGGTATCCACGATGACATGGAACTGGCGGCTTCCTTTTTTTATATGCATTATTGAACGAGCAACACACGAATCACAGATATATTGCAAAAATCGCAGCACTTAATACCAACAAAATATCTTAAGGAAACTATAGAAAATTCTATTCGATTAAATAAAAATATAATTATTATTCTGTTTGGGTATCACAAATCGGTCAAGAAAGACTTGCGAACACGGTGAAAACCAAAACTGAAATGGCTTTTCCATAAACATTGCCGAGAAACATTTGAGTATCTGTTGAAGCGGGTGGGGGAAAGCGCTGATGCTTCGCGTGGAAGCGTGCACTGTAAATTTCAAATTGGGAGATCGTAGCTGTCCGCTGTACTGGCGCCAAAATTTAAAATTGGCATTCATCTCAAATTTTGAAATACACAATATAAATAGTAAATATTAATATAATAATTTGTATAAGCTAATAATTTATATAAGCTAAGCATAATGTTATAGATAATGCAATCGAGAAAAAAAGAGAAATTATGAAAACGCATGCGTCCAAGATGTGATTTCGGCGTTATGGCGTCAAGTTCCACATATTCGATTTGTTTTAAAACATTCATGTGCATAGTTTTTTATATATTAAAATGAGAAAGAAAAAAAAAATTGTGAATGTAGACCAACTGGAAAAAAATTCGCGGCTCACACGTACCAAATGAGCCGTAACGAATTTGAAAACCAAGATTTGCGATTAATTTTAAATGTGAAGCACAGAGTTTTACAAATTTTTTATTGTTTATATCATTTAAACATATAATAAGGTATCAACATGAAGATTTGCTAAGAAATCGAAGCTGTGGAACACTAAAATTTCGATTCGTTGGAGCGCCGAGGTCGCAGCGTGCACGCGCGCACTGCTACGATGCGCGACTGCGGCGCGTTTTCGGAGCATCAGCGCTTCGAAATTCAGTGTTCCATAGCTTCGATTTTATTTAAAAAATTCATGTAAATACCTTTTTAGATACTTAAATGATATAACCAATAAAAAATTTGTGAATGTCTGCAGATCAGCTTGAAAAAAATTCGCGCCTTACCGGTAAGCAATAAGTCGCAACGAATTTGAGTTCTCAGCTTTGTGAATGTTTTTAACTGTGAAGCACAGAGTTTCACAAATTTTTTATTGTTCATATCAATTGAGCATATCAAAAGGTATGCACATGAATATTAGCTAAGAAATCGAAGCTGTGGAACACTAAAATGTCGATTCGTTGGAGCGCCGAGGTCGCAGCGTGCACGCGCGCACTGCTACGATGCGCGACTGCGGCGCGTTTTCGGAGCATCAACGCTTCGAAATTCCGTGTTCCATAGCTTCGATTTTATTTAAAAAATTCATGTACATACCTTTTTATATTCTTAAATGATATAAGCAATAAAAAATTTGTGAATGTCTGCAGATCAGCTTGAAAAAAATTCGCGCCTTACCGGTAAGCAATAAGTCGCAACGAATTTGAGTTCTCAGCTTTGTGAATGTTTTTAACTGTGAAGCACAGAGTTTCACAAATTTTTTATTGTTCATATCAATTGAGCATATCAAAAGGTATGCACATGAATATTAGCTAAGAAATCGAAGCTGTGGAACACTAAAATTTCGATTCGTTGGAGCGCCGAGGTCGCAGCGTGCACGCGCGCACTGCTATGATGCGCGACTGCGGCGCGCTTTCGGTGCATTAACGCATCGAAATTCAGTGTTCCATAGCTTCGATTTTATTTAAAAAATTCATGTAAATACCTTTTTAGATACTTAAATGATATAAACAATAAAAAAGTTTGTTAATGTCTGTAGCTTAGCTTAAAAAAATTCGCGCCTCACCCGTAAGAAATAAGTCGCAACGAATTTGAAAACAAAGTTTTGCGATTATTTTTAACTGTGAAACACAGAGTTTCACAAATTTTTTATTTTTTATATCATTTAAACATATAATAAGGTATACATATGAAGATTTGCTAAGAAATCGAAGCTGTGGAACACTAAAATTTCGATTCGTTGGAGCGCCGAGGTCGCAGCGTGCACGCGCGCACTGCTATGATGCGCGACTGCGGCGCGCTTTCGGAGCATCAACGCTTCGAAATTCAGTGTTCCATAGCTTCGATTTTATTTAAAAAATTCAGTAAATACCTTTTTAGATACTTAAATGATATAAACAATAAAAAATTTGTGAATGTCTGTAGCTTAGCTTAAATAAAATTCGCGCCTCAGGCGTAACAAATAAGTCGCAACGAATTTGAGTTCTCAGCTTTGTGAATTTTTTTAACTGTGAAGCACAGAGTTTCACAAATTTTTTATTGTTTATATCAATTGAGCATATCAAAAGGTATGCACATGAAGATTTGCTAAGAAATGGAAGCTGTGGAACACTAAAATTTCGATTCGTTGGAGCGCCGAGGTCGCAGCGTGCACGCGCGCACTGCTATGATGCGCGACTGCGCGCGGCGCGCGTTCGGAGTATGAACGCATCTAAATTTCAGTGTTCCACAGCTTTGATTTCTTAAAAAAAAATTATGTGAATACCTTTTTAGATGCTCAGATGATATAAACAATAAAAAATTTGTGAATGTCTGTTGATCACCCTTAAAAAAAATTCGCAATTTTTCAACCCCTATTCTTGGATATTTAGGGGTTGGAAATTGTTTAATTTGTGTTATTTACTATTTATTTAGTGTAATTAACCTATTTTGAAGTACTTAGGGTATCAAATTGACGATCTAACAAATTAAATATTTTCGTTGCATGCAACGTTGCAAACTTCAACTTCATAGCCTGACAACGGACCAAAAGGTGGTGCTTAGGCATCTGACGCCCTTTACAATCGTTTGAGAGTTTCTTGCTTGTGATAATGCAACGGGATTTTTTAGCTGCAGGTCAGAAGTTTTATAGAGTAAATTTTCAGTAGCCTCGGTCTGTCAGTAATTATAATAGGGGATTTTGAAATACTATATTACAGTTCCCAGAAACAATTGAGGTTGTAAATGTTCTTCCAGCTGACTTTTTTTCGAAATCAGTTGAAGATAGAAATTTGATGGGACAACTCGTAGGTACGTACGTATGAACGGATTATAGCCGGAGAAGACTTAAAATTGCCAAAGTTCCATAGCAATGGCTGTCATTATTTAAAAAACAATTCTTTTTTTATGCTTTCTTGACTGCGATAATTCACTCGCTTCCGTGGAGTCTTTGTAAAAACATAAAATATAATGTTCTTATTTGGATTTCAATCATATTTTCAATTGGAACGAAAACAGAAACAATACTGTACCTCTTTTTCTCGTTACATCATTCAGAGAATTAAATTTTTCAGATCTTTAGATACAGCATCCAATTGCTGTGTTTGTTTTATTACTTCGCACTATACGCAACCAAAAAATTTTTTTAAATACGTGATTTTATAATATTCGGGAGAAATATCTGCGTTTCGATCAATTATAAAGCTTTATACTGCTATTTTGGAGAACCAATTTATCAAATATTATTAATTCAGCAGCTATTATTTCTGAATTTTTGTATTAGAAATTATTCAGATTTTTTAATAAAAAATTGCTTGTTATGTCTTAAATCAAGTCTTCATGAAATTTTTTTATTCTGCTAGTATTTTGTTAGAGTTTTAAAAAGTTTATTGGCAGTTTGGAAGGCCCATACATTTTTGAAAAAATTAAGATGTTTGGTTTTTTAATTTTTTTCTCGAAATTTAAAATATCTAGAAAACGTTTGGGTCTTTCATGTGCTACAATGGTTCATTTTCTTGGTTTTTAACCATTTAAAATCATTTAGGTTGGAAGCTAACTGACAACTGATCTTTTAGTTTACGATCGAAATCTCAATCGCTAAGTTGATATGAGCGGATTTAGGGCAGAATATATGAAAGGAATAAAAAAGTTGGTTTTAGTTTACATAGGTTCCTAACTAGCGAAATACTAGAGGAAAATCAGACAAAATGTTCAAGCGACTGAATAAACGTTAATCATTTTCCACACATGTTTATTCGACAAGCGCACCTGGACAACCGCTCTCGACCATTCGCCACCCGCTATTTCTGTCTCATTTGCGTCGATAGAAGGTATTAGCGAGAGTATAAGAGCGTGTCCGTCGCGGGGATTAAAGGATTAATTCGAGTGAGGCTAATCCGCTCTTTCACCGATATTATCTCACACTCGCTCGAAAAATAGGAGTTGCAATTGTTGGCGTGAGACGCCCTGATTTTTACGGATCTAAGAACAACCTGAACCTTCAATGGCACTTATGTGCACCAGTCACCCTTTATACGCAATCATAAATAATCGAAGCAACAAGAACTATTGAGTTAAAAACGATGAAATGTAAGTGAAAGATTTGCGATTTCCCAACGAAAAATTAATAATAAATAAAAAACGATATTTCTTTCATTAATAATATCAAAATCCACGCTCGTACGCCGAGAGAAATAATATAATAAAAATTATAATATTTCTAATAAAAATTACTAAGTAACTTTGCAATCGGAACCTATACCTGATTTTAAAGAAAAATTGCTGTCTATTAGAAAATTTTATTTTAATAAATTTTACTAAGTCACGTAGTAATTTTTAATCGATGTGTAATATTATTTCATCAAAAATAAAATAAAAGTTATTGAAACTATAGTGAAGTAGGCTATAGTGCCAATATGAGTCTCGATTACTATGTCACTTAGTAATTATTTCTAGAATTCTAATAATTTTTATTAACTATTTCTCTCAGTGTATAATTTTTTGTTCAGAACGAATGGTATAATATTACTAATTAAGTAAATACTTTTATAGCACTCTAACTTCAAAATGGCTACTTTAATACCAAATTTCGGCTCTCGTGCTATAAAATATCGTATGAGACTAGTGCGGTGATTATTTAAGTTGTGCGACTTAGATAATCATCGTCCGCACCAGTGTCATATACTATTTTAAAACCAAAAACTGCTTCAAAATATCTACTTTTGGTTTTATAAGGAATTTTTAACCTTACACAATTAATTAGTAGTGTTGCCAAGCTTGTGTTATATATTTGCATTTTTCAGTAGTTCGTTTACTTTTTGAAAAATTTGAGTTCAGCAATTATTTTTAATTAAAGCCATTTAATTCGACTTCTAAACATTAAAACGCTTTAAAACAAAAACATATTAGTATGTACCTATGGCAGCTAGATATCCTATAAATTTCTGGTCACTTTCTTAAATAAATGCAGAAAAAAATAATTTTTCTACATACCTATAGAGAAAAATAATTTATTTTTAAGGAAGCTACGTGCAATGATTTGTCTGTCCATTTTCTTTGTTTCGAGATACAGTGAATTAAAAAATATTAAAAAATATACTTTACATAAATTATTGTCGGTCCCCAAGTACGTTATTGCTGTATATTTCTCTCGATCGTTATAAACACTTTTCCAAAAAATGTTACCCACTTGATAAAGAGATTCGCATATGTTCCGCATGAAAAAGTGAAAACATCCGTAAATCCGCCAGTTCCTCCATTTTTCGATCTCGCGGAGTCTAGAATCCATTAGTTACAGTTTGTCAGCTCATATTTATTCATTCAAAATTCTCGCCTTCTTTATGTTTTTTGACACTTGTATCAACACGCATTCGCAAGTGATTCGATCTTTACGCTTTATTACGGATGAGATTGCTCTTATTTACGATGGAATGTTCTTTAAAGAATGAATTTGACAAAAAAGCCAAATCAATTGTTCGCTAAAGACTGAAGTTGGCTGTATATTTTTTTTTTTGTAAGAAAGTTCAGTCGTCGTTAAACAATCGTCGCGGAGAAAATTAACCAAAAATAAATTCAATATGATACGAAAAAGTATTAAGTGTCTTTTAATCGTCTCTTTCGCCAGCAAATTTCCTGATGCTGTCGGGAACACGCTTTCACCGTTGATGTCGCCAAAGTTTAAGTCGATCTAAAGTAAAGCTGAGCTTTTGCAGCTTAAGCGGATAAACTAATGATTAAGCCTATTTGCATTTACTTTAATTAATTGCCGAAATATGTTTTATGTAAAGTAATTTAAATACATCTAATCCATTCTTAAATCTATACTTAAATATTTAAAAAATGACATAATAAAACTATTCTTTATTTGACCTCACAATATTACATGTGGCTTGTGATTACTCAAACTATCGTTCGCTACGCACAAAGAAACTGGAGAACAAGCAGAGGACTCGTGTGAATGATCACCCTCGCTTTGCTCGGGCGATAGCCTCCCACTCGTCAGAGAATCTCTCCTGACGCATACTATTATGCAACGAGGGCGTAAAGTGCTCATTTATAAAGTGTAAAATTGTCCAACTTTGCTTTACGCACTGCTTTACGCACAGAGTTGCTTAAAATGAATTATGTTACTAATATTATTTAAATATTACTTATTATTTACAAAATAAACCTAAGAGAAAGTATTTGAGATCGTTTTATGCTCCTCTATGCCTGTTTAAAAAAAACTTTGGCGTAACCTACAGGGCCCATCAGTGCATGCATTTTAATAGGATAGGGCTAAATTGTTAATAATTTTGCGTTTGGACTGAATAATTGTAGGATTTAAAATTATTTGATTAAGTATAGTTAAACAATTTTTAAAACTACTTAAATCTCTTCATTTTTATGAAAATTTTTAAATTTATTTAGATTTAGAACTTTTTCAACTACTTAATTGAATAATTACAAATCCTACAACTCTTCAGTCCAGAATTACATACATCATTAACAATTTAAGCCCTATCCCATTAAAATTTATGCGCCTATGGAAGATGTAGGTTACGTCAAAGTGTCTACTTTCATATTTTCCATAAAACCTTTTTTTTTTTTTTTTTTTTTTTTTGTGAGAATCTCCAGCAGCCTCATGGGCCTAGCAATACCTGCCGACTCTTTATTTTTGCCTACTACCAAGCGAAAGGAGGACACAGCACTGACCCCCCGCTTAGGTGTGATGGGAGGACACGGCTCTAAGCCCCACACATCCTGTAGCCCAGCGATTCCCTAAACCTCATAGTCGGCAGCTCTTTCTTCCGCCCTACGTCCCTAAGTCCCACTCCGCATTATTCGCCCAGGGATATGCCTGTGGAACGGGGAAAATTTCTTTTTTAATTTTTTGAAAGATTGAGAGTACTTGAAAGTAACAATTTTTTCCTTTTAATAACATAATCCATTTAAATGATGAGATTTGCAGTACTGCATCTTAAAATGTAATCAATCACCAATATTTTCAATATGAGATTTAATAAGTTTAACTGTTGTCTGAAAATTGTTAGGTCTACAAGTTACACCGACGGAAAATCGGACGAGTTCAGAAGAGCAAAGGGTATGAATGAGTGAATGAGAATAGCACTATTGAAAGAAAAATTCCTGTGACCCAGCTTACGAGCTATCTTCCTCCTCCTTTCTTTGATTGCTTATTGTTTCCCGTACCTGGTGGAAATATTCCGAGGAGGGCAGATTAAAGTCGTTCCTGACGACTTCTTTCTTCTTTGCCTTTCGATCCGTTCAAGGAGCCTCTTTTCCTCAAGCTGTCCACTGATTGCGCCGCGAAACAAGTGTTGTCTCAAACCGGGGACGCTGTGCTAGCCGAGCTTATCCATATTTATCGCTTAAGCATTTGAGAATTGGTGCTTGGTGTATTACACGCCTCATCTTGCCTCGTCGTTTGCAATTTTCTCCGGGTTCTCATTTAAAGAAAAAATGAAAGAGAGGAGGTAGGATGGCAGATTTGCAAGTCGACCTCAATATTCCGTATATCGGAGTGCATTGCATATTTAAAGTACAGAGGCAGAGTTTCCATTGCTTTCTTTACTGTCGTCCACATTGCTCTTGTCTGGGCTTTCCACCGCAAATTTTTCCTTCTCTGTTTCTTTTTGTCGCTATTGCTTCGTATTGAGGAAACGGTTGTCGAAAATTCCTTAATTGTTCTAGCTTTACCGATATTTATTCAATCGATTTGTAATAATTTAAACAAGTTAAAAAAAATTCATTATAAAGAAGACACTTTTCCTTTTACTTTTTAAGGAGGCTTTTTCATTTGCGAAAGAAAGTTTTTAAAATTTTGAGATATTGTAAACTGTGATTCATTCCTTTTCGCAAAAGAAATAACATGGTTGATGATGTCCTTTAAAAGAAATCGTTAAGAAATTTGCAATTTTACATGCACTTTTAATAAGAAATTGATAAAATTTTGAAAACATAGGGTTACCGATTTTAACTTAGAGAAAATTTCACTAAAAGTACATTATTATAAGTAAAATTTTTTACAGCTTCTACTAATGCACATACGTTGCAGAAAAATTACTATTTCTGTGAATTTTACTATACTTTTAATTTGAGGTTATGTAACCGCCGCCGCGCCGCTTTACAATCGATCTGTATCGCGAGATTTGTGTCCCGTTTTGATTCTCACGCCTTCGTAAACAGCTGCGTGCGCATCTAGATATTTTCCATTTAATTCATGTGGTCGAACCCTCAACTGAATTAAATAATGGTTAATAACGGAGATAAATAATGATTAATTTTCCGGCAGAGATACATTTATTTTTAGATATCACTAATTTGTTTTTCGAAAAAAAAAAAAAATCGATTGGCTTTGGCGCGCTTCACAAAATTATTTTGTCCATATATTGTACATTGTATCTTTAAACGTAAATAATAATTACTGCAAATAAATACATTTATAATGCAGTCTTTGATTTGGAAATTAATTTCATAACGTATCGATAATATAGCACCTTTTAGCTGTAGTAACATTTCAATCTACAACTAACATTATTACGTGAAATGATTTATTTCACTTTTGTAAGTTTAGTAAAAGGCTATCAATTTATTTCGATAAGTAAAACAATATTTTAGCATTTGCGATTAATAAGATAGAAATTAATTTCTGGATGATAATTACAGTAACGTGCGGTCGATCGTTGATTTGATTGCTATAATTATCATTCTCTGACACTCGGAATAAACTTGGCTCGTTCTCCCACGAATATCGTTACGATAATACGCGGTACCAGGGTGAGGGTCACCTTGATGCGCCCTATCAAATTGCCAGGATAGGATAAATATGTGCATTCGCACGATCACCCCAAATCTTGCCATATTATTTCAGGGTTGTTCAAGGCGAACGGTGCAGCGGGTTTGGGGCTTATATTGGCCGAGTCGTCACCCTTCTTGGATATCCTATATGCGCCGACGGCACGGCTGCAATTCGTCTGCGACAGCGGATAGATTTTCGTGAAAATGGAGTTTCGATTGAATTTCCCTGCCGAGAAGCGCGCGCGCGTGCCAATCGAAAAGTGCCACTGCTCCAGGTGGCAGTGCGTCGATAAAGGTCCAAAAGTTGACCCATTATCCTACACTCGCGTTGGGAATACCTTCTCCGAGGATTACGGCGTCGGGGCATCCTTCAAGCTCCATTTGCATTTCAATCGTTTCTGCTTCCATCGCCGAGAAATCATTTGTGAAATATTCCATTTCCAAGATTATTCACTGGTAATCGTCAAGTGAGGAAGTCCATCTTCCAAAGACTGCATGCTGTCGAGATATGTATTGACTGTATTTTTATTTATCGTACTTTATTAGAAAGAAGTATACCTTCTGTTTATTATAATCTCGCCGTTATTATAAGTTAAACTGGTTTATACTTCAAGTTATAATATTAAAATGAACCGATGGTTCTGAAAGAAAAGACATTTTTTAATAGTAAGTGGTACTTAAATTTTCTCCAAATTCTCGTATAATTTTAAAAAAGTAAAAACTGTTTATGGCGTGAAATTAAAAATTCTTATTTAAACGACCAAGTATAAATAAAAATTCTGAGTGTAAGTTTTTAGTAAGGTCCCTCTTATGAAAGCTAGTTTCGTTCTCTATAAGAACAGGGAATAAAGTGCGTTATTATTCGTCTGCGCAACGGATTTTTAGAATTTGGGTGTTATATCTGTTAATGTACTATTATCTGAGATAAAAAGAGCTTTAAAAGAAATTACAAAAGACGTGTGAGAATTGCTCTCATAGACCCCTTCTAAGTTGCACTGTGTGTGGATCCCTTAAATGAACGGGACCAGGCATCGACACCAGTAGTATAAACAGAACTTTCTGTTTACACTTGCGCTTTAATGAAAGATCATTGAATAATCGCATGACTGAAATTTGGAAGGATCGGGCAAATAAGGCGTCTAATACAAGCAAACAACCAGAGGGTCGCTTTCGGATGAAAGTTGGCGCGAGACATCACCGGCTGTCTGTTAGGTGTGCGACGTGGCCCGCGTGCAGCTTTCCTCTTCCCAAACATTCTTGTTGGCACTGGTCGAGGAAATCGCGGCTTCGTGTTTGCAGAGCGTTTCATCAAGTGCGGGACTCTCCGTGAGCTGTCGTTAAAATTAAATTACAAATGCAAGTATAGTGATCGTTAGCTGTTTTCAATTGCCGATTCGTATAGATTAGGCAAAATGGGGAAATAAACTGCTGCTACTCTTCAATTTGTTTAATGAAATTTTCAATTTCATTATTTTATTTTTAACACTGTGGTTATTTAAATATAATTCTTCTGTACTTTTATTTGATCAAATTACTAAATTAACAATATTAGTTTTCGATATTAGTCGGTCAGAAGTGCTTCTTTGACGAGTGTCAGTTTAGCATATCTCAGCGAAAAGAGGTTGATAATTTATACGGATTCACAAAAATCACCTTGGCACGAGTATGAAATACTATTATATACACATACAAGAATTTACAATTGTTAAATACTATTTACAATTAGCGGTAATGCTTTGTCAAATAATTTACGAAATTGTTCAAAAGCTTATACATTTACTGTACTTATATAATTATAAAACGATATTAGAGACAAAAAAGGGTTTCTTTATTGTGTAACATCCAAAGAAACTATTATAAGCGGGTATTAAAAATTCTAATGAATTTTTAATAAAAAGCGAAAATATTTGAAAATTGATACTTTATTTTTGCATACCGTGTTTCAACATCGACGACAATATTTACTTGTATATACATTAAAATTATTTACTTTAGATCTATTTGTGGTAGATTCAAAGTAAATAATTATAAACTTTTATACATGACTTATTTACTTGTACAATTAATTTGGTTCATTTATATTTTTTTCTCGTCCATGAATTATACAATGGCCCATAATAAAATTATTACAATAATTTCAGTGTCCTGCTTCCATGGTTAATAAAAATTAAATAGACACCTCTCGGCGACAAACAAAACAATTGTTTAAATTTCACGAAATTCATTCCGTGTTCTCCCGTCAGGACTATAAACAAATGCGAAGTGCTCGGTGCTGCTTTGGGCGATACATACGGCCCCATCGAGTAATGCCAAATATAAGTCCACACGTGACTTGCCTCCGTCTGACACTATAGTAAGATATTAACGCAATTTCTTGGACTTGAACGTAGCAATTTTTTCCCCCGCTAGTAAGGGTGTAGCTGTATGTGGCGCTTCAATGAGCAAATAGAATCTATTTTTAAAATAATACTCTCCCCAGTGTCTTAAAAAATATTTATATAATTTACTTCTTTACATGATTAACTATAAAAACAAATTACATTATACTTCATGCACTTTTAATATTATTTGTGATTAAATTTTTTTATGCCAATCAGTGACAGAAATCAATCAAAATTCTCCTCAGCCCCATCTTTACTCTTTCTTTCTCGGTACGAGAAGCTATTTTTAACGCCTTGACTGCTTATTTGGATCATTTTTTCTTTTCTTTAGACCACATTTATTTTTGCCCCGGTTATTTTCGAGTGCACCATTGTCTCTGGAGGCACACACAACTACATGTATCTTCCTGTCTGCTGCTTATCACGAAATCGCGGAATTCCTGTGACACGGTTATAGAATTGCAACTACAAGGTAAAAAGTAAAACGAGATATCAGCGAATTCTTTGCCTCTGTCCCTCTCTCTCTCTCTCTTTCTCATGCTCTCATCTTGGCATGCACGTACGGGACTTTTCACGGGGTCGTATCAAGTTTACAGCTTTGGGAACTTTACGACGAATAGAGCTGATCGATTTTTTTAAATAACACGCGTCAGAGCTTTCAGACAAGCGAAACGCGGTTGGAGAGCTGATTGGTGGAATAAATTAAAAATTATTTTTTCCATATGCCGTCAGTAACTAAAGCTTGATTGGTTTATAAACAAATCGAAGGACACTAATGGAAGAGTGTTACTTGAAGTTACTGTTTTGGATGAACCTCTGGAAACTGATTTATTAAATAAGTACTGAATAATAAGGCACACCATACATATTTTGAGCCCGAAAATATTATTTAATTGGATACAGTATGTTTTCATAGCATTGCACTTTCACCTTATATGTATTGTTCATCTGGAGTAACAAGGTGTTGTCTGGGACTCTGGTTGAAAAAGGATAGCAATATTATAAACCAAATTCCGAAATAGCTTCAGTAAATCAACGGTAAACGAAGAGAAATATTCAAGTTTAAATTACTGTGCAAGAGGAACTTAAAGAATTGAGACAAGCTTGGCTTTAGGAGTAAATTTAGAACACTTATATGAATATTTAATACATATTAATAATACAAAATTCAAAATTCTACTAAATTCAAGTTTGCTATGCGGTGTAGTAAAATTTAATATAAAGTATAATAATATTTGATATACAGTATATTAAAGTTTAATAATCTCTATTTTTACTATACCATATACAAAAATTTAGTGAAGTACGAGTTTGTAAGTGCAATCATACATATAGTATATAGTATATATACTATATACATATATATAGTATATATATACATATGTATGTAGTATAAGTATTTACAGCTAATATAAACTAATTTTTCGTATTTTGTATTTAAAAAATTAATTTGAAAATAAAAAAATAGCTTATTCATGCATTTTGTGGCTCATAGAATGCAAAAATATTAACCAAAGCTTTGTCCAGACTTTATTTTTTCTAGGCGAACCGTTTCATGTGTTTTTTTTGTAGATTTTCTCATAAACAAAATTTCAATATGCTTCGCGCATCCATTGTTTGGTTTGTATTTTTGAAGTTAGATTTTTAAATTTAGCGCCATTTAAGTATTATTATGTAATCGTGTACCAAAGAAATTGTGGTTTTAAAATGCTTTACGAGAGGATTGTACGTTAATATTACGTAATGTACCACCAGCGAATCATTATTTATCAATAGAATTAATACTACAGGGTATAGAACCCAATTTTCGAGGTAGAAGTACATGTCTGAAATTAATTTTGATAATGCAACGCTTTTAACTTATTTACCGGATCCCACAATTAAATGTTCCGCAATATTTGATAAATGTTCATTAATAAATAGCCCCTTTAAAATGCTGCGTATCAAGAAGAATTCACATGAAATTAAGCGCGATAATTTTGACTGCATAACTCATTATCTTTGAAACGCTGGCTTTTCGAGCCTCGGCGAGGTGAAAAATGAACTGCAACCAATCTTTTGTACGCGGCTTTTTTTGCCTTGCCCAATCCCTCGTCCCCGTACCTACCTTTCGCCCTCTCGACCGTATGAAAATTATGAGTCGCGGGCCGGATTGTACGTACTTTCTGGAGCCTGGCCAAGAGACCGCATTTTATTCCTCTGCGCGGTTATTGGACGACATTTAACTCGACGAGCGCAGGAGGAGCGAGAAAAAAATTATCGCCTTGGCTGGACGCTAAACATCGGTCAATTACTCTTTTCCCTTGCGACGCTGGAATTTCTTTGAATGTGAAACTCTCAAATGAATTTTTTTAACATTCCAATTCATTTGCAGCATGTTTAGACTTTCAAAACATCCCCTTGCGCTGTGCCAAGTTAAACTGAACAAATCATAAAACTTATTTAAGAGTTTCGCGGGAATAACTTGTATTTCCTTCAAATAAAAAGTATAAGAAAAAATGCGGCTTTCATATATTTTTTAATTACCATATTCTTTAATTTTTTTAAAATGCCTAATATAATATTTAAATTTTATTTGATATTAATCTTATTGAAAAATATTTTATTAGATTAATTTCAGTAATGTATAATATTTATGTTTTTCATTTATTAGTACTATTTAGTTGTTTTAATATCATGATTTAATTTATGTAAAATAATTAGACTTTTTATTTTAAATTAAAATAATTACTAGTAATACTCACAGCAGTAACTGAATCTCTAGAAAATTAAAAACTAATCATCTATAAAAAGCTTAATGGTGTCTACATATGGAAGGCGGTGCACACAATTCAAAATAGTCTCTTAGACAACTGATTTAATTAATAAAATTCCTTCACTAATTAACCCTCGCCCAGGTGATACAATTGGATGATCACTTAGTGTATTTTGTTTAAGTTGATAAAGAAAAATATAAATAGAAGCGCGGAATATCGAATGGTTACATATTTCAAGGGAAAGGGAAAATAAGGCTTTTCTTCTATTTGGTCCCAAGAATTACAGCACGAAATTGCAATACGTAGAGCAACGAAATATTCGTCGCAATAGAATTTCATACAGTCTCTTTGTCCGTTCTACGTATTTATCAAAGGCGAATAAGTTATTAATAAAATTTTGTACACTGCAACTGGATTGTTATCTTATAATAATACAATCTTATAATTATACAAGCGTTTGTAAATTTAATTTATTATTAAATTGATTTAATTTAATTATTAAATTGAACTCAAAACAATGTGGAAACAGTATTACTAGATTTATTACTGGAGTTATTAATTAAATAAAATATCTCTTGAAGATATAGAGTTTGCTTCTTTTGGGATAATACTGTTTTGTAAGGTATAGTGTGACGTAATAAACATTTTTTTCGTTGAGAAGAAGAAATTTGCATAAACAGGTTACTGCGCAAGGTATTATCTCGTGAGTATAGCTGCAAGAGCTTCTAGTGGCGCTGCGGATATAATCAATGGACGCCGAAGTGGTCTTCAGCCGTTCAGAAGCAAGAGACTCTATACTCGTTCAACGACCCGTGCATGCGGCTCTTGAGACTGGAAAAAAATAGCGTATCAGAGAATATTCATCTGGTTATCTAGAGGCTACATCCTGGCATACAAGCCTACCGGCTTGTGTAAATTAAAACTTTAATGCTCACTTTATTTCCTTTTTCGCTAAAGCCTTTTTCCCTATACCATCTTGCTTATTTTTTGCCTAAATTATTCCAAGACGTGAGCCTTCAAGTAAAATCTTTATTAAGAAAAATGAATTGAGAAACAAATCAAGTTTATCACATACAAAAGCCATGGAAACTTTTCCCTTATCATTGCCTAATTTTACAACTGCAATTGCGCTGTTTGATGCAAGTCAGACCTTTAAAGTTTTTCTTATTGGAATAATTTTTCTCAAGAAAAATACCAAAAAAATTAATCAAGCTGTAGTCAAAAGCCGAAAACTCGGGCACTCGGACAGAAGATACGCTCTTCTCCTCTATTTACTTTCCACGTGCTGAGTGTGTAGCGAGTAGAACCGACTTATTAATTCTATTTATCTCACATTTGTTTCGATGTCAGTGTTTTCTTATGGTGGAGTATAGTGTATACTGATTCTGTCGATTAGATGATCGGACTTTCTTATTTTAATGAAGGAAGCTACAGTGACGAAAACGACGGAAGAAAAAGAAAGTGAACGGAGGCGATCAGACATGCTTAAGACATCTGATACAATGCAATCGAAAAGATCGATGCTAAGTTACTCAGTATCGGAAGTTAAGAGACGGACAGAGAGAGAAACTTGTTATCCGATTAAGTTAGCTACGGCGTTAACTGGTGATGGCGTTCAGTGCATCTTAGCTGCACGGCTCAATTAGTTCAGAAGTGAAATAATGCGTTATGTTAAATGATTTGTGAACCATGAAAATCTGAAAATGTGAATAGTGACATTTAATAAGTGAAAAGCCGTTCACATGCTAAGTATGTGAACCACTTTTTACATAAAACATGTCACTATTCACATTTTTATATTTTCAGAGAATATTCGATTAAGTTTACTGTGTTTGCTAATTAGTATCCTTAAATCTGAAAGAAAGAAGCAAAAATATGTATGACGAAGATAATAATTGAAAACTTATTCAAACAGTTTCAGTAAATGGGACTTTTTGCCATTTTGAAATGTTTAGTAATTTTGTTTAGAGATTAACTATTTTGACAAGGAGGAAAATCTTTGCTCTAAATCTAGTAAAAGTAAAATCGTGGATGGCCCTAACGCTACAAATTAATATATTTTCCAAGTATTCTCTTTCTGTTTATATAATAATATTTATAATTTTATTGAAATATGTCGGATCATTGATTTGTAATAATTTTGAAAGTAGCTACTTAAAAAATATTATACAAGAACTGAAGGGTCGCCCTGTCTAAAAAGAAAGATCTGAAAGTACCTTGTCCGTTAGTGTACGTACTAGATAGAGAGATTACGCCAGACGGCTACATGACGATAAAGAAGCAAGAAGAGATGGTGAAGGGTAAGAGAAATTACGAAGCAAAGTCTTTGCATGCATGGGAAAGTTGAAAATGTGCGACTCACAGAAGTACAAGTTTGATGCACTTCGAGACTGTTCGCTTATTTAGGTTCTGTTCACAGAAATTTTCTCTCTCTCTCCTACTCTTGACTATGTTCTTCCATCTGTCTTTCTTTCTCGGACCTACGCAGTGCAGACGAAGCCGAAAGCCAGCAGGAAGAGGTGTCTGCAACTGGCGACGCTCTCGTACGAGGAGTTCATGAATCAGAGCGGAACGGAGAGATATGGGAAAATCGAGCCAAAAAGGCTTCCTTGCCCGTGTTAGGCGAAATCGCTCCTGGCAAAAAAGTTCGAAAGGAAGCTTTATTCTGCGTCGAGTCTCTCCTACCAAAGAGACAATTAAGTTGCGCTTTGAGAACCGATTGCATTTGCCAACTTTATAGCGTATTTAAATAGTGCTTTACATTTTACGCGGTTCTAACGGCGATTTGCAAAACCGATACTTATCAATACTTTATTAAAACTTAAAACTGCCAGATATAATAAGCTTTATAAGTAGTAGAAAATTGGACAGTCAGCACGTACCTGACGTATTCAAAGAGTCGCTGATTCGAAAAGGCGCAGAAATATGATGATAAGAAAGGGAGGGTTCTAGGCTGCAAGAGTTCGAAAAAAGAGGCGAGAGAAAGCTCTGCAATGCTGCGGTGAAATGCCGCGACGCGAACGAGTAGGTGGTGGCACAAGACCAAGAGCAACATGAATTTCTTTTATTTTATTCCTTCTTCGCTTTCTAAAAAGATCGAGATTTTCAATAATTGACATAATCTCATTTTACACTAGAGATTAAATTGAATTATCCCTTAAATTTAACATTGTTTTATTTGCAGATATGTTCTTATCAATTTGCCCGGTTTTTTTCGATTGTTACGGATCTTAATTTTATAGCAGAACTTGTTTGTTTTAAAAAAGCTTTGAATTAAGGGAACCAGCTTGGATTAAATTGAAAAAAATACACTTCCAGTATAATAGCTATAAAAATTTTATTCACCACTTTTGACTACTGGAACATTTTTGATTTTAAGTATTCACATAGTTTTAGTTATTTATACACTATTAGGACCCAAACAGTACTCTTTATCTCTACTATTCCATCAAAATTATCTTAAATTTTTATTTATTTGTCCACTTGTCGTAGCTTTTTTTCAGTACGATGATTTATATGTCACCAGACTAGGCTTAAATTACTCTTCATAACTTGTACCACAGATGCAACGGATCACTTTTTTGAAAATAAAAAAAAAAATAGAAAAATAATTATTGTAGACCGTTACGCGGATAATATTTATAATTGCGTAATATTTTTCACGTAACTGTTTACGATAATTTTTAGAGGAAAATCCCTGACGGAAAATTAACCGTCATTTATGTCTTTGTCACTAACTTTTATTTAGACTTTCGAACATTATTTATTATGATACCTTGGCATATTATGGTTAAATTCTATTGAGGGCGTTATGAACTAAACAATAGAAGATCTAGAGGCGTGCGCAGCTGTTTGCAAAGGCGCGAGAATCAAAACGGGATAAAAAAACGGATAAACTCGGTGGATGTACGCTCTCAATCTTGCGATGCGAATCGGCCCAAAGGTGGTGCGGCGGCGGTCATATAACCGTAGATAAAAAGTTGAATAGAATTTAGAGCACATTTCTGCTAAGATAGCGTCACGTCACAGCCTCCAAATATGTTCGAAATATATTATTGAATCTGTCCAGTGAATAGAAAATTTAATATATTCTGACTAAAAGCTCTTTGATTTTACGGCATTACTATCAATTTTTGAAACAATAAAGTAATTCTCTTCATCGGAAAGTGAAACTAAAAATGTGAATATTTATGAATAAATCTAATCATGTAATTCTCATCACATCATAATACTTTTGTTTGAAAATATCCCCGAAGATCAATCTTGGATTTACCCTGGTAAAAACGAATCACATTTTATGACTAATAACAAGCCATTTTACTAGTGCGTCGTGTCCTAGAAACTAGCCATGTATACAACCTTGTAACTAAATAAGAATGAAACGTTTTTTGTCATTGTTACAAGCTAGTAACTAGAATAGTTGAAAATCCGACTTATAAACCAATAACCAATAATTCAATTTTACGAAATTTTTATCGCAATCTAACGTAACCTAACCTAACGCATATTGCAGCTTACTAAACATATGCATAGTTTTTTCAACCATCTTATATACAATCCGAGGCCGAACCTTCCGTGGCTGCGCATAGCCTTATGATAAATTACAAGCTGGTTTGTAAAAACTACAAGTACATTTGTACACAATACAATTAATTTAAGTTTGCTTTTTAATTATTTACCAACGTGGTTGGTATTTTTATTAAGTTTAGTTTGTATTAATTACTACGAAAATAGTAAATATTATTAACTAAAATAATTAGTTTTCTTTTGGCAGTCTGTAATCAGTTTGCTCAGGAAGTTGTTAATTTTTACAAGCCATTTCTTCAATTTTACCTAGGTGGGTCTCTCAGTGTACACGTTAAGTATTATCCTTTTTCTGGAGAATTGAGACATAAAGTAGCAGGACGAAAAGGCGCGGCATTGAAACATTCTTGCGATTATGGTATGATGGCTAGGGGTACAGGGAGAAAAGGAGGGACGGGAAAGTAGAGAGCAGACCGAACTACATTGAAATTTTACGAGTGCAATATCCGTCATGCTTGTAGATATTCGCGTGTGCCGGGAATGCAATTCGGGAGGACTTAGGGTATTCGACTTTGTATTCTAGGCCTCTTGCACCTTTGTTATTTTTGTGCAATTTGCGTTGCAAAAAATTAACATTTAAAAATCGATTGTAATAATGATTAGATTTCTTTTAGTTCGTACCTAGGTTATGTTCAACAACTTTTAGCTAAAGGGAAAAAGGAAGCGGTACCACAACATGAGAGAAAAAAATAATATTTTTGCATAAAGAACAAATCTCTTCGAGACTCGTGACTTATAGGAGTATAATTAGCCCAGAAAATGTTTTGCAACGATGAAACATCAGCTTAATAAAAAACATAAATATTAAAATAGTCATTGAATCATTCGATTCAGCTCCTTTACCTAATAATAGATTATAATGAAACAATAAAAATGTTATAATATTTAATTTATTTATTTGCAAACGAGTGTAAAAACTTTTTCCGAGTGCAATGCACAGTAATTTAATAATTATAGTGATGGAAAATTAAATGTTTAACATACTCAAGGAAGGAATTAATCGACGTAAAAGAAAGTGATTTTTGAAAAAATGAATTCAGACAAAAATATCATCGGCTAAATTCGCTATAATAGAATAATAGCGAGATCGATGAAACTGTTACCGCAATTAGAATGGTTTATTGAATAAGCTCTGAGAAGGTCTACGAACTCATCTTGAATTTCTCCCTCGAAACTGGAATCGGCGGAACGGCCCCCGGGCGGCACTATTCTTGACAGGGGGCGAGCCTCGACCGGGACGCTCGGAAACCGGCGTCTGCTTTGAAATCCATCCCACTCCCCGCGAAATTGAATTCGGATAGCCGACTCACTCGGCCGGGCATCTGTGTACCCGGTGAATTTCGACTCGTTAAATTCACGCGAACGGCGGGTGTGGATTAAACTCCGGCACGTCGCTCTGTCGCGCACCGGCCGGCCGACTGACGCATAATTGATGGGGCATTCTTCATCCCCCCCCCTCCCCCGCGCAGCTCCGGTCCTCGCGCCCACAACAGATGTCACCCCCTCTCCATAACCCTTCTTGTGTGTGTGCAAGCGAACGTTCGGGAAAAATTTTGTCACTTCTTTTGCTTGGGATCAATTCGCTTTCGTGTCCTTCCATTCAGAGACGTAAGAATTTAATAAAAGACCATTGGGCGAATCGATTTGTCGGATCTAAACGTTTAAAGAGTATTGCGGAAAATATTTGCGAAAGCTCATTATATGAAGCACGTGCTGGAATGGCTCTTGTTAATGTAATAATCATTTTTATTTTTTCATTCAAAAATTAGATACACTGCAAATTTCACTATTCCCTCCAAATGTTAGTTGGTAAAAGATTGTTTATAATTATTAAAAAAGTTAAAAATTTTTTAAAAAGCAGGGACTTAAATGAATTTTTGCCCATTTTACAATGAAAATATGAAAACAATGAAACGTCAATTTTTTACTTATTTTAGTAAATTCAATCTTTGCCTATGCATTGTCAAACTTTTTGTTTACTTCACATTGTTGGATAAATGGATAAATTGGAAGACAGAACACTTACATAGTCAGAATGTATTCACCAAAATGTCTCTCTTGAAACCAGGTATCCCTACTGATCTGGCATTGATGCACTAACAAAATAAATCTTCGATTAAAATTATTTTGTATTAGTTTGAATAGCTCTATTGCTTTTCCATGGTGTAGAATGTTACCCTTCGAAATGCTATCGTCAAATTCACCGTCGTCTTGCTACCGCTAGTCCTTTGGCTCATCATTTTCCGGGGAGGACGATATCCTTGTTATTAAAGTTTAGTATATGAGTCAGGTTCAAACCATGAAGAGGTGAGAATATTGTTCCTTTGCGAATCGGTGTAGATCTTAAGTTCAAAATTGCTTTTATTTTTGCTTAATGATAAGTCTTTTAACTGTTCAACATAATTTGAATTGTAGAATTAACAGTTTTATTGGTTTAACTTAAAAATCTCTAATTACTGTCTCCCTTTCTCTCTCTCTCCTTCTCTTTAAGGCTGCAATGAAAAAAATACCTGATTAAAGTGTGATCATTAAGAAACGTATCTTATTTTAAAAGCTCATTACAACAAAGGAATGCTCTAGGCGTAGAGACGCAAATTTATTCTAGAACCTTTTTCATTCTTGCTCCTGTTCGTTTATCATTCTCTCTACCCTTCGCTTCCTCATAGCATCAATTTTTTACTCTCTTACAGTCTCTTATCATAGTTGATTTTTTTTTTCGCACTCTTCCATTTTTGTACTTTTTCTCTGTTCCTTTGAGCTTGTATCAGTTTTATGTTTATTTGCAACTACGAAATGTTTTTTATTATTTACTTCGTAAAGTGTGAGGTAGCATAAATTGATTAATCAGTTAATCTTTAGTTTTAAATACATTGATATTAATTTTATCTCAAAAACGCATACATTAATTGGTAAGCATAAAAAATTAATAAACAAAATAAGACTTATGTAATTTTTAGTAAATTGTAAGCCCCCAATTTGTGAAATTAAAACTAAAAGTTTTGCAAGTGAAATTCTTAAAATATATTTTGATATGGTAGGCAACTTGTTAATGCCTAAAGGAGATGTACGCTAAGGCCAAATAAACTTCTCTCTCGGTTTACCGTCGCAACGTTCTAGAGCGACGAGCCGCGGCGAAATATCGTAATGGCGTTGCGGAAAGCGTCTCGTCAGGAGATACGTCGCTCCTGCAATTGGAGCCGATGCGGAGCTGGCTTATCGACCAATTGCATCCAATACATTAGAAAGCTTCTCGGTTCCGCTGTTGTTGCTGTCGCGATCGCCGCATGTGGGCGCGTATCTTGCTGTCTTCTCCTTTTCGCCGAGCTTTCCTTTTCCTTCGCCTTGAGGGCGCGCCTCTCCTTCTTTCGCCTTTTGTTCCTCTTTTTCTCGAGTGCGTCTACGTCGAACTTATTAGTAAATATATCCCAGCAAAAGTTTTTACGCGTAAACCTCGCCGTGCTTATCTCTTGGGCGGATACGCCGCCGGAGCTTACGCTGCTTACTTTATTTCTTAAAAAAGCTTAAACATATCGCATAGCCGACCAAGCCAAATGCAATTTGTTAAAAGCTTTGCCTTTTGCAACTCCGAACCCATTCTTAAATGAACGACGGACGGTTATTATTAGTATTTTATTTTTTTTGTTAATAGTAATAAAACAATGGTTTAGTTAGAAATGCAATTGAGTTTCAAATTATAAGTACTACTCGCATTTTTTCCCAACTTTTCAGCTTTGTAATTTGTCATTTTTTAATGAATATTAAAAAAAAACTTAGTGAAAAATAATACTTAATAAATGTATGCAAAAACAAACATATTTATCGATAGTTCGTGTATTAGTGCGTGTATTCAATACATATGTATACGAACATTTTAACTCCCTACATAAAAGATGGAAAACTTACTGCAACTTTTTCTTTAGTTTCTAACGAGTTTGATTGATGACGAGTTTATTTTCATTCAAAGTAAAATGATAAAAATGGTTAAGAACTCAACATAAATAATGAAAATAAAAAGGAAAAGAGAAACGTATTAATGTAAAAGTTTAAATTCCAATTTTATTAATCAAATTATAATTGTTTTATTTTACTCAGACTACCCCCTTGGTAAAATATTGACAATTAATTAGTCGCTTGGTTTTTTATTTATACTATCTCTTAAAAAGTGGTGCGTTAATTAAAAAGAAAAAATAATTTAACCTCAAAACGTAGAAGATGTAGTGTGCAAGATTTGGCTGATATTACAAAGTTTTAGTCAGTTTCTACCGAGGAAGCTGGCAATAACTTTATCAGGGTCAAATAATCATTAAGTTTTATTATTTCTCGATATTCTAAATTTTATTTTCAGTAGTAGCAAAATTACTGCGATGCGACCGCAATTAAAACACTTTTAGTCAAGGCTATGACTAAGCAAACCTACAAAAAAATGTAATTGAAGTAGAAGAAGTCGAAAATTAAAAAAACTTGCTATTTTTAAGATTAGAGTGCAGTCAAATACCATTTTAAAAAGTGATCAGTTCCGATAAAATTGGAGAGTTATCCATTTATTTAGAATACTGCATTAGTTAAAAAGACATTACGCGCCCCCTTATACGTGTACTTTTTATTATCACAATTTTTCCGTTTATTTTTGTGATCGGTGCAGCTTTTCGCGCATTTTTTTGCGTACAAGTTGTTATTCGTAGCTTCTGGTGTCCTCCCTCACCGCTCTCCATTTTTCTTGCATGGATCCGTGAAGCTTCACGAAGTAAAAGTGTAGCTTTTTGGGGATCTACCATCTTATGTCTCTAAAAAAAGGTTTCAAAAGATAGCAGATATATAATAGATTATTATTTATTCGAAATAGAAAATATCAATAACTATAAATCTTCCATTTTTAATAGTATATCCAAGGTCCTTAGCTCAACTGCCAGGGAAGCTAAGGAAGATAAAACAAACTTAGTCGTTATATTGCTTGTATCTGTCATGAACCTTATATGTAGTAAAAATATAATGTAAAACTATGAGGATTTATGAAAAATCCAGTTTTTAATCATATTCTCTAAGTATCTCATACACGCTTTCTCGATTATTTATTCCCAATTCTTCAAACAGTTCTGCACCTTGATTAGTTTTGTTCTAAATTAAATTGATAAATATTTATTTTAGTTCTATTATTATTCAGTTTCATCGAAATTGAATATCATTTCAATTTAAGTGAATCAATAACATGCAAATTTTTTAGTATTCGCGATGTCTCAACGATAATAAAAAACTCGAATTATATATTAAAATTTACACATATTCTAGAATTAAATGTCTTTAGATATCTTTAAAAAAAGCGATTAATTAAAATTCTTTACAGATATTTATAACTTTTTATTCACCAATATGAAAAAGATATAATTTTTATGCATCATTTGGCAAATATTTATACTATACTCAAAGTGAAAACATAAACTAAGGTTGTAAAATCAAACGGCAAAGTTAGTATTGACACGTTTCCAAAGGAAATAAGCTTTGAAATTACGCTCTTAAAATATCCTATTGTATTCTATTTCTATCATTTGGCTCTCTAAATAAATCTGTTAAGAATCTTCAAACAATTTGGTCTCAGGGTCAACGTTTCCATCATTTTCAAAAATAGATGCTAAATTATTGAAATATTTAAAACGCAATTCCAAATTTCTGTTTAAAATATAAAATAAAAGCTAAATTTAAAAATAAAATTAACCCCAAGAATAAAAGATTATTCTAGAAATAGCAGATTATCAGGCTATTCTTAATTTCCATCATAAAAATTTAATATCATCTCTTCGATCTACTATTAAACGCCGTTAGAAGATTAAAGATATTGCGTATAGACTGGGATATAGCAGATAGAAAAGAACATGTTAATATGATAGCAACATCCGGAAATTGTGAAAATGAGTTTTCCTGCAAATCTCCTTCATTGATTATTTTGCTTCCTTCTTTTCTGTAACTTTTGGGGCGGTCTCGACTTTACCGCTAGGAGTCTATTCTTGACTCAAGATGAATTCAGCGTTAGGAAAGATGAAAAGATCAAACCAGTAGAACATTTCACCTACAAAATTTTTATCTCCCCACGTACTCAACCTTTGTCTCTGTTTTTTTTTGCACCCGCACCTTTTCAATCATCGCGACTTTTCCCTCGGTTTCATCCAGCTCTCTTTTTCCTCTTCTTCAATCAATATGTCCTAAGAAAAATATCCAATGTCACAAGAAATAACTTCATTTTTTCTCGATCCTATTCTTTTGCTATCGCTGTTCAAACTATCCAGTCATTCTCCTCGAAATTATTTCAAAGACACATGCGACTTTTAAAAGATATTTTCGGCAATGCATTATTGCCTTTCAATCCAATTTTGTATCTTTTACTAGAATTGGTGATTCTTCCAGATGAAGGGTCGACATCTTTTTATTACTTCTGCGATTAAGCTGTCACTTCTTAAGGGCTCCGTATTAAAGGATCTTTGCTTTTCAAATGTAAAAAGTTAAAAAGATTTTTAAATTAATAATGTAATATGCTATTATTAATATATTTTCTATTTCGTCTTTTGATAATACATTCCCTTCTTTTTCGGCTCCGTATATCGAAAAAAATGGACCAACTTCCGATTATTTTAGCTTAAATAAAAGCGGCGTTATAAAATGCGAAAGTTTAGTACCTATATAACACCTGAGAAAATTGCCAGAATTTAATCAATTTTTTCATCGGAACGTTTTTGATACGTTGTACTGTCATAAAATATAAAATAGAGATTTAGTATAATAAAAAAGCAAAAGTGACTATTTTACATTTGTCTTTAGCAATTTCTTTGTAATACCGTAGCTTTTTTTATGCTACATAACGTCAAGTATACAGCGATGGTACTTGAAAAGCTGTGTAGCTGTACAGCAGCGCGTAATTGGATTATATCGGTAAATCACCTCTTAATTGCACCAGTTCTATTTGTAATTAGACAAGGAATATGTTTTACATGACGACATATGTCAACATGTTATAATAAAATAAGTATTTTACTTTTTTAATTCTCTAAACTGGTACAGTTAGTTTCAATTTTAAACTCCAAAGGTGACTGTAGTGAATTCATTAAGTAATTATGCTAAATTCAATTTTTAAGTATCTTTGTAGTCTTTGTTTTTTTCATATAAAATTTTTTAGATTCGAATTATAATAAAGATTCAGCTTTAAATTTTTTAACTTTATGTTCATGTTTCTTGATGCTAATCCTTTTTCATCGGTTCATCGCATGGTTACACTCCACTCAGCACAACCTTACGTACGCCACGTGTAACGTATAGGTTACCTTCAGGTACAGGCGACTTTTTATTCAAGTGTATCAACTCAATAAAGATGCTCATCCGATTTAATTTAAATGTGCTGCTCAGGGCAATTTCCTTTGGTCCTCCATCCGCTAAAGCAATTTCTCAAACAGGTAAGAAATTTGAAGATCTTTTGAGTTTGCGCATTCGTTATAAAGAAATTCAAAAAATTTTGTTACATATCCTACGAATCATTAGAATGTTGTCTCAAAGAAAATTGATTGAGTAAATGAAAGAAATATAATGGACTTTCCGATTAAGTTACATACGCACATTTTTAGTTATTTTTGCCAGCATGCTACGCGCATTTATAAAAAATTTAAATATTTGATATCATTATTCTACACTTTTTTGTTTGATTTTTCTTGGATCTTTCTCCTAGTGTCCAAAAAAGCCCTCGCACACTTCGTCTTTGTTTAGATCTTCGCGAACGTCATCTCGGCGTATTTTTACAACTCTTTTCCTCTTTTTTGGTTTTTATCCATTTCACTAGCTAAGCACCTGGTGCACCTCTTTGCTTCAAACCTTTTTTTTCTCTACTTTCCTTTCTTTCTCGGTTTATTTACTCTGGGCCCCGTTACACGCTCGCCTCTCTTTCCCTTTTTCCAAGCTTCTCCTCGCTTTTCTTCATTTATTTTGTATCGAGTGTGAAAAAAGTGCGCGAAAGGGTACCTACGAAAATACACGAGCGTTGTTTTTTCTAAGTGTAACGGACTATAGACGCGAGATTGTAATGCGGCTTAACTGATGTATATTTGTGAAAATTTGTAAGCAATCCTGTAAACGCATTCAAGTACTAGAGAAAAAAAATGGTTAGGCACACTTTTTTTAAACTTTTTCTCGTTTCATAAGCTGGTTATTACACAAATATAATATGTTGATACGCGATATCGAAATATGTATAAATACATTTTTTAGTTCAATAAACTGAAATTTGTTTGAGATTATTAATTGGTGCGACGATAATGATATTTTATAGCATGAAAGCCGAAAATTTTCATTGAAGTTATAATTAAAGTGATATAATTAGGCTCGCCATTGACTCTTATCTTACATCGCTACGCAATGTTAGGGTGGACAATGCTTCGCATCTAGGAGATGTTTGTGCTTCGAATCTTTTCGTTTCATCAATGCATCATTATGAAGTTGTTCCATTTCACACAACAAGTACAAAATGTGGGTTAAGGTTTGTGAGGGTGACATGGCTATAGTGGAAGTACGCACACTGAAAAAAAATAGGGTAAATTTTACAAAAAAATAGAGGAATTTTTACAATAATTCATATTACCTTTGGACAGACTTCAGAAATAGCAAATTTTACAATATACGGTTAAAAATTTTTCAACCCTCCAATTCGTAATTTTTAAAAGTATCTGGTTTAAATTTTAGAATCTACCAATTGTAAATTTTACATGATATGTTTGCAAATTTTACTATAATTTTTTGTAAATTTTACTATATTTATTTGCAAATTTTATAATTTTATTTCGCAAATATAATTTAAATAAATATAGAAGAAAAATATTTTATAGGAAAAACCGACCTAACCTTTTGGTTAGAATAAACGTTTGGACTTTTTTTAATTCATCGCTTATATGCATTATTGAAATCGAGATACAAGTGAACGCTTACTTAACTTTAGAAAGACCTACTTAATTTGTTAACGCTAAAGTATTATTTGCAATGATCGCACCTAATTAACATTAAACATGGTAATCGCATTTTATGAAAGAGATACATCAAAACGCTCTTATATACTAACTGCTGTCAATCCTAACCACTTGCGAGTAAGAAAAACAGTGCTACATTTATACAAAAATTAATTAAATATTTCAGTTAAACTTTTCATTTTCATCGAGAGACTACAGAAACTGAAAGAAGGAAAATAAAATGAGCGATAAAATTATTGTATTTTTTTATTTATATAAAAGAAATGCTTACAAATTATAATAATTAATGTGTATTTTTTATGAACGTAAATTAAATCCAGGTTTTAACAATATAAAATAGGCCGTCACTCAATCTATTTTGATGAGTAATAATTCCTTTCTCGACATCTGTAATAGATAATATTTTCCAAGCAAAGTCATTTTCATCAAAAATTTTTTAGGCTTGCAAATGTTTGATAAAGAAACAATCGCGTAACTCTTTTAGTGATGACTAAAAAGTTTTTTTTATTAGTAATAACTAAATAATGTACCAAGTGAAACGTAGGACCATTTTCATGAAAACGTGTTACAATAGAATTTCTTGATATAACATTACCTACAATTTTAATCCATTTCGTTGTACAGATATTGTTAATGAATTCTTTGTCCAATACATTAATAAATTCCGATGCATTTTCTAAATATTTTGTAGGGATGGTTTTAATTGGACCGTGAGTAAAGCCAGAATATTTTTCTTTTAATCTAAATTTATAATTCATTAAGAGCTGGTGACGAATAGGTATGCTTTTACAAATATTCGTTCTACTTCGAATTGAACGAGAAATAACTTTTTCTTCTTGATTTTTACTTTCAAATCTTAAGCAAGAAATATTTATTTAAGGTCCAAATTTTTTCATACTACTTGGAGCGTGTACAAGAAAATGATGTTTCGGTTTCAAATTATCAAACGGAAATAAATTGATTACAGTTGACAAATACTCGAAGACTAATGTTTCAAGAAATAAATAATCTTTTGAATGCACATATTTGCTTGTAATAATATTTACTATTTGTTTTAATAGAATTAACATATCCCAATATTCATCTTCTTCTGATACTAAAAAACCAATTATCGCAGTTAAATAATTAATTAAACAGAGCATCTCGGAGGATGAAATAATTCGTCCAATAATTTATTAATGTTTGAGCTGGTTCTACATGAGTCTGAAGCCAATGTAGCATCTCATTTTCTAAAATAATTACATAAAATTGTAATCGCATACATTTTATAAAGTTATGTCAGTTACAAAATTGATTTTCTTACCTTTAACACTAATATCAACATTTGTCGGCTGAATTTTGAAAGTTTATATTTTTAGTATCTTCCCAAGGTGGACACTGTAATTTTTTATCAAAGACAATATTGTTCAAGTTATTGTAAAAAAACTGATTTTATGTTTTTACTTCTTTTTATATAATGTACAACTGTAATCGCACGTTTGTACCGAACGGGTTGAAAGCCTTATTGGCACCTTTCGGGATGATAACAAACATTCAATTAAACTTTTAGCTCAATCGGCTAAAATCCCAAGGAGAGATTTGTAGAACAAAATGAAATCTTACATACACCCATTTTTGCTCTAGTGAAAATATAAGGTACCCCGAGTAGCAATCGTGCCTAAAAAATGTTGGGATACACGTAGTTGTACTTTACAATATTTTCTCATTGTATTTGTCATGTAGAAAGTAAAAAAAGTAGAACATGTGCAAATTGTGTCATAAGTATTTTCTTATTTTTTAAAATTTAGTTTATAATAAAAAAAATATCCGTATTACAGTAGATTATGCACCAAGAAAGAACAATTAGTAGAAAGAATCTTAGGTTACAGATAAATGTATATATTTTTCTCGACTTCAACCTCAAAATTGTATGTCCGTATTGATTTTGCGGCTTTCCTGAACAAAAGAATTGTGCAATATTGCTTCTTGAAGAATTCCTCTTGCGCACCTACAGAGAAATGTACTATTTTTATCTAGCATGGACGAAAATACAAATTTTCGAACAGATGCCTAAAGAAAATTAGTATTTTAATCTATTTGCGTAAAATAATATATTACACATTTAAGGGCGGAAAAGTAAACGAAAAAAATGGTCACCCGAGTCGAAGCCGAGAGCTCTCTTTATTTACTATCGTGAAGTGTATACAATTTTTTTTGCCTAGCAAAAATATAGTTTCGATATATTTGTAGCCCGGTAGATCAAACCAACACATATTTCGGATAAATGAAACTTAAAAATTGTTCTCCTTTTGGACATTTCCTTTTATACTTGTATGTTGAGTCCAGCGATGATTTATGAAGAAATTTTTTTTTACAATTCTTTAAACAATTACTTTAATATCATGATTCTATTTTTATTAATTATTTATAATTCTTTAATAATTTAAAACCGCTGCCAACTGAATTAGTAAAATACTTTCTCAAAGAGGATTAAAGAAGTAAATAATAAGTAGTCTGAAGTCGACGTATAAAGAAGTTTTCGAACTTTCCGAATATGGCATATGGCACTAGGTATTGTTTAATTGTTTTATAAAATTCGTACACGGAGAAAAATGTTCAAGTTAAAATTACTATACTTTTGAGGAATTGAGAGACAAATTTGCCTTTAGAAGTAAATTTAGAGCACTTATTGCTATTACTATAAATAATGCTATACCCCTGCTAGAAATCCGTCTAGTTGAAATATCCACAAAAATAAAAAATTGCCCAAATGGCTTGTTTTTAGTGGAAGATGATACGCTTTTTTTCACAGCGTTCGCACATTTGTTAGAATGAAAAAATTATTGGATAAATACTAGCTTCTAATCGTTATTAAAAAATAGCCATTTTTGAGCGAAGAAAAATGGTTTTATTATATGAAAATCTATATGAAACTGCGATGTCGACTCCGAGCTCACACAGCGGATTATTATGAAACAACATTTGATTAAAAACATTTAATAAGCTCACAGTGAATGATTTACAGAGTTTTCATATTCCTGTCGAATATTAGTGAATTTCAAACGTTTTTATAATTTTCTCTTTTCACACATTTGCAAGACATTCTTTTCCGATTAAATTATGCACATTAATTATTCACGTTCAATATGAGATTCTGAATTAAGAAAGCGTTTTATCATGGGGTTAAAAGTGGCTTCTATTTTTCGCCCATTTTTATTTCTCCAGTTATGAAATTGCCATTAAATGATATAAATTTCTACCAGTGACAAATAACAAACAAAATGACGGCACGTGACGACACGATGATGGTACGCGGGCTACCGAAACCGACACCGTGACGTTTATCTAGAGCAGCACCTGGACCGCCCCGTGACGGCACAGAGGGCCAAGCACACCGTGCTGACATAGTACTGTGATATTGCCGTCTAACCGTGCTGAAATGAAAGTGCAGTTTTGAAGGTTATGTGACCTCAAAATGACAGCAGAATTTCAGCACGTGGTGTAGGCATGCCGTGTCGCCACAGTGTCGTAATTTTGGCGTATAACTGTGCTGCGCCGAAAGTGCAATTTTAGAGGTTATGGGATGGCAAAGTGACAGCAGAATGTCAGCCCAGCGTGTAGGCACGCTGTACGTCAAAACGAGCTAAAGATTTAACTTTAAGCAGTTTAATAGATTTTAAATTACATTTAAAAAATAGCCTTATTTAGGGGTTTTTAATATGTTTAATTTTCATTCAAAATAATCTGCCAAATTTAGGGTTTGTGATTTCAGTTATCACCATTAAAATGAGTACAGTCTTGACTCTGTATTATTCGTTAATTACAGCACTTTCATTTGTTTAAAATTCTCGACGATCTCGACTCGCGATTTCTATTCGGGACGCGGGCGCATATTCGAGCGACAACGCAGTTCCGCTCGCTTAACCTGTCAGCAAGCTCGCACGAGCCGACCTCTTTCTTTCTCCCTTCGCTACGCTCTCCCTATTCTCCACTAAAAATTAGAGTGTTCACCCACCTACTTCTCGGCGCTAAGAACTTCTCCGCCTCTCGCAGACGATGACCAATGGCCGAAGACCAATTTTTTTTCCTTTTTTTAGTTGTCAAGGTATACGATAATGCTTTAGGCAAAAGGAAATATACCCCCTACCCCCTAGTTTATTTAAATCCTAGAAGATATACAACATGAACATTGTTGCAAACAGAAAAGAAAACTTTATTTTGCAAAGAAAAATTATTCATTTATTTATTAAAGGGAAAAATATTTATTTGTTTATATAAATCTAAGAAAAGAATGTTTACTTATTCATTTAAAGAAAAATTTGTTTATTTAAAAGAAAATTTATTTGTTTTGTTTGGAGAATTATTTATTTATTTATTATTTGAAAAAGGAAAAGTATTTATTCACGTATAATACGAAAAAGAAAATTTATTTTATTCAAGGAAAAAGAGAAATATTATATGAAAAGAAAATTATTGAAAAATATTTGTCCGCCTCAGATAGGCAAACTTTGTCGCAAATTTTATGTTGAAGCGCTGAGTCGGGCGCGAGCGTGGAATGTGCTCTGGAAAGCGCAAATGTAAACAAGGCGCATTCCAAGAGTTGCGAAAATTCCTCAGCGGCTTTGAAATGCAAAATTTTGTAAAGGCAACGGGAATTATGGAAAACTTTAACTAAAAACAGCCACGAGTCAAAGACAAAAGACTCAAAAGTCAAAATTTTCCATAATTCCTGTCCCCTTTACAGAATTTTTCATTTCAAAGCTGCTGAGAAATTTTCGCAACACTTGGAATGCGCTTTGTTTACATTTGCGCATTCCAGAGCACATTGCACGCTCGCGCCCGGCTCAGCGCTTCAACATAAACTTTGCGACAAAGTTTGCCTATCTGAGGCGGTCAAATATTTTCCAATAATTTCTTTTCAAATAATATATCTCTTTTTCCTTAAATAAAATAAATTTTCTTTTTCGTATTAAACGTAAATAAATAATTTTCCTTTTTCAAATAATAAATAAATAATTCTCCTCTTTTAAATGAACAAACAAAACATATAAATTTTCTTTTCCTTTAACATATAAATAATTTTTTCTTTATACATAAATAAACATCCTTCTTTTAAATAAACGATCCTTCTTAATAAACAGACTTGCTTTAAATAAATAAACTTTCTTAAATAAACAATCTTTCTTAAATTTTAAATAAATATATATCTATTATTCCTATTAATAAATAAACTTTCTTTCTTTAAATAAATAATCTTTTTCGTTGAAAAATAAATTTTCTCTTTTTTGTTCGTAACATATAGTGGGAGTGAATAGGGCGAGCGAGTACGAACTTCTGTATATTTAATAAATGATATTAAATATACAGAAATTCTATATTTAATAAATGGTATTTAATAAATAATATTTTAAAAAAGATATTATCTAAATAAGATATTTACCACCTACCGTACAGATCCTTCGACGCGTTCCGACGGCGGTCTGGAGGCTGCGGTGGCTCCAGGATCCTCGGGGCGGCTCACGTTGAGGAGATTGGCGGAGGTCTCTCACGCTTCTCTCGGACTTGGTTTTTAACACTTGAATCACTCACTCACTCACTCACTCACTCACTCACTCTAGTGCATACTCACTAACGACCTGACGGCTCGGCGTGTCGAACAGAACTGTCCGCGCACGGAGCGCGGGCCTACTCTCTCGGCTCGGTCGGGCCACGTGACCGACGGGGGCCAATCGGGCCCGACCGTTGCCGCCATCTCCCACTGCTCGCTCCCCACCATCTCCCAAATCAGCCTCTTTGCATATCTCGATCGACTAAAGTTGTTACGAACAAAAAAGAAAAAATTTATTTTTCAAAAAAAAAGATTATTTATTTAAAGATAGAATGTTTATTTATTAATAGGAACAATAGATATTTATTTATTTAAAATTTAAGAAAGATTGTTTATTTAATAAACATTATTTATTTAAAGCAAGTCTGTTTATTAAGAAAGATCGTTTATTTAAAAGAAGGATGTTTATTTATGTATAAAGAAAAAATTATTTATATGTTTATATAAAAGAGGATAATTATTTATTTATTTATTTATTATTTGAAAAAGGAAAAATATTTATTTATGTATATTACGACAAAGAAAATTTATTTTATTCAAGGAAAAAGAGAAATATTATTTGAAAAGAAAATTATGGAAAAATATTTGTCGGCCTTAGATGTGCAAACTTCGTCGCAAATTTTATGTTGAAGCGCTGAGCCGGGCGCGAGCGTGGAATGTGCTCTGGAATGCGCAAATGTAAACAAGCCGCATTCCAAGAGTTGCGAAAATTCCTCAGCGGCTTCGAAATGCAAAATTTTGTAAAGGCAACGGGAATTATGGAAAACTTTAACTAAAAACAGCCACGAGTCCAAGACAAAAGACTCAAAAGACAAAATTTTCCATAATTCATGTCCCTTTTACAAAATTTTTCATTTCAAAGCCGCTGAGGAATTTTCGCTACTCTTGCAATGCGCCTTGTTTACATTTGCGCATTCCAGAGCACATTCCACGCTCGCGCCCGGCTCAGCGCTTTAACATAAACTTTGCGACGAAGGTTGCCTATCTGTGTCAGACAAATATTTTTCAATAATTTTTTTTTTCATATAATATTTCTCTTTTTCTTTAAATAAAATAAATTTTCTTTTTTATCCAAAAACAGCATGTTCATTACGAACAAAACGAGCCCATTACGACCTTTTGAAGCGGTTTGGTTAATATTAATAATGTATCTTAAAAATCGCGCAATTTTGTCGGCACGAGGCGGCCGAGCTTGCTCGCTGCCTCGCTGTCGGAGCGGCGGCGACGGTCGAGCCCGATTGGCCCCTGTCGGTCACGTGGCCCGACCGATCCAAGAGAGTAGGCCCGGGCCCCGTGCCGCCCCCCCCTATAAGGAATTTTCGCAGCTCTTGGAATGCGCTTTGTTTACATTTTGCGCGCATCCACGCTCGCGCCCGGCTTAGCGCTTCGAAATAAAATTTGCGACGAAGTTTGCCTATCTGAGGCGGATAATATTTTTCAATATAATTCTCTTTTCGCATAATATTTTTCTTTTTCCTTAAATAAATAAATTTTCTTTTTAGTATTATACATAGATAAATAATTTTCCTTTTCAAATAATAAATAAATAAATAATTCTCCTTTTTTAAATAAACAAACAAAACAAATAAATTTTCTTTTCTTTAAGCAAATAAATAATTTTTTCATTGATAGAAAATGAATATTCTTTCGTTAAATATATAATCTTTCTCTTTGCAAAAATAATTTTTTTTTTGTTCGTAACAAAGGGGTTTTTTAGATACGGTACTTTGAAGTTGCCGTCGAGCGCCGCGCGTGCCGACAAAATTGCGCGATTTTTGCTATTCATTTTCAATGTTAACCACGCCGCTTCAAGAGGTCGTAGTGGGCTCATTTTGTTCGTAATAAACCCCTTTTTAAATTACAAAAGAAAATAAAAAAAAAATTATCATTATCTTTTTTTGTTTAAATTTTCATAGCATCACGTTACCGTTACAATGACGACACGGCATGCCCTGTAAAGGTTTTGGTTTTATGACAGCACAGTGACAGCAACATGACGCCACGATGTGCTGCACAATGCAGCACGTTACCGTTACAGTGGCGACACGGTGTAGCGGTGGTAAAAGGTTAGCTTACGAAATAACACGATGATGGTAAAATAACGCCACACCGTGCCAGCACGGTGGGCCATGACGTGTCGGCCCGCGGTGTTTGTTGGGTATGAAGGACTCATCAATACCGCTAGGAGGCGTCTCGTAAAATCTGGTCGTGAGTAGATAGATCACTCGACGATTACTGTATAAGAAATTTTTAGATCTCTACAAAAAGAATTGCGATTTCGATGATGCGATTAGTATAGGTTGTGATGCGTATGTAAGTAATTTGCGATGTAAGTTAAACAGCTGCGATGCATATGTAAATAGAACAAAACTCAGTGTCTCATAATAATCACGTAAAAATAGGCCAACAGATAAAAAAAAGTTTCTTTGAAAGTTGAAACTCTTAACAAGGAAATGTGTTAAACTCGGAATGTAAAGGAGCAAATCCCAAAAATATTATTTGAAAAATTAAAGTAACAGTGAATAAATTTTGCTATCCTGTATCGTAAAATTTAGATATACCCGTACAACAAAATCTGTTATGCGGTATAGTAAAATTTAATATAAAGTATAATAAAATTTGGTATACAGCATAATAAAGTTTTAATCCAAATTTTTACTATGCCATATACTAAAATTTAGTCAAATACGAGAGTTTGTCTCTGCTTTACTCAAAAATATAATAAATTATACATAAAATTTTGTTTCCGTGTATAGTATCGAAAAGAAATGTAATTATTAATTGATCCACTTTAAAATCTAATCAGATCTAAGTTAAAAATTATTCGTCTTGCATATCAAATTTCAGATAGTTCTGTACACTCGTTCGAGGGTTACAGCGAAGCCAATTTTTCGGCACGCACATATATAAAATAGTTATTTCTATAAATACCATTAACTGCTAAAAAAATAGTAAGTTTTGAATTATTTATTTGACTTATTTAAATACCTAAACATGCCTTCGATCGCTAAGCAATTATTGCTTAATTTTAACGCCTTTGTTTGAATCTTAAATATTTTATACACAAGGCCTAACGTGTTGACCATTTTATTATATTGATAATTATTATATATTATATATATTTTGCTATTTTATTAATATTTGGTTTACGTTATTATCTGAAGAATTTACATATATACTTTTATATTTTTTTGAACGTAAAAAAACACATTTTTCTATTTTGTATTTAATTTTGTTCTCGTAAATAGTAATCAAATATGAGCAGAATGTTTATGGAAACAAGATATTTATATTCTTTATTATCATGATTTTTTTCTAAAAATTTCAATGATTAATTTAAAAGAAATAAAATATAAAAAAATGCATATAAAAATATAAAACTGAATATTTTTGAACTATTATGATTGATAAACCGTCCAACAAACTCATGCAACGTACATACTGTCACGGCTCGTCAGCTGCTCGCGTTCCGAAGGCGCCCAGGCGGCAGCCGCCATGTTCCTGGTTGTTCTCGCGGGAGCAACACGTGTCCTGAGTTGCTCGCGCGTTTTTGCTGTGACGGAGTTTTCGGATTTCGGGGATGAGCCAACAGCCGCAGCAGCATCGGGAGTAGCAGCAGCAGCCTCAGCAGCTGTGATAGCAGGCGAGGCAGCGGCAGCCGCAGCGAGCGACACCGATTTAAGGCAAAAGGAGTATGCGTAACCTGGACGGACACGTCCAGGAATCTCCTCTACGGTGCGTGCGTGTGTACGTGTGAGGGCACCGGCTCGAGCAAAGCGTGCGAACGCGTCAATACTCGGCCGGCGCAACCTTCCGTGTTTTGTTTACGTTTGCATTTATATTTAGCCATCGAGGGAAATAAATCCCTATTGCGTTTAATTCGAACTCTACGTTATTTTCCCGATGACGTCGAACCTTCCCGTGAACCACGACCGAGAGCTAGTGGGCGCATTCAGCACGTACTCGGGATCAGCTGAGCTCGAGGAAGCCGGGACTTTGAATCACGCTGTTGCACACAACCACATCGTGGGACGTTGGTTAACTTTGTTTTTTAAAGAAAATAGTCTAAAGAAAATATTTATTTTTAATTAAATAGCCTGAGACTATAATATTATTTTTTACATGAAACTATCTGAGACTATTATGCATATATTTCATATAAAATAGTCTGAAAGTGTAATGTCAAAATGTCATGTTATGTGTTTTAACCATTTTCAAACAAATGGTTAATAACAATAGTCTCATAAAATTTTACGTAATATATTGTTTTTAAATATTATAAAATAATACAATATTTTGGACAAAATATACAATATTATTTTGATTACAATATTTATGAAAATTTACCTGCTATAATCTGCATAATTAAATATCTGGATGCATACTGCAGGATTGCCATTCCTACCAGCTCGTCCAGATTTTAGAATGTGATCATTTAAGTTTGTGCTGTTTGACATGTTATATTCTGTAACAATAGTATATTACGTGACAAGGGAGGTAAAATAGAAATGGTCCTAATAAAACATAATAAAACTTTGATTAAAAGTTTTCCAAAATTTTGAAATAATATCACGTTCATAATGCAGAGTTTTTAATGTATAAAGAAGAGTATTAAATATATCAACTTTCTTTAAGTTTTAAGACAGATCAATACATTTTTCCGATTTTGCCTGAAAAGATTGTTTTCAATAAACCTACTACTAAATTTAATCTATTATTAAAATTCTCTTTTAAATGTAATGATTCAATTTTGTCGTTTGTTCCATTCTTATCAACAATTTCAAACAAATTGTAATTATCTATATGTGTTAGTAATTTTTTTATTTCTTACAATCTAGTTTTTAGAATTTAATAAGTACTTGTCTAAATCTACACTTATCAATTTCAAATTGTAACAAAACAATCTTCTTGTAACAACTGAAAAAAAATAATTTTATTTATTTTTAATTTAAATATTATAAATATGTTGATAAATTTTAATTCATCACTTACAATCGAGGTCAATAAATTCTCTATCATTATTAACAATTTGTTTTAAATTTAGTCCATCAACAAAATTTAGTGTAGGACTATAAAAGGACCACGGAACAAGAATTTCTAAATCATTAATTGATGCATCGTTAACTTCTAAATAACATTTCCTAAATGCATTTCCCCACGATAATAAAACACGAGCTTCGTCAATGATTATCCGCTTAATTAAATTATTTTGATTTAAGACTGACAAAAACAGTTTTTCATTTCAATTCAAAAAACACACTTTTCGTGTTCAGAATTATATTAAACGCATGTTTCTACTAAATTTTAATTAGTTTTCATATATATATATATTCAATTTCATATATTATAAACTTAGGGTACCTTATAATATTTAATTTACCATTAAAATATCTACGCAACTTAAAAGTTAAAACTTCCAGGGATTTTCCTATATCTGAGTAGATTTTAATTTTTTGCAAATATAATTAAGAGTACTTGATTGACCATTAACTAAGTGTACTTTTCCACGCTTAAAAAATCGAATTAAAACTACATTGATTTACCGTCTTTAGCATAACATCGACTGGAAAATGGATTTCTGATTATTTATTTAATACAGAAAGGCAAAGTTTAAACGCCTGCCGACTCGGCGATCTGATTAAACTTTAGAGATGTTTAATCAGTGCCTCCACAGTACACCCATTTTCTTTCCTTTAAATATTCGATTTAATAACTTAACATTTTTGTGCTTCTTTTTAATTGAATGAAAATGATTTAAAATTCATATGTTAAAATGACATAAGAATAAGAGTAAAAAGAAGTATTTTAAAATAGATTTCTGTAAATTATTGAGTCATTGTTACCAAATATGATTTCCTTGAAACTTTTAGACCCTATATGATTCAAAAATTTCAAAAATATATCTTATGATTGCGTTAATTTTCGTAAAATTGATAAAGATTGAATTGCTAATAATATATGCATCTCGACTTTTTTCTTAGATATAAAAACAAAAATATTTCCCTCAATCTCAATAAAATAATCTAGAAATCTGATAGATCCTTAAAGAGAATAAGAACCGATAATTAAATGTAGAAATTATTTCTTGATCAGTGATTACAAGATTTTAAGCTTTCATGACCTACCTAGAGCAAGATATAGAGTACGGCGTAATTAGTGGTATACTAAATATCATTTTAAAATTTCAAATCATATGTAAAATGAGTATTGAAACTTTTTCAAATGAACAATAATAGAACTCTTAATATTTATTAATGATTTACCTGTGTAAATAAATTTTCACTGTTATTCGTATTAAGCTAGAAATAATTATTAGATGTGGAATATTAGATTTCGGAAATGGGAATAAATGTTCCTTTGGACTATTTATATATAGCATATAGTTCGCCACGTAAACAACATCGTTACGTCCGGTCATAATTGATCGAGTGCTTGATAATTGAGCAAACTTCCTGCCGATAGTAAATTTGCGATACGCTAATTATTAATGGCCGAAGTTACGGTTCTGGTTTTGTGTAGTGATTTTTCACTAAGAAGCCTTGCAGACATCAATATTATTTTTATTAAAAAAATGTAAAAATTTTTAAATTAAATCTTCAAAAATTAATTAATACGGAGTAGATTTTAAAATACGTAATATATCAGTGCAAAAATTAAATTCTTTAAAAATAAATATCGTTTCAAATAAAACTTGAAGAAAATGGTTTTCAATGAAAATAAAACATACTTAAGGAGGTGGTCCATTATACTCCCAAGATCACTTTAACCCGAAGCCCGCAATAACCCTTCTCTACCTATCTACTTTCTAAAAATAAAACCTTTAATTTTTAAAATAGAAAGTTTATTGAGAGTAAAGACAATTCGAATAATTTAAAAAGAATAAATTTGGTTTGCTCGTAAAGTGCTGATCTTCAATTTTTTATTTTTCCTTCTATAAAAGGTATCCTTTATACTACTTCCATTTATAGTACTCTTAGTAGCAAACGACCTCTCAGAATATGTAGATTCGAAAAAGCAGGTGTAATCACCTACATTTGAAGACAATTTTCAGTCGAAGGATGCAAATTTTCCACTTTATACTCTAGGATTTATTCATGATGCGAGTGACCTTCTTGGATAGGGTATTTCTGCATATTTTTAAGTTAAAGTAAGAAACTCTGAATTAGTTATTTTTTTAATGTTAGAAGAAGAATTAGTATCAAATAAAATTGTTTCAATATAAAAAAAATGATTCAAAAAAACTTCAGGCATTCATTCCATTCATTGTATGACAACTGATGTTTAAAAAAAAGCAAATTCAATACTATCATGAAAGAAAAGTTTATAACGGTATAGGAACCACGGGTTTATATACTTTATATTTTTTAACTTGTAACGTTTCCTTCTAGAGAACTCCATTTTATTTTTATATATAAAACAACAAATTAAACAGTATGTTTCAACGCTACTCCAAAATATCGAAATATAACCTAAAATTCAGTACAGTCACATAACCGTTTAGGAGCTGTAAGCAGACATCAGAGGGAGAGAGAAAGAGCGTGCAAACAGTTGCGCGCGCATCTGGCTCTTCTGCGTTTAATTCAGTGAACATAATTTTAACATAATATGCCAATCTATCAAAATAGTTGGTAGTCAAAAAATCTGGGCAGACGTTAATTACAACAACATAAATGATGATTAATTTTCCAGCAGGGATTCATTAAATATGATATGAATAATTTTCTTTTGTTTTTATAATTGGAACTGTAAGATTAACAAGTCGCTAAATGATGATTGATAAAAATCAAAATAATAAATTGCTATTTGTATTTTATTTTTCGTTTGCGTGAGTCCGTTTTATTCAATATAAAATGTTGGAATATAGGACTTCTTATTACGCTGACAACTTGCTGTCGTTCGTGATTTGAAACTCGCGTTCGTTCTCAGAGCCACATTCTTACAAACGTTATTTACATTTGACGTATGCATGATATATATTTCATTATTGTCCATCTGTATAGCGTGCAATACAATTTTAAACACGTCAAATAATGCCAAACAATTGTCTTGCGGCGCAAAATCAGCTCAGTTAGAAAACTAATTTTTATATATTCAACCACATACCACTATTCATAGCTAATAATAAACGTGCAGTAAAGGAGTTTTCTGTCCAGGGAACGCAGAGGTAACTGAGCGTTACGAAGTTCATACAACTAACTCTTAAAATCAATGCCAGATAGAAGGTGTCGATAAATCGCTTTAATACCTTGGGCAAAAGCGGAACAACAAGAAATTTCTGAGAGATGATAGAATACAGTTTAAGAATTGATTCTCCACAGATACTTTTTCTGCTTTAGTTCGTTAAGGGCAGTATTTTCCAGCAATGACCAAATTTTCAGCAGAAATTACATGCACCATTTATAACTAATAACACGAGTGTCGATTAAGCTATTTTGCTAGATAATTTTTCAACTCCTTTTTCCCATGTTCTTACAATCGTGAAGTTCTTGCACAAATTAAACTCATTAAATGAGCCATATGTTACATCGAAGTAATTAAGAGTAAAATAACCCGCTACCAAACTCTCTGCAATATCCAGATGTCTGAATGAATCGCTTCCGTTCGTATAGACGTACGCTGGGAACAGAACTAAAAGATAATAGTGCAAAAAAAAAGTTAAAAAACCGTAACGGCGAGCAATCGAGCAAGAAGGATAGAGGCAGTGAAAAGGGAGAGAGGGGGAGAGAGAAAAAGCGTGCGCAGAGAGAAATTGAGGAAAGGGATCAATAACTCTCTTTCGACCGTGTGTGTTTACTCGGCTGAAGCTTTTCGTGCGCGCGCGAGCATCTTTATCTTCTCCTGGGGGTGCGATTAACTCTGATTTACTTACGCGCCTATGTGCACAGGGATAGCTTCGGGAAGCCTTGGTGCGCGGCGACTGGGCTCGAGAGCTATCAGAAATTGCTATCCAAGGAAGGATTAATGGTCGGCTGATATTTATGCGTCCTCCAGGAGTAACGAATCGCCGAAGACGATACAGCCGGCAAATACAAGACAACACCCAATGCCTGTCTTTGAGCGTTGGGCAAGTTAGCGCCACTCTGCTGCAACGTCTACTTCAATTTACCATACACGCTTCGAACCATGCATTTATATTGCGTTTGAAGGAGCTAATAGTTTTTCCATATTATAATTGTTTCTAAAACGCCGGGAGATTAATTAATCTCTTGGAAAAATTGGAAAATGAGGAAAATCGTCAAATGTACCCATTTCGAACTAATTATGCAGCAAGCAGAAAGTATAAATTAATATGGTGTACTACTTGTAATACGAAGCTTGCAAGTAAATATTGATAAGGAGAAAAAATTAGGACTGTGTTTGCACTTCAATGCGCGACATAGCACGGCACAGATTCATCATAATGCAATAAATAATAACCCGATTTCGATTTGGTTGACTCATTCTTATAGAGTTAACGGTTTGAGATCTTTTTGCCTGACTGTTTCTACTATAATATGCATGATTTTACAATAGCATTTTTATTCAAGTAATCGTTGGACCTAAAAAACATTTAAAATTTTTAATTCTCTTAGAAACTAATGATGAAAATTTGTTTAAAATTCTTTAAGGGAATGGGAAACCCAGAACTAAAATATGCTGTTCCGGCATCAAATCCTTTTCATATTTCCAAAATCAAAACCATTTTTAACGGTCTGCGAGTGACAGTTCTAAGGTGATATTTGTCGCACCTAAGAATCACCCACTCGGACCACCAGAGTCCAGGAAAGAGTAGCTCGTGCACGGTGGACTCCGGACCAACCTCACTTCTTAGGGGTACTTTAGGTCTAAATTTTAAATTTAAACTAATATCCAGTACGCGCGGTTTGGAGGCTCTTCCAGCTGCGTTTCTCAACGAGCGCTTGTATTCTGGGAAATTGCATGGCTGATGCAGAGCTCATAAAACGAATATGCTCATCACATGTTTCAGAAAAACTTACAATATAACATTATAAAGCTTCCTCTATAAGGAGGAAAAAACTATAGGATTTATCTGCGTTAAAATTTGAAATCTATGGATGAAATTACATCGAAAATTATACACATCTTGAATTCTTTTTGTAAATCTTATACCATTGCGAAGCTTTGAAAACTGAAGGTATGAAGAGTCTGTGAAGTTTAATATGATTTTTCTGTGTCTGATCCTACAGTTTTCAAAGCCTTGCTATGCTATAAATTGCGTAAAAATAAATTTAAGCTATAGCTTTTGATTTATCTTGATACGCAGAATTAAAATTTTAAGTGAGACTAGTCTTATCGTGTTCAGTTTTTTTTAATTCTCAGAAACAAAATTCATGTTTTATTTTGCATTTTTCTCGAAAAATCATTAAATTAGTCCATATCAGAAAGTCAGTTTTGAAGTCAGCGATGAAAAAATCTTTTAAATAATTTGATTAGTTATTATTATTCTGACGCGAATTTAATTTGAAACGTTAAAAAAACTTATTCGTTTGTTTAAATGGATTGTTAAGCAGCCATTAAATTTCTAATCTTTCTAATTAGATACATCACAAACAACAAATGCCCAATCTAATACTTATTACCTACTTTAAGAAGTATATTAAAAAAATATAAAAAACTTGTTTAATGCACCTTATCTTCCGGAGACACATTTTGGATACTTTTTCAGTTTGTTTTTTCAAGCTTTCTCATTTCACGGTACTGGAGCTTTTAATATACCGAGCACTCAAGTGGATGGACATAATGTCCTTCGTACTCTGCAATGAGTAACCAAAAGTCCTGTATACTCTTTAGCAAAGGTGAGAAATAGCCGTAAAAAAAGATGCAAAACCATGACAGAAAGGAAGGTAAGAATATTTAAATCAAATTCAAAAAGCAATATTGCAATTGCTTAGTATTAAACTATTTATTTCGTTTTTTATTTCTTTTTAATATTCGTTTTAGATTAATGTTTTTATTTTAGTTAATTTACAATATTGTGTTATTATGTGAATATTTCAATTATATTTTTATTATGTGAAATATGTCAAAGGATATGGATTACCCTTAAATATTTAATAAAAATGAAATGTATATATTTTTATAATAAGAAAAAGTGAAAAATCATCGTAGTGAAATTGGTGCATTTAAAACAAGCAAAATGTTAAATAAGAAACGGCGACAATGTATTCAGTGAGCTGTGGTTTCTCTCACGTTCAGAAGAATACACAACGTTGGAAATTTTGTCGTAGTGTTGCATTTTCTGCATCAAAGCAAAATCTTATTTTTTAGTAATATCAAAGAAGGTTGAAAAATTGTACAGAGCAAATTTTAATGAAACGTTAATAATTCTATTTCAAGAATAGTTACAATCAACACGCATAAAATTGCTAACGATCAAGCAGTTCTCAAAAAAAGTTTAATTTTTTTAATTTTTACTTTGTGCAAGTAAAAATATCCTGCGATGAATGTCTGGTCAAAGAGAATGACGGTTTAAATTTTATGACGTGAACAAAATTTTGAAGTTCGCGCAGAAAAAAAATTAAAAGGAGTGGATGCGCGGTCATGCGATCGTTTAATTCAACGAATTATATTTTTTGCAATTGGATTGCGTGCAATCCATTTTAAGTGGATTTTTCATCCGGAAGATTTTTTTATTTTTCATAAAAAGATGTGTTCATTTTAGTTAGAAAGGAAAAAATATTATCTTCCATTTCTCGATTATATTACGATACTCCATATTTTTCGATACGTCAAAACTTTTTACTGTCCATTCACCTAATAATGGAAAAACAAAAAAGAAAACAGATTATTAATTTCATGAACTTGTCGCTCTACTTTTATATATCTAAACATCAAAGATAAGAAGATACAAATAATTTTTAATAAACTACAACCCCTCTCCTATTGAGTAGGCTTTCTTGAAATCTTCGGCAAATCTGTATTAGTAAAGAATTTTTTTAAAAGTTTAAGTTCACTCGCGAAGCGCATACATAGACGTTATAATGTTAAGTACTGCACTTTGTGCAGTCTACGAGTGTCGAACTTCTGTGCAGATCTAACAAAAGGGAAAGCAAGGCAGAGAAAATAGAGAGAGAGAGAGAAGCAACCAGTTCCTGTTTGCGCCGTCGCCGATGTGAAGTTGGCAGCGCTTTCAGATTTTCCTTCAGAGGAGTGAAGTGGTATACCCCCGACACATGTAAGTTCGTGCCGTAACCAAGTGGGCGCACGTAGGCGAGGAGTACCCGCCTAGTAAGCAGATCAAGCGGGCCCTCCGTCGTTTCCGGTTTCCAGAGAACTCCGAAAAGGAGAAGATTGATCGAATCGCAGGAGACAGAGTCTAAAGAGTAGAGTCCTTCCAGACCCCTCCTTTTTTCTATTTATTATTTCACGCTCACTCCCTTTTCTCTCGGTCGCGTTTTACAGAAACTAAGAAAATAATCGGCGATGTGAGACTTTTTAAACGGTACAAACGCGAGTCTTTTTTCAAATGGAGATGAAAATCGTCTGTTAAAAAGTTGCAAGTATTTTTTTCAATTTATATACGCTAGTTTATGCAAAACTAACCATCGTCACTTTGCGCGATTAAATTTTTGAGCTTACCAAATCAATTAGACTAACATTTAAATTTTACTTACATTTCATTGGCACTTAAAACACATTTTATTAAAATTATTCAAAAACTGTTGAAATATTAATTTTCTCCACTCCAACCTCAAATACGCATGTTTGCATGCGATTTGCGGCTCTCGTGGAGAAAAATACGGTTTCACACTAGTGCGTAAGTGAATCTTTGCCTCGGGAGACTTTTCGGCCTCGCTTCGCTCGGCCTAAAAACGTCTCCCGACGCAAATAATTCACTTCCGCACCCGTATCAAAATGTACTATTTATAAAATGGCTAATTTGTGCAAGTCAATCAGATTTATTCTTAAAAAACTTACATTCTATTATAGACTGAATCCTTGTTTTCACACAATTTTTAAATGTCTCTCAAATCTAGAGAAACATTAACTATTTTCAATAAATATATTAAAAGATTTACCCTGCTGGAAAATTAACCATCATTTATGTTGTTGTAATTAACGTCTGCCCAGATTTTTCGACTACCAACTATTTTGATAGACTGGCATGTTATGTTAAAATTATGTTTAGCAGCGAATTAAACGCAGACGAGCCAGATGCGCAGCTGTTTGCACGCTCTTTCTCTCTCCCTCTTATGTCTGCTTACAGCTCCTAAACGGTTATGTGACTATACTGAATCGTAGGTTATATTTCGATATTTTGGAGTAGCGTTCAAACATACTGTTTAATTTGTTATTTTAGATATATAAAAATAAAATGGTTCGTTCTCTAGAAGGAAACGTTACAAGTTAAAAAATATAAAGTATATAAACGCGCGGTTCCTATACCGTTATTACCTTTAATTGAATAATAGAATTTAGAACAGATTTTAACCAGCTAGCGTCACACCACAGCCTCCAAATATGTTCGAAATATGTTAAATAATCTGCCCGCTGAACAGAAGATTTAACATTTTCTGCCTAAAAGCTCCTTAATTTTCCGGCAGGGTAATAATAATTTTTTATTTTAGAGAACAAAGATTGCCGCTAGCGCTGCTAAAATATTAGTTTTTTATAACAGACAGGTAAAATAAAATAATTGTCATCCACATTTTATTTTACAGACCGAAATTATAACATTTTCGATCGGTAAGGCTGAAATTAATAATATATATATATAAGTACATCAATATTTTATTTGTTAAAAAAAAGTCAAACAATTCTTTCTTTTTCTTAATGTATCAATTGAAGATATTTAAATTTGTTTATTGTATTCCCGACTAAATCATGCATTTGCCGGCAGAAGAGATAAAAAACACTTCAACTCCATTTCACTTTTTTCACATTTTTTTATATTATTTAATTATACCATGAGTAATTTACGCGACGATTCGCTGCGATTGCTTATTTTCAATAGACTCTTCTTTTTTACAAACCAACTTCATTCTTTATCGAATAATTGATTAATGTTTTTGTCAAACTCATATTCTAAAGAACATTCTAGCGTAAAATAATGGTACTTCTGTCCGTAACAAATTGAAACTAGTATTTTGTAAAAAAAATCAGTCGGAAAAAGGGGATATCGTTAGAAAAGTAAAATAAGAATGTTACCGAAAGAACAGCGGCAAATGGGTCGTGTCTGGGGTAATCGCATCACGCCACATCAAAACTGCGTTACGCTAATCCTGCACTAAGCTTTTGTTTCAAATTCGATCTCTCTCCTCACTCTTCTGCGCTATCTTCCATTCTCTTTTCCGTAACTTGGATTAAAGCAGGACAAATAACCTGAATCGACACTGTCGGCATACTCGATTAGCTTGCGCTGAATAAACCCCTGAGCTCCCACAACAATCAAGTTTATACGATCGGTACGACCGAAAAACGCTTTTGCTTTTACGGTCCATCCTCTCCAGAACAGTTGAGGTCACATTATTTTTTGGTAATAGATTTTTTCGCTGCATCCGCTTCAATTTGTTCCTTCATTTCGCTTTAAATCAGTATAATAAAATTTTCGCAAGCGGATTCGCTTTATTTGATTTTATCACGTTTACTAATAGATAAATATTCATGTACTAATGACATTTATATTCCCGTTTTACTGCAATTATAGTAGTTATTCTTTTGTAGCTCACTGTTAACCCATTAAGTCCTGAATGGACAAATTTTCACTAAAGTTTTCAACGCTTTCATTTTTATTTTTCCAGAAACATTAGAAGCGTCTTTAAATTATTAAAAATTTGACAATTTTAGAAATTCTGAAATTTTCTAAAAAGTTCTGGAAAAGTTCCAGCATGTTCTTTAATCAATTTTAAGAACTTTTTCTTCAATAAAATTTTTTTCTAACGTCCATCTTGTTCGAGTAAATAATTCCAGGTTTAAAATACTCTTCATTACCTGCACTACAGATGTGTCGGATCACTTTTCTGAAAAAAATACATGAAAGGTTATTGTAGACACTTTTTGTCCATTTTCGTACAAAATATTAGTAATTGCCTAATATTCTCGACAAAAAGTGTCTACAATAACCTTTTATGTAATTTTTTTCAGAAAAGTGATCCGACACATCTGTAGTGCAGGTAACGAAGAGTATTTTAAACCTGGTCCGGTGACATATAAGTTACTTTATGGAGAGAAAAGCTATGGCAAGTGGAAATCCAAATTAATAAAAATTTTAAATGTTTTTGATGGAACAATACTAGAGGTAAAGAACACTGTTTGGGTCTTAATAATGAATAAATAGCTTAAATTGTGCGAGTAGTTAAAGTGTAAAAAGTTACAACAATCAAAAGTGATGAATACAATTGTTATACCTATTATACTGGAAAGTGTATTTTTTCAATTTAACCCAGGCCCCCTTAATGGGTTAAGTTATGAATAGTATACCTAAATCAACTCTGAATATCAGATTTCGTTTAATGCAGAAATATTCTTAACTCCGGTAAGCCGTAATTTGTCGAACTCCAAATTTGCAAACTAATCATGAATTTTGTTTACCGCTGGATTCTATAATCAACATTTTCATCAATAACGCGTCATATTCCAGTAACTAATCCGACTATTATGCATGCGTGTGACATTGGCTTAAATCCTGGATCTTTGCGCGAATGCGATATGTTTCGCACTTATTAAACGCATATTTGAATTTAGATTTCGGTCTCTCTTGATTTTAGTAATTAATTTCAATGAAAAAACAGCATTTATGGAAACAATTTGATTGATTAATAATATATAGCCAGACTTTATAGGGATTTAACAATACAATTTATATAATATACAATACAATATTGATATGATATTAGTATTCTGTTTACTCTGAATGTTAATTTTCTAAGCTCTAATGTGAGAATATATTAGAAATTGTCTATCTGATAATAATTCTTCAGATATTTATTAATCGGTTAATCGGCGTTTTTGAAAAAAAAATTCAAAAAATCCCGTAAGAATAAATTTATTTCGTGATGGTACCTTTATTCCTATAAGAAGCCTGCCTGCATGGCAAGGTCATACGTAGATAATCTTAAACTGATGAGTGCTGCTAAGCTCAAAATAAAGAAGTAAAGGCATAAAAAAGCATCTCTCGCTATAGAAAGTATCTACCATTACGAAATATACAGAGAAGTTACGAAGAGAAATATACGAAGAAAGATTTTTTGATCACTGCTCTCTTTAAGTATAGTCTCAGCTAAGAAGACTGAGTACAAAGAATATTGGTCTTCCCCCAACTTTGTTCTGCCTGCACTTGCTCGCTCTATACGCTTTCGAGTAAATTGTTGGGCGCTATCTTGATGAGTAGTCGGGGTAAAAGGAAGAACGGAAGGAGAGAGAGAAAGAGAGCTGAAAAGCTAGGAGTGGCTCGAGGGTAGCACATGTATTCATAAAGTCCGAAACAAGGTGAGAGTCGTGCATACAAATGGAACTGCAGGCAATGCCGCGACTGATGGGGCGCCCATCCGGGGGCGATGATGCCGAGACAGCGGCTCGGGACTCTCGCAGACCACTTCTCGCAGGAACCGCTACCGCCGGGGCAGTAAACTTTACGAGTGTCGGGAATAGACGACACGCGGCCGCGCGTGCGAGATCCACCAAACGCGGCCTGTTGAGACAATACACCGCGTCGCTTTATTGATAATTACCTCTTAGCCCTTGATGGCTGCCTTGTGCTCGACTGCCAGCAAGTTGTTTGCTCTACTTAGCGGTACGGAGACGTGCTGCTAATTATTATGACGGTTGCTTCAAAATTTATTGGATCATTCAATGCCCTTTTCTCTCTTAGTTGTTTGCCTCGCAATTCACTGCTGGCGCAGTTTCGCTGCAGTGCAACGTGACCTTAAAACAACATTAATTAAACCTTTAACGATTAATCATTTAAAAGAATAATTTTATCTCTTTTTCTACACGCTGTGCACAAAGTTACAACTTTACGCATATTCCTCAAACCGATTCGATACTTGTGCGCAAACCTCATACGAGGTTTAAAATCACTTTTACTCACATGTATTGTAATGTACTATAATTGCTTTATTATACATGTGCACTGCGAAAAACCGTTTAAAAGTTCACGGTTTAATTCTAATTAATACTTTTAAAAGTATTAATCCATCTATATACCTCTTCATTTAATTATTAGAAAGAAATATTAAATTTGGTGCAAATTTAAATTTCAAATTTCATCTAGTTAATTGGGTAGAATATGGTTAACTCTGAATTGACATAAATTCACGTTCGCCAGTATAATTTTATGTTAAGTTAGCTTAAAGTTGGGCCGTAGCTCTAAGAATTCCGTACCATAACGTTATAAACTTCTAGCTTAGGAGTATAAGACACATGGTAGTATAACAGTTTATCGAAGCGATGCTTATTAAAAAAAAATGCGATATTCAAATATTATGTCTTTTATGTATTTTAGATACAAATCAAGAAGTACTTGTTATCTATCATTTATCTCATTACAATGTAATATACTCAATAGATTTTATGTGAAATAAAAAATGTCGATATAAGATAAATTTGTCGTTGAAATTACGTACTGAAGAATAAAAGAATTGATTGACTGTTTTATTTGGCGCTCAATGTGAAGTTCCTTATTCATTCGATCTTCATTTACTTTCCATTAACATAAGCGAAAAAAGCGTGCATTATTTGCTTCGCCAGCAGTACGTAACGAGCTCCGCTGGATCTCTCGCATAGTGAACAGAGTATAACGATGCGCTCAGCCGTTGATTGCTTCCGGATCGAGATGGCTGGAGCTCGTCGATTTGCAGGTCACCGTGACCGATGATCGTGGCTATTGATGTTTCACCACGAATATACGAGGAGATTCCATTCTTAGGGATTTCCGCGCGGACACACGTGACGCGAATACAGCTGTGTGGGATCGATTTCACCCTCTCTCCCCCATTCTCTGAATAAAACGACCCGCCTTTACTTTTCCTTTTTTATGTGTCGGCTAAGTGGTCCTACTTGAGATATAAATTCCAATATGTTCGTGCTATTTTAGCCACACCTTTTTTCTTTTGACGTGACTGACGCCGTAAGTTATTTCTTCATGTCCCCTACGTTTTTTTTCTTTTTAATTTGAAGAAATAGTAATAATAATATGCAATGAACTAAATAAAATTTTAAATATTTATATTTCAATGGACTAAAAATTTATTGAATTAAATAATCTATAGTAGATCAAGCAACGAGGAAAGTGAAATAAATCAAACACGCGGTCTGAGATATTCTTTTTTACCTCCCTTACTACTTATACTTTTTTTCGAAAGTATAAGTATATAACTCTTTCTCCTTCGCTACACCAAACAATAGTACACGCAACATGTCTCAGAACGTACGTTTGTCTCAAATAATTGTAAAGAATGCTTCAAATTTTCAAATTGCGTGTGAATATTTCTTCTTGGACAAGCGAGCTCTCCAATATACTCTAATAACCTCTAATATTCTAAAAATGTAACTTGAAAGTGTCATAGATCATTTTCTCAAAGTTTTAGGTAAATTAATTTTTTGAATAGGTGACTTGGTATGGAGTATACCATAAATATAACTTTTACTAAAATTTTGATTTTATTAATATATAAATGTTAAAGAAAATAAATATTTTAAAAAAATCTCGTTTTTCATTGACATGCTAATTTGTGTTGAATTAACGGAATCGCTTTGACATTTTTTATATTATTCGACGTTATTTGTAGATCTATTCATAAATTCTTTTTTTAACAAATTATAAAAAATTTTTAACAAAAACGAAAACATTTTTTTATTAACTTATGATATTTATAGTATTATATGTATTTACGGTATGATATTTTGAACAATTTTTTTACACTTATTTAACTTTCCACAGATACGGACATGGATATTTTCTAAAAATAGAATGTGTCGATTTCGTTTAAACAAACAATTTATATAACGTTTTCTTAAATATTTTTTTTTTCATTGTACAAGAGCTTTCTATTTGAGGAATCTATAAGTAAACATTATGAATAAAAGAAAAAAATTACTACTGTTATGTAAATTACAACTAAGTTTTGCCGACACAGAGTAAATTTTTAATTAACGCTGGGCATCCTTGGCTAAAACATTTTTCTCCATCCACTTATCCTTCTTCGTGGTAGATAAAAATTAATCTGAAAATCCTTGAGGCAAGAAAATTTTGCAATGTCGTAATTTGGCGCCCGGAGCGACACGCGCCCGCGCGGTAATGTGCCACTTTATCAAAAGCCACGTCCGCGAAGACACACAGCGCTCCAGGGGTTAATCGACAAAAAGGATCATAATCGTAGGCTATCGGCGCCGTAAAATCTGCGCGTGAAAACGAGCCACTCATCTTCGCTGAGTCGCTGAACGATCGGCCGGTGAGAGCCGACCAGGCGTTAGCCCCGCGGCAAGTACTCGGCCTCATTTGTGGTGTATAAAGAAGCGTTGCGCCTGGTAAACTTGATGGACGAGCAGCGTCTGGATAGATCGTGGTGGCCTGAGGGACGTAGGGGACGATGGAGCCAGACGTGCGTAAACTATGTGGAACGCCAGGGGTGAGGCAAAGAGGTCAGGGGAGCGCCGGAAGATGCCGTCGCGTAACTTTCGACCTCGCCAGCCGTCGATTCCATATGCCACAGGAATGCAGGCCTGAGGTCATTTTTAAGGGCGTGCCAATGCAAGCCGACTATACGAGTGAATTGTCTTGTTTTGGCAAAATAGCGTTTGTTTGCTTGCGACCGGATCGTTTTACGGCTCACGGAACGGAAGTTTTTCTCCAAGTTCGGCTGCTTTACTAATGTTTATTTAAACAATTTATTCTCCCAAAGTAAAACTAATCTTCTAAGAGCCGAATTTAAAAGTTGCACTTGTAATATATACTTTAGTAAGTGCAATAACGCTCTGTTGCACAATGCTTTTTTAGTGCAAACTTTGAAATCTTATCTTTAAGGAGATCAATTTTGTTAACCCTTAGAGCGCCGGGGTTTTGAAAAATTTGCAAATCGCATTTTTCTGTAGAAATATGATCTAAGGTCCCTAATTTAAGGCCAAACTAAGTTAAGATGTTGGCGAGTCAGACCTCCTACGCCTAGAGGCGTATCCCGGCCGGATACGGTACGTCTAATGTTAATCAAAATTTCAAAAAACATTCAATTGTACTATTTTTTTTTTGTTTTTAGCATTATTTGTATTTTATCTGACCAAATAAAATCACTTTGTATCATTATTGCTTGGAAAACATTATAGAGGGCGCCATCAACCGAAATTTGAGTTCCTTTATCAGTGTACAAAAAAAGTTATCGGACCCACAAATATTATACATGATTTTCAATGCATTTTGCCTCTTGAACACGAATCAGTTGTCAAATTGTTCGATAACCTCAACGCATGAATTTTCACGCAATTTAGATGAAAAATAATAAGTAAAGTTGTTTTACGCCTCTAGGCGTTTTCCGGCGTTCTAAAGGTTAATTAACATCCTTTTCTCATAGTCTTTAAATAATGCTAATGAGTTTTTTTATATTACTTTAAAGTATTTCACTACTTTTTGACTTCAACAGCATTAATAAAAGTGAAATATCCTATTACGTGACTGCAAAAGTAACAATCGCATTGTTACAATGCTTCTTTTCGCTATTTTCTTTTATCAAGTAAAATTATTTGTAAATGTAGTACATACGTCTAAATAGAAAAACATTTACTGAAATAATTTTCTCGTAACAATTATGCAAAAAAACCTAATTTTGGTAATCTCCGTAAGCTTCGTAAATTCCATGTTTTACAGAAAAATCATATCTCTAAATCTGAAAATTTAATTCAATATGTGCATAGACGAATTTTGATAAACAAAATGTCTTTGATATTTATAGGGATTTATAGGGCTGTAATTTTTATCTTGAATTTGAGCGGTTTGAAAAACTCCGCTATTATAAAAAAATTTATCGTTAAACTGCACGTTGCTGTGCCTTTTTTAAAAACTCAAAATAATCTAGAGAAATGACAAAGAGTCAATCATGCAACAGACAATTTTTGATTTCATCAAAGCAGCAAACTACAGCGAAATTGAAAAAAAATGCACCTACCAAGTAAAACTTTGAAACATTCGCCACTGTAGAAAAGAAGAAATAAAGAGAATTCGTTCGGATAACTGAGCTTGTTTGTATCGTTGCTGTACAACCGTACCTTTCAAAAGGAAAGCACAGTCTATCCAGTCGCTTAGTTTATTGAACTTTCGCCATGGCTGATTTGTGTTAAAAGCTGCATAAAATCGCTTGTGACTGCTGTATACATTTCAAGCGAGTGGGCGGCGCGTTCGAGAGTCAAGCGGAAACCTCGCTACGGAGGAGCGGACAATCAAGGAAATCATCCGCAGCTGGAATCGAGAGATTTGGAGCATCACCCACGCTGCCTAAAAGCTTCGTCGCGACCGCAAAAAATTACAAAAATTACGCTCTTTATTCTGAATCAGCGGGAGCATTTCTGAGGACTTATCCGCGTAAAGCAACATCGGAAAATCGGCCGTTATGCGGGATCCCAGGGTTATTATTCACTAATTATATACTCAATAATTATATGTTCATAATTATATGTTCAATAGTAACGCACTGCTACCTCGTCCGCACCCTTGGATTTCCTGGAAGCCAATGGTGATTTTTCTACGTCACGCTTATGGTCGTATTATTGACTTTTTACATTAATAAGTTTTTTATTTTTCGCGAGTCAATAAGAGCGGGTCGTCACATACTATTAACTTAAACATTTTCAAAAGCAATTTTGTTACTGTTATAAGATAAACAAATGCTATTTTTTAAAACTTTCTTTTTATCTTTTTGAATCGAAATAAATGCTTTTACGACGTAATTTGAGCATAAAAAAATTTACCATCATAAAACTTTTTCTGTGAGAAAGCAATACAATTATTCATGCTCGCATGTATATATCTTAAGCGCGATATTTAATGCCATTAAGGGGATGCCGAACATAGTTTCCGCGCTCTATTGTATCGACAATTCTTTATATTCTCTGCTATAGCATCTAAGGGAAATATGATTTTTCAAATAATTTTGAAATGACTTTCTTAAGGAGGCCAGCCTGGGTTAAATTGAAAAAAATACACTTTTCAGTATAATAGCTATGAAGATTTTATGCATCACGTTTGAATCCTAGAACTTTTTACACTTTAAGTACTCATATAATTGAAGGTATTTATTCACTATTAGGGACCAAAAAGTGTTCTTTATCTCTACTATTGTTCCATGAAAAATATCTTAAAAATTTATTTATTTGTCCACTTACCATAGGTTTTTTTCTAATACGATGACTTATATGACACCAGACCAGGCTTAAATTACTTTTCATAAGTTGCACCTCAGAAGTGACGGATTACTTTTCTGAAAAAATAAGAAAAAAATTATTGTAGACATTTAAGTGCAAAATATTATTTTTAAGCCTAAAATCAGCGTGAGTGCGAAGATCCAGCAGCATCGATAAAGCATGACAGGAGTTGCCAGTCAGCGACAGCTATCTACAGCATCTCTATCATCGCGCGAACTTGGCGGGTTGTTTATATCCCACACTTATAGGGAGAAATTAATCCCGTTATATTTTTATTTCGCCTTGTCGTTATTTTTCCGGTTACGTCAATCCTTCCTATGAACCGACGATTATAAACTAGTCGTCGTGACTTAGATTTCGCGACCCTTTTCGACCTGAGCTCGAGAAAGCCATTCTTTAAAAACAAATTTGATGAATGGACTAGCCTCAAGTATTGAGTCCACAACAAAACACGATTCGATTAAAAGTACTGTAAAAGTGAAAGCAATTGAAATTAATTATTTTGCTTCAAGGCATACCTGCATATAAATAATAAATAATAAAGTAAATAGACTTTAACCCTACACACTGCTCTCATAGTCGTGTTGCTTTTTTGGGTAAACATTTTTGTTGAAAAGAAAGACAATGTAAAAATTAGCTGTTTTCAGCAGCGTTTCAGGTTACATAAATATTCACACAGCTATTACTAAAATTTTAAATTATGTTAAAATTCTTTGAATTTTTTATATTTGCCAACCACCGTACATGAGACCCTTGAATTTTTTCCCCTCCCTTTTTACTTCGACCACCATAAATAACGTATACATTTGAGGTAGCTTGTGGAGCATGTGTATGTATACCAACAAAATACCATAATACGACCATAAATTAGAAAGCTGCATTGCCTACTACCGACCAGACGTTATCGCGAAAAAACCAGAGAAAATCCTCTGATATGTGATAACAATTTTCCGAAATCCTGGTGCAAATAAAAAAATTTTCAACGATCGTTTATTCGGATATTTTTTAATTTATAATTGCCTAATAAAATATCCGCTTAATTTACATTGATTGATTTATGTAGAATTTTAGTTTTGCTACTAATAATTAATTGATTCCTTCAATGATTTATAGCACATGTGAATTAACATTTAAGCGACAAGGGAAAAAATGTCGAATCGCTAAGCGTTTTACATCCCTTTGCTGTTTATTTATAAAACTCCTTACTGTACGTGAATATAAAATAGTTGAAATGTATTTCATAATAAGTAATTCACTTATAATTTGTAGAAGCTATTTCATTGCGTAAACAGCTCAACAAAATCGCTGAAAACCGTTCCCCTTCCCGCTGAATGACCCAACACTGTACTAACGAGTCTGTTTTTTCTCTTCTTTTTCATGTCTCCCTTGCCACCGTCTGCTCCGGGGACATAAAAAATCTACAACCAACGCTGCCCACATGAATCGACGTTGGCTGATCTCTCACGCTGGGTCGGATGCACGCGTTGTTTGCCCGCTGCACCATGAAAAACGCACAAAACCACCGTCGGCCGCGATACAATCGCTAATCGTGCTCGCGTCTCACGACTCGCCGAACGCCGCGCTGCTGGACATGCGCCTTCTTTTTCCGCGCGGTCGTGCGCGTCCAACGCCCCTTCCTGCTGCCCCGCACCCCTGGACCACCATTGATTCCTCCTCCCACCATGTCAATCATGCCTTTTCCACGCAAATTTACGCGCTGTCGCTCACGAATTTCTCCTTCCTGACATTCCAATTAACTTGCTCACGTACTATCGCACTAATAATCCTCCGCAATTGTCACGCATCAAAAATAAATTCGCACTAATTCGTTTCCTTTTCACGTGCACTCTCGCGCTAATCATCGCTTATCGTGTCCATCGACTGCTCTCCGTGGAAAATGCGCGATTCGCTGGCTACTAATTTGCATGGTAATCGCTGCTAATTGACTGCCTTAAATGCGCCGCTTTCATTTTTTTCGTGGAACGTCTGCTGCGACAAATTTGACGCGGTAATCCGGATGCAATGGAAACGTTAAAAACACAATCGATGTGCAAACGTGTTTTTTTACTCTCTCTCGCTCCCTCTCTCTCTTTGTTTTGTACCCCGGCACGAATTTGCATGCTAATGACGTTGCCGCGCGATAAAATTCCCTTTTTTGCTGGTTGACGCGCTTCGCGACGCGCTGGCTGGTGGGTGTGGTTTTCGGGGATGCAGCCCTGTTGTCAGGAACCCTGAAGACTTATCAGCGGGCTACGTGCAACGAGGAGTTGATGACGCTCAAGTGCCCGATCGGCACCGCGATACTGGTAGCGGTGGCAAGATACGGACGGGCGAGCTTCGACTCCACTGGCAAGTGTAGCACCACGGATCCTATGATTGCCGACAACCAACTCAATTCCACCTGTCTCTGGCCCAATGCACTTCAGGTATTTATTATTAATGAAATTTATTTGTAATTAATTTTTCAATAACAGTATGTTTAAAGGGGAAAATACACGGAGAAAATAGTTGGGTAAAAATTACCTACACTGTTCACGTAATCTTGGGACGCCTTGATTTTCTGGCGAATTTTATTAAATTTTAAGTAATTTTTACTGCTTTAAATGTAATAAATACGATGCGAAATTTAAATTTTACTATACTGTTTAGTAAATTTCGTGTTTAGTAATATTTATAGAAACTTTATTAAAAATTACAAGAAAATGATTACTTATTACATAGGAGAATATAAATTTTAATGAGAAATTGGACAATTTTTACCAACCGTATAGTAAAAATTAGCCAAAGCGCGCTGCGGTAGCAGGCGATCGTCATTTGTTCGCGTTTGTTTTGCATCTGGTATTGCTTCTTATTAATATTTACCAACTAGGTTGATAAAATTTGCACCGAGCGTTAGCAAACAGTATCACCGCATGGTGGCGGCGTAGCTTTACTAATCAGTTAGTAATTTTTACCGCTATTTTTAAGGTAATTTTTATGGGATCATTCTCTCCGTGTAGTCTCTTTTTTATATCTAATTTTTCTCACTCGAAAAAATCCACGTTTCTTCTTGTTATACATTGTTTATTTAAAAGAATGGCTCTACATTAAAAATAAAAAAACGTCCTACCGTGAAAGAATAACACAGGCGTAAACAAAAAAATGTTGTCGGTCCCAAAAATCAGACCCCGCGCCACTTTATATGTATTTCGACACGCTAAATCTTAATCCGGGGTAAAAATTGCCTTTTAAAATTTGAAAAAATTGGTGAAAAACATTGAATAATCGCGATAATTTGCATATATAAGCTTACCTGTAAGGCAATAAATTTTTTCCTAGGTGCATCATCTATGATTTTTGCGTATTTCGATATACTGAAACCGAATTCGGTGTCTAAATTGAATTATTTAGACTTGCGCTCATACATGTATTTTTTCGCGAATTTTCACAATTTTTCAAATTTGAAAAGGTGTACGAACAAAATTCGGGTTCAGTGCGTCAAAATACATAAAATCCGTATACGATACGCTAATAAAAAATTTATTGCTATTAACCCAACTTTATTATGGTGAATTTTCACAATTTTCACAGATTTTTCTCGGTTTTCGCTATTTAAAAAATCATCACGTGGTGTAGCTTAATTTTTACTCCGCATAACAAAATTCATCTGCTGCACATTGGAAGCTTAATTAAACTTATTTCAATATAGAAGGGCAGTGTGTCCCAAAAGACTACGTTGCTTCATTTTTACTTACACGGAGAAAAAAGTTCAAGTAAAAAATACAAAAATTTAATAAAAATTACTATACTTTTTAGGAGTCCGAGGAAAGACTTGAATTCTAGTAAAAATAATTTAAAAGTATAGTAATTTTTAAGTACAGTAACAATTAACATATATTTTACGAAAATTTACAATACAGTATAGTAATGTTTACTATACCGTATAGGAATTTTTACTATGCCAGAATAGTAATTTTTCATATAACTGATTAGGAAAAAGAGAATTAGAGAATTCTCTTTGTATCCTTTTTATTCTGATCTTTCAAACTTGAAACCTATGAAGATTTTAATATTTTGACATTTTATACTTATTATTGTATATTATAATTTATGATTGGTAATTCGCTCGCTTACAAATGTAATTTTGGCCTACCTATACCTACACTAACTGATTTTTTTCGACGCGTGAGAATTATATCTTACGGAACACATTAACGCAATCGCAAGTTCACAGTGTTGAAGATTATTCAAATCGTCCTTATATACTAACTAAACAGATGTCTGTCCACTTGCGAGTTGTACAGCGGTGGTAGACGCCATCTATAGTCCTGTCTTATAAGATTAAATGACGTTAAATTTAAAAATGTAACCTAAGAACATTACAGTGAAAAGAAAGCGTGGTCGCGACCATTGTAAACTCGATATCTGTATTTTCGATATAGAGTCACTTAATTTTTACTATTCTGTTTGTAAAATTTGTGATAATATATCATAATATTTCTAAGCTTTGCTTACTTTATTTTAAACCCTGCCACATTTAAATTCATGCACCGATGGGAGCTGTATGTAGCAAAAATAAGGTTCCTATTTGAATAGTTTAAAATTGATGAAGAAAAATACTAAAACAAATGTGTAAACTACTTCACTAAACTCTGCATCCGGGGTCGCGCTCCTCTTTTCTTCGGCTCCTCTCCGTTCCAGTCACTTCACGAAAATCGGGCTGCTCTTCCAGGTCAACTGGATTCGCGGCTGCTCGCGGAAAATCTTAACCAACGCGTGCCTTTGAGATGGAGACTGTGCTTGGAACCGATTAAATTTAGCTCGACTAAATTTCTCTCTCGCTGAACAGCCGAGACAAATTCTTCCCTTCTCGCTTCGCTCCTTTCCCGATCCTCCTTTTTTCCTCTTCTTGGACAAGTTCCCTCAGCGTGATTTTCTTAGGTTATAACACGTTTGTTAGAAGGCGGAAGTCAATTCGACTTTCAATTTCTTTAATCGTTTGAAAGTAAAGTTTCCCCGAGACTTCCAATGAAACAAAATTGCAGAAATCGGAGATATTTTTTTCAAAGAGGTTATAACTAAATGGCTTTGAAGAAAGCGATCTTTGACTTTTTTCAACTCGTTTTAGATTTTAACGATACTACTTGCAGTATAGCATTTAACAACTGTAAAGAACACAATTACTTTTGCATTGTATTTTACAGCGGAGGAAAACCACCACTAAAATTACAGTAGCGCAATATCAGAAATAATGCACAAAAATTAAAGAACTACTAAAATTTTCTAATTTAATATTTTCCAAAAAAAAACCTTCAGATAATAATATTTTCTCACAATACTCTTCTTAATCGGATTAACATCTTTTGAAAATCTTGTAGTCTGTTAAATAAATATAAATGTAAATTATTTGATTGTATATTTTATAATATTTAACTGTAATATAGATAAGGATATAGCGGTATAATTTGTTCCTCAAATATTTGCTTCAGAATTTTCGAAGCGACTTTTGGTTTTTTGGATATGGCCATTTTTTGAAAAATTCAAAAATCGCTCCGAAAATGCTAAAAAAATTCAGACGCGTTCTCTGATTAATTCTAAACACTTTTTGTTCTATAACTGTTTTTTGTAAAGTCGATCCTGATCGAGAAAAAAAATCACCAACCTATTTGATATTTCTTGAACCATTTTAAGATAGTGCTACACGCCGCTAAAAATGTTGTCGAAAAATGGTCAAGTTGGGCGTTAAAGGGTTAAGCTAGGGAATTAGGGGAAGTAGGATTGTCGGGGTGGGGAAAAAGGTCAAAATGTAAATAATGTAAACAAGCGTGCGAATTAGTATAAGTTGTACTAAGTAATAGTTTGTAAGAAGCGAAAAGGCACGGGATTGTCGTGCAAGGGAATCATATGTTTAAAGATGTATACAGGGTGTTCCATTTTAAAGAAACCACCGAGATATTTTCGACAGTTGGCGTTGTATAAAAAAATTGTTCGGACGAAAGTGGTACGGGACAATGGGGGCTATCTTTCTATTAAATCAGTTTTGACCTTGAGATTGACCTTCAAGCTCATTTGAAGGTCAAAGCGATTTTTTTAAATGGGAACCCCTATTTTTTCATGTTTATCTTCAATTTGTACATTACTGTCTTATGACCGTCATTTTTACAGATTTTTCTCTAACCCATAGAGACAATCTTGCTCAGCCACCGCAACTCGCCACCGCAATTCGCCACCACGTCGCCTCATTCATCGCGGGTGCTCCAGATACAAGCCATCTTGACTCTCATGCTTGAAGCTTCTTTTTTTGCGCTTCTCCTTGACGCATAAATTTTATTATGATACTCTTTTCCCTATTGTCTCTTTCTAACTCGTCTTTCACCCTCTTTCCCATTTGACAAAGTCGTTCATCAACTTTTTTTTGCTTACCTTCTCATAACATCCTCCACACTTTCTTTCGGGAGTTCCAAACCGTCGATTTCTTAAACAATTTTCTTCAAACAAATCATTCGCAAAAACGAAGAACATTTTATTTCATTAAAAACCGTCTCACGTCTTACTCTCTTGCTCTCGTGTCAGACAAACTTGGGAGGGGAGAGACTTATCCCTCGCAAAAGCTCTTGGAGGTATCTGTACCGTCCCCTTTCCATTTAACAGTTTGAATGGTCAATTGATTTAAATTATCGTACGCAATTTTTGTTTAAAATATAAAACAAAATTTTCCATAAAACTGATTATTATTCTTTTCTTCAACTTTTGAATAAGAAATAAAATATATGCACGTATCGTTTTTTTAAACAGATTTAAGATTCATAATATACATATTAACATGATTTTAAATCGAAATAAAAATTAATAGTAAAACTCTCTGAAAATATTATAACTTTTATAATATTTTATTTTATACAAATAACATAGATATTTAAATGATCTACATTTACAATTAAATATAATATGCCAAGATCTCAAAATAATCTCAATATCTTATGTTTATTGTAAAAGATTTGTCATTTAAAATTATATCAAAAAGTGCCTCAATTGATAAACCATTTTTTGATTTTTATCTTAACTTAAACTTTTTTTACATGGACCGGTCATGAAAATGGTTAGGTCTATATCGTATTACAAAATTATCGCAAAATACGATTTTTTTTATTGGTCATAAAATATTTTAAAAGGTAATGACATTTTGACAATGTGCTAAGTCATCAAAATTTCAATTTTATTGGAAAATAAGTATATAAAAAACTATTCAAGAATTAATTTCACTTTCACATTCAGCACTTTAACAAAGGAAACCATTGAATATAATGTGTCATTTCAATTATTGCCAAGATATTTAAATAACACGTAAATTAATAGCAAAGTCAAATGTTGAGGCATTTCCTTTAACGTAAGACTTAGAAGTCTGTATTTTACTTGTGAATATTATTATTTCATTAAATATTGCCAATAATATGAATTTAATGTTGGCCGTCATAAATATTCTATTATTTAAAACTTCAGATTTCCGCTTGCGAATATGATTCGTAGAATTCAGACCGCAACTTCGTTTCTCAATGCAGTAGCCAATACTTTTGTACATGTGTACTAAGCTGTCTGAAGTTAGAAGCATCACAATAAATCAAATATGTATGCTTCGCTTCCTTGGTTTCACAGAACTCAGGTGTGTGCTGAAAGAAGCGCGAAATCGTGAATGCATTACATGTTCTCAAAGCAAAACTTCGTATGATTTACGAAGGAACTTGACGAATATAAAGGATATAAGTATGGTGATTATAAGAGATCTAACTTAAAATATACCTTTAGTTGAATTACAAAAGTAATTAAAAGTTCTTGCAATAAACTATTAGCGTGTAATCGTGAAATAGCGATAAAATGCGAATAAAAGAATTCTTTACATAATCAACGGCATGGAGATCGATCGAAGTCGACAATGTTCAAGATAGCAGTACCAGCTACCTGCGTGAAGAAGAGGAGTAAATGGGAGAAATGTGAAGTGGAACTGTTTTCTGCAAAATCACCGGCAACGAATAAATTGAATTAAGAGGAATGGCTTGTCTTCTAGGCCTGAAACTACATTCAGCGCCTTACTTATTTGCTGCAAATTGTCTCGTCTGCATCCTCGCGAGAAGCACAATTCCAAGGGGACATTAGTGCTTGCCAATTTTGCCGTAATTGTACCCCACTCGATTTACGGCCTCCTTTTGAGTTACAAATTCTTCGGCTGAAAGAATGAAAAAGTAATCGTAATCATGAAAACCGAGACAATCTAAAATGTTTGATATATAAGCATATTTATTTTTATTTTATTTTTCTACTAGCATATACATTTTTTTCTTTTTCAAATACAATTTATGTTTATACTTTTTTCTTAATCCTTAGAGGACCGGGATTACACCTTGAAGCGTCATGACTTTCACGTAAGCTTTCTGAGACTAATCATGCATATATATATAAATGTATATATCATAATCTTTCTTATGAAGTAAACAACAAGTACATCCCTTATGAGAATAAAAATACAATAGTAAAGCGGTGCAAACTACCACCATCGGAAAGCGTTTAAGGACATGTCTATCTTAATTTCCTCGCTCTACTATACCGACAATTCTCTATATTCTTTGCTAGCCTATAAGGCAAATTTGATTTTTCAAATAATTTTGAAACGGCTTTCTTAGTGGCATTTCTGATTGCATCAAAACATTATTTATAATACGTAGAATGTGCGTAGACTTCTTTTTTGGCTAATTTCAATTCCTACTGAAAAATAAGTCGGTATTTTCAGCAATAGGAATTGAAATCAGCCAAAAAAAAAGTCTACGCACATTCTACGAATTATAAATAATGTTTTGATGCAATCAGAAACGCCGTTAAGAAAGCCGTTTCAAAATTATTTGAAAAATTAAATTTGCCTTAGAGGTTAGCAAATAACATAGAGAATCGTCGGTATAGTAGAGCGCGAAAATGAAGTTAGGCATCCCCTTAATTTGGAAAATTTTCATTGCCCAAAAAAATTGTTTCAATTTAAATATGCGTTTAAAATTGTAATTTCTTTACTATTATTTGTAAAAATTACAAAAGGTTCCGTCGCGAAAGCGAACGAAACATTCTACTAATATACGTTATCTCGTAGAGTCAGCTTGTACACAGAACCCTATTAGATAATGAGCAAGGTTCAAATTTGGTGATTCCGCATAAAAGGGTCAGATTTGATCTCGTGGCAATCAAGCCGTCGGAGCAGTAATCCGCGAGGTATAAGTATCATTCCTCGTTTTTTCCTCGGGTGAGTGAGATATAACTGCGGATTATACCGCGGGCGCGTTACTTGTCGCCGCAAATGAAAGAAGAGCCGCTTCTTATGGTATCGAACGCTCGAATTTCTGGGCACGACAGACTCTCCCCGACGGGGACGTCGTTATTCGCGCTTAAGCTCGTCTGGTCACGCTGTAATGGCCAACTTATTTCTCCGCCAACGAACCACCGCCACGAAGCGCGTTGCTTAATGGCTTGTACATCTACATCTGATTCGTTTCTCATGGTTTTTCACCTTTTTCCATTGGACCACTCGTTTTCCTGAATTATGGCCGTTGCGTAGACAACCCTTTGCCCAAATAAAGGTCGGACTTTTTAATCGGATGCTGGGCTATTTATCGCTGCTTTACTTAACTATCCTATACAGAGCTGAGAAAACAGTTTTGCCCGCAAACAATACTTTAGAAAAAAAATAAAGAAGCCGTCTTCGAAAGAAAACACGGATAAAATTCGAAAAAGCTTCCATAACTATGAAGAAATCGGAAAATTCTAATTTATCCTCCAAGTGGGTAAAATTTACAATTCGAATTACAAATCTAAATTTTTGCATTGTGGATTCTCGTGGTTATATGAACATAACAATCTATCTAGTAATTGCACATGTTGATATTCAGCACAGAAAAATTCATCGAACTTGCATGAATGCGTGAATAAATGAATGAACGAATGAATGCATTTATTTATTTAAATCAGTAATTACAACATAATCTTACAATAGCCAATAGAATTGCTCTAGCGTGGGCTTCGTATACATACAAATATTTACTTACTAACTTTGCCATTTACGTATTTTATTATCTATTGGCCGTTATGTATGAATTGATGGAATATATTTTCAAATTATAGTTTCCGAGCTACAAAGTGTAAAGTAAGTAAACTGTCGATAAATTAAGAGAAACTTAAAATATTCGTAATACAATGTTTATAAATTTTGCAAATACGTTGAATACAAACACCCAATATTCTCTCTGAAGAAAATAAGTATAACTTGAACAGTCGAAATAAAGTAATGATATTAATTTTTAGCTACAAATTTCAGTTAATTCGGAGAATGCAATTCCATTCACGAGGTCACTTTATGTCAGGCTTTTGAATTCATTACACGTGGACCTTTACGAGGCCGCGCTTAGAGGGGGTTTACAAACCCAGTGACGCAATTTGAGAAATCCCGATTACCAATTTTTTATCCCACAATTTTTACTGCGCTTTTTTCGTCTAATCCATTTTTTCGTCGTTACACCTTATGCGCATGCATGACTGTGCCGACTTCGAAAGGATCAGTCGGTCCAGAAGAAGAGCCAACTAGTGCTCTTCATGGTTTGTGTAGCAGAATAAACAGGCTAGGCACAGTTGAAAGACCTGAAAATCGGATGCATTTACAATGATATTTTCTACATTAAATAAATTCCGTTCCTCTAATGGCAGAGATACTTTCAATCTATACGTTTCCAATAAACGTTATTATTCTTATGTTAAAGTATCAAGTTGGAAAAAAATACAATTCACAAATTATGTTTCTGAAATTATTTTTCTCTGACAAATTACATTCCATTATTTGACGATAACTTGCTTATAAAATCAATAGATAAAACATAACGACCGATAATTTGTGATATCACACGTAAAAACATCTTTATTAGTTAAATATAGGTGTTGTACAAAGTTTTAAAATAAAAAGTTTATGCGATTGCCTCGTTATTTTCGTCTTACACATTTAACTACGTATAACGTTGTAATATACCGTAACTGATCGCAGCGGGAAATAAATGATTAAATAGATAAATAGATAAATAGATAAATAGATAAATAGATAAATAGATAATAGATAAATAACATTTATTGCTCTTATTCTAAATTTACTTAAAACGGGGTTGTCGATATAATCTCGCTTGAATAAAAATTAACTTAATGATACTCGCGATGAGGCCTTATTCACACACTCACTCACCCGCGCAGCGCGCTCTTCACCCAGTAGTCGGGCGCTGATCCTCGGATCCGGGTCGTCCGCAAAATTCCCTCGGAGGCTATTTCCCCAGTTCGGCGAGTGGATGTTGCCTCGGGATTTTCCTGGCGCTGGGATCTTTCAGTGAGCCAGTCCTCCACGCTGGGGTTTGCCGCGGTTCGAGCGGCGGATTTGTTGCTGTAGGTTGCCTAGTTATCAGGTGTAGGTAAAGGGCCTTTTCCGAGCTCATCCCTGTGGTGCTTGCAATGGCTTCGTCAACCCGTAGTTCCAGCGATGATTAGGGCGGTCGGCATCGGTGACAATAGCTTATCGTATTTATTGTTCGAAGCTTGAGCGTTATTAACCTAATAACATGTTCTTCGCAAGTTCGCGATCTTATTGTTTATCGACTCCTCCCCTCCTTTCGTCACTAAGTCCCGGTTCTCGTTTAACTACAACTCGGGACTCCTCACACATTCACTACTATAACGTGAATCATCAGATTTTTTTTTAAAATATAAAATTGTTAATTGTTGGGGTTTTTCGTTTCTTTCGCGCACTACATTTTTTGCGCACTTTGAAAATTCCGTAACAATTATATACAAAAACTGTTGTATCGAAAATTTTGAGCATTAGACCTCAATATTTTAGTCTAAGGAAACCCTGCACAAAGTTTTCGCAAACATGTAATACTTTCCTCATTAGAACATATCACTGTACGCTCCTGAAATTTTTAAAATTGAAGAAATATTTTTAATTTAGATTTGCGAATAAGATATTGGAGCCTTAAATCTCAAATTATGGTTTTCTTCAATTAAGTTTCTTGAAATTTCAATCGTACGATAATAATTTAGCTATTGTAATGTATGATTTTATAAACCGAAAACTCATCTGCCAATGAAATAATAAAGGTTAGCGTGGCTGAAAATTTAATCTGACGTCATTTGCAGTAAAGCCAATTAAAACTCAAATTCAATGGAAAAACGAAGGACAATGCTAAAAGTATAAGAATAGTATAAGATTTCGAGTAATTAAAAGCTGTCTGTTATAACTACGAAGCAGGTAGAAACCGGTTGAACGTCATCTCCTCACACTAAAACTAAAGAGCCAAGACCCCCAGCTTTTCTCAGTAACAACTTCAGAAAGTTTCCCTTTGAAAATCAACGAAATTATCTTACACCCTCACTATCTTTCAACAGTCATAAAAGAATCTTTTCAGCTCCAGTTGGAGGCTTCGTCAATTCACAATATATAAAAAATAATTGATTTCTACTTTCGCTTATTTATCTACATTCCATACCTTATCCATGCTTTAGAATTGAAAGAATCAGAGATTTTTTAATTTTGATCCAGTTATGCGAATATTAATGTATGACTAGTTTTACTTTACAATATCGATTGTAAATGTCCCGTTTTTCAGCGTCTTTGCATAATATTCCAGGAGTCTGTGGTACTTTTTTGTTTTCACTTCGTACTAGCTTTTTATATACAGAATACTTAAATTACCATTTTTAAGCACAACTGTTTCACAAAGTGCCTTATTACAATTTTTTGTAATGCATCATAGATTCCTTAAGAAAAAATCAATACTTCTTAGATAAATCGATCAGATTGGTGGTATTCTCCAGATGATAAGATTGTACCCCATATAAAGTGAACATACATTGAAAGACATTATCATTACATTTTAATAAAATCAACAATTCTATATTTATTAAGCTAGTATTTATCTTACTTAATGAACAAAAAGTCAATAATAGATTGGACTATAATTCACTTATATCAACCGATTTAAAATGTGGAAATTGAATTAGAAATGTTATCATTCCCGACCAATTGAATTAAAGATACAATACATTGTCAATGAGTATATTAAAAAAAAATAAATAGAATCAAAAATAAAATTATTTACGTATTGGTACTACGCTTGTCTGACCACATTCTGACGTGCACTACTTGAAATATGTACTGTAAGAAGAAATGCATAATCCTGCAACAAATAAGTTTTTTTTATTTAACAATGTCAAATATAAATTAATTCTTTTTTTTTACTTTTATAGTACACAATATATATTTGCTTAAAAGTAATCATTTAAACAGATATTACATAAATTTAAATTAACTAAAGGGGACCAGCCTGGGTTAAATTGCAAAAAAGACACTTTCTAGTAGAATAGCTATAAAAATTGTATGCATCAGTTTTGATTACTGGAACTTTTTAGACAAAGCAACGTAGCTTTTTTTTTCAGTACGATGACTTATATGTCACCACACCAGGCTTAAATTACTCGTCATAACTTGCAACTCATTATAACGAATCACTTTTCTGAAAAAAACATTATCATATAAATAGCTTAAATTATGTCAGTACTTAAAATATGAAAAGTTCCAGTAATCAAAAATGATGCATAAAATTTTTATAGCAATTATACTAGAAAGTGTATTTTTTGTAATTTAACTCAGGCTGGCCTTATTAACTTAAACTTAAATTTAACAGATACTACAAATAAATATATCTTTAATTGTTAATCACTAAGTATAATTTTGCCACTAGGGACTAGAAAAACAGGTTCACCTTTATTAACAAAATAGGGCTAATGAAATCCTTTCATTCTATAAATGTTATACTCGATCTAAAAATTCTTTCTTTGCGAGATCGACACACTCTATGTTCTACTTTTACAAAATGATAACTCGATACCTTTTGTATCGAACAATACTACAACAATAGTTTAGTGGCTGTGCTGTACACTCGAATCAAAACTAATAATGCATGAAACATTTGCATTTCTAGTTTGCAATGCCATTTATGTATGCATAGCAAACCTATGAATTGTAACGTGGTAGCTACCAGAGAGGTTCACGCATACGCTCAGTGCAAACCGCTAGTCCGCGTTGCCCCGCCACTAATGTGCAAACAAATTCTGAAATATGACAATTACACTTTTTTTTGCTAATATGTAATCACACGGAAACACGCAACAACGCATGATCGGCCGTCTGTCAAAAATTTGAATCGCAAGACACATCGTTATCCATCTTTTGAGAACCCTAGCTGCAGAGGTTATTCTTCATACTTAGGCCAGATTTTCTCCATTCTAACAATTTTATCCGAGGAGCTATAAATAAATAAAGCTCAGGTCATCATTTTTATAAAGTTCTCTACATATATATATTCCACATTGTACATGTTAATTTACAATTATTTTTAATGATAAATAATGGTAACAGTAAATAGCAATTAAAAAAAAATTCGCTAACTTTATTTTTAATTGCACATAAAATTGAAACATGTGGATTTTTCATTTTCAAAATGCTCCAAGGTAGGACGGAGCAATAGTAGATTTTCTTACAAGGGGGAGAAATGGAACTTCCGCACGGACGTGGTAGAACGGCCGAGGCGAAGCCGAGGCCGTCATACACGTCCGTGCATGAGTTCCACTTCTCTCCCGTGTAAGAAATAGTATTTTTCTCTATCCCCGGGCGAAAGTACGGTTATATTATTGATTAGAAAATAGTAAAATAATCAATTTCTAACCTTTAAACTGACCTCAACTGGCAGTTGTTCTGCGCAGCCATCTTTTTACTTTCGCCACGGGTTCGTTTAGAATATTCTGCTTATATTTTTTTATTGTACCTATCGCGCGTTTATATATGTTTGATGCCCGCCCAACATTTGCAGCACGAGCGTAGCGAGTGCTGCTGGTTGGGGGCGGGCATCGAAAATACATAAACAAGCAAAATAAACGTAATATTTGTAATTAAATAATTAATAAAAATGTAATTGTTTGTTTTTAAAACACAAATTTTATGTCAACTTCCTTACAATCATTTTTTATAATTTCACAACAAAAATTGTTAACAATATTGCCTTTAAATGTAGAATTTTCATATTTAATGCAAATTTTTTTAACCAATTTACTGTATTCGTATTTATTTCTACATTTTCAATAACGTTCAATATAATGTTCTAATTTAAGTGTACGGTTGATTAGCATTCTTTTTGATAATTAAAAAAGCTAGCAAGGGGATTGAATTTTATTTGCGTTATAAGCGGGATAAATCGAAAATCATACGACTACAAACACAACCTGCACATTTGTGGTATATAAATTATTTAAAGGACGCTAATTATCTACATAAACTTTCTTTGATGAATGTCTATTAGCTATTAGAATTGAACCGAACTTTAAGGGGTTAGACTTTCAAAGTCTTCCTGACAGAGCTTTCGAATTTAAAACAAATGACGCACATGCAGTGGCTAAAAATGCTCCTTCTTCTAGCGTAAACAAAAGGCGAAACCTCGTACTTTCGCCCGAGGGATGGAGAAAAATATAAAAAAAAATGAATGTTTTTAACTTAGAGTGATTAAAGTATCACTTGTTTCATAAGTCTTATGGATTATAAAAAAAATTGTGATAAAAACGAACATTTCGTCAAAGACCGTAAATTTAAGTTCCATAGATCTACTCATATCAGGCTATTGTTATTTTATACCGTAATTTTTCCTATTTATCTATTGCTAAGTCTTATCCAATAATGAACAACCTGTAAAGGAGAGTTCAAAATATAATATAAGAGAGTGTGTAAATACGCGAAATAAATAAACACCAATAAACTGCAGAAACTTGAAAACGATATTTTGTAAAGAAACGTAAAGCCTGAGAAACTACAATTAATTGTACTACAATTAACTATAATTAATTTCAAATCTAAAAAAAATTTGAAAGAATTATAAATATTTTTGGGGTTGAACATAAAAATGGATTAGCCTAGATTTTGGAAGATGAAATAGAAAAAACAAGAAACATTCTTATCAAAGCAGCGCTATTCATTCACATACATCACTGTCATTCACATACATGACTGACAGTGCATGTGCAACTTTACTATCGCCATTCTTTCTATTGTAGGGTCGCTATGAGAAAAAAGAATCTATTATACATTTACGCTCAGAAATTACCTAATCCCAAAATAAATTACTATGAGGCGCAATTTTTGAAAAATTGATTTGCACTATATCAAAGTCATTATAAAAGTTGCAAGTTATTATCGTTAAATATTAAGTAACGCCAATGTACTATAATATATTCTCTTCAATAAAATTAAGATGCACTAATGATTTTGGTGCAGCATTCACTTTTGCAGACCGTTGTGGAGGTGTGTCAAAAAAAGCGGCAGTGTACCTTCAACACGGATCCAAAAATGGGTGATCCATGTCCAGGCATGCCAAAAGTAACGGAGGTCGTCTATAAATGCCGTCCTTGTGAGTATTTTGCAAAACTTGCATTTCGTATATTAATTAAATTTCATTTGCGCAATTTATGGTTAAATTCTGGAAGCTCGTTTACCACTGAACTAAATTTCCACCCTTATATCGTTTAGGTCTCCATGTAAATTGCGTTTTCCTAGTTATTGCTTATAAATACACGGTGTCATTATTTTAATTTAAAAAATATATTTTTAAGCTATTTTAATTAATTTCTACAGAGTTACGCTCTAAAAACTGGTAAAAATAAAGGTTCAGTAAAAATTTGTTCTACAGAGACTATTTAAATATAAAAACCATTTTAAAACTAATTTTAATTAATAAAAAATGAAAAAGTTAAATGATTTATAAAAAAATTATTTGCTAAAATTAAATGCTAAAAACTAAAGTCTTGGTAAATTTGTCGCGTTGGACAAAACAAATTTAAATTTTGAATAGCCTTTGAACAAATAGTACCCTGTAAGAGACATTTTTGCTGAACCCTTATTTCTACTACTTTTTAGAGCAGAATACTGCAGAAATTGCTTAAAATAGGCTGAAAGTATAGATTCTTCGTCATTTTGTAAATAGATAATTTAAATATTTTTAAATATACGTAAAAAAATAAAGAATTCTTTTTCATTTTTTTTAAACTGGGATCTATTCTTAAGGGGGCCAGCCGGGGTTATTGAAAAAAAATACACTTTCCATTATAATAGCTATAAAAATTTTACGCATCACTTTTGATTACTGGAACTTTTCACACTTTAAGTACTGACATAATTTAAGCTATTTATACACTATGAGGACCCAAACAGTGCTCTTTATCTCTACTATTGTTCCATCAAACATATCTTAACTTGAATGCGATTTTTTTTTATAAAAAAAAATAATTTTAACTAAAAAAGCAGTTGGAAAAATAGATATTCCTTTGGAGATGGAGAAGCCAAATTGTAAGATTTAAGTTTCTGCATTATCTTGGGGACGCACCCATTCTCGGCTGTAAGACGAGTTCCAGAATATTCTTATTCTAACAGGTTACATCTACTGGAGGAGCAAACTCTTCCCATGGCTTATAAGCGATTGTTCCTCGATCGATTCTCATTACTGATGCCGAGCGTCGCGATGAAGCGTTAGTATCCATGTCCATGTTAGAACTGTTAATTAACGATTGCGAAGTGAAATTTGAAAATGATTGAATAACGCATGTAAAACACAACGGCCACCCAATCAAAAAATTCCTATCAAATAGTAACAAGTGCAAAAATTTGAATCAGTTCTATAAATTTCATCCTCGTGTCAACAGCAACATATCTATTAAAATTCAATCTAAACAAATTGTAATATAAAAAAAAGAATTTTTTTTTGTAGCATGCGTTTTTTTTCACAATTACTTTAATGAAATACAATTTGATAAATCTATTTCTCAAGTTTAAAAACGCCTTTAAATTTTTTGCAAAAAATTATGTTTTCAATATTCCTCTTTCAATACTGAGATAAAAATTTATACTCGAATTCGGTATTCTGCATGATTGTTTAGTTTTATCAGTTTCTTAGGTATAATATTCATATTTGTAAAAAGTATCTGTGAGCATTCCCCTTTTACTACAAACAAACAACTGCATCAAGAATAATAATAGTACATTACGGTTCAAGAGACGAAAGTTGAAGTTCTGCCACTGCGTGAAGTTGGCGCCCGAGGCGAATTTGAATTACATGTCATCTGCAACATTTTTTATTATACAGGGCTAGGTACATAATATACTATTCAAATCTACATTCGAAATTAAAAAAAGACTGTCAATCACTTCTTTATAGACGTATATGTATTAGATTAATGGTTTTGAAAATGTAAACAAAATCTTCAAAACAATACATATTAATAAAATCCGCAGTTGCCTAGCCATCGCTTTTACTTTCGACCAGGCGATCAAGAAAAAGTACATTTTTCTCTTCTAGCCTGTACAAATTGACAAAACGTCCATTTATTTCAGCGTACAGCGCACTGATGAGCATAACTTATATTTTTAAACTAACTCTTTTACAATAAATTCAAAGCATGCAAAAATAACTTAATTCATTACGCGCTCATCACCTGTCATTCATCCATGACTAACACAGCAACAAACAATTCGATTCTTAATTCTTAAACTAATACAGCGGACGCATCAATCAAGTAATAATAGTTGGGAGCATCCTGCAACTTCAACTATACTCTGTTAAACTGAATCATGTTTTACTCGTTACAGCGATGTCGGCAACTTTTATCTGCCTCTCTAACGAACATTAACAGATTACCCCTGTATTTCTTAACATCTAGAATTAACATGACTTTGTATTGCCTCGCCAACACGCAAATCTCTCAAAACCGCGCGCGGCTCTCTTCGCCGGCATGTATATATCAGTGTCGAAATTAATTCGCACGCATTATGAGCCGCGCTGGCGCCTACCTTCCATCCACACAGAATCATATCTATCGCCTCGCAATAAGTGACACGTGCTGTCGACAAATGAATATTTCGCCGGTGACGACACAAAGCGTCGCGCACTGACTGCTAGATTTGGCACGCGTGATTCAACATCGCGCACGTGTAATCGTCATTTTCGTCATGTGGGGAGGAGGAGGGACATAATCGCCCCTCTACTCTCATTACACCTGGGTAATTGCAGCGTCACCCTCGACCTCCTACTTACTGCAATTGAAATCGCATTTTGAAACAAAATTTTTGCACAAATCAGGGATCGCAATTTCGCGACCGGTGGAGCAAAAATCATATTACAGATATATGTATATAGTGATTGAAGGAGCAGAGCTTGGATGAGGAGCGGTACCGATTCCGGCGAATTGGATATTTTTCACCGACATCATTTAATTATTCGATGGCGTGCAGTGTGGCATAAGTCAGTTTAGTCGAATTAAAGTGCACTCAAAATGTATTCGCAATGTGATTTTTCGGTCCGAGGATTTGCGTCGGAACATCCAGCTTATTTTAAATCTTCCACGGTCTCGTAGAATTGTCATGCTATTCTATTAATGCTGCAATTGTACGGCAGATTTTTAATTAAATTTATCGGAAAATAAAGAAGGTAGTTGTTCCGGAGTGAGATTGAGAGTGCTGATCTTGTATTTATTATAAATTAATTTATTAAATTATTAAGTTTTTTAATGTAGTGGAGTAGAAGGATCACGAAACATCCATATTTGTTTATACATACATAGGCGGGTAGTCGCGGGAACAGAAAAGGTGCAGAGCTCCACGACAACGTTATTATTTTTTTAAAATAATTTTCTTTCATTTGATTACTCTCGAGCTTACTCTTTTTCAAGTCTTCACGCATGAAGCATCGTAATTTTGCAATTAAATAAAGATAAATTTGTTCACCCAAACCAATAAGTCCTTTTTTCTCTTTTGTCATTTTTACTTGTCGTCTTCAAGTCGTAATATTTATATCGACATGGAAAATATTCGAAATAGTATAAAATGAAGCAAAATGTCTTACCAGAGAAGGAAGAAAAACCAGAAAAACGCCAGGGAGAAGGAAATGCGCTAGAGCAACTACCAAAAAAAAGAATGGAGGGAATGGAATGGAAAAAAGAATGAACCTGATGTCACCGTCACCTATACCGCCGCCTGATACAGTTTCGGGGATAATACGTAATTTTCAGATAACAAACGCCGACAAGGAAAGCATCATTGAAACAATTGGAACAAGCGACCAGACGATGACTGGTTGCAGTAATTCTTCTGCGCGTTTAGAGGAGATTAAGGGGGCCAGCCTGGGTTAAATTGAAAAAAATACAATTTTCAGTATAATAGCTATAAAAATTGTATGCATCAGTTTTGATTACTGGAACTTTTTTACACTTTAAGTACTCATATAATTGAAGCTATTGTTCCATGAAAAATATCTTAAAGATTTATTTATTTGTCCACTTACCATAGCTTTTTTTTCTAGTACGATGACTTATATGTCACCAGACCAGGCTTAAATTACTTTTCATAAGTTGCACCTCAGAAGTGACGGATTACTTTTCTGAAAAAAATAAGAAAAAAAATATTGTGGACATTTAAGTGCAAAATATTAGGCTTAAAAATAATATTTTGCTGTCCAGGTAATTTACAAGTCCGAATGGTTCTGTACTTTTGAAAATGTGTCATCGGTACCTGTAATATCCCTATGTGTACTGTATGTCAAAATTATCCTAGATATGTACTGCGAGTATTGAAAAGATTGAGAGGTAGTCATCATGGAAAATATTTAAATTACTGAAAAAGTTATATGAACAAAGGAAATATTCTTGTAATGTAATGAATAAAAAAGAGACAGAGAAGAAGTGGGAAAATATTTGCATAATGAGCTACACAGCATTAACTACGTTATTACGATTTAATTGTTCTCACGTATAATTCGCAATTAATCGGGAAAGCTTTTTAATCAAAGAAATTACTACCGATTGGGAAAATAGGTCTTAATGGTTTTCATTAACCAAAAAGAAATCACCACAAAGAGCTCCCATGTGCGTTAATTTTTCGTATAAGTAATGATACTGTTTACATTGAATTTATAAATGTGTAATTTGGGCTAATAGCTAGACGGTTCAAAAATAAATTAAAAGGCAAGTTCAATAAACAATTACGATTTATTGTGGAAATTTAACGTTAGCGTACTATACATTATTTATACCTTTATAATAGAAACTAACTTTCGTTTATGATAATGCAAAAAGATAAGTACTGAATCGATCCTCCAGACATTTTAAAACTTCATTCTAATACATTTACCTATATTTACCCATGTTTCAATGGATTTAATATAGTGTATCAAGCAACATCAGACGCTTAAAAAAGTAATATCGGCTCAGTCTTCGATGGTTAAATTTAAACTGCTGTACCCATAAATATCTGGCTTTCTGACTATAGGCACGAAACTTATTTTGTAAAGTAAAATATAGTAAATTAAATTAAATTATTTCTTAACAAAAGTAAGTAATCCGGATTAAAGTAGTTGTCAGAACTTTATAGAAAATTTTGAGACTAACTTTTATGTTTATTCTTCAAATCATTTAATAATTCTGTGTTGTAAGTATTTTAATAAACAAAAATCGTCGTTTAAGCCACTCATGTAATAAAATATGTACAGTTACCGGTACTTAAAATAAATAAATTTCGAGCTATGAAAAGATTATTGATACTTTTAAGCATTACCATTTACTTGTACTTATTACTACCAATAGATAATCGATTTCGGTGATATTTATTTTATTATTTTTAAGCAATATATGGAAATGCAAAACTAGTGTATGAAAAAAATTCAGTCTTCGTCTTTGAGCTATTTCTTTAAAAATTTATTCTTTGTCTTTATGCTTATATTTTTCCAAAGATTTCTACATTATTTTCTTTCATTTTTATTTTGAAAACTTTAAATTCTTCAAAGATGTACGAAAGATGATGTAAATTATATGTATTATATGTAATCATGATAAAGGACTTGACCGAATGCCTTTGCAACTTTCAAAGTTAAAGAAAGTTTACACCACTGTACTCCAGAATAAATGAATGAAAACTCAAGAATCAAGCGGAGATGGTTAGTCACGGTAAAAAAAATTGACGTTTCACCTAATTGACACGCGTGAGGATGCAATTTAAAGGCTAGGGCTTCTCACGGACAAACAAGTTTATAGATTTATGAAGTTGTAGCGTCGGGCGCGTCTTTTCCTCCTAATAGAAAGTTCGTCTCTGCGCGCAGTGTGTACACGCCGAAAGCAATGAGCGCGATCGAAGTCTCTGCTGCTGGCGAAGTTTAGCGCTGCGTGCGCGACTTTGCCGTAAATCAGCGTCTCGATAAAACTGGACGCTAACACTTTATCTCAGGTACACGTATAAAATCTTCGACGCGGAACCGTACAGGCGATGCCCTCGTAAAAAACTTAGAATCATACGATTGCTGGAGGGAACATTCTGTAAACACTCCCGCGGCGAAAGTGGGCTACAACTTTGTTAGGGGCGAACCGATCGCAGTTGGTTCCAGTAACTTTATCGTTTATTACTGCGACCCTCTAAGTCAGTTGAGGGAGAATTGGCTACTGCTCAAGTTGTTTACAATACCTGGTACTTGGCTTTTCTTTGAATCAATTGCATCACTTATATTAATCCAATTTGTTTTTTATGAACTATTGATTAAATGTTGAATTTCTGATTTAATGCTTTTTTAATGTCTGATTATTTTAAGAAGACAATTTTACAGAAAAATAATTTGGTTACTTATGGTATTAATTAAGTTTTTGTGTCGTCAATTGACTAAGCGTACTTTTATGGAGAAAATTAAACAATAGAAAAACGTTTATGAAAAGAACAATGACTAATAGATCTTTGTTATAATAGCATGATAACCGCATGGCATTTATACGGCTTAATAACATATATATAAGGCGCACAAAATTTGATGCATTTAAAAGAATTAATACCTTAGAATACACAAGCAAAATCCAGCGCGCTCAATGTTCTCTTTACGCTGTTTTTTTCTAACCAGTTCTTCTAAATAATACATTCTGATTTTTTAGTTAAAATAATATCATAGAGATATTTAATTTTTCAACAAATTTAATTAATAAAAACTACAGTTAAAATGATTTAATACAATACTTATTTCATTAAGTTGTTTAATGTAAAACTCAAATCTTTAAGAATTGAACTTTGGTGTCAAAAGAAAATGCTTTCTAAATTTTTCGCCCAATTTCATTCATGAATTACTTAAATGCTTCAAAACAAAAACTTACTTTTTTAAGATGCAAAATTGAGTGCACTCAAATTCCTTTCTTTACTGTTTATTCCGGGCTCATTTTTGAGGTTAGAAACTTTGAATTTCAGCGCCATTCCGCCATATACGTACGAACGAATCAAGTTCGCGTTTTCGAGGCTTCACAACATCCAGTCATCATTTTTTTAAAAGAAGATTTTATTGAATTAATACTTTTGAAAAAGATATGTAATATAGATGCAAAGGAAAGCAAATATATAATGAACAAACAAATGTTAACGCTAACTGATTAATTGCTTAATAGGCTATAAGTAGAAGAATGGTAGGCTTAAATATCTTGAAATCGTTAAATTTAACAATCTATCGTTACTTAACATCGTCTATAACAATAGCTAAAATTCGTATTTCACGTTGCCAAGTGACCAATCCATTGTAATTTAAAGCAAGCAATGACTTTTTATGGCCAAGTTCTTTCGATTCTAAATGAATTTAACAAAATATATTCTTCTTGTACGATTATAATTTCTAATGGGCAATGAATATAGATTATGTTACGAAGCGCCCTAAAAATAATTGTTTTTTTTAATACTTAGAACAAATGATTTAACTAGTTTTAATTGTAATAATTAACTTTTGGGTACTTAGTTCTATTGATTATTTATTCTTTAACCAAAGCAATAAATTGGCAATCACAAGTATTACCAACTCTTAAGCAAGTATGTTGCTTAGACCAACCACTATCATATGCTTTTGCTTTTTTAACCTTCAGAAGACAGAGGTAACCCCTTTAGGGAGCACCTGTCACTTAGGGTTTTTAAAATTAGTGATCCAATGTTTTTAGACATTAATTTTAGTGAAAATAGAAACTCATTTTGAACCGGAAAATCCCCGTCCTAAAGGTTAATCAATGTAACACTTGAGGATAAAAACTTTTTCGTGTGTACATTGGAGTAACGTGAGCACAATTTTTTTTCATAAAGCCCGTACTGAACGTACCTTATTCGCGGTGAAGAGTAGTATATGTATCGTGGAAGTTGCATGTTTATCCAGAATGACATACGATCCGAGGTATTTAAAGATGTAAAAAATAATTACTTCTACTTTAATCATTCTTCTTCGTGGCGAGTAGTATGATTTCGATTTTGTGTATTTTCATACAAGTTTAGACAAGTCAATTTATTACAAAATGTATCTTAAGCTTTGTTTAATTAGTACATCAATCATATTTTAGATTCATTTTTATTCAAGCTCATTCAATAAAATCAACAATATTAATTAGTAGTTTTGTGCTTGTAATGAAATTAATGTCTTTCAAATTCATAGTTGACTTATAGTAACATGCACCTACTAATCTAATGTAAATTTTAAGTGGTAGTAACAGATAAGATCAAAGACATTATTTTATTTTTGTTAAGGTTTCTATTATTTATTACGATTATCTACAGAATAATTTTGACTAAAATAAAATCTTTTTGAGCAAAAAATACATACCTCTCCATCTAATCAATAAACGCTGTCATTCTTGTCACCACTAACTCGTACTTAAAAAGGAAAAGCGTCGAAATCTTATGTGCCGCCAGAAAAAGAAGATATTCTCTTTGTAAAGTACGCATGACAAACTCGCGCAAATCGCAGCGGCAATCCCTGCCAAAGTTTGGATTGAAAATATTTCGCTCGAATCCTCATCACATTGGCTTACGGCTCTTGCTTCGGGGAGTCGTTCGTACGTGTGAGGCAATATTTTATTAGTGCGACTGCGCGAGTCAGCTACTCGGTGGCAAAACACAGGTGGGGGTGGGTGTAGACTTCGCGTCACGATGCGAGGACAAAGTTACTCCCGGGTCGCGTCATTAATAATCCGAGTTCTCCTCGCAAGAAGCTAGTAGATTTGGAAACGCATTGCAGCTCCACTGCTAGCAGTTGTGCAGTCCTGAATAATTTCTCAACGCATTCGAACATTACCTGCACCGATGCTCCTTCTAGTCAAATCATTTGGTTCCTTTTTTACTAAATCCTTATGGTCCTTCTTTTATTTATTTATAAAACCAATTTCAAATTCTTAGATTTTATCGATTTGAGCGTGGGCTTTTGGTTATTGGCTGGTTTCATTGCATTAAATGTTAAAATTAAATGGAATATTGAGAATGGCAGTTACCTTTTGTGAAATCAATATTTTAGGTGCAGGAAGGACTTACGGATTTATTCTGATAAATGTTCCATTTAAATTCGAGCTTTTAGAATTCTGTGAGTAGCAGTGTCGAATATAGACTGGTCATTTTAATACACCTCACTTTTTTTGAGAATGAATTTTGCTATTTATCGCTTTATCGTTATTAATTTATAAAGTGAGAATTTGAAATAAAAACAAATTTTAGATATTTTATTCATCAACACTGTACTCTTTTTCTTTATAGACGGTCGAAAGTACGTTTATAAATTTGTATATAATAACAAAAAATGTAACTTTGCTACAGCTGACAGTCGATCGCCCGCCTGCTAATTTTTTGCTTCTCGCTTCAGTACTCTTATCTCTCTTTTACATTTATCTTATATACCCGTCCCAACGTATTTATTTGTTTTCTTTTAATATAATATATTATTGATTTATAAATTATTAAACAACTATTAATTTTTTATTTACTTATAAATTAACGTTCTTTTCGCCTTTTCTTGAAAGTTCACATGAACAATAAAAATTACTTATAATATTTCCATTAAATAGACAGTTTTCGATTAAGGGGATGCCTATTGCCTATTGATTTTTCAAATAATTTTGAAACGGCTTTCTTAATGGCATTTCTGATTACATCAAAACATTATTTATAATTCGTAGAATGTGCGTAGACTTCTTTTTTGGCTGATTTCAATTCTTATTGCTGAAAATACTGACTTATTTTTCAATTGGAATTGAAATCAGCCAAGAAAGAAGTCTACGCACATTCTACGAGTTATGCCATTAAGAATGCTGTTTCAAAATTATTAAAAAATCAAATTTGCCTTAGAGGTTAGCAAAGGATATAGAAAATCGTCGGTATAGTAGATCGCGGAAATTAAGATAGGCATCCTCTTAAGGGGAGGTCGTACCATCCTACATTACCGACCGCGATACGAATCGCTGTTTCCAACTTTTCTCTGTCATTTATTAGTGAAATTACGCACAATTTAAATTCCACTCAAAAAATTCTTTGAAGAAGAGGGCTCAACTAAGATAATTGTAATACGGAGTCAAAAATCGTTGCTACTAAATTTATAAATAAAGCTACTGCCTGAGGTATTTCTTCGATCTTGTTTCTACCAATCTCTTGATGCTTACATTTTTCATTTTGGTACTGCATAAAAATCGATCAGTAAATTATCAACAAGTCTCCAATTATAAATTGGCGGGGTACATAATTTTTTGTATCGGTAATCGAAACAAGAAACATTCTACCAAGATCTTCAATATCTTGCTCCTTAAGATTGATGAGTTCGTCGCATCAAAGAACTCCACAAATGCCAAATGCAAGGATATGAACTGAAATTAATACAATCACAAGATTAAAAATGGATTATCCACGAAAATAAACAAAAATACTAACCTTTAAAGCTAAATACACATTCAATTTAAAGCTAAATACATATTCATAAACTTAATAATTTCATCTCATTTCAATACTGGAACTTTGTTTGTATGTTTTAGAATTGGATTTAATTAAGCTCTTTAAATTATTAAATTAGCTAATATCAACATTCTCTCTTGTGTTCAATGTTTTTTTTAACATCAACCGTATAAAATTGGCTTTTTGCTCCGTTGACTTTTTACTCACATCTTCAAAATATACAACTAATTTACTCTCATATGAACTTGAAAAAGAATTATTGTGTTTACTTTGCCATTTTTTTTAAGTTTCATACTTTTGATTTATTTTAAGAACTTTGAAAAGTGGCTTATAAGATACATAAATATATTATTTGTTATTACTTTATAAGTGATGCGTATGAAACAAATATTAATATCTTACTCGAGTATAATGTAGGAGATCAGAAGAGATTCTTTTTAACAGGTGCATGACTAATGACGTAGTCCATGAAACGAATGCTTTCGCGACGGTGATATTAAAGCTCTTTTAAAAGTGCGATAAACATTAAGATATATTTGTATTTAGGGCATGAATTACTTTTAGCTTACCGACGCTTTATCTGCTTACAGATGAATTCAGGAGTAAAGTGGCGTGCGAAAATGACGCTATCAATCTCTCATGCTACCCGAACTATAGGGTTGCAATCTACAGTGCCTCCTTTGGAAGAACTGAGTACGAATCGCTTCAGTGTCCACAACCCAACGGGCTCAAAGACGAAAGTACGTATTCAATTCTATTAGTCTGTATAAAAAACCTCACCTCCTTTCCGGAAAATGCATCATTTCCACTTGATTAGCAAACCTAATTATCTTATCCTTATCTATTTTAATTTTCAGCCGGTACAAATGAGCCTTATTTCTTTTATTCTGTGTTATTGTCTTCGTTAGTCAAAAAGTACTAAACTAAATTTTTAACTAATTTAAAAATAAATGTTGAATCAATTATTGTATATATTTTATTATTAAAAATATCTATTTTGTGTACACTACGTAATTTTTAATTTTAAGGGGGTTTGAGCCTAAACATTTTTTCAAAAAAATAAATTTTTTTATTGTATTTTTTATTGCATATATCATATTGTTTATATAAAATCAAAATTAAGTAAGAAATTCAATCTCACATTCATCAATACTTTTTAATTACGTTAATTGAAGTGAAATTTAATTTCATCTCATTATTACACACTAACTTTAAGGAAGACTTTAGGATGATTACATAATCGTCTATCTACTCATACAATTTAAATTTTAATAAAAAAACTCATTAATTTTAGCTTTTGCACGCGCTCTTTTGCTGCCCTATATACAGATTATAAGAGTGGAATCCGTTTTCCGGGGGCGTGATTAATATTAAAAAAAATGAAGATCATTAGCCAAATGACATTCGAAGCCCATGGATATCTTTCCACGAACTCCCGCAATATCGCGTAACAGATGTTATGGAGATTAAAGAGAATTTTTCATTATAAAGTTTGAAGCTTTAGTGCGGCTTTTCCGGCCTTTTTTGCTCGGACCACTGACGTAAAGTATATTCGCGATTTCTGCAGGCAACTTTCTTTTAATAATTTTTCTTTCTGCTCGCTCGGTGTTACTTTTTTTTATTATATGACTTTCGATACTGAAATTTTAGGTGACTATTATTACTCTAATTTCTTATTTTCACGGTTTTGTCAAAAATACGCATATAATTTTTGCATCGCGAATGATTTTCCTTCATTTTCCTCCTTTCTATTTAGTTTTTTTTGCGCACTTGTGGACAAAACTCGATTTTCAAATAAAAAGTTCTCATCTACAAAATGTAAATTAAAAAAATGAAAAATAAAAAGAAACATGAAAAAATGGGGAAGCTTTTACTGCTGATTGAATACCCCATAGTTAAGTAGAAGATAAATTACAATGCTGGTGTAAAATTTAAAATATTCTTTTCATATCCATAGTAAACGACGAAAGTCCTTCGCACGGTGACACAATTCCTATTAACTAGGAGCCGCATATACATTTTGTGAAAAAAAGAGAAGGATCGCTAGAAAGTCATTCCGGGAGGGGCGGGGGTGTATTCATGATCCCCATTCCAGGGTATCGCCCAAATTGCGCAATTAAATCTACCCGTGGTATAAGAGTCGACTGCACCACACCCGGACTTCAATTTATCATCGATTTTGAGCTTTTCCTATCCTTCGAGACTGTGTAAAAGTACCCGCGCTGCCTCCATGAAATGACTTTACGACAACGACAGGACATCGGCGCATCACTTTCACGATCCCTTGGACGACGCCCTCAACGACATCACTGCTCGATATTGTCCCCCTTTTTTCCCCTCCTCTTTTCCTCCTCACACTCTCCTTTGGTCTGTATATTTTCCTCTATCCTCAATTACAACCTCCAACCAATAGACACTTTCATCTTTCGTCTGTCTCTTTCGCTTCTTCCCCCTTTCCGCTTTAATCTTTATTGCCCGTTTAAATTGGAGACGACCTGGCTTCTTCATTCTTAAAATGAATGATAGGCAAACATTTTCAATCATTTTATTATGGATTTTTACAGAGTTCTGAAATGTTTAACTAATTTAACGTTGCTTGATTACTATTAATTATTTTAAAGCATTTTGAATTTATTTTAGCTTTTAATGAATCAAATCGGTGACATTTTTTTTAATGTTAATGTTTTCTACTAATATGGCAAAATAGAAACTACTCTTCTCCACATTCGTAATAGAAAAAGATTATAAAAAGAAAGTAAAGTAAATGATCTTTTTAAACGGATTGTGCTTTCATAATTTTAATTTTAATTAAAATTCTAGTAAGACATCATGAACACCCATAACCGAATAATTAAAAACTAAATTTATGATTATTTACTTTATTTCTAACTTAACTACTTTATTTCCTTTATGACAGGGAAGAAACTGAATGTTATTCTTTGGAGAAATAATTAAATATTTATTCCCCGTAAGACTTAATAATAATACTTCATGCAACTGTTTTTGCCTTTTTTTGACTTGTGGTGTTATGTGCAACCTGTAATGAACTGATAACTATAGAGCTTTGTTTTCGATAAATAAATAAATACATTATTCCCTCGGGAAATAATACTGCACTTTCTTCTCTTGTTACATAAAGCACTATTTCTCTTCATACCTTTCTCTTGAGCAATTTAAGTCACTGTGACTCGCCGTTCTCCATGTGCTGCAGTATCCCACTCTTTCTCAAGAAAGTTTTACGTTCCTATCCGAAGAGACTAAAAAATACGTCTCTGACATAAAAGGAAGTCCCCAAGCAACTGTGACTTTTAATTGATTGCCTCGTTTAGATTGAGTAATAGTTCAGAAAAGTATTTGATGAAATATTATTCGAAAATTCTTTCGTTCGATTGTTGGGGGCGCTTCTCCGAGTCTTCTAGGGTATCGCACATTGTCATACAGGAGACGAGAAACAGCGGAAGACCAAGTAAAGGCTCGATATCTCGCGCGAGCTATTTTACTAGCTTATCGGATGGGAGAGGGCACTCGGAAGAAAAGTAGAAAAGAGGGCGGGGAATCGGAAAAGTTGGCGCTATTTCTATTTGCCGGATCGCTCGTGGCCTCTCGGTCCCGTTCGGGCTCTTAGCCGACTCCGAGAATTACAAGGCCTCCCTCACCCAGTCGTTTTTCTTCCTCTTAACCATTCCATTATATGTGACGTCCTCGCCCATTTCTTTCGATGAGACTCGCTCTCCTTCATTCTCTCTGATCCTTTCCTCCGTTCCCCTCTAGCTCTCTCACTCTTTCATTGGCTTCTTATTCCTGCCGGGACCTTTGATTGGATCCTGGGGATGTGCCATGGGTTTTAATCGCGATCGCGATAATTTAGGCCTCCATGTGTTTGCCTAACTCACCGCGTTGGTTCGGCAAAATTTTATGTTTCATTTTATGTTCTCCCGAAATGCGGCTATTATCCCCCTCCACTTACTATATTAATGATTGTTGAATAATTTATTCTCATGCGATTATGTTTCTTATGGTCTTCTTTCTCAGCCTGTTGGCATGTTCTCTTCTCTCGGAGCAATAGCATACAAAAACAGTCAATTATTTTGTATATTTGCTATTTTATCGAGATTAGATTCTGCTGATACGTAACGAAAGTATCAGAGTATAACGTAATTTCTCAGATATCATAAAAATTAATAGAACATAATAATTCGATATTCTTTTGATATTAATATCTGCACATAAAGTACAATTTAATTAAAGCACTACCCGTAAGTAGATACTGTCATAGTACAATCCGAGATAAATTGAAAATAATAAAAACATTTTACAACAAACTTCCCAAGCAAGCTTAATATTCGAGTATGTTCCTTTGACCGCAAAGAACTTGTAAACAGAGCTGCTGAAGATTGGTGATAAAACGAATAAATGTAATTTTACAGCATGTTTGGCGAGCTATGCGACGGAGAGAAAGTGATAGACCTATGCCACGGTCGAAGACACTGCTCGATAGCGGCCAACAGCTCGACGTTCGGTGACCCCTGCCAACCCGAGAGCAGGACGTATCTGAAGATCGTTTACACCTGCGGTAAGTACTCACATGCAAATCTGTTTTTCCAGACTATAGGGTATTTATTATACGGTTAGTTGAGTGACCAAGAAAACGTCTTGTAGAAGCTTTAAGTAAAACAAAGTCCTCTCAAAAGAATTTCCGTTATTAAGTTGATTAACTCACTCACGCATCAAACTCACGATCTTGTTGAGTCTTCTTATGTTACGTAACAGAAGCTTCCGTTTTTTAAATTATAATTTATTTAAAAAGATTGTAAATCGTTACTGACGAACTAATAACTTATCGTAAATTGCTATCTAATAGTTTACACAAATAGCCCATTTAATTTCAGTGTATTTACTGTTAAAGTGATATTTCCAAGCTTACCGTCAGTTTCACACCAAACGATAAAACTACGCTTACTTTGACCAAATCTTTATTTACTTTTACTTACCGCTTGAACATAATTATTTTTACGTACGTGCTAAGATATAGCAATGAAAATTAACTTATTTTTATTATTACTCAATAACTAATAATGCAGTCGATCTGTGACTTAAGGGGGGTCAGCCTGGATTAAATTGAAATAATACACTTTCCAGTATAATAGCTTGTAACGTTCAGCTGGGGATCTGGGCTGAAGTACTAAGAAATACACGGATTGTGAAATAAGCACTAAATGAGAAAGTTTATTTGCTATATAAATGATACACTGAACTTGCCCGTGGCCGATACGGGACTTGAAGGCCGCCAGCTGCGAATTAGGAGTCGCGACGCTCCACACTACTGCTACGTGCACACATCGGGACCGACGCCGATAGGAGAAGGAGAAGACAGGAGTTGAGGACCCTGCCAGAAAATTAAGGAGCTTTTAGTCAGAAAATGTTAAATCTTCTGTTCAGTGGGCAGATAATTTAACATATTTCGAACATATTTGGAGGCTGTGGTGTGACGCTAGCTGGTTAAAATCTGTTCTAAATTCTATTATTCAATTAAAGTTTATAACGGTATAGGAACCGCGCGTTTATATACTTTATATTTTTTAACTTGTAACGTTTCCTTCTAGAGAACTCCATTTTATTTTTATATATAAAACAACCAATTAAACAGTATGTCTCAACGCCACTCCAAAATATCGAAATATAACCTACGATTCAGTATAGTCACATAACCGTTTAGGAGCTGTAAGCAGACATAAGAGGGAGAGAGAAAGAGCGTGCAAACAGAAGCGCGCGCATCTGGCTCTTCTGCGTTTAATTTAGTGTTAAGCATAATTTTAACATAATTTGCCAGTCTATCAAAATAGTTGGTAGTCGAAAAATCTGGGCAGACGTTAATTACAACAACATAAATGATGGTTAATTTTCCGACAGGGGAGTTATTCATCGCTTTTGATTACTGGAACTTTTTATACTTTAAGTATTCACATAATTTAAGCTATTTATTCACTGTTAAGATCCAAACAACGCTCTTTATCTCTAGTATTGTTCCATCAAAAATATTTTAAAATTTTATAGTTATTATACTGGAAAGTGTATTTTTTCAATTGAATCCAGACTGGCCCCTTAACAAGAGTATTAGTTAAAATCTAATACATTTAATGCAGTGAAATTCAAATCACTGATTTTTCACTTCATTAATTTTAGAGAGTATGGTATATGCACTGTATCTGTTCTATTATTAATATTAATTTATTTGCATAAGAACTGTGAAAGTAACCCAGCAATTAATAGGTGATTCAACGTACTTTATTCTTGAAGGTGCTTCTTGCATTTCAGGATTCTCAAGAATGGTAATATCATCTTCGTGTCAGGTGATGAATGAATAATTATAATTAAGGATCCTCTTTACGTGACGATTGGCTGTAGTCGTTGCAGTTGATAAAGAGGCTGGTATTCATATGCGTTCATTGTAAATTGAAAAACTTTCGTAAGATTCATTCTTAACTACGCGTTGTTTAAATTAATGATAAAAACTAATCGAAAAATAATTGTTATAAGATATATTGAAACTAGTTTGCGAGAAGCAATACATACTTCAAAGTAGTCTAGAGCCGTGGAAACCTTCTGTAGTGCTCTCGAATAGGAAAGGAAGCTTCATCCACTTTCCGTTGAAATTCAAACGTGGGTACATATTAATTTTGCATGCCTAGCCGTGAAATTTAGCGCCTGCGAATCTCGCGGCGATTACACTTGCAAAGCACGAGGCAGTATTTTCACCGCGCCTTTCAGCGAGCGTGGCTCTGTAAGATTCTCCAAAGACAGCGTTTGTCTTCGTACGTCATAAGCCGCGCGCGAGAGGATAAACGGGTTAAGTGCCCTTTCGGGTTACGGACCAATAATTTTAGAGGCGCGAGCTGCGCCCCGAGCTTTGACTGAAACGTCGCTGTATAGCGCACGTGCCGACTAGGGCTCTCGGAGCAATTTCAGAGCCGTTTTATTGCCTACTTTTGTTTGTCCACATTTTCTCGGAGGACTCGTGGCTTTTCTTCATTCCTATAAGTGAAAACGAAAACTTTTCAGCTTTGTCCAATGCGTTGCACTATTCTGGACTTTAAATTTCGTTTCTTGTCATTATAATAGTGAAGTAAATAATAAAGGACTGAATTTTATATATTAATTTTAAACTCGATTTAGCATCAACCTTTTTATTTGCCGACCTTACGTCAGTGCAACATTACTTTTTGTTCTAGTCAGTAAATATTGTAATACTTTTGCTTCTCCTCAGAGGAAGCTTTGTAACAGTAAAATCAAATGCTTCTCTAAAAACATGTTAAAAGTTTGTTTTCAGTGTTTCTGAATTATTTTATAATGTCTTTTTTAAAATGGCTGCATGCCTGTGTTTGTGTGCGTGTATCTGTCTATCTGTATCTCTAAATCTTATTAGCGGACTTTATTCGACTTCTTTTTTTTATATACCCTGTCGGAAAATTTAAGAGTTATTGTCCAGAATATGTTCAATTCTATACGATGTTCTATTAGAAATAGAATATGTTCTATTCATACTTTGGGCAATAACTTGTATCTACAGATAATTTTTTTATTTTTTATTATCTTTATTTATTCCTATTTTGGAGTTTTTTAATTTTATATAAACGGTATTTCGTTTTTTCATTAAAATAGAGTCAATATAACGTATTTTCTTAAATGCATTTGAAAGGACATAAAATTTAATATTATTTACCGACAGGATTTTTTTTATTTAATCACCTTCATTTCTTTGTTATGCATGGAAAAATATATTCTTTTTTACTTACGTTATACACGATGCTCTAAAAATGTTTCTGGAAAATGGTACAGTCGTGTAGTAGGTCAAATTCTAAGAATTTTTGACCTTATGGTATTTAGCGGAATTTTGGATAATTATCGAGTTATTGTTAATTAAAAACTAAGACCACTATTCAATTAGCGCTCGAGCTGGTTCTAGTAGGCAGCGCTTACTCGAGCAGTGCGAACACTGATCGGATAATTGTCTCAGTTTTTACTTAACAATAACTCGATAATTATCCAAAATTACGCAAAATGTCCAAAGCCCAAAAGTGCTTAAAATTTGACCCCCCTACACGACTGTACTATTTTCCGGAAACATGTTTTGAGCACCGTGTGTATAGATTACGAACGTAACCTGCCTGCTTTAGACCGGATACCGCCGGCATGATGCGATTGACTTTGGCGCGCTGCACAAAGTTATTTTGTCCGTGTATTAATGTCGGCGTGAAATTATTTTTTGGATTAGTTTTAGAGAAATAAAAATAAAACTGAAAAAGTGTATAGTGTGTTAGTTTTTTGTTATATTGGCAGCGGTTTTTGTATAGTTATTGTTTTTTTAATTCCATTATCAAAAGTAAAAGAATAGATTTTATTAGTGAATAATAAGTATCGTTTATCGATATGTAAGTCGCAGAATGCGATTCATTAAATTAAAACATGGCAAACCATTAGAATGTCGATTAAATTCATTAGTAATTGTGTATTTTAACGAATGTTAATTACAAATTTCATTTTAAAATGTGAATATCATGGTGAATTTAATGTTAATATTGTAAATTTGATCAGTATTTACGAATTAAATATATAACGTTAATTAAAATTAAAGTGAAATGTTATTGAAACTTTAAAATAAATTTCAACATATTCATTTAAATATTCTACTATGAGAGCTTGTGAAAAAAATTTATAATTCATTTATGATTTCCTTCTGACGGCTATCCAGCCTTGTGCGTAACTTAGACAAATTCAAATAATTCCTGCCACAGACTGGCTCCGCGAGAAAATCGCAAGTTAAATGTATGAAGCCACGGAGCTGGTAGGATCCCGGCCAGCTTCTCTAATGACACGACGTCATCGGGCTGCCTGGTCTCGCGCTTCCTGCAGTCGTGCGGCTTTGGCGCGCGGGGTAATTCCACCGGTGATGCTTTTCTTCCTTCTTCCGCCGCTGCCGCTGCCTCTCCGGAGCGCGCGCTGACCCGGAATAATCATCGAGAGCCGAACTCAAAGTGTAATTGGATCCGCATGAATTATCCGCGGTAAAGGCGCGTCTTTATGTCGCAACGACACCCTACTAAAAGAATCCATCGCTGGAGCTTTCGCAACCCCAAGACGGATTGCGCAAGGGAACTTGCAGAACTGCCGGTGGCTGCTTTTTACCCCCGCATGGCAGCAATTATTTTGGCTACCGACAAAACTATACTGAATGTTCGGAGAAGGAGGGCCGCTTTATTTAATTAAGCTTTTTTAAATTTTATTTCTGCAATTGTTTGCTTCTACTCGCATTTGAGAATTTCATGCAACTTGTTAAATTCATCTTTCAATGCGAGAGAGTTTGTACAAAATGTTTCATTAGATCTGACTGATACAATAGTGAATAATTATTTACGCGTATTTATTTGTTTTTCGCTTTCATATTGTTGGATTTCTGCGGAAATCATTTTTGTAAATATTTGTAACTGTTGTTAGCAATAAGAAAACAATAAATTTAATTAAGCCCTTTATGACTGCAACTTATATTCATAGCTGCTTAATGGTCAACCTTTTTGGCCTAGCGTTTTTATGATCTGGCGGAATCAACCGCCCGAACTTGCAGTTCGATAGTCATCAGTCTCTAGCGAAAAGAGCGAAAATCACTAAACGTATAACTTTTCTGTTTTTTATACAAAATATATTTTAAATTGTAGTATAATCCTGGTTGACAATTCATTTGCCTTCCAATTCTCAACACATTTTAACAATTATTAGTGTATTCACTGAGAAAAATGAAAAATAAAATTTCTATGAATTTCGACGAAAAATTACAAAAAAGTATTATAACAAAGCGACCTACTTGATTATTAGTAAAAATTACAAATTACATTAATTACAATTAAAAAATTGCTTTTATCAAATCTTCTTAAATATTCTATGAACATATGCTACTTCATATTCGAATTTTTACTAAAATGATTAGTAAATTTTGTATGCAAAGAAATAATATTTAAATTCATTTGAATTAAATTCTTAAGGGGATGCCTAACTTAATTTTCGCGCTCTACTATACCGACGATTCTCTATGTTCTTTGCTAACCTCTAAGGCAAATTTGATTTTTCAAATAATTTTGTAACGGCTTGCTTAATGGCAGTTCTGTTTGTATCAAAATATTATTTATAATTCGTAGAATGTGCGTAAACTTCTTTTTTGTCTGATTTCAATTCCAATTGAAAAATAAGTCAGTATTTTCAGCAATAGGAAATGAAATCAGCCAAAAAAGAAGTCTACGCACATTCTACGAATTATAAATAATATTTTGATGCAAACAGAACTGCCATTAAGCAAGCCGTTTCAAAATTATTTGAAAAATCAAATTTACATTAGATGCTGTAGCAGAGAATGTAGAGAATTGTCGGTACAGTAGAGCGCGAGAAATTATGTTCGGCATCCCCTTAAGATACATTTATCCTTCACTTTTTCTTTTTTCTTCGGGACGCTATCACAGCTATTTAACTTATACTTTTTAACTCACGGTTTTGCCTTATTATTATAACAATCATCGTTTTTCTATTAAATATTACGCGTTATTATTAGTTCGTTTGCCCCTATCGCACTAGTTTAAACTTCTTGTACTACCCTCCGTAATATCGCATACATTATTGAACTTTTGAAAGTCAATCGCCACCTAGTGTTTTGAATGATTTAAAGCTATCTAAGATTGCAGTGCGTATCCAACAACTGACGATCACTGTATAGGTTATATACCGATACGTATTTTACATGCTGATTTATAAAACTTACTCATATTTTTGTAATCATTACTGAGTAAATTTCAATTTCTATTAAATCCTTTGTAATTTTACTAAATAATATATTAAAATTTCTACAATATTCAAGTTATTTTTACAAATAATTGGATTTCTCTAAATTGTATGTATATTATACTAAAATTTTTAGTAACATTTAAAACAGCTTTATGGAAATTTTAAAACTTCCAATTTTTACTAAGCTAATTAGTAAAATTTTACGAAGAATTTCTAATATTTTTAAACAAAATAACAAAAAATATTTATATTAATTTTTCTTAAAACTAAAAAAAAGGTCGAGTAGTCTACTTTTTCATTGAGAAAATAGTAATTTTTGCTAAAGCTTTTTTTTCAGCAGCTTTAATTTCAACATTCCTCTCATACAGTTTATCTGTGAATATCTGTATGCTAAGTTAAAAATTCGAAATTATTATATTTCGATATCATCAGACATATAATCACATATAAATAGAAAGATCAACTTTTAAAAGGATAAACTACATTTATTGTGTTAAGAATAAGACCCATTCAGAATATTTGTAGCAATCGCATGTAGCGTCCTGAAGAGGTTCACTTATGATACCTCATCGAATGCAGTTTTATAGGAAGCTTCGCAAAAGCTCCAAATCGATTTATGCGTAATTTTCGAGATCCTGTGCCAACAAAATTGTATTCTGAAGGCCAACGTCGATTTCCTATTCGCGCGTAAGGATAAGTTGGAGGAAAAAAAAAAGAATATTCGCAGAAGCGCACAAAGAGCGCCGGGAGAGGAAAGGTCAAGTACTTGCAAACTGCGAACGTTTTACCCTGTGGAATATTCTCGCCCCCTCGCACTTTCCTCCAATCAGCCTTGATGTTCGACAACGATAAACGAATTCTCCTGCTTGATAAAATCTAAATCTAGGCCAGATCGAATTTCGTCATGTACCTTCCACGTATAGGCGAGAAAGAATGCCACCGGCATAAAGATACATCCGGAAGCTGAGAAAAACAGAATTTTTAGCAGCACGATGATTATCTTATTGAAGAGAGAAAACAGGGATGAGTTCCTGGTGTTTGAGAAAAAGCGAAATAGAGAGAGTGAGACAGTAAGAGAAGACACAATAGAGAGAGAGAGAGAGAGAGAGAGAGAGAGAGAGAGAGAGAGAGAGAGAGAGAGAGCCAGGTCTGGAATTCGTTTGGCCCGGCAAACACGGTGAAAATTCAATGTTCACTCTTGGCGGTACCTGGGTAAAACCGGCGCTCACGTGCGTCCGCCAAATACTCTGTCCACACGCGTGTTTTCGGCTGCGCGCGTATTCCGGAGGACTTATTTCTCCTTCGCATTTACCCTACCGCTTTAGCTTCTCGCCGCGTACGTGTATTCCGGTGTACATTCCTCGCCGGCTAGACGTTTGCGCGTCGAGGCGTGATTTGGAATTGCATGCCAATCGAGCCTCGGGCACCTGCTCGGTCCGCGCCTTACTTCGTGGAATATTCGCGGAATACGCGTGGAATATGCGCGAAATATTCACAAGTGGGCGCTACGTCGATATGCGAAAAGGTACGCTTCGTATTTTCCGTACACACGAAATTTCCTCACCTCTATTCGCGCGCGTATCGCACTTCCCTCAGCACGACTCCCAGGGGGAATGCGGAAATTTACGAAAGTTTCAGCCCTTTTCCAAGTACCGCTTATTGTTCCAAGGTCTTTCGAAAATCATCCTCATCCGTTCATACAGAATTTGCGGCCTCGTGTGGAATTCATACGACAAGAGCTCTGATAAATGTAAGATTCTTTAATTTAAATATCTGGAGTGCGGTTCAAACGTTGGGGAATTCAGTGGATCGAAATTCTCTGTCTATTATATAACAATTCTAGTTACTGATTCAAATCCAATAACTTTTCTATATTCGCGTGCTTTTACTGTAATTTACCTTTATTTTTGATATTTCTCTGATATAATCATCAGTCTAAAATATTTACTAATATACACTTGGAAAGAATTAAATCATTGGATCACAGAATTTGCAAGAAACATAGTTTAACCAATGGTACTTAAAATTTTCCTTCCTTTTTGTAAAGTATTATTTTTATTCTGTATGAATTCTGTATATTAGCCAGTCTTTGAAAAATATTATTTTATTATGCTGTACATGCAGATATTTACAGAAGCTTTCGAAGGTGCTATATGTTAGTATGCATTTATTTACTGATAATTTGGATTCGTCAAGACTAATTTTTTATATTGAGAAAAAGAAACTCATATAAGAGCTTAAAAAATCAATGCTGTACATCTCGGATAAACTAACGAATTCGTTTGAAGAAAGATGTGCCGCTGTACTTGTATCAATATTGGACATAGACTAATTGAAAAAGAGAAACTTGCTTTACCTTTCTCGAAATTAATTATAATTAATCAATTCAAGCGCCGTCTCCGCGTTTTTCCTTCCGGCAACTTTTCAAAGGCTTTCCACGGGAATGGGTGAGCGTTCCGAAAATTACGGCAACTTTCATCAATGTTTCATAGGAACTGTGCGCAGGCATCTTGCGGCTCCTTTTAAAGAAGAGACGAAGCACAGGCACAGACTAATAGCCAACCGTCTCTATCTTAATTAGAGGCAACACCGGCAGCATGTGTTCGTGGATCGCTCGCCCAGTTGCGAAGATAATTCGGAGTCACGTCGAAGCTAACGCTGCGAGGCTCGTGGAGCGCTTCCTGCTATTTATACCAACGTTAAATAAACTTATCTGTCGCTCGGTGCTCGGGTCCGCCAAATTTCGAAGATGAAGTTATTTAAGGGAGTTTTTTTTTGCTCAAGCCAAATTCCAGAAGTGTTTTCGAGAAATAATGGACTCTGGCTACTTTCACTTGTCATGCATGTATTCACAAATTATTATTTTTTTATTGGGAATTAGCCTGCATTTTTTACTAGAAATATCAAAAAGGTTTTATCATTCAGGCACTCTTTAAATGCTTCAATATTTCGAGAAGAAATTCCGGATTGCATGTTCAACTGCAGGAGCTGTACCGAGAAGTCCACTCCACCAGTCGAGATCAAAACGTCTTTTAATTTTGTTAGTCGTCCTCGTAAACTCCACCATCTACTGAGCTCGAAGATACACAGTCTTAAAACAATAAAAGACTTCTCTTTGAGAAATCAAAAAAGGATATGAAAAGACCGATAAACTTTGTATTTGTTAAACCTACAACGTAAAACGAAATTGATTTAAAAGAAAGATTTAAAATTTTTTGAGTTTAATACTTCGTAGTTTGGAAGCTAAGAGTCAAAATAGAATTTATATGAAACGTAGTGCAAACTTATATATTCCTAATTAGCACTGTGTGTGTTTTTTAATGTTTAATTTCTTCTAAATATAAATAAAAATACCTATGTTCTGTAAAAATTTCAAACAATTTTGATCACTAGTTTCTGAGAAAAATACTTATAGAAAGATGTGTTTTTAGCTCCCATAATTACTCGAGTAAAAGTGCTTTATTAACTTGAAACTTTCAAAAAAATAAAATCTTTTATGTGCCAAGTGATTTTGAAATTCGAATAACATAAAAAATATTAACATTTGAAAGATTTAGAATAGGCCAAACGATTGCTCGTTCTTCGTAAATCATTTATAGTAAGTCTGTTCATTATATAATTATAAAAAATAATTTAAAAAAATAAAATAAATATTTTAGACAAGTTAGTACATTGCGCATGCGCATTGCGTAAGTCGCATGACCGATATATGTTGGTTAGCTCTCGGTTGACTCATGAGTCGCGAGTCGGGCGACTCGGACCGCCATCGTCTGCTCGCCAGCTATGTAAGCGCCGGTGGCCCAGGGAGGCATGTATCGATGGGAGGTTATAATCCTCCTTTATTTTAGTAAACATCGTTGATATTTGTCAAAAAAAATGTTAAGAAAGTCATGGGAGAAAGATGACTCTCCTTTTACTGCCTTACTTGATAAGGCTCACACATCCTTACTTTGTCCTCCAGCAGATTTGAGTAAAGAAGCAGTTCGATCATTGTGGGAAGAAGATAGTAGTTTGAACCGGTATTTGTTATTGTTGCCAAAGTAAACTAGCCGTTATTATTATAGAGAAAATATATTTTATTCATTTGAGGTCAGCGGTACTTAGAAGTGAATTGGGGGTAAAAATTGGAATAGTTCAAGGTTCAATCAACTTTGCAGTTAAACATCTTGTGTCAACTAAGGGCTGGTAGCAATAGCAGCACGACAAAGCGTCAGATAAAATATCAGATAAAATATCTGATATAAACTACCAGCTATGCAATATTTTAAAGTATTTTTTTAAGAACGTTGAAGATTGAAGCTGACAATAATACACCAGTTACATAATCAGAGAAAGAAAGTAAGGAAACTCAACCTTTGGTTGCAAATCAAGAACAAATTCCATGTACGATAGAAAAGCTACTGTAAAACTTTATATTTAACTTATTACAATGATTTTTTAAAATTTTATTAAAATATAATTCGATATCTCTGTTTTCGATTTGCAGCTCATTAACAGTGTGCTAAAGGAATTGTCATGTTCGAAGAACTTTAACACACACAAAGTGTATTTGGTACACAGTGTGTAACAAAATTGTAAAAAATTGGCTTTTGAAAAAGCTATTTCAGTTGAAGAAAATAAGAAAAGTATAGCAGAGTCAATTAATTTAGAAGCTATGAGTAGGTAAATTGAAAAAAGAATTTTTATTAATAGCATTAATTAATTATTTCAATACAGCTATCGAAAATGAATATACAAGACCAAAACTGGAGGATGATAAAGTACCATTAAAATTCATGCACGATTTGATAGATTGGTACAAAAAAGAAAAGATATTACATAGAAAATACGCTTACAAAATACTTCTTGATGTAAAGGCTCTTTTTACGGCTCAGCTAAGTTTGGTTGATATTTCAGTACCAGATGATAATAAATTTACAATTTGTGGTGATATCCATGGTCAATATTATGATTTACTTAATATTTTTGAATTGAATGGACTGCCATCAGAATCAAATCCTTATTTATCCTTTTATATAATTACTTTATTCTTAGTTACTTATATGTTTAAATATTTTATTTAACTATTATGTTATAGCTGTTTAATGGTGATATTGTTGATAGAGGTTCTTTCTCTGTTGAATGTATTCACTTTATGTCCCGAGGTAAAAATAACTTACTGAATATACATAAACATTTTAAATTTAATTTTGTATTTGAAAACTTTTTAATTACTTAAATTTATAATTTAATTTAGGTAATCATGAATCTGCAACAATTAAGGGGATGCCTAACTTAATTTTCGCGCTCTACTATACCGACGATTCTCTATGTTCTTTGCTAACCTCTAAGGCAAATTTTCTTTTTCAAATAATTTTGAAACGGCTTGCTTAATGGCAGTTCTGTTTGCATCAAAATATTATTTATAATTCGTAGAATGTGCGTAAACTTCTTTTTTGGCTGATTTCATTTCCTATTGCTGAAAATACTGACTTATTTTTCAATTGGAATTGAAATCAGACAAAAAAGAAGTTTACGCACATTCTACGAATTATAAATAATATTTTGATGCAAACAGAACTGCCATTAAGCAAGCCGTTTCAAAATTATTTGAAAAATCAAATTTACATTAGATGCTATAGCAGAGAATGTAGAGAATTGTCGGTACAGTAGAGCGCGGAAATTATGTTCGGCATCCCCTTAATCATATGTACGGAAGTATACAGCTCAAATGGCTGATGAGTTATTCACAGAAGTGTACAACTGGAAAAGATTAACACTTTAGCAGAAAATCTTACTATTGTGAATCTATTAAAGCAAATGCATAAAACTGACAAAACAAAAAGAATGTTTAGTAATTTCTTAGCTGTAGCTATTTCATCACTTTGTAAAAGTCATCAGGAATTATAAGTAAAAGATATTATTGAAGCTAATAAAATTTTTTCTCAAAACGATATGATACGATTCTTTTTACAATAAAATATTTCATGTAAATAATTTTAGTCTCATACTAGTGTCAAAGTAATTAAAACATGTATAATTACAAGTATAGTTTAAGCCATATTCAATTGTATTCATCATCATTATCATTATTAACAGTAATATATTTATAAAGATTGTAAAATAATTCTGATAAAGGCAACTCGATATCTAGAATGCACAGAAGCTAGAAATGCATTGGAAAGGTGGCTAGAACCTCAGATTAATACTGTAAAGAAAGAAATTGAGTTTGCAGATGTTTCAGTTAAAACAGAAGGGATATTTGAAATTAACGAACAAATATAATTCTAATTGTTTTTTATTTTGTATTTTATTATTTTAAAATGCTGAAGTTGACTGATATTATTTTTTAAATAAAAAAGTAAGTCTTGTTTTTTCCTAATATACAAGTTAAAGATGTTAAATTAAATTTGTGATTTGTATAAAAAAACTATAAATATGTACATATTATTTACACTGCTTTGTGAAATATTTTACAAGGTTTTCATTTATGAATAAAGTTACGTAGGTTTTGTAACTTTTGCAAACTGTACCATCATTGGTTTGTCTTTTAAAATGTACCCATTTCTTTCCTCCAATGCTAACTGAGCTTGAGCTTCATTTGGCAAAGTAATAAAAGCTTGTCCTTTCATTCTTCCTTTTTGCATCAAGCGAACATTATAGCTGAAACATAAAATATATTATTAATTTAAACGTATATTTCGCAAGAACTATTCAGTTAAAAAATGCTTACTCTGAATCATTTTCTTTAGAACTTGGTAATACTTATCGTCGATAAATAAAATGAAAATCAAATTCTTCGACTTGCTTTGCAAGATTTTTTATATACAAACGATTCGACGGCTTTCCTGGATGATAATTTTTAAAAACGGGAAGTAACCTTTGATCCGAAATAAAAGTTTCATTAAATTTTGTGCTTTTAAAAAATAACTTATATTTTAAATAATTAAAATAAAATTACAATTAATATTTTTATTCATACCGTTGCTAGATATCCTATTTTCATGTAGTTCAGTAGTAATGCATTCTGATTTATCACTTTCTTCTTCACATTCATTCTTATTTAATGGAAAAATGAGTCCGAAACCTTAAGGATATTCATTTGCCTCTGTCGTACATGGAATTTGTTCTTGATTTGCAACCAAAGGTTGAGTTTCCTTACTTTCTTTCTCTGATTGTGTAACTGGTGTATTATTGTCAGCTTCAATCTTCAACGTTCTTAAAAAAATACTTTAAAATATTGCATAGCTGGTAGTTTATATCAGATATTTTATCTGATATTTTATCTGACGCTTTGTTGTGCTGCTATTGCTACCAGCCCTTAGTTGACACAAGATGTTTAACTGCAAAGTTGATTGAACCTTGAACTATTCCAATTTTTACCCCCAATTCACTTCTAAGTACCGCTGACCTCAAATGAATAAAATATATTTTCTCTATAATAATAACGGCTAGTTTACTTTGGCAACAATAACAAATACCGGTTCAAACTACTATCTTCTTCCCACAATGATCGAACTGCTTCTTTTTGACAAATATCAACGATGTTTACTAAAATAAAGGAGGATTATAACCTCCCATCGATACATGCCTCCCTGGGCCACCGGCGCTTACATAGCTGGCGAGCAGACGATGGCGGTCCGAGTCGCCCGACTCGCGACTCATGAGTCAACCGAGAGCTAACCAACATATATCGGTCATGCGACTTACGCAATGCGCATGCGCAATGTACTAACTTGTCTAAAATATATTTTATTTTTTTAAATTATTTTTTATAATTATATAATGAACAGACTTACTATAAATGATTTACGAAGAACGAGCAATCGTTTGGCCTATTCTAAATCTTTCAAATGTTAATATTTTTTATGTTATTCGAATTTCAAAATCACTTGGCACATAAAAGATTTTATTTAAAAATAAAAAAACTAAAAGACGTTGAATTTTTTTAACTATCAATTCTGAAGGAGCAAAAGATGCGGAATTTTTTGGTATAAACGGTTATATAAAATTTTTCAATTGTGTGCCCAGTTCACGAAGCTAAATAAATATTATAATTATGAACAAATTAAAAAAAAAAAGAAATCTAAAATTATGTTTGAGAAGGCTAAGTGCCAAATTATCGATAGTTTTTTTTTATTTCCGCATAGCAAAGCATATTTTTCGTGTAATATTTTACATATTTTGCTAAATAGAAAATGGGTCATTTATAACAAATTATTTAGGCAAATTTAAGGTAACAAGCGATTACGCGCAAAGCCTCACTCGAAAAATATAATTCACACCCAAAAACTTGGTGATTCGCGTTAATCCAAAATTAATGAGATGTACACCGCCTCCTTCTTCCTTAAAAAAGTCGAATTTATGTCGGTGGAAGAAAATTGCGGCGAAAATATGATGAATTATTGATTTATCATAGCTGCGGTGGATCCGCGCGATTTATAGTGCTCCACAGCGTTAAATCATAAGCGAGCGCCATACACGCTCAAAAAGACCTCGAAGCTGCAAAGCTTAAATGAGAGGAGAGAATGCACGTGAATTTTGTCGCTTAAGACGGGTGTATACGGCGATCGCCGAACGCTCTGTGGCGAAGGGACTGGGGCGGGGGAGAGCAAGAAGAGCCGAGAATCTGTGCGCGCATCTCGGGTAGCCGGGAGGAGAGTTTGACAAAAGAGCCGAATAACACAAAGGGCTTGGAAACTCTTTTCTTTTCAGTTCACGTGGCGTGCAAATCGCTCGCTCACGCGCGCGCGCGCGCGCGAGGATTTCATCTAAGTCTTTCAGCTGTGGCGGCGGCGTTCGGCCATTTCCCGCTTGCGCGGCCCCTATTCACCCGCGCGGAGTTATTGCGACGCGCTATGCGCCAGCCGAGGCGGGTGGAATTCATCGGGGCAAGAGGAGAACGGTGCGAGGGGAGGAGCGAGATGCTGCTCGATTTTTCGCGAAAGAGCGCCGGAGAGAACAGTTTCTCCCGGAGCAAAGCGCACGAAAAAGTCCGGATGCAAAAGTTAAATTATATAACGGTGGACGCACGAGCGCGCAATTAACAAGGGAGAAATTCTTTCGGTTTTTCCAAGGGGCTCGTTGGGTTATTGGTTACGTGTATTGTAAACTAGAGTGAGCGGATCTTGGAGTTGGTGGTGGCATTTCAGAAGTGGCCGAGCGTTTATTTGGAAGTTTAGTAGAAGGGCTTTCGGGGATGTGGTAGATGCTATCTGAAATTGCACGTGGAACCTTTAAACTGCGCCCTGAGCCTTTCTAGCTAATCTTTGTGAATCGGTCTGCTGCAGATCGTTATTGCAACAATTTTAACTGGGGTCCAAATATTTTATTTTCATTAAAATTTATATTATCAATACAATTTACGGCATTGCTAATAAATGAGCAGAAAAATATATACTTAAATATTAATTGATAATTCATGATTCTTTGTTAAATATCTGAATTAGCAATTAATGGAGTTTACACATCAAGAACTTATTGTGCTTTAGTAGATTATGAGAACAATTTTTTTTAATAGTATATTACGTAACAAGGGAGGTAAAATGGAAACGGTCCCACATTGCACGTAAACTGGCCCCAAGCCGAAGGCGAGGGTGACAAACGTGTGATCTGAGGCATTCTTTTTTACTTCCCATGTTGCGTATACTATTTTTCGGCCTAGCGAGGCTGAAATTGTAACCTTATCGAAAGGTTATGCTTTCCTCCGCTAGGCTGAAAAATAATTTATGTACCATGTTTTACCAACTAAAAGTATAAATACAGAAGAAAAATGTATCAATACTTATCGAGTATCGCAGATGTGTATTTCGAAACAATAACTTGTTATTTCATCATCATTTGACAAAATCGCCGTTGCCATCTGTGATGTTGAGTCGAATGTTTTTATACCTTTCAATACATACATTTTAAACTAATAGTTCACTGACCAGCTTGTTAATGTTCGCCAATGCTCACATACATACCCCATAATGGATAACGAATCCAAACTTTGAAAATATGGCAAATTTCGCTCAATGGACAATGTTTCGTATGCACATTATTTTGATGAGTTCCTAGCTGATTATGCGGTAATTGAATCAGTTCTGCTCTGATCTGCTCACTTATTATATTGCTTCTAACGTTATTTATAAATAATTATTTCGAGGCGACACGATTAAAACCTAAACAATCGACGTCATCATAATCTCCTTTAGTTTGTGCGCCTGACGACGTTTCATCCGATGCCTGATGGCCCCGGGTCAGCATTACGGCCTCAACCCTCAATGCCAAGAGGATTATCACAGACCGTGGCACTTTGCACAAACACAGAGTCAGGCTGGGCCTTGAGAAAGATCCGAAATGCAGATTCTATGAAGCAGGGGATAAAACATCGTTACATATCATCCTCAATTGCCCGGCGCTGGCGGAAAGGAGGAACCGATGTCTAGGGGCTTCCTTTCCGCTAGCAGACAACAGCATGATGGAAGACGTCAACAAATCCATTCTAAAGGAGGGATGCCAAGGGAATACCCATGCATCTGGAGGCGGTTCACACTCTGCCCCAACTCCTTTAATTAATAACAACAGTGTACCAACCACTTTACTTGATTTATTTTCTAACAGCGTCTATTCTATTCTATTCTATCCTATACTACTACCAGAGAATATAGCAATTGTAAATAAATTCTAAACTCCCTATTATTCATCCGGAATGTTTCCAAATTAAAAAAAAATGACAGCTTACTGTACATATTAGCTTGCAAGTGTTAAGAAAAATATAAAGAAGAGATAAAAAAAAAAGATCAAAATCGGGAGCGTTGCATTTCACATTCTTCAAAATTGACAGCTTGAGAATTATGGATTTTCGAATTTGATCTTTTCAATCTGAATATTTTGGCTTCTTAATTCAATTGTTTTTTCTTTGTAAAATAAATTAAAGGTCACTAGTTTTGAAAAATTTCCGGAAGAATAAGAAAAAGAAGCGGGAGTAAGTAACGACTAAGTGCAAGACAAAAGGGCATGAGATCGACAAATGAAAAGGTAAATTTGTATGAGTATTTAAAAAAAAAAGTCAAATTAAGCGTAAAACCGTTCTTTTATGCTTCCAAAACACGAAGGGTAAATATGTAAAATGCTAATTTATTTTCCTTGTTATTACATGTATTTCGCAATTGTAGAGGTACAGAGTCTTGTGTAGAGTCATAATCGTGGAAATTCATTTTTCCCTTGCATTTCGCGCGGCGATTACATGGAAACAGTAAAATGTGCACGCGGGGCAGTAAAAACCAAGAAAGCCGGCACTCTCAATTCTACAGCGAGCCCTGAATTTTTTATGAAATACTCTCCTCGGCTCGCCTCTCAGTACCCCTGGAGTCGGCCTGCTTACATTCGCTACTCTTAAAATTCAACCTTCTCAGAGCGAATCGGTAAGAAGCATGCATCAAGCGGGTGTGCGAGCGCTTACTTCTCCGGCGGAAAATTTTCCATCGCGTGGAATGCATAAAGTCCGGAAATTTTTGCACTTCTAGATAACTTACGTACCTTAATTATTACCGTGCAAGTAGCAGTAAAATTGCACGTGCAGGTGCCCGATCAAAAAGCTTCCTCAGGTGTACCATAGAAATAAAAGAGTATCCATGACAAAGAAAAATCCGAACAGTCAAGAGACAAGAGGATGCGTAGAATAATACTTTTTTTATTTCATAAGAAATAAAAAAGATGAAGCTCTGCTTGTTTACACTAATATTTCGTAATTATGTAATTAGAGATAGTTGAAAGGGGTTTTTCATTGGTTTAAATTCACGTCATTAGAGATGCATTTTCATGACTTAAATAAAAGTATTGTCCGTTGGCATGCTTATCTAATTATGGAATGACGACCCTAGCTTCATTTACAATTAGAAATAAGGTTACCCTATACCAAACCACAATGTTTGATTATCAGATAACGATTTATTCAAAATATTGTAAATAGTAATATAAATAATAATATCTGTCGGATGTTTAAAATTGGTTTGTACTTTATATATTTTACATAGATTAATTACATTATTCAATATTTAATGTAACAAAAAGAAGAATTAAGAAAGAAAGATTGTAATAATTCTTCGAAAGTAGGATAAATATTAAATAATAAAGAAATATTTTGAGTTTAATTTTAGATCCAGCATGAAGAAAAGATTATCTACTATAAATTATTGTAATTGTGAATTTGAATGGCCTCATAGTCGACGTTTTGTTTCTATGCATTTTTAAACCTTTCAGACTCAATGTACATTGCAATGTAGAATGCTATTTTTTGATTTTTTAAAATTTTGCAAAACAACTTTGTGATAGGTAAAAATAAAATCATGGACTAGATTAAGTGAATAATTTTTCATCTCGTAGTAGGCCTTTAAGTTATTTTAAGTTATTTAAGAAAATTGGCATTAAAAGAAGACGATTCAAAAGTTGAAAAAATTGTCTAAAAAATGGACTAAAAAATTATGGTAGATCACATAGAATTTGTTTGAAAGGATTAAAATGCACATTAGACTTTTTTTGCTGAGTACTAAAGAAGAAAGAAGAAACAATGGAAGAAAGTCTTATTTGCTTCCGGACGAATATACAGAGGAGCAATGGCGGGCCGCACTCGGGAAGGCACGCCTTTGAGCTCGCCCGAGCACAAAGCTAAATATCAAGTTATGCCGCGTAATCAGTACATAACGCAGGCGCGCACCTCCAGGTTACTTTGATCCGGTCGTCGGGCGCTTCTCTGCAGTGCCAAGCGCGAGGAGCGCCCCGACCCTTTTCGGGCGTAATCTACGCGCTGATCAAACGAGTGCGTGCGCTGCATAGCCGATGCACTCGACTCACGTACCGCATGCTCTGTGCTTGATTTAGTCCCTGCAGCGTCGATTCAACTGTCGAAACAATGATTTTCATTAGCTTTGGAGACGCTCATATAACTGTACTCATAATTTCTTCTTCTTTATTTCGATAATTAAGTCATTTACGGTACGCAAAAAAACTAATGTACTGCGAACTAATTTAAATTAATTTTCAATAAGATTTCGTTGATTTACAGTCACAATGTAGCAAATAAACATAAATTAATTAAATAAAATATTGCAATGAAACGAGTTTTCATGCATCTCGTAGGATGAGTTTCTATACGTTGATTGTTTGAGGAAGTTGAGCACGTGAATAAGCGTGAAAATGAGTAAACAAAATTAATTCTGTATAACAATATGCAAACGAGACCGATAATAGAGCGGCTGGAGCAAGAGGATGGAATGAGAGGAAGAGGAGCAAAAGAGTATCATACGGAGAAACTGATAGCCAGAGAGGAAGCGTCCTTATCTGCACTTGTCGACAAACTGGACCGTTTCGTAGGTAACGGCACATACGCGGAAAGTTTCCGCTAACAAATAGCAGATTATACGAAGACCGTGTGGAAATTGTTCTTGAAATGATGGCTGCTTGAGGGATATTTTCGATGGGGATAGTTTCTCAAAGTATCACCATAGCAAAATTACTTCAGTGACCGTTTAATGTAAATTTCTATGAGTTGGCGAAAAAAAGCATTAAGAAAAACGTTACCCAATTCTCATTCGGTCTTTGCAAATTAATTCAATTTTATTGTGAATAATTTGTTCAATTTAACAAAAATAAAAAAAGTCCAAGACATGCATTGTTAAATAAAATACGAACTGAAATAATATATCAACAATTGTTAAACAAATAATAACTAATCATTCAAAATGGCAAGGAAACGCACTAAAGAGTCCTGGATATAACTCAGTGATTGCCAAGTAGCAAATTAAGCGAGGGCTAGCAACAGTATTGTTCACTTTATTAACATTTGTTAATTATTAAAATATGACATAAAAGAAGATCTTGGAATTCTGCATAAGTAAACATTAGATTAAATTACCGTAAATATAGGTATGCACAATTGAAATTTTTCCCAATCTTCGAAAGCTGAATATATCCTTATAAAATCAATATATGCATAAATGGCAAACATTATTGCGCAACAACTAACGTAAGCAATTATTTTTTATAACCATACATCCCACAGTTTATACAGCTGATTGGTATAGTCAATTGGAAACTTTATGATCGAATCACTTCCTAACGGCCTGCATATTCCATTATTTGTGGTTTGCATCCAATTAAGACTTACCACTATTTATTGCGATTTTCGGCAATTTTTCTTGTTCTCGCGACCGTTCGCAGGGGATAATGAAAGCTCGACGACCGCCGTGGGAGGCAGGCGACAAGAGAGTCAGTGAAGCTGACACCGCAGCGCCGTTAAATTCACGTACGGTCATTTGTCATGCGGTTAGGACCAGGCGCTGCTCGTATTCTTCTTCGTAGGTGAACCAGTTAAATCGATTCACCGACTTTACAGCCAAACGTGCTCTGCTTAAGTAGTAAGGTCGCCAGTCTGGTCAGACGTGGTAGTGTTACACAAAGTAAGTCTACGCGGCGTGCCAGCGGACTTATCTCAAAACATTTGGATCTGACAAAAATTTTAGAGACAGAAGAAAAGCTAAGATTTTTCAGATTCGTTGTGTTTTATAAATTGCATAAGTGTTGAGAAATTCTTTGGTATGATTCTTCATCTTTAAAGAATAATGCATATTCAAGTTTACCTTACTACTAAAACGTATAGTTAGTAGATAAAATGTACTCTACTTATCCGCGCGAAAAATGAGCTTTTACTTTCTTACTTAGGTAATAATGCATTTTATATATAATAAGCTGAACTTTATTCGCTAACTTTCCGTAAGTGGGCAATGAAAAAGGTTATGCTGGGTAAGCAAAGGCTACTGCAAGTGCAATTTCTGATGAGAGTTACTTTCAAGCAGCTGTTTTTAAGTGAATCACTACTGCTTAAAATATTTTCTGCAAAAACTCCGTCTTTTAGACACTCAAATTTTTTAAATTATAAATTCGGCTACAACTAGAACAACATTTACTTCCTTAAAAGTACTTTTAGAAATGAGTTTTCTAGACAGTTTAAAAAAAGAAAGAATGTGCTCATTCCTTTCACCGATCCTTTTCTGGGGTAAGAGTTTTATATGTGTGTTTTGTGATGAGAGAACAAACTATCAACAAAAGGAAGCGAAATTCTTTCGGTCTCTAGAGGGACAGCTGCGTCGACGTACACCGATCAATTGATTGGTTTGCCCATGTCGTCGGCTGGGAAGGTGATTTGAGTGGCTTCTGTGCTAGCGATAACCGCGCAATTAGAGCTTCACGCGGGATTCTGTGATTGATCGCTGGAGATTCTGCCCGCGGGTCCGCCCCTTTTGTCTCCTTTGTCGGGAACGATCGAATCCGGTGAATTAACATTCGGAAATGAGCGACTCTAATTACCGCATTTTCGTGTCTAAACGTTTCACTAATTGTAAATTGTCCACACTAAGAAAGCAATTTAATTGGGTTATCAAAATTCCCGCTGTTAAATGCACCCTAATAAAAAATCTACAGTTTTGACAGTGCTGACCTTGATTAGAAAGACGTATCATTCATATAACAAACATTGCTTTATTGAAATAATAAAGCTCTATTAAATTAAGAGAGTGTTTATTGAAATTGTGAATTTTATATTGTTGAAAAATAAAACTTTAATAAAGCAATGATACTTCATTGTTTCAATAAATTTTGTGATTAAATATAAAATTTAAAATATTGATTGAATATTATATTAGTTCAATTAACAAATATATTTATTGTTCTCGAAGAGGCAGCATTGCGGGTTTTAAAGTTTATTTTAATAAATTAACAACACAAAACACAGGTTTTAAATGAAATAAATCAAAAAGTTAATACGCTTTAAGTGCTTTTTCAAAATAATAAAAAAGTTTTAACAATTCATTAGGTTAGTGAAAGACTCTAGATAATGAAATTCGAATATATTTATTTTCTCTCTTGTCTTTCTTTTTTTAACAACTTATTAAAAAAAAGGAAAAATTGAAAGGATTGAACCTTACAAATTTTAGTGTACGAAATAATTAAACAAACATTTGCATCATGCAATAATTTACTGTTTATTATACTCTTCCTGAAATTTCGGTTATTAACCCTTTAAGACCGAAGCCCTGTTGGCGTTAAAAAAATAATTTTTTTCCAGAATATTATTAATAATAATTGTCTATGAGACTTCTTGAACCTATAATTTTTTTTTTACGACACAAAGCATTTTTCATATGTAGCAAATTTGCTACATTGGGCGTTTAGGGTATAAATGTATGAAAACAATGTTTATGTAAATTTAATCATACAAAATCTATATTTCTGTTATAAAAACATGTTACAATAAAGTATATAAATATTAATTTATAAATGTAGAAAAATAACACAAAATCACAATAGTAATATAATTAAATTAATAAATTTCTAATTTTACACTACTTTTAACAATATAATAAACAATAAATAATTTAATATATAAAAAAAGCTACAATTTAGTTCCGAGAAATTCACAACATGTCGCTCAATAACAAAAACAGTTTTCTTAATTTTATACCTTAAAGGCCCATTGTAGCAAATATGCTACATTCAATTTTCAAAAATCACAGTTTTTTATAATTATTGAAATAAATACTAAATACACAATAACTACATTATTTAACTTAACTTAACTCTCCCGAACGCTCGAGGTGCATCTCCGCCACTCCGCCAAAGCGTCGGTCAGATTAATTTATATAAATATTCAATGTTTAGATAAATTTTTTCTGCTTGAATTTTCTAAACTTTTCTAAATTCATTTCTTATAAAAAACAAACAAATGTTTCATGATATTCATAAACGGCCTTAGTATAATATTCTTAAAAAGGGTTCAAGACCGTGGTATTTTTTGCGAAAGGGGCTTAATTCAATCAACTATCATACAAATTTATCTTAACAAATAATATATTTATATATCAATTTTCAAATAAAAATGAATATTATATTAAATAAAAACATTCATTTTGTAATTAAATAATTTGGTAATAAAATAACAAAGGATTTGGTGCATAAATACTTTACTCACGAACGTTTAATTAAAACTCTTGTAAATTACGAGAAATTTCAATACTGATTAAGTAGAATAATTTTCAATCAATCCTTCCATCCTTCCATATCCCAGATTTTTAGACGTGACAGTGAAAATAAATAAAAAAATGAATTTCTTAATCTTTAAGCACTTAAACTTGTTATCAGCCGTGTATCACTATTCCGAATCAAAGATCAAATTTTATTCAGTCCATAAAAAACCAAGTTTCTTATCTTGCCTCTATAGCAAAACAATAAGCAAAAATTAAACAAATACTGCAGAGCGTATCAATAGGTAGTCGTGCATATCTCACGAGCGGTCGTCGTGTGCTTATTAATTTTCCAACTTATACCACGTTCCTGGGATTCAATTTCCATGCATTGGAGCACTCGGAGGCGACGCTTGGACTTCTAACGCTCGAGCGCCTCGCTTATGGGACGTTCCTCTTACCCTTCTTCGAAAGTTCACCGGAAAGTTGAAATTAAGTCCGGGAGAGAGACTCGCGTGGATAACGAGCGACTGATTCTTATCGCCAGTCATCGTGTGAGGGACCCCGATGAAAGTAGCCTCGCACGTGCGAGTTGCGAAACTGGTCCGTCAACGAACACCGTTTGTTTTGTGCCTCCCCCCACTTTCCACCCTTGGAAAGTTTCAGCTTTCGAGCATAGTTTCCAGATAGAAACTCGTTCGCTCCGATAATGTTTGCCGCAGCGCCGGCGCCATGTTTCCCTGGACCTCTGACCTCTTTATTTCACGCAGCAAGATAGCCAAGCAATAGAGAACCAAGTGTCAATATTACCGACGCGTGCATTCAACTGCCCTGTCACTTTGCCCGCTTTCGTCATTTTTATTTTATGTACTACTGTTTTTCTTATTTTCTTGTTTGCGAGTTTAAATGATACGTGGATTCTGCTTTCTAATAGAAGAAAAACTGTTGCACTTTAATTTTACAAAATTTAATCTTTTTTAGTAGTTCCAAATATTGATTAGAATAATTTCTAATTTTTTATTTAAGGGGGTTTACAACTAAAAATTTAAAAAAAAAATCATTTTTTAAATTTTATTATTTCGTTGCGTATGTCCTGTATGTCCTCCTGAAACTGCAAAAAAATTTATGCAATAACTGTAAAATTTTAATATGTTAGATTTCAAAATATAAAAAAATGAAGAAAACAGATTTTTTAAATTTTGATTTTTCAATATTCTTAGGACATTATTATTCATAATGAACACATCTATATTCTAGACTAATATTTAAAAGTTTCAACTTCAATTTGTGTAATGATATTTAAATATGAGTTGGTAAAAATATCATTGACAGTGCTGGGGTGTCCCCAGATGCAGTATGTTATGTATCATTTTCAGTGTAGGCTGTTGATCTTTGCAGAGTATTTTGTAAACTATAAATCTACAAAAATAGTATTAAGGGGTAACCCCACTCTAGGATTTTCCAAAAATTAATTTTTTTTTATTTAACCCATTAAGTACCAAATGTACATGACGTAGACACTTGACTTGGATTTCATGTCATACTTTTATTTCTTCTTCGATTTTTATAAAAATTGGTTTCCAAATAGTTTTGAGGGTGCTCTATTAGAAAATTTTGAGGTTTTTTCGAAAAAATAAAAAACAAAAAAAATATGGCCGACTTAAACCAAAAAACATGGAAATTTTCGAAAAGTTTTTTCGGTTTTTGCTTCGCCAAATATGTGAAAAATGTCCAGACCATTGGATTTTTACTTTAAAGGTGGCATGGATATCTATTCTTTCAACCCTCGTCGGTTTTTTTGAAAAATCTTTTCTAGAAAAAAAGATATGGCCGTCTGAATATCGGAAAATTTTCTAAATATATAAATATTTGCTAAAAAATGGGTTATTCATGAAAAAACTTCTATTGTATGATAAAAAATGTTTCAAAAACGTATAAACACTAAGATTATAATTGTTTAACCTAAAAATCAATCTTTTTTAGTGATTTTCGACAGTTTGATGATATTTTAATAGTTCTTATAATTTTAAAGTAACTTTTTACGAAGTTATAACTTTAATGAGACTTAACTTATGAAAATTTTTGAAAATTCAAGAATTTATACGTTTTTGAAACATTTTTTATCATACAATAGAAGTTTTTTCATGAATAACCCATTTTTTAGCAAATATTTATATATTTAGAAAATTTTCCGATATTCAGGCGGCCATATCTTTTTTTCTAGAAAAGATTTTTCAAAAAAACCGACGAGGGTTGAAAGAATAGATATCCATGCCACCTTTAAAGTAAAAATCCAATGGTCTGGACATTTTTCACATATTTGGCGAAGCAAAAACCGAAAAAACTTTTCGAAAATTTCCATGTTTTTTTGTTTAAGTCGGCCATATTTTTTTTGTTTTTTATTTTTTCGAAAAAACCTCAAAATTTTCTAATAGAGCACCCTCAAAACTATTTGGAAACCAATTTTTATAAAAATCGAAGAAGAAATAAAAGTATGACATGAAATTCAAGTCAAGTGTCTACGTCATGTACATTTGGTACTTAATGGGTTAAACTACATTTTAGGGTCTTAAGAACAATATACAGTTCGGTATATAAAGATATATAACTATTGCAACGCTGGATCACAACTTATCGATAGACGATTGACCGAGATATGAAAGATACCCACCCAGAGAAAATTCTTGGTGCTTTTGGCAAAAGGTTCAAGCTGCTTGTGAAGATTTTATTCATAAACCACTTCTTGCCAATGAAGTTTAAAGAGCGATTTTACCATTTTATGAATAAGTTGAGCAGTATAATGACTTACGCGTTGCTTAAGGGGATGCCTAACATAATTTTCGCGCTCTACTATACCAACGATTCTCTATGTTCTTTGCTAACCTCTAAGGCAAATTTGATTTTTCAAATTATTTTGAAACGGCTTGCTTAATGGCAGTTCTGTTTGCATCAAAATATTATTTATAATTCGTAGAATGTGCGTAAACTTCTTTTTTGGCTGATTTCAATTCCAATTGAAAAATAAGTCAGTATTTTCAGCAATAGGAAATGAAATCAGCCAAAAAAGAAGTCTACGCACATTCTACGTATTATAAATAATGTTTTGATGCAATCAGAAATGCCATTAAGAAAGCCGTTTCAAAATTATTTGAAAAATCAAATTTGCCTTAGAGGTTAGCAAAGAACATAGAGAATCGTCGGTACAGTAGAGCGCGGAAATTAAGTTAAGCATCCCCTTAAGCAGCTTCACGCAAAACTCAAATGAAATTTTTAGTGCAACAGTTTGGTCTATGCCTCCAAAAACTGTTTCTAGCGGCAAACACATACTAGATACCGCAGTGTACATTTCATTTAAATTATCGTACTGGAAAAAAAAAGCTATAACAAGTGGACAAATAAATGAAAATTTAAGATATTTTGATGGAACAGTAGTAGAGATAAAGAACATTGTTTGAGTCCTAATAGTGTATAAATAGTTTAAATTAATCTTAAAGTTTAAAAGGTTCCAGTAATCAAAAGCGATGAATAAAATTTTTATAGCTATTATACTGGAAAGTGTATTTTTTTTCAAGTTAACCTAGGCTGGCTCCTTTAAGGGGGGGCTTTAAAATGAAATTTTTTTTTTAATCGCATACATAGCTGCAAAAATATGTTCAATGAGTAAAAACAAAGAAAAACCTGTTTTTTTTTTTTAAAATGGTGTAACTTTATTATAAAACGTCCTAAAAAACGTTTGATCCGTCATTTTAAAGTTGAAGCAATTACCTTTTCGACTCCGTTGGATTTTTTAAGCTACCATTACGGGAACTAAATTAGCGGCGGGTCACAAAAGGCAAGATTTTTTTGTGTTTTTTGAACTCTTTTTAATACTTAAAAAAGAACTCAATTTAACACTTTTTTAATTCCGTAGTAGCATTTTTCGAAAGTTTTTATCTGCTCTTTCGAATGCCGTTGGATTTTTTTAGCTACGACCTTTTGCTGCTAAGCAATAAAACTTTTTAGCTCTTCCAATTTTTGCGCAGGGTGCGCAAAAGCATGTGATGGGGAGTGTATCTCTACGAAATGCGTCGGATTTTTTGAAGAGATATAAAAAGAGACGGGATCGAGTTTATCTCGCGGTAGCAATAGACTTGATAGTTTTAGTTACTTCAATTGTTTCGTCTCGTGCACATTAAATATGATACATAGCTACTCCATCCAATATAATTATTTACTCTATGGCACTGTATTGTGCGTTATATTTAGGCAGTCAATAGAGCTTGTCTAATATTAAATATTTCCTCACTGCAGCATATTTGGTTTGTAACAAATCTAATAAAAATATTAATTTTCAGTGCATCCGCCTTTGTTACATTTATTCAAGTAAGATGATGCGCATAATTTTCAATTTTTCACGTTTCTAATGAGATATGAAACAAGAAAACATCAGTCTTCTCTTATTGTGCATAATATTTCTTTAGCATTGTCAATCCAGCAATAATAAATTACCAAGTTCCTTCAGCTTCAAATGCATTTATTCAGTTTCTTCCAATTTTCCGTGCGCAGCAGGTAGTGAAGACATCTGTCGACCTAATTCAATACAACTCTCAGTCTTTTAAACAAATTTAACCTCATGTTTCTTTATTTAATATTTATCAAAACTTATTGAACTCTCGAAACGAATTTCTTAATTTTATAGAGTGCAACTGCACTGTAAATACGTATTTTCAGGTCTTTGGATTAAACAATTAAATAAGAACAAAAAACTCTGTTAATTAAAAGAGAAAACAAACGAATTATTGCAGCTACGAAAAATCAGCTACCAATTGAACTATTTGAATGCTTTTTCAAAGATGACTAAAGGATTAAAATTCGTATAAGAATTCAAAGGCTAGGTTTTGTACATCTATGGCACAAATAGATGAAAAATGTAATTTTGTGAAAAAATTAGTTTTACGAAATTCGTATAGTATCGAAAAGATATGTAATTATTAATCAAATCATTCGAAAATCTAATCAGATATAATTTGAGCAATACTCGACATGTACGCCATATTTCAAGCAGTTATGTACAAACGTTCGATAATTTTGCCAATCGTACATATACGTACATGCACATACGAACGTCTTTTAAAAACGGTCTTTAAAATTGTTCGACTCAGATATACTACAAACATTGAAATTTATCAAAATTTCAGATATGAAAATTTTCACTGGTACAAAGCTTTCTTTTTAAAAGAGCTATAACAAATCGAACTAATGTTTTATTTCCATACAAAAAAGAAACAAAACGTTTCTATGCCATGGAACTTTTTCTCGCTTCTGCAAAGGTTTAGTCCTCTCGTTCGTAATTTCGGTTAGTGATAAAAAAATTCGCCTGCGTAAATCGCTTGTTTTATCTCTTCGCACCCTGGACTTTATCTCTACCGTAGTAACAACCCAGAGGCGCGTTTGGCACGTGCGTACGAGACTTGAGGGAACAATTATTGCCTTTCGGGCAAGTTACGTACGTATATGCTCAAGTGCAATAAGTGCGAAAGCACGGAAAATGTTTTACGATCCGGATCATTCGCTGCTGCCGATCTTTACCACAAAACCAGCTTTTTTACATTGGCATAACAAAAGGGACGTGAAATATTATGCGATGTCATCATCACATTCTAACATTCTGGTAGAAATTGATTTCGTCGATAGAAGTAAGTTGATCAATTATGAAGAATTCCACATCGTTGCCTTCATAATTTGCATGAAAAATGAAGGAGCAGTGTAAAAGACATATTGATAAAAAAGATGGATCAAGCCGCTCGTGCAATTTCATCAGTTTTAATGAAGAAAGCTATGAAAATTTCCCGGCTTTGGCGGATGGAATAAATCGACGCCCCGTACAAAGAAAATCCCCTGTCTGCATTTTGGCGACGAAGAAAATCTCCTCAGCTGATTTCCTGACAAAAACTATCCTTTTTAGAACTTTTGCGGCGAAAAATATCCTTTCTTGCATTTTTGCGGCGAAAAACATCTTCTTGAACGATTTTGCGGCGAAGACTAGCCCCTCTAGTATTTTTGCGACGAAGAAAATCTCCTTAGCTGATTTTCCGACGAAAACTATTCTTTCTAGAACTTTTGCGGCGAAAACTATCCTTTCTAGTAATTTTGCGGCAAAAACTAGCCTGTCTTGTCTCTGGCGTTTTTGCACTTTATTGAAATAAAATAAATGAAGTAAAATCGCTGGTATACTAATAATTAGCTATGGTTTTAGTTAACGAATAAGCCAAAAATAAGCCATGAATAAACCAACGTTTAACATTAAATTGTATAAAAAAAGGATAACACAAAACGTAAAATAAAATAATTTGTTTAAATAAATGCACCCTCGATTAAAAAGTATGGGATAGTATTGGTAGAAAATTGTTTTATAAGATTGTAGGAGATCTTTTTCGTCGGAAAAATCAGCGAGGGGATTATATTCGGCGCAAATTTTGGAAGGGATTTTCTTCGCCGCTAAACTGAAAAGAAATTTTCTTCGTAGGAGGCGTCGAAATGAAGTAACCAACAGAGATGGTCCGCTTGCAGAAAAACACTTAGGCGAAATGTCTGCCCCCTTTGTTTTTAGCAATTTCACACCTCCGCGGTGAACAAGGCACTCGGCTGTCTCCCCGAGTACCGGCATGCCATTATATCAGCCTGGCTTCTTTAATGTTCGGCCTCCGTGGGACTAACGATTCTAATTGAATACCAGCACATCTGCCCCTCTAACCATCGGCGCTGATTATTCGTGTCTCGCGTGGGTCGACGTTCCGTCCTTCGAAAGGCCTGCGGCACTCGCGTCACGCCTTGGCAAGTTGCCCGTGCCCGCGTGAAATTCCTCACTGCCGGGAGACTACGATAGCTCGGGAGCCGCCTGGTCGCTCTTTTGGCCAGATACTGTTTCAGTTATACACAAGCACTGACGGCGACGGCAAATCTTTCCTATGGATAAGGCGCTTTCTCACTATGATCCAATTCAAATTTGCCTTCACGATTCCGCTGAGTTCTTTTAACTTTCTATTTTAAAAGCCAATTGAACCTGTCGACATAATTTGGCATCTTCTCCCGCTTTAACTTATTATCAAATATCTTTCATTAAGATAATACATTATAATCTTAAGTTAATTTTTTAGATTTTCGTTATGTTTCGGAGAGAAATTTCAACTTCAGTATTTGCTTTTAAGGAAATATTTATTTAACTTGCTTCTTCAAGGAAGGCGAAAAATCTTCTGAGGCAGGAACATTAAACGGCAACTTCACATAATTAAAACAATTGATATAAAATAATCGAGCAACGAAAGACAACCGATAATTCAGTTTATCTTGTTTTAATCTGTAACTTCTCAAGCCTTATTCGAACGCCATGAGGAAGATCGTTCCCCATGCGCACTGGGTAAGTGCTCACTGCTGAGATTAACTCACGACGGAACTCTTTACTTAAAGGCATACTGCTACGACGACTCACATACATCGTACTTGAGCTTTTACATTTCCAAATTTTAAATACAAAAATTCAAATCATTTTGAGTTCTTTTATTACTCGATTTACATATTTTTTGTGATTGTACGGAACACGTTATAAGTAAAATGCATTACAACATAATATAACAGTAAAATATACACTGTTAAAAAAAGCATTAAATTTAATGCACTTTTCAAGCATATGTGCACTTGAAATTTAATGTAGTTGGTACATGAATGTCAAATTAAGGTGCATGTGCCAAAAATACAATGCATTTTCTTCAAAAAATTACAACTTTAACATTATAATTTTGTTAATAGTACATTAAAAATTAGAAACACACACATGACTATCACTTTAATGCATGTATTCCTCATATTTAATGTATGCGTACATTAAATTAAAAGTACATTCACAAACATTTCAATGTAAATTTTAATGCAGTCACATTAAATTTCAAGTATAAATGCAAAAAATTTAATGTTGAAATTAATAAAATACATTTTCTGCATTTATACTTAAAATTTAATGTGACTACATTGAAATTGTTGTGAATGTACTCAAATTTAATGTACTTCCATATTAAAATTCATGCAAACATTTATTATTTGTAGTCAATACCTGAATTTTAATATATGCGTACATGAATAGGATAGGTAGATGAACATATGCGACGTCCTGCCATGTAACGTTATATGTTGTGATAGCTCAGAGGATAACATGCCAAAATTGTAATTTTTTGGATCGGGTTCAAATCCCTTATAGAACTTTTTTTTACATTTTTTTTTGTTAATAAATTAAGTCTTATTTATTTTATATGTGAATATTGACTATTTAATAATTTTAGTTTACTTAATTTAATTAACAAGAATACATTCACAACAATTTCAGTGTATTTTAATGTAATCGCATTAAATTTCAAGGATAAATCCTGAAAATCTAACGCCAACATGAATAAATAATAAATGTTGTACAATAATTATTGTTTAATAATAATAGCTTTTTTCTCATATAATGCTCAAACTCAATTTTGCAAATTTCTCTTAAGTGCGAAATAAATGTAATATACAAACAAGGACTCGTGGTCAAGTGGACTAGGTGTTGGACTCTGAATCGGAAGGTCGCAGGTTCGAATCTCATCGAAAGAAAAGTTTTTTTCATTTAAGGGGATGCCGATCTTAATATATAATATTGTACATTGTATCATCAATTTAAAATATATTATAATATAATTAAGATATAATTAAACTATAATTAAAATATAATTTAAATCTATATAAAATAAAATTTGAAGTATAAAAATTGTTCATTGAATGTATATGGTCTTTAGGAGTTAAACTTGTACACGGAAAGATTCAAATTCAAATCCGATAATTTTTTTTTTTTTCAACCTTTTTTTTTGTCAGGAATGTATATGCAGCTGGTATTGGTGTTTTTCAGGATATTATGTAATATGCAGCTGGTTTGGTTGGTTTTAGGATTTGTGTATTGCTTACAAATTGTTAAGGTCAATGAATTTCAATGAATACCGTACAGTGTCGCGGATCGCCTGAAGATCAATTTACAAATGAACCTTGAAGTACTCAAACTCTGCGTCAAGCTATTTGACAATTGATCAAACAATTTCACTGAAAGTCCAAATATTTAACTTTGAACTAAGTGGTTTTACTATTCCGACCTCAAATTAAATCAATAGTTTATTGCTGTAATCTCATTGTTACTTGCATTTCCGCATAACCTAAAGTAAAAATTAAAGTAAAAATATTGTCATAAATAGTAGTAAATTGTTGTTTTTAACAACGCTACAATTTATCAGAGAACATTACCTCATCGCAAAGACCAGCACATTATACGCAAAGAAAAATACTTTCCTCAAAAAAGTTGCAAAAAGAGATTTTATTGCAGAATATTGCTAAAGTTTCTCTTCTTTATAGCGAATATAAATTTATTTTTTTGTAAAAAAGTGAAATGTGCTTTTGTCGATTAAAATGAAGTGAAAGGAATGCGCTTTTTCGCTTTAAGAGTGATGATATGATCTTCGTGTGAACCCAATGTGATACACAGATATCAAGAATTTTGCAATGTAAAATGAAACAATGTTCGGGAAAAATCTATAAAATTGATGAAAAACTTTGCAAGCGATTTGCAATCCCCAAGTGAGAACAGGGAAAAAATATGATCGAAAATTTACTTCAGGACGTTACGGTTTAACTGAAATTTTTCTTTCTCCTTATTGATCTTGTTAAATTTCTCGCGTCGTTCATCTCTCAGCTCCGCACTTTTCCACGGAAGTACTGCATAATAATTCAGTATTATAAAATTCGCTAACGTTACTGACTATTCTTTATATGTACCCGGGGATTCCGTTCGTGGTTTTTTCCTCACTTTCTTTTTACCACTCTTGTCATTTTCGTGGGAGACCGTTACTTTCCAAATGTTCCGCGCCAGATACTCTGTGGTTTATATTTGAAAAAATGAAGCTTTTAAAATAGTGATACTAACGAATTTTATAGCGGTATGTCCAAATTTGCTGCTGTACGGTTTTTTTTTTATAAAAAATAATTGCTGCTTCTTTTTTAGGGTATAATTTCAAAGAAAATATTTACTATTTCATTTTCAGATTAGGAAATGAAAGGAAGACGCAAATTTAAAAGCAAACGGTTCGTCTTTATTTGGATTTACAAGCAGTGGAGTCCTAGCGGAGCGTAAATGAAAAAATATTAATGAAGTACTGCGTAAAGGTTGCGCCTAAAAATATTTTATTTATTATGAAAATTCCTTTGAAAAACATTTTATTTCAAATAAAAATTTCTGCTCAAATTTTAGAATTATATAATTTTCTATTTTATTATATTTTTCCGTTATTATTTTATAATGCGATAAAATTATTCATAAATTTAACAAAATATCAAAAATTTTGTTTCATTTTTGTCTTTACTACTTTTACTGTTTTTTATAATAAATAAATCAACCTATACTCTATTGATTAATAATGATTTTTTCTCAGTACATTAAGTAAATTATATTGCAATAATTACTAATTATGATTAAACCATAGAAAATATCTGCAAATGCATTGCACATCCCGATTAGCCCGATTTCCCTTTTGATTGAAAGTACGGAATACGGAAATTAAAATAATTGGATAGTATTAAAAATCAGGCCATAATTCAAGAAACTAAAATTCAACGTCAGTCAATAACAGGTTAAAATTGTAAATATAGAGAGTCGTGACTATTACCGCATGCAATCCAATTTGTTTAGAATGGTATTTATACCATTATCTCATTAAGCTGACAGTATAGTTAATTAGGTATCGTGGCGTAAATAACATTTACAAAATGAAATTCAATGCTCTATCCGCAGAACGTCGTTATGCGAACTTCGTTAATGTCGAATGCACCGCTGGCATTCTCCGCACGCTTAAACTTAATCTGCTTTCTGGCTGGCCCGGTGATTTCGCCTTGTGTAACAGAGATTGGCACATTATATTATACTTTATAATCAATATTCGGTAAACATAACATGAAAAAAATCTACGTTTTTGCAGGTATATTCATTTTTCGATTTCTTTTAAATTCTTGTGGTAGAGCATCACGAACATATAAATTTATATGTAAGAGATTTCTCTCCAAAATTTTAACCGCGCCATTTCTCATCTGTAAAAAAATAGTATTAAAAATATACTATTGATTATAATATATTAATAAAAAAACAGTTGCATTAACAGGGTTTAAAAAAAATCCGATTCGAAAAATTCCAAAACTTCAACCTCGACTTTCAATAAAAAAAAAATTTTTAAATTTTGATAAAAATGAAAATACTAATAACCTACGAACTCATAAACTTTATTCTGTTTCTATACTATAAATATTATCAATTACATATTATTTTTCGCCAATATATAAATTAAATAATACAGTTTCAATATTTTTAAGTGGAACAGCAATTTTTATATCATAATTGACAGTGCACGAATGAATAAAATGTATAGTACTATCAATTAAGACAGAAGTAAATGGTTCTAAATAATTATTGCACTTATCAATAATAGCGTACGATTGGCATATATCAACGTTACAATTATCGCAATTATTTTCACATTCGCATTTACATATTTTAATGAATACTTGAACAACGCCTACATAAGAAATGCCATTAAGAGTATAGCTTACTACAGATGAATTTGTTCTTCTTTTTCGCTCATAGGATAATGAATCTATTATCAAGTTACTTTTTAAAATGCGTTAAAAAATCTGAATTTTGTTATCATTAAATTTGAAATTTCTAAAACAATATAATATAAAATCTGGTTCAAGGATCAATTTTTTAATAGCACCAACAACTGATAATTTTGCAGATATTATTTTAGTTTTTAATCGAGCCTTTGATTCTAAGCCTGTATAAGTATGAGTAGCAGTTCCAGCAATCAAATATTTTCTTTTTAGTTGTCCCGTGAATAAATCTTTTAAGTACACCAGTCATATTTTCAAATGGAAAGCAAGATGTCACCCAAAGAAGTCCAAAACGTTTTACAATAATGGGTAAATATAATAGTATAAATATAATTATAGTTATAACTGCTGGTCTTAACGATCCGCTTAATCTTGGTGGAAAAGTATCCTCTTCGGAAAGTAGCCCGTAGTGGGAGAGAGTAAAGCACATCTGTGCATGTATTTTTCGCCGCTAGACCATTTTTTATGGTGTTTGCGCCCGCGTGGCGATACCCCCAGGTAGGCGACAACCTCAGGGTATTGTCATCGGGTTCACACGTGCTCGGAAAAACCTTATTACGGGAAATTCCCGGTCCCGGATTCCTCCCAGGACGTGCTGATAAATAAGACAATAAAGATTAGCGTTCTTATTTTTCCATACGGGGCAAATAATCGCTATTCGCTACTACACAAATGTTTATCTTCACAGGCTCTCGGGCTCAGGAAAGGGACTGAGCATCGACGCGTTATCCATGGCGCACGCTCGAATCTTACTTATGACCCTGCATTATTCCGACCTGGGATAATCTGCAAACGCGCCGGGCGCCATCGTTGCCCATTAAGGTTTATTATCAGCCATAAGCCGGTCGTCTAATTACGCGGCTCATGCCTCCCAGAATTATCCCTTTTCGCGGTAGGACGAAGGGCTGAGATTGACGCATCGGTGAGGTCGGCAGGGAAGTGGGAGAGGGGTTCGAGCTCTTTGTGCGCCACGCGCTCCGCGTCATTGGTAACCGAGACAATAAGGTGCGCCCAAGGCCGACGTGACTTTAGTCGGCTCGACGAAGCGCCCAGATTAGCGCCCTTTATCGAGCGTTTTTTTTCCTTCCACGTGACGAACTGTCATTAATTTTGCGTTTTATTGAAATCCCGCCTTCCTGCGGCTAATTGTGCGGATCAGTCGTATTTTCTACTTCATCTTCTTTGATTTTTGTCTTTTTTACTAAGTTTTCTTTTTACTACTTTATTTGCAATACAGAGCTGGGCAGAATTTTTTAAGGATACCAGTTGCAATGATGGATGCGAAAAGTTGCAGCGTTCTATTTAAAATGTGGTAGATCGTTTACGATTGATCCGAGCTAATGGTAATATTACAATACGAGCTGAATAATCATTTATGCACTATTCATGTTGTATGATAATTTCATTTTTACTCAATACTGCGCATTATTTTATTTAATCGGTAAAATATATTTTTGATACGTAACATATTACTATTAATTATCGATAAATATATAACGTTTACGGTGTACGTCCAGTTAAATCGCTGCCACAGTACACAACGTTGATTTCTAAAGAACGATTAAAATTTTTCAAGTGGAATAAGCGCAATTCACCTCCAATTCTGATTAGAAATTCTGATACAATAATTTCAAGAATCAGGAGTAGTTTCAGGAATAAAAGTGAACACGCAGCGCGTATGTACCAGTGACGGATAACGAGGCGTTTTGTGCGGATTACGAAAAATTCAATTTAACGATGATAATACCCTCGGTCGTTATTGTTGCGGGCGCAAAAATCCCTGCGTCTGAGTGTAATCTCGCACTCTGCCGCTTATGCGCTGATGCCGCCGAGTGCAAACTTTTCCCGCGCAGATTTATGCATCACGAGAAGTGTCATCTATACACGGATGCATAATATCTTCTATGAATTTTCAATTAAATTCTCGTCACGTACCACCGCGAATCGCGATACTTTGGTGCGGGGACAAGGCATCGATTTTGCGGTTTTTTTTTTCAAATATTTGTAACAGAAATGTTTTTTGGATTTAAATTAAATAAATTATAATTAGTCAATAGCTCTTGTACAATAGCTTTGACAGAGGATCTTGGAAGAAAAATTTAATTAAATTAAGGCAGAAATGAAAAATTCATAATGAAACAAAATTATTTAATAATTCGTGAAAACGTTACCATTCGTATTTTATTCCACCAAAAAAAAATAATAATGAACACAGTTATAAGTAAATACAAATTATGCATTTACTATAGTTTCTGATGAAAAATGTATAGTAAATTTTGATACGAGTGCGGAAGAGAATTCTTTACGTCGGGAGACGTTTTTAGTCCCGTTTCGCTCGGCCAAAAAACGTCTCTCGACGCAAAGATTCACTTACGCACCAGCATGAAACCGTATTCTCTTCACGAGAGCCGCAAATTTGCCATTCAAGTGGAGAAATATTTAATTTTCTAAAAAGTGCCGGCTTCCCGGTACAGCGCGTATGTATAATCTAGCCCTGTATAATAAAAAAGCCTCAAATCACATATTTGTCTACCTCGGCTTCATCTCGGTCGATACTATACCATTAATGGTTTAATTTCTTATATATTAATACAATTTCTTCTTATTTTTAACAGTCAACACGCCGATTTGTGGCAAATTTCAACTTATCATCCTAACTTTTAGTATAAGTCTGTATTCCACCGGATCCAGAGTTTCAGCGCTCTCCGATAACAGGTTCTTGTTCAGATTCATGATTATTGCAAAAAAAAAAAACATTAGGTTTATTGCCATTTTTCAGATTTAAACAGCCGTATTTTAAAATAATTTGTAATTTTAAAAAATACAAATAACATGTAATTTCATTATGATTGAATAAATATTACCTAAGGAGTATAACGATTGAAAAATAACAAGGTTTTATGCCAGTTTGGTCGTAATCGGGTTAACATCACTAGTATAAATAATAAATTCTCGATTTTAATTTTTGAGAAAATTGGGCCGAGTGTGCGTAGTTCTACCGGTTCATATAATTAATTATCGGTTTTAGTGGTATTCATAGTTTAAAATACTAGGAGGAATGCGCACTTCGTTGATATTTTTTAAATTACGAAGACAAGGTTTCTCTCCCTCTATTTAATTTTTTTTTTAGAAAATCGTAATCGCTTCGAGATTTTCAAACAATCGATGAAATCTCATATTTAAAGCAAAAAATCAATAAAATATTAAAATCAACAATCTTCATCGCGCGCAGCGAAAGTCGACCAGCGGGTCGACTTTCCTCGACGCCCAACACCCTCCCGGGCCAGACCGACTGCGCTGCAAGTTCGAATATCTCGGGAAGCTGGGAACGGCGCGAGCTAAAAGCACTGCGCAAACGTAGATGCGAAGTCGGGCCTGTTCGCAGACGCGGACTCAGCCTCGACCGACCCAAGGCGGCTTCGGGTATCCGTGCGAAGCGCGGGACATCGCGAGCAGCGCTCGCGAAAAAGATCAACGTATGCTCTTTCCTCGAAGCGGAGGAAAAATAGGAGCCCTAGTGCAGTCGGTCGGCGCTGATTTAGCGTCTGGCGACACCCAAGACTCTGAAGGGAGAGTGATGCTACTGGGGAGGGACGAAAATGCTAACTTTTATTTTTTTTTTTGCTTCTCCGCGGTGCAGCGGAGAGATGGGTCAGTCGCGATTAAGCAAGCCACCGGGAAGGGTGCAATTTTCTCGACACTTAGAGCCGGCGCAAGCTCTCCGCTACACTAACTCCTCCGACGCGTCTCGACTGGAGTTGGAGTTTTCGCGACAACAGGCCGGCGCGAACGAGCGCTTCCGCGAGGCCATTCGCGAGTCCTAAATTCGCGAATTCGTCACTATTTACCTTTCGTTTTTTTTCTCGCTACTGGTTCGCCACGGTTGCGCCGCATTTCTTGCTTGTGAAAGAAAATTGTGTAGTGCGTCATCGGAGCCTCTGTGGCCATATCGACCAATAAAGGAAATTTACAAGTGAAATTAAAGTGTGTGTGACGTTGTTCCCTTGATTTTCCTTACAATTCTCGTACCCCACGCGCCGTGCTCTCGCCATTTTCGCGTACGCGCAGCCCAGCAGATAAACAGGAGTCGCCGATCCAGTCGCGCAGCCCCGCAGCAAGTTGCAGCGTACGCGTCGGTCGCCGATAGCTGTCGTCAAAGGTAGTGCCAACGACACCGCGAACCATGGTGCTTGCGAGGCGCCGGGACCCCCTCAACGTTATATAATTTAACGTCATCTTTTTGTTTATTTTTATTATTAAGAATGTATGTTATCTGGATGAAATACATTAAAGTATTGAAAGCTGATCATTGCGAAACCGGAAGTTCGCCTGTGTTGTCTCACAATACACATATCTGCATTCCAGCTGGCAGATTAGCACCAACGGAAATCCAGGAATTCATCAGGTTCTCGGGGCTGCGGCACAATGAGGTAGTGCTGTGCGGTACTTGACCGCTTGACTTATGTTTGTGTTTCATCTCCATTTCTCGATAGTTTAGCACAGGTCGTCTTAGAAATTGTGTCCAATTACGTATCAGCCATTGAGAACAACGGCACGGTATTATAATTTGCCGGTGATATCAAAACTGAATAGGCACACAATTCCGTGTTTGCATAATGCCAATTCTCTTGATTGCTATATTCTTTTATTACAACTATTCTGCTTTTAGAGAACAAAAAATACAGAACGAGTCTTTTTAATATATCGATAAGTAGGAAAGATTTTTTGGATATTGTTATATGTCGTATTGCATCGCTTGCAGCAATAATGAACGGAGAACCGATAAATGAAAACAGTCTTACTATACTGTGTGTTACTTATTAAATATTTCTTTGAATTAACTAAACGAATTTATTTGTTTCTAAATAAATTTAGCAGTTTCAAGAAAATAATTAGTTGACTCAAAAAAATATTTAACAAGTACGATTCAAGTAAATATACAGTAAAAATTACAAAATTGGCATCTCAGTATATATAAATATAGTAGGATTTAAAACGTATCGTATATCTGTGGTGATTTTGAAAAGGAGCACAAGTCACATTTTCATAATTTTGAGAGATTCGCAATTTTGTTTTTTTAAGTTTAATTTGTTGTATTAATAATAAATATAAAGTCTGCTGGAGTGTATTTTAAAGAGTGCTAAAGTAGAATTAAATGCATTAAAAAAAATCTTTTACAGTAAGCAATTACGCGCAATAAATATACTTTTTACATAGATACATTTAAATATTTCCATTCATATCCAGGAGTAAAGGCGTAAAAAATAAAAAAATATAAATGAATTATTAATTGTAATTTTACCATCCTTTTTCGCATGGTATATTCTAGAAATTTATATAGCTATATGAAATCTTTATAATTAAAAAAAAAAATGTTACAAATGATAATATTCTATATTATCATTTTTTGACACCAAATGTATAAAACAAGTGTACTAATATGTATCGAAATTTCATTAAATAATCTGGTCAATTAAAAATGAGAATTTATAAATGAACGGAAATATGTTGAATAGAATTGGTACTGTAAAAGTGCGCCAGAATCCTTTCGAGCACCCTTCAATCCTAAGATTAAAGTCCACTTTGCTTAATAGAACTTAAGCTGGGATAATGGATCCTGACGGGTCGCCGGGTGTCTACTCGAAGTCGTCGTGACTTTGAGGTGATCTTTAGCCATGTTAAGAACACGATAACGGGAATTCAATGGCTTTTGAATAACTCCGAATTCGGTATTCATTGTACCAACACTGGTATATCCTAAATTTTCGAACTTTATTCACCTCTCGAACGTAAAATTAATTTTTGATTTATGTTCTTTTAGATAAATTGAATTGCCATTATCTTTGAATTGTTATTATATTTATAAACCACATTAAATTGGATAAGATAGGGACATTATAATGATAATTATCAATAACGTTTTTATTAAAATATTTTAGACCGTTTCTCACAATGTTAGATCACTAAAATGCATTTCAAAAAATGTCCACAATTTAGTTCTTTATTAAATAATTAGAAATAGACTTAATTTGGCCAGTCGCTTTTGATCCAGAACCCTTTAATCCCTGTAAATGAATCGGTTGTTCACTAATATATCAATACAAACATGTACAATTTATTGAAAAATCGCATCAAAATAACTGAATAGTTATTATTACTAATTAAACTAAAATTATTTGCCTAGAGTATTATACAAGCAAAATTCATTTATTTAAACTGTATTGGCTTGTTATTGAAGCGGGTATTAAATTTTCAAATAAGTATTAAGTTTATGAATAAGCGCACAGAATTGATTTTTAAATAAGTGAATCAATAGAATTATTTGAAATTTTCTCATAAGATGAACCATAGTTACTTCCGAAATAAATGAAAATTCTATTATTCAAAGTGCACGTATTACTTTTACATAAGTAAATATTCAGTTATTGAATAATTTATAAAAGTGAAATAATATTCACTGAAAAATTTGAAGAGTTCCTATGAAAATAAATGAAAGTTTAATTTTCAAATATGTAGAGATTTAATGTGGTTTGCTTTAATGATGGTAAAACATCATGTTTTGAATGAATCTTCATAATTTAACATTCCATCCCTGTAGAAAAGTCTAATGATATTTACCAGCTTCTATTAAATTGATGTACTTACAAAGTGGATATGCACTGACGGTTTGAAATTGAGCTGCTAAAGTAAAAGAAAGCTCACTCTCTGCTACCCATTAGTTTCTGACCATTCTCTGTGTTTGCAGTGTGGCGCTCGGTATTGCGCGAGCAGTACGAAAAGAGCGAGATCCAGCCGGACGAAATAAACCTGCCTCCGGAGTCGGACGAGGGCTTCGATCGAGCAGACTTCCGGGTAGAGTTCAGTCCGAGTCCAAACCTCGAGGGACCGCAGTTTCAACCACGAGACAACGCATCGCGCAGCGGCTCGAAGCAACCTTCGGAGACGTCCTCGCCGCCCCGCGCTCGGACCAACAGCGACGGTGAGTTTCCAGCAGTTATTATGTAGTGCCATACAATTTACCAAGCCTACCTTCATATCGCTTTCTCTTAAGGGGTAACACCACTCTAGAGCCCCAAAAACGCATAATTTCGTTAATTTTTGTGAGAATCGCGGAAGATTCAATTGTTTATAACAAAGGCAACTTATAATGTATTGAAAAACGGCTACATAGCTACAGAGAAGGTTATTAGAAAGCTACAGTAAACAATTTAAAACGATCCATGCAATAGTCTTTGAGAAAAATGTTCGGCAAGTTGAAAAAACAGTTTAAAAAAAAAGAAATTAAAGTTTAAGAAGCACCTTATTTACCTTTAATTTGCGATGCCTGCAACACACATTTGACCATCTCTCAGCATGTCTTCCTCTTCCTCTTCCTTCCTGCTCGATTTTAAACACATCTGGGTAACTCTTAAGCCATCGGTGAGCGATATCTCAGAAAATTTAACACGACGCGCGACCGCCTCTACATAAAAATTAAAGTAATTTGGTCCTATCGTTAGGCCTATATACACGGTGATAAAAAAATACTCGGGAAAATAATATAGTCACGTAGGGGATCAAATTCTAAGCACCTTTGGTATTTTGCACAATTTTGGATAATTATCGAGTTATTGTTAATTAAAAACTAAGAAAATGATCCAATCATCGCTTGAGCTGGTGCTGGTAGGCAGGATGCGTGGGGAAAACCGTGCGCGGATCGTCGTCAGCTCGAACGCTGATTGGATAATTTTCTTAGTTTTTAATTAATAATAACTCGATAATTATTCAAAATTGTGCAAAATACCAAAAGTTCAAAAGTGCTTAAAAAATAAATCGAGTGCTTTTTCGATCACCGTGTACTTCACAAGCTCCATATTATTTGCGAAGACATCGTTATATGTATCAAAATAATATGTATTATCTATAGTAATATACACTGCGGTATTTAGTACGTGTTTGCCACTGGAAAAGTTTTTGAGCTATAGACCAAAATGTCACATCGAAACTTTCATTTGAGTTTTGCGTGAAGGCACCTAAGCAACGCGTAAGTAGGTCATCACTGCTTCAATTCTTCATAAACTGGTCAAATAGCTGTATAAACTTCATTGATTAGAAGTGGTTTATGAATAAAATATTTTCCAGCAAAGGAAACCTTTTACTAAAAGCACCAAAAGTTTTCCCCGGGGGGATTTTTTGTGTCTCGGTCGATCGTTTGTCGACAAAAGTTGTATATTACATATAACCAACTGCATATTGTTCTTAGAACCCTAAAGTGTAGTTTAAGCCAAAAAAAAACGATTTTTTGAAAATCCTTGAGTAGTGTTACTCCTTAACTCTTTTTTTGCTCTCCGTCCACTTGGCCTGCTACCTCAGACTGCATATGGTGTTTTGTTGTGATGTGCACTGCTTTTGAGAGGCTTTTAATTGCTTGCGGATAGTTTTGGTTGACAAAGCCAGTTGATTAGTGTGAGCACCAGGTACAGAGAATTAGTTCTGGCTTTATGTTTTTAGAACGAATTCGTAACTATAGTATCATTCTGTAAAAAATTACAATATTTAGAATAAAATATCCGATTTTTTGGAAAAAATATTACTGCATAACAAAACTTACTAAGACTAGCATTTAAAATGATAGAATACTTCAATTAATTTTTACATAAAGTTTGTAAACTTTTCAATAAACTTTCTTTTCGTCAAAGTATTTCATCATCGCATAGAATATACTGAATAATTAATTTTACACTCTATTTATTGAAGCAGTATATGATTTATAAGTAAATTATATTTAGGACATTTTTATTAAACTTAAACAAAGAGTCTGATTGCACATTTAGCTACTCCACTGATTCACCTAATTAAAACATGTCTGTAATAAAAAACCACTACAAAATATACCAACTTTCGGTAGGTACATAAAAACTACATAAGAAATTAGCTTTGCAAAAAAGTAGTACTGAATATAAGTCAAAGCTACTGCACTTTTATTAAAAGTGAAGACAAAGAGAACTTTATTCAGAATGTTAGTGTGTGTAGAATAAAATGTGCATTCGGCGTTCGCCTTAAAAATGCGAATTTTATTTTAAAATATTTACTTGAATGTGCTAAATATCAATTTCCTGCACCAAATCATTGAGCCAAGTTTTGAAATAAAAATTAAATTTTCAAATGAAAGTTATTAATGTTTTTTTTTTCGCTTTCAGGACGACTGTTTACAATTTGAATTTTTAAAAAAGTTTTCTTTATAAAATTTTTGAATAGTCGATACTCGGTCAAAGTTAAAGGTGCACCGACCGTTCCTGTTCGGGAATGCGTTAACTCGCGCATAGGCAAAAGGCTCATTGCGGTTTGCCTCTTGTATCAATATTCCACTTATCCTACCAACCAATGTGTCCTTACCCCCAAGTTACGCTTACTTTCCTTTTCTATCCAGCCTATAGTTTAGACTTAATACATTTTATTAATCCTAGCAAACTGCCCATGCTCTTCTCTCTCACGTCCCAAGAGTAAAGTCCCCGTACACCCTTCATCTGACGCCGATGAGTCTAGGGCAGCTGCACGTAATATGCGCGGGAGTCTCATCCACTTCCTCACAGAGTCTGCAAAGGTTCCCGATATTTTTTCCTATCCTAAACCTATGATAAACCAGGTCACTGTAACCTGCAAGCCAGCTTATTGCCAATGTGATCTCCTTTCTCTTTAGGAGTTTTTTTAACTTTCTACGCTGGGATTCTAATTTTGCCTGCAGCTATCCTCAAAGACCCCCTATAATGGAGTTTTGAATCAGACTACAGGCGCGGTCTCTATTTCTTCGGTCATCTGTGGTATATCCAGTTCCTGTTACTCTTTCTTGAACCTTTTGAGACAAGTCCCAGTTAGTTTTCCTAGGATTTCTCTATTATTGTTCATTGCCCTTTGCATCCTTTAGCTTAAAGAGTACCAGTTCGTGGTCCAACACAGAGAGTCGAACCCGTTTACGCCCAAACTGGCATAAAATTTTGTTATTTTTCAATCGCTATACTTCTTAAATAATACTTATTCAATCATAATGAAACTACATGTTTTTTTTACTTTTTCCTGCTCTTTTCGAATCCGTTTTCAAATTAACGATATTTGCCCTTGTTTTTAAAATACGGCTGTTTAAATCTGAAAAATAGCAATAAACCTGATGTTGTTGTTTTGCAAAATTAACTATAAAGCTGTTTACTGGAAAACATTAGTACAGGTTCCACCTCTGCCTGAATTTTAATTGGATAGGGCTTAAATTGTTGGTATTTTATGTGAGTCTAAACTGAAGAATTGTAGGATTTGAAATTATTTGATTAAGTAGTTGAACAAGTCCTAAAATTAAATAAATGTTATAAAACCGAAAAATTCTATGCAGTTTTTTTTAAATTTTTAACTACTTATCAAATACTTTTAAATCCTATAATTCTTCAGCTCGGAATCTTATAAAATACCAACAAAGCCTTTTTTTAAAACTGGCATAGCGGAGCATAAAATGACCTTAAATAGTTCCTTCTAGGTTCATTTTGTAAATAATTGGTAATATTTCAATAATATTAATAACATAATTCTTTTGACATTATGCTTTTTATTTTCGAGGTGAAAATATAAAAAATCTATAGGTCCAAATTCCTCTTAAACGCATTTTCTTTTTTAATTTTAGAAATAATTTTATTTTTCTCTTTAAATGATAATGATTCGTGTCGAAATGAATAAACTGTCGTTATGTAAATTCGTATAATATTTTTTTAATAAACTTTTAGTAAAAGATTTTTGGCGAATTACGACGTTTACATATAATCAGGAAAGCGACTTTACTCGCTTAAAGGAAAAGCGCTCGCTTTCGACAGAAATGAAGCTAGCAAACCGAGTTTCTTTTCCCTAATTAGAAAGCCCTTCCAGGTTCCTCCTCATCGGCCCTCGGCGTTATTTGCGCGGGAATTACGCGATTCCACGGATCAGCGAGTCCAAGGCGACGACGCTCACCGCCTTCGGGGAATCGTCGCGCAGGCAGGCGGGTGTGAAGCATGTCCCGATGCTTTTAACTCGATGAGCTTTCGAACGGCGGGAGACAGGAGCCTAGGCTTCCTCAGGCGTAGACTCAGGCCTCTATATTTTCATATTCTCGACGCAGTTGGAAGCTTTTAAATAATCTTACGAGGTTTCCAATAAATGTTCTTTAATGAAAGCTGAATTTAATTGATCTAAACCAGTTTAAAATCCAGCGCTAACGGAATTTAACTTAAAAAAAAGTTATCCAATCTTATAGCTTTATTTAAAATAATAAAACGATGGTATAATGTTAAAGAATTTAAAAATGCAATTTTATTGGATAAAGGGAAATATTTGGGTTAATAACGCCAACATTCAAAGTCTTGATACAAAAAATATCTTTTCAGCATTTAGTTTTTTAATCTTCTGATTAGTTTGAAATAAAATGATCTTCAAAAGTAAAAAAAATCTATGCAACTTTCTACAAAAGTATCATGTTATATTAAATCGGTGTTATACACGGTGTTCAAAAATGAACTGGCACGACCAGTATATCCGTGTTCAGAATAATATTCTAAGCACTTTTTCACTTTTGGCATTTTTCAGAATTTGGGATAATTATGGAGTTATTGTTAATTAAAATCTACAATAATTAGCCAATCAGCGCTCTAGCTGACGCTGGTAGGCGGGGTTTACTCGAGCAGTATGGGCCGCGCGGGGAGAGTCATGCAGGGATCATCGTCAAATCGAGCGCTGATTGGCTAATTATTGTAGATTTTAATTAACAATAACTCCACAATTATCCCAAATTCTGAAAAATACCAAAAGTGAAAAAGTGCTTAGAATGTTATTCTGAACACGGATATACTGGTCGTGCCAGTTCATTTTTGAACACCGTGTATATTGATGTGAAAATGACATAATAAAATACATTACACTAGACAGTGTAAAATTAAATAACTATACACTATTCAATGTTAAAATAAAGGTGCAAACACCGATACGATATAAAATGAACTTTTACGCTTTGTTGCAAATTCCTAGAAAGATCAATTTCAATTAAAGTACTAAACAGCAATAAATGATACCAAAATCGTGAAAAGTAAAACCAATCTATCTTTGATAGTTTTTGATAATGTAATTCACTGATCAAGTACAAACGACTGATTCGTGTTATCATTTAATAGTGATCGAGGTATTTTTATAGAAAACTTACACTTTCTTATATCAGTTTTTATAAATTTTAGACTTTCGATAGTTTAATAAATAGATTTAATTAATAATGAATCTGCATTTAATGCGTGAAAGTAGAAACAGACGGCAGTAGTAAGGCCCATTGCTTTTTCATAACATTTTAACGTAAATTAAAAATATTCCGTTGAGTTCAGTAAAAGTGATCGACTGAGTGGAATAGGGATTTAAAAAAAATTATATGACCTCATTGTTCTCCGCAACGATGGCACAGTTTAGATTTACTGCCTAAAGGTCTCGTCAAAACTTGCAATACGTTTCACAAGCAGTTACTAACTTAAATCTATTATAACTAATAGTTTAAGTCAGGTTATGAACTTTAATAAGACATTAAAAAAACATCAAAGTGCAACGATGAAAGACTAATAACTGCTTGCTATTATATGGATTCTTTGAAATCCTGAAAGAAGTCAATATTCTCTCTAGTTAATCTAACTTTTAAAGCAGCACAACTCTAAAACTGTTTTGGGTTCGAATGACGAAAGCGCTTTTTTCCTATTTTACACTGAGAAAGTGAAAAGTTGGCAAGCTTTTTTTGTCGGTAATTAAAATTTTACTTTGCCTCTCGTTAGAACTTCAATAATAGGCCGTTAATTAAACACACCCGCCCTGGAAGAGCCATAGTCTTAATTTTTCAACCCTACATAGTTAGTTTATTATTTACTGCAAATAGGCGGCAATACTACAATTTAATTAAAAATAGTTAAAGCTCTAGACATATTTTAATTGTTTAACGTAACGTGCTCTCGGCAAGTTATACCGGAGATTAGAGAGAGATTTCTAATGCCGTGTTGAAAAAATGTAACGATTTCGACAACGGCGCTCCTGGTGGTGTGCGTACGGACTATACACATTTTCCCCATTCTGCAATCCACGGTCCCTCGACTTCTTGCTTGCGCGATCAGAGAAGGGGAATGTGTGCGTACAGCAACGGAGGGGAAATAACAAATTCGCGTCGGAACTGACGGCGGTATTAGGCGGTAATCGTGCGGGCACGGGTTCACCCTACCTCACCAACAATCTCTCTCTAATCTTTGGTTATACAAACTGGACATGAAAAATAAAAAAGGAATATTAAATTTAGCAAGCTCTGCGCTCGGAAAACTTTGCATCCAAACACGGAAAAAAATTCTTTTAACCAGGCTATTTTTCTTGCAACTAATGAAATCTCAAGCTCTACAAAAATCCACTGCATATAAAATAATAAGCGCACCGCATTGAATACGGTCACCAACTCTATTTAATCTTGTCGCATCTTATTAAATACCACGCATAAAGAAATCAGGAAGTAAGACTTTAAAAACTAGAAAATTTAAAAAAAAAAACACTGAATTGCTGTGGTAATATGCTTTCTTATCTGAATGATAAATTTAAAGATTAAAGTGTAGATTTTGCTATGCTTCTATTTGTAGATTATTTTAAAATAAATTAGCAAAACAATGACGGAAGGAAAGATCGGTTCAACATTCTGCCTCACGTCTGCGCTAAAAGTTGACCCATTGAATTTTGCGCCTCGAGACTCGCCAGTCCTAATCACACAGCCGGGTCTCGACTTGGCGGCACTATTGAAAACCAACGCTAATGCATCGCACGCGTGGAATGTGCAGCAGATTCTCCTTCTCCTCCTCCCACCAGTCTCGCGCACACCCAAGGTCTGTGTTTGCGTACACGCGGTAATCAGTGCAGCGGCCGGAGTCCAAATTGAACGGTTCGTGCGCGCCTTTCAAACGGGGCGCGCTGGACCCACTATTGCCGCCGTCGACACCTTGCTCCGCGGATTCTAGTACTGGTGAGCTGGATCATGTGCGCTTTTCGGAACTCAAGCGTGGTGTTGATCGACGGGCTTTGTGCGCTCTTGCAGGGCTGGCACGTCGTATCTTTCTGTCGCAGGTGGGAACATACGCGGAGACAGTCCGCTGAGAGTCAGGCTTCGACGCTTGTCTGTAAGATATTCTGTTTGCTGCTTTTTGCGCAGGGCTTCAATGACTGCTGCTCGTTCATGAAGAAGCCCTTGCTAAGTGTGGTAGAACTTGTAAACTTCAGATGTAACGCCACTTACCTGATAAGTGTCACGCCTCTGGGTAACCAGTTTAAATAAAATATTGGAAATTGTTTTCTAATACTGAATAACGAAGCATACTGTCTTTTTTTTTGCTCTTGGGACATTGTTTAGAAGATTCAGCTTATTTTATTTAATTTGTTCCATTATTCGCTACTAAAAAATTATTTTTAAAGGTCATCCGTATTCACTAACTTCATAATCTGGAAGTGTAACATTCATGATTAGTTGATGCGGGATTGAAACGTAACCGGTCACTGTAATGTTATGTAATTGCACTGGATGATGTTTATTTGATCTATCCCATCTGTGGCTTTTCACCTATTCCAAAGTACCTTTGTGCAGTACTGGCAAAACTGACCAACATAGCAACGTAAGCTAATGGTTGATACACGCGATGTTCTTGAAAAAAAATCGAAAGATTTGTTTCTTCTTTTTTTTTTATATTTGAGAATCTCGTGCCGAGAATTTGCCGACTCTTTATTTTTGCCTATTACCGAGCGAGGGGAGTATATTGCACTGACCCCCCCGCTTAGGTGTTATGGGAGGACATGGCTCTTAGCCCCCCCCCCCCACCCTGTAGCCCGGTGATTCCCTAACCTCTCAGTCGGCAGATCTCTCTTTTCGTCCCTACGTCCCTAAGTCCCACTCCGCATTCGCCCAGGGGTATGCCTGTGGAACGGGGAAAACCTGTGGCCAAACCTATACCAGGGTAAATGCCGATTAAGAAAACCCGTTCTCCGGAGTGGGTCGGTATATTGAGAATGTTCAAATTAGATGCCCAAGTCACATTTCGTAGGCCTGAGCACCGAATTTGTCATTCTCATACCTCCCGCTCACTTTGTTGAGTGTGGAAAAACACCTAAGAGATCGGGGAGCGCGTCACAACTTTCGGCGGTCACCCATCCAAGTAGTGTCCGTGTCGAAAGTTGCTTAAACTCTCCCGATCGCCCGAGGTGCATCTCCACCACTCAGCCAAAGCGTCGGTTATTTGTTTTTTTTAAATATAATTTTCATTAAAAACTACATTGCCAATTGGCTGTTGGTTAATTCGTAAGAAAAAGGTCAATGTTATTTTCTTTGCAAAAGTACATTAAAAATCGATAGATTCAGATTTCGAAAAAAATCGCTTTTATTTTTTATGATCATTTAAAATAAATTTCAGAAATATTTAAAATATTTTATAACTCTAATTATTTCATTATTAAAAATTTATGTGATTTTTGGCTGAAGTGTTTTAGTACTTAAAATTATTTGATTAAGTAATTGAAAAAGTTCCAAAATTAAATAAATTTAATTACACAACATTTATAAAAATGAAAAGATTTTCTAACATTTTGCAAAGGGTTTTTCTTGCCCCATTACCGCCCAAATGAGCTAAATGTTAACGTTGACTTCGACGGCCCATATAGCTAAAACAAAATAAGGGAAATCTAACGCAAGGTACATATATTACAGTTTTCGAAGTTTCTCTTTCGATTAGTGGTGTCAAAATTTTCAAAAAGTAAAGTTTAACCTATTACTTTTTAAAAAATATAAAAAAATGCCTTTTTTCAGTTGTATTTTTTTTTTCAAACCAAATTTTAACTATGTTCCGAATTTCCAGGCTACTCTTAATATCATAACATGTAATCCCGATACTTGGACTTAAAAAATATGCATTGAAAAAATTTTGTTTTATCGTTATCCAATTCAAAATGGCGTCTGAAATCAATTTTTTTTTTGAACATTTACAAATTGCTTCCTCGAAAACTATGGACTTTCATAAAAATTTCGTAAGACGAAAAATATCTTAGAGTTGATCAAAGAGTACTCTCAAATTTTTTCAGACCGATCGCGGTGCAATTTTTGATTTTTCGAAAAATTATAAAATCAAAATTTCGGAAAACGTCCTTAAAAATCTGAAAATATTCTGAACATTCTTTGATGAATTCTAAGACATTTTTGTTCTGTACAAAAATTTTATTGTATACGTTCCTTTGCCTTTCTGTCATTCTGAAATAAAAAACTAAAAGCTTTTAAGAAATTTTAAAACAAATTTTTCGATGCATATTTTTTAAGTCCAAGTATCGGGATCACATGTTTATGATATTAAGAGTAGCCTGGAAATTCGGAACATAGTTAAAATTTGGTTTGAAAAAAAAAATACAACTGAAAAAAGGCATTTTTTTATATTTTTTAAAAAGTAATAGGTTAAACTTTACTTTTTGAAAATTTTGACACCTACTAATGGAAAGAGAAACTTCGAAAACAGTAATATATGTACCTTGCGTTAGATTTCCTTTATTTTGTTTTAACTATATGGGCCGTCAAAGTCAACGTTAACATTTTGTTCGTTTGGACACTAATGGGTTAAAACAAGCACAGCGTAGTATAAAATGACCTTAAATGCTTTCTCTTAGGCTCATTTTGCAAATTATTGGAAATTTTTCAATAATATTAAGAACATAATTCATTTAAGATTATGCTTTTTATTTTTTAGGTAAAATTCCCCTTAACCCTTTCAGTCACAAAATTCAGGTAAATTGGTCCAAAAAGTGTAAATATAGATTTCCGACGTATTTTTTAACGCTGAAACTGAATCTGAGGTCTAAATAACGAAAATTCAAAAATCAACCCTTGTAATGGGGTGAAAACCACCCTTATAGCCGCAAAATTGAATTGCCCCCTACAAAGTATTCCAAATATACATTTTTCATGTATTTTTCAACGCTGAATACAAATCCATAGTCTAAAAAATGGAATATCAGCTTTTTTTAACAAATCATCATTTTTTTATTATGTCCGCCTTATTGGATCCGCCATACTGGCTTGCGCAAACCTAGAGGCGATCCTATCATCTTTGTTCTACAATCAAAGAACCAATCATAAAAAGTGTATGTTACTTATTAAGTTTCACCGCGAACGTATTAAATTCTCAAAAACCCATGTTTTTTGACAATTGTTTATTTATAATAATTATAAACAATCATATATTCACAAAATATCTCGATGACTCAATAGTCTAGGTTCAGTAGTACCTAAAAAAGTAAAAAAATTCAAAATCCTGTATCAATTTTGAAAAATATGAAAAAAAGAAGGAAAAAAATTAAGACGCCCATGTATGGGCGTCTGTGACTGAAAGGGTTAAACGAAAAAAAAATTTAGTATAAAAAACGCCGTTGTAACGAATTGACAGCGGTTTTAATTAAAATTCATTTTGAATGATACTCTGGTCGGGCATTTTTCTAAGCGGTAGCTTCCGGTGTCCGCAAAATGGCTCATCCGCCTGGAAGAGATCTTCAATATCTCGAACGCACGACTCTCAGAAACTGGCATGCCTGGTCTTGGCTTTTTCAAGCGCAACTCTTTGTCCGTCTCGTTTTTCGCGCTTCGTTCCGCCTGTTCACCCTAGGATTGCGTTTTCGAGCAATACCAGCTCCCGATACTTTGTGGAAATGAATACGTTTACGCGAAGGAGATTTGAAAGTCGCGGCTTTCCCGAGACGGGCTTTTGTCGCAGAAATACGCGAGGAGTGCTACTGCGATTTGCGAAAAACAATTTCATGAAACACATTTACAAAGATGAAAAGGAGCTCAGAAAAAATCCTTAAATGGGGAGATTTTACTTTCGAGAAAAAAAAAATTTTAATCGACTTTGATTGGTTTATGTAGTATATTTTCACTGCTCTTATTATTGATGAACTTTTTTTGGAAATGTTGCTGGGGTCGTTTCATGTTTCGAGATTCTTTCGCTTAGAGTGGAAAATATTAGTTAACCTGTAGAGTGCCAGGATTTGAGAAATTTCAAAAGCCTCGATTTTCTATAAAAAAGTGAGTTTAGTTTAGTTTTGATTAGTGAAAAAACATATGACGCCTACAGGTGTCATCCCGGCCCTTTAAAGGTTAACGGCTCTGGCTCAAAGTCGCAAATATTTGTTAATGCTTATAATTCTTTTTATTACCTTTTCTGTTGTCATTAGAATAAATATTCATTTTTATAAGAACCAATATGGAAAATTGTACGGTATTGAAATTTTGAAGATTAGTAATAATATTATCTGTCTGCTTCCATTTATTACGTTAGTATAAAACCTTTTAATGATACGAAAGCCTTCCCAAGTAGGAATCAGACGGCAATATGCTCATCTATCAAATTTATGTTTCTTAAGGCATCGTGCATGAAAGTGCAACAAAATCCGACGAGAATCTCATAAGAGTTTCCAATCAATTTCGTAAAAGGGATGCATTCTTAATATAAATACGGCTGGAGTTCGCGGGAATAAAAATCAATCTTTATTTAATAGGAATGAGAAATTTAATGAATTATTCGACGACATGCTGTTTTGAACGCTTTGAGAGAGAGTGAATGCATGTTTTTTTTATTCAATAAAAGTGGAACAATCGCGCTGGTGTAGAGCTCAGTTTGTACTTTCTCCGCGGCTACCTGTCCGCACCCGCATCCTATCACGATCATTATTCTTAAAGCAATCTTTTTAACAAAATAAAAAAATAATTAAAACAATTAAAGCTGTAGCTCATTCAACTGTTAATCATTCGAACTGGAAATTGTAAAGTGCATCACGGAAATTGATTCAAATTATGCTGTTCAAATTATACTTACTAAATTATCATTTGCTATTTTAAAATAAACAATAACATTGATCATAAAAAAAGATTTGCATAAAAGTAAACGATAAAATTTTTATTACTATTTTCTTCAATTAGTTAATTTCCTGAAGAAGACTCGCAACTTGCTTATTATATCAAATGACGCTTTAAGCTCCTTTATATCTGCGAAAACGCTGAAAATATTCTTTTAAGGTATTGCATGATATTTATGGCATAATGTCGCATCAGCATTAGCAACTGAATTTTGTAAACACGCGTTCAAGTTCTTCGGTAGCAAATACATTGCATGCCTCGATTATGCAATCTGTATTTATTAGTTCTATACTTGCTACATCTGTATTTGTTAGATCCGTACTTGTGTATCCACAGTGCACTTCAGTTAAAAAAATTAAATGATAGCGTGCAAAACTTTTGTAAATCGTAACAAGAATAATTATGTTAGTAAGGTACATGCATGAAGTCACATCAACCGCTTATTAATTTTACTTAATTTTCTCAGATTAATTCGGTACAATTTTTTATTTTTCGTAGAATTAAAAAATCGATATTTCGAAAAAATTGATAAAAAATCTGAAAAAAAAATTGAGAATATTCTTCGACGAATTGTAAGACATTTTTATTCTTACGATTTTTTTAAAAAAGTACATAGTTTTCGAGTAAAACAGCTGAGAATGTTAAAAAAATTTAAAGCAGACGCCATTTTAAATTGGATAAGAATAAAAATCAAAATTGGCCGGTACTTATTTTTGTTTAAGTATCGGGATCGCATGTTTATGATATTAAAAGTTGTCTAGTCATTCGGAACATAGTTAAAATTTGGTTTGAAAAAAAAAATCCAGCTGAAAAAAGTGCATTTTTTTTAATACTTTTTGAAAAATAATAGGTTAAATTTTACTTTTTGAATCGAAAGACCGATCTCAAAAATAGTAATATATGTACCTTGAGTTAAAAAACTCTTGTTAGTTTTAAAATGGTGGGCTGTCGAAGTCAACGTCAATATTTTGTTCGTTTGGGCGGTAATGGGTTAATGTAACTCGCATAAAAAATTCATACATTGTTTTACCGCAGTAATTTTATTCCCTAATAAAGAAAATCGAAAAGGGGGCGTAATAATGAAAATTAATTGAATCTCCCAAAAATTATTTTAATTAAATATTAAAAAAAAAACACTTGTTAAAATAAACGCGTCCTTTTAGTTTACGAAAACCGCGAGTTTTTTATTCTGAAATGATGAAAAAAATAAAAGTAGTAAGGACAGAAGTTGAGTGGCAGAAGGGGGAGGGCGTCAGGCAAAGTAACGCTTTACGGTGTAAAAACTTCAACCCGTTGAACATCTCATCGGATTGCGGTCTCGAAAAAGTTTCCTCCATACTGCTGGGGCGTGAAAAGCTTGGCGAAAAAAAGGGACCGGAAAGAAACGACGACGCTGTAGCATCGCGTCAATTTGCATTTACATAGATTCGCATTGGCCTGTATAAAGAGCACACACTTTATGGGGCTCTTACTTGAAAAGAGCGATGGCTACAATTTATGCATTTTATTTTTGAGAAAATTTCAAACGCGATGCCATAATACCGCGCGACATTCATCAGTATAAGTAAATATAACATTACTGACCTCCCCAGAGACAATCTTTAACAATACCGTGTTGCACAATTCGAAAAAAGTGAAAACTCGTATATAAATATTAAATATAGTTAACAGAAACAAAAAGAGTATCAATTTTTTTATATTAAATTAAACGCATACTTCACATTCTTCAGTTATTCAACTATATTTTCGAATACTTAAAAAAAGAGTAAGCATTAACAGAAAAAGTTTAAACTTGAATAGCTACCACTGAAATACTTTCGTTACTCACTGTAACCTAGTAAACCTAGTAAAGAATAGCAATAATAAAAAGAAACTATTGCTTAACTTTTTCCTTTAAAAAAAAAAACGATTATTTTTTACATATTTTTCTTTGAAATTGTAGTTTTATTAACGAGTTTACCTTCGTCACCGTAAACAAAGCGGGGAAAAGTCCTTCAGCGACGTTTCACTAATAAAAAGGCTGGATATTTAAAACAGTAGGAAGAAAAGCTAGTGTCGCAAAGACGAGTTTCGTCGAGCTGATGAGAAAAACGTAGACACCTTGTCGGTGCGCATAAAAGTGGCGTATGTTGCTTGCGCAATACGTAACTTTTTTATTTACTCGGGAAACAAATATGTATCTACAAAGCGCCGGAGTTTACGTTGCGAATAATTCAATCAGAACATTTACGTGTCAGGCGTTAGTTTGTCACGGACAGCCGAGGAGGACTTTTTCACTCTCGTGCAATAAAACCGGTGTGTACATTATTTTCATGCGATAATATCACAATCATCGGGAAGCATAGTTTTTTATCAATTATTTTTACCTGAAAAATTATATATCCCTTTATTTGACTATTTCTACGGGAATGAAATTTTATTAATTTTAATCAGATATCTTTCACCGACCTTATTTACTGCCTTATTTATAGTGTAAATTAATTCCATGAGCTTGTATGTATTAAATTAGAGGCCTTACGTTTACTTAATAATTACTAACTACATTTACTCAATTAATTATTGATGCATTATCGAAAGCTACAATAACCTTTATAATTTAATCACTACAATACACATTTACACAACATGTTGTAGTTTTATTGATTCAGCAGAAAATATTTGATTAAGCAAACGGTTTCGGTAAATAGAATAATATATATTAAAGTATGTAAAGTGAAAGTAGTTAACTAATTTTTTAATTAACATAAGCAGAGTGGTTGGTTCAAAGGAACTCCGACAAATTCTACGACCTCCGATTCAATTAGTCCAGTGTGCCCATCTAAGGCTATCGTCGGCATTTGCGTTTAGCATGCAATTCCGCAGTGAGACCCTCGCGTGTTGCTATACAATTCGTAAGTTCTTTGTTCAGTATCTCCTCTCGCTTCAAGCCTTCCATCGTGCGAGCTAAAATTATGAGAGATAACATTATTACGACATAGCATCGCGCTCATAAGTTGACAAGTCATTTCAGACACGAACCTCTTGATTTTATGATGACTGTGTTATTTTCGACTTAATTCTTTTTCCGGCAATGATAATGCCTTTGAATTATGAATAAATTATTACTTTTTTCTTATTCTTCTTTAATACAGAATACAAGCCAGTACGCAAACTCCTTCGTTGTACATTAATCTTTTTGTACACATCACTTGTCCAACGCAACGCGGACAAGCACACTCTCGTAATACTAGAAGCACAAAAGGTCAAAGAGGCGCATAATCCTCCGTGCGGATCGCTTTAACTGCTTTGCAAGCTTTTCTGGATCCTATGCGCTACGCTGTTTCTTCTTTAATTCCTTTTAATCGTCTTGCATTGACGCCTGCAGGAGATTCGCGCAGCATCGACCATTTTTCGCGATTCTTTTCAGTAAATTATAAATTGTTTATTACAGCATAATCCACTATACACCATGTAATGTTTTATTTTACTCGATGAATTTTATTGTAAGAAAAACAGACTTAAAAATCGTTATTACACCAGTCTGTATTTCAAAAGAGAGAACGTAAATTTTATGAAAAATGAAAATGAAGCAATGAAGAAGCCCTCAGAAACACACAAAAAGTTTTAATTTTATTTTCCTTTGAAAATAAATAAAATGTGACCTAAAAGAAAAAGGAGCGATGGTGAAAAGTATAAGCGAAGAAAATAGTGCTGCGCGAAGTTCTCCGTCCCGGGTGAAGTCGACCGAGCTAAAGAAGCATGTCAACCGTTACCGGCTGACCGGCGCGCCTCGCTTTTGTAGTGAGCGAACGTCTGCACAGTTTGAACGCAGTCGGTAACGCGAGAAAAGCGGACAAGCGGCTGCCGACGGTAGTCACAGAATCCATGCTTGACGACAATCTCGGCCTAGCCGAGCCGGCGCTCGGCAGCACCACCAATTGCACAACCATCGTTTATACGACCACCAGCAAGGAGGAACGCGTCGTCACCAACTACGTCAATGAATGGATCAGCGCATACGCCTTCATCGCAAGTAAGTATGCACGTGAATGCCTCTGTGGAAAGGTCCGCTCATTACCGACCGTTACGACTAGGAATAAGGATTTCAGGAGATAAAGGAGTCTTTATCCAATTGTGCAATGCGTGGATTATTGATGATGGGTACCAACAATATGGACATTTTCTATTGGGTTAAAAACTGCAGTCTATGGTCCATTTGACGAGTGTAAGAAGAAACAGACGTTGAGTTTCATTCAACTATTTTGAGAGTTTTTCATACCAACAAGTTTTCTTCAACAGTTGTAAAAATAACACGACATATTCATTATGAACTGACCAGTGGCTGCTATTGTCAGTGCTTAAATTTCTACCGTCGAAAAAACGAACTTTAATTATATTGCTTCGAAGATTGTAAAAGCGAATATTCTTTTTGCCAACGTAAAACGTAAAACGTATTTTAAGTCTTACATTGGTTTTACTATAATTAAAGTAAAAAGACATTTCACATTGCAGTTTTTTTTATAACATTATAACTTTGTTAAAGTTGTTTATCTTCTTTGAAACGGTCTTTAAATAATTTGAAAAACTTCGTATATTATGTCAAGAACATATAAAGCTTGGAATTATAAGTAGCATTGTGAAGATTTTCTTGGAATGCAATGGCATATTGCTTGCAACAAGTAAAACGCCTTTATGAATTGATGGATTTATGCGATTAAAATTTAGCTAATATGCGCTTTAATTATAAGTCTTTAGATTGTTTCAATTTCTATATTTTTAAGTGTATTAATCGTTTTTTTAATTGTTTATTAGTAATTTGCATGGTATAATTATTATATTAACACTAGTAGATGAGTTGATTAAATTGATTAAAGCATTTATTTTTAGTCAATGTGTAAGGAAAATTAGATTAAACTCCTAAAACTGTTGCTTTTCAGGGTAAATTAAAATAAGAAATAAATTTATTTATATATTAAAGTGAAAGAACACAAGAATATTTAATACAAAAATGCACATGTATTGAGAAAATATTTATTACACTAAATTATGAAACTAAACATATTTATTCTCCACTTTTCTAAATATAACTTAAAAATTAAGAATTAATCAGTTTTTTTATCCTCACAGAGAACCAGGAGAAATTCTACTTGTACGTGATAGTCTCGGTAACTGCTGGAGTGCTGCTACTGCTGGGTCTGGTGATCGGACGACTCTTATTGAGTCGACACCGGGCGAAGCGAAATGCCAAGTTCCATGCAAACAACGAAACACTCCCCAATGGTTTCACCGATGACATATCTGAAATCGACGCTGACATCGACCTAACAACACCCGTACCTGTCCCAATGCAAGATACGAGGTAATAATCGTTCTATATGTTCTGACAAAATTGGTATTCAATAAATTTTTGCTTTATAATAGATTTTTTACCAAATTATGAGCTCTTTTAAATTAAGTTTTTATCAATTCTAAATTCCAATATCAACTACATAACGAAAAACTACATAATGAAAATAGTTTTTTATAGAAAAATCTATCGACTTAATTTTTACCTAATTTTTATATTACTTGCAATTACATCGCTTACTAAGTGGTTTATAACCAAGTGGCTATAATAAGTTTTAGATAAACTTTAAAGCAAACTAAAAGAAAAGCAAGCTGCCCCCATAGACAATAGAACTTTTTATAGTGGCAAGAAACTTTGGCGTCTTTAGACACAAGAAAAATTTGCACCTTTCGTTAGGTTAGGACTTTGGATATGGATTAACTTGAATGAGCTAATATTTATTTTAATGATAGTATACTTGCAATATCTTTACTCTACATATAGAAAGGCTTTATAGAAGTATAATTTAATAAGAAGAAGTATATTAATGATTGTTGAAAAACTTTGATTAAAAGGTGAAATTATCCTTGGTTTAAGTTTTCTCATGAGCTCCTGTTAATTTACGTTTAATTTTTTTTAACTTAATTTTTAATTTAATTTTTTTTTTACACGGGGCAAGTTGACTACTCAGGTGGAGCAGGTTGACTAATGATTAATTTAGACAAAAATTCCAATTTTTATCAACATATTTATACATCACCAACAAAAAAAACTTTAGAATACAAAATGCTAACTAAAAGCAAGCTCTGTACTTATCTAATAATTAATATATTTTTGAATAAATAAATAAAATAGTGTTCAATAAAATTCCAACTTACCTCTGTTGTTGACAAATGATAGATAATCGATTGAAATAATAGCTCTGCGCCTACTTACCTCTTTAGCCAACAAGCCCCGGTCTCCCCTACTTTAAACAGAAGTTGTATCGACTAGAGAAGTATGTACGAGTATATACTAAGAAAAATCTAAAAGATATTGGAAGTGTGTCATAACTTCAAAGCTACTATATAAACTTTTAAAACATGAAGTCCTACCGTTGAATGTTCAGGTTACCAGAAACGCAGCTGGCGGAGCGACTGCACGGCGAGCGTTACTACAGCGACGCGAGAATACCTATATCACCGGGCTCGGTGCACTCTGGGCATTCAGTGGTGGTATCTGGTCACCCAGGCAACCAGGGTGTAAGGGTAGATCTCGGCAACCACATGGTCGGCACCGACAGTCTCCACACAATTCTGCGCCCGGAAGGCTCGCGCTCCGGCCTCTCCTCCGGCAAGGGCAGCTACTACTACGGCTGACAGGAGGACGGGGTCGTTTTGCGCGAAGGACGACCCCCCTCGTCGCAGCTCAGCCCTGTGCCCGAGGTCAGCTCCCGTAAATACTGCTTCTGAATGCCCAGCGAAGCTACTCAAGTGTACAATGCTGTTCTGCAAATCGCATTACACTGATCGGAATGAGGAAAGCCTGGCTTTCGTCGCAGGGAGAAGGAAAGTGTGCCTATCTTTACGCTGAGTATCAGGAGCTATTTCATTGTCTCTTACATTTTTTTTACGGAGCTAGATCTGACGAGCTAGAGATTTACGATGAAAGATTTGCGTTAAAGGGTCTTGACAGTTAATCTAATTGTTTATTAAACGTGGGATTAAAATTTTAATGAGTTGTTAAGAGGCTTAGAAACGTGTTATCGGAAATCTTGAATTTTTTTCGTATTTTCAAGGAAACGGTTAAAGAGAATAAATTTTACTCTGATACTGACTGAAAAAGTTGGACGCTTTTCCTTATTAGAATGAAGTGTGTTACAAAAACAATGTTCAATAATTAAACATGTAAACTTTTAACGATTGTTTGTTGAGAAATGAAAAAATAAAACATGTTTTGCTATACTGTAGACTAATTTTTTACATTGATTGTATAAGAAGCATTAAAACGATTACATTTGCGTCAACTTTGACGCAGTTTGTATCTTCAGGGTAGGACACACGCGAAAAAAGGGGGAATATTTTGCGTTTCGATGATAGCGAACTGATAAAAATGGTGGGATCGAGTGCGTGTATGTTTATATGTACCTTGTTGGTCAACGCTCGGACTGACAATTCATTTGACTTTGGCGACTTTTCTTCGTTGTGAGCAGTCGCGCAGGAACAATTTTCGCTCCTTTGACACTTTTGGCTGGTGTAGACGTACAAAAACAAAAACTGATAAGCAAAAAAATAAGACTTGGGCTGGCGAAAATTGCTCCTGATCCTCGCTAACCTGTGTACGATAAATCAATATATCAGTTTGTAAATAAGGGAATTATTGTTAAGATTTTACTGTACAATAAAATAAAAATATGCGGTATGTATAGATATATAAGAGCAGCTATTAGCTGTTTCGCAATTAAAATCTAAATTTTTTACGATGTATTTCAGTTGCGATAGCAAATTGGTTACATTTGTGTACATTAATTACTATCTTTAGAACATTTATTATTTCGAATTATATTATTCATATCACATAGCCATTGCAGAAGGGAAAGAAAAACTATGGCTGTGAAATCGTGTAATCGAAACGATGGATCTTTAAATATATACGTAATGCTACCATCTTAAAAGAAATTAAAATAGCTTGATTAATACTAATTTTCCACTATAAACTAACGTAAAACGTAGTAAGAATTTGAAGAAAAATATATTAGTTTTTAACTGCGTAGGTCCTTTTTTCTAATCGTTCAATCTGTAGAAAAAAGATTTTAAAAAATAAGTCAACGTTTCGATTACAGTAACCGCTGAAATAGTATCTTTGTATAATAACTGGATTCTTTGTAAGAAAAAATACCAAGAGCTCTCTATATGAATTATTATACTAATACCACTTTTTAATTGCATGTCTTTAAGAAATTATCTTTTTTTAAAGAAAATTGCTCTTTTTCATTTTTTCTCTCATAGTTTTTATGAAAGCGATTAGCGAGTAAGTCATTGTCTTTGGCAGCAATTCTATTCTACTGCGCCATCACCCTCATCGGTTACAAATGCAATCTGAAAGACTTGTACCAAAGATAATAAGATAAGTAGAATCAAGTATTGAAATGAATTAATTTAATACATTTTTCAGCGGAGTGCCTGACATTTCGAAGATATTCGGTATACTAAGTGCACGTTCAACTTTATATTAACCTACCCTGCCGGAAAATTAAGTATCATTTATGTTGTTGCAACTAACTTTTAGCTAGAATTTTGAACGAAATCAGTCGTGATCACGGCTGTTTCCAAAGGTGCAAGAATCAAAACAAAAAAGAAAATTGGTGGGCATGTGCTCTCAATCTCGCGATGCAGATAGACCCTAAGCTGGCGCGGCGGTAGTTATATAACCTCAGATCTAATAGAATTTAGAGCATATTTATGCTCGTAATATCTTATAGAATCTGCCCACTGAACAGAAGATTTAACATATTATGCCTAAAATCTCCTTAATTTTCCGCCAGAATATGCTTAATTAATTTATAAGTTCTTCATTTTATTTATATTGATATACACCGTGAAATAATTGCTTAATATGAATTATTGTTTTTATGTTTTATGTTATTACAGTCAAGTAAGGGTAAAAAGTTTTTCAAGTGACACTATTTACTAATTACTGTTTATTAATAAATTTTCTAAATAACGTTTTAATTAGTTAATGTATAAAGTTGAAAAATAATGTGATGTAAAACTGCTCAGCAGTTGCAAAGTTGTATTATTTCTCTCCATCTATGTTTAAATAAATTTTTGTATTATAAAAATTATGGTTCACTAAATTATATTAAATCCAAAGAAACTGTATAGCATTGTTATAATAAAAAATACAGAAATAAGATATTAGTTACTATTAGTTTTGCATTATGTATTTAGTAAAAGTTAATATATAGAGCCATTTAAAAATGGTCCTTTAAACAATTTATAAATGAAATATAATGTGCACTTCTTATACCAAATCTTCATGATAATCTTTTGTAAAAAATGGAAAAAACTCTATGCGAAAAAGAAATGTGTGTTTATGACAAGAAGAAGCGACAAGAGTAGCTTCGCCACTGTAGATTTCTATGTGAATTTTTTTCAATTTGTAAATATTGTTGTATAATATAATGTTAAGGAACTTTAGCTAAAAATAAAAGGAAACCATAACCGGTAAAACATACAAAGAGCTTAAATTATGTTTTTTTTTTAATCTACCGCTACGCAATTTTTGTTTAGGTATTTTCTAATTAGCTTTAAGGGGATGTAATAGCCACAATAAGGAATCTACAATATCGACTTTAAAATTTTATTTATTAAAAATTGAAACAAATTTTCAAATAAATGGATTTTAGGTACCCTCCGAAATATCACAAAAGAATATCTGATTTCAGTTACATTCTGTTCTATTCATAACTCTAGGGAAAAAATGGGTTAAATATTTTACATTCGTGCACAATATTTACACATTTTTCAACTCATTTCTATTCCTAGAGTATTAAACCGAATGCTTCGAAATTGAAATCAAATATTCTTTGTTTCGGTTTAAAGGACACCTCAAAGCCGTATTTGTTTTCAATAATAAAATTTCGAAGTTGGTACTGTAGATTCCTAATCATGACTTTTACATCTTCTTAATAATAATTTCCGAATCAACTGAAAAACGCGCATACCCATTTAGAAACTTGGTGCCATTGTATTAAATTTTGTTTGCTTATAATAAAAAAATAATTTTTACATATATTTTACTGGTACTAAAAATTGACGTTTTCGTTCAGCTCTCCATTGGCAAAATATTGCGAAGCTCACATTGAATGTTCAGCGATACGTTGACGAGGAGCTGAATTTGAATTGTGATTGGTGAGTCTACAAATTATTGTTCTTGGAGCGCAAATTGAAGCGCTCACTTTATTGGACGCAGACGCGTACAGTTTGATCGCGGAAATTTCAGCCTTTAACTGTACAATGCTTAATTGCAATACGCTATATTTTATAAATCATCGAATCATATTGCGAGTAGTATGTACTTTTTCGGTTGTAGCCTGTGAAATTCTATCTCGACTGTTATGCCGTTTAAGGGGGCAGGCCTGGGTTAAATTGAAAAAATACACTTTTCAGTATAATAGCTATCAAGATTTTATGCATCACTTTTGATTACTGGAACTTGTTACACTTTAAGTGCTGGCATAATTTAAGCTATTTATACACTATGTAGGCCCAAAAAGTTTCCTTTATCTCTACTATTGTTCCATCAAAAATATCTTAAAGTTTTATTTATTTATCCATTTGCCATAGCTCTTTTTCCAGTACTATGACTTATATGTCTCCAGACCAGGCTTAAATTACTTTTTATAACTTGCACCTCAGATGTTATGGATTACTTTTCTGAAAAAAAAAATAAGAAAAAAATAATTGTGGACATTTAAGTGCAAAATATTAGGCTTAAAAATAATATTATATTAAGGCCTGCCCCCTTAATAAGCGAATCTCACAGTCGGTGAGCGTAACCATGTAAATTATTTCGATGGAAATAAAAAAAATTATTATTTACGTATTTTTAATTTTTGGTAACCGATAGCTTTATTGTTTCCAACTTTACTGAACTGCATACATAAGATGAAATGAAGTTAAGTGGTAGTTAATTTTTTTTTACATTTACTGAAAATTTTGAGAAAAAAAATAATAAATGTTAAAACTGGGAAATATAATGTTTAAAAAAACAGACATTGATTAATTTAATCATCAATTAGAAATGCATTCATAAATATGAAGAATTTTATTTCATAAAGCACGCGCATTTTCAAAAATGTTTGTAATAATTTTGCCAATTACATATGTATATTATTTGATTTTCCTATAATTCAATATTTTTTATTAATCATTGCATAAATATATATTATTTGAATCATTGATACGATAATTTTTATAATGTAATATTGAAATCTTATATTTCCTTATTTTCAATTAATAAAAACAATTTTGCTGATGTATAATGTCTCGTTGTAAATACTAAATATAGCTATTTTATATAACATTAAACTATAATATAAATAATTTTTTAAGTCATTCCGGGGACAATGAAATGTCCATGTTAAAGTTAATTTAAATCATTGCTCAAATAATTATATTTAATATTCAACTCAATCTTTTGTAAAAAAAATAGTATAATTATTGATAAATAGAGGTTCTTTAAAAAACTCTTTTTTCACAGAAAATTATCAAATTACTCTGGCTCTAACTTATTCTTTTTGTAAATGCTATGCAACTTAAATTTTTGCAAATATTTTAATGGACAAGAAAAAACGATTTTCCTTGACAACTGCAAATATTCGTATTCTGCAACTAAAGTATTCGTTTAATTTTATTTGCCCCACAAACGCATATACTAAAAATAAATTATAAGACTCCATTGTAGAATACGAAAGAGTATGAAAGAATGAATGAATCGTTGTATAAAAGTGTGCAGGTGAGACATTTTGAAAGACACTAAAATGCACGAGACATACCGTTCAATACTCATATCTCAATGAACAGATGTTTATATTAGAAAAAAATAAAAATTAACGGTGGCTTTGACATAAAATAATGTACATTGCTTAACTATCGGTACATTATAAAGGTCACTGTTGTTGTATCATCCGAAATAAATTATTATCATAAAAAACGTTTAAATTCATACGTTGTTTTTCATTTACTTTACTTCTTTTCTTAAAACTGCAGTTTTTTCCTTGAGCATAATAGTGATATTGCGTTTCATCTTTCTCTTTTACTTATTATAAAAAAAGTAAATTACGCTTTAACATTTCATGAATTATTCTTTTTTAGAAACTGAAAAAAATGTCAACATAAGACTCTCTTCTCATTTTACCAGATGATTATTTTTATAACGCAAAATAAATTAAATTAAAATATTTTCCGAGTATGTCGTTGATGGTGCTGACGCAGTACACTATATATTTATTTAATTATTTATATTTATTAATTTCGACAAAAGTAGAGTTAAACTTATTAATTTTCATACTGCGTTAAAGAGCGGAGTTTTCGGTAGAATTTTCATATACCGGGCTTAATCTATTGCCAACAAAAAGAGAGACCAATCGATTTGAACAAAATGGAGGTTCGTTGGACGAAGTTCCAAGAAAAACCACTATCCTAGAATGTTAAGCGGGACATAAAGGTTGTGTTATATGATATGGGGCATGGAAAAGAGGAGGTTTTTGGTAAGAAGACAAAGAAAAATTTCAACAACAGTTACCCGATTACCAATTACCAACAACGCGCTTATCTAATTATGAATTGCCCCATTACCAATTACAAACACCTGTTTACCAACGTTCCGACAAAGGGGAGCCTATCCTGTAATTTGATCTCGGTTGCAAGATTGTCCGACCTAAAATTTCAAGATGGCGGGCGGTCAAATAACAAAAAAAGTAGTGGCACACCCAATTTTGAATATATTGAATTGAGATTTGAACTTTTTGACAGAGGGGATCCTATTCTTTATACACTTTTCACAAAAATTAAGGGAACAAAAAAATTTTGGAAATCTTTTGGCGGTTTTTAACAAGCATTATCTCAATGAAAAATGGTCGTACAGGAAACAAAAAAATAGGTATATTAAGCTACAAGGGCGTAAAGTTTACTTCTCGCACGAGTCAGCACGATGACTGCCTTTTAGCGACTTTACACGCTCGGACCGGAGACTCGTGTGAGCCCTTGTAGCTTAATATACTATTGTTCCCTTAATTTTTGTGAAAAGTGTACAACCGGTACTGCGGTGTACCTTCGCTATACTTATATCTACCACCATTGGAAAGAGCACCCTTTAAAATATAGGGAGCAGTTACTTTAAGGTATTTGTGTTAAAATTCATTGCAACGTATCATTTCCAACTTAAACTTAAAAATAGAATAATAAAAAAGACTTAAGCTATTTACCACGTACCTTACAATTCCTTCGGCGTGATAGCACTCCGTGCTCCGCGGAGGTTTCCCCGGAGGTGGCTCGAAGCTCGCAGGTATTCCGGCAGGCCGATCGAGCGGTGCTCTGGTGGCTTAATTCTCTGGCATGTTACGTCGAGGAGATTGGCGGAGGCTTTTACACTCTACACTTTACAATATCTACACTATTCACTAGCACTATTCACGCGCTATTCACTCGCGTTATTCACTTGCTATCCGTTCGCGCTATTCACTCGCGTTACTCACCCACGTTATTCACTGGCGATTCACTCGCGTTATTCACTTGCTATCCGTCCGCGCTATTCACTGGCGCTATTCGCTCGCGTTTTTCACTCGTACTATTCACTCGCTATTCTCTCGCGGTATTCACTCGCTATTTACTTGCACTATTCACTCGTGCTATTCATCGCGCTATTCAACGCGTTATGCACTCGCGTTATTCACTCGCGCTATTCACTCGCTATTCACTCGCGCTATTCACTCGCGGTAGTCACTCGCACTATCTAAGGCGGACAAATATTTTTCAATAATTATTGAAATTTAAATTTATTTTCAATAAAATAAATTTTCTTTTTCGTATTATACGTAAATAAATACTTTTCCTTATTCAAATAATAAATAAATAAATAATTCTCCAAGCATAACAAATAAATTTTCTTTTAAATAAACAAATTTTTCTTTAAATGAATAAATAAACATACTTTTCTTAAATTTTAAATAAATGAATATCTTTTATTCCTATTAATAAATAAAATAATTATTTAAATGTATTAAACGATGAAATGAATGAAACAATTACTGAATCTAAAATAAATTAATATAATATTTTTTTGACATCAATTAAATAATAGTTGGATTTATTATCGAGGGTAATTGAGTCAATTAAACAATATTCAATTATTGATTTAATTGAATGCCTTAAATTTTTTGCGAGGGCACATTTCCGGTTCGAGACGTCATGTTGCGGTCGGCGACCCTCGCATTCGCAAAGTTTCGGTTCGGAGGGTCGGTGGCGGTCGGGGAGGCTCGGAATCGGATTGTTTCGGTTCGGGAGGGTCGGTGGCGGTCGGGGACCCTCCGATTCGAAGAGTTTCGGTTCGGGACGGTCGGTGGCGGTCGGGGAGGGTCGGAATCGATGTGTTTCGGTTCGGGACGGGTCGGTGACGGTTGGGGAGGTTCGGATTCGCACCGTTTCCGTTAAATAAACCACAAATGAGGTCAGGGGATAACCCAATAACCCAATAACCCACAAAATGAGGTCAGGGGATAACCCAATAACCCAATAACCCATAAATAAGTCTAGGAATAACCCAATAACCCGATAACCCATAAATAAGGTCTGGGAATAACTCAATGACTCCGATAACCCACAAATAGGTCAGGGATAACCCCGATAACCCACAAATGAGGTCAGGGATAACCCAATGACCCATAATGAGGTCAGGGATAACCCAATGACCCCCGATAACCCAGAAATGAGCCTAGGAATAACCCAATAACTCCGATAACCCCACCAAAATGAGGTCAAAGGATAACCCAATACCCGATACCCACAATAAGAGTCAGGGATACCCAATGACCCCGATAACCCACAAATGAAGGTCATGGATAACCCAATGACCCGCAAATGAGGTCAGGGATAACCCAAGACCCACATAGATGAGGTCAGGGATAACCCATGACCCCGATAACCCAGAAAATGAGGCCTAGGGATAACCCAATAACCCTATAACCCACAATGAGGTCAGAGGATAACTCAATGACCCCGATAACCCACAAATGAGGTCAGGGATAACCCAATGACCCACAATGAGGTCAGGGATAACCCCGATAACCCACAATGAGTCAGGGATAACCCATGACCCCGATAACCCAGATTAGGTCAGGGATAACCCAATAACCCAAAACCAGAAATAAGGTCCAGAGATAACCCACTAACCCACTAACCCAGAAATAGTTCCAGAGATAACCCCAATGACCCCACTACCCAGAAATAAGGTCCCAGAGATAACCCAATGACCCACTAACTCTTTTCTCTTCTTTCTTTAATTTGAGCGCGGTGCCAAGGTGATCGGACCATAACTCGCAAAAGAAGAAGAAGGAGAACAAGAAGAAGATGAAGAGAAAGAAGAATTATCGTAGATACAAAAAAGTAGAAACATTTACCGCTTGTCGATGATTAAGATCTCTAATTTATCAGTAGACGGCGAATTTACCGCCTGTCGATGTTAAAGTTCTCTGTTTTATCAGCAGTCGGAGGATTTAACGCCTGTCGATGATTAAGTTCTCTGCCTGTCCTCAGTGCCGGCGAATTTACCGTCTGATGTTAAAGTCTCTTTTATCAGCAGTCGGAGGATTTATCAGCAGCCGGCGAATCGATGATTAAGTTCATCTCTGTTTTATCAGCAGTCGGCGAATTTACCGCCTGTCGATGTTAAGTTCTCTGTTTTATCAGCAGCCGGCGAATTTAATGTTAAAGTTCTCTGTTTTATCAGCAGCCGGCGAATTTACCGCCTGTCGATGTTAAAGTTCTCAGTTTTATCAACAGCCGGCGAATTTACCGCCTGTCGATGTTAAACTTGTCAGTTTTATCAGCAGCCGGCGAATTTACCGCCTGTAGATGTTAAAGTTCTCTGTTTTATCAGCAGTCGGAGGATTTAACGCCTGTCGAGTTCTCTGTTTTATCAGCAGCCGGCGAATCGGAGGATTACCGCCTGTCGACCGCCTGTTAAAGTTCTCTGTTTTATCAGTTAAAGTTCTCTGTTTTATCAGCCGGCGGAATTTAACGCCTGTCGATGATTACAGCAGCCGGAGAATTTACTGTCGATGATTACGTTCTCTGTTTTATCAGTAGTTTTGTTTTATTTATTTTTTATATTTTATATTAGTAGTATTTTATTTTATATTTTATTAGTAGTAGTTTTTTTGTAACGGTCGGGAACCCTCCGAATCGAAGAGTTTCGGTTCGGGACGGTCGGTGGCGGTCGGGGAGGCTCGGGATCGAACTGTTTCGGTTCGGGACGGTCGGTGACGGTCGGGGAGGCTCGGAATCGGATTGTTTCGGTTCGGACGGTCGGTGACGGTCGGGAACGTCGGAATCGGACTGTTTCGGTTCTGGACGGTCGGTGACGGTCGGGGAGGGTGGGAATCGGACTGTTTCGGTTCGAGGGTCTGTGGCGGTCGAATCGGAATCGATGTGTTTCTGTTCGGGACGGTCGGTGGCGGTCGGGGAGCTCGGAATCGAACGTGTGTTTCGGTTCGGGACGGTCGGTGACGGTCGGGAACGCTCGGAATCGATGTTTCGGTTCGGGAGGGTCGGTGGCGTGAGGAGGCTCCGAATCGAAGAGTTTCGGTTCGGGACGTTCGGTGACGGTCGGGGAGGCTCCGAATCGGATGTTTCGGTTCGGGAGGTCTGTGACGGTCGGGAACGCTCGGAATCGAACTGTTTCGGTTCGGGACGGTCGGTGGGTCGGTCGGGGAGGCTCCGAATCGAAGAGTTTCGGTTCGGGACGGTCGGTGACGGTCGGGGAGGGTGGGAATCGGACTGTTTCGGTTCGGGACGGTCGGTGGCGGTCGGGGACGCTCGGAATCGATGTGTTTCGGTTCGGGACGGTCGGTGGCGGTCGGGGACGGTCGGAATCGATGTGTTTCGGTTCGGGACGGTCGGTGGCGGTCGGGGAGGTTCTGGAACATCCCTGAAACCCAGATATGACCGAAATTGGGTCCTGGGATATCCGGAAGCCTAGAATAACCCAATAACCCAATAACCCAATGACCCAATGACCCAGTAACCCAGAAATGAGGTCAGGGGATAACCCAATGACCCAGCAACCCAAAAGTGAGGTCAGGGGATAACCCAATGACCCAGTAACCCAGAAATGAGGTCAGGGGTTATTGGGTTATTGGGTTATTGGGTTATTGGGTTATTGGGTTATTGGGTTATTGGGTTATTGGGTTATTGGGTTATTGGGTTATTGGGTTATTGGGTTATTGGGTTATTGGGTTATTGGGTTATTGGGTTATTGGGTTATTGGGTTATTGGGTTATTGGGTTATTGGGTTATTGGGTTATTGGGTTATTGGGTTATTGGGTTATTGGGTTATTGGGTTATTGGGTTATTGGGTTATTGGGTTATTGGGTTATTGGGTTATTGGGTTATTGGGTTATTGGGTTATTGGGTTATTGGGTTATTGGGTTATTGGGTTATTGGGTTATTGGGTTATTGGGTTATTGGGTTATTGGGTTATTGGGTTATTGGGTTATTGGGTTATTGGGTTATTGGGTTATTGGGTTATTGGGTTATTGGGTTATTGGGTTATTGGGTTATTGGGTTATTGGGTTATTGGGTTATTGGGTTATTGGGTTATTGGGTTATTGGGTTATTGGGTTATTGGGTTATTGGGTTATTGGGTTTTTGGGTTATTGGGTTATTGGGTTATTGGGTTATTGGGTTATTGGGTTATTGGGTTATTGGGTTATTGGGTTATTGGGTTATTGGGTTATTGGGTTATTGGGTTATTGGGTTATTGGGTTATTGGGTTATTGGGTTATTGGGGTGTGGGGGTGGGGGGTGGGTGAGGGGGGTGGGGTGGGGGGGAGTGTGTGTGGCGCTTAGGCTTGCCGTACGCTCGCCGCGTGGGGTTGGGGGGAGAGAGATGGAAACCCAATACCAAGTAACTCAATAACCCAATAACCCAATAACCCAATAACCCAATAACCCAATAACCCAATAACCCAATAACCCAATAACCCAATAACCCAATAACCCAATAACCCAATAACCCAATAACCCAATAACCCAATAACCCAATAACCCAATAACCCAATAACCCAATAACCCAATAACCCAATAACCCAATAACCCAATAACCCAATAACCCAATAACCCAATAACCCAATAACCCAATAACCCAATAACCCAATAACCCAATAACCCAATAACCCAATAACCCAATAACCCAATAACCCAATAACCCAATAACCCAATAACCCAATAACCCAATAACCCAATAACCCAATAACCCAATAACCCAATAACCCAATAACCCAATAACCCAATAACCCAATAACCCAATAACCCAATAACCCAATAACCCAATAACCCAATAACCCAATAACCCAATAACCCAATAACCCAATAACCCAATAACCCAATAACCCAATAACCCAATAACCCAATAACCCAATAACCCAATAACCCAATAACCCAATAACCCAATAACCCAATAACCCAATAACCCAATAACCCAATAACCCAATAACCCAATAACCCAATAACCCAATAACCCAATAACCCAATAACCCAATAACCCAATAACCCAATAACCCAATAACCCAATAACCCAATAACCCAATAACCCAATAACCCAGGGAATAAGGTTCTGGGTCATTGGGTTATCCCCTGACCTCATTTCTGGGTTACTGGGTCATTGGGTTATCCCCTGACCTCACTTTTGGGTTGCTGGGTCATTGGGTTATCCCCTGACCTCATTTCTGGGTTGCTGGGTCATTGGGTCATTGGGTTATTGGGTTATTGGGTTATTTTAGGCTTCCGGATATCCCAGGACCCAATTTCGGTCATATCTGGGTTTCAGGGATGTTCCAGAACCTCCCCGACCGCCACCGACCGTCCCGAACCGAAACAGTTCGATTCCGAGCGTTCCCGAGCCGCCACCGACCGTCACCGAACCGAAACAATCGATTCCGATTCCGTCCCCGAGCGTTCGCCACCGACCGTCACCGACCGTCCCGAACCGAAACATCATCGATTCCGAGCGTTCCCGACCGCCACCGACCGTCCCGAACCGAAACACATCGATTCCGAGCGTTCCCGACCGTCACCGACCGTCCCGAACCGAAACAATCGAGCCCTCCCCGACCGTCACCGATCGTCCCGAACCGAAACAGTTCGATCCCGAGCCTCCCCGACCGCCACCGACCGTCCCGAACCGAAACACATCTTCCGATTCCCCGACCGACCGTCCCGAACCGAAACACTCTCGATTCCGAGCCTCCCGACCGCACCGACCGTCCCGAACCGAAACACTTCGAGAGCGTTCCCGACCGTCACCGACCGTCCCGAACCGAAACAGTTCGATTCCGACCGTCACAGACGTCGTCCCGAACCGAAACATCTTCATCGGAGGCCCGAGCCTCCCCGCCACCCGAAACCGAAACAGTTCGATTCTCGACCCCGAACCGTCCCCGACCGCCACCGACAATCCGATTCCGACCGCCTCCCGAACAGAAACACATCGTCGAGCGTTCCCGACAGACCCTCCCGAACCGAAACAGTCCGATTCCCACCCTCCCCGACCGTCACCGACCGTCCCGAACCGAAACTCTTCGATTCGGAGCCTCCCCCACCGCCACCGACCCTCCCGAACCGAAACAGTTCGATTCCGAGCGTTCCCGACCGTCACCGACCGTCCCGAACCGAAACTCTTCGAATCGGAGGTTCCCGACCGCCACCGACCCTCCCGAACCGAAACAATCCGATTCCGAGACTCTCCCCGACCACCGTCAACACGAACGTCCCCGAACCGAAAACCTCTTCGATTCGGAGCCTCCCTCCCCACCCCACCGACCCTCCCGAACCGAAAACAGTTGTTCGATTCCGATCGTTCCCCGACCGTCACCGAACCGTTCCGAACCGAAACACATCGATTCCGACCGGCCGACCGCCCAACCCGAGCGTCCCGAACAGAAACACATCGATTCCGAGGTTCCCAACCAAGCCACAGACCCTCCGAACCGAAACAGTCCGATTCCACCATCCACGACCGTCACCGATCGGCCCCGAACCGAAACTCTTCGATTCGGAGGGTTCCGACCGTTACAAAAAAACTACTACTAATAAATAGAATAATAAAATATAAAATAAAATACTACTAATATAAAAATATAAAAAATAAATAAAACAAAATCTACTGATAAAACAGAGAACTTAATCATCGACAGGCGTTAAATTCGCCGGCTGGCTGATAAAACTGACAAGTTTAACATCGACAGGCGGTAAATTCGCCGGCTGTTAATAAAACTGAGAACTTTAACATCGACAGACGGTAAATGCGCCGGCTGCTGATAAAACACAGAACTTTAACATCTACAGGCGGTAAATTCGCCGGCTGCTGATAAAACTGACAAGTTTAACATCGACAGACGGTAAATTCGCCGGCTGTTGATAAAACTGAGAACTTAATCATCGACAGGCGTTAAATCCTCCGACTGCTGATAAAACAGAGAACTTTAACATCGACAGGCGGTAAATTCGCCGGCTGCTGATAAAACTGAAAACCTTAACAGCGACAGGCGTTAAATTCTCCGACTGCTGATAAAACAGAGAACTTTAACATCGACAGGCGGTAAATTCTCCGGCTGCTGATAAAACAGAGAACTTTAACATCGACAGGCGGTAAATTCTCCGGCTGCTGATAAAACAGAGAACTTAATCATCGACAGGCGTTAAATCCTCCGACTGCTGATAAAACAGAGAACTTTAACATCGACAGGCGGTAAATTCGCCGGCTGCTGATAAACTGAAAACCTTACAAGCGACAGGCGTTAAATTCTTCTCCGACTGCTGATAAACAGAGAACTTTCTAACATCGACAGGCGGTTAAATTCTCACGGCTGCTGATAAAACAAGAGAACTTTAACATCGACAGGCGGTAATTCTCCGGCCTGCTGATAAACCAGAGTAACTTTAACATCGACAGGCGGTTAAATTCTCCGACTGCTGATAAACAGAAACTTAATCATCGACAGGCGTTAAAATCCCTCCGACTGCTGATAAAACAGAGAACTGTAACATCGAACAGGCGGTAAATTCGCCGGCTTGCTGATAAAACAGAGAACTTAATCATCGACAGGCGGTATTAAATCTCCGACTGCTGATAAAACAGAGAACTTTAACATCGACAGGCGGTAAATTCGCCGTCTACTGATAAATTAGAGATCTTAATCATCGACAAGCGGTAAATGTTTCTACTTTTTTGTATCTACGATAATTCTTCTTTCTATTCATCTCTTCTTGTTCTCCTTCTTCTTCTTTTGCGAGTTATGGTCCGATCACCTTGGCACCGCGCTCAAATTAAAGAAAGAAGAGAAAAGAGTAGTGGGTCATTGGGTCTATCTCTGGACCTTATTTCTGGGTTATTGGGTCATTGGGTTATCCCCTGACCTAATCTGGGTTATCGGGGTCATGGGTTATCCTCTGACCTCATTTCTGGGTTATTGGGTTATTGGGTTATCCTGACCTACATTTGTGGGTTATCGGGGTATCACTGACATCATTTGTGGGTGCCTATTGGGTTTATCCCTGACCTTATTGTGGGTTAATTGGGTTATCCTCGACCTATTGCGTCGGGTTATCGGGTTATTGGGTATCCTCTGACCTCATTGTGGGTTATCGGGGTCATTGGGTTATCCCTGACCTCATTTGTGGGTGATCGGGTTATCCCTGACCTCATTTGTGGGTTATCGGGGGGTCATTGGGTTCCCTGACCTTATTGTGGGTTATCAGGGTTATTGGGTTTATCCCCTGACCTCATTTGTGGTTTATTTTAACGGAAACGGTGCGAATCCGAACCTCCCCAACCGTCACCGACCGTCCCGACCGAAACACATCGATTCCGACCCTCCCCGACCGCCACCGACCGTCCCGAACCGAAACTCTTCGAATCGGAGGGTCCCCGACCGCCACCGACCCTCCCGAACCGAAACAATCCGATCCGAGCCTCCCCGACCGCCACCGACCCTCCAGAACCGAAACTGTTCGAATTCGAGCCTTCCCGACCGCCACCGACCCTCCTGAACCGAAACTCTTCGAATCGGAGGGTCCCCGACCGCCACCGACCGTCCCGAACCGAAACTCTTCGATTCCGAGCCTCCCCGACCGCCACCGACCCTTCCGAACCGAAACTTTGCGAATGCGAGTGTCGCCGACCGCAACATGACGTCTCGAACCGGAACTGTGCCCTCGCAAAAAATTTAAGGCATTCAATTAAATCAATAATTGAATATTGTTTAATTGACTCAATTACCCTCGATAATAAATCCAACTATTATTTAATTGATGTCAAAAAATATTATATTAATTTATTTTAGATTCAGTAATTGTTTCATTCATTTCATCGTTTAATACATTTAAATAATTATTTTATTTATTAATAGGAATAAAAGATATTCATTTATTTAAAATTTAAGAAAAGTATGTTTATTTATTCATTTAAAGAAAAATTTGTTTATTTAAAAGAAAATTTACTTGTTATGCTTGGAGAATTATTTATTTATTTATTATTTGAATAAGGAAAAGTATTTATTTACGTATAATACGAAAAAGAAAATTTATTTTATTGAAAATAAATTTAAATTTCAATAATTATTGAAAAATATTTGTCCGCCTTAGATAGTGCGAGTGACTACCGCGAGTGAATAGTGCAAGTGGATAGCGAGTGAATAAAGCGAGTGAATAACGCGAGTGCATAACGCAAGTGAATTGTGCGAATGACTAGCGCGAGTGAATAGTGCAAGTGGATAGCGAGTGAATAGCGCGAGTAAATATCGCGAGTGCATAACGCAAGTGAATAGCTAGTTAATAGCGACTAAATAGTGCGAGTGCATATCGCGAGTAGATAGCGAGTGAATAGCGCAAGTGAAAAACTCGAGTGCATAACGCGAGTGAATAGCCAGTTTAAATCGAGCGAATAGTGCGAGTGCATAGCGCGATTATATAGCGAGTGCATAGCACGAGTGGATAGCGAGTGAATAGCGCGTGAATAGTGCGAGTGAATAGTGTAGATTGTGTAGAGTGTAGAATGTAGAGTGTAGAGTGTCAAAGCCTCCGCCAATCTCCTCGACGTGACCTGCCCAGAGAGGATCCAGCCTCCAGAGCACCGCCCGATCGGCCTGCCGGAATACCTGCGAGCTTCGAGCCACCTCCGGGGAAACCTCCGCGGAGCACGGAGTGCCATCACGCCGAAGGAACTGTAAGGTAGATGGTAAATAGCTTAAATGTTTTTTATTGTTCTATTTTTAAGTTTAAGTTGGAAATGATTTCTATTTTTAAGTTTAAGTTGCAATGAATTTTAACACAAATACCTTAAAAGTAACCGCTCCCTATATTTTAAAGGGTGCTCTTTCCAATGATGGTGGATATAAGTAAAAAGAAAATTCTAACCTTTAAAAAATCAAAGTTAAAAAAAAAATGTTTGGTTGCAGCCTATACATTTTTTTATTGGTATAAAACCGGTAATTTGTGTTAGAATTCATTGTGACGTATCAATTTGAACTTAAACTTAAAAATTCCGTCTCGTGGACATTAACGGGTTAAATCAACGCGCGAGTGGATGGCGAGTGCATAGCACGAGTGGATAGCAAGTGAATAGCGCGAGTGAATAGCGCGAGTTGATAGCGAGTGAATAGTGCGAGTAAATACCGCGAGTGGATAGCGAGTGAATAGTGCAAGTGGATAGAGAGTGAATAGCGCGAGTGAAAAACACGAGTGCATAACGCGAGTGAATAGCCAGTAAATAGTGAGTGCATAGTGCGAGCGTATAGAGCGAGTGGATAGAGAGTGCATAGCGCGAGTGGATAGCAAGTGAATAGCGCGTGTCAATAACGCGAGTGGATAGCGAGTGCATAACGCAAGTGAATAGCCGGTTAATAGCGAGTAAATAGTGCGAGTGCGTAGCGCGAGTGATACCGAGTGAATTGCGGGAGTGAAAAACGCGAGTGCATAACGCCAGTGAATAGCCAGTTAATATCAAGTGAATAGTGGGAGTGCAACGCGCGAGTGAAGCGCGGATAGCAATTATACCGGCAAACAATCGGTTACGTTTAAAAAAGAAGGAAGGTATTTTTTTTTCAAGCGAAAGCTTCGAAATTTATTATCCAAGTGTCATCGATTAATCAGTGTTATTTTTTATGTTTTTTTGCTTTTAAAGTTGAAATTTACGCGGTTTATCGTTGGAAAACAATTATTCGTCATTTACGTGTTTTTTTTTTTTTTTTTTTTTAAATAAGCAATAGAAGTTTAATGGACTGCTGAAGTAGAAGCTCGACCCAGTTGCGGGGCGTTGACATACGTTCACTCACGCTGACTCAGTAGGTCTCACGCTGACCCTGGATTATGAGTCCAATCTTTTACACATTTATAAGTAACAACGCGGCTAAATTGATCGTTAGAATCTTTCGAAATCTCCTAAGGCCATATTCGTTTACTCAACGTCGTTCGCGAATCAAAAATCTACAGGCGATCTTGCACGGAGAGAAATGTTGTAGTAAAAGTTTAATATGTTCAGTAGCAATAGTGGGAAATACTCAATCTACTAAAATTTTTACTATAAAAAATAATAAAAATTCATATGTACATAGAAATTTCTACCATACACTGAGAGAGAAATTAACTCATTTTAATAGTACTTATTAAATATTTTGTGTAGTAAAAAATTTTTTTGAAACTACTAAATTTATTTAGAAACAAATAATTCAGTTAGTTTTAATGAAATCATTACTTAATTTTAAGAAATACTATTGAAGTAATTCATTTCCTTAAAATTAACAATTTTTTTCAGTGTATAAACAGCAATTTTTGCTATGTACATGTACATAGGAATTTTTAGTGTGCTTTATAGTAAAAACGTCATAGGTCGAGTATGTTCCTACGGAAGAAAAAGTTCAATTTAGTTTTCTTATCATTTTATATCAGTTCAATCGGGTTTCTGCACTTTTGACAAACAAAACGTCATTGCACAATTAACGTTACTAAAAGCATGTTTGTAAAAATGTAAACTGACCAAAAACAGTAAAAATGGTTTGCAAAGTCAGTAAAATGAAAATTTGTTAAAGTATATCAGTTTTATCTGTATCTTTGATATTCGCAGTAAGTTCATTTAGTTTCTATTCAATGTTAATTCAAAAAAGTTCTTTTAGTTTATAAGAAATTTGAGTTTAACTTTTTTTTGTAAAAATTCTTTACGTCATAACGTCATAATGCCATAAATAAAGATTAAAAAAGCTTTTATTCAGATATCTAGAAACGATAGAAGACGGGAATGTACAAAGGGGTGTGAATGAAACAAATAAATTGTTGTTGCTTAATATTACACAAATTTTATTTAAATCCGCATAAGCAGAGAAAATGATCATCGTCATAATCATTGCCATTGTCATTAATCATATTCGATGAACAGAGTTGCTCTTTGTCACATTCGCGACAGTCATACGAATACACATGTAATTATATAACGTATGTACAATAATAATTTTTTATTTCGACTCTCTCCAGCCTTTCATTATTTTCTCACTCTCTGTGTATGTTTTTCTTTCTTTTATTTATGTATTCCTTGTATAGCTCGTCTAATCTCTCTCACTCTCGTTCGCTCTCTCTCATCTCACACTTACCAACACATCGTCTCACCAGTTTTTTTCTAAGTCTATACGAGATTTTTTTTTCCAATAGTTTTCTTTTATTCTTTCATTGCATTTGGTTAAATGATAATTCGTAAATGGTAATTAAAGAATAATCTGAATAATTGTAATGATTGATGAAATCATATTAATATTCACTTTTTTTGCTTTTTTTTTCGTGTTAGATGCTGAATCATCGCTTATTATTGAGAATAAAGAAATAAAGAAAAAGAAAAGTGTTTCACTCTCTCACACTTGTTACAAGAACACACGTGTGTGCCTTCCATCGCCTTCCTTTTTTATCTCGTTATTGTTCTACTTTGTTTTATTTCTCTCGCGATCTCCATCCTTCGACCCCTCTATTTTTTTCTTCTTTTTAAATACACCGCCCGGCACACGCCATTCTCGCACTTTTACGCGCAATAATATTACATAATAACGTTATATTCATTTTTCTGTTTTATTTCCTTTTTTTTTTATCCATTCAATTGCAGTTACACCGTATTCCATTTACAAACGTGAAACTGGTATAGTTGTTTTTTTTTTAATTTATTTATTTATTTTTTTATGTGATTTTTTCTTAACTTTTTTGTAATATTCACTAAGCATTCTTCTACCATTGATTAAATGCTCTTAGTGCCGGAGCCTCTCACGGTTCTTTCCACCCACTCGCAACACACTTGCGCTCTGTACTCTATTCTCGACGAGATCACCCGAGGTCCTTCCCGACTCTTCCCTCAATTGCAAAGATCGAGATCGCGTGAAACGCGTCAGTGGCTCAACGACGCCTGAGAAAAGGACCGCACTTTTTTTCAGAGGTAATGTATCGCCACGCGTTCTTTTCTCTCTCCGTTTATTTTATTTTAGTTTTTTTTTATTGTTTTGGCACGGGACGCCTCGTACTTTAAAAATCTTCACCTTTACGCGCTCCCGATTGCACACTCGCGACCAGGAGAAACGCAGCTAAATGCTACCCGGACGCTTCGAGAGACGCGCGGATCTTAATTAATTTGTATTTACTTCTTCGCCGAATTTTGTCGCAGCTCCTTCGACTCAGCACCTTGGTTCAAGGCTCGTGGAGACACTTATACATCACATCGCATATATTTACAATGTTTACACCAATTTTTTTTTATTTAATCGCTTTAACCTAGCCTTTTTCTTCGGATACGCATACAATTTTTTTTTTCACTTTGAAATACTTTCCGAAAGTTTTTAATACTTTGACGCGACGCGACACCGGCCCCGAGCGCGATATTTGCAATAATACGTGATGCGCTCGGCGGCACAAAATTTCGAAACGAATATTTTATACAGACGCTCTGCGAAACGTCGCATTTTCACACTACACAACGAAATAATTTTATCAGTTCACAAACATTTTTTTTTTACTCCTGCATCGCGCGACTATAATCGTCCTCGGTATTTCTTTTATTATTCCTTTGACGCACAACTTTCTTTTTTTTTAATGCATCCCTGTTTATTCAACATCTTAAATACTATAATTATACACACGATTTCAATAATTTATAATTCGTATCAGTCAATTTTGAAAAATTTTCTAAAAAGCAGACCCTATTTTCACTTTACAAGTTTAACTTTTAATTTTTGTTTTTTTAATTTAGAATAGTCGTCTCTCAAAGAGCTCGCAACGTTCGAGGGATGTCGTCGAGAACAATACACAAGTACACCGCAGTCATACGCTCCCGTGCATACCCGTTTTACGCTGGATTTGTAATTCATATATTTTTTTTCGTATTTTTTTTCTTTTATAATACTCATCTAAACAATGAAAGCAGCAAAATGTCTTGAGGAAAAATTGTTCGTAGACGACGGATAGGGGGCGCACGTTTCGGCGCCCGAGACATGATTTTTTTTATATTCATACTTTTTTTCTTATTTTTTACGAGCGCTAATCGCTTTTTTATGCACTTATATCTCTCTTCTGAACACCCTTTTTTCGACACTTTTTCCCTTTTTTTTTTCAAAGTTTATGAATGGTTTCTTCTTCTTTTTTTCATTGCTTTGCTGTACTATAATCAAATGTTTGAAAATCGATTCTTTTTTTTTTCAACACCTTTTCAACATGGATATTCGTGTTTTCTTTTATTTCGCATGGTTGCGTGCATTAAGAAAAGCCAAGTAGAAAAAGACCGCTCTTGGTTTGTGTTTGTTTGTGTGTGTGTGTATTTGTTTTCTTACAATCTTATAGTTTATGTGAAAAAGTTCCAGTTGTGATTTTTCAATGTTACACCGAAAATATTTAATTTTCCGTCTTACGCTTTGACTCGCGATTAAATCATTCCCATCGTATTTCTATTTTCTTTTGCTTCGAATCGTCTGGCCAATCGCCTTGTTGCAAGTTACATCAGCAATAGGTATATCCATATCCTGTATTTGTTTACGTCTTACGTTTAAACTTGATTTATTTCTCGTTTACGTAATCTAATAGACATCTAAAAATAACACCCATTTTTTTTTATTTACTTCAATATTTTGTATTTTTATCAACTGCATTTTATTTACTTTTTTTTTATTTTTTTTTTTAAATAAGTATCAATCGATCAAGTGTTTTTTTTTTTTTATCACTTACTCGTTATTTCTTCTTTTTTTCATCTTTTTCGGAATCTCTTTAGTTCTTAAAACCGCAGTATTCGAGGACTCGGACTTTTGAATTCTCTACGTATTTCTGACTTTTCTTTGTTCCAGCTGCTCGCCTCTCGACTATCGATCAATGTACACCTAGTATTAAACTTTATGTTTCTGGTTCTTTTGTGTTCGTGTTTTATTTATTTTTTTTTTGGGCCGTCGTAAGCTCAAAAAGTTTTCAATTAGAATGTACGTACGTCTTGCGGGCGAGGATGAGGTTTCCCTCTCGCCCGATGTGTTCCACGTTTCGATAAAGTATCGAACTTTGTTTTAGAAGCGCGTCTTATCCGTCAGGTCGAGTCCTCGAATTTGGAAAATTTTCGGCGACGAAACGACAACCGCAGTACTGACTATTGATTACCATATTGAAAATTGTTGTTTACGTATCTCCTTATACAGTGACCTGTTTTTTTTAGGAGTAAATAGAGTTTCTATTTGTATCGGCGCTCTTTAAATGCACCTCTCTTTTTTTTGTGTTTTAAATTCTTTCGCATTTTTTGTTTTCTGTTTTCGTCGATGCTCTTTAAATCGTCTGACGACTGAAAATTTTGGTCGCTTCTACAAAAGTTCTGTAAAAAATTGAGCTGCTCGCGTGAAAGAGATTTCGAGAGTGTATCTCGATTGAATCTGCCTCAATTGCTGTGTCGATTCAATTTATTGCTATTGCATTTTTTCTTCTTGCAATTAACGAATTTGCTTTTTTTTTTTGCTTCATTCTATTAAACGCTTGCATCAAGTGCACTGAGATTAATTGAAAGTCACCGCGACATGCCTTGGGAATATTGTAGAAAAAACGTGTCCAAAAATTTAAGAACAATCAAGGTGCTTAGAAGTCTGAATGTTTATGAATCTCGGAACGAAAAGTGCCTTCGACGAATTTTAACGTGCATTAAGAACTCGACGGGAGTTTCAATACTTTTCAGTGCACCGAATTCTTTCCCATGCGCTCGAAAATCGTACTATTATTTTATCGTTAGTATCACATAGTTGAGGAAACAGACTTATCCAATCTATTTTCACTGCCTTAAAATCCCCCCTGGAGCTCTTCCTGTCGTTTCACAAAATGATTTTTACGCCGATGTAAAAGCATCCATTTGCAAAATAATTCACACAACTTTGGGATCAAGTAACGCCAGAAACATCTTGTACTCGCAACTTTTCAATTTAGACTTCGTTATGTACACACCAATGTAATTGCACGAATTGCACGCTCTCTGTATGTCGACCCAATTGTAACAAATAAATTACTAATCGCTAGTTTATTTACATCAGTCGAAACGTGACATCGCCTTTTACCCCGGACAAAAAAGCTTCACTCGAACAGAAAAAACACCGAGCGACGGGGCTCCGGGAACTTTGAAGCGACGACTTGACGAGCCCAAAGTACGGGACGGGATGAGCAATCGGCATTCGACCAAGTGCGTATGCCCCGCCGGTCAATTTGAAAGATCAAACGAATTTATCTTTTATTTAAATTTTCATCAATTGTTGCACTTTTTTTACTCTTTCCGCGTTTAACAAATAAATGAAATTATCTTTACATCGAAACAAATTTTTTTTAACTTTTCTCGCTGCTGTTTACTGCATCTTTTTGCTGCTTTTACTCTTTAAAGTATATATCGAATTTTGCGCGAAATGTGTACTCGAGACATTCTCGATTCCCTTCCATCCACTTAAATACTTCCGAAGCTGCAGACTCTTTACGTAAACATAAAAATGTTCTTTGGGGGCTTTCTGTTTGTGCGACTTGCGTTCTCTACCGAATACTTACATTAAATAAAAGGGATCGTTTTCGTAGAGTTTATTTAAAATGAAACAACCTATGAAACAGAAGAAAAATAAAAAAAAAGGTACAATGCTCAGCTTAGCGTGTGATGTATAAAATTGGAAAACCTCCGGACGCTCGGCCCGTTGCCGTATATGCTAGAAAAAGTTAAATAAAAAGCGAAGGAAAAGAAAAGCAATATTTTCACTGAGTATTTCCAACTAATTGCGTTATATTGAATATCGATCCCGCGAGTCTATAAAACAATCAATATGATTGTTCCGAAGTTTTTTTTTCTCTCTCTCTCTCTCCCTTTCACGCAGACACGCACACACCGTTATACTCTCGGTACAAGCAAGACGGCACATTCTTGATACAACAACGTGCCATGAGGTTCCTCGCTTCTCCTCCCTCCACTCACGGAGCTAGCAACTATATATTGTTCGCTTATTAAAAAAAATAATAATAAACGGCGCAAGCGCACAGTAAACCACACACTTCCGTTTACGCGAAACGAAGTGTACATAAAGTATATAAAGGAGAAATAAAAAATATAACGCAACGCTCGTAGATGCGGTATACGTTTTTAAAGGGACAATTAAGCGTTTTAGTGTCTTTCAAAACTTTTCACATTTTTTTTCACGTGCTTCGAAAGTTTCGGGAAAGAATTTTGAGAATCGAAAGTGCCGCGGTACGCGTGTCAAATAATTCTTTTGTTTGTTTGTTAAATCTCTCTTCGCGACCCTCGACTATATTCATCTTTTATCAGCGGTACATTTCATACGAATCCTCATCACTGTTTCCTTGCTTTATCTTTCGTATTATTTTTTTTTCCTTCAACCACCGCGACTTTTTACACATCGGTTTCGGTTTCCCTTCGAGATCACTCGTTACGTTTTTTTTCTATTTTTTTTTCTTTTTTATGTCAGTCTATCTAATATTAAAATCTACATCGCAAGCTTCGACTCCGCAACCTGCGCATTCTTGTTTTTTTTTTTTTTAGTTTTCTTCCGTCGTTCGCTCTCGCTGAAGCAAATCTCTCTATCCTCCCGTTTGACTTCCTCACTTTTCCAATTTCGAGACCGAAATCTATGTTTATCAGTTGTTTAAAATAAAAAAAAAAAAATAAATATGATTCTTCCGTCTAAACGTCGAAAATATCGAATAAATAGGAAAACAAAAAATATATATAAATTTCATTTACAATTATTTAAATTTAGAAAATAAATTAAAAAATAAAATAATAAATAAATTTCCGCCTCGAAGCCGTATATTTAAAGAAATATCATTTTATCAGTCGTCTTCACGTAGTTCATTTACTTTGTCTGCTGTTCCTATTTCTTAAATTTCTTCGCACTAGCTTTTTCTCATGCCGACGCATTGGAACTTCTATAAAGTCCGAGCTAAAGATCGGTCGCTAAAACATGCGTTTTACACAAGGGCCCTACAGAATTTGTACTTTTTTTTTTCGTCTGCGCTTTATAGGTTCACTTTAGTTTTGTCGATGACAAAATGCGCATCAAGACTTTGTTCGTCACTAAATATAAGAGGTTACTTCGGTGCACCGTAATTGATTCATTATTGTATAATGCGCGATTTATGCTTTATTTTTTTTAATTAATCGTGCAAAAACATAAAAACCAAAGGGCGAAATCTTTTTTTTTATTTAACAAGACGCAATACGTATTTTAAACTGCAATTTCAAATCATGATTTCGACGTGTGGTTTTTCATTCCGATATTATCTTTGGAAAGTACGATTGAATCTGCATTAATAAAAAGATCGAATAATACAAAATGAAAATTAGTTTAAACGATCGATCGTACTTGTCTGACAAACTTCGATGACAATCAATTGTTTCTATAATTTCGTGCGCATAAAATTCCTCGAATAAACTCGCAAAGTTCGCTCCGCCACAGGCACACACGATTGGTTTTACTTTTTCTCCCACTCTTTCACGAGTCAATATTTTTGAAATTTCTTTAGAAAACAAAAAGAAGTAGTCACATCATTTTTCCCTTCTGGAAGAGAAGCGACTACTTTTTTTTTCTTAAAGCAGTTTTCGTTTTATTCCCCGAACGGACGAGAATCGCTCGCGTAATCCCCTGACGTTTTTTTTCTTTTATCCAAAGAGCATCAGATAACAATGGACTATTACGAAATGGCTTACGTCACCGACGCTCCGCTCCATCCAAGGCGAAAACTTCGCGTATCTCGATACAAAATTTTCCAAAAGAAAAAAAAAGACGACTTAAGAAAATTCACTCGAAAAAGTAATCCTCGTTCATTCGCCTCGCTTAAAAAATATTCGATTCAAACGCTCATATGACTTTATTTTTTACTTTCTCTCGAAAATATGTACAAATATGTCCACCGGAAAAGTTGACAATATTCCACGTGGCAAGCCCCGTCGACTCGACCTCCCATCGCACCCATTCGATTCTCTTGCGCGCCCTTTTACTTCATCCAATCGCCTCCGAAAGTTACGCAGTATACTCGTGAGTGCTCCTGTGTGTTCATGTGTTAAATGAGCCAGTGAAGAAGAAGCATAGAGAGACCTTCCCTCTCGCATGCGCGTGTTTCCGATTTTTTTTTTTTAACAAAAAAAAAAAAGGAGGACTTTCCTTCCAGGGGTGTTGATCTCACATCTCTCACGGGACGTCGTTCTTTTCTTCTATCTTCTAACCTTCCAAGTCTGGAGTCCGCGTTTTGAAGAGTACGTGTGTGTGTGTGTGTGTGTGTGTGTGTTTTCTTTTTTTGCAATGACGCTCGGGTTATCGAGATCTTCAGCTGAGCTATTCGGTAATGCGGGCGTCGCCGGCGGCGTTGTCCCGCGTCCTCTTCCTCCTTAGTCTGCAACGCCTCGAGCCGCTCTTCCCCCGATTGCCGCCACCCCCATGCCGCCTTCTTGTCTGCAAGCAAAACAAGCCACTTTGGTTCGTATCGTTGTTTCGGGGCACTCGTATAAATACCCGGGCGCATATAAGCCCAGCGCGAGGTGAACTCCATTAGGAATTCAGTTTATCGTCGCGGGGTAAAATCTACTGCCTGGGAGAGTAAGTCGAGAACGTCGCTGTAAAATCAAGAATTGCAGCGAAGGAGTATATCAGCGAAGAACTTTTATTAAACGATTATTCTCAGTAGAATTTTCTTTACTCTTTAATTAAAAGACGCACTTTAAAATAAATGTGAACAACATTTTTTAAATCTCGATCTTGAATTGCATTAATAGAAAGGTTTTGTAAAGGTTTTGCTGGTTATTATACTCTCTAAAGTTGAATTGGTGAAAAACTAATAAATTAGTGAAATTGAAATGTTTCTAAATTGGGCAATTCACTATTTCATTTAGTGAAAATCGCAAAATAAATATATTTTTTATTTTATGTTTATTTTCCACTAATTTAAAAGTGTTTTTTACTAATTAAATAGTAGAGCGGAATAAATAGTAGAAATAGTAGTAAATAGTATAACACTTTTTTACTATTTCAATTAGTAAAATTGTACTAATCGATAGTGAGTTTTACTAACTGATTAATGGAAAATCTGATCACTAAAAAGATTAGTAGAATTTCCACTAATTCAACTTTAGAGAGTATATATTCAAATTCGACGTGCATTTTAATTAAGAAGAAACTTATCGAACTGTTCAAAGTTGAAGATCTAAACTTTTTGACGAGTTCACAAACTGAACCGCTAGTGGAAGACTTAAAAATAGCGATAAAAAAAATGAAAAAAAGGGATGAAATATTTTGAGTGACTCGGATGTTTTGTAACTCACCTACAGATTATCCATCATCTCGGAAAGGGTCAGCCTGGAGGTGGACATTGCGACGCCGCTGTCGCTGCTGCTCTGCACGCTGCTGTGGTCGTCGGTGTCCGACTGGTTGCTCGTGTATCCAATGACGTCGACCTCATCTGCAACACAAGCAGTGAGCGCAAGTTTAGCGTCTGAATTGCCTTCAGAAATTTACGGAAATTTCTTAATTTTCAGATCCACCCATCTCCCGCGGGATGGAAAGAGGCGGCACGACGTAAAGTACCTTCTGATCGAAAAAACCAGCCCACGGGGGTAGATCGACGATTCAGATTCGCCGAGCCTGACAAGCCACTTTTCGCGCTTTTTTCTTTCTCGACACATGTGCTCAAATCCCTTAAGGGGCTTCCCCGTGATTTTCCCTGTGACATGCAATTTTTCGCGAGATTTCGATCTCGATTGAAAGATGCTGAATTTATTTCTCGCCATTTTCGGAAAATGCAGAAACTTATAACTTTATACTATTTTGCATTTATTTGCTCCGATTTTCTGCTGGGAATGTAGAATAGGTGAATTTGCATTATTATAATTTTTAATATTTCTTCTCACAATTAAACGAGTTTTATTATGCACATAATTATTCATTAATTCTGTCAGGAGATATCACATGAAAAATGTGGCTATAAATGTGAGTAAATACGAAACAGATTATCCTAATATTTATATATATCGAACATTTATTTCAATAGTACTTATTGAAATGATTTTTTTAAAACTACTAAAATTATTTAAAAACAAATAAATTCATTCAGTTTTGAAATCATTACTTGATTCAAAGAAACGTTTAATAAGTACTATTTGGAGTAAATCATTTCCTTAAAATTAACAATTTTTTTTCAGTGTAGTAATTTTTAGCAGAACCTTTCGGTGTTAAAATTTACGAAATAATAAGATAACGAGTAAAATTACTATCGATAAAGTTCATATCAAAACATTACGGTATAAAGTAACCACTATAAACTGTTGAGATTTGCTAAAACTGGTTTGTCTCTCAGCGAAAGGAAACATAAAGCTACAAGAAAAGGACTAGCCCGAAGCAAAGCGAAGCGACAGTGGTTACCACTGTGGAAAGAGAGACGGCCGACCCGCGGAAAAACAAACGAAACGAAATGCGCCTAGATAAATTTCCCTTGAAATATCCATTACGAGGCGAGCGGGGGCGCCTCCCTCTCCCCGGCGTTTTTCCTAATGACACAGTCAGCTGAACAAGCAGCCGCGCGAATGCACAACGAGGGCTCGGGCCGAAGCTCAACGAAGACGAAGCAGAAACGACCGAGTTTGTTTACAGTGCAACAAGCCGTTTTTGCGCAGCGAGACGACGAGACCCCGCAGTCCATGAATGCCAAGTGAAATCGCGTGCGTGTACTGTTTTTGCGCGCGGCGACGAAAGACGAGCGCCGGTGGTGTGCCAGGGGGTAGCAATGAATGAATAAGTAAATGGATTATGCAAACCCTCCGTTACAGCTCCAATACTCCCGCGACTTGAATTTTCCCGGTGCGCACACTCGCGCGCCGTCGAGGGCGTGAATTTTTAATGCTTCGCGTATGCACACGACTCTCTGACCTTTTATTTTTAAATTAACATCTCTCCCTGAAGCACTCTTTGCATTCTTTTTTCGCCGAAGAAAAGTGTTTTGATCTTTCTTTTTTTTTGACATAAATAACTATTAAGAGCTTTTTAAAGAAAGCTTGTGCAAGGGTCATGACGTCAGAATTTAAAAGATTTCGGCAACAATTTAATATTTGTGTTTCTTTAATTCCATGAAGTAATGAATTGAGCACGCGACAGTCTCTAAAAAGAACGGAATAGGAGGATTTTCTAAAGTATTTAAAGCAACAATTGAATAAATTTTAGCAAAAGTTATATTATTCGAAGCACACAAGAATAACACTAAAAGTTAACGTGTGTTTAAACAGATTAACAATACAAGCATTAAGATTTAAATTCGTTTAATTATTCTAAATTTAATTTTCAACTAAAAAAAAATACAACTGTTACTCAACTAATATGAAGAATAAAAAAGAACTAGCCTCAATGAAATGGCCATGATTTTTTTTACAAAAGGCTACCGCAAATTCTGCATAGAAATGTTAAATATTTTAAATTTAAATTTTAAATTTAAAAAAGCTGCTTTTATTCCAGTATTCGTAAAAGCACAATATATTTAAATAATCTTGTGGAGACTTGAACTTGATGAAAAGTGAATGAAGAATTTGAAGTAATTCCCGCGAAGCAGAAATTTTCGAGCGCAACCGCGTCTGACGTGTCCCGGCCGTTTCTACTTGATATTGCGCTCAGAGAGATGAACTGAACTACTACCACGACCAAATAGACTGTTAATGCTTAATCGTTATTCAAGGCAGCATCTGCTAGAGAATGCTTGGCAAAATTGGCGTGCGCGACGAAAATATCCTGCTACAAGGGGCACGATTTTCATCATTACCGTTTTTATAGCGTAGCTTTGTTTCGTCCAAGCCAATTGCTAACACTATTTTTACGTTTATTATACTTCAATGTTTTATATTTAATTTAATGCACATTTATTTCCATTGTAATATTGAAATGATTGAATTCTTGTTTCGCGCTAAGTATTTACTGTTGTAAATCACTTTTATACATTTGTGCTGTAAATATTTTTTATTCGCAAATAGCGTAATTTACAAATACAACAAATCACTGTTCTGTTCTACGAGTTTTTACGTTCGAACACTTTTTTGTTTTGCCGCGAATATTTATTATCTCACGGTCGGTCTCATACGAGCGGCAATCATCGTTTTTCGGCAGTCCAGGCAGTTAGCAGCTTCGAAAATAACTTTTACGAAGGGAGGACAGGGGGACTCGTCGCAATATAATTTCTAATTATTCAACGTAAGCATTGCTCGGCTCCCTTGTACGCGACGTCTATTTCTCCGAGTCTTGCGCGTCGTTTCCCCGTAATTCCCTCGTTCTGTCTCTGGGCACCGCGTTTGTCTCCTCTAACTACGTGTCAGCGACACACGCATTAGTTTAGTCGCATTCACGGGGACGAAATTTCCCTTCCGTAGTTAACCATTGTTCTTACTCCCCGACCCTTAATATCTTTTTTTTTCTCCACAGAGGGATGACACGTTTTTCCGAGGTCCTTCACCCTTTGCCCTCCCCCTGCCACGGCTATCGTTTCATCTTCCACCCTCGCTCGGTGTCACGATTTTCAATTTTCTCCGACCGTCGAATAATCATTTCGATTTCGCGCGGAACAAAAAGAGTTGGCCGAAAAAGTCCGCTTCATCTGGCAGCTATGAATCATCTGTTTGCTGGGATCATTCGAGTTTCGATGGCATTCGCCGCGAAAGCAAAACGAAAGCTCAATTACAAGGCTGGACACATCGATGGCTTTGAAAATGCATGCATCACCGTCGTACCGATGAAAAATTATTGCAAACTTAAATTAATATGCGACTCGCAAATTCATCAAAGCATTACACGTTGCTTAGGTAATTAGATGTTCGGATTATGTATAACTCGATATTCTTTTGAACGCAAATTTTTTGTTTTTTTAATTCGAAGAAAAAAATTTAAGTAAATGCAGCGGGCTAATTATTGCAACTAGAATGGTAGTTAATCAACGCGCAATATTTGAACTCTAATAAATTCTGAAGGAAAATAGCCGTGGCAAGAAAGATGTTACCACACGCTTGTTTACTGGATTTTCGCCAAATTTCAGCGGACGTTTATCTCGTCACTCTACAAAATTTGTACCCCAAAGTTTGAATTTTTTACGCACTGGTGAAAAATCTCGAATAATTACACGACTTCCCTGCTAGAAATCCGTCTAGTTGCAATAGCCACGAATATTAGATTGTGCGTTCGCACATATATTAGAATGAAAAAATATTAGATAAATACTAGCTTCTAATCGTTATTAAAATTAGCCATTTTTGAGCGAAGAAAAATGGAGGCGAACATAAGGTAAAAGTAGCTTCTTTATGTGGAACTGCGATCTCGACTCCGACATTTGATTAGAAACATTTAATAAACTCGCAGTGAACGATTTACTGAGCTTTCACTTTCCAGTGCGAATATTAGTGAATTTCCAAGCTTTTTATAATTTTCTCTTTTCACACATTTGCAAGCCATTTTTCCCTATTAAATTATGCACATTAAATGTGAGATTCTGATTTAAAAAAGCGTTTCATCATGGGGCTAAAAATGGCAGCTATTTTTCGGCCATTTCTACTTCTCCAGCTATGAAACTGCCGTTAAATGTTTTAAATTTCTACCAGGATCGTGAAAAGCAAAGTCGAACACCCAACAACACTGGAGCGTCCAACAACATCTTGTTCTCGAAAGTAACTTGGAAAATCAAATTGTTAACTAACTATATTTAAGTTGAAAGAGCTCATAAACTCCCGAGCACGAGCAAACGGACTCTGCGAGTAAAGCGGGCCGCGCGTTGTCTTGTAACTTTCGAGAGCAAGCTCACGCCAGCATCGAATTAGCGAGCCTTGAAATGACATCGCGCGTCGATCCTCTCCGAAAGAAGAAAAAAAAATCGAAAAAAAATGGATGAGCACACAGTGGAGGCTTTGTGTCTCCGTGGCAGCGCGCGGACGCTTGCAGTATGCGCGGCGTAACTAGGCGTTATCTGGCGACCGACGCTACGCGTAAATTCCGGCGCTGCGGCCACGGATACCCCTGGAGCGCGCCCCGCGATGCTTAATGGTGTATGCGATAATGCGGGAGTGCACCGCGCGGCTCCGGATGATTTACGAGCGCGCCGCCGCGCCCATTGTCGCTTCCGTTTGTAAAACTGCGGCCGCGCCACGCTCTCCACGTGCGTTTTTCTTCTCTGCTGCACTGGCTGCGCTCCTGCCCCGCCGTCGATTCTGTGGCGGCGTTAAACGAGTAGGCGCGATAGCGCAATCACGCGAGCGACGCGCCGGGGATCTCCTCTCGCCTTCGCCGGGCTCGAGACAAAAGGACCGCGACGGAGGGGAGGCGCGAAAATAACGAGGCGCTCGATTTATTGCTTGACGAGAGATAAGAGCCATCGGACACGGAACGAATCCAATATCGGTCGGCAGCGGGTTCCTTTCTCCGAGACTGATGGCTGCGCGACCATCGATACGCTTCATATGTGAACGTCCACGAGACTCGCTTGTGCAGACGCGCGCGATAAAAATTCTATTTATGCTGGGTGAAGGTCATCTCTCGCAAATGTGTGGCATTTTTATTGAGACGTATTTAGTGTCTATCCAAAAATGCATTTTTTTCTCCTTCAAAAGTTCCTTTACATATCTACAGTATTTATCTGTGTAAATTTCTTTTTCTAATAAGATTAAGAATAAGATAAAAAATATATTGTATCGGGATAAATAAATAAATAAATATTGTTAAAAATTGCAATACAATTATAGTTTACGAAATGTTAAACAATCGTATTATATTACTTTAGTTTTAGTTTTAGTTATAAGTTTTGTTAACGTACTCATGTAATTATTCCTGGTTCAATAAATTCAAATTCTAATAAATCGGCTAACAATACTCATCCCGCGTAAAAAAATGTATTAATAAGTTAGGATAAAGTTTACCCAAAGTACATGTTTGGCGGTCGTTGATATAAACATGAGCAATGAGACTTTATCAAACTTGCTTCTTATATATTTTATAGAAGATTGTAAATGTGTCATACAAATGGATAAATTACCGCTGAAATTATAGAAAATAATTTTTAACATTTATTTGTTTTTAACGTTCGACATGTGAACGTCTTTAAAATTTAAGAATAACTTCATCCGAAGTTTGTATAAAGTATTGCAAAACTATTTATTATTTAGTCTCATTGCCCATGTTCATATCATACCGCCAAACGTGAACTTTGGGTAAACTTTATCCTACCTTAAAGTTTTTACAGGACATTTCATCGAAGTATATGAAAAACAAGACATTAACTACTGCTATTCTGCTCAATTTCGAATGATTTAATTTCTAACAACAGTAGAGTACGAGAATTCCGCACTTTACGACCGGAGGACGCAAGGAAAATGCGCGAAGGGGGTAAAGTACTACGACGAAAGAAAAAATCTAAGGGAGTGGACGCGGCGTTTCTTTTCTATTTTCCGAAGCTGCTAATTTCCATTCGACGCAGAAAAACGCGCGCGAAAATGCAAAACAGCCATGGAGAGAAGCCGGAAAAAGGGTGCAAGGCTCACCTTAATAAAGCCATACTACATTTTCCTCGTTATATTTCAACGTCAAATACATCGGCGCGAGGTATGCGGCTCGTGTCTTGCTTTTCGGAAGATCTCGCTGCTGCTCGCCACCGAAAAAGCTTCGCACGAATGAAATCCCGAACTCGTTTGTATGCAAATGCCGACGGCCGCTTGTTGCGAGCGCACCGTTAGTCGCCTCTCCTCTTTTCGTTTTATGTCCCTTTATTTGTTTGCCCGCGCCGCCGCGCTCCGCGCTCGTGTCCGATTTCTCTTACGGCCCCGTTCGTCGAAATTTCAACAAATTTCATCGGAGCTCTTTTTTTTCTGTTTATTTATTCGATTCTTACCGGCGTAGCTCGTTTCGATAGCTTTTATTTCGTTATTCGCATTTGGGCGCTCTGCTCGCTTGTATTGTGCGCTTCACGCAGATATTCCTTCATTTTGCATGCAGCCACGCACTTTTTTTTAAATTTCGCGCTCTACATTTGCAAATAAAAGTTGATTTTTAAAGGATTGCTGAAAAAACAAGGGTTTCGTCGAAATTATTGCACTCGGTAGGAACGATCCAAGTTCCACGCTTCGACGTCAAATGCACTAAAAATTATATAAAAATAAGTTCTCTTTACTGTATAAGAATTTAAATTTTATGAAAATTTTGGCAATGTATTTCAAGTACAGAAGGTGCTTGTTGTGCATTTCTAAGTCGTCAATTTATTTGAGTTTTGTTCAATGAAATTGTGCATCTATTTTTTTACCTAAACCTCATGCCGAGAATAAGAAAGCCTCCAATTTTAGAGACGCTTTCCTACTTTTATATTTAGATTAGTAAAATTTGTAGCAAGCGATAATAAAAAAAATCAACACACGGTGGCGCAATATACACTGAAAGAAAATCTTTATAAAAATTGCTATTGTAGTTGGGAAAGGAGTGACAGTCATAACAAGTAAGAATTTTTTATATAAAAGATATTAACTTTTAGTACTAAAAATTACTATTTTAATACTTGAAAACTGCTATTTTGAGTACTAATAATTGTTATTTTCCATACTAAAATTTCTCGCTTGTCAAGACTGTCACTCCTTTACTAGTCGTAATAGTAATTTTTGTTATTTTTTTTCTCTCAGTGTAGTTTACTATTCACGCGGAAATTTTTATAGGACCATTCTCTCCGTGTGCAAGAAGTTTCACAGCGAGAACTGCAGAAGAAACGAAAAAAGAGAAAGAGTTGGAACGGATTCTCTTGTTGGCTTCGCTTTCCGCACCTTCAGGCACTCGTATCCCTTATCTCGCTGTCATTTTCCACCCCCACCCCTCTTTCGCTTCCCCAGCCGAAGCTCACACGGGCGACGCCCCTGGCAATTAAGCGACGCTAAGAGGTTTTCGCGTTTTAGGATCTCTTTCCCCCCTTCCTCCCCCCCCCCCCCCGGGCGTCGCTGCGGCCTTAGCCCGGGGGAGGTGCAAGGAGCGCCGGCTTTAATTGTTGTTTATCGAGCGAGTAGCGCGGATGCGCAAAGAGCCCCGGGCGATTCGGGAGCGAGAGGCCCGGTCGTATCCCGGAAACTCGCGTACAGAGGAACCCGTGCGTCGCTCGCACACCGACGAGTGGCACCCGCCCGCCCATCCACCGGATGAGACAGAGCGTAATCTTCTTAAGGACCATCAGGAGCTCCGGCTTGACGCTTTGAACTTTCATTTTTTTTTTTAAATCACTTTTCTTTTTTTATCTCTTGCAGAGAAGCAAAATGTTTTTTCTATAACTAGTAGAATCCAGCACGCTTCGCGCATTCAATGTTCTCTTTACGCTATTTTCTTCTAATAGGTTCTTCCAAATAATACATTCTGATTTTTAAGTTGAAATAATAACGTAGCGATATTTAATTTTTCAACAAATTTTGTTAATAAAAACCACAGTTTAAAAGGTTTAATACAATACTTATTTCATTAAATCGTTTAATGGAAAAGTCAAATGTTTAAGAATTTAACTTTGGCGTCGAAAGAAAACGCGTTCCTAAATTTTTTGAACAATTACATTCATGAATTACTGAAATGCTTCAAAACAAAAACCATTACTTTTTTAAGATACGAACAAAATTGAACGCGCTCAAATTCCTTTCTTTACTCTTTATTCCGGGTTCATTTATGAGGTTAGAAATTTTGAATTTCAACGACATTCCGGAAAATACGTACGAATCAATCAAGTTCAGGTTTTCGAGGCTCTACAACATCCGGTCACCACTTTTTTAAGAGAAGATGCACTAATTTTCCAAGCGAATATTTACCGAAAGTTCTAAAATGTACTTTTTACAACATTTCTATGTGCGTTTGATTATCGCACTAACGTGTATTATTACAGGCACGTGTGTTATTCCACCGAAACTAACTTTGAAACATACACCATGAAGTCAATGTAAATTTTGCGAATGAGATGTATCGAAACATTTAAAACCCGCGTAAAATTTTCGACGTTATTTGCACAGATGAGCGTAAGTTGAAACTGTTGTTGAAAGAACAAATGTTTTCGGCAAATATTAACAATTTGCATTCGTATAAAATTTATTTTTTCACTACTCTCCTTAAAAGTTGTGACTGAAAATTTCAGCATTTGAATAAGCGAACGATTTTTCTCTTCTGGAATAGTGAAAACCCCGTTGGCTTATTCAAATAGTGAAATTTTCACTGAGAACTTTTAGGAGAATACGTTCGCCAGTTTAAGAACGATATATATATACACACGCATGGACATTTACTTTTTACAAATCTCTAAAAGGAAAAATAATTTTTCAATAAAATTTTCATTGTGGATATCCTTCTCGGTGATCCCCGTAAGGTAGCATAGTGCCAAAGTAGTTGGCAGTGTTTTTTTCCCGACTGACTTGGTTCCGCTGGAAACATTTCGTCGGATATATTCATGAGAAGCGTTTTGTAAAAAAAAACTTGATCTACTTTATTTCTTCGCCGAAGAGTGGCAAAAAAAACTAGTTCCAACGCGAGGTAGGAAGGAAAGGTCGTACGTTATTAGGCATTCGCTCTCGCAGCGGTTTTTGAGGTAGAAAACTGCGCGGGAATTCGATAACATAATTAGTATGCGCGAGAGGTCGCCGGGCGGGGTTAGAGTACGTGACTACACCCGGGTAAGAGTATGAGCCCCTAAACTTGATTTTATGCAAAATCACTCCGTCGCTCAGGGCTCAGGGAAAGTCAGACGGCGTACCAGAGGATTGCCAAGGTTGTCGGGGATAACGCGAGTCCGCGCGACGGCGAACCCGCCCGGAAATTAGGCTACGGAGATTAAACGACCTCCATCCGCCTTCTCTTTGCTCTTCTCTTCTTGGGGCTTCTTTTATTTTTATCGTCCGCCCGCCTCGGGTCTCGCTCGAACTCTGAAGAGGCAGTTTTCGGGGGAACCGTTAAATCACCCAAAATCTATTACTTCGCTCATTCTGCATTTTCTTAGGGGGAGATAAATTTTGAATTCCAATGTGGAAAAGAGTAATGTAATTAATAGAGGCCTGATCTTCTTTGCGCTTGCAGAAATTTATGGATCCGCACGTTTAGTACCATAATTACATTGATTATTCTATAATTATTACTAATCGTGGATGTATTGCTGTGTTCGATCTTGAGAAGCAAAAATAGAATGCGATAAAATTAATTGACTTTACCCACATGGAGGTATCTTATCTTTCATTAGAAATAAATATTCACGTTTAGTCAATTAGCGATATTCTAAAATAGCATTAGTAATCGTGTTATCCTGCCAATAGTACAACTAATTTGTTGAAATTGTCTAGAATTGTCGTTTCGAACGATGACAGAATGTTGTATAATATAAACAGAAACCGTTCGATTAATGATGGCCATTCAAGTTTCAATATATTCCTAATATTTTTAATTTAATAAAGACGTTAATGTTCATTTGTTTGATTTTAGAATTTACATGAATGTCAATATTATTAAGCTGTTAAATCCTCTTATCATTTTGATATTCAATTCGAGTAAGTGCATCGTTAATAAACGACAAGTAGCCTTTTAATTGTAATGCTTAAGCTGGAAAATTAACATAATGAACATTCACTATTTCCATTAATTGTCCAAGTGTTTTAAAAAATAAAAATACCTATAAACACAAGATTGAAAATTCTTAAAATTTATTTTGAGTTAAAAGATTAAAGTTAAATTTCTCACCACCTGTAAATACAGCAGCGCTTTTATCAAATTAAAATTTGATTAAAAGAAATTCTTGTTTAATCAGTTTGAGCAAGAATAAAAGATTAGAGGGGATGAGGTACCGGGGCCGGGGAAATTTCTGTGCCCGTACTATCGGAGTACTTTGGACGAAGGACCCGTGCGCCATTAATTAATCTGTTGGTGATAAATGCTAAGTCGCCTGCCAACTCGGGAAACGTAAGTGCGTCAGAACCGCAGCGGCCAGCTTTGCTACTCCGATTACCGAGGTAAAATCATTTCTCGACGAATCCAACTTTTTTAATTTATATGCAAAAGCGCTGCGAGAGTAAATAAAAAAAAGGAACTTCTCTCTCTCTCCTCCGACGCAGCGATATTTCTCAATTAATTAAAGATTAAAAGTTAAAAAGAGTTTTATTGTCTCGCAAAAAAAAATTAGTTGGAGCCCGGTTATAATCCCGCGTTCGTCTGCTCAAGCTACTTTTTTTGTAAAAGTGAAGGATTTGCTGGGAAAAGTTAATGAATTAAAAATGAGAAAAGATCGAAAATTTCCTCGCGGTAAAGGCGAAATCTAATCAGCAGGGGTGGAAAGGTGGGAGGGTGAAACAATAAATTTCATCGTCACACTGGCGGGATTACGGCACCTCAAAAGCGCCAACTTCCTGGCTTGGATCTACGTAAAATACAGACGCATACATACAAACACGCCGCAAGCTTCTACCGCCAGGCTCGCTCATCCATTGTTTCAATTCGATCGACTCGGGCATGTGCGTCACTCTTCCATCGCGTCGAGCACGAATGGCAATTAATTAATTCGAGCTTTCTCCCTCACCATTGATAATTTTCTCTTTAGCTGTAGACCCTCGCCACAATGAATTTCAGCTGCATTAGCCTAACAGCTGATATTATTGTCCTTTCTTATCCAATTTCATTGGCATTTTAGCTTTTTCCATTGTATTGGCTCTAATCCACTGATTGATTAGCGCGAGCATTTAAGTCTCTGGTATTTGGGAGTGAAAGTTTTCTCTTCAACTCCTTTTGAATCCATTAAGTTTGCTAAACAATTTAATTGTTAAGAATTTAAAAAGCACGATGATGTAAACGCCAAAGCAATGAGTTTACAGATAATTAAAGGATTTTGTGATACAAAAACATGTACGATGAAATATACAATTGATAGAGAAAAATATAGGAGATAAAATAAAAAAAGAATAAAACGAAATGATCAACGATTGAAATAAATACGTGGAGATCGAGTAGAAGAGAAAAAAGAAAGTAGGTGAGACAGTTGATAGAGTTAGTCTTTTCCAGTGATGTATGAATTCTCTGACGTTGCCCTAATGATTATCTTGCTTCTCCAAACAAATGAGAAAACGTCGGGTATTATATACTATAGCGATAAATTGGATCAGGGTATACTGTATAAAGGAACGTCAATGTGACTGGTTTACCATTACTATTGATAGTTATTATTATTTAATTTTTTATTTCGGATATAGAATTTCTTAAAATTGCTACGTATAACGAGAACGATGCTACATGAGAGAGAAAGAGAAGTGAATTATTAGATTTTACTGAATTAAAATAATAAATCAAACTTTATAAGCACGACCCGATTTCTCCTAAAATCAATTTAAGGGCAGATTTATGTGTAGTTGTAGAATGTTTTAATGGTTTTACTGCAATTGCTCTTTTTTTTCAAGGAAGGAATTAAAATACGAACGATTAAAAACAGTACCAATAATTACTGACTATTGACGGAGAATCATAAAACAATGATTAGATCTCGCAATACTAAATGAATAATCCAAATTAAGTAAAGGGAAAACACATAAAAGGAAATGGTAAGGTTCATAAAACGCGTGCGATAGAACAAATGAAAAAGTTTTTGTATCCCGTTTTAAAATTTAACGGATGATCGAGCGGAGCCCGCTGAGCTATTTTGCTTTTCCCGGTGGCAAATGCATTGTTTGTTTCGCAGGAAAAAAAAAACACGAAAGTGGGAGAGGCAGAATGGGAGCGAACATCTCGCCGAAGCACTCAGACGTTTTCTTCCTAGCCCGACTACATTTTCCCCGAGTTGGGCCATTGTGCACTAGGAGAGTCGTGGATGCGAATTTCCTTTCAACACCTTCGCGTAAACTATGCGGGCGAGTTCAGTGTGCGACTCGTGCACGTTGTCTAGAAACAGGTAAAAGGTGGCAACCCGAATTAAACTTATTTATTTATTTTTCTTCAATAGTAAGTCTAAATATTTTTTTTACTAATTTCTTCGATTAAAGAACTAACGCGCTTCTTTAGTACTAAAAATGCACGTGTTGAAATTAACGGTACCTTCTTCGGGCTTAGCAATAGCTTTGATAACAAATTTCTTAGCTTTTTTTTTAAGAAAAAAAAAAGTAAATATTCCTGTGTAACCTAAGGCTCGAATTTGTCTCGACCTCGGTTTGAGAGAAAAAAATGCCATTTTAAAAAAGTCACGACACGAGTTTCGCGAATTGGACGTCGCACGAACCCTTTGAAGGTTTAACCCCTTGAAAAAGAGAGGTACCGGGGTGGGGGTGAAGGGGTAATAGTAGAGAAGTTTAAAAGGCTGTTAAACTCATTGAAGCTCACCCTCGAAGGCGAGTCGCACGAGAGGCCTAGAAATTGCCGTTTTCGCGTTCCGCTCGTAAATTCCTGCGAGGCAAATCCTACTTGGCAATCACTCCGACATCGCTAAAGCCCGCTTTATCACCCCTACTCCGCTCAGGGGCCCGCGTGCGATAGCTTCGATTGCGTTCCTTCCCCACCCCTCCGCACTCGCGAGATAGGGTCGCCTTAGACATTTTTTGTTTTCCTTTTTTTTTCTAGTACACGCAGCGACGGCCGATATCGGCCAGAAATTATCCGCCTAATTGGCATTCGGTTCAAACGCTGCGCGTCTGCTTATTTATTCGGCGGCGCGCGCGGGCGCACCGAACCACGCGCTTATGGGAATTTGTGAATTTGTACTGCGACCGTCGCTGTGGCGACGCCACTTCTTCTATTCGCTCCGCTGGCCCGCCGTGCTCGGCTCTCTAATTGCCAATTTTTCCGTGTTTTTTCAAAGCTGCGGGAATATATATATATATATATATATATATATATAATGAGATATCCCTGGCAAAATTCGACGACTACTTTTTTTTTACTTATTTTGTCACGGCGCGGAAAGTGGAGTAATAATATATTTTTTATATTTTTCTTTAAGAGAAAGAAAGGTAACGCATATTTTTTTGTAAAATTTACTGTGAGTAAAAGTTACGTTCGTGTTGTTTCATTTTATAATTGCAATAAAAACTAAACAGGATTTTGAATATAGGGGGTTCAATTTACGGAACATGCTTTATATATAAATTGACTGTTTCGAGTTAATTAATAATTTACTAAAAGTATGATCATATTGAGTTAAATTTATAAAGCAATCACTGGTTATTTTATGACTATATAATCATACATCGATTTACGTGCGATATTTACTGTACGATTAAGGCGATTTATTTACTCTGAAAATAGCAATTGATGCAGTTAATTCGGTAGCATTTTTTTAAGCTTGACCCTCTTCAAATTTAAATTGACGAATATTCCCAAAGTTTCATTTCGGTCCCTCCACACGAAGTAAAATTTGTTAAAATAAGTCATAGACTTTCTAACAAATTTGTTAATCATCAGAGAAAAGTTCAAGGAAAAAGTATAATACAATAAATAAAAATTGAGAACATGTTAAAATCTTCATAGCAGCCAGGTTTGAAAGATCAGAATGAATAAATAAAAAGGATATAAGAGAATTCTCTTTTTCCTCAGCAGTTTCATGAAAAATTACTATGTTATATTATAAATTTTCATAAAATATATGTTAATTTTTAGTGAACTTAAAAATGACTATACTTTTTGCGTAATTTTTGCTAGAATTCACGTCTGTTCTCGGACTCCTAAACAGTACGGTAAGATTTATAAAATTTTATTATATTTTTTACTTAAACTTTTCTCTCCGTGTGGATGAGCGACTATTACAAAGTAAAATTCGACGAAAATACTGGAAAATAGTACAAAATCCCCGGCATTCCTCCGCGCTTACAGTATCGACAGAGGCACGTCTCCGTAGGTGAATCGACGCCGCGGCTCCAGCGTCAATCGGCCGTTTCTGCTCCCCAGCGGTGCAATGCATATCTAACAGGGAGCACGGGGGAAGGAGGCTCTCGAATTTCTGCCGAGCGAAGAAGAGCCGCTCGGCAAGTGACGGCTCCTAGTTAGACGCGGTGCTCGCGTCTGGGGACCTCGCGCGACGCACCCTTAAATCGCAGAAAAGCCCCGGCCGGGCGCACTTGTCGATCGGCTAATTAGCCTCGGTATAAGGTCTGAGCGAATGGCTCGGGAGCGGGGACGCGCCTCCTGCGGGCTCGTAAACGTCTGCGGCGCGTAAAGCGGCCCCAACCTCGGCAGCGATGTAACTCGTTACTTTTATCGGCGCGAGCGGCGCCGAGCTCCGGGAAGCTGAAATTCCTGCCGGAGGATTTGCCCGAGGAATTTACATCCTAACGAGTCGGCCGAGGGAATTAATTCGCCCCCGGGAATAGTCGCAGCTATGACGACTATCTCGGAATGGAGTGCCGGCCATTTCTGCCGGGGTTGCGTCTTGTAGCGCGCTTTTTCTTAAGCCTCGCATTTACTTGTGCAACCTCTGCTTTACGAGCCGTTCTTTGTTTCTTCACGTGCGATTAATGCGCCTTCAGGGGATCCCGGTGCGGTGTGGCCTCTTATTTAATTTGCAATCCCATTTGGGACGGAATAAAGTTACCGTGGTAACGATCATGTGATAGTTACACTGAGAAAAAAGATTAAAGTAGGTTAAAGCCTAGTCATGTTCAGTCCTTAATAATTAAGTATTCCTTTCGTTACAGTAAATTAATGTTCAATTAAATGAAGACATGCTGTATTAAAAATTTAATTTAAAATAAATCATATTGAGTGCATTAACATTTAATACTATGTATTAACTATAACTGTTGCGTTATATACAACATTCAAGGAAATTCATTACTTTACAATAAGTAATCTTTTTTCTCAGTGTACTTATTCTTTTTTCGTTTATTAAAAAATGTTCCGAGAGTTTAAAAGTGGCTTACGGATTTCAAGTCGAGTCAGCTCTGCGCAGTTATACTCACCTGAAACAATAAAGAAAAGAAATATTTTTAGTGAACATTTTTTTAAACACCGGTTAGTTCAGATGCACGCTTGAATTAGTATTTACGTTCGTGAGTGATGAAACTCAAAGTGTGACATAATATTTATGTGAATCTTTATTATTTTAATTGCATCAAAAAAATTAAATAACGAAGCTTTCTTAATATGCACAATTTTTATATAATTTCTTATCTACTCTTGCGAACAGAACAAAACAATTATTTTATTGTTTGTTTAGTTGGCTTCAGAGTTTGCTGCTATGTCAAGTTGCAGTTCTATTTAGGAGACTTAATTTGTCTTATTTAATAAAATCTGACTTAAGAACACTACTTAATGTTTTAGTTCCTTTGTAGTTTAACGCTGCTGTATAAATTTGACTTTTATATACTTTTCTTATAATGATTCCATCGTATTCTTTTTTATTGCAACCATAGTTATTTTAATACTTGAATTACAATTAAAAATGTTGAATGTATAACTTTCTTTTTCAAGATTAGTAATGATTCAAAAAGAAATACGAACATTAACATTTGTCGTCAAAAAAAAAAATCAGTATAAAAAATGTTGAAAAGTCACGACGTCAACGACTCTTGGCAACGCCTCAAATTTCTATCGAGCATGAATCTCCAAAACATAAATCCGCGCACGCGATCAAGCAGCGATGACTATCGTCGCGCGGATCAGTCCAGTGCATAAACTGCCAGCTGCCTATATTTTACTAAAAGGCTCCCTATAAGCCGCTTCGACAAACAATACCCAATGGTATTTAATAAAATTCCTTACAACAACAAAAAAAATACTTTATAGCTAACGGTCATCATTCGATAGGCAAATTACGGGGCAAATAAACGAATGCACATAATGGCAATCTCCATGGATCGGAGGGAGGGGGGGGGGGAGTCTCTTTGTCGCAGCCGGCGGCATCTGCGGCGCGAAAAAAAAGGCTTCGCCCTGTGTAACAATGAATTGGACCAAGTCCCCTGAGAAGCCACTCAACGATCTAATTTCCAGGCCGACGTCCGTTCGTTCGCTTTTACGACGCCTCTGCGAAGACGTCGCTTTTGAAAGAAAAAAGGGAGAAGGGCTATAATAAAGTCCTAGAGCATCAGGCCAAAGACTCTCTTGGCTTTTTTCTTCTTTCTTTTTCCCCGAGACGAGGGGAGGTCCGTCGCTGCTTTGACGAGACAAGACACACGTAGACGCGACACACACCTCAAACTTGCAAATTGCAGCTTAATGTTTTGCTGTGGTTCCGGCGCTCGGCTTGGATCTTTTATAAGTGAAATGTAAAGTAGCGAAGTTTATTTCATCGATGCAAAATAATTGCGAAAAATAATTTTAAAAACGAGATTTTTTAATCCGTCTGGAAATATCGAGTGCCCAAAAATGTCCGCATCGGTACTAATGAGTTAAGAAAGCACATCCGCTGAAAAAAATGGTTAATTTTAAATAAATGATTTATTTCAATAGTACTTATTAAATATTTCTTTGAATAAAGTAACAATTTCATTAAAACTAAATGAATTTATTTGATTCTAAATAAATTTAATAGTTCAAAAAAAATAATTTTTTTACCACATAAAATATTTAATAAGTACTATTGAAACAAGTATTTGCTTAAAATCAACAAATTTTTCTCTAAGTGTACGAATAGTCGAAAAAGAAGAAAGAAAGATCTTGCGGTATTGAATAATATAAATTCTGTTACGTGTAAATATGTGCAAGAATGTATAGATTTCTTGGATTAATCATTGTACCTTGATTTCTTTTTTTTTATAAATCATCATATACGTTTCAACGATTGCCTTCTCGGATAACGCAAACACGTGGTGTCGACATATTTCTGTTCTGTACACGTAACTCATATATAGAAATGGCAAATTTACCAACGGTTTTAACCTTATTACCATCCTTGGTTGTTTTTGCTTTCGCTAAGTTAAACACACACACACACACACATTTCCTCCGCCCTCTGCGAAGATCACGATCAATAGACTTTATACTGATGACCTATGATCGTAAAATATAAACATTTATGTTTTTTCTTTCACCTATCAGCATCATTTATTTAAAAAAAAAATTGTACAAGTTAATAAAGTTTATTGATTGAATATAATCCCAGCATGAAAGGGTGAAAAATTTGCATTAACGCTCAACAATAGTAGCCTTGACAAGCTGAAACTTTGGAGGACTTCGCAAAACTCGCGGATTGAAAGTCGCACAAAAGATAGCGCGCTGTCCTTGCAAAGTATAATTAATAACTCGGCAGTTAAAATTCACGCGTAAAATACGCGAGAGGCTCCAACTCCCAACCCGCGAAACTTTTTCCGACGCCGTCCTCTGGGAAATCCGCAGCGCTCGCCGCTACTTTCTCCCCCCCCCTCCCCTCTTTTTTTTTCACGAACCGAGCAAAGAATTTTGGTGGACGAACGTTAAGGGGCGAGGGTTCGTTCGTTTTGTCAGTCGGCGAGCGCCGCGTCAAGTCACCATTATCTTCTTCGTTTACGCCGCGATCCATCAGCTGCTCCAAAAATACGATACTCCCGGCCCACTTCCCGACGTCTCGGGGATAATGGACCGGCGGATACAGATTGATGAGTCGCTTATCTCGTGACGATTTCGGTCACGCGGAAAAAAAGCAGAGCGCACGGCGATAATTCAAGCGCTGACCCCAGCAGTTGTGTACATCCCTCTCTCTCCCTCTTTTACTGCTGAAAAACTTTATGCACCATCTAACTCTTCGGACTTGGGCAAAGTGCTCCCTTCTTACACGTCGGGGCTTTATGCAAAGTGGAATCGCTTGGTTGGACAGCGAGAGGACACTTCTTTTGCATTCTTTTCGACACACTTTTTTTTACCATAGCTGGTTCGCGTGTAAACACAAATTTCTGTTAACTCTTGCGAAAACACGGTTAAATTGATTTTAAAATATTCACAATCGCTAATGGTAGATATGAAAGAAATCGCGTGAAAATTTCCTTTCTTTTTTTGTATTTGCTGTTATACTTGTGAAATAAATAAACCAGTGAAACAAGTTGACATTTTGACGGTGAATAAATTTCTAAAATTGTGTGTCGTATTCCTATAAAAAGTGAATGCTAATAAAAAATTCCATGTAAGACTACTCTAAGCAGTGGAAAAAGTTTATACATTTTAAGAAACAATGTTGTTTTGCCAGGTGAAAATGCAACTTTAAGTCGCTCCCTAATAAACGGAGAGAAATTAGCAGAAAGTCGCAGCTCTTGCTGACAAAGGGACCACGAAGCCTGGAGCTTTTAAAAAAATTCGCCGAGCCGGAGAAAAGTAATAGAAGCTTTGTTTTACTTGAAGAATTGTGCGCGCGCACGCAATGAAAGCATCGAGCGAGTGCAGTCGAAAATTGCACGGTGCAAGGCGCGTGGATGGCGAAGATAAGGCGACGGCAGGGGGACAGGCACCCGAGAAAAAGAGCCGCCTCACTTCCATATCGATCGCATCTCGCTTTCAGCGCGGGAGTTTGAGAGCAGTCCGTCGGCGACGGAACAAGGGGGAAGCGCCAGCCGAGAGGAGGAAGAGGGGCAAAGCGGTGGTTTAAGGGTGGCACGAGTGCCCGCTGAAAGAGTTCATGAAAACCGGCTGCGTCTGCATCCTCTACCTCGTTCCCCGGCCGCCAGCACCACCTTCTTTTCTGTCAAGCATCGAAAAACAGACTTCTCGTCCAAATCGTAACTTTCATTATTTGCTAAGCTTCTTCAAATGGAGTAGGCTAAAGAATTTATTGCACGTCAATATTCCTCGTGTTCGAGACAAATTTTAAAGGTACTCTCCCGCGGTGTTCCGTTCAGAAATATTTAACTTAGTAAAGATCTTGACTTTGGAACTGATTTTTTAGAAGCATAAGAAGTAACTTTTTTTATGGCAAAGTTATTTTGAACTCTGCTAGTGAAATAATATTCAAGTAGAAATAAAATTGTAAAAATCTAATAAAACACTAGTTAATACTACGTAGACAATAATTAATCAATCAAAAGTTAATGAGAGATATTTTTAGAATTTATTTATTAACGAGTGACCGAATAATTCCCTTCTTCGCGTGATTTCATATTTATTCAAGGCTTTTAACCATTGCTTCTGCTTTTATAAGCAAGACTCCGTTCAGAAAGTAATCTATATATAGACATTTCTGATTTATCGGAGATAAAAAAAATTATTCTTGAAATTCTACGAAAAATTCAGTACAAAAGAGTCTCCTCGAGCAAATTCCTGACTTAATCAAGTCTATATGTGTAAGGCAGATGCGAAGATATAAGTAGTTCAAGTACCGCTATAGTCAGCCACCAGACATTTGCCATCGAAACAAATTTGAAATGACATTTTCATAGGAATCTTACGCCTTGGCAGTTTAAATATTTAATGTAAATGAACATTTTCCGCAATGGAGAGAAAAAATAATCACTCGACAGTGGCATTTTCCTAAGTAAACGGGCCGCAATTAAATGACGGTTAGTGGTCGGGGTAACAGCATAGACAGGGGCGCATTAGACGCTGACAATCGGCGTAATCGCAGAGACGCCCGGGCGAGTCTCGCGAATTCAGCCGCACGACGCGCGCGGCGCTCGCACATAATTGTTTCCCGCGACGTGCGCGTAAACAAAGGAAAGCTCGGCAAAAGTTGGCGCGCTCGTGAGTCTCGCACGGAGGGTGGAGGACAGTCGCGCACCGAAAACGGACAATTAAGCCCAGGCGAAATTGAAATTGCCCCTCCTCCCCCTTGCCGCTGCTAGTCGGCTCTTTATTTATTGTACCCGCAGCTCGGCTCCTTAATGGATTTCATTAGCAGTTATTATCCGCGGCTTTAGTAGCCTGCTAACGATTGCACGAGCCGATGGAAGCTTGCGCGGAGACTGCTTTCGAACGTACCCGAGCATATCGCGCGCTAGTCACTTTTAATCAAAATTTCTTTTCCGAACTATTTTTTAAATCGAAAAGCTACCTTTTATAAAAGAGGAAAATTAATTTATAGATACTTTCTTTTTTATTTCTTATATATTTAAAGTCCACATATCGTTATACGACGTGGATTTAATAAAAAAATTCTTTTTTCTACTCGCTTTTCAAGAACTATCAACGCACAATTCATTTTTATTCGAAATATACGTATTCGCAAAATATAGATAATACAAACAAATACATGCAGACAAATGATATAGTAAAAATTACTATATTTCATAGGAACAATGGGAAATATCTACGACGATTTTAACTATAAAAAATAGCAATGATTTTTTCTAAACTACTAAATTTATTTAGAAACAAATAAATTCATTTAGTTTTAAACAAAGAAATATTTAACAAGTACTATTAAACTTTATCATTTTTTTTCATTGCATAAAAAGCAATTTTTGCTATGTATATTTTTAGTATGTTTTATAGTAAAAATCGTCATAGGTCTAGTATGTCCCACTGTTTCTACGAATTATAATAATTTTTATTATAATATTTCTCCCCGCGTACGTTATGATAATTGTAACTAAAAAATGTAGTAAATTGTGCTAGACTATTTTACTACATTTCGAATTAATAAAATCCTTGTGTATCATTGTTTGTAAAGATAGAAAAGATATTGCCTGACTTTTACCGGCTTGATAAAGAACACAAACTAAAAGGAACAACGTCATCGGTGTGTATGTATGAGTGCGTTATATCACGCGTTGGCAACTCCTTCAGAAGCACGAAACAACAAGGAGAAAAATATGTCATTCTGCTTGGTCTTCAAAGGAAAAAAGAAAGGGAGAGGAAGGGAGGACAGAGATGGGAGATAAACTCCCGGCAAGTCTCTGTTCGTGGAAAGAGATACGGCGGATGGGAAGAAGGTGACAGCGAGCGCAGCCCATTTTTCTTGAAAAATATCGGAGGAAAAAGGCGATTCCTCGCAAACAGAATAGTCCTCGTTACATAAAGAAGCCCTTTGCGCTTGCGCGTACCTCACTTCCGTCCTTACCTCTTCTTTCATCTTCTCGACATCACAAGAGGCTGCCGCCGACTTTTCATTCAGATTCGCATGGAATTACACGCGATGTCCACGTAAGAAGCAGCTTTTCACAACCGACTGATCCAAGTGTGTCTTACTATCTTTTCTTTTTTTTTTACCGAGTCACAATCTACTTTCTACCCTTACTGCTAACTTTGATATTTCAAACATGATTTTTCCTCTTTTTTTATGAAAAGCTCACATGGGATTTACAGATGGAAAAAGAAGTTTCTCAGCCACTATTCATGAAATTATGATGGCGGTAGCGATATATTTTTACAACATAGAGGGATTCTTTGATAATTCAAATAAATCGGAATATTACATTCGTTAAAAAAATAGTTTAGCTTCGAGTTAAAGTGATTCAAAAAATAAATTAAAGAATAAGAGATCGTAATTATTCTTATCTATCTGTAAGATAAAACTGTAGAATTATATATAATATACATCGCACTTGTACAAAAGAGGAATAAAACGCTTTCTTCTTTACAAATTCGTGTCCTCGCTCTGCAGAATTTTACGATAAACTTATTTAAAATATTTTTCCGGAACATTAAAACTTTCTTCAAATGAAATTACGCCCCTGCTTCCCCCATTAGCCCGAAAATTAAAAGAATTCCCGACTAATTTCCCTAGCGATAAAAAGAAAAGAAAATAAAGTCGGCGAAGTGGTGGCAGCCGGCGAATTTTCCGCAAACTTTTTTTCGGCCAAGTCGGCCGAGCGAGTAACGAAAAAAGAGCGCGGCTACGGAGTTCGGGCTGCAAGCGACAGTGGCGGCTCGACGTGTCGAGCAAGAAGATTCCGGGTGGAGGAGTCGAGAAAAGGGCGAAGAGCTCTGCCGAGGAGGAAACAGAGCGAGACAAAGACGCCACCGAATTGGATATAATGGGGGACGCTGCGAGAGCGCAAAGTACGACGGCGGCGACGGCGAAAAAAAAAGGTTTCGAGAAGAGGAAGACAGGGGGGAGGGGAGGGGGAGACGAGGAAGATTCTTTGACAAGTCAAACATGCGCTAACGCCCCACCCCGGCGCGAGGCCCTCATTTGCAACTCGGCCGCAAAAGCTCGAGTTCAGCTCTTTTTTTCTCTCTCTCTCTCTCTCCGGGCTGGCCTCCTGAATATGCCGCCCGCTCGAGCAGGAGATGAATATCGATTTTTTTGCCTGAAAACCTTTTTTTTTCTTTCCCTTCGGAAAAAGAATATCTCGAGAGTTGTACATTATTTTTGCGCGGGCGCTATGGAATCTGGCGTGCGCAAGTTTTGATGGGGATAGAGGAGACCGACGGTATCGAAACACGAGCGCCTCGACTGATAAAAGCTCGCGCGGCCGCGAAGACATATACGACGACTAAAGGGGTGGAAAACGAAAAGGAAGTGGAGCCAAGATAAACTGGAAAAGTGGGTCGAGCGAAACTGCTATTTTAACTAGGTTTGAAAATTATTCACTTTTCATCCCCGGTAACATCTTTTTATACATTTCTGCCGAAGCTTTTTAATTTACTTGAGAACGCCGATAATTTCTCGTCCCTATTCATAAGGCGCGCGTTTTTTTTATCCTCCTTGTTTGACTGCGTGAATTTCTGATTAAACGCGCACGAACGAATAAATTTGCTGCATTTTTTTGCATTTATTAGATATAAAAATAAATATAAAGATCCAGTTTTTTTCATTAGTCTTTGGGGACCGCTATATATTCTCGAAGGTGGGAGTGGCCGTAAAGTGATAAAAATAAATCATACCTACATATATATCGCCTTTTTTAATCTATTTGCATGCATAGTCAGTCCAAAACGATTTCTTTTTAGATGGGCACTTTAATATTTAAAATTCTATTTAATACTTGATTTTTTGATAAAAATTCTTGTTTCGTTATATAGTATGCACATTATTTTTTATTAAATTTTAGCAAATTTCTTATGCGATCCCAAGATTACTAAGCACACAGCAATTAAAAAGAAGCGAAACTAATTTTTATGAACGAATACTCTCCGTTTACATGAAAATTAATGCTTATTTCATACTTTACGCGAGCAGATTTATATTAAAATAATGCAGAACAATTTAGCTACGTAAATTGCAAATTCACGAGAACTTATTATAAGAGAGTACGCACGGTCTGGAATGTAGCTATTTTAATTACTTTGTACAACACCCCACTAGCTATTTTAATAAAGAATCGTCTACCCGTGCAATAGAACTTGCGTATTTACCGAGTATAATTAAATTGCTAACGAACAATTTTCAATAATTCTCCTTTATACAGTGGCATTATTATAAAAGAAATTTCGTAAAAATTAATTGCACTTATATATTGGCGAACTCCTTTGCACCCTCCCCTCGTTCAAATTGGAGCCTCCACTTGGTACCGTTCGATCGCAATTTACAATTCGCTCATTCATAAGTCTCGGGCTTAAATAAATAAATAAACCCTCGCTGAAAAGAGCTACACTAAATTTACCGCCGCATAGCCGGACGGGCTGGAAAATCGAAAGATTATTCTCGAGCGTTTAAGCGAGCGTCTATTATTGTTATCCATAAATTATTAGCCGGAAATCGATTAAGTCTCGGGCGAAACGACTCGAGCAGATAAATTCCGTTCTGCGAGCGGCGTTGCGTGGCGAGGAGGGGGGAGGGGGGAAACACGAGAGCCCGGAGCTTGCAGCAGCTCCTGTTGACGTAGGTAACGACGTTTAATGGATGGCGCGGCCTTACTTTGCAACGAAAATAACATGCCTCGGTGCTTGCAGGTGCCTCGCGCCGCCAATCCGCAAAATCGAGTGCCGCTGTCTCGATGTAAACAAAATTTCGAAGCGTTCTTCGGTCTGCATAACTTGACATCTTCTTTAAAAAAGATAAATCAAAGCTCAAGCGCAGGTCAATGAATTTACAAACGGTCTGCACTGAGAAAAATGATTCCTTGCTCTTAATAATAATTCTTAACTGTTAATAAATGGTACGCCAATTTTTCGTAATTGCATAATACTCAACAATTAAGAAATAAGCAGTTGAAGTAGGTTAAAGCCTAGTCATGTTCAGTCCTTAATAATTAAGTATTCCTTTCGTTACAGTAAATGAATGTTCAATTAAATGAAGACATGCTGTATTAAAAATTTAATTTAAAATAAATCATATTGAGCTTACGAATCGACGGTAATATGAAAAATAACACTCACGCGATTCCTTAACTATTAAGAAATATGTACTCATTATGAACGATACGTAAAATCAACAAATGAAATCTATTTTTCTTCACAGTTAAGAAATGTGCATTAACATTTAATACTACACGGAGAGAAATGTTATAGCCAAAATTACTATATTCCGTAGGAACAATGGGACATACTCGACCTATGACATAAAAAAATTCCTATGTACATAGCAAAAATTGCTATTTATATAGTAGAAAATGCTATGCAAATGGAAATTTTTAGTACGTTTTATTGTAAAAATCATCATAGGTCGAGCATGTCCCATTGTTCCTACGGAATATTATAGTAATTTTTACTATAATATTTCTCTCCGTGTATGTATTAAATATAACTGTTACTTTACATACAAAATTCAAGGAAATTCATTACTTTACAATAAGGAATCTTTTTTCTCAGTGTACGAATTAGAATCACTCCTTCTTAATTATCAGATTTTTACCATCGTACCACCGTAGCATTAAGTTTAGGTAAACGTGGCACGGCGCTGAGAAAAATAAAAAAAAAATCCAACGGTAATAGTCTAAAACAGCGAGAAGAATATACAGGGTGGGTGAAGAAAAAAGCCCGAAAGACATTCTTTTTCGCCTTCAGCGCTTATTTTGCATTTCGCCTCAGCTCGCGCCCATATATTAAGCAAGCGAGGGTACAGTCACGTGGTGGAGGCGGCAGGGAGAGGGAGAGGAGTAAAAAGCCATGGCCCGATAGTTCCCTCCCCATTATGGTAAAGGCAAGCGACAAGTTTTCTATGGGAAAGTAGCTGGCGCTGTTCTCGCCGGAGGCCCGATTTCTTTTCGCCGACTTTTATGGGTTGCTTCGCGATATAACTTATTTGGAGTGCACGCGAGCTCCTCTCGCTCCCTCTCGATAAATCTCGGCTTCTATGGGGCCGTGCTGCCACTCCGTCTTCCTCTTCCTCTTTCTCCTCTTTCTTCTTTCCGAGGCCCTGTCTGCATCCTTTTTTTTTAAAGGCACTTGTTTCTCCCCCTGCCCCCTTCCCATTTTTTTCAGCCCACCTCGGTACATTCTTTACTCTCGCCAGATAAACAAAAGAACGTCATTCATTCGATTTGTGCCTGAAATTTTGTGGTGACAATAGAGCGGGAGTAGTGAACTGGGAAAGCATGAGATCTCACATCAGAGATTCGATTGTTTAAAAGAGCCAAAAGTTTTTCCGAGTACATTTTTTTAATTTAACGTTAATTTCCTTAGCACACACTGAGCGATAAGTTGTATTAATTCAAATGTTACTTTTTTAACTCACTCGTTTAAAATAAATTTCAGATTACTTGGAAATTGTTTAATGATAGTTTCATTGCTTGATGTAACAACAAACAAACGGAAACATTTTTGTCGACATAACTTAAGCTTTATTTAAGATAAAATGTGAATTGATTTTAAACTAATACCAATTCATGATAAAAACAAGACTTGCACTATCGAACATCTTTAACTTCAGTTTTAATTGTCAATAAATTCAAAACAAGCTGACATGTTTTGTTAAGATCAAGTGACAATATTTAAATTATAGATTAATTTTTTAGTTCCTCAAAATCGTATAAAAATACGAATTATGTATTAAAATGCAAATATCACTTTTAATTTATTAGAAACTATAATAACCTTCTCATTTAATATTTAAATTCATAAGAAGTCTTTTCATAAAATTTTAATAGAATCATCGGTTGGAAGCTCCGAAATTCTTGTATTTTGTGTAGCTTCGCTGGGAAGCCAATAATAAAAGTCGCGATGGATTTATTATTGCGACGAAGACTGCGATTAATTAACTGATGAACCGAGCGGACAAACAAAAGTAAGTAATCAAGCAATGTCCGTGATCCGTCGCTCGTCCGACGCTTCCCTTGGTGCACCCACGCTCATCGATCATAAAACGAGAAACGTTTGCTCGCTATAGAGAAAAAACTTAATGCTGTTACAACTCGTTTTTTTTTATAACGATAAGTTTTCCGCGTTATCGTGGAATTCCGTTAAATACATTATATTGCGCTCTATAAATAAATTGGTAAAATTTGCGGTAGATATTTAACGACTTTTATATGAATTTCATAAATTTTTATTAATTTTCTTGCTATAAAACTGCTGAAAAATTAAATGTTAACGTTTATTGCCGGCGATAAAGTGTACGTGCTTATACTGTGTTGACCGTGGAAGCAAACTTGATGCTGCTGCAACTGGTTTTTTAGGTGAAAAAATTTCGTTTTTATTACTTCCTGATAGTTTCTAGTGATCAATAGACTTTTAAAGTCGTAATGGATCTAACGGTAATTACTTAAATTATATTTAACGTTGACAAAACGAAAAAAGAAGAAGAAAATTAAAATCCACGCTCTATTAGCTTACCAGTAAAATGACACGATTCTCGAAGGAGAAATAAAAGGAGAATAAAGCAGCAGTCGACTCGAGGCTGTACACGTGAGTAAAAGCGAGAAAGCAAATATCAAACAAATCCCGATATTACACGAGGTTGAAATGATCCCGGCGAGACCTTGGGGGCCTCGCGAAAAAAGGAAAGAAGGAGAAAGGAGAAGGAGACTCTCTCTCCCCCTGGTGCCTCACAAAAGCAGGGCGGTGCGTGCGCTGAAAGCCGTATATACGTTTGCGCACGCGAAAGAAGGATTAAAAAAGCAGGCGCGATCACAAAGGCAGCCACTCTAAGTTAAAGCGACCCGAGCCTCCGGGAGATTTCGAGTGGCCGACGCCCCGCCACGAGGACCTTCTTGAATTTCGCCGACGCGACGCGACGTCTGCCGACGCGCACGCAAAGGGGAAGGGGCGCATCCTTGGCATCCTTTTTCTTCCCGAGTATTCGAAAAAAAAATGGAATTATTTCGCTGCGAGTTAGAGGCTATTCTCGCAAGTAATAATCTGATGGGGAAACGCGGGCGTTGCGCGATTATTATCGCAAGTTCCCCGCGTAAAAAAATTTAAGTTAGGATAAGTTTGCCGTTCGTTGATATGAACGTGGCCAATGAGACAAAATAATAAATAATTTTGCAATACTTTATACAAAGTTTGGGTGAAGTTTTTATTAAATTTAAAAGACGTTCACACAACGAACTTTTTAACGCTCAAAACAAATAAATGTAAAAAATTATTTTCTATAGCTTGAGCGATAATTTATCCGTTTATATCGCGCATCTAAAAGTCTCATTGCCCATGTTCATATCAACAACTGCCAAACATGAACTTTGGATAAACTTTATCCTAACTTAAATTTTTTTACGCGGGTCTGAAATCAATTTTTATCCGTCGCTAAGGCCTCGCTTGAATGTTAACGAATGGAAATCTTGCTTATTTTAATCATAGTGCAATTAACTGCTCTGACGATTTAAACAACTTTTTACTGCGGTTACGCGGGCGTTTTACGTTTTTACTGCAAGCGGTGTGTAAAGCATTTTGCATTGTTAAATTATAGAAATACAGATTCACTTATCAATAAAGCAGGAAGAGAAGGAAAAATAGAATGACAGAAACGGTTATAGAAAATTCAAGAGAAAGTGCCGTGAAAAAATTATATATGAAAAGGACGAATAATGGCACGAATCGATCCTAAGAAATGGAAAGATGTGTATATTTGATGCGATAAGAATAGTGAACTTCCGCAGACTTACTAAGAAATATTTAATGCTACACATATTTCCTTCGTCAACCTTAGCTGGAATGAGCAGGTAAACTTAACATTTGCGCTTCCTGTGTCAAATTAGCCGCACGTTTTAATTAACACGCGATTCAAAATAAATTGTATCGTAATATTTTCCTATTACCCTGACAGTATTAAAAAATTTATATTTACACTTTCTTATCCACAAGCGTTTTGTTACTGCTCAATTGGCCTCCTCCTTAAAAAAAACAATAGTTTTTGATACTCATGCTTCAGAACTGGTGATTCCTGGACGACAGCGAGCTAAAATCTTTTAAATATGAATATCAGTGATAGTAAAAAAACAGCACCAAGTAATCTTGCGCTACCAAACACGCGTTAGAATTAAACTTTGTTTTTCTCTTGCGCAGCGTCCGTTTCTTCGCGTGATCTTCGCGAGCTGTCGATAACAGAGCAACCGGTTGCCCACAAGATCGCGGTTCATCGCTACATTTCCCTTCCTTTTCTTTTGTTCTTTCAAATTTTTAATATTGCCATCGCGAAGTCACTTATCCGATCTTTCGAGCAATCCCGGATTCCGCGGCGGTATATAGTTGCTCGGGGCGCAGGGGAGGGAGTACTCCCCGAGAAGCCGTAATCCGTGGAGGAAAAGGCGGAGAGGGCAAACGGCGCGAGGGGCCGGCGAATTACAGTTTGAAGTCGCACAAACCTCGGACAGCGAGACCGTTTCCCTCTTGCCTCTTTTTGCCCCCCTCGGAGGGATTGCGAATCAAAGGATTTTGCGGTGACCGCTCTCACGGACTTTTATCCAACGCAAAAAATGCTGAAATCTTCGCGAAATGATGACATTTTTGCAATCGTTGAGTTTAATATAACTTTTTCATGCGGTTTCTGGTCTTTATAAAGATCCGAGCGGTCTCCTTTTCCTAGACAGTAATTCTCTCTTTATCCTTTTAAAAAATCATGGCAGAATGTGAAATTCATGCATTTAATTTAGCAACTTAAAATGTAATAAAAAATAAAATTCTAATAAAAACTGAAAATGCAATAAAATTTGTTTCAGCAATAAACCAATGCATATGGAGTTTTTCGGTATGTATATCCACGCGGAGAAAGATTCTTTACTACAACTTTCAATGGTCAATATAAAATTTTCTACTAATTGACATTGAAAAAAAAACAATAGTGTGAGGATGACAAAACATTTTGATCTTGATAAAAAATTGACTTAGTAGTGTAAAATTGCGCTTGTTAACTTTTTAAATGCCTTAGATTTATTAAAATTTAATAAAGATTTATGATTTAATAAGCCTGTTGCAACGAGCATTTATTACAGTGCTTACGATTATACTTAGTACAACAGTAATGTAATAAGTTTCTTACCATCCGTTAATTAAATTTCGGTTCAAAATACAGCGCAGATATTACGTTTCACGATTTATTAATCAATTTAAGAACAACGCTCACTTTTTTCCGGCATCGCCGATTCTCCTGTTAAACGCAGAAGAAAAAATATTCTTATTTACTCATATACGGCTCCTAAAAATCGTACACCAAATAAAATCAATCCCGACAATTTGTCAGTGAAAAAAAAATGGTTTTACCGACACGTACAATCGCGTGTCGACAATTCGCAAGTAAACCCCAGCGAATGGCGCTTTAATTATGCAAAACGCCTCTTCCTTCCAGCGACGCTCGGTTCCGGCGAGCAACGTCGCTCGGCGCGAGGGTCGCGTCGATAATCGCTTGCACACACCACGGCCAGGAGCGAAGTTTCGAGCCGAGCACTAGGAAACAAACCGTCCTTCCATTTTCACACCAGTCTGCATCGCAATTCATTTTTTCACCCCTCACTTTTTTTTCGTTAGTCCTTTTCGCGGAAGATCGTGCACGGTTGCTAGGAAAGCCCTTGCACGCGCAAAGTGATTAAAAGCGCGAAAAAGCGAAGCTCGCTTTTCCTCTCCTTTTCGAGGCGCGCTTCTCTCTTTCAGGAGCGACTCTTTGTAGATGGCATTCGCGCTTTTACTTGTCTGGCCCCCTTTTACGCCTTTGAGTTGTAATCGAATTTTATTATTTTCTGTATCGAGTTGCTCGGCGCACGGAGTCGATTTATTATTCTTGTTTGCGACGCTTTAATCTGTTACCCAATCGCGCTACGAAAATTCATACAGGGAATTTTATAATATTATAATGCTGATAGAAATTTTAAATGCGAATTTACCGCGAAAGAGCGGATGACTATGTTATTTGCAGTTTAATCAATTATACCTGTTTTATCGATGGCTAAATAATGTAGATTCAATTATTTATCTAGAATTTAGTGAAGTGGTTTTGCTCATTTATAAAACATTAGTGAAACGTCAATGTAATAACACAAAATTGAAGCTTGAGATTTTCTTCGTTATTGTTGTTTTTTTTTTCATTTAATTAAGTGCAAGAAAAAATAATGGAAATATTAAGTATCGAAAACTTAAATAAAACTTTAAAATAAATTATAAGAAAAATAGTAAACGTATTTTTTAAAAGAGACTTTTTCCTGTAAATATATAAAACTTTTAATTTATTAAACTAATTTTTAGTATTATATAGTGTTGCTAGCGCACAGCAATTTGTTTTCCTCTGTTAGGTTACTGTTTTGGTAACTTGTTTATGTATATCAATTTTTAATTTTGTATATGTATCAACTTAAATAAATAAATAAATCTTTGAATTTGGATGAGTAATTCCTTCTCGAAGCCTCATTAAATGCCGTTAGCCACAGATTCCGTTCCGATCCCTTACGGACGTATCCAACAGTGGCTCTCACGGTCCCATCGGATGCCGGTGAGCCCTACGACTTAAGTGGGCCGCGTACATGACTGGTCGAAATTTCGAAGCGCCGGGGGGAAGAGAGACCACAGTTTAGCAAATGCGCCCGAGCTTCTAATTGTTCCTACACATTCGCAGTTAGAACTAACCTCGGTCGGCCCTGGCCACTTTATCCCCACGATTTGACTCCCGGACTTCTTCCGGGTCGCTCGGGCCCTTCGCATTTTCAGCCTTGCCCGCCCGCGAGGTCGAAACTTTCTCCGCCCTCCTCTCGCCGAGGTCTCTTCAAATCTGTTTTTGATCGCCGGCAAACTTCGTCCCCGCTAAACGCAGGCCTAATTACTACCGCCGCCGTTACTTTCCGTTGCCTCGCGGGTAGTCCCCGGCAAGTCGTTCAATTCCGGCCGCGACGCCCTAAAACGAAAGAACGTCCTAAATTTCGAACAATAATCCTCTTGGCTCGCTCGTCGACGCGCCCGATTCCGGCGGCCTTATCGCGTTTTGGTAATGCGCCTAATCGCGGCAGTTGAGGCTCCGGGCGAGAGAGAAAGAGGCATTAAGGGTCTTAGGCGCGAGCGAGTCTACTGTCCAACGACCGCAACTGACGTTAGTTTCGCGAGATTTGATCGGACGCTCGTTTCTCGCGCCGACGCAGGGGCGAGGACGCTCTTAATTAGCGAGCGGAAATGACGATCGTTCCTAAGGTATTTAGCGTTGCGGCGCTGCCGATGCCCATACTGCCCATCCCCCCTCGGGCTGATGGCGTTATTAAACTCTGACCTCAGACTGATAACGATTATTTGCTATCTGTCCCATCCCCGGTGTTCAAGACGACAGTTTGTAGCAGCATAACTATCGGATCTCGCAACTCATCGCGACATGCCACGAATAACAAGTTATTCATCCGAACTGCATCCATAACATTGCCATTTCAAGCTTATAACATATGCTGAATGTGCAATGTGATATCATAACTCCGTAAGCCGCATAGAATTTTTTCTTCGCGGCTCAAGCTTTTTAATCCTGGTGCAACACATCGATAACAATGAATGAATAGTTATACAGAAGAATATTGCTATAGACTCGACAGATGAAAAATTTTACTAGAAAATATGGTAAAATGTGCTAGACTTGTAGCAAATTGTACGATACTTTTTAGTAAAATTTTTTATTAATCGAGTCTGTCCCTCCATTAGTAAAGAGTATAGTAATTTTTACTAAATTTTTCTCTCCGTGTATATATATTTATACGTGGGTGCTCATTAGTAAGCCAGCGGTGTGTACTGTACAAATGGAATTTGAGTGTTTATTTGGCAGAAGCGCGAATGATCGGAAGCATGAAAGCCACAGTCTCTCCACCTGTCGGGGTCCCAATCGATACGGCGCAGCCGACCTAGCCTTTCCAGCTCTATCGGGCGAGCGCCGGTTACGTAACGCTACATGTGCTTACGTCGCTTATCTATTTTCGCATTTCAATCGACGGCCATTTTATGGTCCGCTCGAGGCGCATTTTATCGGCGGCGCGCGGAATTGTCTTAATCAGTGTTAACGGCGTGCTTGGACTTTAATGCGTCTCGAAATTCTCTTTGTCGATCGAGGCTTCACTCCGCCTGCGCCGAGCCGCATATACCTGCTCCCGCAACTCACTATTACGATTGAGCCGTGTCCTCGACTCCATTTCTGTAATGCCACAATTATGCTGATTAACTCCGTCTCCAGGACCGTAGCCGCTGTTTTGGTCTAGCCTCGCCTATCTCTCTGTAATCCTTCGGTAGCTTTGCAGTCCTACGCCGGACTTGGCAGACAAGTAACAATATCGTCGATGTCTTGAATTGCCGTCTCCATTAGTGGACAAACGGAGAGCCACTGCGCACTATTGTGCGCGGCGATGAAATTTTAATTAAACCGGCATTACAGTATTTTGATGGCACGTCGCCAGGTTGAATTTTATTCCAACTAATGTAGGAAGTTGGAATTTCCTCATCAATTTCGTATGCAGTTCCTCGTTTTCAACTTGTGAATGAGGCAGTGCCGACATTGGAGAAACTGCCGAGGCCTGTGGGTGAATAACGATTTCTTGATTATATAATTTCAACACTTGAGATTCAAAATTGCGCCCAAGTGCCGAGAGGGAATAATACGATGGTTATCGACGATTCTCATTTACGGCAAAGTTGATGGAGTTGCACCGCCGAGAGGAGAAACTGACAAGTCACGAACGTGTCGGCTAATCAAAATTTCATATTCAACGCGTTTACTGAAACGTACTATTTACTTATTTATCGTATTATTTAAAAGCTATTTAAATCTTTCTCAATCGCAACATCCAAATGAATATTTTATAGGGACATACAAAAATAATGGTTCAATAATATTTGAGTCATCGATATCCGGCTTTTCCACATTCGTTCGACACTGAAAGATTATCGAATTTAATGGGAGCCTAAAAAAAAGTGGAAAATCCTCGAAAAATCTTTTAAATTGAAATTGTTCACTGGCACAGTAGTCAATGTTTCGCAGAAATTTTCTAAATCCGTTCAACAGTCAGCAATTCACTCAACTATTGGAGAATGCGTAAAAGTGGCATCCCTTTGGCGTAATACATCAAATGCTGGAAGATAACGCTTCCGAGTAATTCCCGAAAAGCACTAGTTAACTTTAGCGCGTTGCGATCTTCCACGCACCACTCGCAGAAGATGTAAAGGCGCCGATGGGTCAGGGAGGGGAAGGAGGAGAGAGCGAGTTGCGGAGTTGCTATAGTGAAAAGTTTGAGCGAGTCAACCGGGCTGGCATGGGTTAATCAGTGTAATTACCACCGCGATTGGAGCGAGGGGAGGAGGACTGGAGTGGTGTTCTTGCACGGAAACTTAGCGTGAAATCGAATGCTTAGATTATAATAAAAGCCGATTCCTATCTTCAAAACGTTTCGATTCGCACGTCTCCTCTGCTTTAGCGGGGTACAGCACCCCCAATGCCAATGAACTCGACCGGCTGCAGTATTTCATCGCGGAGAATTGAATTAAATCCTTACTTTCACTGCTTTTTATTGTCTCCGCCCGTTTGTACGGTGCGCAGTTGTATCGCTTCCAAATGATTAGGTAACGCGATTTTCGAGAAGGACCGGTGCACAATTATCCGACACCATTTTGATGCGAAAGGAGCTGCGGTCCAATAGTCGCCATTTTATTCGGAATTCCTCAATTAAGTTGAAAGGTCTCGTTTCCGAAAGCAAACGGGAGAAAAGATGTTATAGATTCGGGTAATCAAAAATGGATATACGTCCGATTGTTTCTGAATAACAAATTCAATTTATTTCAAATGGTTGCCTGCAGATTCTTTCCACTTTATCTCCGACTCGCTTAATTTCCTTCCTTCCTTTTCTGTAACGCGTCCCCTGCCTCAATTTTCCGCGCAACTTCTGGCTTTGACGGTATCCCTTTCATAGCGCGTGTCTGTTTTTTTAAATTTTTTAAGAGAATCTCTTGGTTTCAACTTTTCCTTTGCACTTTTCTTTATTCGTGCGCCATACACTTTGCTCTTTTCTGTTCCGCACTCGTGCCCTCGAGAAACGAATGGAAATTGACAGGCGTAAAACTTGCTAGTCTTTTGTTTCAAATTCAGTGAACAGCAGTATTTGGACGTTAAAATAGAAAGATTATTAACAAACAGAGATTTTAAAAAAGTTTTTACCATTTTTCTAGTAACAATCACTTTTTCACAGAGGTTTACACGGAGAGAAAAGTTTAGTAAAAATTACTATACTATTTACTAATGTAGGGACAGACTCGATTGATAAAAAATTTTACTTATTTAAGAAGTATCGCGAACGAGTATAGGTCGAGCATTAAACCGCTTTCGATGCGCAGCGTGTTGGATAAAAAATTATTGAATGAAAAGAAAACGACTGTCTTAAAAGGGCAGTATCTTTTTTCCACCCGTTTAGCAACGAAAGATAAATTGAGAAAAGTACCTCGATCGTCGTGATTCATTAATTTCATTGGCGCATCTCCTAAAGCCCTCATTCAGCATCGATAAGTCGAGTTTATGCGCCAAACTTGTCCATTGCCATTGGTCTCTTTCAAACTCACTCAGTGTCTCTCTCTTTCTCTCCCCCGTCCGCTCCGGCTCTAACGTTATTTTCGCATTTCCGTCGCGAGCGGGAGAGACGAAATGATTCTGGGCTGATATCGACAAACAGCTCAGAGGCGCCAGTGCTCTCGCGTTATCCATTGATATTGCATTCGCGCGAAAACGTCGCCACCCCATCCTTACTTCCCACACCCGCCGACATCCTTTCAAGAGCACGCGCTATTTTCACCCCCGACTTCTTATAAGCGAGTCCAGCGGCGATGCTGCTAATCACGATTTTTTGCAACTTTTGCTCTACGAGATCCACACCCCATTGTCCTTTTGGGCGTTCCAGCAATTAAATTCAACTCCCCCGACGCTTTCGTTCCTACGTCACTTCCACCTACACTGACGAATAAGATTTCTTACTCTTAATAATAATTCTTAACTGGTAAGAAATGGGACGTCAATTTTTCATCATTGCATATTACTTAACAATTAAGAAATAAGCAGTTCAAGTAGGATAAAGCGAAGCCATGTTCAGTCCTTAATAATTAAGTATTCCTTTCGTTACAGTAAATGCATGTTCAATTAAACGAAGACATACTACTAACGAAGAAATGTGCATTAACATTTAATACTATGTATTATTAATCTTTTTAGTGATCAGGTTTTCCACTAATCAATAATTGCAATTTTACCAGTTGAAATAGTAAAAAAGTGTTCTACTATTTAATTAGTAAAAAAACACTTTTAAATTAGTGGAAAATAAACATAAAATAAAAAAAAATATTTAAAAAAAAAATTATACTATTTTTAATAGTGCATATATTTACTATTTCAATTAGTACATTTTATTCACTAGTGGAGCAATTTTCACTTTTCAAATTAGTGCATAGTCACTATGAATTAGTGTTTCTTCACTAATTCAACTTTAGAGAGTAGACTGAACCTACTGGACCGAAATTTTCGCGAGTTTTCGTATAAAAGGTATGAAAACGGGATTTTCATCGGCCGGCATCTTCGTCGCCGCGCGCTCGTTGACCATTTCACCCGTTGATTTTTAGGGACCGAGCGCGCCCCGTGGGAGGCCATCCTACGACTTTTCCTATCTCGCGCAATTGCCGCCCCCGGAAAACGAGTTGAATCCCGACCCTGCGGGACGCCAAGCGACCCCCGGCCAGCGTAGATCCGTGTGCGATTCCGCGCGACGACTCCCCCTGGCTTATACTCTCCCCGGTCCTTTTTTTCCCTCCCTCCCTCTTTTTCTCTTTCCCTTTCCGCTTCTCTTCGACCTTGCTGCTCGGCGGCGTAATCTGCTTTTCCAATTTCCTTTTGTCGCTTGTTAAAAATTGACGAATCCGATAATTTCCACTCCACCGGCCGCACGCTTTATCTTTTGTAACCCCCGCTGACTTTGACGAATGGAAAATGAAGGCGAAAAAATGTTCAAAGGGAGCTCGGCGAGTCGCGCAAACGGTAAGTTGCGCGTTCCGCTAAAATTAACGGGAGAAATTTTAAGGAGCCGCTCGGCTAAAATTGTATAAGCGCGCACGGCGTATAAAAAAGCGGGCGCAGCGGTGCGCGAAAGGGGAAACCAACTACCAGCGAACGTACAGATGCAGCGCGCCCTCGAAAAAAAAAGAAGGAAGCAAATCCAACAAAAGAGAGAGAGAGGGAGAAGTTGTGCGGCAGGTAGCAACGTTGAGAGGGCGGAAGAGCAAAAAATGTAAAAAAAAAAGAGAGCGGACGACGCGGAGGGCTGGACGTGAAAAGAGCCGAGGGTAATGGAGGCCAAGCCTCGCCACGCGGAAAGATCGCGGTCTCCATGTCACCTCCCCCTTTTCCTTCGTTCTCTCCATCTTTTCCGCAGTTCGCGGCGCTCGTCAGCCCTACACCCGCCGATAAGGCGAACTTGAACGTCGCGAAAAGAAAGGAGAGAGGAACAGTGGCCGAGGAGGCACGTCGGTGAGCATTAGGCTGTTTTCGTCGGGAGGACTCCTCCGTCCTTTATTTGCGCTGGCCGCAGGTTCAATATCGGCACGACCTCTCCCCCGCGGCCAGATCCCCACGAGATAGGATCCACGACCATAAATTTCCGCTGACCGACATTCCACTTTTCTCTCGCTTTCTTCCGCAGCCGCCGCTGCATTTTGACTAATGCGCCGCCACTTTCGGACAATACGCGACTCCTACGCCGGTGGGCTCCCTTTGTTGGCTTCATATTTTTTAAAGCGCTCGATAAGCTAATCCACTGGAGAAGAATTGAAATTGCATTTTGGGGTGGCGAGCGTTTTTCCCTCCTTTCTTTTTTTTTTGACAGGAGGGAGGTAATTGAGGTGCCGTTAATGTACTTACGTAAGGAAGACCCGTCGGTGAATTTTTTTTGTGGAATGTAAAGTGTACTCACCTGCAACACAAAGAAAAGGACATAAAAATTTGCTCAAACACTGTTTTTTATATATTAAACAGTACAAATTGTTTGTTTATTGTGCGTGGATTGAAATTTTTTTTTTCTATTTGGATTTATTTAATTCATTGGCATTTAAGTAGAAATAGGACGAGTATCGAAAGACTCTATTCTTCCAATATAATTTTCTTTGAACATATTGGTTTATTAAATTTTTTCGTGATAACAACTGAGAAAAATGGTAAAAAATTATTAGTAATGAAGTTTTCAGCATTATTATTAAAATTCCTGACATTTTGTCGGATTTCTCATATGAGCTGAAACCTCATTGTAGTCAAGAGGGATTCAACTGCATTTCGTATCAGAATAATTATAAGTCAAACGTCACGTTAACTTATAATTCATTGGGCTCTTTCTCTACTATTCTCGTTCGTGGATTCATTTAAAATGAAAGAAATTAACTTAGATAATAAAAACTATAATCGCTTATCGGCTTAGAAAAGCATCTCTGATAAAAAGAGTTGAAAGTTATAAACTAAAAAAAAAGAAACAGTATTGTTTAATTCCCATTGTATCTACCAAACTCATTTGACCGCTTTGAAATCTACTTTTTAAAGTTCGGTCAAGTGTTTTTATCGAGTTTGAGCGTGGAGCCCCGCCATGATGTAATTATTCAAAACACAAAGTAACGCATAATCCGGAATCTTCGTCTTACAGTCGAGCGCGCAAGAAGTTGGACGGAAGAGAGGGAGGGAGCGAAAGCAGACTCGGGAATTTTCCAACTTGACAGATAGAAATCGCGTAATAAGCAGACAAAGCCCTCTGCCCAGCGAATAAATAAAAACGTGAAAGGGGATGAAAAATTGGTACGAATTGGAAAAAGTCGACGGACTCGCCTAATGCGAGAAACAGCCTGTAAAATATGCGGATATACGGGCTGGCAAGCCCCGGCATAACGAAGGCGCGGCGATAAATCTTGGCGGCGCCTTAAAACTTAATTCCCGCGGGACATCGCTCGCCAGATCGTCTTGGCCACCCCCCGTCCTTTCTTCTCCGCGCCGCGCTTTTTCCCTCCCACGCAAGTTTTATCTGCCCCAATCGTACCTCCTCTCCGCGTCTCTTTCATTCTCTAATCTGCTTTTCACTTCCCCCAAAGTTAAACTGACGTCCTTTTCATCAAGCGGTCGCAATCACCTCTGCTGAATCAGTCCGATAGTAGCGCGAATGATTTGCAATTAAAAAAAGATCGAGAATTACTATGTAATTTGTCGACTTGACGTTCAAATTTTAAACTTCGATTCACAATGATAAAGTGCGAAACTTTCGTTTTAATTAATTCTCTAATAGTTTTTAATTTAATTATTTCCATTTTATTTAATTATGACAGTTGAATTTACATTGTTACTTTATCCTGTTCGATGATTAATATTTCGTGAAGTTGTCAGTATACTGAAATTAATTCATGTAATAATATTTTTATTTATCATTATTAAACCAGAGTAAAAAATATACAACAATTTAGAAAAGTAATCGTATTGCACATATTATTACATTGCAAAAGTAATCCAGCAGAGGAAAGGTGCTTTCCTGTTCGCACATATTCAATTATAAATAAAAAAAGATTATTCTTCCGAGTGTACAATAAATGTTCATTTAAACAAGAATAACGATACTTGTATTTCTTCTAAAAAAAAGTGTTTTATAATTTGAATAAAGTAATTTTTATAGATATAGTCAAGTGAGTTTTATCAAGGAAGAATTATGCCTCGGAATTGTTAAAATTTTACTTGAATTTCTTTGAACGATCTCAAATTGCAGTATCGATAAATAAAATCCTTCGAGAAAAGTGCATTATTGTGCAAGCGCGAAGATTTACGATCGAATGAAGTAATTTTTATTGGGTCGTAATTCAAAAGACGCCACGGTGATAATGCGCATTTACAAAATAAACTTTAGCCAAGACTGTTCGCTAGGTGGCCAATGCGTCCTCGACGTCGTTTCTTGCCAAGGATTCCGTCGCGTCTTTTCCCGGAAAGTGTCTTTTCCTGCACAATGGACCAGAAAAAGGAGAGCCGGAGGAGAAAGGGAGAGAGAGAGTGAGTGAAGGAGATAGGCGAAGAGGGAAAGAAAAGACGCTGCGCTCTAATCAAGTGTCGCGCTTTAAGGGGAGAGGATTTTTTGTTGGCCGAGTCTGCGGGGCGAGAATACGTATGGTCGGATTACGGTGCTTTTCGACTGAATTCGCCACGCGGGAAAATTGGAAATAATACGAGCCATCGCCAGCAGCGTCGACCCCCCATCCTCTTCACCGCTTACGCACGCGTTTCTATTCCACTGCACTTGAGACGATTTCCTGCAATCTTCCACCAGAGTTCTTCTTCAGTTAAATAACTTTCCAAACCCTGGGATTTGCTTAATTTTTTTGACCGACCAATCAAATTTACTACAAATCTGAGTATTTGCTCAAGTTGTTTGCTGGATTACACGAGTGTAATAACTTGTTCAACAAAGCATCTAATTTAAACACAAAGTTTAATATAATTTAAGATATAATATGAATTTGTTATTTATAAAAATGTGTAATGAATGAATAAATAGTTTTTAACTGAATTTCAAAATTGAATGTGTACGAAACTGCGAGGATGCAGAGTTGCGTTTGCGAGAATCTAGCGATTAATGCAATAAAGATACTTAAAAAAAGTGACTTGATTGCGCGAGAGTATTAAAAACGTTATTAAGGGCGCTATAAACTTTAGTTTTTGCCATCTATAGGAAACTCACGTGTGGAGCAAAAAGGGGAAGAATAATTTAGAGGATGAACTCTAGCGTTTTAGCGAGCCGAAGTGAATCTCGCATGAGCGCGAGCACGAAACGTCAATAATTTCAGCGACTTTTGCGCCGCTTCCACAGAAAGTGTGGCCGGATAAGGGCCCGCCGACAAAGCGAACACGTAAAAGTCTTCGACCGCACGTATTACCCAGGCTCGTTCTCTTCATAAATAAACTAGCTATCCTCGATATTTCTTTTCCTTACAGTGATTTTAAATAAAATAAATATTGCTACATACTTCTTTATGTTTCCTATACATTGTATTGTCCTTTTTCAAATTTCAAAGTGTTATGTTAATTGAGTAGAAAAATATTGCACGTATATTATTTGTAAAGACAGCGTAGATTTGCAACAGATATGAAAATAAACGTTACCGCGAATCCTTATAAAAAATATTTTTATTATAGTATATCTCTTCTTTCACTCTTTTCTATTTAGATTAAGTATTAGTATTATATCAAGCCATGTCAAAAAACAGGAGAACATTTTCCTCTGCCGGGTTAATTTGTAACTTGTATATACATACCAATTATTTTGTAACTGAGCATACGTAACAACTGGTAATAATAAATAAAAAAAAGAAATATACTATAGTATATATTATAGCCGAACGAAAAAAGTTAAAATCCTACGAAATTTTGAAACACAATTTCTCGCCATGTATAAAGTATAATTCAAATTCCCCGCGTAAAAATTTTTCAAACTAAAATAAGATGATGAAAAGATTCATCTCTATTATGTCCGAATTTACGATTTTTTAACATGCAAAGAGATTCTCTCTTAATAAATATCTAAATATTAAATTACGATCTTTTTGAGATCGTTATTTTAATACAATATTAATATTAATTTAATACATTCAATTGTAATTTAAATAAGATATTACATAATTTTTGTTTAAATTTATATGTATTAAAACAATGATCTCGAAAAGAGCTTCAATTGATTTTAGGTGCTTGTTAATAGAGAATCTTTTTAAATCTTAAGAAATCTTAAATCCGGCCATAATCTTTTTATCGTCCTATGTTAGTCTGAATTATTTTTGTGCGGAACGCTATTTGAATCCGTCGTTTTTTATTTTAATGTCTAATTATCTTAGAAACTACGTTATTATCTTAGAAAATTCGTTGAAAATTGAGGGAGAAGGGTTTTTTTTGCGTGTGTTATTAAACGACCGAGACATTGACGGATCGGATGAGCCGCCACTGTACGAGCAAAGAATGAAGTAAAGAGGGTCTTAGTATAAAAATACACATCGCTGAAGCTGGCTGATTCTAAGGACTAAGGAGCGGGAATGGCAGGCCGAGAAAGAGGGAGATAGACCCGCGCGAGACGAGCAACAAAGTTCGCTGCAGCCGAGATATATAGTCCCCGGCATAAACCTCGAATTACCTCGGCTCGACGTACACGCGCGCCCGGGAAACGCGGAGAGTAAGCCAGGAGGAGTTGCCGCTCGCAAAATTATTTTATACCGACAGCGGCGCGAGCGCAAACTTTTCAGCCTTGCCTTTATCATCCGAGCGAGCGCGAGGGGGGGGGGGGGCTGAGGCAAGTTCCGTCGGCTCCCCGGGAAGAAAGTACAACGTTGCAGCGTGCACTAAGTCAAACTTCGCTCGGAGGACGCAGAGTTTGTAAGCGACAGGAGTTCTTACCTCGGGCCACTCCCCTCCCTCCGCAAAATTCGGCCCACGTGCACCGACGCTTTTTTCCCCGGAGCCCAGGCACGTTTACCTTCGAGTGGCAAGTTTTTTCCGAAAATTTTCAAAGCTATCCCCTCGTAATAAATTAACGAGTTCGTGGACCCTTCTAAAAACCTTGCCACTAACAGCAAAATAGAGAAGTTTTCGCACTGCGGAATACAAAATCAGCAGGTATAGAGAGACCGTATTTTATGTATGTACGTTAAAACCGTCCAGCAAAAGAATCGATAATGAAAAATATTAAAGAAATAATTTTATTCAGTTTGTTTAAAAAAAAATAATAATACCACTGTTTATTAAAAAAAAAGGTACGCATTAACTTGTCCTAATCAAAAGGTAGACTTAATTTTTTACTATAACTTTTGCTATACGGAGAGAAATGTTATAGTAAAAATTACTATGTTCCGTACGAACAATGGAACATACTCAACTTAGGAAAATTTTTACTATAAAAAATACTAAAAATTACTTTGTACATAGCAAAAATTGTTATTTATAGTAAAAATCGTCATTGGTCGAGTATCTCCCATTGTTCCTACAGAATATAGTAATTTTTACTATAACATTTCTCTCCGTGTACGAACTAGGTGATTGTTGCAGAATTAGCTGTGGTAAGCTAACGAAAGTAGTTTACATGTAGCTCCTGGCGCTACACTTTTTAAAAGTACGATGGCTTCATATAAGCTAATTGAGATGTTAATATATTATTAAAGATTTTGTTAAAAATTATTAAAATCAAAGTTATTTTCTATGTGAACGTACACCGAGAGAAAGATTTGTTAATTTTAAGCAAACATTTATTTACATAGTACTGATTAGATATTTTATCTACTAGTCAAAAAATTATTTTTTTTGAAATCATTAAATTTATTTAGAAATTAATAAATTCATTTAGTTCCAATGAAATCATTACTTGATTCAAAGAAATATTTAATAAGTATATACTATTGAAGTAAATCATTTGGCTAAAAATATATTTCTTGCAAAATTCCATCGAATGTGCAATAATCGAGCCTTAGAAGAAAAAAGATTCTTCCTGTGGCTACTCACCAAATGTGTCGTACAGAAGTGTCAAATTTTTCGGCCTAAAGGTCGCTCGGAGATAAATTGCCGGAGCCACGAGCAATCGCTTAGCGACTCTATAATCCCAGCGGGTCGGCGATAAGGGAGTAGCCTCGAGACCCTCTCCTCGCGCTCTCGGGCCAAAGGAACATTCGCCGAATTAATTTAGTTTCGGAACAATTCAATTGCGATTTCCAGTCGAATGCGCACTTTTTAGGCGGTCGCCCCCGGGCAGCCGTTTAGCGAGCCCCGCCAGGATGGCTGGAATTCCTAGGCGAGTCGAGGCCGCGATTGCGATCGCAGGCACACAACGTGTGTGGGCGACTTCCGCACGCAGGAGGGCGGGGGGGGTGAAAAGAGAGACAAGAGCGACGAGAAATGGATCGGAGGAATGAGAGAAATGCCGGGCGAGACTCGCGAAAGATACAGCGCTTTAGAGTAGCCCGCGAAATCTCGAGCATTGCATCCTCGCTTCGCTGATTCCTTTTGGGAAACGAATTCTTCCTTCCGCGATGCGCGTCCAATTGCTCCAAGTCACGGTCGCTTGCATTAACAATGTTTGCTTCTCGAAAGATGACGCTGACAAAGTTTTTTTTTTTTTTTTAAACGCATCACATTTAATGTTTGACGCACGTCTACTTATGTTATGACATTTTCAGCACTGCTTGTATAAGCAAGTATGCGTGAATTATTTTAAAAAGTTCGGAGTGTTATAAAATAAGGCAGGTTTCTTCTAATACTCGATACTAGAAAATAATTTACAGAATTTTTTTCGATTTTTTCAAGGAACATTTGACAATGTAATTTATTTTTATTATCTTCTTTGCGATAGTGCCGAATATTCTAAAACTGTTTGACTTTTGGCGTCATTGATACTTCGAACATTGAACCACAGATTTTTGAAGGTTGGATTATTGTATACTTTGCATAATAATTACACTTTGGAGTAAAATCGAATGATTAGACCTACGGCCCCGGCTTCTAGCAATTAGGAAATTATTTGGTAAATTATTTTGCGTCTAAGGGCTCGCATTTGTACCGCTTCATTAAAATTGGGCAGGAGCGTTACAAGAAAATTACGGTAGAATAGAGCCGATTTTATCATCGAGTGCACGGAGTAATCAAGCCTGTTCATTTCGCGCGAACGAATTCCACAAATGTTTCATTATCGTCCTTCCGTTTCACTTTTCAATTTAGCCGACGTAGCCGGAGATCTCGTTTCTCAGGGGGAACAAAGTGGGGAACGCGATTAGCGAAATGAAGCAAGCGCGTGGACGGGATTAAGATCGAAGGCATGTGCCGAATCCGGCGGCTGCCAATTTGTTAAACCGATCGAGCGTGTAGACCCCGCTCGCAGACTCCGAAATTCATTGCGATTCGATTCCGATCGCTTCTTCCGGGAGGAATATCCCCACCGTCGGGAAAAAAAAGCTCCAGCCTTTTTTTTCGGAAATGAAATAGCGCCCCGGCCATTCCGCCCGCGGTACATTGCAATTGAGTCTTTGCATGAGCATTTTTTTTTGGATCCAGGTATATTCGGACCGATGAAATATTGAAAAATAAGAGACGCTTTTTTCTTCTTTCTATTTAAGGAATATATTAAAAGAGACAGCCCAGTTCGAAAATACGTAGTACATCGCAGTTTATTTACAGCGAAAAAATATAAATAAATAAGTAACTTGTACTTTTTGGACTGTAAATTTAATTATGAAATTGGAAGTTGATTTAACTTTCTGAATACTCAGTAGAGTCTATTTTATAGAACTGGCAAATCTACTTTTCGTGTAGTTATTTATTTTTAGGCACGAACGCTACTCGGAGAGCCTTATTTCATAAATATCCTTGCCAATCATTAAATCGAAGAAAAGAATAAGTCAATTATCTGTATGTATATTCGATCGAATATATAGACACATCACAGTATTTTTGATGCATAGATCCCATTTATTTATTGAGAAGACAGTCGCAGTAATTGAAAGAGTTTGAAAAGCTTAGCGTAACCGCGCGGCAATATGAAAATAGATTCTAATTAACATACTAACAAGCGCGTGGAAGCTTTTGGCAAGTTTACCTTCGTTTCGCTAATGGTTATGAAGGTTAGAATTTAGTTTTATGTCTGCATTCGCCAGAACTCGCTACTTTAAAAGACATTGAATTTTAATCAGCAAAGTTAAAGCCGCAGCTTTAATTTACATCTTTTCGCGGAGTACGGACTTTTATATTCCTTCCTAGAGTCATTTTTAATTTTTATGTGCATATACATTTAAATGTTACGTTAATGCGGTTATCTGCCAGCTAAAAGTAGTGCGTTCTGACAAAAAAATTCAATTCCTTCCTTGTCTCCTTTATTTGAAGACGAAGTAAGAGTCCCGCAGAGATTTTAAATTCGAAAGTTACACTTGTTTTTAATAGGAAATGAAATGCTTATAAAAAAAGTTTCCAATGATTAATCGTTGAAAATTTGTTTTTAGAACAGAGTACTGTTCGTTGTTTTTTACTTTAATGTTTTATTTACTTTTTCCAGTGAGATATTACCGCAGAAGCTAGACAAATTTTAGCGCTTATAGAGAGTGCGTAATTTGCGTGAGCGAAAAAAGCTGCAGCACTACTCCGCTGGAAATCGCCGTAATCTGGAAGAAGCACGGAGAGCGAGGGACGCCCTTTTCCACTTCGGCGAAGATTGAGCAAAATTACTGGGGGAGAGAGAAAAAACAGAGAGCTTCAATCTGGGAAAAGCCTGGAAGCTACCGCGTGTTATTTCCGTCGCGGTGGCCATTTCACGCCGAGGCACGCTCCGCAGTGACGAACTTCGATAAACTCGCGTGCACTTCCTTCGGATACCCGGAAAGCCTAGAGCCTTGTTTCTCCATTATTCCCTCTAATTCGGATTCAATTCTCCTTCAGCGGATTTCCCGCGAGATATATGAGGCCTGGAGGGCTCGGTGCACGGAAAAATGAAAAGCTTTTCACTTTGAACGTGATTTTGCAAAAAAGATTCGCTCAAATGTTGCTTCTTATTTCTATAAAATTTTTTATAAACACAACTTTACTCTTTGTTCGAATAATTGCATTTCCACGCATTTGAAATAATAAGTCTGCCACTTGACTACACAGATAGAAAACTAACAACATAGAATAAGTGAATAGTTAATTGTTCGTAAACTATTCAGAAATAAATGAAGCTAAGGAAATGAACGAATTAAACTTGAAGAATTATTTATAAATACCCACCCGCGTAAAAAAATTTAAGTTAGGGTAAAGTTTATCCAAAGTTCATGTTTGGCGGTGGTTCATGTGAACATGGCCAATGACATTTTACCGAACTTGCTTCTTATATTTTATAAAAGTTTGTATAGTTGCGTAATATAATTACCGCTGAAGTTATAGAAAATTATTACTATTATTATTATTTATTAAACCAGAGTATTAAACATCATTTAAATATAAGCAAAACTTCATCCGAAGTCTATATAAAATATTGCAAAATTATTTACTATCCAGTTTCATTGCCAGCATCGCCGATAATATTTTTCTATCGTGTATGAAAAAAAAAAATTGTTTGCATTACTTAAAAACGCGAGACAAAGCAACTTAATTAATGGAAAACCCGACGTGGATCGATTTAAAAGACATTAAGCGCTGGAAAGTTTATTCGGATCAACACATCGAGCGCGCCATCGCACCTCCATTGAAAAGTGTACGGAAGGGCAAAGCGGAGGAAAAAGAAAAAGTGTAAGAGTATCGCAGCGAACTGAAAATAAAAGGAGGCGAGCCAACAAGTTCCCCCGATGAGCAACGATAGTACGCGTGGCATGCGCCGAGACAACTTTTTAATAAGCGGCGCGTTTACCCGCGCTCGATATACCCGGGGCATCGTAAATAATTTCCCCCCGCGCGTTGCCTCTTTATAAAACTTCGCCGGTGAAGTTCGAGCGCGTGTCCAGCTTTGTTTGTCTTTCATTCTCCTCTCCTTTGTTTGTCTCCCCGCGGGCCCTCGCCGCGAACGGTCACGCGAAGATTCGCGCGCGGCGCTTGTCACGCGAGCCCCCCCGCCGTACGCGCCGTGACGAATGAGTAATGAGATCCGATGTATGCCAGGGCGGAGGAAAAACTTTCTATCCAGCTTTTTTCCTTTCAATTTTTCGCTTTTTCTCTCCGAGCTGCTTCGCTCTGGTTAAGCTGGGAAAGGCACGCGCGAGGCCGACAATATTTCAATTGTCACCTTTTCGGATCGAAAATAACGCCACGGCCGATAATTCAACCTTGAGCGGCTCGTTCTTTTTAATTCGCAGGATTGCACAATAACGCCGACTTATTTTGCACCGCCTGCTCTAATTGCGTTATTCAACTAGCGGCGTGCTCACGCGACTAAGGGTTTCGCGTCTTTTAAAGAATAATCAGCTTGACGTTTCATACTTTCTTAGTCACACGAGACTCTGCTTCTGGCGGTTAATTAACGTATGTATTGTTTTTTTTAAGAAATTAAATAAAAATGAAAAGAAGTCTATGTAAAATTGCAAGCAATAAAAGTGTAATAACTTTTTTCTATACAGTGAAAAAAAATTTGTTAATTTTAGGGAAATAATTTACTTCGTAATAATTTATTATTAAATATTTCTTTGAATCAAGTAATCATTTCATTAACACTAAATGAATTTATTTGTTTCTAAATAAATGTAGTAATTTCAAAAAAATAATTTTTTCACTAATAGATAAAATATTTAATAAGCACTATTGAAATCAATGTTTGCTTAAAATTAATAAATTTTTCTCTCAGTGTACATTCACATAGAATTATTATTGTTAATAATTTTTAACAAAATCTTTAAGGGGATGCCTATCTTAGATGCTATCAGATAACATCATAGAGAATGGTCGGTATAGTAGAGCGCGGAAATTACGTTAGGCATCCCCTTAATAATATTTTAACATCTGAATTAGCTTATATGGAGCTATCGAAGATTTAAAAAGCGTAGCACCAGTCGCTACTTGTAAAAACTACTTTCGTTAGCATACCACAGCTAATTCGGCAACAATTACCTAATTCGTAGCTAACAATTACTTGGCTTTTCTACCAGTGGTACTAACAAACAAATAAACTATTTTGTCTTTTGTTGAACTCGTTCCTTACGCAACGTATAAAGCCGTATTTCGAGCTAGAGGGGAGGAATCTCATGCCGACAGTATTATTGTTATTTATTTGAGTTTTCAGCTCGGATGCAAACGACTCGATCGTCCCTCTGGCAGATTGCTATCGCGCTCGATTGAGCCGCGATCGATTGGCCCTCCGCTCGTTGTCCCTCGGTGATTTAACTTCAGTCTCCTGAAACGGTATAACACCGAAGCCCCGGCACGAAATGAAGCCGAGAAAATGAAACTCGGGAGTAATTTGGGCAAGGAGCGGCGTGGGCGACAGAAAGAGAGAAAGATCAATCGACTCGGTTAAATATTTCGAGTGCATAAGTGAGATCCCGCATGAAAAGAAACCTCCCACCTGGGGTTAGCGGTGAGGAGGGGTGGAACTTGGCGATATCCAGAGGCGGAGAAGAAGTTCATGCCCGTAGCTCTCGAGCGTAAACGACCTTCTGCTTTTAATTTCTCCCACATTTTTGTCCTCCGGCAATCGACGAGTCAGTCGCAACGAAGCAGGAACAAACTTACTTCAGTACATCCCGAACAGATTTACTCGCCAGGTTTATATACTCGAGAAAACTGTTTGCTGAGTGAGCGAGCCTAATTAAGTGCCTAATCTCCTCATTTTTTTCAAATCTACACGCGGAAGAATTGGTCGAGATTAGCGATATAAATCAGCGGACTACTTGATTATACATTCGAATTTTTTTTAATTATTACTGCTAAGAATAATATTACAACAGCGAAATGAATTATGCAAGAATACCTTAAAAACATTGAAAAAGTCTATATAATGGTCTGCTGAACATCTCTTCGTAAGTAGATGAAAATGTATTTATTGGTACATAATAGGACTGTTTACATTGGCATGGCATGCATATGCAAACGTGACTCGGCGGATAATTGCGTCTGCGAATTTTCATTGTAATTACTTGATTCGTTGTTTTCGAGACATTCAAGTTTTAACGATCGAGATAAAATTGTATGACGACGAATGCTTACTAGCAAATTTTTAAGCTACACGATGAAGTTCCTGTAGAATGAGTTGTAACTCTTTTTTATTAGAAACGATATTAATTTTAGTTAAGCGATTCATCTCGGCGCAGTATTGAAGGAAAAGCTGATTAATTAAAAAGAAAGCGACTATTCGCGCTAACCAAGTGTCGCCGCGTCCGCTGCAGAAATGTTAAATAAAATTTTAAGTATCAGCTCGTTTCTCCGAAATAACCGGGAAATACGTAGAAAAGGAGAGTAAAACTTGTTAATTTGAGTTGTGCAAATGAGACAAGCAGTTTTACTGGTTATACTGGCCGCTAGAGGGAAGTGCGTCACTATTCGGATACGCGTGTTGTACGTATAAAAGCTCGTAAAGACTGAGGGAATAATTACTCACCGGACTCGGAGACGGAGGGGCTGCCCGCCGACCTGTCGGAGTTCCTGGAGCTGTCGGTGGAGCTGGTGGAGGAGGCGGTGCCGACGCTGCACTCGGAGACGCTGCGCCGCTTCGAGAGCATGGCCGCGGCAGCCGAGCCGCAGGACGAGCCGACGGGGGCGCTCGAGCTCAGCCCGTGCAGCCCGTGCAGGCTCGGCTGACCCGTCAGCTGCTCCAGCCTGCGCCTCAGGAACCTCTGCTCTCGGAACAGTTGCTCCTTTTGTACCGCGTGCTTCCTGTCTCGTTCCTCCAGGTTCTGTGAACACGCGTTTGGCAATTTATAAGGCCGTTCCGTCCGTTTAATTCAATAAAACAAGTCTACGGATGAATAATTTTGCAGCATTCTGTCGAGATGTACTCTGAAAAAAAAATTTTAATTTTAAGCAAATAATTTACTTCGATAGTACTCATTAAATATTTCTTTCAATCAAGTGATCATTTCATTAAAACTAAATGAATTTATTTCTTTCTAAATAAATTAGTAGTTTTAAAAAAATAATTTTTTACGCAATAAAATATTTAATAAGTACTACTGAAGTAAATGTTTGCTTAAAATTAACAAATTTGTCTCTCAGTGTATAAGTAAAGGTTTTCGTACAAAAGAGCCGCTTGTGCGTCGGAAAAGGTACCTTCTACTTTTTGCGGGGTAGATTTAACTGTGAAATTGAAAATTCTATAATGTTCTCTATAATCTAAAAGCGCGTTTTTACAAGATTTTTTTACGAGATGAGATTTATGAAAAAATATTTTATTGCAAAAAATTGACGTATGCCATTTGTCAATATAGAAAGAAAGCTACGTTACATGCACGCACCTAAAATCTAAATAGTAAATAGGTTTAGTGTTTATTTATATTTTAGTATAAACCTATTATTTCCAACATTTCTATAATGTCGGAATTAACTGCAGATAAATATAAATAAACGTTAATCCAATAATGTACCATGTTGTAATTCTGAAAATATTTTTCGCCTGTCAATATACAAATCACGTAAAAGCCAGCTGTCATTTTAATTTAATTTGCTTATCAGAAGTAAGAGGTAATTTATTTCATTTAAATTTAAAAAACGCTTTAAATATTCAGTATTATCCTTATGATTTACAGTTGTCGATCGTTTACGGCGTGAGGGCACAATAGTTTCATAGTCCTAAAAATAACAAACGAACAAATTATAGCGAAACTTAGAAAGTAATATTGCCACAATATTGAGCTAAGATTGAGTGCTCCACGACTGTGTACACGAACAAAGAAAAGCAGTAACTAGTTTATCCGGAAAGTTTGCCAAGTTATTGCGCGTTGATGCATTTCTCTAAGCACATCTAACTTGACTGGCGCGGCAGTCGTTGGTAATTGCAGCGACGCTAGTCCGGAGCAAGGGACTCCCGATAATTGCTTTCCTTTGTATTATTGTTGGGACATGCCATTTCGTAACGGCAGACCGATCGCCAGTCGCTCGTAAAGAGACCGGTCAGTTCCGGTCACGCGCGGCACGCGATCATCCCGGGGACAAGAAAGAGGAAGATGCCGAACGACCGTTAGACAATTAGACAGTTCGGGAGAATTGTTTTCGCCGAGTCTTGCCAGCTGGCCCCTCGTCGATAACGCGATCCCTATTTTAAACCCCGAACTGCTTGCACTGAATTCCATTTAAATTTTCATGCCTGTTTAGACGCACTATTTGCATTAAAGTGCACTACGATGCACGCTCCAATTGAATCAAGTCGACAAAGCTTGAATTTTGCCGTGTCCTATATTAGAGTCAAAGTTTCACTCAAATATAAAGTGAAACATGACTTCTAAAAGCCCAGTCTGGCAGAGTGAAATTGAGTCAAAATCATTTCGATCCGCACTTATAAAGAAAATTTCAAATTTAACACCGTAAATGCTATAGAAAGAGCAAAATTCCCTGTTCAAATTCACGATACTTTGAACACTAATAAATTTTCTTAGTCTTCAGGCGAAATTTCGAAACTTGCGTTTTAAATTGTTCAGTTATAATCAAATTTGCAGAAAGAGTACGTCGGATTATAGAAATTTTATTAAGAGTGGACATTGAAACGAATTCAGTTTTATCTTTATAATAAACAGGTTGAGCAAACGAAAATGAATGTATGCTTTCGGCATTCACGATAAATAAAGCTCTCCGCTGTCGAATGAAAAGAGAATTTTTCATTTCGTCAAAGAATTAAAATTTATATTAAATCGCAATGCGCGAACATATGACTATTTAAAAAAGTGAATACAAAGCTTCCCAGCTGCAGGCTTTACCTTTCAAAGCCGAATTCTTCGATCTTTTTCCAGGAACTGCAGCGAGGCAAGCTCCAGCAATTCACTTTACTGAATTTCGCGCGGTTTTCATTTTTTCGCCGGAGCAAAAAAAGTTTGTTTTGCACAGCGTCGGCGAGCTTAAAAAAAGGAAGAAGCCAGCTTGAAAGGAGGTTCGCGCAGGCGCGTGGGAGGTCGGATATCGGCCGGAGGTATCGTGACGCCGGTGGAATTAAAGGAGCTTTAAACCGCACGGCCATTTAAAAAGTTCGAGAAACGCCGGGGTTAAAGTAAATAGAGTAGCAACTGCGGGGGAATTCGCGAGGGCATGCAGAAGAGTCGCGGAGACAGAGAGAGAGAGAAGCAGGCTCTGTCGGCCGAGAGAACGGAAAGGTAAAGTACAAACGCACTAATTGCGAACTCCGCAACGGCATTACACTAATTGAGTTTTCAAGCGGCCAGCATTTCGCGATGCTTTCATTTTTGCGAGTCGAACTATGAGGCGAAATTAAAGTCGACAATATATGCCTGAATTTAACACTTTTAAAAAAATCGATTGCGTAAAGTGATTTTTCTTTTTCTTTTTAGTATTAAGTTGCGCAGAGTTTAGAAAAAACTTTTAAGGTAAGTTTGAAAAAAGTTACAACGTAGCCTCGTATTTGTTTTATAATATTATTTTTCAAAGTATACAAAAAAAGTTAGAAATATTCATGAGAGCGTATAGAACATTTTTCCATAAAGAAAGCATCAGTAGCGAAATAAAATTAATGCTCAGGGCAATTTATTTTGTAAAGAAAATTCTTTAAAAATAACATCTTTACGTATACCAAGTAATACTCTAAAATTTGAGTTATGATTTTGAATATAAGGGAACTGAATATTTTACAATGGAAGTTTCTTTCTTGAACCCTTCGTAGGTGAGGTAACAACCGCAGACTTTGCCTCTGAGAAAAAAATAAGCTTTACAGTGCCGCACAATGGTTCAGTTAGCCACCCATATTAATAACCTGTCTACCCGTAAATATATTACACCACAAAATATCATAGTAGATTTGCAACTGGAAACTCCAGCGAAATTATAATGAATGGAAGCCGCATTATATGCGTATATGAAAGCCCAAACTAAATTGCACGCGATTCTTTGCAAGCATAAATATATCATAAAAACGAAAATGGAATCTATTAGAAAAAGATCATATAAAATTTTATCATAATGAGCCTCAATTTTAAAATTGAAATATATATTACTAAGAAGCATGTTAAAAAATAAGCGCCCGAAGTAAATAAAAGAAAGAATTACTTTTGTGTAAACAATTCGTATCTTTCTTTGTTTCTCCGTTATTCTGACACAGTGAAGTGATCCCCGAGCAGGAATGCATCTCCTCTCGTCGAAAAGTTACTCAGTTCATTTGGCCCGATAAAAATTTACAACGCGAGATAAGAGTATTAAAGCGAGCAACTGCACATCTCTTCAGTCCTCGTCGTAAAGTTGCCGGTGCAGACCCTAAAAGTGAGTCTTAATCCCTTGCCGCAAAAACCTCTTACACCTCGGCTATTCTCCTGGCCCTCTTCCCGCTGGGCATTCCGCTCCTTATCTATCTGTCTGGCCGTAATATACCTCTCCTAAGCGACAAGCTTGAGTCACCCCCGTCAAAGCCTCGCGTTTCCGCGTTTGTAAAAAAAAGCAACGATCTCCGCGAATTAAAGCGAGCCAGATTCGCCGACAAAGATATTGTGAGGAAAAACTCGTACCGCCCGATAAATGAGAGACTGAAAAACAATTGAAAGTCTGTTGGGAGCAGATGCGCCGTGAACGCACCGATGATCGGGATGATGCTCGATGTCACTGTAGTGAAGCGTTATGTCATCGGGTCACACGCATTTACTCGCGTCAGCTGCACGTCAATTAGCGTCGTTCCCTTTCTTTCGTCGCCGGCCGTAGAGAAAATGCACCGGAGAAGCGGGGGAGGGGGCAGCAGGCCGATGGATCGATCGACACTCCTCACTAAGCACGACGTCGGAACATTTAATTGCACCGACTGTAATCGGCCGGGTTTACGAGGACCCGTCCTCCTCTTCACCCTATAGCCGTCATGCGCGTCACGAGCAACGAACGTAGACAAAGACCGAGTTCCCAGCCCGGCCCGGATACAGCTCGGAGATATGCGGCAAATAGCGACGGCCGTGCCGGAGCTAAGGGATTCTATCAATAACGGCCGACGCGGATAGAATCTCCTTTTCACCGAGTAGTCCATTTAGTATGACTGCTCGCAGAGAAAATGAGGTAACGAATGTAGTGTCAACGTAAAAATATAGAAATATTCAATTGTTTTCACAGTAACATTTTATCTTCTCTTAAAAAAGTGAATGGCGCTGAAATTCAAAATTTCCAACCTCAAAAATCAAGCAGGAATAAAGAGTAAAGAAAGGAACTTGAGCACGCTCAATTTTGCTCGTACTTTAAAAAAGTAATGGTTTTTCTTTTGAAGCATTTAAGTAATTCGTGAATGTAATTGGTTGAAAAATTTAGGAACGCATTTTCTTTTGACGCCAAAGTTCAATTCTTAAACATTTGACTTTTCCATTAAAGAATTTAATGAAATAAGTATTATTTTAAAATCAGAATGAAGTATTTAGAAGAACTGGTAAGAAAAGCAGCGTAAAGAGAACATTGAGAAGAGACTAGATTTTACTAGTTACTCAAGAGGGATAATTTAAAATTTGTTTACAATGAAATCTGCGCTAAAGAAACGGAAAATTAACGTTAAAACAAAAACACGTTTACTGGACTGTATAATTGTGACTATTGGGTGTTATAGTCCTTAAAACTTTGGCTATATAAAGCGATAACGGCTCAGAGTTGCAGAACAATCCTCGTACATCCCGAAGGTGAGACACGTTCCTAGTCGAGTTATCAGTTAAATGCTGCAACACCAGTGCCTTCTCCACCCAAGACAAATAGACAATTCAGATTTTACTCTGCCCACTCTGGACTCTAGTCCTTAAAGCATTTCAACAAATAATAATATAAATACAAGGCCGTTCAAACAATGTAAAAGAAAAAGAGATTTTCGTTGATCGACAAGGGGATGAATGACCGCGAACTAATGATCGTCGTCACCTAATCAATAAAGCCCACTGGGCAGCTTTGCAAACAGATGACGCATCTTTGTCGGAAGGTAGACACCCATCGCCGCTATCCTTTGTCAGTTTGAATCTATACCCCCCCCCCCCCCGGTCGTTACATAAAACGAAAGGTAATTGGTATGGCATGTAAAGGAAGCTGTTTCCGCGGGATTACGCAAGCGTGGCTATGCGGGAGCGTCAAAGGCACACGGGAGCGACGCGCACGCATATATACGGCTGGACGAAAGCGTCGATAGGCGGTCGCAGTATTGACACGCCGCGCCAGCGACCGGTCAGCGCACCGCACCGGGGAGGCGGTCCGCCGGTGCTTTATCAATAATACTCGAGCAGAAGACGCGCTCCAACGGTCCGATGCGGATCTCCACTAATTATGCAGGGCTTCCCCCTGCTATGCAGCCAAAAGGGAAGCCGATTTCCCCTTTCGCTCTGCCGGTCCTATGCATATACGTCCGACGCTTTTGCGCAAAAATTGCGCAAACTCGCGCGGAGCCAGCCAAAAGTTTACTTCTTCCAAAGAAAAATCTAACTTTTATACACGGAGAGAAATTACTATATTCCATAGGAACAATGGGGCATGCTCGACCTATCACGATTTTTACTATGAAACATACTAAAAATTCCTATGTACATAGAAAAATTGCTATTTATATAGTAGAAATTGCTATGTATAAAGGAATTTTTAGTATTTTTTATAGTCAAAATTTTCATAAGTTCAGTATATCCCACTGTTCCTACAGAACATAGTAATTTCTACTATAACATTTCTCTCCGTGTACTAGAAAATTCATGCAAATAATCATGGATTTTGAGCTTTTAAAGTAGATTGTCTTTTCGTATTAAAAAAGTAAGCAGTCTATAAGGCGATTCTATCAGCAACATCGAAAAAGAGTCTGAAGGCCGTGGAACAGTTGACGGTTCACGTTTTTTCAAGTGCCGCAACTCGAACAGAGCTTTGTAATAAGCGAATCATAAGTATAAAGCTATGGAAACTTTAGAATGGGAGGAAAGCGTGCATACTACAGTTTTATAGCATTTCTCCTCCTGGAGGACCACTTTATTTATATATGAATAAATTATATTTATATGTACTCCTTTCTATGACATAATTTATATCTTAGAAGACTGTACTAAACATTTTCAATGTATAAAAACTTTAGAACACTCAGAAAAATTTACTTTAACTGGTAGGAGAATCCACTAAATAGAGACAAACTTATTCATACCGTGGATAAGCGGAGCATCATTTACGATTAATTTTGTAAAACGTAAACCATTTCTTCTTCAAGTAAGCAGATTATAGTCTTCCAATAAATATAGATTGCACGATAAATCCTAAATTGATTAATTAACTATTAGTTTCCACTTAATATAAAAAGTAAAAAGAATTAAATAAATGACAAAGTCTCTATAAGTAAGCAGAACAATTAACATATTTATGATAAAATTCCGAGGATTCTATACTTCTATTATTCTTATTGAGAATTATACCGAAGCAGGCGTATTCTTCAATTTAATAAATTCATTTTAAAATGAAGTACATAATGTTTAAGAATACATTTTTGTGAGTGAAGTATGAAATTATACTATAATAGTACAAGGAACTTTTTCTAAATTACAATCGTATGGATTCTAGTAAAATACTTGGATTTTTCTTTCCGAGTTCGATGGCAAATAAGGGAGGCTGTTTGGTCGAGATCGGCCGAGGGACCAGAGACGTCGGGAATTTATTTAACGCGGCTTAATTAAACGAGGAAACCTCTCGTTAAAAGGAGTGTACGCCGGGAGATGGCGAAACAAACGTCGTGCGTATAAATGCGATAGAGACAAAGACACGGTGACACGCTCGCGGAGCGAGACTTTTTGACTTTTAACACGTGGCGCGCGAAATTCGGCGCCGTAAGCACCTCGTAATTCAGAAAAGTGTGCGTCGAAACGTAAAGAGAAGCGCAGGCAGGATAGAGTCAAGGTTGGTCGGGACAATCGGGGGAGCGAGGGGGTGGGAACAATGCGGAGCCTCGCGAGCGAGCGAGAGTGCGCGGGAAAGGAAACGAGGCGGCGCGCACGCGACGCATTAGGTAATGAATGTTCCGACGCGCTTCTGCTGGATTTCGCCGCGGTCGTCGCCACCTCGTCCCTCGAGGGGAGCTGCATCGTTTTCTAATCTCCTGGGCGCGGGGGTAGAACGGAACGGCGCGCGTCGTTTCGCACCTCCGCCGGGAATCGCATTTCGTAGATGGAACTTCGACGCTCCGATCCAAGTCTTATCAAAAGGGTAGAGCGACTTTTTAAACTTTTTTTCTCGCCCCCTTTTTTTAAGGCAGTCCTGCGCTTCGGAGCGGCAATGAAAAGGGCTTCGCGGAGAGTTTTTCCTTTTAATGGAGAAAAAGAAACGGGTTGATGACACGTTGCTTTCTGCGAGAGCCGACAAAATGTAGGAGAGAGTGATGACTACGAGCTCCCCCGGCGGTCTTTGTTCGCAGGACTTAGGAGTTCGTTTGTTGCGCGGACGCCCCGCTGGCACGCGGCCGTTAGCGCAGCCAATAACTGATGGTGACTGTCGTTACGGGCGGGCTGCACTGTTTTGTCGCAGGAAAGTGCTTAACTGAGAGCGAGTACTCGAAGAATAACGTTGGATGATAAAGACGCAAAAACGTCCACTACCAAAGGGGATTTTTATTAAAGTATTTTTTTTAAATAGCTAAGTAGAGGAGTAAGAAGGGGAGGCGCAAAGCACGCGATTGTCGTGCAAGGGGAAAAATGTATAAACATGTGCAAGTCTATACATGGAATAAATAAATATATCTTTAGAAGTATTTTTTTTATCAAATTTTAAAAAGGTATTTTCAGGCAATTTTTATTTCATCGTGACATTCCAGTTAATGTGCTTGCATTAAAAGACAACGAGGAAGTAGTATTTTAAGCTTATAGGGCGTAAATTTTTCTTCTCGCACAAGTCAATACGATGAGTGCATTTTCGTGACTTTACGCACGAATCTCCGATGCGATAATATCTAAAATAAACTTTGCACACCGCAAGTGTTTTATTTTATTTTTTTTATTCCTTCGAAAGCTTTATTTCCTAGTCAAATATGATTAGTCAAAGTGATTTTTTTCCTATCGATAAATTCTGATTTTACATTTTCACAGTGATTATGTCTGGAATAAGCGGTCATTAGCATTGCATGAGATGAATAAATTCTTTGCTTTTGAAACTTTCAAGTACCTTTCAATCAAATATTCAAAAGACAAAAGGGACTATCCGTTAAAAGATGCTCGCTTCAAGTTGAGATTATTGAAGTTTACTAGACAAGCAGACGAGTCGTATAAAATTTGAATCGATCAGTGTAAAAGGGCGTAAGGACGATACCGGAGCAGTCCTCGTAAGTAGATTCAATAATCATACTCGGATGCAAAGTGGAAAGTCGCAAAGTTTCTTCCGGCGTTGAGGAAGTGAGGCGGAAGAGAAAAGTCCTGGGCAGTTTCGGGTGATACTTAGCGACCTCCTCAAGCTTTATCGAGCGTAAAAATATCCCTCCCTTACCTCCACCTACTTAGCGAAACGAGCTTCGGCCCTACACTTTTTATTTTTTTTCCTCCCACTTTGCTCTCCTTTGTCCGTGCGTGTTTTAAGTTAATATATTAACCAGCTTTCCTTCCTGTGTAACCAACCACTGACTGGTCGATATTTTATTCTTCATAAAAAAATATAAATAAAAGATCAAGAGATATATAAAAAACGTGGCATTTTCTGATATTTACAGGACCTTAAATAACTTTAAATTTTATTTATTTATTATTAAACCAGAGTAAAAAATATACAATAATTTACAAAAGTAATCGTATAGCACACTATATAAACTAAAAGCTCTATATAAACTAAAAAATTTAAAAGTGACACATTTATTTATACCACTTTTTATATTCAATTGATGTTAAAATTGTTTTAAGCAAGCTCGCGCCTAGGTGTTATTTAATTAATGGCTCTTAAACAAAAACTTTTAGAATTAAATACAGAGTTCTCTTTGAAAAGGCTGTAAAAAGATATTTACTTCTTTTGTATGCGACAGAATCGTTAATATTGATTTTAACACATTTCGCATGAATATAAGTACTTGAGCTTGAATGCCCTGTGCGCGATAAATCTTTTTTATGTATATAAATGTAGCGATGCAATTATTTGAAATTTCACATTTTACATTTAGAAAAATATTAAATCTAATAATATCGTTCATAAAATGACGTCACAACTTTATTAAACGCCACTAGTGTAAAGCATTTCCTCGCCTGTAAGGTTAGACTATCGATTTTTAAATTTCACGCTCATTCTATTTACGGCGAGCTGATGTCACGACTTTTGTCAAAGAAAAATGGGATTAAAAACTCGACTGCCTTTGCATTTTTCACAACGTCCCAAAACGCAATTTAAAACTTGCTCTTAATTTCATCAATAAATAAATTCATACTTTCATTTTTTACAACAGCAGCTTAAGTGATGGAATTTAGTTACCTTTATAAAACGCTTGGCCTTAGTAAGGAGGCCTAGCGTGGTGTGCCTTGACGTTTCCGGACCTAAGGGCACTAACACTTTCAGCTTTTCCAGGCAATTCCTGAGGTGGGCTCTCCTGCAACACACAAAATCAATTCTCTGATTAAAAGACAGAAAAAATTTCTACGAATCAGATTAAAAAGAAAAAGAAAAGAGGAATTCGTTCCCGACGAGAAAATAAAGCTCGGCGGCTCACACAATTTGGTGAAAGACAAGCACGAAGAGACCGGACGCCCGCCCGGGCCATTGTTCGCCAGGAGCGAAAAAGATAAACCGCATTGTTCGCCGGGCGACGGCCAGCCGTTACTTGATAAATAATGTTCCAGGAAAGTTTCGCGATCGAAATTTCCCTAACAATAGTTCTTTGCGGCCTGGCGACTGAATTATTTCGCCGGGTGCGATCTATTTCCCAGAGGGGGGACGACGGTGAACTGCGGAGGCGACTCTCGCCAGAATAATTTCCGAATGATTCGCGCAGCCGAGGTCCCCGTATTTCACGGGTATTTATCGTTAGCGGCGGCGCGACGGCCTATTCGCGCGCCTAATGGCCCGTGATCCCGTCGATAACCGGGATGGCGCGTTTATACGTATGGGGCGATTTTTTTTTTTTTTAGAAGGTACTTCGTACTCGCACGCTCGGCTCGACGTTTATCTGCCCCTTTCCCTCAGATTACGGAACTGGGCGAGAACATGCAATTTCGATAAAAGAAAATACGAATAATTGCGGGATCATTAGCCGATTTAGCAATAATAAATGAAAAAATTACGTTTTTCTTCGTTTTTTGTATTATACTCGGGGAGGATAATTGATTAATTGGGATCGTTGCAATCAATCGACGGATTCGATCTGAGGTTAAATAAAAAAAACTATCTTCGAAGTGTCATAAAAAATAGACATAAAGCGCTTTTTATTCGATAGCGATAGAATATATATGACTTGATGTACTTTTGGATAAATTTTTTTAACACTTAGCGAGAAAGGATGGGTTGTTATAATTTCTTTTTTAAAAATGAAAAGTAAAAAGTAAAACTGTGTTAATAGACGTTTATTTATTAAATAAAGTTAGCACCTGAGGATTTTGACCTTTCCGCGTAGTTCATTTTACAATGGAAGTATTCTATGTACCTCTTGGCTCTCGTGAACAATCGACTTTATTGATTTACTGTTACTTTTAGATGCTCGCACACATATACTCGTAACTTTTGTTCTTATACAATAAAGTTCGTTAACTTATGTACTTAACAGAGTCAAAGTCTAAGTAGGCGTAAAACGAACTAGATAATAATGTTGAAACATATTTTTCAAGTATGTAAATATAATAATTTATTTAAAAAAAGTAGAACTTGAGAATACAGAAATATTTTCTGCGAGTTTCAAGAAAATGTCAGCAGAAGAAATTCTAAAAAATAAAATAAGTAATCCGAGTAATTCGTGCGGACTGAGCCGCGCGATGCTCCTGATCACTAATTTTTTAGTAATCTCCCTAATTTTTGTATCTATTAAATAAATTATTTTATTTAATTAATAGTCCGCGCGACTTCTTTTCTAAACCTAATAATTAGTATTTTTCATACTAAAATTTCTCGCTGATCAAAACTAATTTTTATTAAGTTTTTTCCCTCGGTGCAATGTTGGCCATCTCAGCCTTGAATCGAGCGAATTATACACGAAGAGAAAATGTCGGCGTTACATTAGCGAAAAGGAGAACAACGTAAAACTTTAAAGAACGAAATGGTAAGAGTGGAAAGGGCTAATTTTTGCGTCTGCGAAATTAAGAGAGCATTTAATTACATGTTTATCGGCAGCGTGTCTCGGAAAACTCCGAGGGCACACACCGACGGGGCGGGAGCCTCGGGGACGTATAAATTTAGTGCGGCGGTGCAAGTGCGCTCGCGAATATAAGCCCCGAAGTGAGAGCAGGCCGACAGCCCGCTCCGACGTTTTACGAGAAACAATAAGCCGCGTCGAGGGTTAATGACGTCATCAGAGGCATTACGTCTTTACGCGCCAAGTCTCGCTCCGTCTGGAATTTTTCTTGCGTACTTTGTGTGCTTTCAGCCTCCGCGAACCGCGACGCAGCCCCTTTCGCCTGCTCTCTCGCCTCGGGACCGAATAGAAAAATCGAAGCTCTTTTTAACGAGGCAAGGAGAAAAGACTTTAACCAGATTAAGTGGTAAACAGCGGATGAAAAATATTAACGGCGAGGCGACGGGGCCTCGAGAAAGAAAGAGAGGGACAGCGAGAAGGAGAATAAACCGATGAAGATCGGCGACGAGTGGACGGGGCGGGAGGCCGAGCGCGCACAAAGGGCCCGCCTGGTAAACGAAGTTGCAGCCGGTGCGCCGCGGCGTAAGCGGCTTCTTAAGGTCGCATCCGCATAACTCGAACTCCTTCATAATCAGGCTTGATGAGCAAGGTAATGGCAGCGACGGAGGAGGAGGTGGAAAAGCGAGCGGCAAGAAGACGGGCGCAGGCCGTAGCTCGCGGCCAAGACTCACTTGAATTATTGAACGAGTATTAAGGTCCAGATCTCCGCTCCGGTCCAGATCCAACCAACCCCCATTGACCCTCTCCAAAACTACCAGCGATTCCTGCGGATCTCGCCTTTGTGCGCTTCAAATTAACACTGTACCTGCCTTATTCTAAATTCTGCTCTATTATGTCAGCTTTAACGCTCAAGCTACTTTGATAAGGTAAAAATTCATATATTTTAATGGACAATCAATATAATTCAAAGCTGTTTTATTAGGAAAAAAAAGACATGTTTATCAGCCTTTTAAATAGTCATGTTTCTTTAACAGTTTACTATGCTAGTTTGGTAAGTAAAAGTAAAATACAAAATTACTAAATTAAACAATTGCACTAACTTTGATGAAAAAGAAAACATTTTGAACGGTATTGTGACGAGAAGCCATCCTGTCGATCAAACTGGAGTACGGAAGCCAAAAGAAAAACTTTCGGACGGCAATATCTCAGGATTTAGCTCTGAGTTTATTTAAATTAAAAAAGTTATACAAATTGATGCTGCAATAAAATTAGTTTTTGCAGGTCACTTTTCAAATGGAATAATGATTCGTCCCACACGCTCTTAATTAAACTGAGCGCGAGATTGCAGCGAGTGAAGCGCATTCTCCTAGATTTATTTTTTAACTTTCCACTTGGCGAACACAATAGTGGTATATGTGAATCTGATATGTTTATAGTATGTAACAAGACTAAATTGTGAACACGAGCGCGCTTTGACTAATTTTCAAGTTGTTCGAGCTTCCGAAAATGTACGCATCACTTGAGGCGACTACTGGGAAAGCGAGTACTCTCCTTTTTTTATCGCATAATACGAGTTTGCTCGCTGTTCCAAAGTTATAATGAGTTTCAGAGAAGGAAAATTGAAAATATATTCAAGGGCTCGCCGTGTGCCTAGCATCATTATTTCCTAGACGTGCTTTCAACTTTCGCGTGGCACTTTCTGCTAATGAATATTACAGAGGAAACTCTGATAATAAGATTTTAACGAATTTCCCTCTGCACTTCTGGAGGCCTTCTCAAAATCGACCAGCACACAATACACAATTTGAAAGAACCAAAAGAAATTTCGAAAAAGTGTATTTCTTTAAGTGTTCGTAAAACCATAGTTGGAGATCTACCATACCAAATAGCCACGTATAGACAGTGTAGACATATTCCTCATGATTTTAAGGGAAACAATGAGTTTTAAAAAACACATTGATTTCTACAAATCAGTCATTAATGCACAATGGTGAGAACTAATTAGGCAAAGTTGTGACACCTTCGATTTAACAATTTAATTGTAATTACTTTATTTTTTATTTATTCAACCAGAGTATATACACAAAATATAGATTATACATTAAAAGTAACTTTATGTGGAAAATTGAAAGCTTCAGCAAAATTATTACTTAAAATTGACACGTGACTTATTGAGGAGTTTCTTAAAAAAATCATTTTTCAAAAGAGTAATAGTCTAGTCATGAGCTTTACTACCCTTTACTGTAAAAAAAAAAGCTTGAGCCCCCAGTTTGGACATTTGGTTAGCGCAGAAGAAAAAATAGAAGAAAATCAAAGGATTATCGCGATTACAGTGGCGAGACTATGTTTCATCCAGCGCGCAAAAATGCTCGCGTATCACGATGGGATCGTAAATCACGTGGGCACGCGGCGGGCGGCGGCATTATTCATGAGTAAACTCGTCTAGCGAGACGCGCGGCCGTGCGAGATAAATTTTGCAGCCGGCATTGCGTAACTCATGCCATTCCGCGCTCGCGGAATCCTTTCCTCATTAAAGAAAAGCGCGTCGCGCGTCCGTCTCCGCTCGCTCCCATCCTTATCGGAGAGTCCGGGGGATGATCGAACTGCCGCGGACAGTTCCTCGGACGGCCAGGTGCGCGCAGCCCCGGAGCATCATAAATTCACGTCGAGCTGGAAACTGTAGCCGCCGAGCGTCTGAGGGGCCGGAAAAAGAAGCGCAAGGGATTAAACTAAACCGGCGCAGACGCGACCGTCGAAAAAAGGCGAGCTTGGAAAAATCGTGCGACGTGTACTACACGCGACCGGCCCTCCGAGTCCGGTGTACGGCCATTTGTCTCCGCGCCTTTGACGTTCGCGCGAGTCTCCCGCTCCGAGGAACATCGTCTTCATCATTTTTCGCCGGCTGTGTCCCTTTGAACTTGGCGCGAATTTTCGGCGCTGACGTCGAAACACGAAAATTACTCGCTAATTCTCTAACGAGTTACTCGCTCCGCAACACCACCGGCGTGTGTCTTTGCATGAACTTGCAAGGTCACGTCTTTGGCTCGGAGGCAGCCAGGCAGCCTATGCATTATACACCCGTCAGTGTACGCTGCACTGCGCGCGACTTACCAAGTACATGCGATATAATGCAGTCAAAGAAGAGAGTAAAGAGTCTAAGTCTCCCTAAGAATGTTAAAACCTCCGCGTTTGCTTATTCTTCTCACTGATTTTACCGATTATTTATTTACTTTTTAATTCTATGTAAATTGAAGATACAATAAGTAACTGTTGTACTTATTCAACGTTTTTTCTATTATAATTAAGTGCTTTCTTTATAACTTTTGTATAATTAGAAAGGGCTACTTAGCCCGTTTAGTTATTAAATAAATGAATGAATAAATAAATAAATAATAATTTGTTGTGTAAAAAGTAATACTATAGAAATAATTTTTCATTTTCTTTCCATCAAAATTCATTTTTGTTTTGGCCTCTAAAAAGCTTCTCAGTTTTATCTAAGTTTCCCGGGCTCGTGTTTTAAGACACTTTTTCTCCCTAGTAAAAAATCTCAAGCCTTTAATCACTTTTAGTCTCCAGCTTCTTTGCAAAAAATCTCGTCGATATAATATCCTGGCAGATGCCCGATCTTCTTCTATATCGGAGATATTACTCTGCGAAGATTTAAGATCCTGTAAAAGCCTTCCAGCGATAGGATCGAGCTAAACTGAAAGATGATGAAGAAGATGGCAAAAGTTTTATCGATAATTCTGTCGCCGAAGTCTAGATTTTGTCGCTCTTTGCCAGATATTATTTAGGGTATTGAGTCGTTCACTTTTTTCCGGCTTTACTATGAGTAACTAAACAAACTCTACACTCGAACGTTTATAAAATATTGCGAACTTTTTGAAAATGTTTATTTCTCCATCGGAAACTTCCCTTTTTTGCAACATTAAACGTGCTCTAAAAAATCTTTTCATTCACAAATATATATATATATTTTTTAAATTGTTTATTGAAACTATTATAATTATCGTAATTTTCATATTAAATATATTTTTAGTAAAAAATAACTTGCAGCTACACGTAATTTAATAAAACATGTTAGTTACTGTAAGAAAACAATTGTTGAAAATTTTGCCACGTAAATTACAACGTAAAGGTTTCTTTGAAACTAATCTCACTTTATGGATTCAAATAAATATTCAATTGATTGGAAAAAATATTTTGCTAAAATAATTATTCTTTTTTTTTTGTTAAACTAAAAAATATGTAGTAATCATAATTAGCATATAAACAATGCTTTTTATTTTTACAAAAGGGATAAAAGTGATTATAATTAATAAAGACAAGAGAAAATAATGAGGATGTGCTTGTACGCGCATACATCTGGCCGGAAGCTAAGTTTGAACTCTCGCGAAAGACTCTGCGACTTTAAATTTCAGACGTCGCACGAAAGAATAACTATACGCATAAGAGGAAACTGTGGTACGGCGCGGGATGATATGAAATTTACTTTGTATAAAATTTGTTCCGATCCAAGGCAAGGAAAACTTATACTACGACGTAGCAATTTCGTTGAGTATATCGTCCGCCCGTATAAGGGAAATAGTTTTCGAACTTTATTAGAGAAGCCGCTGTTGCGTGCAATCATTTTCCCAAGCAATCAATAATTTGCATTGTAGAACTGTAAATGCAGCATCCAAGGTGTATATATACTTGGCCAGTAAATATAAAAGAGTCATCAAATTATTTTTTAAATAAACTAAGTGTATAGCATGCTTTGTAGACGCACACAAATTATTCGTTTATTAATTTTTTTAAATTTACCATTTTACTTCGCTCTAACGTTAAAGTTTACGACTACGTTTGCGTGCAGCCTCTTTTAACCTTTTAATGCCGGACACTTTGTTCTTAAATGTAATTTCTTTATTTTCTTAGTATTGCTATGTATAAATAAAGAAAAAGTACTAAAACAATTATTTTTCTTAATAAACTTTTACATGTACTACATAAACAGGCGAATAATAATGGAATAGTACTATTTATACTTGCAAGAAGACATTCTAAAAAAAATTACAAAATGAAAATAAAAATTACTATATTCCGTAGGAACAATGGAACATACTCAAGTTATGAAAATTTTTACTATAAAAAATACTAAAAATTCCTATGTACTCGCGGCATTAAAGGCGTAATAAAAACAAACAACTGAGCACTTTTCCGGCGAGCATCGAAAACTCTCCTCCATCCGAGTCGGTAGAAAAATTGGCGCTCGCGGACAAAAGCGAGCGGCACGCTGCAGCGACAGCCGGCGACCGTGCGCAGGCTCGCGCGAGCTGCGGCTCGGCCGCGACGCTCACGGGTGCATTGGCCGGCCATGAGTTAGATCGCTTAAACAGCTGGCTGTAAACAGCCTCGTAACTTTTCTCCGTCCTCGTCGTCATCCCCTCCCTCCTCCGCCTCCGGCGGTCGTCTCGCTCGCACGCGCGGCTCTCTCTCGCCTTCGCACCGTTCTTTATTAAGATTTTAACGTTCGCCGATTAAAAGCTTTTACTCGGTTATTTCGAGTTCGCCCGAGTGACATGGCGCTCGAAGCCGATGGTTAATCGCTTTCCCCAATAAAAAAAAAATAAAAAAAATTTAGCGGCGTTTTATCGGCAATCCCCCAGCGTTTGCCAGCGTTCATACGTTTCATTTATTTATTCAGAAATAACGTAAAAGATGTGCATCTCTGTGTACAGTGCGTATCGGTGCAGCGAAACGCCTCGGAGGAGAGCAAACAAGATAAAAATCGTCTAAATAATTGCCATCAGCTGCTTTAGTTACGCAATTAGTCCGATAGCAGCGCGCAAAGGTTAAGAGCTTTAAACAACGATAAACCAATGATCCACGGTATATATTGTAAAAAAAAATAAAGGAAGAAAAAAATCGAGTGAAAAAGAGAAAGGCGATATCGAAGCATCGCCCGACCTGCGGATCGCGAGCTCCGGATCGGTGCATTGTTTATTCATTCCCCCCCGCGGCTCCTTGACTTCGTTTTGATCCTCTCGCGTGGACGCGTTTCGCTCGATTTTCTCGGGGCTCCTTTGTTTGCGCGCACTACCTTACGCGGCCGTTCGCTCGCGGATCCTCCCGACCCCAAGGTTGATCGCTTCGAGTTATTAAATAAACAATCGCGCGAATGCGCTTTTATGCTTCTCGGAAGAATAATAAAACACTTTTACTATTCCGCTTAACTGATCGATCTGTATTTGCACGTGCCGTCGACACGACTTTTAACGCGTTTAACTGTAATGTTTTTATTTCATTTTTTTTTTTGCTTAGAAGAGAAAAAAAACAAGTGCGGGGAATGATACGATTTTGCGTTCGCTCATTAACCGGGTTAAAATGGCATTTTCCTATTGTTCGCGATCCTTTACGTAACTAGGCGAATTTTACGGAGAACCGAGGAGATCATAAATAACTTTAGGAGCATATTTCACGGTAATCGGTTTTGATCGGTTATATAAAAGTTGCCCGCTGAATCATGAACTCGAAAAACTTTTATCCTAACTCCGAAATTCTTCAGCTGCGTAAATTCATTCGTAACTCAATGTTAAGCAGGAAATTCGAAATTCCTTCCCGCTAATAAAACTTAGCCGATGAACTCCAACGCAGCGTAAAGTCAAAGATGCGCACGCGAGTGTGTACATAGGCAGAAAAACGGGAAAATATAATTTCGCTTGTTATTGTACGCACGATGGCTAGACTCCTGCACGCTAAGATGGATCGACTGTCACACTCCTTTATCAGCTACAATAGCAATTTTTATTAATTTTTTTTTCTCTCAGTGTAGAGTGATTTGAATTCGCTCTAAGGTAAAATAGCATATTGTAGACAATATTTATCAGGTCCTTTCCTTTGGCTTCGTTTAAAAGAAGAAAAAATCACTCTAGTTCACTCGATGAAGGGAGTCAAATTCACTATAAAATTAAAGCAAAAGTTTTGCCTCTATTTCACTCTAGCTGATTTAGCACGTGCGTGAATGCATGCTAAATCATGCGGTCGTGCATGTGTGAGTGCGAGTCGAGTTGTTTACAACAAGAGTATCGGATCGAATCTCAGCGCGCACGTCGTCCTTTTACACCGGCTGTTTAATTATCGTCTGTTCGACGGCGTCGTCGATACGAAAGTTTCCTTCATACGCGCGAGCGCACTTTATGCGCCTATTGTCCATCGGTAGGATGCTTTATGTAAAGGCGCGCCCGGCTTTCATGGGAAAATCGCACGCTACTGCCGGCGCATTGCCCCCCGTTTCCCTCTGCCTTCCCCTGCAGTTCCCTCGAAAATAACGCCCGCGTCCTCTTAATCAAGCCGCCGATTACAGTCGCAGGCAAGTGTGAATTACACGCGGCGCTAATGATCAGACCGTCGATTCTCATTGCAGCGACGACCGAAAAACCAGCAGCGGTACAATGCTTCATTTTACTAATGGCTCGGTTAATTACACCAATGTGCAACGAGAATCAATAAATCGAAACTAGATTGTAGTGCGATAGAGAGTTGCTGCTATACTCCATTTTAAGTGAATAAAAATAATGTCATACTTTCAATTTCGTTTCATTGAAGCATCCAACTCTAATAGTCACTCCTATTTTACGGAATTTTGAGTTCGCAAAATTGTAAAAGGCAGAGTATCTTTTCCTCAAAAATTTAATTAGCAAAAGCTTTTATTCAGCAATTACAAGAATGAAGCGAAGTTACAAATTTTGCAGACGTTAAATTAATTAACGGCACGCTTGTAGAGACTTTGAATAATTTCAAAATTGTTAAACAGAACAAAAATTCAGTGCAAACATTTTAAACGGATCTAGTTTCATGTGCTTGAAATTTAATCTTTCCCTGCAGCGAAAATGTATTTAAGCCTTAAATTTATATGTTAAATTAAAATGAAAAAATCCAAAGACCTTTGCGCATATTATTTCTAATTCTCTTTTTTTATTAAAAACAAAGTGTTTATTGGTATTCGAGCCTCTCAATCGAGCGACAATGTTACGAAGGGGATGGAAAATTCAAGCGAGCTGTAGGTGACCGACTGACGTCACTTTTTTTAAGACTGAATTTACGTAATTGCATATTTTAATAGGTTATATACACGCGTCCGAGTCCCGCTTAGGAAGACTACGGTCTTTCTTTTCTCTCTCACGCGCGAGCCGCGCATGGCTCTTTTTTTTAATGGATTTTTTAATGGGGCTGTTTTTCAACGTGGTTTACCGCAGAAAATTTACATTTTTTTCGCGCGCACGCTCGGTGCACTGGCTCTATTAATTCGTTGCAGCGTAATCATAAAACGTTTTCTGCTTCAAAATAATTACAGCCCGGAGATTTACGAAAAATGCATACGTGACCCTTCCGAGTGACCGCTTCGTTGGGTCGTGCTATTATCGGCCATTTAAACTTATTATATCGTCGTTACTCCGGACGCGTATAATAGATTTTTTTTTTGCGAGTTTTCCTTTTAGTTGAAGTTTTTTCAGCGCAGCGCGTGGATCCTTCTTCTTTTGAATATTTCGACAAAACAGCTCGCGAAAAAGTTTCTCGCGAAACTCGCTTTAGCTAATTAAATAATCAAAGAAAGTTAATTAGCTTTTTAAAGGGTTTCGCGATGCAAATTGAAATGCTTCGCGAAACACTCGTGGTTTGACTATTTTAGCACTGTTCAAACGCATAGACTTTCAGCCACAAAAGGCAGTGTGCGCTTATTGTAATCGTAACAAAGTCGCACTGCTGATAAAAGTACCAGCTGCGTGGGACAAAGCAAATTAGGATCGCGAGAACTCTGTTAAATATTCTTCGGATCGCATTTCCCGCGATGTGCAATTAGAGCAGTGTCATTGTGCGAGACCTTTCGTTTTCCCTTTTCTCAAATTGAGTGTCCCATTGTTTTCGAAAAAATAAAATCCCACTTTTTTTTTTCAAACGATCCTTACTCGAATCCGAGCTCAAAACTCTAAATTTAGTGACATAGCGTCAGAATCAAACTAGAAGATTTTCCTTTATAAGATTAGCTTGCATAAAATATTTACGTTCTCTACACAATTCTTGCCTTTTGTTGAATTTTCTGTAAAAAAACCAATGCTTTGATAAATCAAATCACTTTTTAAAAAATCTAGTGCAGAAACTTTTTTTTCAATAAAATCTAAATGATCCCTGGAAGAAATCATCATCACTCTTTATGATCGGTTCATTAATTACTAAGCAGACATTTTACTGTATATTAGTCAGCCATCGACAGGGAATCTCTGATGAATATCTAGTAAATGTGTCAATAATCTGTGCGCCAGTGTAGATGAAGAACTCGCTGCTATGATAATATCTCGTGCATTTATAGAAACGCATTTGTGAAAGGTATACCTTCCACACGTCGATCACATTAATCACAAATTAATCATTCACCAGAAAATTAATTTTATTAACTTTCCAGGAGGAAGTGATTGAATCTTTTCTTTAAAAAGTGATGACCGGATGTTGTGAAGCCTCGAAAACGTGAACTTGATTGGTTCGTACAATTAAAAATTTCTAACCTCAAAAATGAGCCCGGAATAAAGAGTATAGAAAAGAACTTGAGCGCACTCAATTTTGTATCTTAAAAAAGTAATAATTTTTGTCTTGAAGCATTTAAGTAATTCATGAATGTAATTGATTAAAAAATTAGGAAGGCATTTTCTTTTGACGCCAAAGTTCAATTCTTAAAGATTTGACTTTTCCTTTTTAACTGTAATTTTTATTAACTAAATTTGTCGAAAAATTAAATATCGCTACGATATTATTTTAAGTAAAAAATCAGAATGTAGTATTTAGAAGAACTGATTGGAAAAAAGCAACGTAAAGAGAAGATTATTGAGAGCGCGAAGCGCGCTGGATTTTACTAGCGAGAAAATCGGCTGTTTTGCTTGCGCCACTTGCCTTCCGTCCGTCGAAAACTCGATAGCCCCGATTATTCGTCATTTTGACAGTGTTAAGAAATTTTGACGGGCGGACGCATCTGCCGCGTGAGCGGAGGGTGCTTTCCAAAATGCACGGACGCTTTCGCTTCATTAATCTAGGCGCAGCCCTGGCCTTTGCCCGCAGCATCGGCGGACGGAAGAAAATGAGAGGAGGACGAAGGCACGGACGCAGTGACGTCGTCGACAAAGGCGGCGGCCTGGCACACACACACCGACTGCGGCGTGCGCCTTCATTAGGACCGCGCGCGTGCATAATGTACACTGGAGGGAGAGAAAGAATAAAAAAACGAGCCAAGGCCGAGTCCGTTTACGTCCGCGCTAATACTTGCCTTCCTCTTTCTTCTCCACCTTTTCGTTTCGAGCTTTACTTTCGCGGTCCCTTTCCCGACTGTCGTATTCCGTTAGAAATAAATTTTAAGGTAATTAACTTGGTGCGCGCTTCACCGCTGGTTAGCGTATTTTTTTACGCGGAAACTTCTCTCTTATGAATAACTTTTCTTTCGGCTGAAAATCAGACGGAAATTTAAATGAAACTGTCGCAACAATTTTAATGGGAATTACAATGTGTTTTTATGTATAATAATACGCGAACTACAATGTAAAAGAATTAATAGTCTCGAGGAAGCATAATATTATCACCTGCGGCAACAGACATCAGTATTTTTAAGTCTGAACAATCTGTACATTCCTGTATCAAAATTAGTTTTTCTTGCAGTAATATTTTGAACACTAATTTATTACTGTTACTATTATACTTTGTATGAAGCACTCATAAGTCCGTTTAAATTTGATTAAATAAATTACTTAAAAATTAAAAAAACTGTGTGTGTATAAAAAATTATTTGTATTTTATTAAATTATTTTAACTACTTTTACATAAAATAAACATAAATAATATACATATATTATTTAACACGATTCAACGATGTCGAGCTTAAAAATAAAAAATTGCACGTTCTGCCTACAAAAGTGCAGCTCATCAATCGTCTCGATAAGTTTCGAGTGTAACTGCATAGCCCGCGTAAGCTGAAATTAGGCGAAATTGGCAATCAATGGAAAAGCCACTAATTAAATTGAGAATTCGGAGGAGAAGGGAGTAGGAGGCAATAATAATACCGGGAGGACCACGAGGGTAGAAACAAGTGTAATAAAGGCGATGCCCCGTGCAAAAAGGGGGTGTGCGCACGCGGCGCCGAGGCGAGCAGCAAGAAAAGGGCGGAGCGCTCGTCCATTGAGAAAAAGCGTCGCTCCCTTCGCCCTCCCGCATACGGCGCCCAACTTTTCCCGTTTCCGGCTGCGGGCCGCCGCAAATATACGTATTCAACTCTCGTGCCACCTCGAAATTACGCCGGCGACGTGCGCCCGTTAAAAATAACGCTACTTTTAGCACTCCTACGTTCCACTTACGCTTTAAGTTCGCTCGTCCGCCGATAGTTACGCTCGCCGATCGTACTTTTTTCTCCCCTCCTCCTCTTTAAGCCCGAAGCATTACTACGGCTAGTGCGCGGCGCGTCGTCGATTAGCGTCAGCCGTGGATCATCTCGATCATCGCGCCGTCACATGCTAATCGACGCCTCTTCGTAAACAAGCTAATCGTCCTTTCTTACCTTAAGTAATCACACAAAAGCGGACGCTAATCGACGCCGGAATCGCTTACGCAAGCGCAAATTGCTCCCGCACTTTTCGAGCTCCGCGCGAGAACAATAGGAAAAAAAAGGAAGAGGGGGGAGGGAGTAAGTTGTGCATCGAGGGGGCAGAGCAGGAGCGCACGATCTTGAGCAAACTCGGGGCCAGCGTACGCGTTCGCATGCGACACGCAACGCCGAGTACTGGTGTACATATAGACAAAGTCGGCTGCGTCCAGACGCGCGCACGGCGGGCATATATCGATCGCGCGCCGGGCGCAGAATCAAATTCTGCCGGACAATGAGCGCGGAAGAAGCGCCGCCGGAAACATTAGTAGGCTCCCGGCGATGCTCCCTCGACAATGGCACTCGAGGTCGGGGAGGAAAAAAAGCAGGAGAGGAGGGACAGAATCGACCGACGCGGAGGTATATAAAGCGCGCTGGAAAAACACGATGCGCGCCCACCACCGCCGCCGATGTACCTTGGAGAATTGAAAAAAAAAGGAGAGAGAGGAGAAGGGGCGGCCGATGATGCACCCGAACGAGCGAGGAAAATTGCTCGTTAAGCCCGGCGTCCTTCAATTTGTCGTGTTTACGGTTCAGCGAACCGATTGCTCCGCGGAAAAAATGTATACTGGCTGCCGATCGCGGCCACCTCCGCGCGTCGCTGAGAGCCCCGGCACCGATGAAAGTTCTGGCTTCATTTCGATTACCGCACTTATTTCAGATTACCGCGATACTCGAATTTAACGCTGATTGTGAACGGAAAAAATAGCGTTGACGATGATTCATTCCTTGGGGGCACAATTTTTTCGCTCAAAGTATATTGTATTCTGTCCTGAGAGCTTTCAAAATTTTATCGTTTTTGTAATAGAAAAAATTACGCAAAACTTAGGAGTTACGAGTTTGCAGCACAAAAGCTAAACGTATTAAAAATTTACCGCCGCAAATTATTTATAATCGCATATTTATAATTCACGGTAAAATTAAATTTTGCAACAGAAATCAGCAGGCATTCAGTGTCTTTTAAAATAGCTCCTACTTCAAACGAGATTTTTTTACTGATCTAATATAGTTTAAAAGGATATAAATTCATACCGCAATCTCGTAACTTTTGTATTTGGTTAGCGTGCTAACGCGTCTCGATTTACTTTCAACATCGCAACGTTTTATCATAAACCATTTTGCAAAAAGATTTCATACCGTGATGAAATTGCTATCGCGCATTTTTTCTACAACTATAGAAATAAATTAAAATAGCTTGCGAAATGCAGCTCTGCAAAAAAAAAAAGAGGCACTATTCTCAATATCCCCGTTGCACCGCCGAACTCGCAGCGGCAGAACAATTGCAATCGATCTAGCATCATCAAGGCAAAATTGATTGACCTTGCAATTCGCCGATGTCACGTCCTGCAGCAATCTCTTTTTTCCCCCGAGCGTCAAAGCGAAAACCGGGGGGTCAGCACAGCGTGTAGCCATGTAGAAGGGATTAGCAGGCGGCAATTCCGCGCCATCATCGTGTTGACTTTAGCGCGCCACCAGGGGAGAAAGTTGGCGCGCGATTAGTTGATGACATTAATTGTTAATTAATGAGAGTGCAGTGCGGAAAGAGGGACTACCGCGGCTTTCACGCCTCGTCGATATACCCCCCTCCCATACTTATTAAACTGTGCGCGTGGCTGGTACGCTCATTCGTTGCCGCAATGACAGACGGGAATGTTTTATTCGGCCATTCGTTTCGTTGGCATTATAAAAAAGAAGCCCGCAATTCAAGAGATACACGCGTAATTTATAGCACCGTTATGTTCGTTAGGAGTATAAGGTAACGCCGGCATGCTCGGGAAACGTCGGAGGAGAAAAAAGCTCGGGGCGATGGGAAGAGGGGGAGAGGGATAGCTTGAAAGGCGATTCTAAGACAAAGGTCGTAAAAAATAACGATAATTAACAAGTCCAGTAACCTAGCCCCGGACGCAAAGGAGGCGAGCATATCCAATCTCTCGTTTAAGAACACAAGTAAGGTACACACTTTCACCCGGTCGCGGCGAGGTTCGATGCACTCTTGGCCTGGCTGCCGGGAGCTACTGCAAAATTGCCGGGCGAACGTGACCACGCTTTGTCGGCTGAAAGTAGGTCTTCTAACTCTGCTTTATAAAAAAATTTCCTGACGCTTCCGTAATACCGTCTGTTTCGGTCAAAGCCCCTTATACTTTCGCGTGCGAGTCTTCTTTTCTTTTTTTTTGCGCGAGCCGTAACATTTCGCAAAGAAAGCAGGTTAAAATTGGCCTTTTCCGCTTTGTTAGTCATCGGTTTTTAAAGTTGGCGACGGCGATAAAAAAAATGCTCCAATCACCGCGCATTTCGGAATAGTACGGCGCCTCTTTTTTCCTTTGTTGTAGATAAGATATTGATCGTTATAGGCTTTTGAGCACCTGAACTTCGTGATTCATTATCCTTTCGAAGCTTACTCAAGCGTACACTCGGTTAATACAGTTTTTGCCTTTTTCTTGAATTTCTTACGATTATTTAATGTATGCGATGAAATATGAATTGTTAAAATTTTCGAAATGTTATTATATTGTTAAACAGCAAGAAATGTATATTAGTTTTAAGCTATGCACATCTGCCATTGCAAGTCCACTGAGATGATGCATATTAGTATAAGTTACATATCCAGACCGGCGAATAGGAAATTGATTTTCCTCTGCTGGATTACTTTGTAATGTAATATGTATTACTCTAGAATAAATAAATAAATACATAAATAAATAAATTTGCGAGGGTGTACGTACGAAAAGAAGATATTTGTAAGTGTGAACGACTTTTGAAAAGGATTCGATTGCGTACTACTTTGATCGTCTCGAATTAGAGTGTAGGAACGAAACGAAAGTGACGGAGGAAAAAGGAAGGTGCAAAGAGAGCAGTTGGTGACCCGAGGCAAAAATTATAAATCATTTCCCCGCGCTCCCGAGGCACTCGTGTGCGCCAGCTATTTACTCGAACAGATTGAGTTATAAATTTAACGACGCCGGCTCGTTTCCTTCAATTATGCAATCTTTATGGCGCATAACTACGCCCGCGCGTACATAGTAATGCAGATGCTACTTCTTTCTAAACGATTATCAAATTTTTTCAACGAAACTCTGTTTTGCAATTTTTCAATTCTGCCGTTGCAAGTATTGCGTTATAATTTGTCTGCGAGTACACGGATCCATTATGCTTGCAAAAAAAGTTCTGCTATACAAATTACAATTTTCTCGTGGAGCATAATTACCGCGTAGCAATCGCGGAGATTTTTATGTTACACTGGAGCCAACGACAAAATTCTAGCCAGTTTTTGAAACACCAATTCATCTTGACTGAGTGATTAAACTCTACTGAAGAGTTTATTTATAATTGTAATATATTATATCTGATAGTTCCGAAATTCATCAGTCTCTCAACGAGGAAATTTTAGAACTTTCACTTTGTTCATTTTCGGCTAAAACTTTACAAGGAGTAAACATTTATAATTCACAAAAGTGAAAATGCACAAAATATATCCCAGGGAAAATTTCGCGAATTTCAAATCAGTTTCACGAATTTTCCTCGGTATATACAGTCGCACTCGTTTTAAAATTCGCCTAAATTTTCCTTTTGACCGTACGACATTTACAGAGAGGCCGTTGCAGCAGGCATTGTGCAAGTGTATCAATTGCTTATTTGAATAAATTGATAAACATTTAATTTCCAACTACTCGATGAAATCTATGAATTTGATTTTGATATTTGATTTATTGAAATCCCATCTGGTCTGAAAATCTATGCGAAAAATTATCAAGTGGCAATCCAGCATGCATGAGCCAATGCTCGCGACAAGATCGCCTGAATCTCGCTTTAATGCAGCTATTTATTTGCAAACTCTTATCTCTCGCGGCGCTAAGAAGGCGAATGAAACAAAGCATTCGCAGGTGACTTCTCCCGCGTATTCAAATCCGGCGGTAAAAAAAAGAAAGACGCGGAAGGCAAAATATGAGAGTAAAAACACGGCGGAGCGCGGACTCGCGACTGCGAGGCCTTTTCCATTTTGCCATGTTGTCCGCGTCGCGTCCCTGCGGCAACGTAGTTTAATTTATGTTTCACTTTATTGGGTGCTGTTTTATTCATAAGAGGCGAGGCTCGTTTCTTCTCTTTTCGCCTTATTTCGCCGTCGTCGCCGCCGCCGCCAACGTCGTTCTCTCCGCCACCTCCTCGAAAATCCTATTCTCCTTTTTTTTCCACTCTCCTCCCGTCCCTGCTCCTTCCGTTGCGGGGTTTTCAAGCTGTCTGCTTCTGTCTAGATCTGAAGTGTAATTGACTCCTGGGGGACTCGTTGTCCCGGGTTAACAATCTACGACTTATTCGCTTGCCGCCTCGGCTCTACTTCTCTCCTTTTCCACCGCGTCCACTCTCTCCTTTCTTTTTATTTTCTCGAACTGTATTTCGTCTTTTTAGCAATGCCCCCCCCCCCACCGGCGTAGTTATAGGAGTAATTTCAGCTCCCCGAGTGAGCTGAAATGAATGATTACCGCGCGCCAGTCTTGAAATGAGTTTCCTCCTTAAAGAGACGACAAAAATGCCTAGGCGAAAGCAGGGTGCCCTCCTCTCTAAATATCGAAAAAGCGACGAATGCACTCTCCCAACGAGCGGGATAAAAAAATGAGCCTGCTCTGGAGAGAGCTGAAAAAAAAGAAAAGATATTTTTGTAAGAGGATTACGCCGCGAGGCAATTCGTTGGCGAGCGAATGAAAACGTAATCGTTACACTTTCGGAGTCCCTGCTAGAAATCCGTCTAGTTGAAATAGCCTCGAAACTAAGAAATGGCTTGTTTTTAGTGGAACATGAAACGCTTTTTTTCACAGCATTCGCACATTTATTAGAATGAAAAAGTATTGGATAAATACTAGCTTCTAATCGCTTTCACTTTCCAGTGCGAATATTAGTGAATTTCAAAGGTTTTTGTAATTTTCTCTTTTCACACATTTGCAAGCCATTTTTTCCTATTAAATTATGGATATTAATTATTCACATTAAATGTGAGATTCTGATTTAAAAAAGCGTTTCATCATGGGGTTAAAAATAGCTGCCATTTCTATTTCTCCAGTTATGCAATTGCCACTAAATGTTCTAAATTTCTACCAGGGGTGCTGCATTTTTAATTTGGAATGAATTGTAAAGGGAGAGTATTAATCTACGACCCTTGGCGCTGAAGGGAACTGCAATGCCACCGCTTGCTTATCGCTCATCGCGAAGAGCGTCCTCCCTCTTTTCGTTTATCGCCATCTTGCGCTGCCTCGTTCCCTTTTGCTGAGGGGGGGGGGAGGAGAGGCGGGCCTACATCGATTTTATAGAGACGGCTGAAAAGGCGAGCGCGTTACCTTATATCTCGTATCGGGTTCCAAACTGGACCCCCCCTCTCTCCCGCGTTTTCCTGGAAAAATTGCTTTCCTCTTTATCTCGAAAGCTATTTTTAGACGTATCATGAGGCTTGAGTACAGGTCGTTCGTTAAAGGAGAATTTCAGCTCTTATCGGCCAGTTTTCAAACCATGTCGAGAGGAGGATCGAACTTGTGCATCGCTTCATCGCTTTCCAGCCCTTTCTTTCTTTCTTTCTTTTCAAGTACCTTTCATTAAACTAACTTATCGGGAAATCAGCGATAACTTCCATTCCTTTATTATTCGACGAATTCATTTTTGACTTTTTTTTTTCGTCTGCTAGGATTAGCGAGAAAGGGTTGGGCAGCTCGTTTAAACCGTAAAAGGTGAGGTAAGTGTTGCCTACTGAGGCAATTCAATTTGATCGTACCCAAGAAAAATGTCCGTTTAAAGAGTTCGGATAGACCTTGCTAATATATGCCGTCTTGAACAATCTTATTTCCAAATTCGGATACATCCGTCAACCAGTGAAACCTCCGTTTCCAGAGTTTCTTTTTACTTTATTGTCGTGAATCACATATTTTTATATATAAAGTTTAACTAATTGTATCGCAGATATCTAATAATGTCTATTATCATCAATTCCACATTATTTATTTTGAATATGTCCTATCCTATTTTATTCTGAATCGCGTAGGTATTACGATGGTCTTATACAGTGAGAAAAATGAAAAATAAAATTTCTAAGAATTTCTACGAAAAATTAGAAAAAAGTATTGTAACGAAGCGACCTACTCGATTTTTAGTAAAAATTACAAATGACTTTAGTTAAAATGAAAAAATTGCTTTTATCAAGTCTTAAATATTCTATCGATATATGCTACTTCATGTTCGAATTTTTACTAAAACTATTAGTATAATTAGTAAAATTTGATGAAGGGTTTGTAATATTTTTAAATGAAATAAGAAAATTGAAAAAATTTCTATTAATTTTTCTTAAAACTAAAGAAAAGGTCGAGTAGGTTTCCCCTTTCATTGGGAAAATAGTCATTTTTGCTAAAGCTTTTTTCTCAGTGTATGGTATATAAGATAATGCGAATAGTGACGTTCACATGCTAAATTTTACAGATTTAGAGAGTACATATTTTAATGTGACTGATTCGAAGAAAAAGGCAAAAATATCGCAATGATTGCTTCGGATGGAAAGATGGAAGATGCCAGAAGTTTGGTCAGAACTGCAAAAGGCAAGAGCGGGTATCGGAAACCGCCGACAATTAGCCTAATCTGCCTGGGTATCTGAAAGGAAAAAATTCCGCTCGCACCGCTGCACTTTGCAATTTATCGAGCCATCTGCCCCGCGTCGGCGATTCCTGCCGCTGCTCCGAAATTCGCAGAGCGCCGGTGCATTTTTCAGAGGTCGGCCTCGCGCGTCCGCCCGATTCCAATCGACCACTGCAGGGGCAGGCGCGCGCGCACACACCACGCGTCAATTTTACACGGGCCACGCCGGACGACGGTGCACGCATCGTTGCACCGTAATGCAAGTCATCGCCGATGCACGCCTCGCGCGTCTCCCTTTGTTTCGCCCGCTCGCTCCTCTGCCTTTCGCTCTCACTCTCCTCTTTTTTTCTGTGCGCGCGTTTTCCCTCCCGCGGGAGCCAATCAAAGGAGGAAAAAGGCCCCGGCGCACCTTTGTCCGCGCGGCGCGCTCAATGGCCACTGAAATTATCGTTTGCATGTAAACGCGTTTTGCGCGCGGCACCGCCAAAAGCCTCGGCCCTTTTTCGTCCGGTGAAAAAGTGCGCCGGCGGCGTAAGTTATTCCGAGGGGGGAGGGGGGCGCGATTTATTCGCGTCCGCGGAAGAGAGGGAGAGATCATGAAGGTATATACGGGGGTTGCATAAACGCAGCGAGGAATGCGAGCGTAGCGCATAAAATATTCGGTGAATCTCATCGAGAAATATCGTCCCGGCGAGTGCACTTGGCATGGAAAAGAAGCTTTTATCTTTCTATTTCTTTTTTCCAGTCGGACGAACGTCAGTCGCGGATTCTTCGGATCGTTGACGAATAGCAATTTTTAAGACGAAATCTCTGTTGCATTTTTTTGCGCAACGACATTTCGAACAATTACTTTAAAGACGCGCTGAATGGGAAGCATTAATCAAGCGGCATCCTTCTTTATTTATCCCGATTCCTCTCATTCCATCTTTCAAGTTCTATTGCTCGTATTTTCCGGCAGACTCTTGGAAAGCGCTCAATATATCTTAAAACTCGGGCCATCATTTATCGGTGCTTGTTTTCCATTTCGTACTTCCTTACGCCCTCGCCTGATATTTTGATAGCCCGACCTCTTTTCGAGGCAATGACAACTGTACGACAAATTGAGAAGAAAAAAAATCCTTGAAATTTTCTTTTAACTTTAGTTGACATACTTCCGAACGTAGAAATAGTTGATTCACAAACGTTGCAGCACTCGCGAACAAATATTTACTTGGACATCAATTGCGCGAAAATTAAGCATTACAAAATATGTTATTAGAGTTGAATGCTTAAGTAAAAAAACCACTATTCTATCTTAAAAAAAATATAATAGAAACTTTACTCATCATGTGTAGAGCAAATGCGAATAATACAATAAGAGACAATATTGTTAATTTTAAGCAAACGTTTATTTCAATAGTACTTGTTAAATATTTTATTGAGTAAAAAAAATTTTTTTTTTGAAACTACTAAATTTATTTAGTTTTAATGAAATTGTTACTTGATTCAAAGAAATATTTAATAAGTACCATTGAAGTAAATCATTTCTTTAAAATTAATAAAAAATGTGTGAAATAAAATTCAATATGAGAAACAAATTTCACTAACTCAGTATGTTAATACTCACGTATTAAAAATAGTAAACTTCATTTTCACATATCAAATGTGTGCAAAATTTCACATTTTCAGATTTAGAGAGTACGTTGATTTGTAAATACACAAAAGACCAGACTGTCCCCCAGTAGTTGAAGACGAGTACAAGTTGCGACGGCCTCTTCTGCCAAATCCGGGCGTACAAGGGGCGAAGATCGCCCGGTCTTCCGGATAATTTGACGAAGCAACGGGGAGGAACATCGACGGGAATTCCGGGAGTCGCGTGAACTCTCGATTATACGCCGGTTCGCCCTCTCCCCAGCTGGCGGCGCGAAGAAGGCGTCTCATCCCGGAGCCCCGCATGAAATATTCGCGACGCAGAGCCGCAGTGACATTCGATATCAGAGAAGCCAGTCACGCGAGTGGAACGTGCCCGGGATCGACATTGCGAATCAAAGGAGGTTTGGCGCGCGCGCGTGCACCCGGGCGAATTCGATCGGAATTGCGCGCCGACGTCGACGTCGACGACGACGACGCCCATTCTACTTTGGCGCTTAATAGTTTCTCCGCGCGCCCCGCGCCTTTCTTTTCGAGCGCCGCGGCACTGCTGCCCGATAACGACCGACGCGAATTTCTCCCCCGGTGCTCTAAACCCCCCCTTCGTACCCGATGCGTTCCGTCGCGGGTTGTACTGGAAAAAGTTTGTTGTACTTCTCCATCTGCCGCCTGTAACGCGCTAAGCGGTTTTTACTCTCGCGTTTCCGACGCTTCCAATGCCGGGACCTTCTTCGCACATTTCCCGAAAGGAACTCGCTCGCTGAACAATCGCGCCTCCGTTAGCTCCGATAATCGACGTTTCGGGCGGGTTACTTTCCGTGCCCGGAGAAAATTTCGACTTACGATAAGTAAACTCGGCTTTTTCGACCTTCGAAAAAAAAGTCAACGATTGCAGCGGCGATACGACTTGGCTGAGATGTTAAGGAAACTACCGTAGTAAATTCCATATAAAAGTCTTGTACTTTTGTACCTCCGGCAGAGAGCAGAGTACTTTAATGGAATGCTTAGCCCTCAAAATGAAAATTTTAAATCGCTTTTACTGCCGTAAAGCGCTTTTTAGCCGGAGCTCAAAAAATTCGGCTATGCACTTTATATAGGATATTTCGAGATGCGCGTGGGCGTGCATCGAGGATTAAAAGTGTAAAACGCTTTGAGCCTCTTTAATTTTTTAATTTTTTATTGGCGCGTGAATTTTAGTATCGGAAGAAATTTGGCGTATTACGCAAGTAAGTGGCCAGCGTGGAAAGACGAAGGAACGATGGCAAGGAAATCCTTAAGATATCGACAGAAGCGGGGGAGGTGCGCTCGAAGAGTCTCCGAGCGCTCGGTTATGAAGCGAAAAGGTCTGAGAGTTGAAAATGCGAGCTCGGAGCCCTCGCGCAGGATGTACACGTAGTCTAGACGAAATTGAATTTAAATATGAATGCGCTCCGCGGAGAACAGTGTGTTCACGCAGCGAGCATATAATAGACGTGCTTCTACCCGGATGGATGTTAAGTATACAGCCGTTCCTCCTCTCGAGCTATTCGCCCCTTGTATCCCTGTAGACGCTATCCCCTATTTGCCGATCACCTAAACAAACAGTCTTACTGCTCAGGAGGCACTTACTTACGGGGAGAATTTTACGAATCGTACCTTGCGCTCCTGTATCGCCCAAAAATTCACGCACAATGTCAGTAAACGCTTCAAATTATTCTTTTTCAAATATAAATTAAGCAATGTTTTATTTAGAAGGAAAACAGTCATTTCAGCGTATGCTTTATTCAAGTAGATAGCAGGCGAGTATGGCAAGGCACAAGAACTTGGCTTTCGAGAAAATATTAAATACCCCGCGTTAATATAATTCAAACTAAAATAAGATGATAAAAAGATTCATCTCTATTATGTCCAAATTTAAGATTCAAAAAGATTCAAAAAGATTCTCTCTTAATAAATATCTGAATATTAAATTAAGATCTTTTCGAGATCGTTATTTTAATACAATATTAATATTAGTTTAATACATTTCATTGTAATTTAAATAAGATCTTACATAATTTTTTTTTAAATTTATATGTATTAAAACAATGATCTCGATAAGAGCTTCGATTGGTATTACATAATAAAGATGATCTTTTTATCGTCTTATTTTAGTCTGAATTATTTTTACGCGGGTAAATAAGGAATAAGTGGATAACCTTCTGGTAGAAAGAACGGCGTGTACGTGCATTAAAATTCATTATGTTATTTGTGGTAAGGATTACACAATGTTTTTGTAATCAGCTTAGTGATGGAGTATCAGTAACTACCATCACTTATGGTGTAACTTCCTCCGAGAGCTTAACCACCCCAGTCTTGTAGTGGTTTATATAAAGCTAAGACAACAGACCCGTTACATGGAGAGATATTTCAAAGTCTACCTGGCGGTAAATTTACCATGTAATACTAGGCAGTATACCCAGACTCGAGCGCCGTTCAAATTAACATATATACATACCTACCCTATTTTTCTTCGAGCAGGCCTAGCATCCCAAGATACCTTCTTATTTTAATTCAAAACATTATCTTTTTAGAATTTCAGAGAAATCCTTTACGTCTAAAAAGAAAAAAAATTGACTACTTTAAATAATTGGGAATTGTTGAGGATTACAGGCAGATTCGGGCTGCAAATTATGAAAACACAAGAATTCATAATTAAAGGGAGTAATTCTAATTTATTACTATTTTAGGGTTACAAAATTACACTATAAATGATAAAAAACTATAATTAAGACATGTAATGTATGTGTGTCGTCAAGCAAAAGGTTGGAAGAGAATTGCCGGAACGCCAAATCTTAAATTTTCGACAGCACGGTGGGTCATATGTCGAGTGAATGTTTAGATGTGGGTGTGTGTGGGAGAACGTATAGTTTAATTATATTTAATAAACTCAGTGAATCCTGAACAGAATTAAACAAAAAGCAGATGCAGTGCTTAATGAATTTGAGCTACAAGTTTTTTCAAAGATTGTCACTAATTAAAAGTTATCTAATACGAAAGCACGAGATCTGAAGAAAAAAAGCAGCTGTGAAAGCGATCCGTCAATAAATCAATAAAACAAAGTTAATAAGCGTTTTATCGTGTTCTGCTATCCACGAAGGAGCCCGTCAGGGTGTTCCACCTATCCGTCAAGTGCGCAGACGTGTACGTTAATTTTCAAAGTTCTAGCGATCGGTGGCTTGCCAGTAACGAGGCGTAAAGGCTCTCCCTCCATCCCCTTAAGTGGGGAGGGGGCATCGCGATCCAAAATTATTCTCGCTTATGTATTTTCGGTCATTTGGCCAATTTTACGGAGGGTGTGTCGCCTTCGAGCGATCAATTTAGCCCGAGGCGAAGCGGCAGCCGGCTGCTTCGTTAGAGCGATCATCGATAGAAAAGAGGTGCTCATGCTTCGCCCTTAATTAATTAATCCCTTGGGATTTCGTTAACAATTTTTCCTCGGCATTTTTCTTCTTTTATCCCTTCGTTTTCTCTTTTTCGTCCGTATACCGATGCTCTCGAGCAAAGTCTAATTAAGGCTCTTTCGCGCCGATAAATAACCTTAATTGACTTGATATTCGGGCAACTTTGGAATATCCTCGAGTGACGGAAGAGAAACGACGAGGCAAGAAAAAAAAAGAGGGGGATGGAAAGATGTACAGCGGCACGTTCGAGGGGGCGGAAGGACGAGGCACGGACTAAGCGCGGGGGTAAGGAAAAGAGAGCGGGTAAATTCGTGGAGCGCGGAATTCCAAGTGGATACGCGACGTTCCTTAAATCATTAAGGATTAAAGTGGTAGCGGACTTGGCCGCGCACTCGGAACTTTTCACTCCGTCTCTCTCCTTTCATTCTCCTCGCTTTTGACTCTCGCGGGCTCTCCCTCGGTCCCCTCTCGCCGGTCGCGGTAATCGCCAAACACGCCAGGCCCTCGTTCGTTTCGTCGGTTAAAGAGGAGAGCGGGATGGAAAAAAACGCCCGGGGAAGATAGAGAAGATAGAGGGTTGGCTAATTTTGCAGCCAAGTGGCGCCGAGCAAAGAGCAAATTACTTATTTGGTCTTGTACCTCGTCTCGCACCTAGATCAGAGTCTCTACTGTGTGCAAAGTACCAACTCTCTTTCCTCTTCTCCTTTTTTCATCCTTCATTGGGATTTGACGCTTCTGCTGCTGGGAAGTACATTTTTAGAAACTGAAATTTACAGATTTATTCATACACTAGCCATGAAATATTGCAGAGTAAAAATTGCTAAAGCATTTCATTCAGTGTAGAGAAATAGCGTTTTCATGCTTACAGTGTATGAAGATGAGAGAAAATTGAGGAGCTTATTTCATTACTTTTCCGTACAATTGCAACGTAATGCTCTTATAGAAATATTCTACACTGATATCTTTACTTCGCAAGTTCTGCGTAACTGGTTCAAACAAATTTCACGTATTTATATCATATACATCAAGTGATTTTACTTGGTCATCTCTTATATGATTGCTTATGTAAAGACAACTTGACTGTCAAGTGGTGCTTGAACCAATAGTTCTCTTCGAATTTCAAATACTAATCTGTAGTAGCGTATCGTAATCTGTAGTGCGAACTTGCTAAAAAAAACAAATGATGATGCTTGTCCACCTAGCGATGTACTAGTAGAAAAGCTGCGAAAAAAATGCGGATCGGTTTACCGGCGAGAATTGGAGTCTCCGAAAAAGAATGAGCAAGAGAGCGAGAGAGATAGAGACAGACAGGCAGACAGCGAACTGCTCGACTTGGGGGCGCGTTTCAGTGCCGGTCATACGAATTAAAGTGCGTTCACAGTCGAATTAGCTGTAAACGTGATCGCCGCGCACAGGCACTTTGCGTTTCTCTCCGCTGGGCTGGCTGATATCAAAGCCCACGCGCGCGTAAACCTGATTGCGACAGGAATTTCGAAAGGGATATCAAAGCGGCTCGTGCCTTCACTTTGTTACCCCGTCCGAGGCATTTATCGCGCTCCGCTTATTCTCACTATCGCCGCTTTCTAACTAAATCTTGAGACTCTTCCGCGCCGGCGCGAGTTCTTCTCTTTTAAAAACTTCATCGTCCTTTCGCGATCCTGCCTGCTCTAGTTTGAGGGCACTCTTTCAATTTAAAGCAGTAAAACAGTCACTGATTTTCAGAGAGACCCGCTTTTAATCCCCAAGGGCAGAAGAAAGAAAAACATTAAGACGCGGCTTGTTCTAAGGATCAGCCTTTTAAGGGGATGCCAATCTTAACTTCCGTGCTCTATACTATGCCGACAAATCTCTATATTCTCCGCTAGCATCTAATTCAAATTTGATTTTTCAAATAATTTTGAAATGGTTTCTTAATGGCATTTCTGATTGCATCAAAACATTATTTATAATTCGTAGAATGTGCGTAGACTTTCTTTTTGGCTGATTTCAATTCAATTATAAATAATGTTAGAAAGCCATTTCAAAATTATTTGAAAAATCAAATTTGCATTAGATGCTAGCAGGGAATATAGAGATTTGTATAGTAGAGCGTGGAAATTAAGATAGGCATCCCCTTAAGCAGCTGGATAATATTCAGTGGCCTAATCAAGAATCATTTGACAGCTGAAATAGGAGTAACTATAGTGAGCTTTTATTGCAAGGAAAATAACACTTTTCCTGCGTAGCTGCACAATATGCCATACAGTTTAGCGTAGCTATACGGAACAAAATGTTTTACTTCGTACGCTGATTTCATTTTGTGTTTGACGAGCGAAGCCCTACACACCATCGATGTATGGAAAAATTGAACGCGATGGAATTGGGCGAGATGAAACGGTGCAAAAAGTTTATTTTTTTTTAGCTGCGAAAAAAGTCACATAATCCGTGGTTTTCTCGATACAATGTGCAACGGTATAGAAAATGGAAATTTTGAAAAACGTGTTATTCAAGCAGCAAAATGCGTCCCTTCAGAACAAGCTCTGTGCAACATTTTTTTCAACAAACGCAATATGGTCATTTGTTCCATTATAACTCTCAAAATGTGAAAATGTGAAATTTCACATATCAAATGTGAATAGTGACATTTTGAAAAGGTGAAAACACGTCCACTAATTAAATGTGAATATTCACATATGTAGCGTGTGAAATAAAATTCAATATGCGAAACAAATTTCACTAATTCAATACGTAAAAAACAAAATTCACTAACTCAGTATGTTAATATTCACGTATTAAAAATAGTAAACTTAATTTTCACATATGAAATGTGTGAAATTTCAGATTTAAAGAGAAAAGTCATTTGTTCGATTTTAAAAGATTCAATCAATGTGGTGCGTCTCGTATATACTCACGAGCCCTTAGTGCGGACAACTTAATTTTTGTCTGCACTTCTAAGAATGAGGTTGAATTAAAAACGATTCTATAAGGATATATCGATACTGGGGCAGAATAGCGAGCGCATAGGAAAAAATCCTCCCCGAAATATTTGTCTTTGTCACTTTAATAAAACGCCATGCGCGGTAGTTGACTGTGCCGCGCGTGACGCGCGATGAAAAAGATTTTTTATAAAACGCCTTTCACTTTGACGCCGGTGCAACATTTCTCCGCGAGATATAAATTGAAAAATGGCTTGAAAAAGCCCCGGCTTAAAACGAGCGCGTTCCTTGTAGCAGAATGACACGGATAAAAAGAATAAAAATGGAAAATAAGACACAATGGGCATTGCGCGCTCAAGCACCCCCTTAAAAATACAAACGCAAGCTCCCATGCCGCTAACAGCCTATCGGATCTCTTAGGAGTAACGAGGGCGGCGCTGCCGAGGATTTTTACGCGCGGCAGAGACGGAACCGCATTGTTTGCCGGCCTCATCCTCCCCGTAGGGACGAGGATGTGCCGCCGCCGCGCGAGAACCGTTTGCCAAACGCGCGAGGCATCCATTGTTGCCTGCGAGCCCCATTGTCGGTAGGGCAAGAGGCGCGCACGGCATTTTCTTTTTCTCCGGCGACGGGCGACTTTATTAATGCCGCCGCGGACGCTACTGGCGCGCCAACATTTTATTTTCAATTTTCCTGGCGGTATGCTGCTTTTCCTGTGGCCGCCTCCCCAATGTATGGGGCTCTGATTTATTTAACGTTTGATCGCGAGGCATCAACCGTACGCGAGAGGGGGCAACAATATATTTTTTTTCTTTTATTAAATTCGAACTACTGACACGTGAGGAATCTGATTATACCGTCGACAAGAATTTTTTATAGTTATTAATTGAGTATACGATAGGGAACTTGATTATTCTAAATACACCAATTGAATCACAAGATGATAACGGTAAAGAAATTTCATTAGTGATTGTGCACCAAATTATTGATTTTTATAGTACTATTTAAAAAAATGATTCCCATAAGTAATACAAATTGTATTAAAATTCTAATGTATTCTCATGTTAGAATAAAATGTATCAAATTTTTTACTAAGAAGTTTTTTCAATGTACCGAAGAAATTTAGGATAAATTATTGTACTAAATAATTGAATAATAAATAATCGATTATCGAATAAAATATCGAATTCGCCTTATTCATTGACCTATGACCCGCTCCGCCAATTCGGCAGACTTTTAGATTTATTCTTTAGAATTTCTCCTACAAATGTATAATTTAAAAGAGTCACTTTTTATAGAAAAAATAAATAAATAAGAACGGCATTTGATTTAATAGAAATACAAAGAAACGAAAGTATTATTCCGGCAACAAAAGAATATTTCTGTCAGTGCAGACAAAAAAATGAGATTTCTGATGTTCATTAGAAATGTACATGAGGAAGGTGCAGCGAACGCGAAAGAAAGGAAAGTAGGGCCGCGCAGATAAAATGTGAATGCGGTCGACGTCGGCGAAAAGAGGGCCAAGTCTGTGGAAGCGCATCGCCAAACATTAATCACGATAATAGAATTTCTTGGGGGAGGTTCGTTGACTTAATCTCCTTCGATCGGGCTTGCTCGTATGTGTGCGCGGCGGCGCAGGAGAACGTAAAGTCTAAATCATATCACCTACGTTGCATCTTGGAAAATTACGAGCGATAACTCATAGGAAAAGGATGAGGAGAGGCCGGCGCAATTCGCTAATAGCCGATACGATAAATAAAGGATGTCGTTGATAAAGCTCGGGAAAACGGGAGCAGCAATATCGCCGCGACCCTCGGAACAATATCATTGAGATATAAAAAGATTAAGGGAGAAATATTGCAACACTTGATAGGATCCGTTTGAATCACCGATGTTATAGTATCTTCGAAATGCGCTCCAGCAAAACGGCCCATTTAGCACGTTAATAAAGAAGAATCAATGTGAAAGATTTACAGATTGTCACCAGCTTTAGAATTATTCTTCATTGAAAGATATTTTGGCTTTCAATTGCCTTTTATTTTTCACATTTTGTGGATATCTGAATTTAGTTTTTTTTTCAGGACGAATTTAAAGCTGAAGATTTAATCCTTCGGAGTTTTAGGATACTGAAAGTTGAACAAAAAAAACAAACCGAAATATTTATAGATTGTCCATACAATTGAAAATTGGAATATTCAAATTTTATATTAGAAATTTTGACACAGAAGCACATCTCCGCCTGATTAAAAGCTGAAGAAATCTTGACAATGAGAGATTAATTTAATAATTCCATTACTCTTATCGGATTTGCAATTAAGTAATCTCGTCTTTCGTTGAATGAAGAAGGTACAGCATTATTTTATTGGAATAATGTGAAACGAGTGGAAAGACGGGGAACAAAAGAAGCGCCGTGAGGGCGAAGGAGGTGGAGAGTAGGGGGGTAAGTGAGAGAGATTCTCGAGCGGAGAGCCGAGTTATACACGTCGACGGAGCCACTCGAGAGAGTGACGCCTTTCCTCTCGTCGGCAGCACATTTGTACCATATAGCCAGGACACATGCCACGAACAATTGGCGACATCTGTTACCTACGATCCTCCGCTTCCTCTTCTCCGCATTCCTCTCATTTCCTGTCTCGCCCTGGCACCGCGCACCCTCCTCCCCCGTCCCCTCATTCTGCATATATTGAACAATTTTTGCGGTTTTCTAGTCAGTGGGGCTAAGCTTTTTCCTACATTCACCCACGAAAATTGAAAGCTTTTTTTCTGCAAGCTGTTAACAGGAGTCTGCTTTTTTCACGCGCACATTTCGTTTTTCTTTTTTAAGAGGAGCGGAAGGTGAATTGGAGGCTCGGAAATTCGTTCTAATCTAAATTTGGATTACTTCGTCGATGGATTCCCATCGGCTCGGCGAAATTTCTTCCGCCGCGCGGAACAAGCCTTAATCCCATTTCATCGTCTGACGACATTCGGCTCTTTCCACTTCCGCATAGGTCGCCCTCGCTCTCTTCCAATTTTTCCTTCTTTTTTGCGTCTAATGTACCTGTGCCGCTTTTATTACGTTTATCTTCTTGCCTCTCGACCGACTCGATTTATATTCGAGCATTAAACTTTGTTGTATAAATAAATAACCGCGTGCGAGTAACGAACAACATTATTTTGTGGCACGAGAAGCATCACAATATCATCCGGGATAAAAATGTTTCTATTTTTACAACACATAATATCACGCAGCTCTTTTCTCTTTTAATGTATATGCTATCTTGTTTTACCTTTCTTTTCCTTTGCAAGCATTGCAGTAATCCGGGCTTTAGTGTGCGCTTTTCCTGTTCATCTCGGGATGCAACTTTTTATTTTTACACGAGGTTGTTTCGAGCTTTATGCGCTCGTATTTCACCGTTTTAAAAAATTATTTCACCGTCCTTTTTTTTATTAATGCTTTTTGTGCACGCGAATTAATGAAAAACTTAACACCAAAGGCGTTTCGAGGTTTGGAGATGCGCACCAATCCTTGCTGTTACTTCTGTATCAAACTGTGTTGCTTCTCGTATCAAACAGTCGCAAGATATTAAATCACTCGAACGCGGTCATTTTAAAATTGAAATCCAAGTTACTGAATATTTTCGGAAAGTCCGCCGGTGGAGTTTCTTTGCTCTCGAGAATATATGCAGCTCGGAAATAGCGGACATTTTCCAAAATACTCCAACATCAAAAATAGATTTCGCTTTAGAGCCGACCTCTTCTTCTTCTTTATTTATTTTTTTATTTTCATTTTTTGCTTATATCCACAGATTTGCCATCCTTCGGTTATAACGTTTATTCCGCTTTGAGAACGCTAGCGGCGCATTAATATTAAAGTATAGCAATGAGCGACGATCGAAATAGCCGAATAATAAATAAACAAGGAACGGAATGTCAACGGCAGAGAGCCGCGCGGTAAAAATGCTCGGGCCACGCGTGTGCGCGCCAGTCAGTGTGCATACGGGGCCACGAAGGGTAAATAAATGCTAAGTAAATGAAAAAGAAACAAACAGTCTAAAATCGCGTGGCTCCGGCATGCATAATACAGCGTTGCCGAGGTCAAGAACGCGATGAGGCAAGCGGAATGACGCGAGCTTCCGAAATACCCGCGGCACTTGGCGATCGAGCCAAGAGTTACATCGCACATTTTGCCTTCGAGGCAGCGTCGGAGGAGTAGGGGGTGCGTCGCCGCGCACAGAATAACCCACCACTCGACGCATCCATTGATACCGCTAAACAAATAAATTCGCTCTGGATCGCGTTGCGAGATGGAAATAACATACAATCGCTGGGTGGTATGATTTTCTTCTTTCTTGTCTTTCCGCTGCACCCGCGCTTAATTATTCTTACTAATCTTACTAGCCTTTGCTTTTCGACTCGGAGAATTCATTCTGCAGTACGTTTTCTTCGCTGCATATAAAACCTAAAGCAAATTCGATTTCTTTCAGCTGCAAATTATTCCGTCGTTCGTGCAGGCTCTGGCATGAAAAATGGTTTGTAAATTCCTCAAATATTATGCAAATATGTGCAATGTTTCCTCTCATTTTTCACTGGAAATAGAATAAGTCCTTCCTGTTTATTCAGATATTATCGAAAACCAGTGAATTCCATTTGTGCACACTTTCTCAATCTATCGAATCGATGGAATTTATCGTCTAGCTTCAGTTTGAATTTCAATAAGCGATCGAGCTCCCAAATAATCTCGAGGCAAACGGTCGAAAAAGTAAAGTAAAGAAACGACAAGAGATCGATGAAAATAAAAAAGCGGCGACGAATAAAGAAGATATAAGGAGAGGGAGTGTGAGCTTCGGCGAGTGGGCGAACAGTGACAGGAGTTGGCGGTCAATGGGGGCGGCACGGGCGACGACGAGACAAGAGAAAAGATGGAAAGTTTAATTGGATTGGAAGCGAGGAGGACGGCGGAGAAGGAAAAGCCTCGCGGTCGCGGAAGCAATTTGGGAAAAACGAGAGCGAAGATGGAGGCAAGAGGCAGGCGCGACGCGGGAATGATTTATAAACGCGCCGTAGGCGGAGAGGCATTTGATTGACTTTATTTATGCAACGGAGGGAGAATTTAAGCGGACTCGATTGTCCGTGAAAAGGTTGAGAGGACTCTGTCGCCTGGTCCTGACGCTCGTGAGCACGTACTCGACCTTCCCCTCCCCGTTCTATCCACCTTCCTTTCTTATTTATCAAAATATCCAGCTGCAAAGTCGAACGCCGCGCGAGAGATAAAAGGGGAGGATAAATGAGCCGGTGCTTTTTCAGAGCTGCTTTATCATCGGAAAGACGAGGGAAAATCTAATTAGGCGCGTATCCGCTGAACTTTCTGACGCCGGTGTCTTTAAAAAGCTGAAAAGCATTTTGTCTGACGATGGTAAAGAGGCAGGGTGGCACGCAGACGCAGGAGCAAATCCTGACAGTGAAAAACAGCCAGATTCTCTCCTCCGCGCAAATCAACGTCGACGCGCCCGTAAGCCTACAAGGACGCGCGTCGAAGAAAAAAAAAGAGAGACCAAGGGGTGAACTGAACCCCCCAGAATTTAAGCTCCGAAAGACGAAAAATTTAAGTTAGAATAAAGTTCATGTTTGGCGGTCGTTCATATGAACATAGGCAATGACACTTTACCGAACTTGCTTCTTATATTTTTTCTTATATTTATAGAATAGATATAAGTCTTTACATTTATTTGTTTTTAATGTTCATCACGTGAACGTCTTTTAAATTTAAGAAAAAGTTCATTTGAAGTTTGTATAAAATATTGCAAAATTATTCATTATTTAGTCTCATTGGCCAAGTTCATATGAACGACCACCAAACATGCAGTTTGGGTAAACTTTATCCCACTTATAAATTTTTTTACACGCGCTCTTATTTTTTATCAAGGTCGATGGGAAAATCGCCCGCGAGTTTTAATTAAATTCTGCGACGCTCTCTTTTCCCCGCTATTAGCCCTACTCGCTTAATCTCGGGAGACTCGGCGAATGTGAGGCGGTCGCTCCTTCGTAGGAGCCGCGGAAGCGGATTATTAAGTGGCGCGTATAAGCGTTGTTTTGCGCGCTTCGGATTAGATTTCTGCGGAGCGATGGAAACGAGAGGAAAAGGGAAGGGAAAGGAAGGAGACGTAAAGTCGAGCAATAAGCTGGTTATTGTTGCGAAGATCCGGAGGGGAAAAAGTTTCTTGTACCCGTGACCGGTGCGAGCTTTTTTACGGGTCTACCGTCGATGGAAGCCCTCTGTTGGAATGTCGCTCCGCTTTTTTGTCCAGGCGAAATTCCGCGCGTGAAAAGCCTTTTCACGGTCTATTGCTCGACAGAGAAAGTCTTGCATTTGTCAGGGCGCGTCGCTGCTGCCGAGAAAAAACGCCGGATGGACTTAATGTCTCACGTTGAAAAGTGCGCCTGCAGTTTATTTCACTCGCTCGGATAAGGATCATTCATTATTCTCTTTTTTTTATTACGAGATACAAATGTTTGCTTTGGCGTTATACTGTAAACCGCAATTTGAGTATGCGCAGGTGTACCCGTGCGATCATCAATCATTAATCCTCGTCGTGATCGCAGCGACGATCAATTTTTGCGCCATTCATCACGGCGCCTTTTTGAAGGATAAGACTGTCAGAAGTCTGTATACTCGCATTTCAAAGAGAATTTCAGCCGAATAATCAATAAAAGTTAATTCTTTTTTAAAATCAATACCCGGCCAGTGGCGAATAATAAGAGTGTTTTTGGTGCATATAACGCCGATGGGCGGGATCGGGTGAGCTTTAGCTTGTCGGGTGTCGGTGTATCGCGGCCGCGACTCGCAGGAAGGCGAGGCAAGGGGAAGGGGGCATTTTTCTCGACCCGGGGAGACTTGACGTATTGCCAGACGTATCTTGGCCGCAGATCGGCGCATACATGCATCCCTAATGCCGGCGACCCGGGCGCCCCCTCGGCCGGCGACGACGACGCCTGCTATCGCCTTGATGAATTGCTCGCGAGCGCTCAACGCCGCCCGTCATCCCGCGAACGCCTTCATCCCACTCCGCTCCGCACGTCTGGCTACTCTAGACCCTCGGTGTACATTGATATCCAATTCGCTTTTTTCTCCCTCGTGTGTGAAAGGGCTACTCTGTGCAAAGGACGCGATAAGTGCGCCGGTCAATATAGATTTATCACTCCGGTTTAGTCCTCTTTCGTAACAGCGACGGGCATTTCCACGAGATTCATTGTCCGCGTATCTTCCACTTTATCAAATTCAAACTTCGGCTTGTTAGTTTATTAGCTTACAAAACGCGTTACTATTTATTTTTAAAGGAACAACCTTTTTTAAATTCAAACGCTTATTATTCTGCCGTGCATAAATCATAAGTGATTGTTATAATAATGATTGTTATAATAATAAAGCAAAACCGTGAGTTAAAAAGTAGAAGATAAATAGCTGTGAATAGCATCCCCGAAGAAAAAAGAAAAAGTTTAAGGATAAAATGTTTCTTTTGAATTTTAATTCCATACTGAATTTAAATATTATTTCTTTGCACACAAAATTTATTAATCGTTTTAGTAAAAATTCGAATATGAAGTAGCATATATTCATAGAATATTTAAGAAGATTTGATAAAAACAATTTTTTAATTTTAAATTAATTCTAAAGTAATTTGTAATTTTTACCAAAAGTCGAGTAGGTCGCTTCGTTACAATACTTTTTTCTAATTTTTCGTAGAAATTCTTATTTTTCGTTTTTCTCAGTATATTTTTTACACAGTATACTTAATTGTAAAATTTGAAGCTAATGATATCTTTCCCAATATAGTTCAGTAGAACAAACAGTTCATTTCTACAAGGCATTTTTATAAAAAAAAAAGTAGGAAAAGCAAAAAAAAAATTAGCAGATTACTGTGACATCAGAGATTGCGAGTTGTGTAGATGCTCTTTAAGTTTAAGACTGCATTTTCACTGTTCTGTTTACAGAATCTCGGAGGTTTAATATAAGAGCGCAATAATCGGAGGCATTAACCCTAGTCGCAATCAGCCGAGGAATCTTACAGCGCATTAAACACTTTGTTACACCTATTCAACGATTAATCTGCAACTATTAGTCCCGCGCTCGGCTAATTTGCAAGCCAAAGTGTGTCAAAGCAATGACATAAAGTAGATCCAATCTCAAATTTAATAAGAGCTCGGCGATAATTCCCACCTCGCCTTATCCCGACGATGAGCATAAAAAAAAAAGAAAAAAAAAACGCAGCTTAACGGACGATGAACACTCGCGGCGGAGTTAAAGGGAGCGGAGGAACTAAATGTTGTCGGTCGTTAATTACCATCGGACTCGGCGAACATTTATACGCGTTAATTTTTCGTCGGATAAAAAGGCTCGGCCCGGCAAATGCATAATGGCGGCCCCATTCTCATCACGCGAGCCACGCGGCGTTGTGCGCGCATTTATGACCGACGCTAGCTCCCGCATTGAATAAGTCATGAACGACGCCGTGATAAACGCATGATTTTATCGCGCGGGCAAAAGTGTCGCCGCGCGCGGAATATGCACCCGCGCCTCGACAAACAGAGACGGAGCGAGCCCCCGGCTTTCCTTTCTTCCCTTATTATTTATGGCTCCGACCGTGAATCCGTCCTAGGCGTGCTCGTTTCAGCCGAGAATTACATTTTTTTCCTTGCCCGCCAGAGGTGCAATAAAAGAAAGATTTTTTATTCGTTAATAAAATTCCCTCATATCCGCGGAGGCTATGTAAATGCAAACGTTTTTCACTAACTAAAGGAGCTTAACGTGTTTTACTTTCAAATTTTCCACAATAAACAGTGTTATCATTTTTCGCCTGCCACCAAATTCAATCTGGTGATATTAACGGGCTTTGGAAAACTAACAGGATTGCCGGCCAAATCTGATTCTCGACTGAGCTAAAAAAATTATTATCTCCTGCCGGAAAAAAGTTATAGAAGCTACGTTGCCCGTGTTATTCTAAAATTTAAGTAAGTTAAGTAAAAAAAACGAGCACCACCGGCCGGTTAAAATTGAATAAACGAGCGAATAAAATAAATTCGTCAAGTTACTCTTCGAATAAGTGAAAAAAATGTAATCATTGGAAAAGTCACGGTAATCTCAGGCTTTTTGAGCGGTGTATAAAAATTTTATTGGAATATCGGCTTCATCAATGTCGGTCCACTCGAAGTACGGGGAAGAGGGAAAAGGTCACTCGGGGGCAGCTCGGCCAGGGAAGGAGGTCCATCCAATCGCGATCCCCGAAGCTCAAGAGAGCGCGAGATAAACGCGCTTCGATCCCCGCTTTTCCGGCACGTATTTCATTCGCCGCCGGTAATTCCGCTCCATCTCCATCGCATCTGGCTGCGCCGAGCTTATAGATGCACCCACACGCGCGCGCATACACACACTCGCCTTTTCTCGCTCCGAGACGCGCAGGAAGCAACGCCGCTCATTACCGGCTCCTCCGGGTGTATCAGCCTCCGCCTCATCTTCGTCAGGGCCGATTACAAAGCGTTTCGAACGCTCCTTAAGCCTCCACTGCTTTTACTCGATAGTCCCTTGTTTTGCCTTCGGGAGCATAGATGGATTTCATTATCGGGGGATGGTAGAACGGATGCTCTCTGAAAATTACTTGCGTCAAGCTTGTCGACTCCGTCTTTTTCGCTTTCACTTTTTTTTTCTTACTTATAGTATTTCTCTACGTGGAAAAGTGTACATGAAAAACTAGTGTTACGAAATATTAAATAATATCAACTCATAAGTGACATTAGTTAAAGAAAGGATGAAAGGATAACGGGAAGATAGTAATTGAAAATAAAATATGAATTTTCGCATAATTTACGGTATGAATATTGCTTAATTAATTACAGTCACTTGGCGCAAAAATAATTTAATGTGATTAAAAGCGAGCGTAAAATCTTTGATAAATTGATATTTATGCATAAAAATAAAGAGATTCAATTTAAAATCATTTTGCAATAAAAAAACCAGCGATTAATCTGCAGACAAAATAAGATAAACTCATGGAAAATACACGGAGAGAAATGTTGTAGTAAAAATTACTATGTTCCAGGAACAGTGGGATATACTGGACCTATGACGATTTTTACTACAAAACATACTAAACATTCCTATGTACGTAGCAATTTTTACTATATAAATAGCAATTTTTGTTACACGCAGAGAAAACTCTAGTAAAAATTACTGTACTATTTAGTAGTGTAGGGGACAGACTCGACATGAGATAAAAAATTTTACTAGAAATTTTACTGTAAGTCTAGCAAATTTTACGATACTTTTTAGTAAAATTTTTTATCAATCGAGTCTCTCCCTCCATTAGTAAATTTTTAATATGTTTTATAGTAAAAATCGTCATAGCTCGAGTATATGCCACTGTTCCTACGGAATATAGTAATTTTTACTATAGCATTTCTCTCCGTGTATCGTTCATCAATGTTTTCCGTTGAAGGAGAAATTATGCAGACGATCGAAATAGCGTGATTCAGGACGAAATAGTTTATCCCTTAGCATCGAAGCATAAAATATTCGACGCTAAAGTCGAAGGTTACAGCCAAAGTAGAAAAGGGCTTGGGGAAAGGAAGGGCGAATGGAAAAAAGGAGCAAAGGTTAGGCGCACGCGGAAAGGCAGAAAGGGGTGTACGTGCAGCCGCTTAAAAGCAAGTTAGAGCAGGCAGCGGTGGTGGGATGCGGAGGGGCGGCGAAGGCGAATGGCCGTCTCATCGCTTTACGAGGTGCTTCGCGAGGCTTCGATTTTTCGAGGAGCGACAATCTCGGGAATACGATCGGGCGCGCGCGGCAGAGACAGCACGCAGATTTCGCCGGGAGCAACTTCCGGATATCAAAAAGCGGCGGGCAATAAAGCCTCCTTTAACTCCACCTCCCCGGCGTTCGTCTTGGAAAACAAAGAGGCCGACTGGCCAATTGGCTAATGCGACGTAAATTTCGCCGCCTACGAGAGGACTGGATTTGACCCACTTGGAGTCGCTGCAAGCTCGCGGTGGACGGTGACAGTGTCCATTTTTAGAAACGCAAGATGAGCGGAATTGGCCTGGGGATGAATTTTCAAAATTTTCTCCAATAAAATTCTGCTTTTACCTCGGCGTTAATTGACTTTTATACCACCTCCACTGTAATTATTCGCTTGATCGATCGAACCCGGCGCTCGGCAGCCTTTTAATTACATTTCTCCTTACTAAATCTTTAGAGGCTGATTTTAAAGCTCGTTTTATCAACGGCAGTAAACTGTTAAGTTGCTTAATAAAGATTTGTCCTTTTATTTTTTAATGGATTAGCTGAGTAACAATTTTTTCGTGTCCGCTGCAGGCGATCGAAATATAAAGTTGCCTTTAGCTTTTCGAAACTTTTTTTTTAAAACTTTCTTTGTAATGAGTTCTGTAATTACAGAGATTTCTTCATCGCTATCCCTCGAATTCAAAGTTCCGCGCTCCCGAAAGCTGTAGAAGCTTTTTCCTAACTAAACTTCCGCCTTGCGAAATACTCGGAAAAACACGCTTCAAGTTGCTAAGGTTTCCTCTTTGAAGTTACTTCGATAGGAAATTTTATTTTGCATAAACAATTATAACTTTGATAATGGATGTGTTAAAAACTTTCCATTTGATTATTATACGCAGTGCAAGAATTATCATACACAAAAGTTACGAATTCGCACCTGAGCTTAAATGTCAGGTGAAATTTTGAAAGTTTATTTTGATGCAAGTGCTTCAGTTGCATTTGAATTCGTTAACACATCGATCTTAATCTAAGATTAAGATCAACCTGGGTAGTACTGCTTTTTTCTGTGGATTGCGTAAAAATATTTTAATATACCTACGTGTTATATACAGTTTTGATCCCTCATGGAGTAAATTTTTTTTTTCTATCTTCTGGTGCAATTAATTAACGGAAAGATGATGCGTTAGCAGTAACGAAATTGGAAATCGCTTCCGAAACTGCAATGTGAATTGGTGCCGATGCCAGTCACATTAATATAGTCTAATTACTCGAAACTTTGACAGTTTGACGATCGAATTCGTGAAAGAGCTTTATTGTCTGCTATTCATAATAATGCCGAGGGAATCGATTACATTATCGTCTATGGAAACACAATATTACCATTATCATCATCGAGCTGACATTATCATTAGAAATTTTAAACAATCAACGTCATCGTAACAATGCCGTAATTGTACTGCGAATTGCTGCCTAGAAGGTCTAAATAATCATGCGATCTTCCGATCATTAAATACCAATTGATTAACTAAAAATCATCATCGAAAATAAGGCCCTTAATTAAAAAAGAAACAGATGCAAAACATAATTTTGTCGCTGAATAAATTTAGTGAACGTTGCCACAATTCAAAATGATCTGTTTGTAAGAGAAATTGTTAAAAAAAAAAGAAAAATAAAGAAGTCGGCCGAATTGGCGGAGCAAGCTACGCAAGGCGAATTCAGGTATCAGTACCGACCAATTAGGAGCGCGGGACCTGAGAAATGAGGGCACGACTGGGAAGGACTGGACCCTGGTGGTCGGCCGCGACTGCCATTTCATTCGACTTTTTAAATACATTATTTTATTCTTACGAATAATCCGTGTGACCGTTATTCTCCAAACCACCATCCTCACATGTTCTTAATATTTAAACATGCAAAATGAATTTGCGTAGTAATTACGGAGGTTTGTCGAGGTAAATAGGAAGTCACAAAAGCAACTTTGCACCCACTTGAGATCTATTTACGTCCTGCGTCAGTCACTCAGTTCTACTCGCACGTCCAAGTACGTCATAACCTTGACAATTACTTATGTTACATTTGTACGTTTATATATATAGACTTCGTATTTTGAATTTTAACAAATAATTCTCAAATATTATCTTCCAAATCTAAAAAGACTTTAATCACAATTAGTTTTGTAATCGCTTGGTAATAAAGAAACGGATGGAATTTACATTACTTTCATGAAGGTTCTGCTAATCTGCTAATTCTAGAAAATTGATAATGCAACATATAATAAAAGTCGTTTCGCCCAGGGAGGACCGGAGACGAGCGAAAAAGGGAAGACAAAGAGTCTGCGAGTCGTGACGAAGCGGGGCTAGGTCGGCGCGCGTGGGCGGACCAAGAGAAGTTAACACAGCACCGAGCAAAGTGCATGCACCGCGAACATCCAGCAGCAGCCTGTCACGTCCGCGTGACGCGAACCCGGCACTTTTCGACCCTTCCGCATTGCTATGGAAATGTGGCTAAATATAATAAGAGACGAGCAGCGATGAAATTTCGCGTACGCGCACTTGCTCATCCGGACAAAAATGGTAATTAACAAGCGACTGGCCCATAATACAATGAATTAGGAATTAGGAAGTGTAGCTATACTTTTCGCATCCCTGTAGATCATGCAGACGGAGAGTAAAAATTTTAGTAAACATTATTGCACTCTTATGTAGCGCAAACATTGATTTGACAAATCCAAAATTTTTCTAGAAAGTAGAGCAACATTTGCTTGATTTTTAGTAAGTTCAGCGAAATTTTCTGTAAATCTAACAAATTTTCTTATACTTTTGAGTAAAATTTTTTATTTGTCTCTGCGCTAAAAAACTGCAGTAATCTTTACAAGAAAATTTCCCTTCGTGCAGAATATTCTAATAGATTCGAATCTCTAATTCAGTATTTAATGAATGATAAAACAATTTGAATGAATTTCCTTAGTCTTAATAGGGTCTAGTACTGTAGTTGCTAGAACCGATTAATTATAAAAATTTAATTGACTTTACATATATCTATGTCTCCCGATAATGATTATGTGCTACTCTGATTTCCACATCAGCAAAATTAATAACGATGAATTAGTTTAAAAAGAAAGCAACCCTTTCATCGGTAAGAAGCCAAAGTTTGATTGGTCTAAGGCGTGTGAGACTTTGACGAATGGAGTCAATTGAATTATCACGTGTGTTTTTTAACGAATTTTTCTTGCGTTTGTATCGATTGAAAAAAAAACTGTGTTGTGTCGGCGGTTTCTGTTAGCAACGATGTAATATAAGGTAATATTTGTCGATATTCCCTCTACCTGGAAATTACACACCGGGATAGAAGATAAAGATCTTGAATGTATGTTTTCTATTGCTACCATAAGGTACATTACTTGTGCCCTATTTGCTTTAATTAAATAAATAGAGAAAGGGTAATCGATACCTGGTCGAACAAACTGTAAAAGGAAAAATAATAATTTCAACCTAATTAAAGCCACCGGTTTTTCACGTGCAATCGCCCTACAGATTAAAAAGATGTCGGGAAGAACTGATTTGTGGCGGAGCAAATGCGTGTCCAGGGAGAGAGCGAAAGAGAGGGGATTAAATGCAATTTCCTCCGGACAGTTAGAGAAACGAAAGCCCGTGAATTTGCAGCGTCTCGGTGGAAAAGTACTGAAACGAAAGAAAAAAAATACGACGAATGGTCGATAAATCAAATAGTAATATTAATACAGCGCCGAGCTTTCTCCTGCGATCGATGGGTCTTTGACGCACGATGGCTCGGGAATTTTTCACCCCTAGGCCGGGCGCATTTCAATCGGCGAAAGCCGAGGGGGTGGCTCAAAAAGGGGTTGACGCGGCGCAGGAAATGAATTTAGAATGGGGCGGCCGCGCTAAGGTCGCGTAACGAGGTCATCGGCAAATAAATTCCGAGGACCGGCGTTGCAAAAGAGTCACGGAGTTTCATTGCGAGTTAACTTTTCTCTCTCTCTTCGGAAATTCACGGACTTTCACGAAACCAGAAACTTTTGCGGCTGTCAATTTTAAGAAAAAGCTGTGTAAAGTTTTTTAAATTTCAATCCGATTTCCATTCTCCGCAATGCAAGGTCGCTTTCGTGTTCGCTCGAAGGAAAACGAGCGAGAATAGAATTTATTTAATACACTTACAGCTTAGTATTGTTCGCAAGTGGATGGTATTACTCACCTGAAACAAAAGGAAATAATTGTTATTGTATTATGCGCATTATTTTGAGATTATTCAATTATTGTAAGGTAAACCGACTCTGCAATAATCATTCTAATTGTTATAGACAGTGGGGGAAACAATCGTAAATGCAGCATTGCCTATTATTTAGTTGCACGCAAATGATTGCTTAGAATCAAAATAATAGATAAACAATTATTTTACACGGGTAACTCATTGATATTCAATGAGGATTATGCAATTTTCTGCCATGTTGCCTTTGTTGTATAGCAAAATTTGGACAATACACTTTTAGGATATATATGTATACGCGTTCAGGAGCGTTTTATTGCATCTGTAAAGAACTTTTTATTTTCTTAAAAAGAAATCACTTTTGTTCTACAAAGTCGTGCTTTATTTACCGACGGTGCTTAAATCACGAAGCACCAATGGAAAGAGACACTTGATCCGTTGTTCAGTTTCGCCTTTTGCTTTTTTCATCCGTCAATTTTAACGGATAGAGCAAACAAACGTCCGACTGACGTACGGCGAACAGGTGAATGGTATGTCAAAATCAGCAGACTATAAACGCCTCTCGCTCCGATTGAACGGACGACGCGTATTGCATTTCCAAACCGTAAGAACTCGTTAATGCGGACAAGCTCCGCGCAAATACGACTAACTAGCCCATGAAGCAGGATAAAGCAAAGAAATATCTAGCGGGAAAGCTTTAACTGCCGGCCAACTAAATCTCCGTGAAAAATAGCCTGCGTCAGCTCGGGATATTAGTCTGGCCTATAATTTATGAACCGCGGAGGACAATTTATCAGCGGCTATATTTATTCGGATCGTAAAGGCGTCCGGGTTAATATTTGGGGCCCGCTCCTTAATAAACGCTCCTGGGTCCGCCATGTTTATTGCGTGCAGCGTGTCGTCGTCGCGGCGCCAATAATCCCCCCATTACCAACACTCGCCCTCCCACGTCGAGTACTCGGAAAGAAAAATCTATCTTTTATAGTAAGAATGGGGGTACTAGTAGAGTTTATCAGCAGCGTTACTTTATCAGTATGAAAATTCATGCAAATAATCATGGATTTTGAGCTTTCAAAGTAGACTGTCTTTTCTTATAATGTCATTCTATAAGCAACATTGGAAAAGAGTGTGAACGCCGAGGAACAGTTGACGGTTGGCGTTTTTTCAAGTGCCGCAACTCGAACATGGCGTAGCTGCAGAAATTTGTAGTAAGCGAATCATAGTATAAATCGATGAACAGGAGGAGGAAAGAGAGTATACTACAGTCTTATAGCATTTCTGCTTCTGGAGGACCACTTTATTTATATGTGAATAAATTATATTTATATGTACTCCTTTCTATGATATAATTTATATCTTAGAAGACTGTACTAAACACTTTTAATGTATAAAAACTTTAGAGCACTCAGAAAAATTTAGCTTAACTGGTAGGAGAGTCCACTAAATAGCACTGGAAAATCTACTTATAATAGAGTCAAACTTATTTATACCGTGCATAAGCGGAGCATCATTTACGATTAATTGTAAAACATAAACGATAGTCTTGCAATAAATGCACTACACGATAAATTCTAAATTGATTCATTAACTATTAGTTGCCACTTAGTATAAAAAGTAAAAAGAATTAAATAAATGAAAAAGTCTCTATTATAAGCAAAACAGTTAACATATTTATGATAAAATTCCAAGGATTCTATACTTGTGGTAAAATTATTGAATATTATACCGAAGCAGGCATATTCTTCAATTTAATAAATTCATTTTAAAATGAAGTACATAATGTTTAAGAATCCATTTTTGTGAGTGAAGTATGAAATTATAGTATAATAGTATAAGGAACTTTTGCTAAATTACAATAATATGGATTCTAGTAGAATACTTAGATTTTTCTTTCCGAGTGTATGTATTATATGTACATGTCGAGGCGGGCGAATATTGGAATATGCCGATGCCCGTTGAATGGTCGCGCCTCCGCGGCCGCGATCCCTCGCCGGAAATTGATTCATTCCGCCGAAGCACTTCTCCGGGTCTTATACTGGGAGCGAGTTGACCGGAACCGATAACGTCGGAAGAGCGCCGCGCAATTATTTCCTGGCCGGGCTGAATAATAAAGGCGTCGTAAGTTCATTCGCTCTCGCGTCCGCGAATTTTTCAATAATTTATGAGCTTCCGGCCGGAGAGCGAGGCGAACTCGATTGCGCCGCTCTCGCGCGCGATTCATCATTTATGCACGTCCACGCGCACCTCCACACACATGTGCGCTTTGTGTATCTTTCGAATGTTTGCGCTTATAATCGAACGCCGGTGCGGGGGAGAAAAAAGCGAGGGTGGCAGAGAAGAAAAATGAAGAGAGCCGCCGCCGCGCTGACGTTGTTGTTTAAACATTTACGGACCTCGGGGAAAAAAAATGCCTCGCGTAATTTACGGTAAATACGCCCTGTAAATCCGCGAGAGTAGCTGCCGATGCGCGGATGCTGTCGCGCTTTTCGCTGCACTTGTATCGATGCGAACGACGAATTAAGAGTGTTCACACTCATTTTTGCTTAATAATACTGGGTGCAAAGATCGATCAGATAAAGAACAACACACGCATTCATAGAAAAGATAAAGATAAAGTAAAGCTTACACTGTTAAAAAAATTTACTTGATATTTAATGTAAAAGTACTGGCAGCAAATTTCATCGTGGTACATTAATTAAAAATAATGCATATACATAATTTTTATTTGCTTTTACCCTATCATAAATAAAGCTTCGAAGAAATGCAGTTTATGGCGAATATGAAAAAACGCAGACGTTCCTTTCTCGTGTTTAATTAAATCAAACAGTATATGAAGAGTATTTGTTATTTAATTATTATTAACCCTCCTCCCATTGCAATAAAGAGAAAAAATGAAGAGCCAGGCCGTTTCATCGGCGCAGTAATAGGGCGGAAAAAGAAAGGGGGTCACAACGTAATTAGCAAATGCAAAAACTGCGAGCGACGGTTTATCAATCTATCTTTCCAGTTGGCTTGCGCTTGCTCTTTTTCGTTTGTTATCGCGAAATGCAGCGGGAATACCAATGCCCGGCATTTCCGAAAATTTATTTATTTCGCGCTCATGCGCGTGGCAGTTTTTTGTCTTTGTTTTGAAAAAGAAAAAAGAGCCGGGCGCATCCACATTGGAGCGTGAACGCGGGAACTCCGACCAAGACCTAACAACTCGCTTTATGACGTGCAACTCCCCCGCGCATTGAATTTTTTTCAACGTTCGCGCCGTTTCTCGCACCGTGGCGAGACCGAGAAACGAACGGATATAGCCTTTCCGCGAAAAAGATCCTCCTGCGGCTCGGTAATTTAATCTATCGTTGGTCAGGCTCTAATTTGAAGCGCTCTCTTTCTGAAAACACGAGAACAGCTTTTCCGCCCAAATAAACGCTCACTTTACAAGTTCGCTCGCGGCTCGGAAGCGAGCTCTCATGAATATTTCCATTGCACTTGTTGAAGCGGTAAAGACAGCGAAAAAAAACTTTACGGCGTTGGAACAAAAAAAATTTCTTCCCAAAGATCAAAGCCAAAGCTATCCCACGCACAGAGGAAGCTGAACCGGTTAACGCACAAAGTATCGGAAACTCAACGATAGTTTCCGACTTCGGTTTTCGAGCGGACCAGAATACAAAGGCTTTTCTCTCTCTCTCTCTCGGAGTTCACGTTTGCAATTTTCGAGGTGTAAAGCCAGGACGTGAGGTTTCGACGAGCTCGTACATCAATCGCAGTTTGCCTTGCACAATGGTTCGTATTTGTTCATAATGCCATTACTGGGACTTCACAATGTTTCAGAAATAATTGAAGTTCCGGAAAAGCTGATGAAATTGATTTACGCTTTTTCATCGGTTCGATTGATCACCGTTTCATTCGGAAATTCAACGGCCAAAGTACGAATTTATTTTCATTAATCCCCGGTCATTGTTAATTTCGCATTTGGTGAATTCATCCTGACGGCGATAATAAGATTATCCTTATTTAAAATGGCGTTGCCAATATTTGTTAGTATGGAGTTTTTAATGTTCAATGATATAAAAACAACGCAATTCGACAATGTCAATTATTTATTATTTGAAAAATTATTTCTGTCGCTGCCTATTCCAGAATGCAGAACTTTACTAATGTTCTGCAAGTATGTCTCATTGTTCCTATGGAATATAGTAATTTTTACAACATTCAATGAATTCTACAGCGTGTAGGCTGCTGTTGACGTAAAAAACAAAGTGGAATGTTCGGAACGAAAGAAATCTTAAGAGACATCGCTCCCGCGAGAATTTGAAGTGGAGATTTGCTTTTCTGGCGAATGTCTCTTAAGAATTCGGCCAGCACCTCTAATATCGCGTCGTTAATGAAAGTCCTTGTTCAAGCGACGAGAAAAAAGGGATAAATTACATTGGGAAATTCCAGGCAACAAATCCGAGTTCCGCGCTCGCAATCAAAACTCGTAAACGCGCAAATGGCTTTGAGTCGGGCTCCCTTTCATGCAGCCGGCGTCTCGAGTTAACTTGGGTACTAAAGCGCGACAGCTCGATCGAGTGCTCCTTTGGCGAGGCCTGGCCTGCCCCCGTCGCATGCGCCGTACACCGCGCGAAGCCCTCCGTGGGCCGCCACAATGCTCGCGGAGCGACACCGGCAATCCGGCCCTCTCTCTGTCTCTCCGGAGAGCCCGACTAATTCCGGGGAGAGCGGGCGCGCCTTCCGTGGCTCGCCGTCGCTCTAATTATAAGCTGACGGAACTGATTGATATTCGCAAATGTCAAAGCGACGTGTCTCTTAATGCGTCTCAATTGCGACGCTCCCCTCGCCGCCGATCGATGCTGGATACCACCGACGGACAAAGACGGAGAGACTGAGGCGCCGCTGCTTCCGATGTGCATTCCATAATTCCTCGCTTTCACCGGACCTCCGTCGAGTGCGCGCCGTACATTTTATTCCAACGGCGAGTAATTGAAATTAGTCGTCGCGCGCAGTTGTAGCTGATATCGCAAGAAATAAGGAGCAAACATTGGCTTGTGCCTCAATCAATTCCTTTGAATTTCCTATGTAACGCAACAGTTATAGTTAATAGTATTAAATCTTAATGCACATTTTTAAGATTTCATTAGTTCATTTTACGTATCGTTCATAGTGAGTACATATTTCTTAATAGTTATAAGGAATCGGTATTCATATAACATTGGTGAGCGCGCGCCTGACTGTTATTCTTCATATTACCTTCATATCCTCAATATGATTTATTTTAAATTAAATTTTTAATACAGTATGTCTACATTTATTTGAACATGCATTTACTCTAACGAAACGAATACTTAATTATTCAGGACTGAACACGTCTTCACTTTAACCTCCTTCAACTGCTTATTTCTTAATTGTTAAGTAATATGTAATTACGAAAAATTAAAGACCCATTTCTTACCAGTTAATAATTATTATTAACAGTACTCACTAAAGTAGAATTAGTGAAAAACCACTAATTCATAATAACTATGCACTAATTTGAAAAGTGAAAATTTCTCCACTATGAATTAGTGGAAATCATCTATTTGAAATAGTGAATAATATGTATTAATTGAAATAGGAAATATATGCACTATTAGAAATAGTGAAAACTTAGTAGAAAAACATTTTAATTTCACTAATTTATTAGTATAAATTAGTGAAATTAAAATGTTTTTTAATTAGGGAATTCACGCAAAATAAATATTTTTTTTATTTTATGTTTATTTTCCACTAATTTAAAAGTGTTTTTTTACTAATTAAATAGTAGAACACTTTTTTACTATGTCAATTAGTAAAATTGTACTAATCGATAGTGAGTTTTCCTAACTGATTAGTGGAAAATCTGATGACTAAAAAGATTAGTAGAATTTCCACTAATTCAACTTTAGAGAGTAAGGAATCTTTTTTCTCAGCGTGTATTTGCCTCGCTAATTTCCCCCCTCCCCCTCGACCATGTATGTACATTTATTACGCACACGAATCGACTTTCGCGCGCGCATAACTGACGCGCGGCGGGTGGCGATTAAAAGAAAAAAAAATTACGCGGCTTATGAAACTGAAAAAAAATTAAATTAGCATTAAGCTATCGGGCGCCCCGATATGGTAATAAAGGTGAAAAGAAAGGAAACGTGAGCGGCACTGCCTTATGCGGGCAAAACGTAAGCGATAGCGTAATTCATGCACCCGCCGGCAGCATTGGCTTGTCTGCCCTCCCCCCCGCCCCTCTTGACGGACTGCAAAGCTCATGCACGTGCGTCAGCCTCGCGCGGCAGCAGGTGCAGCGGCGTATATTATTAGATGCACGCTTGCGTTTAATTCGCGTTCGTGTGCGCGAGTGTCGAGTGAACCCCTCCAGTTTCTCGTCCACCCCGCGTTCTCTCTCTCCCTCACTCGCACGTGTACACTCCCTCTCACTCTCTCTCTCTCTCTCTCCATATTCTTGCATCTTGAAATTTAGTTCAAATATCGTGCGACGCGGGCTAATTATCCCTTCGCTTTGTGTTGCACTTCGCGACCTTAGCTTTGAAGCTTTCAAGCTTAGTTAATTTGCAATGGCTTTGAATTTCGCGCCATTGAAATGAAATTATATAATTGCAAATATATGGAGTACGCCGTTATAGGTCTTGTAAAAATTGTGTTAAATTTTCCGAGATTCTATTTTAATACACAAGAGTATTTTTGTGGCACGACTTATTTTTTTTTTTCAGATTATGAATTCAGTTCATTCATAATGTTTTGAAGATTTTCAGTGCTTTGATATATTTTATGAGCAAAATATATAATTTCAATTGAATACCTTTATCAAGTATTTAATACATTTTGATGAATTAAATGTTTAAATGTGTATGTAAGAAAATGACCCTCTTCAGTTTTTGAAAACTTGAGCAATAAATTATGTAAAATTCTGTGTTTGGCAAAATTCAATGAAAACAAAGTAGATGAATTTCGCAGGTGTCGGATAGAGCATTGAGGAGGCGTTGAAAGAGGCGAGACAAGCCGAGAGAAAGTTGAGAGGGCAAACAAATCTCAATTAAGTAAATAAAGTTCGGTGCACTCGTAGAACGGCTCTCAAAACACGATAGAAACCCTTGAAAAGCGCATTAGTACATGACGCCCTTTTGTAAAGCTGTTGGACGCGCCACCAGTGCACCTGCTGCTACTACCATCTCACCTCTCGACTTCGTTTGGTCTTATTATTTCGGAACTTTCTTTTTATTCTCTTTCCTTTCCATCTACTCTACCGTCAAATCTCTTAATTGAGTTGACAGAGCATTACTGTCCGACTACAAAAAAGCGAATAATTATTTGATTTCGAGGGCAAGCCGAGCAGACGAAGCTTACCGCGGTTTAAATATTTTTTCTGAAATAATAGTCATTTCGCTGGAGTACGAATTGTTTTTTTAATTTTTCTCTTTTTCGAAAAACGTTTTTTTTTTACCGTGAAAATTCAACAATTGTTATTTATATTTAAGATTCAACAACAACAAAATTTTGCCTCGCAAAAATTAAACGCGCAAGCTATTGGATTAAGCGTTTTTAAGCTGCAGGGAGAAAAAAGTATAGCTTGGCCTGGCATTAAGTAAGCCACAAGCAAGCATTGTCTTCTCCCCGTGCTGCATCAAGTTGCAGGTTTTTCCGACCAAAATGTGAAATAAGCCTACCAGCATAAAAGGAAAATCCGAAGCGCTTCTCCCACAGTATTTAGCATAATGGGCGGGACTACTTTAATCGAGCGTAACTCTGAGCGGAGACTTTAAGGCATGTGCGCGCGCGCGAGATTGTCTCCACTCCCTACCTCGAATAATTTGGTCTGTTTCCGGCCAAAGACCCAGCATCCCTCTTACCCCTCGCCCGCGCGCAAATCTCGGATCCTGCCTCCTCTCCTCCCCTTTAATTTTTCCTCCGTTTCTCTATGTGTATATATATATATACACGTACAAATAAACAAGGGACTTTTCCAAAAGTTGGTGGAACTTGTATTGTCGGGACTTTTTGCGGCTCTTCCTCTCTCATTCACTCTCCATTTTTGCCGGACTCGGAGAAAATGAACTTGGTCGAAGACGCTATATCGTATGTTTTTGCACGGGAAAGTTGCGTGGGATAAAGCCTCCTCACCCTTTGCGTAGGATTTTTTTAGCGCTGAAAGTAACGTTATACCTTTTTAACGGTAAATTTTAAAAGTAATTTTACACTTTTACCGTAAATGCTCCTACTTTTTCTTCGCTAAAGCTTTCTTCAACTAAGTAATAGTATTGAATTCTAAGATAAGTAGCAGAGTAAACGTAAAAATGAGTTTTCAATGATGCATTTTTTACTTAAATGGACACGAATACGTATATAATATAGACAAATTTAAGTATTTCGTCAATCGAGTTAAATCATTTTAACTAAAGGTTCTTTTTTAAGGTAGATAAAAGGTAGATAAAAGGTAGATATAAGCCAGCTGTGTTGCCGCGAAAGTGAAAGAGATATAAAAAGTCCCTCAGCTGTGCTGCACGCATGCGCTCTTCCACGTGCGTATTAATTTAAAGTCAACATTGGCCAAACGATTGAATGCCCGGAAAGGGAAAATTTTTATTGATTTTTTATGAACTCGCCGAAAGCTTACAAACAATTCACTGTCCATTTTCATAATTAATCATTACGCATGAAGATCGCACGCTATTGATTCAAAAGACATATTTCATGGGAAGAATTTTTTGATTAAAGTCGTCTGAAATTGCGCGTCCCCGGTGACATTTGCGTCCCCTGCGATTCAAAATCAGTGGGGGCTTGCACATGAGGCGTTCGGCGAGCGAGAAAGGGCGGATAGCTCCGCTGAAAGATCCGCAATATTGAGAGCATCTGGAGATCTCGGGATAGGAGATACTCCGAGCGAATCCCGCGCATCTCCGCGGCGCCAGTGACGTCGTCACTGGTCCGAGCACAATTTAAAACGGATCCCCGGGGAGGACAAGAAAGTAACCGGCGCAGTTGGACGGCTGCGCCGGGAGAAAGAGGACAATGGCGCCGGGGCCCGAGGCGCCGTCGCTGATTGTCGTGGCGAGGGCGAGAGAAAACACGGGCCGAGCAAACAAAGCCCTTCCTTGCTCGCCCCGGGGTGGAGGCGCGCGAGCCTCTCTCGTCCCGTGAATTTCGCGTTCGCAGTGGAAATTACGTTAGGATCCGCGGGAGAAAAGGCGGCGGGATCAGGTGCCTGGTCCGGACGGAGGAAGCGGAGGACGCGATAATTGCCTGGGCATAAGGGCCGGAGAACACCGCGGGAGTCCAAGTCTATATCGACGTCCCCGCGCTCGGCCAATGGAGCGGCTCTCGCCTCCGGCTTGGGAGGATTTCAAGTGAGGCGCCCCGTCGACGCTCCTCCGCACCACCACCTTTTCCCTCAATCACAATAAGGCTGACTCTCGCCCACTTGCGCACGACCAAATGGCCAAAGTCGAGGCTGCCGCACCTCGACTCCACTCTCTCAAAATGAAAAAGTTAGCTTGCCTTAGTAGCTTAAAAAATGAGATAACAAAACTTTAAAATTTTTGAATTATTTTGCATAAAACGTAATAAAGTTAAACATCATTTATAAAATGTTTAAAATTAATTTAAAAACGTCATTACGTTGGTCCAATTATACCAATGCGAGAGTTATTGGATCGGACAAGCGCGGATTGACGACAATAATTTTCAGCTATTAACAATCGAAATAAATTTTGTAATTAAGCTATTTGCTAGTAACAAGTTGCCAGGGTCTTTATAGCAGCTGTCTCCGACCTTCTGCGAGCATCGCTGTCTATCCTAATATTTTTTTAGCGCGCTGCTTTTGTTAAGTACATTCTTTTTTTTTTGTTTTTAATTAATGAGTTGCCGGAGATGACGGGGACGTACTCGGTTGGTAAATTAAAAAATTTTAATAAGCTGCATCCCTTGTCAATCAGTTATATTAAGCGTCAATTTTCCCTTTATTATACGTTCGCATTTTCGTTCGCCTTTTACATTGGATTATTGTTATTTGTTATTTAATTTTAGCTTTTATTATTATTATTTTTTAATGTGGTATTTTATAAAATATTCACAGTTATTTAAACAATTAGACTGAAATAGATTCTCCATATACAAGTGATTATAATTCTGCGACTTCATTCATCGGTGCCTCGTCGAAGAGATAAAATAAGCAAGATACGATCATTACAAATACGTGAATGATGATGTCCAATTCTATATGTTACTCATCCGCAGGCATCAAGATAAGCAAACGATAATTAATGGTGTAAAGCAGATGGGATAATTGAAGGCATTATGCAAATAAAGCGAATATTTATGTCGTCAAAAATTCAGAATGAAAATGTTTAAATTAATTTAAATAAAATGTAATTTTTTATATCGAGTTGGCTAAATAATTACGGTGTACCACAATTAGTAAATTTGATTACATTTTTTTACGCGATATCTGTCTTGAAAATTACCTTTTAAATGAATAAAAATATTAAAAAAAAAACAGGTAAAGTGAAGATGGAGGAGAAAATGACAAATATCAGGTTGATCTTTTTGGAGAAGGTGAAGTTCGCGCTTCGCAAGAGACGCTCCTCCTTAGCTGAAGACGTGTAACGGAGATATAGACCGCACCGTGTTTCCGATTTCCTGGCGAGTAAAGCTTCTAGAGCGGCGCGAATCCGCTATTCCGACGACGTTTTCGCCCCCGACAGTATCGACAAGTCAATTTTTAGAGCGCCTAGCCTCGAAAAGGAAGAGAGGCAGATAGAGTAAATCGCATTTTCGCGTGCCATGGAGGACGAAAATCCGACAGAACTATTAAATGAACGAATTGTTCCATGATTGCTTAAGACTGCATCCTTCCCAATCCTCATAAAGATACCCTATGACACCGAAGAATGAAAAGAGCACAGTTGCTGAACATTATTTATTTTTTTTTAAAGAGGTAAGACAAGGTACGGACAAGAGATGTGAATAAAAACGACTAGCTTCTGTCAATATTGTATACGACGTAATATTATTAATCCTTTAAAAAGTACTGGTAATTGGATAATGCATCGATGATTATGTTTTTCAAACAAATTTGTTATTAGAGGCACGAAAGGTAATTGTCTTTTTGCGTATGACAGTAATTGCTACAACAATTTTGAACTATCCCGAAAGCTGTAAATGTTTAATAAAAATAATTTGGATGTAACGATGACTTTGATCAAAATTATATACTGCCAGCTCTTGACAAGTTAAATTTAATGTGTGTTTTAACTCTTAAAAAAAGTTTGAACCGTTGAGGCTTTTCCAAATGGTATTTTAAAAAACAATTCTAAAAGAAGAATGACGTTGAAATAAAGCAACGGATTTCACGTAGAAAAGATGCTTCCCGCTTGTTTTTGGCGGAAAAGCGGGGCCTAATCCAAATAAGAAAGTATAATGGCGGAGACAAGGGGGAAACGTCAGAGGCACGTTAAGAACGGGGGGTATATCTGGAAATCATGCGAGCCGATATCCGAGCTTGCGAGTCGCATGCAAAGGAGGAAAGGGACCGGAGTCGGAGGAATAGACCGTGAAGGTAGAAAGAGAGCGGAAGCATCGAAGCCGGCTCATTTAACTCGATAAGCCCGGGGTAGCAGCGAGCTGGCGAGCGGCTTTTCGGCGATGTCGGTCTCTCTCAATCCTGCCGCTGTAAAAGTTCGCCAGCTCGCTTAACTCGATAAGCCTCGGCCGCGGCTTTTTCACCCTGTCAGCGCATCCTCCAACCCCTCGGGCGGCACGCGATGATTTAAGCATTTTTTCAAATTCCCGCCAAACTAAGTACTTTAAATACGCCCCCGCACTCTAATCCAATTTAACTATTAGTTAGCACTGTTGATGCTAGCAAACTCCAACTAATTAAGATATTTTGCAAGCCGCTCTCTTCAAATTATATCGGACTACCAGTGCTAGTATAATTATTATCGTTTTACAACGGCTCAGAGTAACTTTACGCTTATAAACACGCGAAAAACGATAAGAATATTATTCAAAGCTTGCAAGCTCCTTACATAGCGTTTCACCAAATTTGCATAAATCTCTCGTGAAATTTACGAATAGTTATATAATTGATAGTGGAATAGACAAATATTTAGTGCTTACGTAGTCCTGCTTCAAGAAACTACGCCACATTTATTTTCTTACTTAATTTACAGAGATTTTTTTAAACGAGCTAAATAAATAAAAATAAAAAAATTGCGAATATATTTTAACAGACAAGTACAGAGTTTCACAATTTTTTTTTGCTCCTATCATTTAAATATATAAATAGCTTCGGAAATAAGCTTGTTGCTAGTAACAAGTTGCCAGGGTCTTTATAGCAGAATACAAAAAGAGTACATCGTCCGTAGAAATTGTCGATGTTCTATGATTTGGTGGTTCACCGAGGAGAAGCTCTATTTGAAAATAATTAAAGGAATGAAAGGGAAGTTCCGGGAGCGGGAGAGAATGGCAAGGGCGTAGCCGGCGGGAGAGGTTTTCGCAGGTCGGCCGACGCTCGATTTCGGACGCGCTCGACTTTAAAAGCACGATGAAAGTTTTATCGCGAAAGTAGGTACGTACGTAAGTGAGGGTCGGAGAGGAAGAGGGCGGGGGATTTTACGACGGTGCGCGCGGTTAGGACGACACGGAAAATTCCGCTGGATTCTCGTTCCTCGCGGAAAACGTAAACCACGGGGATTCCCCCGCGTAAGCGGCTTCGCGCAAGATAAAGCGCCACCAAGAGGAAGCGGAAAGAGGATTGAGAGAATTTTAAGGAGGCTCGTGGATGGCTCAGAATGTGTTCTTGCGAAATTCGCGTACCCCCTACCCCTTCCGTGTCGTACTCGTCGCCTAGTCCTTACTATTCTCTCTCTTCCTCTTCACCTTAGCGGGAAAAGTGATGACCTTCAATCGTGAGCACGCGGCGCCAGCGCAGCATCGAGCGTTCAAAGGAGATGTATATATTTAACAGGAGGAATAGCAGATGAGAATTAGGGGAGAACGAGGGCAAATTAAATACCAGCAGTATCGCCTTTTTCTTTCTTATCCTTAAGCTAATGAAATTCGTCCAATACTTATGCTAATGAGCATTTTTGAGCTTTTCTTTGATTTAGCCTCCGGAAAAACAAAAATAGCTCTTCATTTGCATTTTTAAGCTCGACAATAAATTAAACATTCTCTGCGGGTGTATAATTTAATGTGACTTTATGAAAGACAAAATTAAAATGAAAAAATTCTTTTTATTCATTGTGCGCTTTTAATTCTCAGCTTTCCCATATACACTGCTTTGTAAAGCTTATTCCAGCAATAATAGCGAGTTATTATTTACGCTGCATTTTCTATATTTTCATTTTCCATAAATATCGCAATATCAAATATAAAGACTGTTCATGTATTTATTTGTTTCCGCTTGAAATGTTGAGAGAAACATAAATAAATATTAAGAAAGGTATATTACTATAATGAATAATAAAAATGATATAGACTTTTTATTAAAAATAAACAAACTTTGTGATTACATCAAATAATAAAATGTTGCCTGGCGCTTAAAATTATGCTCAAAATTATTTTTTTGTCTTATGTTTTAGTATACTCTTCATTTAACATTAAGTAAATAAAACAATTATGTTCATTACAAATTTTACTATTGAGTTACATTCGAGTATTATTTTCGTCAATAATTAAGTAAACAAATAACTGCCCAGCTTATTTCCATAAAAAGGAATTATGTTAATTCACTTTGAGCTAATAAATCGCAAGTGTATTAGTGTCGGATTAAGCTTAATGAATCATAAATGAGCGCGCAAAAAAGAAGTAAAGTCCTAATTCAAGCTTGCACTTAAAGCGGACAAGCGGGCGAGAAGGAAAAATGTGAATGTATACCGTAAAAAAAAGAAAAGGTCGACTGCGTCAAGACGGGTAGCAAAAAAATTGAGACGATTTTGAAAGCACTCGTCGACAAATAAAATGGAACACTGCCAGTGCACGTGTGCCCCGGTGCCGAGCGCCGTCGTGATTTTCGCGAAGAGATTTCGTTCCTCGTTATTTCTCGAGCGACTAGCCGTACCACCAACAGGTTTGCGGAACTTGGTCGCGACCATTGAGCCCTCAATCACGAATCTGCCCTCCGAGCGAAAAAAATACGCCGTAAGCTTTTAAGTGGCGATAGCCAACAAAATTTTATGTACAACAAGAATTTCGCGATTCGGCCAGATGTCGCAGCGTCGCGCGGCTCCACCAGGCCGTCGCATTAGAATTCGAAAGGGAAACTCGTCGATTCACTTGTAGACATTTGCCCGTGTAACGTACGTGTGATCGCCGGAGAAGAAGAGGCGTCCCGGGCAGCCAGTTCGATCTATCGAATCCTAATTCCACGGAAGTTGTTCGAGGAAAAGGAAAATGGAGAGAGAGAGAGAGAGAGGGATATTCCGCGCTCGCGGGTTCTCGCGAGGATTTGAAGATGCTAGAGTGCCTCGGGGTGCACTTCGGGGATTCCGGACCGCCCCTTTAACGAGTCCCGGGATTTTCTTCCCGACGAGGCCGGTGGTAATGCAATCGCAGACGATCGCGGAATATAAGCTGCGAGTCGAGGAAAAACAAACTGAATCGACCCTTTAAAGCTAAACGAAAAAAAAATCACCTTTTTTTTACTGAGAGGCTTCATTTTTATGGAAAGTAAAGCGTTTGCGTTACACGGTAAAAAATACGCTCAAGCTTGAAGAACTAAACGCCATTGCGGATAATTATTTAAAAGAGAAAAATGTTTTCCAACGCTGTTCCCGATTCACAAGAAAAAAAAAGAAAAATAACAATCCTTTTTGTGAGCGCTTAATTTCCTTGAAAATATGGAAAACTTCGTAAAAAATAGGACGAATTGGAGGCCCGCGCGTGCGAAAAGGATTTATTTACTATCCCTTATCTAAGTAAAAGACATCGTCGCAAAAATAAGTGCGGACGATCTTCCGGGAGGACCGCACGCACGAGGGTAGTTCTTTCGTATTTTTTTTATTTTCACAGTTTTGTGGTTGCTATATCGAAAAACAATGTTGGTTCATTTTCTTTCGCTGAAGTAAATAAAAATTTATAGTTAAAACATAGTTGTTTATTTTTATTTCTCTTTTCCTTTTAATCATTGGGAGAAGAAACACATTCTATTTTTCTATTTCCGGTGTACACTTGGAAAAAAAGTGCGCCATTAACATTATAAATTTATCTTCTTAAAGCTGGAATCTTATTATTCCTCTAAGTAGATAATGGCCCATTGAGATTCTCGTTAATTAATTCAAAGCAGAAGCGGATTCACCAAGCCGTATAGTTATAATATGTCAGCAATACTCCTCGGCAAAGCAATTAGTGGAGTCAATCTCATAACAATGGATGCGCGTTATATCGTTCCGCAATGAATGGAGCATTTTTAAGACACGAATAAAAGGAAAACACCCAATGATATTTATAAAAAGAATATTCGATAGAGAGGTGTGTCCAAGATCGCCGTGTATGTCATCCGCAATGACGTTGCCTACTCTCCTCGAAAGGCCAGCTTTTATGTCACTTCTTTGTGAGAGAGAAAAGCTGACGCTACAAGCTCCGCGCGCATTGAGCCAGGACTAAATCGAGACGAAAAAGCATTTTTACGTCCCCGGAATTGATATAAAAAAGGGAAGCAGGCGCTTCCTCAGCTTCATCAAGCCCCCTCGCCTCAAAAGACGAAAGGAGGCACAATGGACTGGACTGACAGAGGCTATTTCTACATTGCACGTCGCGCGATCGCCCCTGCCCCCGATAAGCGCGCGACTGCGCCATGCGAGCGTCTCGCCTCGGCTACGGAGGGGCTCTCGAGCGGAAGCTAATCTGCGTTGTCGCGGAGGCACCGGCACGACGTCGGATCGCGGAGCCCGCGGGATTCGCCGGGCGGAAGGGACGACGGGCGTCGGCGGGGGACGCGGGGGGTGCCCTTAGTCATCCTCGTCAACGTCCTCGTCAGGCGTGTGGGTGCGCGAGATACGCCGGCATCCCCGGAGTATCGAGCGCACGCGAGCCGCTCCGCCGTCTCTCTTTCTCTCGCTCGCTCCCTCGCGTATCGATTACTCCTTCTCCCGACCAAGTTCGAGTACCCCCACCAGGCGGGGCCTCCCCCCGTCTCGGCCTCGCGTTTACGTGTACACGCGCCGCAGAGGCGATAAGGCGCCCCGAGGAATTAGCGTCCGAGCGATAAACGCTTTTGGCCCTCTTTACTTGCCGCAAGCTCGGACCCTCTTGCCCGCTCATAACTTCATTATTTCGAGCTTCTGGCTGCCGCTGCTCACTGCCATTTTTCATACCCCTCATGCTACTTTGCGGACTTGTAAAGTCATCCGCCCGTCATTAGGATTAGCAGCTTTCGAGGGACTGCTGCGCGCGTGTAACTTCGCCTTGTTCCGGATTTACCCGCTTTATTTCATAAATACACGTTCTGCAACAATTTTCCATATTTGTGGGGCTCGCTGATGAACATTTACAGTTGACATACGAGAGAATAAACTCACTTTCCATCGCGTCAATATTTTGTAAAGGAATTTACTCCGCGGAGAACAGCGTTGCAAATTAGTTTTGTAATGAAAAAGTTGCAGAGAGTTTCTAAAAATTATTTTTAGATAATTATCGGCTGATTAATGACAGTAGGATATTGTTAATTCATCCGTTTCCAGTCTATCAAAGTTGTGTAAAAAATATTTTTAAGCGATTGTATTTCTCGTAAGACTGGCGAAACAGGAGCTAAGAACAGGGGCAACATTGACCAGACTCCCCCTCGAATAGTGCGTGGCGCAGCAAAAGTGGCAAGTCGTGCGGTTAAGTATCGATGAATAAACAATGCCGCAGTTTCAAGAGCCTCCACGTCGTGCTCTTTTCCCCCGTCGCATTCGAAATGTGCACCGTTAGACGACCATCCGTACAAAACGGAAAATCTATCACCATTTCGAAGTAGGTAAGTAAACCTAAAAAAAGAATTTTTTCAACGTTATAACTGTACGAGCAAGTCGGTAAAAAAAGAAAACTTCCGAAGAATTTATGTAAGTACACGGAAAGAATTGTTATAATAAAAATTACTGTTTTTCCTAACAGCTGGGATACACTTGACCTATGACGATTTTTACTATGAAACATACTCAAAGTGACTATGAATGTACAGACTTAACAGATAAAAAGTTTTTACTAGAAAGTACAATAAAATTTGCTAGACTTACAGTAGCTTTTACTGTGCTTCCCAGTGAATATTTTTACGTAAAACCGTCTACTAGTTTTTAATAGAAATTTTTTATCCGCGTAGTACAAGTTGCTATGCTTTTATAGTAATAATCATGGTAGATTAAGTATATCCCACTAATACTATATCTCGCGGTGTAAACGAAACGACCGGAAGATCAAGCCAAGACTCTCGAATGGGTTAAGCAAAAGTTTACCATACCTGTCCGGAGCACGTGTAAAGTTGCCTAGAAGTACATTCGAGGGCTTAATTAGCACACGTCAAACTCGAAAAAAGGGCTCTTTGAAGAAAGATCAACTCCCCGACTCGCGCCGAGCTCTCAGGGCTCAGAACGCTTTCTCTGTCCGCTCGTAGGCGGTCGTCACTAATGACGAGATCGATGAAGAAGAGAGAGAGAGAAAAGCGGAGGGAGTAAGCTTGACGGATCAATCGCCCCGGCTCGACGAAAACAGACGATTTGGACTGTAGAGCCGAGGCTATAACATTTGACGTCGCATCTCGTGCACCTAGCTCTTCTAAAACTCTTCTCCGCGGTAAAGACATTAACCCCCCACCCTCAGCTTTATGAAGCTCGTCGAGCGACGATTTAGCTCTCGCAACCCCCGCCGACCGTATCTCCTACTGCCTTTATTTTTTACGTCTCCGCTAGACGCCACTTCGTCAATGACGTTTACGCCAGCAGAAATTTTCTTCCTGCGTCGTTTAACCTGCAATTGTGCATCGGCCAAAATCACACTGCGAAAATATTTTTCCACAAGAATTTTCAAAATGGAATGTGGTTCGACCTCCAGGCGATAATCATCAGGATACCCCCGGCCGCCTGCCAGGGAGTATGTAAGCAAGTCTGTACCGGCATGACGACCACTGGCTTGCTCACCAGGAATAGACGTCTGACTAATCGATGCGGAACATTTATCGATTTAGCTAATTTAATCTACTAGAGTCTCTCCACTTACATTGAAATTTACGTTAAGTCAGAAATACAGACATGTGCAATCATCACTTATAAATGTACTTCAATAAAAACCTTATGCACCGAAGAAGTTTCAATGTGAGTTTTAAGGGAATTGAAGTTCAAGGGTTAAGGTGAGGGTCAAGTCAAGGGAATCAAAGGTTAGATTTTGATCTTTTTCACTGTTTTATGCCCTCTTACAATAATTAATTCATAGCCAATTTTTCTCGACGAGCTGTTGCTTGTTTTATCGTTCTACGGTACTCTTGCTCGTACACACGACGCTAAGAACGAAAAGAACGTTCTACATTTACATACGTGTGTTGACTAATAAAAATTCTTTTATGACAACTATGCATTTTCTGCGTGGAATTTTTCTCTGTGCAATTGTAAAAAAAAACTTGTTTAACGCTCTATAAGGTCTCGAAGGAATAAACTAAAGTCCTTGCTTAAATCCTAAGAAAAATATAGACAATCTGAAGCAAAAAAGAGGGATAGTCTGCGTGACAGTTAGTCTTTAAAAGAGAAAGAGAGAACGGGGAACATTTAAGTGGCCGTTAGAAGGGCATAGTGCACGACGCTGCACCGGGGCGTTGCTGACGGCATCGATTACTCTCTTTGTCTCAAAGGGGGGGTCACGTGACGCGGCGATAATGCCTTCTCACGCAGCGACAAGCAATTAGCGACGATCGACTCCGCGGCCAAGCGGAAAATATCGCGAGATTAGAGATTCCGTGGTGCAACGCTAAGTCGGTCAGGTCATAATTACCGGTACGCTGTCTTCGAAAATGCTTTTTAGGACCTTAAATTAGAGTAGTTGTAAAAGATCTCCGTCTTTGATGTGCCGTTAATTTCATTCTCATCGGCAGCTTTATAATAACTTTGACTTTTATTTTTACTAGTAAAATCATCAATCTTCTCTTTACGCTGCTTTTTTTTCTAACCAATTTTTCTAAATAATAAATTCAGATTTTTTAACTTAAAATAATAACGTGGCGATTTAATACAATACTTATTTCATTAAATTGTTTAATGCAAAAGTCAAATGTTTAAGAATTGAACTTTGGCGTCAAAAGAAAATTTTTCCTAAATTTTTCGACCAATTGCATTCAGGAATTACTTAAATGCTTCAAAACAAAAGCCATTACTGTTTTTATTCCAGGCTCATTTTTGAGGTTAGAAATTTTGAATTTCAGCGCCGTTCCGGAATATTCCAATCAAGTTCACGTTCACTTTTAAGTTATCACTTTTTAAAGAGAAGATGCTTTAAACCTAAGTTTTAACATTTCTTTTTTAATTATTTACAATCAATCATTCTTATCTTTAAGAATGAAATTTCCATCCCATTATATAGCTCACTCTCTAAAAATATAAATAAGTGAAATTCACACCAAACAAGTGAATATACACTTTACAAAGTGATAAGTCGTTCATATATCCAATAAGCGAATTAATGTCCATTCGCATGTTTAATGTGAATTTTACTTATTCACGTTTAGAGAGTGGTATATTATAGTAAATATTTAGCCCGTCCAACTCTTAAGCAAATAAAACGAAACTTTTATCATTGCATTAAACTCCCGTGTAACAGAAATGCGACTGAGCATTAAACTCGGGAAAGAATAGTGGCGCGCTCGGTGAAAACTTGGCGACCGCGGCACAATTCGCTTGTGCGGCTTCGAGCGAGCATCGCGCGTCGCAGGGAAACGCAGGCGAAAAACTCGCGTGTTCGCCGCGAGAATATCGACCAATTACGCAAAAGATTGAAGCGACTCGCAGAGGCGGAAAGTGAGGGAGCGAGAGAGAGAGCTGAGAGCGTAATCGTTGACCTCGCGGTACATTTTATCCGGGAGGTCGACGGCCCCGCGACTCCAAGTAGTAGAGGTTGCGTCGTGCGCGCGCAAGAGAGAGAGAGAGAGAGAGAGGAAGAGAGTGAGCGAGAGGGAGAAAGCAAACGCCCGAGCCTGAGACAAAGAGATACGTTGTTCGCTCTCTCGGACGCAAGAAGCTGCACCGCCGGATCGACGTGGGACGGCCTCTCTTCGTTATAACGATAAGTTTTATACCGCTGGCGACTAGACGCCTTTTTTTTTCCTCCCCGCTGATTTTAAAATCGAAGCTCTCATTAATATTCATTAAGCTTCGGATGTTTTATTTTAATTAGGATTTTTTATCGCTTCGATTAGTTAACTGTGCATTTGAATATTGCCACAATCCGTTATTTGTAATGCGCCTCCGCCTTGTGCGAAAACATTGAGTAACGTTCTTGTTGTCTTGGGAGTACCTTCTTTTTATTGCTACTTCCCTTTTTGTCAATTTTCGCGGAAGGATAATGGATTTGCAGGATTACGTTAAAAATGCACGAACATCCGAGGCAAATAAAATAAAAAAAGCGGAATAAAAAGTAAGAAGAGAAACGATGACGTTGTCGACTTGCTCCAGCTGAGACGAAAAAGGAGCACTGCATCCTGTAGGCGAAACGCAGACACACTGGAGTGACACAGTTTAGTGACCTCTGCGCCCGGCACGAAAGAAAAGCGGCTTCTGAGACAAGGAAAGGAGAAATGCGGAGAGCGAGCGCCAACGGATTTCTTCTTAAATATTTCAATAAACTTTTTTTAACGACACTATTTGCGCGTACTGTTGTACCAAATTTACTCGTGGAACAAATAAAAAAAAAAATAAATAATGAAATGTCTATTGTTTTTTTTTTTGTTGTACCAATTACGCGGAGAGATTTTTTCCGGATTAAAAATTTTGCTGCACTGTGTGCGATGAGGTCGCGTTTAAATCCGTCGCTTCTAGCCGATTGCTTCTGAATAAAGAACGAGGATGAACAATGTCTGAGGAACAATCTTTTACGTAATTAAATTCTCGAGGTGAAAATCCGATAATCATAACGAAATATTTAAGTATGTCCGTCTTTCTCTTACGAAAGACGTCTTTTATGAAATTCCTGGCTATTTTCATTGCGCAATATTTAATTTTGTACCGCGAGAATAAAAATCCGCAGATTGAAATAAAGAACTAATTAGAGTACACTTGGCGCCCTCTGCAGCACATTACAACAAGTACACCTGCTTCAACTACTGGCCACATTTTTGTTGTCGGTTTTATCGGAAAAAATTCTGGAGTTAGCTATACTTCTGATTTGGCCTTATCCAAAATCGATGAGAACAGTCATCAACTCGTTAATTCACATGGCAAAGTGCGATTGTGCGTTAACGATGGTCTTTAATAAGCAATGCACATGTTCCCCGCATCCTTATATATATATATACGCTTTTCCTTTTTCTTCCATTCCGGAATGGAGTCTGCCTCCAACCCTCCAGACGGCCGTTTCGCGGCTTCTTTTTTCCTCTACCCCTCGATCCGGTCCCAGACAAACTTTATACTTTCGCTCTCGTCACGACCTTGAATGAGAATCTCGTCCGGTTCAAGACGCGTACGCACTTTATGCGCTTGTCTCTCGATTATTTTTCCCGATTCGGCTCTTCTTCCTCTTCTCATTCTTTCTTTTTCAATATTTATTGTTGCATCTTTCACTTTTATCTATTGATACTCGCCTATTGTTCAAGACTGCTGTCCACACAGTATAAACGTACGCAAGTATTAAGTATCTGAGTATACAGTTGGATAAAACTTGAAGGATTGGTTTTCTCAGAATGGCTATAGAAATCAAGCAGTGGAATTTGAAGTAGTGATAAAAAGATATTCTACATTGAATGGATTTTAAAGACTCATTGAATTTTCAATTAAATGCTAATAAGATAACTCTATAGCGATTGACATTTAATTTAGAAAGAATAAAAGTAAGAGATTTTAATTTGCTGTATGCTACACTCTAAAAAATACAAAGTTATAGTTAAAGTTTAAATTGATCTTGTTGCGTGAGTCAAGGCAAAACTCTCAAATGATATTTTCAGATTTCCCATTCACGAGAGCTAATCGACAAGCGGAAGAAAATGTCTTCATCTGGAAATCTTAAAAGAATCTTAATATCTCACACGATTGGTTGACTTAAAAATCAATCGTTTGAAAGAAGATTCGTCGATATTCTCATAGGGAACGAATAAATTACCTCGTAAACACTTTAAAAAAGAACTCGGCCATTTTCGAAGAATCGTTCAAAAAGTTTGCGAAACGCATATTTTATTTAGCCGCATGCCTGATTGTACTTGTATAGTTTCGTCTCTGGCGCGGTCTCCGCTTTTTCCACACCGCCAGTACAGCGTACACAAACGTTCGGTTATCTATACGCGCGCAATTCCTCTTCCCCGGCTCGTTTTCTTTCTTATCCCCAGGCAGTCGCTTTTCGCTCCCTCACTATCAATCGTTGTATATGTGGCGCGTTTATCAACATCCAGCATCCCGTCCAGCTCGGCGAGCGCTGGGAGAAAAGCTTGCCTCCGTGAAATATTTCTCGACAATTAAAATTAATTGCCGGTAGCGAGGCATCGGCAGCACAACGCCACCTTCGATCGCATCACCGATTCCCCCTTCGTTTTTCAGACACACCCGAGGAGTTCCGTCACACCCTACCGCGATAAAACTTTCATCGAGCTAGCTCGTGGATTTTTCATTGTTTCGAACCATGCGCACAATTCGATCTTATTAAAGGCGATGTTATACTCGATTTATCACAATTTTTACAAACCAGAAGTCGTATTAAATGCATTTGTTTCTTAATCCAGTAATTAAGGGGTTTACGCACGCACGACTAACTTAAATACTTTTCTTCTTTTAATAAGAATCTCGTTGTTCTTTTAATTTAGGACGCAGCAATTTTAATCATAATTTATCCGTTACATAATGATGAAAAGTACGCGCCTTGTGAATTAAGTGTGGAATGGTACTATACCATAAAATAAGACGTCGAGGAACATTTTTTATTAACATTTTATTTTGAGCATTTATTCTGAGTGTTAAAAGAATTCTAAGTTCTAGATAAATAAATAAACAAGCCCAGGATTAAGGAAAAGAAATTTTAATCGCCAAGCGGAAAAAGCTAAAGAGAGCTCTAACCAAGTGGATTATTACTTACACTAAGCCGGCGTCGCGAAGCAATATTCCGCAATATACTGCATTATTTACTTTCGAAAACTCGACTTTTACCTTTTAATCGCTCAATTCGCTCGCTTCCATCAACTATGATTTATCCTGAGACTGACTGGAGAAAAATTTAATGCCATTTTAACCGAAAACTAATGCCGTTTTAGCATATGTCAAAATGTAATTCGTTTCATGTCAAATGGCCAGTGCGTTATAACGCTGTTTTAATAAAATACTCATACCGTTTTAGCATGTGTCAAAATGTAATTCCTTGTAAGTCAAATCTATAGTAGCACTAATACAAATTTGACATTTGAGATTTATATAAGCTTATAGCAGCGTCATGATACAGCCACAACATTGAATATGCTGCAATAGCATTAGAAGCGCAAATAGCAAAAATGGTTATGTAGAGAAATAGCGCACGTAAGAACTTTTAGCCCGTTCGACATCAGAATTTTGTTTTCCAGTGTAGCATACATTTTTACTTTTCATCAACTCTCATCGGGAATTCGTTAGCCGACATTTGTTCGAGTCGCGGAATTTTCGCGAATTTTAGCACGCCTCGCCGACTGTAGAGCGGCGCTCGCGAGAGCTTATTTACGCAGGGCCGAAATTAATCTTGTCGGTGCAATAAACTGCTTTCCAAAATTACACGGAGGAATTTACGTCTATCCCATTTGCATTGACGCAACCGCGAGGGCGCAGCGCGTAAATAAACATTCATCAACTGCACCGAAGCCAGGGGCCCCAATCGATTTGCCGCGCTGCTCGCGTACAACACACGCAGGCAGCGCGAAAAATAAGGGCGACGAAAATCCATCCCAGCGTGGAGTCGCATTGGCTCCTAAGAGGATGCCCATCTTAATTTCCGTGCTCGACTATATCATTATTTATATTAAATTATTTGAAAAATCAAATTTGCCTTAGAGGTTAGCAGAGAATAAAGAGAATTGTCGGTATAGTAGAGCACGGAAATTAATTTTAGGAATCCCCTTAACGCCAAACTTTGTATTATATTTCGTGGCTACCGCGATGCTCGTAGCCTCGATCGAGCGGAATTCGATTTCGTCATGAAGCGCGGCGCTGGCGGTCAGTCGTATTTCGCATTCACGGCGTCGTTATTATGCGCCGCCGCTTTCAACGCATTTCTTCGAAGAGCCGCTGATGCGAGCATACCCCCGGAGGCGCACGCGCGCGAACCTGGGGATATTGTGGGTAGTCACGTGATCTCGCGATTAAGCGCCTGCTCTTGCGGCCCACGTGTATTCGGGCATTCGGCCGCAAATACCTTAGGTTAAAAAAAGTTCTCGCTCGTATCAAAGGTGCTCTTTACGCAATCAGAGCGCCGCTGGTATAAGTACACTTTAATTGTGATTGATTTTCCGCAATTTCCTCGCGTCGTTTGTAAAAATTCCCCGTAAAGGAGGGTAACAGTGAACACGCAGGAAAAAAAACTGCGGCTTCAAAGCGAATATTAAAAAAAAAGTGTAATTTAGTCCCGCTGACGGATCGATATTTTCGGCCGACTCTCCGCAGCCGCTTGAAACAAGAGGCAAAAAAGGATAGGGAGAAAGGAGCGAGAGGCAAGATTGGCGCGGTGGGCGGGAAGGTATAACGTCAAATCTCTAATTGGAAGCCATCGAAGCATAATTAACGCGGCGTTGTTATCCTCCTATTTCAGGCCGGGCGCTCGTCTGTCGCCCCTGCTCGACGGCAATCAGTCGGCGGATTCGCCGCGCGTGCAGCCCGCGCACTCGACTGCGTCTGAGTAGTACGCACTGAAAATTACGGGAATCGCATGGGGGCCCGCGGAAATGAACACTCCTCTCGATTTTCGCCCCACCCGGCAGAGAAAGAGGGTGAGCCGGGAGCAGCAGTTGCAGCCGCGCCATTCACCGGCGCTTGGCTTTCACAACAGGTATAACGCGTGTACGTGCGATTTAACGTCTAGCCGTTTCCTCCCACCTGTCTTCGTGCAGATTCGAGTTTCGGCGGAGTGCTTCATTAAATTCTCAATTGCGGACTAATGTGCATCGCCGAGTTTGCGCTTCGCGTTCCAATGGAAAAAGGGGGTGTGCTAATCTTTTAGCGCGCGACAGTGAACTCATTTTGCGGAGAGAAACTTTGATTACTTAAGAGGAGGGCTTTCTGGCGAATTGAAATGTATTTTTTACAAAGACGGAAAAATTCAAATCGCTTCTTTAAATAAGACCGCAGAAAAACATTTTTAATCGTACAACTTTGTTTGCGCATTTGAACATCTAAACAAATGATAAGTAGAATTTACTTATGCGGTAGGTAAATTATACTGAATTTTTTAAGCAATATTCACTTTCAGTACTAAGAGAATTGTTTTTGAAAAATTAAAATGAAATAAATATTATTAGATTTCTAGTATAACAGTTCTCTCGGAGTACGTGCTCAAAGCTTTCTTAAATATTTAAACAAGTTTTACTTAAGTAACAATTAGCATTTTTCACTGCAAGCCTTTAAGTAAATTTTACTAACTCTTGATTCTCGCAAATGTGGGATCTTTTGCACGACCAGCAACGCAAGCCGTGACGATTTTCCAGATTAGGGACAAAAAAAAAAAAAAATGACCAGAGCTTTTGTGGAAGTGAAGCTCGAATGAAAAGGCAACCGCCTCAATAATCCGACAAGGCAATTTCCACCTTTGGCAGTTGTCACGCGTACGGTTGCCCCGGCGCGGCTGCAGTCCTCCTCCACCTCTGACGTTTGACTTTGCCGCAAGTTCGCAGTGGTATTATTAGAGCTTGAGCCGAGCTTTCATCGCAATAACGCGAGTCTAGAGTTCGCGCCGACGGTGGCCACGCACTGGAATTTCGCGAAAACCTTTCCACTCGATCGGAGCTCGTTTCATTTGTTAGAGGGAAATTGCACTTTGAACCGCTCTGCGGTTCAGATTGTATAAGAAGAGGCTGGGAAATGAGAAGTATCTTAACCTCCTTAATAGATGACGCCACTAAAAGGTAGAATAGTTGCAGAATAGTTCAACTTGGAATACCGGAGGATGCAGATTTAACGGAATATGCAAAATCCGTTTTTGATTGATTTTCTAATTTGAGCGTGTGCACAATCAAAAGCTGAGTGTTTATTAAAAAGAATCTGCAGATCCTTTCCACATATGCATACAGTTCGGCGTAACGATTTACAGTAAATTTCCGAAAAGATAGCAATTAACTGCAGTATTTACCAGTTCAACTTGGAAATTTATAAAGTTTTCAAGCTCGCTCGGCAGCGTAAGTTTCAGCCGCATTATCGAATCCGTTACTTAAAAATTCGCTCAGTCTTAAGCTAACCCGGCACTTTTCCCCTATAAATAGTCATGCAAACTGCAAACGAGCTAATTAAACTCCGCCAAATTAGCACGTGATGTCGCTAAAACGAGCAGCGCGGCGGCCATGAAGCTTCACGAGTCCCTCCAAATTGACCGCACCCCCGAATCCGACTCATTGCGCTGTCGCAGGTAAACCGGAGGCGATGACAAAAAAAAAGAAAAAAAAAAAGAGAAATAAGGGCCGGGGTGGGCGCGCTTTCGTTAAAAATAAGAATCCCGCTCGCCTGGTGTTTATACCGCGCACGAAGCGAAGCGAGCTGAGGAGCGCGTGGCACGCTGCCATTTGTGCTAGTTTGCATTGAATTTAATTTTAAATGCCTTGCCCGCGAGCGGCGCGGTAGCTCGAGGGCCCCCTCGTACACACACTTTGGCTGGATTCGAGGACGCGATGAAAATCATCGCTCGCCCGGAGCTAATGCACCTCTGCACTTTGCGAGGAGTCACTTTAGAAATCGCCATTAGGAAGACTCTTCGCACCTTTCGGAAAACAAGTTTGCTATAAACTTCCAGTGGCTGGGGCTTCTTCGCTAGCGCCGGGACTCGAGTTATTTTCGATGCACGTGGGGTAGTCTAGTTATAGAAGTTAACTCGCTTCGACTTCTTGTTCACCGAAAAGAAGATTAATTATGCTTATTATGGTATACTTAATACTCAATTTATTTGTTTTACGTACCACTATACTTTTTAATATTGAATTCTAGTAATTTTTACAAGTTTATTTTGCAAATATGTCAGTAACAGTTAGGATAAAAAGAAAGTGTAAATAGAGAAGGAGCACTGATAAAATTGAAAACTCTCTAAATCTGAAAATGTGAATAGTGACATTGAATAAGTGCAAAATGAAAAATAAAATTTCTAACAATATCTACAAAAAATTAGAAAAAAGTATTGCAACGAAGCGACCTACTAGATTATTAATAAAAATTACAAATTACGTTAGTTAAAATTAAAAAATTCCTTTTATCAAATCTTCTTAAATATGCTAACAATATATGCTACTTTATATTCGAATTTTTACTAAAACGATTAGTAAATTTTGTATGCAAAAAAATAATATTTAAATTCAGTGGAATTAAAATTCAAAAGAAACATTTATCTTTAAACTTTTTCTTTTTTCTTCTGGGACGCTATCACAGCTATGTAAGTTTTATTTTTTAACTCACGGTTTTGCTTTATTATTATAACAATCATCGCTTTTACTATTAATATTACACATTATTAATTCGCTCGCGCTATCGCACTAGTTTAAACTTCTTATACTACCGTCGGTAATATCGCGTACATTATTAAATTTTTTAAAGTCAATCGCCCTTATATATTAACGGTGCGTCTCCATCAACTGACCATCACTGTATGCGATACGTATTTTACATAAATTCATTGTAATTTTACTAAATAATATATTAAAATTTCTACAATATTTGAGTTATTTTTACAAATAATAAGTTTTCTTAAAATTGTGTGTATATTATACTAAAGTTTTGAGTAAAATTTGACGAAGGGTTTGTAATATTTTTAAACGAAATAATAAAATTTAAAATACTTATATTAATTTTTCTTAAAACTAAAGAAAAGGTCGAGTAGGTCTCCCCTATCATTTGGAAAGTAGTAATTTTTGCTAAAGCATTTTTCACATAAAACATGTCACTATTTACATTTACTATGTGAAATTCATATTTTTAGATTTAGAGAGAATGAAGATTGGATATATGCAGGAGAGGAATGTTAGAAAAGGTATTGACAGAGGATTTTGTTTTGATATGTACATTTTTAGTATGTTTTATAGTAAAAGTCGTGATACGTCAAGTATGTCCCATTGTTCCTATGAAAAGTCTAAGTTGCTGGAATGAGCAATTTTATTTCGCACTGTCAGAGAGCAACAGTTCAACACTTAACACGGATAGCACGAATATAAAGAAAAGTCTTGGTCTTGAGCGAAGACTTACGCGCAGGAGAAAGGAGAAAACGAAGCGCACGTCTTGGATGAGATGAGCGACGTTAGCACGAGACTCGTAAAGGAAAAAGACTTGGGAGGGTATACGGCGCGCGAGCTTGCACGCGACGGGGGAGATAGAGGGAGAGTTTGCCCGCCTTGCCCAGCCGGGCGATGACGTCGCGCATTACGGCGTTTCGCGCACAATCGATGCGACATCTGGCCTCCTTTTTCGAGCCGCAAGAGGCGCGTTTCCGCCGTATACTCTCCTACGACCGAGGCTCTCTCGCCCGAGCCAAGCGCATCTACATCGACTTCGCATTAAGCTGCCACGGCGCGCGAAAATCAAAACGGGGAATGGGCCTTAATAAAATTCTATTAACTCGGGAGCGATTGAAGCGCCCTGCGTCTCATTTCGAGTATTGCCTCGGGGAATTACTTCTACATTTGCATTTGCGTTAGAATATTTATGTCCCTCAACAAGTGTACAATTAGTCTACTTCTACGTTCAGTGCGCTTGTCATTGAGACTTTGGAAAAACTTTTACCACGTTGAAAATTCAAATTTGTATAAATTACAAAAGATTTGTAATTTCTTCTTTTTTTTTTCTTGAAATTTCCTATTTCGTGCGTCGACGCTATCTCAGCTTTTGTAAGGTGGAGAGAATCCATAAAAAAGTTTATAAAAGAAGGGTGAAGTATAAAAAAAAAAAAAAGAAGAAAATGAAAAAAGTTTCATTAAACTTGGATGCAACCTGCAAGAATTAACAGTACATATTTTTCCAAGGTACGATCGTAGAATTTTTTAAGCGTAAAGATTAAAAGTTCGTTTTTAAACTGATCTAATCATTTAAAATCCCGTGTTTCCCCACCCATGTGCACCGCGTTTATAATGCCGAATAAACAGTGAGGGCGCACACGAACAATCCCCGATTGTTTGCTGATTCAGATTAAGGGAATAAAAATAAAATCGTTTAAGGCAGCGTTTTCGTGGCTCTCGACATCCTCTTTAAGTAGCATTAATACGACAAGTACAGAGAGGTTGGAGATCGTAAAAATTTTTACGATTATACACAGACAGGATTATCTGAATAATTCATTGGCGTGGCCCTCGCGTTACGACTTTGCTGAATTCAAAATCAACAGAATCTCCCGGGTGCTGTGCGGGCAAAGGCGGGAGGAGAAAAACGAGGAGAGACGCCTAGATTATAAGGAAGCGAGAGGAGATGAAAAAGGGAGAGGCCGAGAGACCAAGTGAGGTATCGCTTTAAGTCGCGTCGAAAGACGATACGCAGCTCGAGGTTGTCGCGGGCTATTCTCCATTTAATTGCTACTTTTCTTCTCTGATTTCTTCCCCCTCCTCGCTCGCCTTAGCCATTTGCATCCGAGTGACGCCTGACGAGTCGTCCCTTGACCTCTCGCCAGTGGCCCTAAACTTTTCAGAGCCTGTATTCCCGAGTGAAATTTCACGCTACGTTTGCTCTCGCGAGTCCGATCGATCCCGCTCCTTTCATCATTTATGCGTTTATACCTCCTTTTTTCCTTCATTTTCAATCGACCTTCATGAATTTCAATTAAACTTACGTGCGAACGAGGTGAAAACTATTTTTTTTAAACACGTACCTGAAACAGAAACAGAAACAAAACTGCATTAGTAATAGGAATTATCTAGAAATAACTGAAATCTTAGATCTACATTCATTTATAAAAGAAATAAAGAGCACTACTTCATTATTTTTTAAATTTTACATTATTGCTTTTTGCTCATAGATTCTCTACCGTACTAAAGGTTTTTTAACTCTCGTATAATAAAAAAAATCATATCAATAATCAATAATATGTAATTAAAGTTTTTTTTTGTCAAAGAAAAAAAAATAGTATTGCATAGTAGGAATCTAATAAACTCTCCGGCGAACAGAAAATCCATGGTTGCCGTCAAAACAACGATAATTTTGATGAAATATTTCTCTCGGTGCAGGAGCATGATGGAATAATAATTTTCCACAGGATCAATTCAAAAGTCCTGGGCTTTTTATTGCTTGAATTGAAACTGCGGGGCTACGGTCCGAAAATTCGCCGATTGAAATTCTCTAACTGAAATATCCCGGAGCGTGCAAAGAGAGCTGCATAAATTTAAAAACGAGATATTTGCATTTAATATACGCCAGGCGCGTTTCGATAAAAATAAATAGAATTTACGATCGCGAGCGCCGGAATAAATGGAAATACGAGCGCACAATGAGATCCGTTAAATTGTCGTTCGCTCTCAAGCTGACGGCCCGCGCCATCAATGCGTCATATTAGCAACGAATTATCCATCACGTGGCAGTAAACAAACGGCACAGCTGATCGGACACTCCGTCGGTAAGCTCTTTAAGCGAATTGATGGTTTAGTCTCGCTGGCTCATCTTTGGCTGCAAGTCTGTATATGTTTATTAGAAATAGTGCGACCAGATTGAGTTAAAATGAGCTTCTGTAGATCGGGGCGTGAAATAACGCTTGAGAGTTACGATCGCTCGCTGAATTATTTAGCGGGTATCATTTTCTCGCTCTAGAGTTTGCCAGGCTTCATCACGTTTAGGCTTTCGGTGACACTCGATGTTAATGGACTAATAAAAACGAATTTTACAACACCATTTATTCATTGTCAATCAAATTTAAAAGATCGTTTTTGTTACTCGGTAAATAAAATTTATTAATGCCAAGTTGTATGTCTTTAAAATTTTACTAATGAGAGGATTTTGAAGTCTACTGAATTAGTCGAAATGCTCCATATTTCATTGTTTGCTAAAAAAAGATGGATTTTCATTCATAACTTTAACGAATGACATTCTTTAAAAATGGATCATTTTCAATGATAGATGTAGCAAGCATTCTGTAAAGTAGATTCTACTAAAAAATTGGGAAAGTTTAAATTTACTTTATAATTGACTGTTAAATCTACTGTGTAAAAAGTTCAAGCTAGTTATTATTTTTTTTGGCGTAGTAAATTCATCCCCAAATCTGCCGTTGTTCTAAAGCTACGTGCCTTTCTTGCGAGTAGCAACAATAAACTTTAGTTTGAAACATGTATCTCGACGAAGATACACTAGGAAGTCAGTCTTAAACGGCGCTTAACGAAAGTTCAACATTTTTCCAGGCCGTAAGAAAGAGAAGCACCGAGAGCGACAAAAAGTTATGTATATGTATGCATCTCGCGGTCGAGAAGAGTTTACGTATGCGCCGTGCCGTAACAAGCTCGCAGACAGAGCAGACTCAGCGCACGCATGCGTGCACTCGTATACATGCAGCAGGGGCCGTGACGGCGGCGTATGCACACACACGGCCCAGCCAGCAGCCTGCTTATTTACCTCTCGATTCCAGTGGCTGCAGCGCGCGGGAGAGCGCACAGTCCGGCCTGCCGATGCGCGTTACAATCGCTAAAAATTCGCTTTTCCCTTTCTCGCCGAGGGAGATCCTGGATATCCAGCAGTCGCTCGGCGCGATACACGGTAAACGCAAGAGGAATCGTGAGTCGCACCGAGAATCAGCCCAGCGCGCGCGCAAGCAAACTCACACACACACACCTTCGCAAATGTGCGAGTGCGCTGCAGGGATCGAGGAAGTGCACCGGGGGCCCCCTTGCTCGAGTGCGCGCCTCTCTTTCTTCGTCCATTTTTCCCTTTTTCATCGGCTTCTTTTTTTCGCTTTATTTAGCTTTATAAGCGACGGCAGACGAGGTGACGCGCGCGCGAGGGCTTGAAAATGAAGGCAGAAAAAGCGGGGAGGTCAATTGGAGGCGATTTGTTGCGCGATTACATTTTATGGACGTAACGAGCTGCAGTAGACGCGGGCGGTCGATAAATTTTTTTTTTATTTATCGCACCGAAGAGCGAGCTTGTCGGAACTTTTAACCGCGTATACTTTCTAATTTTAAGGAAAGCGTGAGAAAATACCCGCTAAATTTCTTTTCAGCCGAGTAAATTAAATCAATCAATTTTTACATAAATCGTCAAGCAATTTGAAAGAAAAAAAGCCAAATGAATACACCACCGCTCAATTTTCGAAGCAACAATTCGATGGAATCCAGCGGAAGAAGCATAAACTAAAAACGCAATACGTAATTGGATTACTCGGATAAGCGAGTGCCCGTGTAAACATTTTTAAGTTAGGATAAAGTTTACCTATAGTTCATGTTTGGCGGTCGTTCATATAAACATGGCCAATGAGACTAAACGATAAATAATTTTGCAATACTTTATGCAAACTTCGGATGAAGCTTTTCTTAAATTTAAAAGACGTTCACACGACGAACGTTAAGAACAAATACATGTAAAGAATTATTTTCTATAACTTCAGGGGTAATTTATCCGTTTATATCACGCATCTACAAACTTCTATAAAATACATGAGAAGCAAGTTCGGTAGAGTCTCATTAGCCATGTTCATATGAACGACCGCCAAACATGAACTTTGGATAAACTTTATCCTAACTTAAATTCTTTTACGCGGGTGGGGATAAATAAATAAAGTGAATCGGTGAAATCACGGCGACGAAGGAGGAGGAGGAGGGGGGGGGGGGAGAGTAAGCAAAGCGACGAGAAAAGGTGGCAGAAAAGTTGTTAGGAGCCTAGTAAAGAGGGGAAGAAAAATTTTCAGTGGCGGCCAATTTGAGAATCGCTGCCCTCGAGAGCTCAAGGTGAACGAGCTGCTCTCCGCGCACACCGAGAGACAGAGAGCAGGAGCTATGCGCTCGCCGCGCCGGCGAATGGGAGAGAAACGAGAAGAGATAGAGGGAGAGAGAGAAAAGTGCAGAGAAGGGTCCATCGTCCCCCTAATGCCTCCGCATCTGCAGCCACGTCGGCTTTCGCGTATAGGAAACCGCATTTCGCTCCGGCCGGCTTTCCTCCGGGAGGAGGATCATTTGCTTGCATCAAGCGCGCGCCTTCAAACGAGACCAGCCGAGCTTTGTCCGCGTGATTTTTCTCCGCGATATTCACGGTTAATTGAACGTGCGAGCTTTATTTATTTTTTTTTATTGACGATCGATCTTTTCGTACGTGCACGTTTTATTTTTCGCGCCGACACTGACAAGGTGACAATTATGCACTCTGCTCTCAAGCACTGCATTAGCCATTGGCTTAATTTATTTATCCTTTTTTTTTAATGAAAACATCGGTTGAATATAGAATAACACGAAGATTTATACTTGTGCGGTCGGCAAACTATATCTCAGGTTTTATTATCGCGTGCAGATAAGATTTTTCGACGCGTTGCAAAGTGACACGAAGGTTTATCTGCGCTCCCTCCATTTGCATTGAAGCGCGAATGCCGAAGAAAACGCGCGAAAGTGAATCATGCCGTTATTAAGAATCGTGCGTGTCTTCATTTGTGAATTGCTATTACAGTTAGGAAAATTCGAGCCGCTATATAATTCAGGCAGGAAATTTTTTAAAAGTAAACTCTTTGAAAACATCATTTACTTGCAATACTCGCACAATTCATAGATACACTTTAAAATTTGGCAGAGTTCATTTTACTCAATAGAGTAAATTAAATTAAAAGCAAATTAAAATAGGCCTCTTTTAAACGTACGTATTATACCCATACACTGTATACATTTTGTCACTATAATTTTCGGTACATTCGAGCGGCTTAGAGACAGCGATAAAGTGGTCAGAATGTATAAACAATGCAGGAGAATCTTTTCCCTCGAGTTTTCCCATTTTGCCCTCGTCTCAAGCCCTAAAACTGAAATAATAAATTGTCCTCGAAATAAGAGCAATTCTGATTTATTTGCATGTATATTTTATGTATTCGAAGAAACAATCCACCCTCGACTTACACTTCGCTAATGAATGAAGGACCTGCAATACGATCGTTAGATTAAAAAAAATACTTTAATGAAAAATTGAGACAAATTACAGGTCGTTAGAATTTTACACAGAATTTAAAGCAGCAGAATTCTTGGGAAAAAGAAAGGAAAGGCTAAAAAAGACAGTATGCGCAATTTTTCAAGCCAGTACAGAAGAAAGATACACAAGAGGCAGGGGGAAGGAAAAAACTGCGAGGGGGTGGGTGGCTGGTGGGGAGAGGGCGCAGACACGGAAGGGGCGTGGATCGCGCGCGGCGGGACAGCGACACGATAAATCAGCAGAGATCGCGAAATCCGAACTCCGTTGTATCGCGCTTCCTGTGGGATTACGGCCTCAACTATTTACGTTCGCGCCTAACCCCGTCGAAGCGGGTTAGGCAAATTAAAAACCGGCGGCGCGGCCAGCTCTACTTAAACTTTTTATTGGCTTTTAAGTTTCGATAAAGTTTCATTGCACGCTTCGCGGAAGCGAGTCCGGCAGTAAATAGCACGGTATAAAAAAACTAAATACTTTATAGGAGACCGTATCTTTATTAGTTATCTTTATCATATACGCATAGACCAAAAGCTCTCCTTAGCCATTCAAGAATTATAGTCGAAAGGTATAGATTATTTATATAGGAGAAAAACATTTTTTAAATGGTTCAACAATGAAGTTACCCATTCTCGTTCACACAAAAATAAAAAATCGTTTAGGCAGCGAAAACATGTAATCATCCCTGGCGACAAATATCATTTAACCTCCAGGCGGCCGCGACGATGCCGATTGACATCATGACTCGCGTAAAAAAAATTCGGACTAAAATAAGACGATTTTGTATTTAGGATTGTACATATTTGTACGTTAAGTAAATAAATAAAAATATTCGTCTTTATTATGTCCGGATTTGAGATTTCTTAAGATTTAAAAAGCTTCTCTATTATCAAGCGCCTAAAACTCAATTTAAGATCTTTTCAAGATCATTGTTTTAATACAATACTAATATTAGTTTAATACATATAAATTTAAAAAATTAAAAAAAATTAAATACAAGATATTATTATAATGATTTTTATAAGATCTTGTGTATGGGAAATTGAAAAAATTGAACGTATTAAACTAATATTAATATTGTATTAAAATAACGATCTCGAAAAGATCTTAAATTAATATTCAGATATTTACTAAAAGAGAATCTTTTTGAATCTTAAATTCGGACATAATAGGGATGAATCTTTTTATCGTCTTATTTTAGTCTGAATTATTTTTACGCGGGGAATTATATACCGGTGAAAAATGTATTGTATACAAGGATTTTTGGATACTCTTTTCTATGGAAAAGTTTTTCAAAGCACGACTTATGAACTCTGAAAAATGCCGGCCGCCTGGAGGTTAACGACTGTCATCAATTCTTCAGTTCAATATCTCAGCATTAATATTTACATCTTATTGAATCTTTAATATACTATCGACATCTTATAATTCTTTTCAAATAAATTCGATAAAATTATCCTAGATGTGGTTAATAATGTATCGCTGTATCTAATCTTAGACACATAAGTATTGAATAAACACGAAAAAGAAACAAGTTGGAACTTTTTTTATTTTGTCAGCAAAAAAAGGTCGTAAAGCTATTTAAAAAGAGCAAAAGAAAAAGTTCGTTACTCCTTTTAACGTTGCAAACTTCAGCCTCACGGCAGATTATATGAGCATGAGGAAGGCGATTTACGGGAAGAAAGTAGCTGTTGCAGGATTTGGTAAGGGCAGGCGCGCGCGGCAAGGAATTGAAATTTATAGGGCGAAAATTTAAGTTAAAATAATTACCCGTAGGCCAGAAAATGTTCTCGGCGTGACGGAGGCGAAGGAGAATAATACGAGGCGGAAGAAGAAAACAAAGCGGTCTGCGGACGGAAAAAGCGCGACGTCAGCGGCGAGATCCCCCATGCAAAAATGCCGGCTCCAGGGCGGTGGTGCGCACGCGCGCGTCGCTGCCCTAGACAAATAAAAAGAGAGCGACGAGACTTACGTCGGAGAGTTACCGTGCGAATTCCCTGGGCGACACTGACAAGTAACGCGAGCTTTGCTCTTTTATCATTGCGTACATTAAAATATACTGTCCGCTCGAGCCGGGGTATAGGTGAGGCGCCGGAGACGCGAAAAACAGAGCGATGAGATAAAAAGTATTAAGGGCCCGGGGCTTTCTTATAAATTTTCCTTATCTCCAGTACTTCTGCGAGCTTACTTTTCTCCTCCTCTAATCGGCCTTTCTTTTCTTTTTGGCTCGACTAAAGACCATCGTTTATTAATTTTCGCTTTTAAACTAACCTACTTTACGTCATTTTTTAATACACGTCAGATTTTTACAATAATTTACAAAGTATAGTGACAGCAAAAAATAGTGACCCCTTTTTATGGAAAATTAATCACAAGAATATGTTAAATTAAAATAAAATACAACATTTTCTGGCATTAATTCCTAAATTTGCGAGCAGACTGAAGGTAGTATTTATCCAATAGCACTGCGTTCTATTAAATGTGTGAATGATGTTGTAAAAAAAAACGTTTCATCTACCGCTAAAAACAAGTCATTCTTTAGTTTCGTGGACATTTCAACTAGACGAATGTCTAGCAGGGTTCTCTAATTTTTAAAAAGCTTTTTAAAACAGCTGGCAAAAAAGTGTTCTCTGCCACGTGTAAAAGAAATGCACTTATTTTTGCTTTTTAGGCCACGAAAAATATTGCGCACGTGTCGCACAAATCTTTTTATAAAAAAAATGTTCCGTTTTAGATAAAAATGAGCATGCCCGCGGCTTATTTCACATACACACGCACGTGCCTGCGGTGTCGCATTAGCGGATGCAACGGACGGTTGCTCTCGAATGCGCAAGCATAAACGCGCGTCTGGAGCCCGTCCAGAAAGAGAAGAAGCCACCTACGTGCCATCGGCAACCTGTAGATACACAAGAGAGCCAGCCGTTCTGCCCTCCTCGCCTCTTGTCTCACTCCCACGATATTTTCTTACAGAAACTCTTAACTAGCATCGCCGAGGTAAAAAAAAATGAAAGAAATTCGAAAAAGCCGTTGCCCGAGTCTCCAAGTAAAAAATCACCCAATCGGAATAAGTTTGTGAACGCCGGTTAAACGAGGCGCGACGCTCGGCCAAGACATTGTCCCAGGGATAATTTTACGGAAGGAGCCAGGGCACCTTGGGGATAATTAAGGCTACCTCCTCAGTGCGTTTGCGACGCGAGCGGAAACAAAAAAAGGGGGAGGGGAAGAGGCCACTGACCAAGATCCAGCTATATCGAGCGGAAAAGACACGAACGGCGCGAAGGGGTGAGGGATCGCTGGAATCCATTTCAGCGTTTACGCGCTTCCTACTTCGTTCTTCGTCTATAACTTTCGCCTCCGGTTCTTTCCATTTCCGCTCGCACTTTGTCTTTCTTTTACTTTTTCTCACCTCCCGCCTCGGACTTTTTTCAACTTTTAATCGAACTCGCTCGATGATACGGTTGATAATTTTTATTTTTACTGCTTCTTTTTCGTGTGTCCTTCTTTCGTCTTCCAGGCTTTTTTTTTCGCTTGAAGAATAATGATCATGAGGAAACGTGCTTGAAATTAAAAAAAAAAAATAGTACTATAAACTTTGCAGTATAAAGGGCGGCCACCGAGGAAAATGCTATAAAAAGACTTAAAAAAGTTTAGTATCAAGCTTTAGACAAACTGAAACTGTCAAAGTAAGAATTTTATTGTACTAGCAAAAACCAATCCCACTTTGCGCGCTCAATTTTCTCATCCCCTTTTAAAATACTTCAAAAAAATAATGGAATCAATAAAGCGAAGATAATACAACAGTAACTTCTTAAATAAATTATTAGTAATTGCGTATTTTACTCTAAAGTGATGATATTTCAAAAATAATAAGGCATCTAGCGGAATTCAATTTCTTCATTCATACTTTCTACTTCTATGTCTAGCAAAAAAAATCTAAATAATTTTCAGTACTTTGACAGATACAGAAAGTTAATAATTAATTTAACAAACTTTCTCATTCTAGATTCTGATGTTTTGTAACTGAAAGACTGTGACTAAAGTTAGATCCAGATATTTACTTAATGCGTTAATTAAAAAGCATTTGCAACACTAGATAAATGCTCGCTGATAGTTTTTCGTTGGAATTCATTGATGCACGTATAAGGTACGGAATTAAGGGCACTGGCCGCTCAAAGTTTCGCTATTCACGATATGCAACCGGGAGAAGCGGAGGAAATTCGTTACGTAACAGGTCCAATTTCGGTGAACCGAAATTTCGGAACTCCGTGCCAACTTCAGAACGGGAACTCACCCGAGTCCCCCACTTGTCAGTGAAAATCAAAAAGTTTTGCAAAAATAGGAAAAAGGCAGTGAAGAATAAACGAAATAAATTAGCATTGACTTACGGTTATAAATACACAAATCACGTCCAATGAGAGGGGAGAAACAGAGGGACGCAATAAGAAAAAAAAGTAAAAGAGCGTGAAAATTAAATTTTCCACAAAAATTACTTCGGCCAATAGTCCATCTGTTCGATGTACGTCCCTTCTGTGCCACCCCCCTGAAACGTCTGCAGTTTGTCGGCCGCGCGAGACGGGGGCTATGGGAAAATATAGTCTGGGGGGTTTGCGCCGGAAACGCGCAGAGGGCTTTCCAGCCGACGTCGCAAACTATTCGCCTTGCCACGGCATCCACAACTTACCCACGGATTACCGCCGAGATATTTAATAATAGAATGAAAAAGCCACGGGCGGGGGTGAGGAACGATCACGAATTGCTGGGGATTGCGAAAAAAAGAATGACTCGTGAAATATTAGTGTTTACCGGAATTTCAAAGCCTACAGTGTACTCTGCCAAAAAAGAAAACGTTCCTTCGTTAGAATAAATGTGTAAATGTGCGATAGAATAAACAAAATCTAAATTAAATACACGGAAAGAAAAGTTGTAGTAAAAATTACTATATCGTTTTGTAACGTAATAGACTTGACAAATCAAAAATTTTAATACAAAGTATATTAGTAAAAAGTAAAATTTGTTAGACTTACAGCAAATTTTACTTTTTAGTAAAATTTTTGTATTTGTTGAGTATGTCTTTGCGTTACAAAACAGTATAGTCATTTTTACAGGAACTTTTCTCTCCGTGTAGCATGGTTAGCGTAGAGAACTTTATTGCAGTGCCTTTTGAGAAAAGCTCTATTAATTATTAGTATATTCAATTTTAATATAATAGATTCTTGTAAAATTAACAATTTTACTCCGTATACTGCGTACTTGAAAAACCTTGTTTCCCTCTTACCGATTCAATAGTAAAATTAATAAAAAGAAACGGAAAATCTTTGAAAAACAATATCCGCACGCACAGGGAGCTTCGCGAGAAAATTGAAAGCACGGGTAAAAGAAGCAGAGCACGGGTGAGTCTGTCGTGAAAACACGCTTGCCTTGCAGTGGCGCATTGAAAGGCACGAGATCCGCTGCAAGTTTGCGGGCAAAGTGTCAGTGGCGGCACAAAGAGAGGTGTGCTTAAAAATTCAATGCATTTCAAATAGCATCGCGCCCCGCGGCTCTACTGTCCGGCTCTGCAGCCCCCGCGAAATATCGTCGGACCTGAAAGACCTCCTGTCTTTCGCTATACACACTAACCCGTCCCTGTGCATCTGCTAATTGTTCATTCATTTTTTTGTTTTTTTTTCCAAAAGCTTAACTACGATTTTAAGCTTCTTATTTTGTCGTTTCTCTATATGAGAAAAACCACGCGTGAGAAGTAGCAGAAAAATTGAGTGTACTACTAGCCTTAACCTGGTTAGAAAAACAGAAGTAAAGACAATAGAAAATACAAACCATAGTATTAAAATTTTACTAGTTTTAGTAAAAAAAAGGTTTACACAAATTGAACTTTGGAGTAGGCATTAAGCCAATTAGAATGTTGAAAACTGATCGATAATGTCAATTAATTCGACCGTTTCGTTTCCCTGATTATAAGGCAATAATAAAACGTCATAAATAAGGGCTGTTCGAATGGGCAGCAGGCATTTTTTTCTCCTGACCTAGCAAAAAAAGGAATCCCCAGCGATGACCAATGACGCCGATAAAAAAGGAAGGGTAGGGACCAACGATATAGTATCGGAAAAGGAACGAAAGAGCTACGGCCATTAAAGAGAGAAAAAAGGAAAGAAATACGAGGCTATAAGTCAGTAATAAAATGAGGGAGAAAAAATTAATAACGAGAAAGAAAGTATAAGAGCGAGATGATGAAGAAAGCCAGAAATAAATAAAAGAGAGCTACAAAAAGCTGACTAGACAGCGTCCAAAAAAAGGGGATGCACAACACCCGACTCAGGCCCAATAGCATTCCTAAATTTACTTTATAAAATTCTGAGGAACTTTTTTAACCATTCCGAAGGTTGAACACGAAAAAATGCGAGAAAATGTATACACTCATATCACATTGAAAGTTCTACGCTCTTCTCTTTCAGGTTAATCAATACGATTGTATAAGGAAGAAAAGAAAAAACTTTGGAGGAGAAAGACAGTTGAAGCAAATCCGCGAGTTCGTCAACTCGGCCGATCCCAGTTAAGCGAGGAAGTGAAAGGAAATGAAGAGGTTGCCGCGAAGGAGGCATGGGAGCCCAACCAAAGTCCAGAGGGTTATCGAATCCAGTATGGATGGAGAAAGACGCCGAAGAAACTGTGAGAGTGTTCCCCGCGTAGACGTGGGCAACGGAGGCGGGGGGAGGAAAGGGGTGAGAGAAAGAGAGGGAACGAACCCGTCGATAACCCCGGGCTATCGCTTCCGCATCGTGAACACGCCTCGAAAATACCTATCTACCGGAAGTGCTTGTGTAGTATAAGCCAAGGAGTAGGAGGAGGAACCAGATGCCTCGATCGCGGGTGGTTGGGCCTGGCTGAACGTGCCAGATATATTCTTGGGAGGTGAGTTGCTGCTGCTCCTGCTACTGCTGTTACCGCGAGTGCACCCAAGAGCTAACTGAGCGAGTCGATGTGCCTGAGATTTATTATCCAGAAACAAAGGGATCGAACTTGGTTGAAACAAAAAAAAAAGATCGATACACGAAAGATGCTAATTCATATTCAATATCTCGATTATTCCCCTGCACAATTTATGACCGATGGAAAAGTTAACGCCGACCGGAAGTGGAAAGTAACTTGTAAAGAAAATGTAATTCACGGGAGTTAGAGAGAGAAGAGCGGAAAGCAAGAAAGTCGACTCGCACCTTTTTTTATTCAAAGATTTAAGGCACTTTAAATGGCCGAGATTCTGGACTTTCGAAGTGAGAGCTCAGTGGTTTCGCGCGAGGAGCAATCAAACAATAATCCATAAAGGCTCGAAAAAAGTGGCTACAGTCTTGTTGCGGAGGTAGAAAAAACAAACCACCAGACGCGCACCCACCGCTGCGATTAGTTTTAAGCTCTCGAATTACATTTGAAATTCAAATCGCGAATTTCAAAAAAGTTTTATTAAGCTAAATGCCATTGCTGACTGCACTGTCTGTAACCGTCGTTCTAAATGACACGGCGAAGCTCGAAGTTTCCAGAAGGAAAGCAAGAAAAAAGACGGCCAGTCACTGTCGTTCCACCTAAACGACTAAACAGAACTTTCAAAAACTCATCTTACTTCGTAAAGCAGCGTTGCAAATAGAGCTTTACATGTACTTCTCTTTTTCTAGATTTCATTATGATCGCCTGATAAAATATTGAAAAATAAAAAAAAATATATTTTCCTTTGTTCAACTTAATATTTACTACTCGCTAATAATTACTCCACTCGGAAATATCGTATAAGTAGACGTATACGTCATGGTGAAAAATGGCAGTGTGTTTGAACACACTATATCATTATTAATACTTCTTAAATTTAAATATAGAAAAGAACTTACTGTAATAATGAGGGTACATTCGCGCTTCGCGAGTATCGTTGGTTGATAATTTAAAAAAATGCCAGGACGCGGATGTGTACGAAAGGTGGGAAAAGGGAAATGCAAGGTGGAGCTTCGTTACCTACGTTTCCCTTTTATTTGCAAGCGGAACATCAAAGCAGCACGAGGTTTGTTTACTTAGCTATCGTGCAAGTACCGTTGCCACTTCTCGGTGTGAAATCTTTCACCGCCATTGCGGGAGTGTCTATGTACGTTTGAGAATCGTTGACGCCTGGTGCCGGTAGAAGCACAAAGATACAAGTATTATAACGCAACGGTTTATCAAATTCTCAATATGCTTCGCTAGTTCATTAAAATTTTACCCAGCTCGTGTTTTTTTTAAAGTAAATTTATGATGCAATCTAAAAAACATCTTTGGTCCATGTTAATTTGCAGTTAACGATGAAAATTTCTATGGAGCTTACTTTTTCAAATAAAAACATTTTCATATCCTACGTTTTTAGAAACATCAGATAAATGACGATTTCAGAAAACATTAAGTTGCTTTAGTTTCAATTTTAACTCAAACTATGATAGATACATTTACTCTTTTTTATACCTTATCGAACACTTTTAATTAAAAAATTGTTTTGTAATTTTAAAAAATAGAAAAAATAGCTAATTTATTTTAAAACAATTAATAATTGTTATTGTTATTTTTCTAACGAGAAACTTGCTTCAACATTTCGTGGACTATATACTCCAAGTAAAAAAAATAATAAAACATAGACGTCAATTTCCCGACTGTAGTGCCCTTCTTAGGTCGATTGTCGTACCGTCGAGAAGAGTGAAAAATTGGAGGCTCAGGAGGAAAGGGAAAGTTATTACAGCGAGGAAAATCAAGGCGTTGGCGGACGGTGTAAAAAAAAATAAAAGTAGGTCAGATCGCTCTTGGTTACAGATTCGCAGAAATCGAGAAAATCGAAGAAATTCCGGTCAAGAAGAGAGGCCTTATTTGTTACTGCAGCTACAAACAACATTTGCATCTCCAATTCAAAAACTTGCATTATTCATTATTTCCGCCATCTTCCGCGCAATAAAATAATTATTCAAATCTCAATTTTCTGTATTACTAATTTTCAGTATCCTAAATACTTTTTATTCTAAGACTGCATTTAAAGTGATCATCTTTTAAAAAATGATGACCAGATATTTGTGAAGTCCCGAAAACCTGAATACAATTGGATTGTGGGTCAAAATTCGAAATTTACAATCTCAGAAATGAGCGACGAAGAAGTTCAAAGAGAAATCTGACTGCTGGCTTTTATTTTTTATTTGTGAAAAATGAAATGTACATTCATAAAGATTCTTCGACCGTTGACGTCCGACAGGACGACTGCCAACCTGCGCCGACTCGCCACGTGCGTCGCACATGCGCGCCAATTTTACCCGCTCCGCGAGCGTATTTATACACGCCGCCTTTTCTACTCGCGTCCGACTTAATTAATTATTAATAAACCCCTCGGGGGCATTTTACCACTGCACTTATGCGTCATCGTACCTCGCGCCAATCTCATTTCCCCGCATTATAATTTTTTTTCCCTCGGCGCGTCAAAGCGCGCATACGAAATCCAAAAATGTATTGAGCGCGAGTATTGATTTCCATCGTCGTGCCTACACGATTATACAGTTGGGAACGTGACCGAGGCTCTCGGCTCTCCTCAGTCTGCAGGCCTGGCAGCGACGTACGTATATCCCGTCCCTTCGAGAAATAAGCTCCTCAATCAATGAAGGCCGACCCCCCGTTTCTCGAGTTTTTCTAAGGGAGTGAAAAATGTCGCATTGAGGGAGAAAGGCGAAAGGGACGCGAAGCGTGGAATCGACGCCGGTGGCGCTGCCAACGACGCGCCCGACCTTCTCTCCGCGCTTCGTTCGTTCATTCTGAAAGAGTTTGCGCGAAACCGGAAGATACTTATTTTTAGCTTGTTTTCGCCTATCAAGAGAGGATCCCCGGCGAAATTTCGAAATGAAAATAAAACGCGGAAACTTTCGCTCGTTCTCGCCGCCCGTGCCGAATCCAGAGGGTATATACCACTACGAGTGTCAAATATTCGCTCAAATTGAATTCTGCAGAGTTACCGTTGTTTACTTTCGGTTGGAATAATTCCGAGCTTTGTATAGTCACCGACTCGTTTCGGGTTTTAAAACGAAATTGAAAAAAAAAAAGGTGGGAGCGAGGCAGACCGCCACCTAGCGAGAGGAGGAAGATGTCAACATCAGGCGCGCAGCACGCGTCCGTAACAATCGAGGCATGGCAGACGTGCGCTATATGCTTACGTAATGCGCCCGCAACGACTCATAGGTGTACACTCGCAACACATCGCGCGCAATATTTTTATTTTTTTTTTGCCTGGTGGAAGTACAGTCTCGTCGAAAGCTTTTTTGCATACTCTGACCGCCTATATGTATATGAGAATTTTGTTCCCTCTCCCGGGGCTGTCACAATATTTTGCCTCGGCGACAGTACGGAATTGTAGCTTTCAACGATATTTATTTATTTATTAAAGTGAACGGACTAAAGAGTCCTTAATACAAAATAAAAAGAAAATGATTACAAACAATTTTTATTACAAAACAAATATATATATAAAACAATAATTACAAATTCGAAATGTAGAAAACAATAATAAATTTAGTATCGTGGTACAAAAGTGGCCTGCAAAGTAAACGATAATCACATTCAATTATAATTTATAGTAAAAGATCTAAGCGAAGACTTCGATTGCCAATTGGAGGCAATAGATGTGATTGAAGTGGGCAATGAATTCCAGAGCCTTTTTATCTTGTAAGTTAAATAAAATACAAAATTATAAAAAAAAAAAATTTAGGCAATAAATATAAAATAAACAATATAAAGGCAATTAATTTTTTCACGCGTATTTATTTGAAAAATATATTTCACAAAAGAAAACAAACAGGAGGAATAGAGTTTAATTCATTGTGACAAAAAAAAAAACAAACAGATCCTTCAATCGCAAGTAAACTTAGCAGATCAACAACAGGCCATACCATACAAAAAATAAGTAACTTCCACTTCATACACAGCAGATTTAACTGTGAAATTGGAGGTTAATTTAACTTTCAGATTTTTCAGTAGAATCTGCTTTATAGAAACGCCAAATCTACATTTCCGTAAAGTAAGATCTGCCTCAAAGAAATGTTAATTTTACTGATACAAGCAAAATCAATCTTCGCTTTACACTGTTTTTTTCTAACCAGTTCTTCTAAATAATACGTTCTGATTTTTTAGTTAAAATAATATCATAGCGATATTTCATTTTTCATCAAATTTAATTAATAAAAACTACAGTTAAAATGGTTTAATACAATACTTATTTCATTAAATTGTTTAATGGAAAAGTCAAATGTTTAAGAATTGAACTTTGGCGTCAAAAAAAAATGCGTTCCTAAATTTTTCGACCAATTTCATTCACGAATTACTTAAATGCTTCAAAACAAAAGCCATTACTGTTTTAAGATACAAAATTGAGTGCGCTGAATTCCTTTCTTTACTGTTTATTCCGGGCTCATTTTTGCGGTTAGAAATTTTGTATTTCAACGCCATTCCGCCATATACGTACGAACCAATCAAGTTCACATTTTCGAGGCTTCACATCCGGTCATCACTTTTTTAAGAGAAAGATTACAAAGCAGTTTTTACTTTTCCTAGTCTAGCAGATATTTCTGTTGCGAAACAGAACAGAACTACTTTTCTTTTTTTTTCATTCGGTGCAGTGTTTTTCCTTACGTTTCAGTATGAATTCTTTCGAGCTCGTGCGTACTCTGATTTCCAGGCGGGAGCCGTTCTCAATTAACCGATGAAATTGTTCGGTTTCTCGATGAATTTTCAGGGTACGTCGATTCATTAGCAATAATGCAACGGCAGAGGGGAGTGGATCGCGCAGCGGGAAACGCAAGCGAAGCAAGAGAGAGAGAGAGTAGGGCACGCAACCCCTCCTCGGATGTGTATGGGAAAAAAAATCAATAGAGTCCGCACGAGCAAGTTCCTCCAAGTGCACGACGCGCGCATACAAACACACGCCCCCCCCCCCTCCCCCCGCCACTCGGTGCGTCGTCTCGCTTCTCGCCTCTTTCACGCTTCGCGGACTGCGGGCTTTTTTCTCTTGGCCAACTCGGGCTTTATTACAATTACGCAAGTGGCTCATCGTTATTCCTCCAAAACAGCCGATGGACGGACTAATTTAGCCAGAGATTCCGTTGCCGCGTTGACTATAAAATTTTATTTTAAAGATAATAATAAAAAATTTGTGAAAAAAAAAAACCAATGATGGGTAAAGGAAAATTTAAATATTTTGTATGAAAAGCTCCTAAATACTTTTTGTAAATGAGCTTTTCCACTTAGTGTTTAGTAATTTTTATACTAATAATTTTTCACGGTTTTTATAAATTAGCATTGCGGATAATTGACGTGTTCGTGCATATTTGTCAAAATAAACTTTTTAATTGTAAGTGATGTTATTTCTGTATGAAAATAAAAATAAATAAATCATTAAAAAAAAACACCCATAAATAGCTTGACGAATGAAGTCGATTGAACAAACCACGAAAATGTATCTATCAGATGTCAAATTTGACCTCCGCTTTTTCTACCAAACAAGATTCCATTAACAAATTTCCAAGGTATTATTGGACGTCGGGGAGTTAAATTTAAATTCACATTTTTTTTTCAAATAAAACGAGCGAACAAAGCCCCTTGGGATACAGGAAAGCAAATAATACGATCGGTGCTCTCGCGGAGCAATAAATGCGAAATAATTGAGGGGGAAAGTGGTCGATCAAAATAAAGGCGTTCGGATGTTCGCGAAAAAATAAAGGTCAATTTTAAGCTCGCCAATGCCTGGCCGAAACAATGGGATCTCAATTTACAGTGGATTTTTGTCATTTCCGAGCCAATTAAAAGTTTTGCGACGGCTGTGCTCCTTGGCTGGTAGCAGGAGAGAAGGGTGAGGAGGGGAAGCGAAAGGGTTTGTAATAAAGGAGTTTGCTTTGATCACCCCCCCTTAAGCTTCGGGGCCTTTCTTTTGCGATTCTTAAATTTATAATTAAGTTGGTCGGAATTCGCAGTCTTCAGTAGTCGTGAAAAGCCGAAAGATGCACGCTAAACCGCACTCGCCAAAGGGAATAAAGGAAAATGAATGAAAAAAGCTGGAAGAGTGCAGACGCGAACCTTTTGTTTTTAGAGACGACGCACTTAAAAAAAAACGTCAAGCTCTGATGGTTTCTCCGACGGTTTCCTAAAAATTGTATAACGCCTGATTTATGTTCGTACGTCGGCTTCGAGGAAAATTGAATTCTTACATAAATACGAAAGTGAATGAATATTTTAGGCCATAACTGCTTTTTCTTCTTATACGACACTTGAAAATTATTTTTATCATTTGGCAATAAATTTTAGCTTCACGTTTACTTGCTTCTTAATAGTGAATGGCATTAAATATTGTTAAAAAAATTAAATATTCTTAATAAGAGTCATAATAAAATGCGGATATCGGAAAATCTAGAGTACATATACTTTTAACTTTTATTGAGCGTTTTTTAAAAGTCAGCACTCTCAATCGATTGCCATGCGAAAGTCTCAAATATAACTTTTAAATTAAAAAAAGATTTTGAAAAATTTGTATAAAACCGTAGTTCGATGTTTATCATTCAATTTCAATACCACGAAGTATTTAAATTATTAAACGTGTAATATCTCTCTAAATATTAATAAGTGATATTCACATCTGTACTCGCTTTAAGTAGCCGAAATAACCATAAAAAATAATGAGATAATTTAAGGATGGTATGCCGGAGAAGACTCATAAATAAAGATGCATCACTTCTTGATAATAAATGGATCATTTTATTAGTCTTGTTTATAAAAACCACACAACTCTTGCACACGTATTCACTCTGATCGAGTCAAATAATTGTTTATTTATATTTACATAGATAATTTTGAGCAGTAAAGTTTTCCACACTACGTTTTCCTAATAAATCTTAATTCGTTAGAGCCCGGTCTAATGTATAATAATTTTAGTATGCAATCATCTTACTTTAATACGAACTTAAATGTACAGTGATCTAACGTTCCCTCTAAATTCGCATTAAAGAAGTTGCGCGCTGGCATTGAATTAGCTTGAGAATAGAAAATTAGCTGACGCCCGGTGGGTCGCAACGATAGGGGTGCAATTTTGGCAGTGCCTCGATAAGGACAAAGTTCGCCGCGAGATGAGCGCTATCGCGAAGCCCCGAGCGTTATTATGAAATCGCGTCCTCTCGTCCTCGGTGCAAAGACTTTTTTCCCGCAGCCGTACAAGTGACGCCGGCAGTGGGAGGCGGGGAGGGGGTGGCTGGCTCGCGCCTACGCAAATAGCCCTCGGATTCCGCAGTGTCGCCCCGCGAAAAGGCTCGACGCTAACGACCAACGCGATTATCCTTAAGCTACTTGTGCTTTTCGACGCCCTTCTGCTCGCATTCGCTTCCCACGTGTACCCTGAGCCTCCCTGGTCTCTCGGGCTATTGGATATTCGACGCGCCGTAAAAGTTTAATGAATCTGGCTCACCTATTTTTTTCCAGCTCGTTATGCGTCGTCCTGCGAACACAAAAAAGAAGATCGCATTAGCCTTTTTCATAAAGGAATAATTTCTTTAAACGTTAATAATTTTATAGAATTGTGCTCTTTTAGAACGAGCATTTGAAAACAGAAAAAATAAAAGAATTTCTCTCCTAAGTGGATTTAATTCATTCTAAGGAAATCGCACTTGACGGAAATTTAATGCGACAATCGACTGCTTGTAAATGATGCATTAAAACGACAAAAAAAAATTAATTTTCCTACTGCATTTTTTAATAATTTTAAAAAAGTTTTACTTAACGTAGACCTCATCAGAGTTACAAAACTATTCAAATTTATTCCTAGAACTTGTTGTTCTTCTAAAGTTCTTTATAAAAATAAAAAAGTAAGATAAGATAAATGGGGAAATGATTACTTCAAATAATGAGTAAATCGTGGGTTTTCATTGCAGATAGAATGTCGCACGAGATTCGCCTCGTTTGTCATTTATTTTTCGTCATCCTTTTTTTTTTCTTTCTCACTGCGCATGATTGCATCGAAAACATCATGCTGAGATGATTACGTTGAATCGGAAAGAAAATAAAATTAAGGAATTCAAGCAGCAGCCGCACAGCTGCTTCAAATTGCAGCGACGCCGCCGTTGACTATTAAGCTTCACAATAAAAAATATTTGTCAAAACTGATTGTATTGCCTAATGAAATTTTCATTCACGGTAGCAGCGCGGCAATAAACCTTTACTTATCTAAAGATTTTTTTTTATTAATAATTCAATTGATAAGATAAATTGTGCAAAGTCTCAAAAATACTGCACTCGCGATGTTTAAGTAATTTAATTAACAGTGATTCGCGTAAAAGAGCCTTGAAAAAAGGAATGATTTATTTAAAATTAAAATGACAGTACCAATCTTACTTTGACTACAACGGCGACTAGTGTCGACAAAAATCTGAGAGATTAGGAAACGCGACGGGAAATTAAGAAAATCAAAACTGTCAATAATTTACAAGTTAAGTCTATTTACTTATTATTAAAACAGAAAAAAATTTCAACGCACTTGTACACTTGATAAGAGGTCTCTCATTTTCAACTTATCATTTATCACGTGATGATAAAAAAAAACGTACGCCTTCGCCAAATGCATATATTCCACTGTATTAATTACAAGTGCAAAAACAAAACAAGAATGCAACCAACCTGCTTCCTTGAGATTTTTTTGTTTTTGGCCTCTTGCTGACACTTCGGATGTCGTCCGGTATTGGCATTGTTGAAGCGTATCCATGTTCGGCTTCTGCAACAAGAAAGCCAAACAATTTCGTAAGAATCCAAAATATAAAAATTGCAATTCTCTCCCTTTCTCTCATTAAAGGCATTCCAGTTCAAGTTGAAAAATCTTTACATCACACTTGAAAGTAATACTATCTGCAAAAAAGATACTTTCTACCAGAGGACAAAAGAAAGTAAAAAAAAAAAAAGAGGGAAGGCTGCCGAAAATTCGCAGGTCCTCGTATAACGGGTAGACCCCGAAGCACAGGCAAGCAAAGTCGGTGCAGGCGCGAAAAAAGAAAAGACCAAGAGGATAAAAAAAAAAAAAAAAGTAACCGGAGTGCTGGCGTGGAACGTGCTCCGAGGCACGTTGCGCTTGCCCGGCGCAGCCGCGGATCGCGGAACCGGTCGACAGGCGCGCGCGCGCGTCGTCGACTGGAGGCGAAATAAATGTAACGAGAATAAATTCGCTAACAATTTTTTTTCTCCGCCGCAGCGAACAATGAACGAATAAAAAAAAGAGAAACGAAGCAAAAAAAAATGCGCAATCGCGCAGGGTCGGCGCATTTAAAAAGAAAAAAAAACAAGGCGAGGCTTGCCCAAGGTCAGTGGCGATCGGACGATCGATTGACGAAAGTCAGGCGGTGCGCGGACGCCCGGCGAATAATAAGAGTCGGCCGACGCCTAAGTGCGCGCGCGCGCGCGATCGCGACCAGACGGGAGATAATTCGCGACGGCAGCCTTGACGGGACGCTACGACTCTTTTGTTAAAATCCGCGCGATTCCGGGCCTTCGCGCAACGGGTAGGTCAGTGGACCGGTTCCTCCGAGTATTTTCGGCCTCGCTCATCTGAGTCTGCCTTTCCTTTTGTTTTTCGATTTTTTTTTTCTCCCTATCTCTTCTTCTTTTTTTTTTTAATCCGGACTTTGTTTACGTCGAGCGGCGACGCTGAATATTTATGCGTTCTGTTGGCGCGGGCGTAAAGAGCCGAGGTGCGGGACGGCTCTCGCCGAGCGACTTCTATTTTTAGAGTATCCCATTTAAAGGGAAATTAAAGCTCGTCTGCGATAGTTTAAGCAGGTTCTCTTGTCAACGTGACAAGTATTTACAAATATTGCGGCGTTTCACGAGTTAAGGCTAATGCCTAATTTATTATCGTCGTTTTTTGGAGTAAATTTTTTTAACGTAAAATACGTGTTGATGAACCCTGTCTTTTTTTTATTAAATATAAGAGTAAAAAAGGGACATATTTTTCAAGCGAATTGCAATCATCTGCTTCAGCGAATAAAAAATGTGAATTCTTTTTTTAAAAAAGTAAACATCGGGGGAAAAAAGGAATGTTTTCGCCACTAAAAGCCTGGCAAAAGTTGTGATAATTTTTTCTTTTTTAAATCTCTCAAGTTGTCAGTACAAATTTCACAAGCAAATCTTTCGTTTAACGGCATTAAAAGAAAGTACACTGCAGCAATTTTCGCCAGGATTTTTCTTCCGCTGTTCGGGAGGTAAAAAAAAAGGTCGAAAGTACACATCAGTGATAGTAACTTTATCCTGGCGCGTATAAAAATGTTTGTTAGCGAAAGAAGCCGCTCGTTAAAGAAAGAAATGCAAACGACGAAATACAAGCGGGCGTACGCGCCCGGAGCAACTGAGGGGGTGGGGAAAGAGGAGAAAGAAGAGAGTCGGTGCCGCCTCGGTATGAAAACAACAGCCGCTGTAGCCTCGTCTCATCCTCCACCGCCTCCTTCCACTCCTCCTCCCCTTCGCTCGCTGCGCGACTGTAATCGCGCCATCGAGTGCGTCGACCTTGAAAATCCCACCGCCTCCCCTATATTGCGTGCGCGCGAAAACAAAAATAGCCACGCTCCTTTTTTCATCGTTGCAAAATACCTGGCAACTGCGGTGTGATCTTGTGAAGCATCGAAAGAGAGAAAAAAAACAAATAAATAAATAAATGAATACGCGTGCTTCATCTTGGATCCGCGCGGTGCACCGAGCGGCAGGCTCAAACTTTGATTTACGTAACGAATTGTAGCTGCACTCACGCGGAATGAATTTTAAGTTGACGTTGTCCGCGATATATACGGTTGAAAAATTTAGAAAAAAAAAATGAGGAAAATTGCTTGACTTTGCAGCCGTTGCGCGCTGACGGAAAGTTTTTATTTGGAATTTTTTTTTATCTAATTAGCGCATAAAATGTACAGCTACGGCTAAATTACGTCAACTTCACAGTCGCCAACCTCGCGACTTCCAGAAACTTCCACGACGAGTTTTAACGAGCGGACAAGGTGAGATTGGCTCGAATTTGCGACTGGCCGCACTTTTACTTAGGCGGCGGCGACGGCTTTTACGGATCTATGTTCAACCTGGCCTTGAAAAATAAACCGAAATAGCTGATTTGCGGGCGAAAAAAACAGAGCGCTGCAAGTGGTCTGATAAAAGATTATCGTGTTCCACAGACGTGCGCACTTCTCGCGCACTTGCCAGATGTGAGTCCCGAGGATGTTTTTGCGTGCGCGAGAGCCTGCTCTAAAATGACCTTTTCATTTCACTTTTAACGATTCGCTCGAAAAACTCGCTGAAATACTTATCTCGATTGTCCATTTTTTACTTCTTAGAACAATAAAATTTTCGTTCTACGCTAAGATACTTTATTTATTTTATAAACATTAATTCTTTTCTTTTCTTAATTTTTGTAAATAATTTTTTAACAGTAAAATACTCAGGTCTCGACTTTTTTTGTAAACAGGAACTTAAAACTTAGTGCCCCACTAAATTTGAAATGTAAATATAGAAATGAAGTCAATGTTACCCTGGAAATTTACTTTAAGTAGTAGCAGTGATTCATCAGCATCATATAATTGGTCGGTTTCTTGTATATCTTTCTTAACTGTTTTATAAAAAAAAATAAAAATGCATTTTTCTGCAGCCTCTAAACAAAGACAGGGCCATTAAAAAAATATATATATATTTAAACAGCTTTATTGTTTTTCGGCTCGTTAAATTGATATTTCTTATCACTGACTATGATACCCGTATCGAGTAACTATTTACCAACTTTTCGAGTGAACTACGCAACCGCGATACAACAAAGCGCACAAAAGTGCACCAATAATTAATCAAAGATAATTCCGCAGTTCAAGGGAGAACAAGAATTCGTCAATCTCTGGCGCAAGATGCTCGAAATTCCAACGGAAATAAATCCGAGAAAACAAAAGCCTTGCGGAATGAACGAATGAGAGAAAAAAACAACTACGTACGCGTGAAGTAATAAATCTATAAACGCGTTATAAGAAACGCGTTTTATAACGAAGCAAAAAAAAAGCGAAGGAGAAACGCACGGGCAAGAGCAAAGAGAAACCAAGCAGTCGCGTCGCCACGTCGCCTCTTGTAGATACACGCGGCATCTCGCTTTCTCGCTCGACAGGAACCGTTTTGTTTTGTTTTGTTTTTTTGGTTTTTTTACGCGCTCGGCGAAGCAAAAAAAGGAAATAAAACTTTTTTTTCCGCCGCCGTCGCATTGTTCCGTCGACGCGGGATTAACGCACACCGGCGGCTGGGCGTCCTCGCCGCTCGTGCGTTTTGTTTATTTCGTAGGAGGCGCTCATCGGCTTCTCGTTTTTCCATTCGGGAATTCGCCCGAGAGCTTCGAGGAGGAAATCTTTCGGACGGCCACTTTGCGCGCCTCTCGATAAGTCTTCGACAGGAGCAGGGTTTCGAAATAAGTTCGTCGAGCGCGCGATTTTTTTTTTTTTTAATAACACTTCGAATTGCCTCCGGTAGAGTCGACTTCCACGAAAAGATCGGGTGCATATTTCAGTTTTGAAAGCGGCTTTAAACATTACGGATTCCGCGGTTGCGGGTTTAACTTATTTTAAAACACGCAAAGTATTTTCGCTACTAAGTTCGAGCGTTTAAAGAATGCGCAGATAAAAAAAGAAACTTTAATTGCACTTTTTTAAAACGAAAGAAGCGATTAAACCCTCGCGACTGTTCGAATTATCATAATTTTTTTCTCTCTGAAAAAAAAAAAGCACTCCCCTCTCTGGAAAATAAGCCCGATTAGAAAGGTGCCCGCGTGGTCGCCGCACAGGGAAAAAAATCGTCGAAGTAAACACGATCGAGGCACGACCTAAAACGAAGCAAAAACAAAAAAAATGCACGTAAAAGCAGTCCTTCTCGCTGTCGACGAGTGCAGGAGGGGAAAAGAGGAGCGAGGATGCCGGCCGAGAGGGGAGGAGGAGGAGGAGGTTAGGGTACAGCTCGGTCTGCCGCGCGTTTAAAAGTCCCGAGAGCCGGCTCTCCTCGGGACGAAAAAAAAGGGGGGGGAAAGCGCACAGTCCGGCGAATCCCACGTACCTCTATCCCTTCGTTCGATATACTCAGCGGCCTTCAGAAGGGCAGCAATGCTCATATTTCCCCAGTTTGCCGTGTTCCCCCGCTGTTTCCACCGCCGCGGCTCTCCTTTTTCCCCGGTGCTCCGCTGCCTTCCTCCGCCCTCGTCGTCGCGCACTTTCCTCTTGTCCCTCGCCAAAGCACACAAGCACTAAATTCCCCCTCTCCTTCCTCTCGCCGCTAAAAGAAATCTCGATCTTCCTGCGCGGATCGAAACTGACACTGAGCACTCAATGGCGAAGCGATACTCTCTCCCCTTTGGCGTGTCACTGTGTATCCTCCGCCGCGGATCCTGCAAAAAAAGCCGTAGGCCAAGGTTGGGTGGCTGTCGCACACACACGCACACGCGACCCGACAAAAACAACGCGGAGCGCGCACGCACACTTCAGGAGGATCGTGCGCTAGACTGCGAGCGAGCGAGAGAGAGAGAAAGCGTGCGCGCGCCCGCGCGGACGCAGGAGGAACGGCTTTTCCCTCCGCCGCGGAGCGAGACAAAGCAAATCGCGCCGCTGGCTCGCCCTCGCGCTTCCCGCTTCGCAAACTCGCGCCCGCACTCGACAAAGTATCATCTCTTTCTCTCCCTCTCTCGGCTGCACTCCGGCCCGTTCCTTTCCTCCGCCGCCGCTGCCACTCCGTTACGTCGATCGAGCACCAACAAATATTTTTTATTACTATTATTATCATTATTCTAGCGAGAATCGCGCATCGGCGAAGGACGGCGGCCGGTGCTCCGAGGCGAGAGAGAGAGACAGAGGCGATGGACAATCGACGATGCACTGGCACATACAAGGCTCCCGTCGGTATTAAATAATAAAAAAAAAAACGCGTTTACGATTGATATAATGCACATACGAGAACGCGATGTATATACCTGCTGCGCGTAATCGACGGCGTGAGTGTGTGGTGTGAGTGTATGTGTGAGTGTGCGCGTGTAAGTGTGAGTGTGTGAACGTTCGCTAGTTGGTGTAAGCGTGAAAGACCGTGACTGAGCCGACTACACGTGAGGAGAAAGACGCACGCGCGAACGCGACGGGGGACGAGGAGCGACTGAGGAGGCGAGTCGCCAGCCGCCGCCGCCGCCGCCGCCGCGCCGCGAAGTGCAGCCGCCGGCCGGGAGGGGGGTGGGGAGAGCCGCGCCGCGAGTGCAAGCGAGGTGTGTATAGGTATACGCGCGAGGTGGCGCCGGGGAGGGGAGTATATATAGGGGATGGCGGGGACTCGATACTCGAATAGCGTCGGTGCGCCGTTAAAGCGACCGCGGCTCTCGCGTATTCTGACGAGTATCGCGACGTCCCTTTCACCGGCCGACAAAGGATTTTATCACTTGATTCTACGAACGAGCGCATTTTTTTTCTCCCTCTCCCACTGCTAATTATAAGGCTCGCCGCCTGAAACTGCTGGAGGATCGTCCGGGCCTTCGACCGTGAAGCTGGGAGGCGGCTGTTAATGTTACAATTGCACTGGAGAGTCCATTCGATTGAAATTTCGGATTCCAACCTGCGCCAGTGGAAACTCCAGCTTTTTGTCCGCGCTCGGATTAATTAAAACTTTGCAGAAATTTTCTTCCAAATTATTTTCTTAGCCTGCTTTAAATGAGCTCCAAATAACTTTTTATTAAATATAAATACGATTCTTAATAATAATAATTACGCGCTTTAATAAAATATTCGATTTATCGAAATTTCTATCTAAAACGCTTGAGGAATAAATTGTGCTTACAATTATTTTTAATTTAAAATTATTCCACGATATAAAATTTATTGTATTCAGTTTACTTAAGCCTTGAAGGCCGGACACTTTGTTCTTAAACGTAATTTCTTAATTTTTTTAGTAGTGCTATAGAAATAAAGAAAAAGTACTGAAATAATTATTTTTCTTAATAAACTTTTACATGTATATGTATATGTGCAATACGATTACTTTTGTAAATTATTGTATATTTTTTACTCTGATTTAATAATAAATAAAATAAAAATAAATGTACTACATAAATACAGGCAAATAATAATCGAATAGTGCTATTTATACTTGCAAGAAGACATTGTAAAAAAAAATTACAGAATGAAAATATAAATTTGATACGCGCGGCATTAAAGGGTCAATGCATTTTACTAAAATTTTTATTACAGCTTTGGTAATTAAATTATTGCAATTTATGATTATTGCGAATTTCTACTACACGTGATGATTAAGTAACGTTACTCGAGTAAATTTTACACGACTACGTTTGCTTTGAACTTTTGAAGAAAAAATTTCTTGACTATTTGAGTAAATTTAACTAATCGCCTTTCTTAAAAGAATTGAAGAATAAAATGACGAGCCGATGAGAAATACAAAAAGAGAGATGTACGCTTTCCGAAAGAATTGGAGCGCGTTTCAAGGCTACCGCCGTTGAAAAGTCAAAGAAAACGTATATGTGCGAATGCAAGCAGCGGCCTCGTGAATTTCAGCTGGATCCAGATGGGACGATCGGTGGGCCTCGGCGCTAAATGCACCCCAGCCGGCGCCTTTATTCGTGGCGGGAAGGGAACGAAGGAAGGTACAGGCGCTCGCGGATATATAAGGAAAAGAATGTTTTCAATTGTGCCGCGCGGCATTTCTCACGCGCCACTCGCTCGCCGCTGCATAATGACTTCTCGCTGGGCGGATGCGTGTGCCTACGGCCGTCCACCTAATCGACGAGCGCCGGGCTCCTTTTGGGACTGCTGTACGGTGTGATGTGTGTTACGGGCACAGGGTCGGGAGAAAACGAAAATTTAAGCGTCAGCCTGCCCTGGCAATTTACTCTTACGACTCCTAAAACTTCCCAGCGATTGGCTGAAAAATGCAGCAACTTGGAAAAAACGGGGCGCTTTGCTTTCAGCTGTTCAAGCTAAAATGCTTCCAGTCAAATTTCACTCTTAGTTTATAGTGAAACTGCTTCTTTCATTCCGATAGAGTGAAATTTATTTAATATATCATTTAATTTCACTCCAAGGTAGAGTCGTCTTTTAGAAATGATTATATCTTTCGCTATAATTAACAATAAAAAAATCACTCTATTTTACTCCATTAAGGGATTTAAGTCTACTAGAAAATTAGAGTGAAAATTAGACTCCAATAGAATTAATTTCCACTCTACTTCACTCCAACTGATTTAGCGTGTACGCGGTGACTGTACAAAAAATATCGGAATGATGAATGTTTGTATTAGAAAAAGACCCACTAAATGAGTCGCAATTTGCAAAGAAAAATAGAAGACTGCATTGAGCACAGCGGTGACAAAAGTTTCTCTCGCTTTCTTGAAAAAACTCGATTAGAACGAGGAAAATTCACTATTCGCATAATATAGCGCATTGAAGTTTTTGTAAAATGTCTATATTGATAAGAAAAAAAAAGAATACAGATAACGCACATATATACACAATTGATTCGCAAATCAACATTTTCTTGATCATTCCCTTAATCTTTTATCGCCAATAGCAATGTACATTGTAACGAGATATACAATTAATCCAAGACACTTCCGCCTTCGAATCTCCCCGTGGCTTTAACTCGGGGTAAATAAATTTTGCATTCGAATCGGAGCCCCGATATTCATAAAAATACGATCAGCGCAAAACGCCGGTCGAAGCGTAAAGAAGACTTAAAAAAAAAATAAATAAAGCGAGGCATCGGAGCAATTAACCATCCAGTCGGAATAGGCGCGGATGTGCTTTAAAAAAAAAAAAGAAGAAAAAGGGGGGCAGAGTCGTTCGATCCGCCGTCGTAAACTATCAGCTGGGCGCGCGGATTTGCACTGCTGTTGCCACGCAGCGAGTGCGCCTGGCTGTCTCGCCTCGACAATGGCGCGCGCACGCCGCGATCGAGCGAGAAAGAGCGCGCGAACCTCGCCGTTACGAACAGGCGAGCTTCTCCGTTTTCTCCGCGCCGCTCGTTTTGCACCGCCTGCCGGTGAAAGGTTTTCGCCCATTTTAAGCGATTAATATTGACGCGAAAAATTCCCCTTCCAAGTGGTAACGCACCACATTTCTTTCGCCGGCAATTTCGATTGCTTCGCTAAAATTGATGACCGAGCGCAATTATATTCGTCCATACTGGCGGATAAGGAAAATGCACATCTGCGAATCGTTGCGGCGATAAGAGCCGCTCGATTAAAATAAAAATTTACTACTTTGGTAAATAGTTTTTGTACGCGGAGAGAAATGTTATAATTAAAATTACTATATTCCGTAGGAACAATGGAACATACGCGACTTGGGACGATTTCTACGATAAATTAGCTATTGCTATTTTTATACAAATTAGCTATGCTATTTATATATAAATAGCAATTTTTGCTATGTACACAGAATTTTTAATAATTTTTAAAGTAAAAATTTGTATAGGTCGAGTATGTTGTACATAACAATTTCTACTATATAAATAGCAATTTTTGCTATTTACACACTGGAATTTTTAGTATTTTTTATATTAAAAATTTTCATAAGTTCAGTATGTCCCATTGTTCCTACGGAATATAGTAATTTTTACTATAACATTTCTCTCCGTGTACATTGAATTTATCATACTTGCAGTTCGACAAATAAGTTTTATTTAATTTGTTACAAGCTTTGCGTGGCCTAGAAATGGACTGATAAATAATTTCTCACGATTGATGTTTGAATAAAATAACCGTGTCGTTTTAATAATATGCTGTGACACTCGTTATTGCATGTTGTTGTAACTGGCAACCTAAATGCTCGAGTTTTATGAAAATTATGTAAGTTAGCCAACTGTTAAGTACACCTACGTTGGAAATAAACTTTACCGCAGACTCTTAAATATTCAGCAATAATGTTTTATATATTTACATTATTCAAAGGAGAAACTATTAAAAAACTAACTAGAAAATCGACCTTTTCGCACCTAGAAGCACTTAATTACTATTTGCTTTGAGAAAGCGCCTTCTTCATGTCGACTATAGTTCACTCTTAACTGGGATGCTTTAAGATGAATCATCGACTATTTATTTAATTTTTAATTTATTATTGCGTCGTCCTATGTACATTTTATTTATAAGAGTGAATGTATTCATGACGTGTCTAAGTGTTTCTCTATAAGTTTTATCGTATATTTTTTATTACATTTTACAAATTTTCTGGTCTTTTTAATCAATCACCTGTGATATTACTTAAACGCTATTTTCAATACTAAATTATAAAATTACAAAATAAATAATATATAAATTAAAATAGAAATAAGTCAACGATACAACTTTAACTATTAAATAAAGAAAAAAAAATTAACAATAAGATGACCGATGGGTATCGTTCTTACACATATTTTTTATCAAATCACATAGATTTTCATCACATGTATTAAATATATTTTGTCTAAAAAAAAAAACTAAAATCTTTATCAACCAATTACACATAAAATTAATTTACTAATTTAATCGATACTACTCTATCGATTCTCCGATTCTTCTTTTTCGGAATCGTCGACTCTCACGAAGTAGCTTTTAGCTTTTCTTATTGTTTTATATTCAATTATAATTTCATATCTTAATCAGGACATACTTAAGTACTACTTAGTCCGTCGAAATAAAAAGAAATAAATCAATAAATTATAGAACGGATTGTTTTTCGCGTAATCGGCCTTCTCTAAGCATATACATCGCTGCAAGCTCCCGCGAACAAAGGACCCAGGCAAATTCGCGACAGCATAACCTTGCAGAAGGTACGAGCGCGGCCTCCTCCCGTACACACGCGCGACAAATCCCCGCAGTATGCAGGCGACGCGCGCGAACGGAGTTACACCCACGCGCGATTAAAAAGAGAAGCGCGGGGGAGTCGCTCCGTCCTTGTCTGGCCACGCGCGCGTTATCGACGGGCCGCGAGACGACGGCGACGATTGGCCGGCCGGGCGGCGCCCCCGCCAATCGGCGCGCGCCTTGCTGCGCCGCGGCCGGCGAGCGTCACGTGAGCCTCGTGCTCTCGCGGCCGCGAAAACAAAACAAACAGCTGAGCCAGCCGAGTGTGTGCTAGTCGGCCAGGCGGAGCTCTGCCCTTATCAGCTGTTTTGCGTCGCAGGGGATTTAATTAAGGAAACGGATCCCACCGCCTCGCTGCGCAATTCCATTCTTTGCGCTTTACGTTTCTAAGCGAATCTGACTTCGATGTACAATGCAGTCGTTTCATACTCAATTCAAAAAAGCAGACTTTCTTAGTCGATTCATGTAATTTCGCGAATGTACTTTACGCTTCAGCGAATCGGCAGAATTGAAGCCTGGCTTCAATTGACAATGCAGGCGTCACATGCTCAATATCGAAGTAGACTCTCTTAGTGGACGCATAGAATTTTAATGAGTGGAGGATCTTTCGATTAAAAAATTTCGGGTCCATTTTCAATTGAAGCGTTAACTTAAGTCGAGTGTCATTTTTTAAATAGAGTTGCAAATTTCTTTTCATTATATTGTGTGAACAAACGGAGAATTTCAATCGAACGATTCATTTCAATTTCCCTCAAAATAAAAAAAAATAAAAAAATAGAATTTTTTTACCTAATTTCTAACAAACTGAATTTATTTACGATTAATTCTTTGGTGTTTTGGCATACTACTTAAGAAGCTTATGTAATTTAATAGAAAATTAAAAGGTACAGTATTTCATTTCTAATATGTGAGAATCTCCTGCAGCCTCATAGGCCTAGCAGTACCTGCCGACTCTTTATTTTTGACTACAGCACTGACCCCCCCCCCCCCCCCCGCTTAGGTGTGATGGGAGGACACGGCTCTAACCCCACCCACCCTGTAGCCCAGCGTTTTTCCCTCTTATTTCATTTCTAATATAATGTAATCTATTTGTTTTACCTGAAATTTTTAATTCTGCTTATTAAATATTCAACAATGGCAATAAAACAACAACGATTCATCTGTGATAGAATTTTAAAATATATCTTTCAAAGATTCCTTTTATTGTGGATTAAAAAATATAACTTCATACAATCTTGTATATTTCTACTACAATTCATTAGAAATGAATGTACGCAAGAGGAGGAGCTTTATGTCTGTCTTCAAATGAGCGTACCCGCGCCAGTAAGTCTTTTCAGTTATACATCATATAATCAACTCCTTTTTTGTAGTCCATTTAAAATTTTCATTTCTCTAAGGTAATAAAATTACTTTTTCACATTAAAGTTAAGAATAATAGTTTAAAAGTTTGCGTGCTTTTTTTTCACATTTTGTAAAATAATAGTTAAATGAAGTTGCTCCAAGTTATGTAGAAATAGTTGCTCGTTACAAATTTTGATTGTAAAAAGATAAAAAATATATAAGATAAATTTTTAAGGACTAATTTCTGAAATAAAATTATTCGTGTTAGAATGTTAGAAGTTCATTAATTTTTTGTGTATTTTACAATAACTTACCAAACAAACATAGCTGATGCCGTTTCTCCAAAATATTAGAGAAAAGGTATAAATTAAAATCTCAAAAGTGATTGGAATATTAACGTAGATTGTTGGTCAATTCTCAAGATCTTTTATAGTGGTAAAATTTTAATATACCACTTACCTAAAGAATAGTAATTTAACAAAAAAACAGTGTAAATAAATAGCAGATTAAAATAGTAAATTGATTTTACCAGTCTGAGCTTCGAAAGGTGACATCTAAAGATTTTTCTATAAAAACGCTATGTACGAAAATATTACATATAAGTAACTTCTTCAACTTCCAGTAAAAGTAAAGAATTTCGCAAAACAATTCTTAAAGCTCTGAGCATATGCAACCTTTCTGTTGCAATATTTAAAATTTCGTGATTAGTATCTACCCCATTCTGAAATAATTTACATCACATTAAATAGTGAAAAATTTATAGGTACATAAGAATTCCATAAATTAAGTTGTAACCATTAAAATTCGATTTCTTCTGTAATATTTACTAAAGTCATGACAAAGATTAGATACAAATAACCAAAGAATATGAATGTTAATTTCTAGTTTTTGTTCCATTGTTACTACGAGTTTCAAAATATCTGGATACTTTATTATATAGTTATAAATAATTTGCCATGAATCCTGAAAATTATAATTTTAATAAATAACTTGCATAAAACGTAATGAATAAAATAAAAAATGAAAAATACTTGATCTGTAATTTTATTGAAGGATTCCATTTCTTCTAAAGATATAATTTGTGGAAATTCATCATCTTTAACTAAAACAGCGTACTTATCTAAAATTGCAGTCATTCTGGCATAATTGTATAAAACAAAAGATGCTTCTATAAAATTAAAAAAGATGAATCAAGTTATTATTAATTATTAAAAAATCTTCAAGATAAATATACATACCTTTAATAGACCTATCTAAACTATCAGAACTTTCTAAAATTACTGGACTAGAATGTTTACACGAGAGCAGTTCATAAGCAACTGAAGCATTCGCAATCTTCTGAATGTCTTTTTTAACATTATGTTTGTCAATATAAACATCAGAGGACTTTTGCTCATTTAGTTCCTTTATTTTATTTATTTTTCTTTCTAAATAATCTTTTTGTCTTAAATTTTTTTCCTTTTTTTTACCATCATTCAGAACAGCTCCACATAAATATCTATTGTAATTATCTTTTATACAACTTTCTGACCTTATAGTAAAAATATAATTGTCTTCGCAGTCTTCTATTTGTACATCATAACCCTGTGATTTTATAAGATTTATTGATACTTTCTCTAAGAGATTCAGTCGCATGTCGGTGATTTCTGATTCGTCATCCATCTCCACTGTCAGTTTCACTTTCTTATTACAATTTTCTTTTCTTCCGTACAATAAGCCATCTTCAAAGACCTTTTTTATAGCAAAATATGATACTGTGGGTCTAACAAAATTTATTAAAACAAAATCATGCGAAATTTCCATTAATATTTGAGAATTAATGTTGTCTATGCTTAGCGATTGTTCTATTTCTTGTACTATCTGTTAAAGACAAATATATGTTTAAGAATGATTGATTTTAGAAGAGCACTCATCGATATTTAGAAACAATGTTTAGTCTTGTGTTCATCAGTTGTTATCAATGATTTTACTTACGTGTTGCTTTAATATTTCTAAAATTTGATCATTCGTTAAATAAGGACTTTGGTGACACAATTGACTATGCAAAAAATATTGTAAAATATTTTTTGAATTCTTAAACCATTCTGACTCGATATCGACATAACCTCTCCAGTGATCCAGTTCCAGTGGAAACGACAAATCTCCTCTCGTGGCGAAATGCTTTTCATTAATATTAATAACTTTTGGTCGATGAACTTCATTTCCAGTTACCCTTTCTACTACTACTTCTGCTAAGTAATTAGGAGTTATCATTTTATATTTTTAACTGACAACATGTATAATCATGGAATCCTGCTGTCCAGTACAAAATTCACTGAACTGTTTTACCGATTAGATAAATCAATTATCGCGAATGCTGGATGTCGCTTATTGATAATTTTCTACCATATCTTATTAAAAAAAAAAATTAAAATAATTATTAATAATAAATATTGTAGTGTCTGGAATGATTAATAAATTTTTAAAAAGTAATTCATGATATTTTAAATATTTATTAATAATAAGAGCAATTGTGCATGAAAATCGCTGCAAAATTCACAGATAATTTGTACATATGGAGAATCCTATTTTTTTTTGTATATACATACTTTTCAGTTAAAAAAATGTATACTCAAATATATTTTATGCTTACCTACCGCTATATAAAACAAACTTTTAAGCACAGAATTTGAAACTTTGCTGTAACAATCTGTTCTAGATTTTCATTAGTTGTATTTGTACGCAACATTTTATGCCACACAAGTAAGAAATTTTAGAATTTACCATATATACAGCTAAATTTACATGAATTTTATATCTATTGCAAATGGTTACATTGCATGATGGTATTTAACGTATGCAATGGCTGCTAACTCTTTACAAAATTCTTCTGTAACTATTGCACTTTCTAGTAAAATGTTTTCTTCTTTTGACCTAAAAAAAATAATTAACAATGATTAAAGAAATTGGCTAAATAAATTTGTTGTCAAGTAAAGACCTTACCTTGAAGAAACTTCTTTTTCTTCAGACGTTGTGCATGGCGTACAGCAGTCCATGAAAAAATGCAACCTTGTATCTTTAAGAAGCTGTTTGTAATTTGGAAGTTTAGGAATTTCATTGAGAAGTTGCTTAACAACTCGTTGTAAACAGATAAATAAACTTTTCTTGCCAGGCACCAATGGAATCAGGGGATTCAATAAGTATTCATGAAGATACGGATGAGGTAAAAGTGCCAGTTTGGTGAGAAGAATCGTCAATTGTAAGTTTATTTCATACTTTTGCTTTGGCATATTACTAACTTTATCTAGCAACATTGCCAAAAAAGGTCCAGGATAAAATCTGTGTGAGCAATTATCAGCTTCTGGCCTTGAATCAGAGCTGGCTGAGTCATCTAAAGTAACAGCTTCTAAAGGCCAAGCTAGAAGAGCGCAATTCTTCACAATAATCGAATACTGTTTCTCCCAACCACCCATATGCCTTCCATAGTTACTATCAGATTCAGTCTGTAATTGTCGAGGTACTAAAGATAGAAAACTGAAAACATGTATAAACAAATTACATACAAGAAACAATCAAATTATATGAAATATTTACAAAGTTTTTATTCATGATTTTATTATATCTCACCAATTTAAAATCCTATGGATATTACTTGGAGCTAAAGTTCTGCTGTGGTTTGTTCCTTGTGAAATATCCATAGTACCTTTTTTCTCTCTTTCTCTCTCATCTTCTTCATCACTCCATGAAGCTATAGCACTATCTGCTGCACTATTATCATAATAACCTCGAGTGTTTAAGTATGTTAAGACTAGACAGTGTAAAATATGTTCATCTTTTTTTTCAATCATCTCTTCAAACAATTTCAATGTTTCTATGGTTAACTCATCACTTTCAGTGCAACAATTTTCAATTAACCTATGAACAACAGGAGAAGACCAAACATCTGGTATGTCTGGATCTCTTTGTAGACCAACCAACCATCGGCCCATTTCTAAAAGAAATTTTTTTGTAAAATTACATAATGTCATATTGTAATTAATATTATTATAAAATTAATAGCTTACCTGTACTTAATGAACATGACGGAATATCTTTTAAACATTTTGTGATTAAAGCTGTAATCAAAACAGCATGATGAGCAGAAAGAGAAGGGGTAAGTACTTTTTCCAAAAATGATATCCTAATATTCTGAGCTAATGATTCTGCCACATCTGGGTGAGCTTCTCGAGATAGTTGAGCACAAAAGTCATACCACATGAAAAATGCAGCAACTCGTCGACAACCAGGAAATTTTTGTTCATTCGAAAGAGGAGGAGAATCAAGACCCCACGTTACTTCTATTTCATCTATTTCTGAAGGCTCAATGTGAGCTGGAATTTGATTAAATAGAGTTTCTAACCGTTTGGCTAACACAATTGACAAATCACTTTTAGCAACAATCTCAGCAAAAAATGGATCATCTAATGAAGCTAGAACCATAATTCCCTCGCATGCTCGTATTCTAATCATATTGTCCTGAAAAAATAGTAAAATATATTTTTTAATGATGTTTATCTTAAAAAATAGTTTTTAATTTTTTTAAACTTACTGCACTGTTAACATAACTCTTGAGTGAATCTAAAAGTAAACATTTGGAATGTTCTGGACTTCCTGGACCACTGAGTGTAATATCGTGTTTACTGCTTCTTGATTTATCACCTTCACTCGATGCATATCCTTGATCTATCCTCAAATCTTTTAAATCATTTAATGCCTCTACAACTGGATCGAAAGGAGGACATTCAACTGTTTCAGGTACTTTATACAAATTTACATTTTGTTGAATGTCATCGTTAACTTCCACTGACGCGTTTGGAATGTTTTCATCTGACTTTTGTATTAAGGGACTCGAAGATTGAGATCCAGCTTCAACATCTCTGGACGATGATCCACTTGATTGCGTTGAATTAGATCTTGAGGATGTATTTCGTTTGTGCTTGGACGGTTTATTTTCCTGCAATTCTTCAGATCTGGCTTTATCATCCATTGGAAATGACTGTTTGCTATTTAAAGATTTTTTAGTTAATAAATTAATTAAAAAATGCTAAAATGATGTCAATTTAATAACTTACCCTCGCTTAAACAATTCAGGATTCACTAATGTAATTGCTTGTGTATTTAAAGGTTTAAACAATGGATTAGTGTCCCTAAATTTTTTGGCAGGAATGTAAGTAACATGCTCAATTTCTGACTTTGAATTATCAGAATTGAAAATTTCATTTTCTTGCCTTATACTACTAGAATCATTAACAATATTAGTCACATGTGGATATTTGCAAACTAAAAAACAAAGACTCAGAAGAAACTGTATTTCTTCATTTTCTATCGGCGAGGCCAAGTTCCCATTGCACATTGCAATAAGCCTCTGAACAGGTCCATAAACAGCCTGCATGATGCAAAAGAGGATGCTTCGATCTCGTAAGTAGTTTTCTCAAAAAAGATAAACAAACTAATCTCATCCCGGGTGGAGTTTCCGCACTAGCCAGAGTCGCCAGAAGATCCAACAATCTGTGCTGCAATAAATACTCCAAACATGGTCCTGGTTCATTTCCATTTTTTTCCTCTTCAAGTAAAAGATCCAACAAACGATCCAAGTGCCTTGGAATTCCAGTTACTTCTACAGGTACTTTAGAATCGTTCAAGTGGTTAACATAAAAATTCATAAGCTGTTTCCAGTGGTAAGTAAAATCTTGTAAAGGTGTCGCAGGAGGTGCTATCTGCAAACATAGGTACGATAACATTATATCCCACAGATTGTTTCCGTTATCTACCTCATTAAAAAAACAACACACGAACCTTGAAGAAAAAATGGTAAAGCCATTACGTTTTGTTTATGCAGCGACAAAACTTTTCGAAACAATTAAAAAGAAAAAATAACGTGCAACTTTAGTCGCAGCAACGAAATAAATGTATGTATATACAAGCAACGAAAAGAGCAAATGAAAAAGAACAACAAGGTGCGGGCCTGCACGCACAACCTGAATAACTGAAAAAAACATCTCATTAAGGATGGAAATATTCGCGCGCAAAAAAAAAGATGGAAAAGCAAGGGAAGAAGAGAAAGGTGCGTTTAGTCGTGGTGTGCGCTAATGACTGCTGATGTAAACAACAAAGCGCACAACCTCCAATTACTCACCACGTCAATGGCATTTTTCAAAGCGATCTGCAGACCGCTGATCATGTTTTTCTTTCACGAGCTCGCGATTCTTCCGTTCTTATAGCGAATGCGCTACTTTATCACGACGCTATAACCTCCCGCCGAGACGAAATGCATTTTTACACTTTCCCAGCCGATGGGTATACGATAGAGTCTGGTCGGCAGCGAAGTACGAACGTCAATACGCAAGAGTTATACTAATGTTACAATATCCAGTTTACCTATAGCGGCTATAGCATTCCACTTGTATAACACACGTACACACGTCTATTCGTTCCCCGAACTGGTGTACGCACTCGACAGCAGTGACACCATTACTTACGAACGCGAGTGGCACTATTTTCCAAATGCTTATCAGTGTAAACAAACTAGTCTCGAGTCCATCGAAATATTCAATTTTACGGCGACAATACAAAAATTATTTTATTTACCGATGAATAATTCAATTAATAACTTAGAGAATAATGGGCGGATAAAAAAGCAACATTTCTTAAATAAAAATATAGTCAATTAGCATTTAATCGTTTTTTATTTTGCAATTTCAACGTGTACATATTCAACAACACTTATTATCCTTGGACGTAAAAAAATTATGGTGGATCAATCGAAATATGTTATACATGTATGTATTTTATAGTTTTATTTAATTTCCCTTAGTAATGTTGAAAATGAAGAATCTGGTGCGCAGCCCTAAAAAGGCCGCTTTTATTCATTATTTTTTATTTATTTATTTATTTTTTTACTAACGCTTTTTAATTTGCTCTCTAGCGCTGTAGCACCTGCACACACTTGGTGTGTATTTTCAACTCAGCCTGGCGTTTTTTTCTTTAACTCAATAGTTCACCTGCACAATTAAAACAAATCTACAATAAATTCGCCTTTTATAAAAAGAATCTCAATTAACCGATAACGAGAATTTTCGACAATAAACAACTCCGCTATACTGAAATCATGCAGCTACGTTAAGTTTAACGCCATCGAAAATAAACACCGTTCTTTCTTGTTTTTTTTAAATTCACGATGGTTTCTTCCCTTCGAGTGAAGCGTGCAGGTGAAACCGATATTCGCGTTGGCAGTTAAACAGTTAAAAAGTACACACGCGTTTTTTTAAGCTCACAGTAAAACCACTTCCTAACTATCGAGTCGCTCGGAAATTCAATCGAAAAGCCGCAATGTTTACGCAGACGGGCGCCCTCGTGATTTGAAAACCTTGTTTTTTTCTTTATTCGAACGGTGCGCTTGTGGATCGAGGTACGAGAGACATTTTTTTATTGGATCAGCGAGCGACGAAGAAGTTGAAAGATCCTACTCACCGATTTGAGTCCGCGCAAGCGACGAAGCATCTCGGGACAACGTGACGGATGGAACTGAGCGCACGCGAAAGAAGAAGTCGGAAAAGTCAAGCGCGAAGCGCCTTATCGGATCGGATGAGATAAGGATCTGCTTCGCGACGTGCTTGAATTCGAACGAACGACAAATGAAATCTATAGATTTTTAAATAGTCGCCAGGCTTCAAATACATTCCTCTCTTTATTTGTTTACGCCTCGTTGCTGATCTTATTACTTTTTTTGTAGTCTTCTCAACACATTCTAGACCAAACATACACGCACACATTCATATACACACACGTATAAGATTTAGTGATCAATCGAGGCGATCGCTTACTTTAGCTTGTTTTTTTTTATTCGATTTTTTTTTTCGTTGTACATATCTTGTTTAGTGCTGGTTAAGCTGATGGTAAAATAGTACTCGTGAAAAGTTTAAAAAGTACACGCTCGCTTTCTCGATATGGACAACAATGGCCTACACGTATGCGTATGCGTATATCATTGACGATCGCAACAAAGTCCTCACGCTCGATTTGTTACATTTTTTTTCTTTTGTTAACAGGCGTGCTTTCTTTGTTCGAAGCTAATGTCGGCAAACATTTGCTCTTGAGGGCTAGTAAGTTTCGTCGGAGGTACCTCGCATCTATTGCGTACTTTTTCTTTAAGCGGGCAAATTTTAAATAGTTTTTTTTACATAAAATAAAAGTAGATATCAGCAGTTAACTGTTTGCTTAATAAAAATAGACGTTTTGTAGTGAAATCCGATGAAACTATTTGCCCGATTGCTGAATCGTCGTAGTTATAGTATTACCGAATTTAAGGCGTTTTATCGTGAACCTGCGCCTAGAATCTAAAAATTATAGACTTGACTGTTTTCTAATATCTCATCTATTAGTGTATAACGAAGAACCGCGTGATCGGGGCCTTATATATATATACGTAATTTATAAAGTATTTTCTGCTCTCGTCGACGCATCGCTCTCTCTTTGTAATTCCCTTGCGCTGTACATAGTAAACTTTGATACCTTGATTAATGCACAATAATACTAACAATAATATACAATAAAATAAATTTGGAGATAAAAATTATGCCCATTACGAAAAAGGATTTATTCATTCGACCGTTGAGGCATTAACCAAACATTTAAAAATCAATATTTTTTAAATAAAGTAGCGATAAATAAAAAAAGAAAAACAATGAGAAAATAAAACCGACCTCCGTTGAGTCGCGCTATATAATCTTTCTTTATTTCATTTGTTCACTTATATAAATTTAAAAATACGACGGCATTGCGAGGCTCTTTCAGTATCAAAATATATATGGCGGAGTTTTGTTTATCCCTTTCTTTATCATTTCTCCACGACATCCGTGATTTTCAATAGGAGCCAATTGAAGAAAAAAATATATATATTTATAAAAAAAAACCGTACAATCAAATAAAATAAAACCGAGAATTAAACAATCGGTTTTGGCTCTCTCGACGAGTAACAACTATTTATTTACGATCACATACGCACTTCTCTCAGAAGATCTGGGTAACAATAAAGTAACATTAGAATAAAAATCCGCGCTTCGGACCCTCGAAATAATAATTACAATAGTAATATTAATAATTTATTATAAGTTTGCTTCCTTAAATCATGTTTCGTCTTTCCCATTTACAAATTTTGAATTCCGCGTTCTCGCTCGAAGCATCCGAACGCATCGACACACTCGATTTATCGCTGACTGCATACGTGTCTCTTTGTGTAACCGTACTTTCGTATGTGTGTGTGTTTCAATACGTCTTTTCCACTTAAAGATTTTTTCCTTTTGCTTGTATCAGTTTTAGCTAGACTACGTTTTTGTGCTCTATGTACAGAAGTGTATCTCAATCTGTCGGTACTTTTTTTAAAATTTATTATGTATAATATATATATATACTTTAGTCTAGAAGTGTTTTTTTTTTCTTTTTAAGAGAGTTGTAAGCGGCTCTACCGCCTATCTTCACCGTTTTTGCGAGGCTACCGCGGCGACCAACGCCGCGCCGCGGCCGCTGCCGTCTTCGGAGAGCATCAAATCGAACTGCAAAAGACGATAAGCTGTGTTGTAGCAAAACGAAATGAAAATAGTGGACATGGAGAGAAAGCGGTGACTGACCTTGTACTGTTGCAGTGAACCGATCTTGTCGACCATGAGGTCGTGGAAGTGCGGGTGGAATCTGTAGACGGAGCCATCGACGCCTACCGTCACGTTGTTCTCGCCCATCTTGACGAGCAGCGTCGCTATTCCGGCCGAGGCCAGATGCGCCGCTCGCCTCGACACTACCGAGCAAACGTATCTTACGTTTTCGCAGTCTTGATCCGACGCATTCCTTACCCCCAGCTCGGCGAGAATTTCTCGGCAATTTCCGTACTTTCCTTTCGGGTCGCTAGAGCAAAAACCATTGTACGATTAGCACTAGTCAATTTAAACGGTCAAGATTAAGCGACACAATTGTTTCGACGCGATAAAATGGAAAAACTTACGACTCGATCTCGGACACGTATTTGGTAAAGAATTTGCCGCGTTTCTTCAGATCGCACGAGCATTTGCCGCTAAAGAGCAGTCCAGCGTGGGTGAGCTTTTCCAGGACCAACCTGGCCAGCTCGCCCATGTACATGCCAGATATCATCTTCTCGAAGATCTGCTTCTGAGGATTGATCGAGTTTTCGTCGATGTCACGGTCAAACTCGGTGAGCACAAAGTCGAGTGTGCCCCGCTCACCGAACGCTCCCCATTCTGTGTTTATCAGCATGTGCGGCTTTTGTGACGAATGCTGACCCGGTATTGCGCATTTCACGTTCTCTGTCTTCTCGACGTAACAAGCGTTACTTCCCGTGCCTGTAAAAGAAGTGCAGAAACTTTAGTTAATTATTGTTTTTTAACCAAGTATTATGTTATCGTGATCGCGAGCTTACCGACGATCAGACCAACACGACAGTTCGGATTTTTCCAAGCGCAGGACATGAGCGTTCCAGTCGTATCGTTTAAGATCGCGCACACGTCGATTTTAACATCCTGTAATTACAATAACAATACACTTAAAAAACGTACATATTTTTAATCTTATATAATCTTATCTAATCGTGTCACTTTACATAATCCTTTATTTCATATTCGTTTAAAATACTCTTTTAAAATGAAGCTTATTTGTAAGATATTCATTTATACAAACTAGAATTTTTCTATCTTACAAGTAATTAGCTCTAAGTATAATAAATTGAACTAAGTGGATAGTTGCGATTCTTCAGAAATATTCTCTCCGTTAATTAATCCTTCGATCGACATACTATTCTTACAAATTAAAATTAGTTCGTTATTGAAAATTTTAAATAAAATATCTCTTCTAAATATTTTTACACTACCATCCAAGGCACTACATGTGATTGTTTACAATAAATTCTGGTTATGAAAGAATCGTACATTTCTCCTGGCGATGGCCTCCTCGAGGAGACCGACGACGTCCTCGTTGACGACGCCGCTGCAGTTGAAGCCTTTGGTCCAGCGGACCAGCAGGCCCTTGGTGAGGCCTTGCTGCGTCAGGGGAAAGCTGAAGGTAAATCCGAGGGGTAGCACCTCGTTTTCGAGTTTCAGATCCTTCACGAAGAGGGCGAGGCACTGGGCAATGTGGTCGAACAGCTGCTTTCCAGTGCCCAGCATCAGGCTCTGCGGTATAGCGTAGATCTTGCTCTTCATGTCGAACTGCTGCCCGTCCAAGGTGATCAGCAGTACGCGGAAGTTCGTGCCGCCAAGGTCCAGAGCCAGGAAGTTACCCTTCTCTAAAAGGAACAAAAAAAATTAGTGTCGGTGAATAAAGCGACCGAGCGGCAATGACAATTTACCTCTGCAATCTATCCGCGTCTAAACTTATCGACTGTAATTAACAGTCAAGTTTAATTTTTTACTATTCTGTATATTTTTTTTTCACAAAATTTATACTCCCAATGAAAAAACAAGTTTCGTAAACGGTAATACCTGCTTGACTATAAGGAACAGTAAAAAATACTTTGCAAAATATTTCCTAAAGTAGATCTTATACACTGCAGAAAAGAACACTTGGCAGTTCTATAAAGCAGATTCTACTGAAAATTCGGAAGGTAAAATTAATTTCCAATTTCATAGTTAAACATACTTATTTTTATTTTCGGTTTACTAAAATGTCAATGAAAACGTACATTATTAATTACTTTGTTACTGAATAATTTTGCGAAACTCGGTATAAAATTTGTCTTTTTATAGGAAAAACATGGAGGATGAAACATACCGGTGCCATTCGGAAGATCCTGGACGTACGTCGTGTAGCATCTGACGATGGCCTCCTCGTGAGTTTCCTTAGCTAATCCTCTGTTAATCTCGTGCGTCAGTCTCTCCATGACCAGTCGCAGCTGTTCGTCCGTGAGGATGAGGTCTTTGCACGCATCTCGAATCTACAAACAAAATTCGCCATATAAAATTAATTTATACACAAAAACTCTTAGCTTTACGTTTTATGATTAATTTTGCAGTAACGTTTACACTCACTAATAATAAAAATAATTATAATTCTTTCGCAAAATTCTGGTGGTACATTTTACTTTCATTCTATAAGCTCAGTACTTTAAAACAACCGAAATCTATATTTATACGTAAAAGAGAATTCTAATTTTTTTGACATACAATATACAGTAATCTTTATCAAACAGATCACTCGATGCTAAGATTAAACTAACTACGCACTAATCGGCAAATTTTTAAGCCTGACGCTTTAATTAAATTCGTGCAACGACAAGAGCCTCAAGGTCCCGTCTTCGAAAAACTCAATAAATCGAAAATAAAACTTCCAACGCCAGCCTCGCGATTAATTCATTCGTTCGGTTGCGGTCTCCTCGGCATCCCAAAATCTATGACTTTGTAAATTCGATAAACTTCGGCGAAGCGCGCCTGCTGCCATTTGTGCATACGCGCACGCCTTGCACAGAAGATTAATAATTCCCTCGCGTTTTCCAGCGAACGCCGTGGTGACGCAAAAAAAAAAAGAAAAACAACAAAAGATTAACGAAATTTACAATTTCTCGAGTGAATTAGTCGTCGCGCCGGCCAAGTGCTTCGCGATCTCTTATCACTTAGCACCAAGATAGACGAACGTTGCGCGCGCTCCCGCTTGCCGGTGACCTTCGGACGACCTTGCTCGACCTTCCTTTCCACCGCTTTTCCCGATTGCGCGACGAGACCCTGACTCCTCGAGCCGTCAGCGCCCCCAGCTTTGCTTTGCAATTTTCTCTCGCTAGTGTTGTTTTTCTTTTCTTATTTTTTTGTTTTTTTTTTTTTTTAATTCAATAAAATATTATTAATGATAATTTTATAATCGCCAATTAATGGAGAAATCTGGGAGTGAGAAATGGTTCGTGACGCTTTAGGTGTGAATTATGAGAAGGAAGAAAAAAAAGGTTTACTTATTGTACGCTTGCGCACTTCGAGGTATCTCATTGACGTAAGATTCGCGTTAATTTTTTAAACTGCGCAGGAACATTTAAATAAATAGCAATGGCGCGTGAGCTTTTTTTTCTCGTTAGCTTTTTTTTTAATAGGAAAGAGTATGCCGGCGCAGCGAAGACCGATAAGGTCATAAGATAAATGTATTCCGGATCGTCAGTTTTTATTAATGAAAAGCCCATTCATGTCGTGAAAATTCAACAGCGGCTTCAGTGACGCGCGCACGTTCGCCTGCAGCGAATTCATCTTGAATGTTTCAGTGATAACGAAACTTTATCTTCCAATTTTTTTTTTTTTTTTCAAATCGTGACGTCCCGATTTTGTGACACATTAGGAAAATATGTAATTAAATATGACTGATATTGGATATTCGAAAAATAAATTATCTTAAGTGGGAGGATAATGTTGAACTATACGGACTTTTTTTTTAAAATATTGTTTAAATAAATAATTTTTTTATTTCGTAATAAATTATAAACAGGACGCGGTCTGTCATGAAAGTAGCATTTAAAAAATAAAACAAATTTTTGAAGGAATTATGACCTTCGACTGAGTCTCAGATAAACTCTGGCGATAACTTTCATTTTCAATCTTATTTGAGTCGCTGTGTCGAAATCGGGGTTTTGTAAATTACAAAACTACTGTAATATCTGCATTTCAAAGTTCGTTACACTGTGTTGACAAAAGTTAATCCTATAAATTAAAATATCTACAGTTTTTGGTGATTACAGCAGTAGCAGTTTTATAAAACTTATTTATCTTTATTTAGCGTTGTATCGTGGAAAAAATCGTAGCGGATGCCGAAGTTTGTAAGCGATTATTTACAAAAGACTCGATGGACATAAATGTTAATATTGACATTATTAATTATCGTAAAAAGAAAAATATATTTACTTTAAAATTATTTAACATATAAAAGCTTAAGGGTTTGCATTGTATTCAAAAAGATTTTTTTTTAATAATTTTTAATCATTAACTTTATCCGTAATACACGTTTACAACTATGCTTTAATTCGTACGCAGCACTAAACATGATCATTTTTGTAATCAATTTTATTTAAAAATACACGGGGAAAAAAGTGCTAGTAAAAATGACTATATTCCGTAGGAACAATGGGGCATACTCGAGCTATGACGATTTTGACTATAAAACGCATTAAAAATTGCTATTTATATAGGAATTTTTAGTATTTTTGTAGTAAAAATTTTCATAAGTTGAGTATATAATTTTTACTATAACTTTTCTCCCCGTGTATATTTTCTAGTAAACTTTTTAATTTTTCGACTTTGTCCCTGCAATACTTTTTTCTCCGTGTAGAGTTTATGTAATGATGAAAAGGCAAAATAAATAATCTTGAATCCGTAAGCAGTTTGGCGAATTTTTTCGAGACGTCGGACGAAGACTCGCCTTCATCTCGCAGCTCGAAAGCAAAAGTTGGATAGGCAGCGACCTCGAAGGAGACACGCCGCGGATGCGTGTGCCCCTGAGATCGATGCGATTCGTAGGGATTCTCGGAAAGTTAGGCCTCGGCGGTGCAACGACCGCTCGATTGCGGCCCATTATCGGGGCGAGTCTGCGGTCGTAAATCGAGAGAGCGTGACCGCGCGCACCGCGGCGCCGCCTGCATCGCCAATCAAAATATCCTTTTTAATAGCTACTTTTTATTCCCAAGTCGCCGAGATGGAATTGGCCTACTTTGTCCTCCGACGCGTGTACTTATGCCGCATTAACCGCCTGCGCTTTTTATTCGCGAGAAACTCTGCGATCAATTGTTTTTTTTTCTCTTCTTCCAACGCGTTACCTGCACGTGCATATACGTTTTTATACACGCCTACACGCCTTTTTCTCGACAAAATGAGCGTCAAACGATGGTAATTGAATTCCTTCTTTAGAGGCTTGCGATCCTCGACTGTTTGAGTTTTACTAAATTCAAAAAATTATATAGAAATTCATTCAGTTTTAATTAAATTATTACTTCATTCAAAGAAATATTTAATCAGTACTATTCAAGTAAATCATTTCCTTAAAATTAACAAAGTTTTTTTCACTGCTGAAAAGTGATTAGTCAAATTTATACTGAAATAGAAAATAAATAGTCGTATAAAATTTACGCATGAACACGGAGAAAAATGTTGTTAACAATTTTTCTCAGTGTGGCTAATATTTTTGAAGGTTAATTATGAATGATAAAAGGAAATAAAAAGCGCGACTTATATGCTATATATTTGAGTATTTTATAGAGTGCACTATTACAGTTGAAATTTATAATAGGAAACGTGATGTATTTTGAAACTAAACATATACACGTATAAAACGACTTGTATCTTCTTTTCTTTTCAATATTCTTTCCGTGTAAATATGAACGATTGAAAAGCTCTTCGAAAAGATCGAGTTGTTCAGTTTTTAAGTAAAAAGTAAAAAACAACAACTGCACGCCAATAGCAAACTATGATTTATCTTTTCAGTTTAATAAATTAATTTTTTTCCTTTGCTTACAGGTACCCTAGAGAATCTTTTCGAATCATAAAAAATCTTGAATTCGGACATAATAAAAATGAATCTTTTATCGTCTTATTTTAGTTTGAATTATTTTTACGCGGGCATAATCATGAATGATTTATATAAAAAAATTTTGTAAAAATGTCTTTGCCAATTCTGTCATCGGCAGAATTCTGTCAATGAGTATTTAAAGGTGGAAGTTTCGCAAGAAGGATATAAGCGGAACGCGCGGGGCTAAAATGGGAAACATTGCGTAAAACTTCCGGTTCCTGCCTTGGGAGAAAGGGTCGCGGCGCCACGCGGCACGCCGACGCTCGCTTATTTAGGTCAGGAGCGCGTGAAAGGTGACCGGGTCGATACGGCGCACTTATCTATATACTGAAATTTCGCCAATAAGCGCAGGCCTTTACTATAGGCACTCGCGATCGACCGCGAACGGCTCCATTTAAATTATTCCTCCTCTCCTCTCTTTTTTTCCCCTTCCTTTTTTCATTTTAGTTTGTCGATCGGCACGACTTGAACGAGTCTCGACCGATTGGTGTCGTGCGACTCACCCCCCCCCCCTCCCCCCGGCGCACCCACGTGTTCCGCCGGCGTCCGGCTGCGGTGGCGTTATTCTAGTAAAAATTACTAACCAGTCTGGCAGCGAATCGCAGACTGCGTTTAGTGAAAAAAATTATCATTCTGTATTCTAAATTTTACTATAGAATTCTAGTAACATTTACTAGAATTTAACAAACTGCATTTAGTTAAAAAATTACCACTCTGTATTATAATATTTACTAGAATCTAACAAACTGCATTTAGTTAAAAAATTATAAGTTGTACTAAATTCTAGTAAAATTTATAATATATAATGGTAAATTTTAGTTTGTCGACTTTTCTCTAAATTCAGCCTGGAAGCGGATAGTAATTTTTATTAGAATCATTATACTTTTTCCAAAACATTTCACTCAGTGTGTGCACTTTCGAAGTAAATCTCTGCAGTGAAGCAGTCCATCATCTTTACCCACACTACGAATTTTTTTTTTACTGCGACGCAGGCGAGATGCGCGTGGTTCATCGCACGCACGGCTCGACAGTTTCGCAAAAAAATATGACACAAGCGGCCGCTTTCTTTTTTCTTTTTTTCTTTTCATTTCTCTTTCCCTGCCAAATGGAGAGAAGGCGCGCCTTGACAAGTCGAGGAAGCTCCAAACGACCAGTTTACCGCAAACGGCTCTCGTCAAATATACCAATATAGGCTAATAAAACTTAAACTGTAAAGATAAAAAAAATGGAAAACAAAGTGATTGGCGAAAAGCGGCTGAATAATTATGTAAATTACACGTTATTCATTTAAATTTGCGCGCTAAAAATAAGCGACTCCCGGCAATGAGAGTTTCGAGATAATAACTCGCGCGCCTCGTTGACGCGCGATGCACTGTGTCGCGGTGACGTCATAGGTTTTCTGCACTTTCTTGGCCGATAAGTGGCAATATTGATTTTCGATGGCAGCCGGCGCGTCGTTGTCTGGCCGTCAATCATTCGTATACTTAAGATCATGCGACGGATCGACCGAACGATCGATAGAATCGAGCTGTTAAGACACAGATAATGCTGTTGGCGGGCATTAATCACGGGTACAGGAAAGTACCGGCGGTACAACTCGATTACATTTATCTGCCGCTGATATACTGGAATTAACTGACTGAATCTGAGCTGAGGTCCTAAGTGGGAATTGATTCGAGCGGATTTTCATTTTGCGTCGTTACAAATTGTTTTAATTATACACGGAACGCATTGGAACGTGATTTTTTTAATTGCAGGTGATGAAACGGCAATTAAATGCAAGCTTATATACCTTTGCGCCATTTCGAAATCAATTAGAAAACGAAAAAATGTTATTTATCAGAAGTTCGGTACGCGGAAACTATATTTGTAAAAGATAAATAAATACATTGGAAATTGAATATTCAACGAGGTTCATTAAGCTATGACTTTAAAATAATCAATACCGTGCTACACCTAACTGAAATTACTCATAATGTATACCACAGCTTTAAAAAAAAAACCATGTCAAGTTTGTCGGTAAATAATGATAGTTTCACTGCGGTTACATCGTACTATACATCCACATTCGCACGCGCCATTCGGTATATACAAGCTGACACTGAAAGTAAATGATGCAGTAAAAAGGTCTACACTGTTTGGGAAAGTCTCGACAGATTTATATTATGAAAAAAAAATTAATATATCCTTTATTCTTTAAAATGTGAATCTGTAAATCTTTGTAAATACCGCAATTATTTAATTGTTTATAATTTATTTATATGTTAAGTTACTATAGTGTCGTCCCACATACATTTATTTACAGGAGTGAATGCAAATTCTTCGCGTGAATGTGTTGTTTTTGTTTATTTATTGTATTTTATCTTCTATTTAATGAGAATAGTAGGTTATATAAAGTCATTTTATATTTTCAAACTGTGATATTATAATTTTTAGTATTAATAATTTATAAACTGTGACTGGGATATTGCATAGATACATTTTTCTGTAAATTTGAAATGCTTGTTAAATTTATTTGGTGGTTTGTAAAATTTTTTACAATAAATATCTATTCTTTTCTCCTCTACTCTATAAAAAAAATCAAACGATATCAGTAAAATTGATTTGTTATTGAAAATTTACAATACCATTCGATAAGTTGTACTATAATATTCCGATGTATATGATATTTTTGTCAATTTTATCTGTTCCCTGAGAATTTAGTAATTCTTACAAGATTTCCCTCCACTACGTAAAGTATGATAATTTTATGAATTTTATCTATTCCCTGAGAATTTAGTAATTCTATTAGCCGAAGAAGCGCCGATCAAGGCGGACGAGCGAAAGAAATGTGTGCAGCTTATAAGAAGGACGTAAACGAGGGAGCGCACGGGCCACCGGCCGCTATCGATCTCGCGGGCATTGTGTAACGCGCGCGCCCCCTCCTCGGCCGTGGCGCGAGCTCGAAAGCCGCCAATGTCAGAGCGCCTCGGCGCTCGCCCGTCCAACGGGCAACGCTCTTCTTCCGCCGTGCAGCCCGCGTCTCCTTCGCCGTTTTTCCGCTTTTCTACGCTAAACGAATAAAAAAAAAGAAAAACGGACAATATTGTCGAAATAAATTCGCTAATGCTCGATCGAATTCAAATAGGAGTATAAATAGCGGAAAGAATAAAAGTGGAGCGAAGTACGTATACAAGCACGACCACCGTCCGCGTGGGTGCGCGGGGAGGGAAGAAATCGGGCGGATGTACACCTATCGGCTCCTCGTGTCATAATTTATTATTATTATTATTTACGTAATACGGAAATTTTCGTAAAAATTGGCGCAGCGCACCCGCCGATTCTCGATCCTTATCGTGAGACAATTGAATTTGCCGTGCGATATATATGACAGACGAGGTTATGTAAAACGACGTGCGCCAGACGTCAGCTATGTTTACCAAAGTATAGCCCTCGGCGCGCGCGCGTGCGGCGTTCCTCCACAAAGTGGCCGGCCGCTCCGAAATATTGGAGGAGCCGCGTGAAACGGTGGAGCCTCGCAGCCTCGTGGTAGTCGGGTGACACGGGGGTTGCGCGGAAAATCGATAGCCGTGAAAATCTCCGGCGGAGCCTCCTGTCCCGGAGCGCCAATCCCCCAGCTGGGTTCATCGATCGAACGCACAGCTGCAGAGGCGCGCTCTCACTTACCGAGCACACTCCGCAGGACATTATACAACGTGCGCGAAGTTTTTATCTCGCCAGGCGAGCAGTGACGTAACGCGCCTCCTGGACCGCGCGCTCCTCCTCTCCGTCGGCCACACACGCACGCACGCACACAAGGAGGCGAGGCGGATTCTGCGTACCTCCGGCTTCACCAAATCGCTCGTCGAAAGCCCCGGTGTCATCTTCATCCTCCGTCCTGGGCTGCTCCCCGACGACGCGCGTGCTTCGGCCCCACGGGGGATGGATGGATGGACAGCTGCGTCCCTTCTTTCTTCTTCTTTTTTTCTCAACTCGCGCTGCGCGGCGTGCACACTCGCGTCTGCGGCTCCGGCGTGCTCACCCGTCCAGTCTTATAGCGCGACTAAGAGCGCAGTCGGCGCCGACGACTGCTCTTGCGCGCCGCGGTATATACGCTGCTCCGGGCGGGCAGGCGCGGGGGAGGGGATGAGGACGAGCGCGCCCGCCGCCGCCGGGGAGGGAGGGAGGCGCGGAACGAGTTTCCGATGCCGCGATTACACGCTCGCGAGGGGCTCGCTTCTCAGACGACCTTTTTTTTCTTTTTTTCGTTTTCTTTTCGGCGTGTGTGTACCGATTGCGCGCGCGCTCTTGCATAATGGGAGTGCGGCACGTTTCAAAGTTGCCGCGCTCCGGGGATTCGGGAGCGCGTGCGCGCGAAAGGTGCGGGAGTCTTGGCGATCGGAGACGCTAAGAAGGCGCGGGGATTCATGAATCATGACATTTTTATTGATTCCGTGTAACAATTTAACAATAAGCGACAAGTGAGACAAATAAACGTTTTGTGCTTTGTGCACGGGAGTTAATGCGTTTTTCTCATTCATCATTCCTACATTCCTTTATTTTAGTTGGGGTAAATTTAAAAGGGATGTGTGGTCCTTCTCAGAAGAGGCGAGGAGAATTGAGTTAAAATTTAGTATAAGTTCTGGTAATCCAACAAGGAAAGTCAGTCTAAATCCATTAATTCTCGTAATGCTGTACCTATGTATTGAAAATGTTATCTTCTCTGAGATAATTATCAATATGCAAATACAGCCATTAAACTGTCAAAATGTAACATTAAAGAAAAAGTATCACTATTATTGTGCGGTAAACACGAAATACTTTTCTATAAAATAGTTTAGTGCTCGTAAAATTTAATTAGCTGAAAATAGAAATATTGAAATAGCTAAAATTGAATAACTAAAAAATTAATGCAGCTTAATGAAAATTCAATGCATTTCCAGAATAGTGGAGTTAGTTGAACTCTTTAGTGATTAGTTCATTAATTTCCATTAATTTTCATTAATTCAGCTCAAGAGTTTAAGTTACACGCGGAGAAAGATGAGTAGTAAAATTGACTGAAATAGTAAATGAACTTTGCTTAGAAAGTTAAGTAAACGTAGTGACGTGAAATTTGCTCATGCAACAAGTAGATTATATCGAATTTTTTGAAGCAACATTTACTTACATTTATTTAAGAAAATCAGATATAAGTTAAAGCGTCAATTAAATTTTGTTGAAATATTTAAGCAAATTTCGCTCGGCATATGTAAGTAAATTTTGCTGAAATATTTAAGGAAATTTTACTTAAGTAACAATCAGTATTTTTTTTACTGCAAGCCATTAAGTAAATTTTACTGACAATTTTTCTCCGCGAACAAAGAACGAGAGAAAAATAAAGTGTCCGCAGGATTTGCGGCTGCATTGCAAAATAGGCGCGCTGCTCTTTTTCCAAACCAAAGATCGCACGTCCGTTTGTTTATTTTCGTTCTGCATTTCATTGACGAGCGAAATATTACGAACTTTATGCCGGAAAATTTATCAGCGGCTCTATATATCGCGTTATTTGCATAACTACTCGCCTAAGGTCGCACAAATTGCGTAAGAGTTTAAGCGCAGATAAGCGCGGATCACACGGAGCGTTGCTGCGCCAAGTAAGTCTCGAATTCAAATGAAATTTCACCTGAATGACCACGTCGACAATTAAAAAAAATTACCTGATATTAAAAAAAAATAAACTACTGTCTGTTAAAAAAGCTTCTTTCCGCGAGTACGTTTTTAACGACAACGTCGCCTGCGCCACGCGTTAATATGAGTAATTCTTACAAGATTTCCCAAAGTATGATAATTTTAAAATGCGTTAAAAGCTTTAAAAGTTCCGATAACCTGAAAAAGGCCAATAAAAAAGTCAAAATTAAAACATAATAGTAAGAGATAAAGTCGTGTCCGAGCTCTTCCGCACACTGAGAGAAAAAACTTAATAAAAATTAAACTATTATGATTAGGAAAAGAGTGAGTCTCGACAAGCGATAAATTTTAGTATAGAACATAACATAAACAAACAAAAAAAAAAAAAGAATAACAATTATTAGTGCTGAAAATAGCAACTTTTAGTATTAAAATGGTAATGTTTAAATTTTCAGATACTAAAAATGACTATTTTTCATATAAAAAATTCGTCACTTAAAAAGACTGCCACTCCTTTCTCATGTTGCATGTGAACGGCTTTTCGCTTATTGAATGTCACTATTGACATTTTGTCTCGTTGCAAGAAGGTACTACAAACGCCTGTATACAGCCGCGAATTAAGTTTGGCGGAAAGGGAGAATAGCGATAGGCCAGTCGCCGAAAGAATAGAAGATAACGACCAGGGGGAATGCGAATGCGTTGGAGAGAAAAGGGAGTAGGCAGGGGGGGGCATCGGCGGGGAATTCCACGGGTCGCGTGGGCGGGGACGGAGGCAGCGATATCGGCGGGTCGCGGGGGGCTCGCCTGGCCCAAGGGCGAGCAGAGGTCAGGCTGACGAAACGTCGGAGAAATTCGCAAACCCCTAACATATTGCACCGATGCCCGGGGATTTCTTCAGCTCGCGCGACCTCTTGCAACGTTCCACCGATTTTTCGCTCTTCGTCTGCATGCGTCACATTTTTTCTGCAAATTTTCTTCTATATTTTTATCATATTTACATTGTTCTAGTCATTTTTATCAAGCGCCTGTGATGTCACTTTTAAACTGTCACTTACTATTTTAGTATTAATTCTTTAAATGTGACTACGATATCACTTAAACGCTATATTATAATTATATTTTATGTATTTTATTTAAAAGAGCATTGTATTATAAATTGATTCTTCTACATTTATTTTATATTCTGAATCTTTAATTTTTTGCAAATACCATAGTTTACAATAAACGACTATATATGCTACTCCATCAGATTTTTGTAGTTACGTCCCGATACTGGGCGACTTTTCTTTCTTTATAAATGCTTCGATTTTTTCTTCGAAACGATTGTATAATTATTGATTTCCGATTGAACACATTGGCGTGGAATTTTAATTATTTTTTCTTCCTTTTTAGTTATATATAGATGTCGAGAAATTTATTGCCGTTGTTTGTGCGATTTTTCTTTTATCAAGCAAATAAAAGTGAATTTAATACCTACATAGCTATTTATAATCGGTCAGGGCTCGTAAAGATTTTTATTACTATTTTATGCGAACTTTTTTTGTGGTTTTTTCAACTTCTTTTGTATTGTTTTAATATATTTTCTCACGATTGTCGAAGTATACAGGCAACGGAAGAAAATGAAGTAAAAGAAGTGTCATAGATGAACGGATTTAGTCGCTCCATAAAAGTGGATGTTATAAATAGTTCACATAGGAAAAGAGAAGTCTGAAACGTGCTCCTAGTTTGGATCAGCACTCCGACATGTATTATTACGGTAAAACCATTTCGATGTTATTGAACGTAAAAAATTCTATTGTTTACGATCCACTTGAACGTAAAATATTGCGAATATTTCTACATCTTTGGTGATCACAGTGTTATGTACAAACTTACGTTAAAAAAAACGATTAATTTTTTTAGTACATTTGATAAAGAGGTGTAACAGTTACACATAAAAAATATTGCAATATTTGTGCCTATTTTCCTATCCATGTATGTAATACTTATCAGTGTTTATAAAAAATAAAATCAGTTTTTGAAAAGGAATTACACTGACGCATATAAAAACGTATAAGATTTCGAAAAAATGATTACTTCTTTTTGTAAATTATTGCATCCTATATAATATTTATCGAAGTTGCAAAAATCAGTAAACTTGTTATTATTATTATTATTAGCTTTTTAACATTTCTATGTAAAATATTGTATGCTTTAAAAATAAACTTCCAATGTCACAGTCAAAACTATGCACTGTAAAAAGTACAAGTTTGTTTGCGTTAACCCTTTAATGCCGCGCGTATCAGATATGATACAATAACTTAAATTTATATTTTCATTTTGTAATTTTTTTTTTAGAATGTCTTCTTGCAAGTATTAATAGTATTATTCGACTATTATTCGCCTGTTTACGTAGCACATGTAAAAGTTTATTCAGAAAAATAATTGTTTTAGTTTCTTTTTCTTTATTTCTATAGCACTACTAAAAAAATAAAGAAATTACATTTAAGAACGAATTGTCTGACATTAAAGGGTTTAATTTTCAAGCACGCAAGTGCGGCTTTGAAAAAGGGCGCAGAATGTAGGAGTACTCAGGTGGCGATATCGGCGTATTGCCACGTGGGTTGCGGGAGCTGACGCAACGGCGCCGATAATAGGTGCACGCGCTTGAGGTGCGGACGCGCCATTGGCCGTCGTTAGGGGCTCGGAAGTCGATCCCCCCGGCTGACGTCACGCCGGCGGCAGCACCTACTGCACATCGCTCCAGGCGCACTTCTTTTTCATCATCTTTTTTTTTCGTTTACGCTAATTTTGCTCACTTCATAAAAAAAAAAGATTACTCGCTACCATTTGCTTTATCTCGATAGACTTCCAAGTACGCTCTCGTGAGTCACGCCTTGAAGAATACCAATCGAGGCAACTAGTAACACTTGAAAATAATACTGCGAAAAAAAAAAATAAAATAAAAATAAAGTTGTACAGGAGCTCGTATACGCGTGCCTCAAGCTTTTATCTTTCGTGCAGCGCACTTTTGCACGAGACACGTATTCGAAATTCTTCCGAACGCGCTTATTATGTGTGAGTGTCGAAAAGAGGAATGCTACACTGGAAGCATCCGTTTGTTGCAAGAGGAATTTCATCTCGATTTTCATATACTTAGAGGATTGTCTTCTATTTGTAAGAAGAATATCATATACTCGAGAGGCAATAATTTAGCGTTAATTAGAATTTTCTCTTCATCAGGTAAAGGAAATCGTTTCATTTCACCGGCAATAGTTTTGAATTTACCGCCGAGAGGATAATCCTCTTGTTTCAACGATATCCCGCTTGACGTTAAAGGATTTCCTCTTGCAATTAAAGGATGCACCTTTTTGCACCCAAGATTCGCGGTTTTGCGATAAAATGAAAGCTACTCACCACAAGACTTTAGAAAAATCGTTGGTAAAATTTACTTAAAAGCTTGCAGTAAAAAATTTATTCTTATTTTTCTTAAATATTTAAGCAAAATTTACTTTGCTTAATCTAGTAAATAAATATCGCTTAAAAAATTCAGTTTAAATTTTACTTCATTGTAGTTAAATTTTATATGATGAAATAGTGAAATGAGTCAAAATTTTATATGGCCACGTTTAGTTAACTTTTTAAGCAAAGTTTAATTACCATGTCAATAAATTTGACTAATTATTTTAGAAAATTATCGTCTTGCATCAGCACATTCTCTTTTCTCAGTGCGCATAAACTGCGGCCGAGTTGCAAAGCGCGCGTTATATGGAGTGCGAATGAAGTGTAAAACGGAAACGCCTCGCGACGTTTTTTTACGATTAGTCACATACAGCAGGCTCGCGACACCTTGACTTACAGCGGACTTTAGCCGTGCCCACTTATCTGCCATCTCGTTCGCGCGGTTATCTCTCATGCCCTCGCGGATTAGTCATTTGTGTACATCTTTTAATGCTCGCGTGAGGCTTCTATCCGAAATTCGTAAATTTATAGGCTCGCCGTATTCGATTGACCTTATCTGCGTATATGAAGATGCAAAACATTTTAATATTTATAGCCGTTAATTCACTTTACGCCTCAGAGTCGTTAAATTTTTATTAGCGTCAATAAAAATCGCCTCGTGAAAATCTAGTGAAAATAAATATCGTAAAATTGAATTTAAAGAGGTAAAAGAAATTTAATATATATTTATGTGGCATACTAAACAATTTTCATTATCAGCGCAAATAATATGTCTGATGAAGTTATCTGATGAAAAGATGATAGATCAAATTATACATTTCATTATTTTTCGCGCTCGAAATTCGTATAAATAAACATACTGAAAGGGGTAATTCGACATACCTGCGTTTGCAAATTCTTCGCAGCGATATGAATTTTTGTAATGAGAAAATCACTGCTATATTGATTCAGAGAAAAAGTGTTTTTTTTTGCATTAAGCAGCGCGTATCTGTTGGTGTAAATAAATAATAAAAATATACTTTGAAACATTATATGTGAATGTGTTTCTAAACCATCAAAATAACAACATAAAAACTACATGATTCAACTGGAAAAGCCTTTATCAATTAATGCGTCAAACTTATTTACTAAACCGATGATAAATTAGAAAAAAATATACTGAAGCGTGGAAATTATTTTAATGGACCATGAAAGACATTGAAAGAATCGTGACTTTTCCTTTTTGTCAATAACAGTACTTATGAAACTTTGATTGAGCCACATTAAATAAATTCACAGTGTCTCTATACTTTTGAGGAAATAATAATAATAATGATAATATTACTATTTTTTAACCAGAGTAAAGTTTGCAATAATTTATTTTATAAATAATTCATATATATTATTATTATTATATAGCTATAAATAATAATGATAATATAACAATATTAGTGTGTATAATATGACACTTCGTCATTTATTATAAGCGCGAGAATCGGAGCATAAAAACACTATAAAAAAGATTTCAAGGAAAATATTGAAATATTTGAAAAGCCTTCGCTCGTATAATTTTAACACAGCCTTTACAAATTTCAAGTATTTTTTTTTTAAGTAAAACAAAGCCTTCGTTTTTAACCACTCGCAACTTAATCAAAGTGAGTCAATTATTATTTATCCGCTGTTCATTTTCTAGATAAATAAAAATCATGAAATAAGAATTTCTATGTGTCGTTGAAATTTTTTTAAGTATTCCTCACGGAAAAATACAAGGCGGAAAGAAAAAAAGCAGATATAGTGCTATTGAATTTCTGTATGCATCTCCGTAGGCAAAGTATGTCGCGACGAAATCGAGTAGACGAGGAGGTCGCGGCTACTGTGGTAACGCGTATTTGTTCCTGGTGTATCTTTTCCATCGGACATCGATTTGTCATTTCTTGATTGACGCGCATCACTCCACTTCGCTCGTAATACTTTCAAAAGGCATTATTAACTTTAATCTTAGCGATTTTAAAGTTGCCGCGCGATAATGAAAATAAATGTAACAAAAAAATCATTCACTATTTTACAAGTATAAATTTATTTTCTGACGATTTCGTAGCATGACTTAATTTTCGTCAAAAATAATTCAGAAGCATCCGATTATTACTGTCTAGTATAGGCAACATACAAGATCACGTTTTTGGTAAAATAAAGAAGACGCGTATATATAGTAATGACTTAATAATCAGAAAAACACTTCTTAGGGAAAGTGATGTAGATGATAAAACAAAGTTGTAATTGATCATCGTGCAATTTTGCCAAAAAAAAAAGAGGGGATCTAGCGACAGTTTCATGATCAGAGGTTGATCGCATTTTCGTGTCCGCTAATATGCAAGAGTCCGCGTGCGGTTTCGCAAAACTCGCTGATGCAATTAATGCGCTTAACTGCGTCATCACTCAAACGTCGGCGCTTTTGTCGCGGCGAAACTGATGGGATCACAGAGAATTATGAAAAATTGCCGCCTCTATTTTTCCTCCTCCCTCCCTCTTAGACAACTGAAAATTTTGCGCTTCCGACCGCAGCGCACTGCGGATCGAAGCTCTACGCGCGCTCAATGCTATACGTATATGTGTACGACATTCACCGATTGCGTAATTCCCGCGAGCGCACGTTTATTCGAGATGCGAGGCAAATCGCGTATTTGATTACGCCTGGACGAACGATTTTCCACCTTCCGTAAAATTCGTCGATGCTCTTTGATTTGCTACAAATGTTTGTTTTCTTTCGAGTCGACGATCGAGCAAAGCGAAAATTGAGCAAAAGCCATAATGATTCGGAAAACAATTTACTTTTTATATCGATGAAACTCAAAGGAAATTATGAAATAAATAATGACTGTAGAGTGCAGCATAATAGGATACATAGAGAAAAATTGTTAGTAAAATTTACTTATAAATACTTGAGCAAAATTTGATTGACGCCTTAACTTATATGCTTTTCTTAATTAAGGAAGTAAATATATTGGTACAAAAAATTCAATATAATTTAGTTGGCGAATAAGTAAATTTTATATGACTACGTTTACTTAAGTTTTTAAGAAAAGTTTATTTAAGAGTACAGCTTTTTTTTAGCATAGTGAAAAGTCAGCTTTTAATATTTCTGTTTTTCGTTAATAAAACTTTTCTTCGCGTACAAGTAAAAAAACGTGCGCCTAAAATTTATAATAATTCTTTTATATCATACGGATGCATAATGTCATTGAGCTGATTTGAACGACAGTTTCCGTTTACATTAACGAATCGCGTGCGTAAAATTTGCATTTTGCAGACACGTGTTCGCGGAATCTCCCGTGTGAATAAAAGTGCTATGTACGAATGAAGCGCTGCATATCTTAGCATCTTTTTCAACAGCTTTTTCCAAACTTATAAATATTAAACAAAATGGATAATTCGTTTATATTATACTTATTTACAAAAAATCTAAAAAAGTAACATTACATTATAATTAATTCCAGGAAACCTTTTCATTGCATTTTTTAGCATTGAATAATGTGTAGGAAAATTTTAATTTAATTATTCTTTTTACGTTAATTTTATAGAAGGTTTCAGTGCAATAAAATACTGAAAAAAGAAAACATAAAAAAATATGTAAATTCTTTAGAATTTCACAGCGAGTAATCGACATTTCAAATAATCGATAAAATTCTAAAAAAAGTATTCTAATTATTTTTCCAATTGCATTAGCGATCCTAATTGCACATAATACCGCATATCCTCTTTTTCCTTGCAGAAGCTGTCGATTGTACTTTTTTTAGCTACATTTAAACGAACAGCAGCAAATGAATGTACAACAATTTGTCAAATTTCAGTGTTTACTGAAACTGAATGTTAAAACTACACGGGTGACTTTTTGACATTGAAAGAAAGTAATGAGTTTGAACTTCATTTGACCCAAGATCAATGAGAGACTGCCGAAATAATGTATATTTTTCTGCAAATTGTGTAACAAACTACTTAACTATATATTTACGGAAGTAAATCAAGCGGATTGCGCGCTATTATTTTGAACTTTTTTTTTAAGCTTTAGCCTCCTACTATAAAAAAGTTATTACTAATTCATGTTATTTGAACAATTTTTTATTTTATTTATTGAAATCATTGCATTCTTATAAAAAGGGAGTATAAAATAAATTTAAAAAAAATTGAATGTACCAACTACTACCGCAATATACAATAAATTCGTAAAATAAAAATGTGTCTACTTAATAATCTTTAAAAATAGAATATTCTATCAAATATTTTTAAAGACGTTACCTTATCTTTTTTACACCAATTAGGTGTCAGTAATTTTCTAATTATAGACGCAAATAACCGATTGCATAATTTTTTTTTAAATATACTTTTTACGTAATTTTAACTGTCCATTAGGAAAAGTTCCCTCGTAAGGTTATTCCCAGTGCGTCCGTACATCCCGTACACCAAAAGGAAATAAAATAAGAATAACAAGAAAAGAAAAGTCGGCAAATTGCCGCGCTCCTATATAATCGCACAGGTAAGTAAAGTATACGTCACGGAGAAATTTCGCGCCGGCAGAACCGCGCGCGCTTGTTTACATTTTTCCTGGTTTCTCGCTCGCAATCGCCCGGTGTACACTCAGAGCCTCAACTATTTTTCTCCTCCTCTTTTTTTTTTAAACAAGCGAATTCCTCCTTAAGGATCACCCATCGCTATTTCAAAAAGCCAATTTTTATTCGCATCCCAGCTGGAATTTTCGGAGGCGCGAGCGCAAGAAACAGCGGCTGTAATAAAACCGGCTGTACCGAAGGGAATACCCACGGAATGTTTATAACGAGGTTCGCCGTTTGTAAGCGACCTTATCACAGCCGCGCAATGAAAAATAATTTCGCGTCGAAGAAATAATCCTGCCTCGGATAGGCCGAGAAAGTGAAGAAAAACTCACTTGTTGATCGGGTTCGGGAGTGGTCAAGCCGCTAACGACGATCGGCATTTCGCTGGTGTGCGTGCGTTCCTTCGAGGCAAAGAGCGAGTCGCGAGGCGCGCGGGGTCGAGCGAATGCGAAATTAATGAAACGTGCGAGCGCAGGTGTTGTCGCCTTGACGAACGATCGAAAGCGTCTGGTGTGCTCGAGAAGCCAGTCGAGGCGACCATACGAAATGCTTAAACGGCGCGCGCCGGTGGGGATGGGGAATAGAGCGGCTGTCTATCGGAGAAACGACGGACGTCTACGAGTTCAGTGCGTCTTGGACTCGGAGGACCAGAATTCTCTTCGGCAGCATTGTTCCGAATCGTTCGAGACTTTTTTCCGATATTTTTTTGCAAGCTCTTGATATACTCGGTTTCGCGCGCGTGGACGTGTTGTGGGTGCGACGAGAAAAAAGCCGAGACGGAGCCGCTGCGAAGTATAATCTTTATGGCTTGACAAGCGAAGCGCAATTCGCATTGTAAAGTGAGAATTGTAAAATTGTTGTAAAACGATCTTCGCGGATTTTCCGCGCTCTCGAGTAACCGCACTAAATCGATCACTTTAATTTGACGACTCAATGTGCAAACGAGAAACCGTGAATGATGTATATCTATACATAGTTTTGAAAAATCGTAAGGAAACATCCATTGCTCAGTATATAATCCACTCTGATAAAATAATTTTTAGTTTGTCATAAAAAGAGTTATGTTTATAAAATAGTACATTTTTTAAGAAAATATTTGTCCTTTTGACTACATCACTAATCATTCTATACTAATGTCGAATACATTTTTTTTTTGGAAACTAAATAAAAAATCGCTACCGATATATTGACAAGCTTCCTCTATAATTATCTTTAATTGGTAAAGAATGAACCATTGTAGAACATGAAAGACTCAACTATATCTTCTAGATAAAGTAAATTTCTAATAATTTTAAGAAAATTCATTCTATACTATACTTACTAATGACAAAGCAATTATTAAATACATTTTCACTCTATTTTATTCTCTCAAAATTTAATTGATAAAATCACTTGAAAAGTTTATGAGTTACACTTGTATAAATATTAAATTAATAAGGATTTGAGTGTCTTACTAGACTCATCCGTTAATATAAGTTTCTCTTACTGCACGTGTGCGTCTTGAAATTATAGTATGTACCGAGGGTAAAGATGGAAAAAAAATTTTAATTCCAAAAAAAACCCTTTAATTAAAAAAAAACGCAACCAGTGTCGCATCGGCAGTTAGTTTCCTCCATAAATATCCACAAATAATGAGCTGAGGAGTTATTGCGCTGAAGATGACGGTGTACTATTTCAGAAATGAAAAATGCGTTATTTATGACGCAGAACATGACAGATGTGTTTAGTGACGAAATTCCGAATGTTTAATTATGTGAAGAGCAGCTGCTGTACAATCTGGAAGCTTGATCGGCATAAATTACATAAAATTTAATAAATAAAGAAATCGAGATTTTGACGCTCAAACTGGGTCTGTTCTTGCGAGACCGACCTTGAACTCTAAGGCTCCGGGCGATCGATTCGGGAGGCACACGAACGCCTCGCGAAGATTATGACATTACCAGAGGAGACTGGCGCGAAATGCGGTGATATGAAATCCTGCTTTTTTGCAAATAACAGAATCTAATAATCTGAAGTTTAAAAAAACTTTACTATTTTTTGCTTAGAATACTAAATTATATTCCTTTTTGTTACTTTCCATTTGACACATTCTAAAAAAAAATTACATTTTGTAAGTCACTGAAAATATATATTTCACTGTTACTTAATTTAGATATCTATCAAAATTGTTATTTTAACATTAAGTTTTAGTATTAGGCGGCACTATCTATAGGTAAATTATTTTACTTCTATAGGAATTACTAAGTAAGCTTATATATGTAAGTGTTTACTATGTATGTAATTTTGTATGCTGGTTTAAATAAATAAAATAAAAAAATAAATAAAAGTAGAATTTATCGAGCAGTATCATTGTTAATCGTTTTGTTATGTATATAGATTTTGCTAAAAAGTATAGTAACTTTTTCGCAATGTCAAGTTTTGACTTCTTCCCCAAGCAGTATAATCATTTTTACTAGCAATTTCACTAAGTGTACAGTATACTTGTAATTTATGCACATATAGAATATGCGTTCGATACACTGTATAGAGGGGCACCTGTAACGAAAACTTTCAACGCGTTCTTATTGCAAAAGTATTTCTGTCTCTCTTAATTATTAATCCTTTTATTTTAATTTCACGGCATTGTTTCATGATTTTTCAAATAATTATTTAAACGGACTATTATTTAAACAAAATAATTTATTTAATAGATACAAAAAATTAGAGAGATTAAAAAAAGTGCGCATCGGGTATCTCGCTTTTGAGTGCTTCTCGCCTTCGAATAAGGCCCTGCACTCCTAATTGGTGGACATTGAAGGTCGACTTATTTTATTTTTTAGACTTTCTCTTACAATATGTATAGGATTTTATTTACAGAAGATCAATATATAAATTTCCTGTACAGTATTTAGCATAAAATCTTTTAAATAATTTAAAAAAGAAAATTGAATAATTAACTCGTTGCAACTGCACGAACCGTTTAAAAAGAATCGACGCGCTTTCGTCGCGGCATCAACGTAAATAAACTCCTTAAAATTCGAAGTAGTGTAGTCACATAATATGCAACTTCGTCAAACTGAATGATTTATTAAAATCAAGCGTATCAGAAATTACAGCGCGGAAAAACGATCCTCATTACGAGCAACCGCCGGCGATTCCCGCGGCTAATTACAAATCGCCCGAGCACGCCGCTAAGTAATCCGGCTCAATCCAGCTTGATAATTCGCGGAAACGGCGCCAATTGAAAAAGGAGAAGAAGCTGAAACGCGAGTCGCTCGTCCGAATTTCCTCGCGGAAAATGGGGGTAAAAAAAAGGCCATCAGTCCTAATAATGCATCGCGACGCTTCTCGCGTTATACGACCGGCAATAATTGATCGCCGGTGCGCCGTTTACCTGTGACGTCACGCTCGCACTTGACCCTGAGCAGATGTCGTCGAGGTCGGACGACCGGGAGCGCTGAACATCCTTCCGCGCGTAACACTTGCACAGTCTGCCCAGCAGCGACGAGTTCTTTTCCCGCATGGCGTCCAAAGGCGAGTTCGAGCGTTGAAAAAAAAATCGAAGAAAGCGAGGAGAGAGGCACGTGCAACCCTTGTGGCGTCGAATCGTGGACTACGTGCTCGCTACCCCGTAGGCCGTAACTCCGGCCCGTACCTCCGCGAACTTTTCTATATATGCGCTGTACAGGGGGCGGAAGCCGCGCGCCGGCACCACGCACTGCGCGTGACCGTTCTCGGATTCATGCTGACGCAAACGTGTATATACGGCTCGGCTCCTTTTCTTTCTTCCCCCCGTGGAAAGTAAAAAAAAAATCGTTTTCTATCTTTCGCTTCTAATCCCCCAATAGAGCCGCGCGGTATAGAGATAAGCGCTTCTATAATTTCTTAACTATTTTTTACGAGTGACCGTATCTGCGGGATATTCCGACGCGACGTTCGTCATTATCGTTTCTCATTAATTGACTTTTTTTTTCTCCCCTGAAAAGATGAGCCGCTTGTGTCCTTTTTACGATTACGCTTTGTAAGATATTATGTTCATGTTTGGCGGTCGTTCATACGAACATGGCCAATGAGACTAATTAATAAATAATTTTGCAATACTTTATGCAAATTCGGGTGAAGTTTTTCTTAAATTTAAAAGACGTTCATATGGCGAACGTTAAAAACAAATAAATGTATAAAGAATTATTTTCTATAACTTCAGCGATAATTTATCCGTTCATATCACATATCTATACACGGAGAGAAAAGTTTAGTAAAAGTTACTATACTGTTTACTAATGGAGGGATAGACTCGAGTAATAAAAAAATTTACTAAAAAGTATCGTAAAATTTGCTAGTCTTTCAGTAAAATTTGCTACAACCATTTTACCATACTTTCTAGTAAAATTTTTTATCTGTCGAATTTGTCCCTTCGCTACTAAATAGTGTAGTAATTTTTACTCGACTTTTCTCTCCGTGTACAAACTTGTGTAAAATATGTAAGAAGCAAGTTCGGTAATATTTATCCGTTGCGTCAACTGCGAGTATTGAAAAAAGTGCGCGGCTAAGTAGTATTTAAGCCGATGGCCCTGAAAGTTCGACATCTATCGCTTTACGGCGTTACTGCAATAGCCAAGAATGATGAGCTCGCGCCAAGGTACAGCGTCGCACCGTGTGCCTATCCGCTTTTGATTTTTCAGCGACGATCAGCTGATTATTTTGACTGGCCACTTCCGCATTTTTATATTTTGATCGATCGTTTACACGATACAATTTGAAGCAAGCAAACCAAGTGCCGTATAACTTCATTCATCCTTCGCTCATGGTAAAGGGTCTATTTAAAAAGTTCTCGCAGCGGTTACACAATTTTTCAAATTTGTAGTCTTCTATACTTGCATGTACTCGTACTATCTACGAGGAAAAATAAAAAACATTTAAGTACGTCGCAATTCTTTCGCTTTACGTTTAACGAAAAACTCAAAGTTTGAATACTTCGTTACATAAAGTAAAGTACATAAAATAAAATTTGCGCTTTCCCTGGCTAAATTTTTTTTTGTCATTATTTTCTGCTAAATAGTCCCAATTCAGACAAAACGTAAGAGAAAGTAACAATTATTTTTTTCCGCCAGGGTTTCAACCGCAATAATTACACTTGAACTTGTTTGCTGGATTAGTCGAATTATTTGATTTTTAACAGTCTAATAAATTATGATTACACCTTCTGAAACTTTTTCATAAGGTCGTGATTGCCTCGCGCTTAAATTGTTTAATGTGCTTCAGAGCGACTTCAAAAGAAGCGAAGCATCGATTTCGTAATGGCCGTTTGCTCATTGCTACGCAGCTCATTGCTACGCGACACAATAGCCTTTGAAACGCATATTGACACAAACTTATCTGCGTAATTTAATTAACGGATCTAAGAAAGTTCACGAGAAAATGGCACTTTGCTCGTTACTCGTAAGCCGCCGTGTAGCTACAGCAGGCGAGCTTGAAAGCTTTCAAGCTTGCGCTCTAAAATAGCTTCTTCAAACACGCACAGCGATTTCTTTTCTTAAGGTCAATTAGCAGACAGCCACGGATAAAAGTTTTCGCTGCGAATGGAAATTGACCGACACGCGTTTCAAAATTTATTATTTATAATAAAAAAAAATCCATGATCTAATTGGCCGCCGCCAGCCGTGAGGCTTTCATGCCTCGGTTACGCAAAGATAAGGTCAAGTTCACTTTTCGATTGCCGAGAAACGGAAATGCGGGAAAAAGGTGAGAACGATCGCGTCTAAAATTAAATCTGGTGAAAAAAAAAGAAATAATGAGCCGCTCATGAATACTGCCAACTGTCAACGCTCCCTTGGGATAACCTCAAAGTGCATTATTAGAAAAAAAGGGTCTCGACGGGTCGAAACTCACCGGCGCTGCGATGTGCTCCCACTTCTCGTTGACGTAATCCCAGGAATCGGCTCCGCTCGCCATCTTCGAGGGGGAGAGGAGGCAGAGTCCGCGCGCCCTACTGCGACCGCACACGCAAGAATTTGAAAATGAAAAACGCGGGCGGAGGCCGAAACGGAAGAGAGGCGACGAAAGTTGCTCAGGTCATATGCGGGAGTCTCGGGTCGCGGCTAATCGGCGCTTTATCGCTCGCGTGTGCGTCGCTCGCCGCGGCGGCCGATCGTCGTGTTTTACGCGCGGGAGAGCGAGACAGAGAGAAGCTGCGGGAGCGCAGCGAGCCAAACGCTCGTTCGCCCGGCTAGAAATACACCGCCGCGTCGCACGAGGCATCGGCAGGTATTTTGGGCGAGCCAGACGCGGGATCGGGGCGCATCCGCTCCGAGCTTGTGGTGCACGAGGTGCACTTGACACTCGCCATTGGCGGAGAGCGACTCCTCCTTAAATCGACACTTTCCACCCTTTATTGGCTCGCGTTGCGCAATAGCCGGTGTGCCTTTTTTTTCTTACAAAAAAAAATGTTTCTTTACAAAGAGTCTGTAACAAAAATAAAACAATACCTGAAGGTATAAATAATTAAGTAAGAATGAGGGTTATAGTAGCTGATAGGGTAATCCGTGGCAAATTCGCCTAATCGATGAAAAATTAATTTGGCTAAAAAGTACCAAAATAACTAATTCGAAGCAACGACAGTACCGACTGTGTCATCCCAAGTGGTACACTAACAAAAAAGTTTAAAGTTTACAATAAATCTTGTAATATGCTCTCTAAATCTGAAAATTTGAAATTCACATGAAAAATGTGCATAGTGACATATTTTATGTGAAAAATCGTTCACATATTTAGCATGTGAACAGCTTTTCACATAAAATAAGTCACTCTTCACATTTTCACATTTAGAGAGCATATTACAAGATTGGAGGGTTAGACTCGTCAAGCCAAGAAAGTTACTATAACTTTTGGGGAAATTATTCAATTTTTATACCAAACTTTGCTAAAATTGTGGTAAATTTTATGACAAACGGTGCAGAGACTAAGGCTTCACCCAATGATGTAATGAACATATAATTGAAAATTTTAAATGTTTGGTACATTAATTAAAAAAATAACAATGTGACATTATAGAGATAACAAGTGTAGACGGGTAAAAAATCTCATTAGAGCATAATTATTTCTGAAAATATTTTTCCTTACAATTTTTTCTTCAATTACATTGTCAAGCTCGAATGTAGAATTTCCTCAATTGGAAATATAGGACTTAATGATTTTGTTTGTTTTTTTACAATATAAAGATCAATGTCAACTTACACTTATACGCAAGTCGATTTTAATAATGATGATTTAACTGCATTCGTAACATCCTACTAATATTTAATTTTTAAAATAAATGAGCAAGAAAATTTACTTCCTTTGCGTCCTTAAAAAAAATTCAGAAATTTAGTGGGCCACCCGCTAAAAAAATATTCATTTGCTAGAAAAGGGACTTTATTGCAATCGTTATTGCCTCAATTCTTCCGACTCTTAATCTATTTAATAAAAAAAAACAATTGGTGCGTTGAAGAAGGTTGTATATATAATCACGTCAGGATGGCCGAGCGGTCTAAGGCGCTGCGTTCAGGTCGCAGTCCACTTCTGTGGGCGTGGGTTCGAATCCCACTTCTGACATCTTTTGACTTTTATTTTTACCTAGCAAACAATGGAAAAACACGCACAACGATTAATTAGCGGTTTTTCGTTCAATCTTGCAATTTTGACAATTAATAGTTCAATTGCGATCGCATAAATAAAGCCTAATTGCGACCATCATGAGAAAAAACATGAAATTATCATTTGTTTACATGACTCCATTATCAGCCTTCTGTCACGCGGTCTGGGAGCCGATCGCTGAGCACGCACATTGCGCCATCCAGTGGTTTCCGAGGGTAGACCTTTTTTGCGGATGATTTCGCACTCGTGTAGTATTGATTTCGTAAATTTAATTGGTGGCTGACGTGTTTGGATCGCATAAAAGCGTGTGACATAAAAAATGCATTAAAGAATATGAAATGGCATATTTCAATTTGGAAATAATTAGAAATTCTCGAAACAAGTACTTCTTGATTGCAAAGTTGCAGCAGAAACAAAAAAGTTAGTAATAAGTAATGGAATCTTCTATTTTTAAGTATCGAACTTATTTTTTCTCTTTTAGTTTTACTTTTATCTTATCTTTTCCAAATTAAAAATGAAAAAGAACTGTTTTCGTAAAATTTAGTTTTAGTTTCATTTTGATTTTTTTAATTAACAGTTGCATGTTTCTTGTAATTGTAATTGTTAGATAATTATTATTCCTAGTCTTATTTAACAAGTTTAGTCGGGGTTTAACGAATTTCGAAAGTAACGTTATATAAAATAAAAACTTACGTAAATAATAAAGAAGAGTAAATTTTTTATTTGACATTTGTAATCATTTTTTATTTCCCTTCGAAATTTATTAACACAGGTTTTATAGTTAAAATAATTTATTATTAAACTTTAAAAAAAACATTAAATGAAACTTATCATTTTCGTCGCAGAGTTAGAAAATCTATTCTAAAATATTAAAATAAACTATTGTTCGAGAAATACATTCGTTACGAAGAGCAATTTAAAATCTTTCTAATTTTAAATTGATCACTTATTATGCAATGAAATTAAGAAAATATCTAAATATTAATATTATTTAATAGTTTAAAGCTACAAAAAAAATTAATTGTGTTTAATCCAAGTATTATAAACTCTAGAAATAACTCTAATAAATTGTAAAAATTAGTTTTCTGAACTTTAAATTTAAAATGTTTTCCCGCCTGAAAAATAATCGAACCTCGTCTCGCAGCTTCCGGGCAGTACATTATTGCGTCGTTTACTTAAAAATAAGCTAGATTTTCAATTTTCAGCATCGCCATTTCTTTGCACGATAAATTTCGAATGCGCGGCCGTTTAGCATCTCGCATTAATCAGACAAAAAAATAAAGAAATACTCGCATTTGACGCATCTCTCGAACTCGAACGCCATGTTGAAAGGCGAGCAGTTTTACAGCGGGCGGTTAAACCATTGCCGCGCCAGGCCACAAGTTAATCGCAAATCGCCAATTAAAAATCTCGGAAGAATAAAAAAAGCCGAAAGACTTGTACCTCGCTCGTTCGTCATCTCCGGTCCACGCGAAACGTCGCGACAATCGAAGCGTCGGCCTGCTCGAGCGACGTCGCCCGAGCCGCTCTCTACTTCCGGCAGCGGCACGAGGCCGGGTAACCGTGACGCTCGCGACGGTCCTCCAACGTGCCGGCATTCCGTAAAGCCGCGCCGGCCGGCAGCGCCTCCCCGGCTCTAGAAGGTTCCCCGACCGTCCCCTACCGTCAGCCTTACGGCGGCCATGTTGGCCGTGCGACGCCGATCGTTATTCGGCAACGCGCCGTCCTCGCAGTCAGACCACGGCGGGACACTTCTCCAAGACGACGGCCTCGGCAGCTCGCAGTAGGCACCGCGCCACTTCCGCTCCTGCACCGAGACCACGAGTCGCTCGCCAGCCCCTCGAGGACGCGAGCCGAGCGATTCCCCCGAGCGCACAGACGACGACCACGAGTCCGTAAACCGCCAGGTGAGTACGCGGCCACGGCGCGCCAGTAGCTCCATTTTTCTTTTCTCTCTCTCTATCTCGAGGTGCGACCGCGTCACCCCGAATTCTCGGCCCGCTCGCCCCGGGCCGTAGAATCCGGCGCTCTCTCGGTGCGCATCTTTTCGCAATCCTCTTTTTTTCCTTTACTTTGTACGTCGCGCGCGATCACCCGGGGACTCGTGCCATGTGTGCGCCAGCGTCGCGCGGGCGACATGATAGAGCGCGCGAGGCCGCCTCGGCTTCCTCGCTTCGCTCTCCCCTCCTCTGCCTCTCCTCCGCTCGTCTTGCCGCCCCTGCCCGCGTGCTCTCCTCTCCGGCGGAACGCGATGAAAACGCCGGTAACCGTTTCGGGACGCTTCGTGCCGCTGCGGCAACCTTTATTTTTTTTCCATCTTCAATCTCCGCCTCGGCGTTTCTTCCTCTCTGTTGTTAGTCCGAGCGCTTCTTCGTCGGCGCCGATTCCTCGGCGTCATCGACGCGTGATTTCGCGCGGTTACGTAAGTGCGCGCACGCTGTAGGCATTTGTTTATGTTGGCAAGTCTAGTTCGGATTCGCTTAATTTTTTTTTCCGCGCTTCGCCGTCTCCGGCGTTTAAAAAAGTTTATCCGAACGTTTGTAGATGATCGTTATGCAACGGCTGGCGGAATAGCCGTTTTAAAGCGATCGATCGATTTGTCGCGCGTTCACGCGATGAAAAGAGAAAACGCCAGTTTCGAAGGCGCATCGATTTCACGGGAAAACTTGCTAATATAACCTGTTCGATGTACACAAACGATGATTTGCTCTATGTTGCCGTAGCGTCGAAGTTTCCAGAAGCTTTTTAAACGTATTAAAATTTGTATATTCTTTTTGTATCCACTTGCCCCGATGTTTCGCTTATCGCTTACCGAAGTAAAGTTCTTGCGCGAGCGAGCGATAGAATTTTTCCGCTGATAAGTTGTACGGTGCAACGTGTGCATTCTTTCTAAGTACGTCCCCCCTCCCTCGGATCGGGGAATTCCGCTGCGATAACGGCCGTTCGAAAGGGCGCTGCTTCGTTACCTTAATGAGAACGAGTAGCTGCTTGCGGAGAAGCCCTTCGGTCTCGCGTAATTCAGAAAGTAACGGCAACGTCGCAAACTGCGCGGTCATTTTGTTTACGATGCAGCTCGTTAAATTTCATTTAACGCTCGCACATTAAGTCCGAGTGTATCTTTTGTAACGCGGAGCTTCTAATACGTCCGTTTATTTCGGGTGCGCTTCAAATTTACAGCGGAAAGGACGACACTTTTGAGTCGGAAAATTTTAAGTACGCAATTTACAGAAGAGATCGTAGATAAATCGTTTAATCTATTTCAGGGATTAAGAAATTTACTTTAACTGTTTTTCCTTACGTACTATTGTCAACCTGTTTGTTTAATTTTTTTAGAGAAAATGAATAATTTGTTTAGAAAGAACTCAGTATTTTCAAATAAATTCTTTTTCTTTATTTGTTTATAATTTCCTCGGGGTATTGGTTACGTAAATGTTGACAGGCAGAATACAACATTCATCGTGACTTGCAGTTTGTATTATACGATGCGCTTGTTGCTTTCGTAAAAATTAATCTAGAGAATGGAAGATTTTTAACTACTAAGTAATTGAGATTATAATTAACCATTAAAGCAGAAAATTGAGCGTAAAAACCAATGTTTAGACTATTTTTTTTCTTTTTGTTGTTTAAAAATGAAACTTATTTAAAATGAAAGATTTCGCTCTTAAGTTCGCAATTGAAACATAAACATTTATTGTCTTATCGCTGGCTTATCAATTTCCGGACAATAAAAATGTATTTTTATCACGCAACTGCATTCTAATTAAAAAATGTCCATATTGCCAACTAAATTTTCTGCACGAATTTGAAAATACGTTTTTTTTTTCAAAATCAAAGACAATAAATATTTATTAGTAAACGCTTACGTAACGAAATTCACTTTATTAATTTATTAGCATAATTTTAATAATAATAATAATATTAATTTAAATCATCTTTAATGTTTAAATAATTTTAATTTATTGAAAAAAGAAAAAGTAAAGTGAGCGTTACATCGATAACAGTCGAAAAGCTGGCATTATTGCTTCTTGATAAAAAAATTGCGTCGAAGAAAATAAGTAGGCTAATACTGCGCGAGGGTGGGGAGAAGCCGTACCGCGCCGGTTGCTCGTTGCGTCGCCATTTTGGCGAATATACGCCGCCAATATATATATATACACACGTCGACGTCCTTTTTTTTCTTTTTTTTTTTTATGTTTTTTTTAATGTTTTTTTTTTCTGCCTTTTCGATGTCTCTCACAAATCGACATCTAAACCACTGGACGGATATCACGTGCTGCTTCGTTTAGCGGTTATACACTCGTTACCACACGCTCGAAAATCGTACACGTACACGAATTTTTTACGCGCGCAATATATATATATATATATATAAAAAAAGAGGATTGCGAAGTGTGTTTGTTAAATACACTTTTTCTTTTTCTTGTTTTGCTTAGATTTTTATTTATTTATATTTTGATACCTTCTTTGTTTTTATAGTTTTTGAAAGAAACTTTACTGGTAATTCTTGATTTTAAAGGCTTTTTAATTAAGAAAAGTAAAATGTAAAATCATCCACTAACGCACAACTCCTTACTTTAAGTGCTAGTTTTTAAGTAATATTGATGCGTCCTCGAATGTACTTTATAATGCATTTAATATTGTTTTAATTGTTTTTATTTTTATATTATTTTTTGTTTCCAAAAAGATCGAAGTCATCAATGTTGTCTTAAAAAAGTTCTGTATTTCTATTGGTGCACTTTTAACAAACTCACTGTATCGATAAGATATAAATGTACTATATGCAACTAATGTAATTAGTTACTGTAAACAATTTAAATGTGAAACTCTTTATCACTAAATAGTTTAAAAGTTGATATAAGAACTGTCGAATTTAAATTTTAGAATTGTTTTAAAAAATAATATAAAATAAAAAAAAACGCGGCAGGTTCCATAGGAAGCCTGTTATGAATGGTATTTTTTATATTTTCCTTTAAGAATGAGCACCCGAGTATTCGTTGGTGGATTAACTTACCAGGTGCGAGAGCGCGACCTTGAGAAGTTCTTCCGGAAATATGGTAGAATCACGGGGGTCGCTATGAAGAACGGATTTGCCTTTGTGGTAAGTCTAATGTAATTTAATTGTTTCTTTTTACAGTATGGTAGGGACAAGGGTCTATGTCGGTGGTCTTCCATATGGCACCAGAGAAAGAGACCTAGAGAGATTTTTCAGAGGCTACGGTCGATTCCGTGATGTTCTCATCAAGAATGGCTATGGCTTTGTCGTAAGTATTATCACTAACGTCGGAGCTGTTTGCTTAGGGAAAAAACCTAATAGAAGTGATAATTTCTGAATGGACGGATTTATCAAGACTTAATCACTGATTTATTTTACATTTTTAGAAAGATACTTAAATACGGGCATGGCAAATGGGAAAAATTTATAGGAAGTGTTGTTTACTTTAAAATAATTGTACATAAAAAATGCTACCAACAGTTTTTTTAAGCGAAAAATGTATTTGACTGGTGCAACGTTAACCATATCATCTGAAAACTCTCTGAAGCACTTTGACACTCTGCAGTCATTTAAGACTCAATGATACTTATTTGTAATTAAACATTAAAGTTCTGCAGGCTAAAAGGGGTCGCCCGTATTACATCCTAATTAAGAAGTGAAATGAATTGAATGGCTACTACTTCCTCTCAAGATGTATACTGGAATTGAAATTTGGATTAATACTGCTGATTTTATTATTTCTTTAATTTTTTTCTTTTTTAGAATTAATTTGAAGCTGACTTTTAACAAAATAGATTTTGCAAGACTCAACAAATATGTTATATAATTTGATTAAAACTTATTATTGTTCTAATCTTTTGATATATTTCACAAGAAGTCAATATTTATTTTTTGCAAAATCTATTTTATACAGTTAGAAATAATAATATATGTACCTTTAATTATCGTAATAGATATAAGTATTTTTATTAATCGATTATCAGTGGTAACCTTTTATTACAATATATTTTTCTTTTTTTTAGGAATTTGACGACTACAGAGATGCTGATGATGCAGTGTACGAGCTCAATGGCAAAGAGCTTCTGGGAGAAAGGTAAAAGTCTACACGTTTAAATCTTCTCTTCGTTCTTTGGTGACTGGGATAGTTCTGTTAGCATGCCAAAATAGATAAGAATTATTAAAACACAAAACAATTTTCAAATCATTTGTACAGCATTAAACTGTGCACTTTTTATTTATCAAATTTTTCATCGAACAAAATTATTTATCAAAATCACTATCATTGAACCAATAACTATAAAGATCCTTAAGCTTTGTATTACAAAATGCTTCTTTATTTGAATGTAAATTTCTTATATTTTTGCTTCTTTTATGGCAAGTTTTGCAATCAAAATGTTCTTCGGTTTAATGCTGTTTCACTTTTTTGTTGCAAGTTGACATAGTTTTAAAGAATAGTAGTCTACAATTGTGAAGCAGTAAATAAAGTAAAAGACTCGTGGTCTCAGTTTCTTCGTTGATCATACCAATTGTGTTTAATCGTTACATAAAGATAAACATGAATTCTTGCTTTGTCGATTATTATTTTATTACCAATGAAAAGCACAGCAACTCTCCGTAGTGTAATGTATGATTTTTACAAAAGTAAGGTTTCACCTACATGTACAAAATCATCATTTAAATCTAACTAACAGTCATGCATGATATCAATGCTGTGCTAGCTTGAAAATAATAGTTTGAAATTTCTTTTGATCTTGTAAATTTCCTGTACAGTCTTTCAAAAGAATGCTACCAATTTATGCTGATTTGTTAATGTTTAACAAGTTAACACTTCTACAAACTTGTGTAAATTCTATGTGCCTTCTTTTCTACTGTCTATAAAATGATTAATAACTTTTAAGTTTCTTTTCTTTTATTTTTGAAGAAAAGTAAATAAACAGGATATCTTAATGCATGCACAGCTTTTGTTTGAACAGTAAAGTACTCCGAGTAAAACATGTTCCTATTGCTTTGTCATCGTAGTTAAGTAGCATAAAGTGGTAATGTTTCTTTTACTAAAAAAAAAGTTTCTCTGTATTAATAAGTATTTATTTAAATTTATTTTATTGTAAAAAAAAAGAAAACAAAGCACCCTGAAACCCCCCATGAAATCTTTCAAAAGCCTACTGCCTTAAAACCGTGCATTGAGCACAGTCTCCAAGAAAATTTTGTAAAAATTATCTTTGAGATAATCGCAGATAGACTTACCGCCATTTTGAACTACTACCACCAAAATTACCCCATCGAAAGCAAGAGAATTCTAGATTGCCAAAAAAAAAATTATAAACGCACACCTTGCAATAAAATATTATCGACAACGTTTTGCAATTTTATACACATAAATGACTAGAATGTAAAATCAAAAACGGCTCATGCCTTATTTTTACCTTCCATAACAAATGAAAAAAAAAGAAGATTCTTCGTGAAATTTGCTTTACAAAATAGTTTTTTATATTTATACACTAATTTATTTTTTGAAACTAGTAAAATGCATGATTCAATTGAAGATAAGCTAAAAAAAATATAAAAGAATATGCAATTTTTGACACTGTGATTTGATTGAATTTAATTTTTTTTTATAATTTTACACGAGACTTTTTGCTAGATATGTAGATTTAATTGTGCAACTTTCAATGTGAAATTTAGGAATACAGAGAGGCTCCAAATGCAGCAAAACAAAAGTCGTGGCTATTTTTTTGTCAAACTGCTACATTTCACAATCTCAATGACTCCGCTCGAATAAAAATATGCACAACACAAACGTTGCGATATGGCATTAGCAATTTGACAAACAGTTCCCCACGACCTTGCGAGCTGCCGTCTGGAGCCTCGATAAAAGTAATGCGAAACAAGAGAAAACGTAAAGTTCTAATCGAGGGACAAAGACAAATGCAAGAATACGAAGTAAAAAAAAAAGAAATAAAATAAAAATAAGTGTGTCGAGAATAAAAATGTCAGCTCGCGGAGGTGAAATAACGGCATCGAGATGAGGATGAAAAGTCGAGGCAAGGAAGGAGTCAGTCGTGAACTTAGGCGGGGCTTTCTGTTGGGTGTGTTTCAGAGTGGCGGTGGAGATAGCACGGGGTGTTTCAGGGAGGCGAGGCGACCGTGGACACGGGCGCTCACGCTCCTGGAGAGACAAGTAAGCATATCCTATTTGTCGCATTAATCTTGTTACAGAATTACGGTAGAGAGGGCCCGGGGAACGCCCAGGGGTAGCGATCAGTGGCGCTACGGCGACTCTCGCGGTGGCTATGGGGACTCAAGGCGATCTGCGTAAGACAAGAAAACAAACACCCTTTATCTCTCTCTCTATTTTTTTTAAACTGTCAATGTCTTCGTTATACTTTCCTTCATTCACCTACTGTATTTATTTTTTTTTATTTAAACTTGCTAATCCAAGTTTTGCTGATATCCCAGAAAGTCGCGTCTCTCCCCCTTTGCTCGTGTATATTACTGCAAGGATGCTTTTTTTTTTTAATAGCAATGCTTCGCGATTAAGATTCGATGTTGCATTGTGAGCTTTTGAAATGGCATCCCCGATCCAACGTTTTTTTTTCATCAGCGATCAAAGTCGTCACAATTTTATTTATTTTTTTCGAAGTGTTCCGACGTGCAGACAAAGAAATGATAGAGTACGAGTTGCTTCAAGTTGATCGCAAGAAGCGTAAACGGACGAGTTGCGATCATGGTTAAACATTTTTATTCCAGAGTATAATAAGAAAATTTAATATTTATTTGTGCGACGAGTCACGATGTGAGAACGAAAGGCTCTTTTAAGATCAGTTTAGAAGATAAGGTTTTTCTAAATTGGTTGTCTTGGATTTGGCTGTTCGCATCGAGTGAATTCAAACGAAAAGTAAATTATTAAAGTTTAAATAAGAAATTGATGAAAGCGCGCTGGCAGTAACGAAAGAAACATTGAAATTAACGTAAAAGCAAAATCGCGTGAAAAGGAAATTAAATATTCTATATTTTTATAATACTCATGTCATTTTTTTTAAACCATTTCTAATAGTCTGTATGGTATTGTGTTTGTTACAGCCGAGACGATATGCGGCACGACAGGTACGCTATTGCTGCATTTTGAGTAGAAAAAATTTTGATACGATTGCAACAGGTGATTGATTGTGTGCCTGTGCAATGAATGCTGTATTATTACCTTTATTATTTTCTTTAGATGTTTACGTTTATTTTTTATTTTTTTTTATTATTTTTTATTTATTATTTTTTTTTTACTTTAACCTTTGTTTTTCGTTCTTTCTGTTCCCTCAAGTAGTTTAATTGCCATGCCATGAAGGGTTCACTTATAACTTTCTATCTTTTTTTTTTAATCAAATATTTCTGTTCACATGACATCCCTTTTTGCAGAGATAGTGTGAACAGAAACACAAGGACCACATCTAGCTACAAGCAATCATTGCCCAGGTACATATATCTAATGTTTTGTTATATAAATTCAAAATATTACTTATTAACCTATCCATTTTTTTTCTTTTCTTCATTTATTTATTTTTCGTCACTTTTTCTATGTTATTTAAAGCCATGCAGATTCCTATGTTATACTCCTCTTATTGTTTTATTAAAGAAAAAAAATAGGCCACTAGAGTCAGATCCAAGACAAACCTATACTTTTTCCCTGTGTAACATCTTCAAGGCTGTTCTTGCACGAGTTAAAGGAAAAAAAATTTGAACAAGTGTATCGGAATATTAAAGTACCGTACACCCGCATAAGAGAAATTTGCAAAATAATATCTACTGTTTCATTATTTTTGCTGGACTTAAAAATATATTAAAAGAAATTATTTCAAATAATACAGTCAATTTGAGAAAAGCTGCCACGATATTTCAATTTAAAACTTTAGAATCAAATTAATTGAATCCAATGTAATTCTTACTTGGCATTAAGCTGGAAACAGAATCGTACAAGAACCGCCTTACCATTTTTTACTCACTCACATTAAATCCTCAAAAAAAAAAAGTTTTTATACGGTGCATCAACGCGTACTTAATTTGACGTAATATTAATTTCCGTGTGTTGCTAATTGCAGATATGGACCGCCAACCAGGACAGAATACCGTCTTACCGTTGAGAACTTATCGAGCCGAGTCAGCTGGCAGGTAAGCCGAAGCATCGAACCACTTAATTTACTCCTTTTATATTACATTAGTTTGCTTGCGAGGTCATGATAATAATTTATCACTTTCTTTGCGAGTTTGCAACCGCCGGGTTTTCATTTGAAGGACGAGATAGCCTCTTGCGCTTTTCTTACATAACGGCAATGAGAATTATTTTGATTTGAATCGCTGCTATTCGTTAAAGGAGCTTGACAAATTTGTTGGAAGAAAGTCACGATGAAATAGTGAAAGCAATATTCTCATTTCCATTAATGTGAAGAACCAAAAGACTCGAGTCCTCGATCGCAGTTAATCAGCTAAAAGAATATCGCGGTAACTTCGACTCTTTCATCATTTCTTTCGCTCTATTTTGTTTTGTTCTCGGGTTTCTTGAAAGAATCCGCAAAGAAAAGAAAACTGCTTACAGTCGCCGTTTTGATTCTTCTGAAAATGTACATTTTGATCAAGTAAGTCTATGGCACTGCGTGAAAACGAAATAAATTAATCGCGATGAGCGCACTGAATTCTCTTGACTATCCTGGTGGAGAAGAGTGGGAGCCAGAAGCTACTTTAGAGGATGTTGCAATGTAGGATAGAGGCTTTTAGATTTTACAATCTCTAATAACCGCTGCGAAGATCTCCGAAGAAATAAAAGCGGCAAGGAACGAAACACGACTGAAAGGAGGTATAAATGGATAATGACAGGCCACGCGAATTCTTATAGAGAAGCCACCTGGACTTTTCAGACCACAACGACTCAAGACCAATGAGAAGAAGAAAACCCAAGTCTTACTTGATCAATTTACATTGCCATTCATTTACAAAGTCCTATAAAGTAACCAAAATTTTCGTAGCGACAAAAAGAAAAAGTCCTTCTATTTCTCGTTCTTTTTTTATTTGCATACTTTTTACTTTCTGCCAAGCAAAATTCTCACGTGAACGAAATACAATTAAAGCAAAAAATGAAAACATAATCAAACTAAATTCTAAAGCAAAGAGTAACCAGAAAAATTAAAAGAGAAATATTGATGTTCTTTCCGAAGAGCCATGTCCTCTTCGCCGTGGAGGGGTGAGAGACCATTAGGGCCCGAGAATGACAGATAAGAGAGAAACCGATGGTCGTACGCACACGATGAGCGATGAGAGACACACACAGTGAGAGCAAAAGAGAGACAGACGATGGTGGCCAGCGACGCAATAGCACCCGAGCATACGAGCTTCCGCGAGAGAGCGAGCGAGAGAGACTCCTTTTTTTAGATCCTAAGGGGAAAAGGCGAGAAAGTGCGAGAGAGAGAGAGCGCGCAAAGTGCAATGGCAAAGCGATAATAGGCACGTTAAGAGAGCGAGAAAGAGAGGAAATGAGAATGGCACGAGAGAGAGAGAGGAGGCCAGACTCTCGGGGAGACTCTTCTCGGCACCTCCGATCGATCAGCGCCGCACGCGACCCTCGTGCCCGCAGGCCGCGTGCGAGAACACCCCGCTCCACCCACGCCGCACTCTGCGAAGCCCCTGCATGCGGCATTCTCTCAAGGGCGAGTCTGCGCCCAGGGGGGACAGACGAGCCGCGCTCGCCGCCGCCGCCTCCTCGTTCCCTCTCTCGCATCACTGCCCAACCCAGAGGCGCCGAGGGCTCACTCTCCACGGGGACGAGAGGAGAGACGAGGCTTGCTCGGCGAATCTACTGGCAACGAGACTACCAACTACTTTTTTCGTCCATTTGAGCCCGACAACACTCTACCCCCTGCCCTACCTCCTCTTTTATCTTCTTCGTTATTATTGTTTCTTTTTTTACTTTTTTACTTTTTTTTTAGTTTTTCATCTTGTACCTACTGTCATCTTTTTTTTACACCTATAATTTCTCTCGGCAACTTTTTTTTTCGGAACGTGGCTGCTCCGAAATTAATTTCAATCCTTTCAACACTTTTTTTCTTCAAATTGACGTTTATCATTAAAGCCACGATTTTTTAAGACGAGCTATCAGTTTTCTTTTAAAAGATATATATATTTTTTTGTTTTTTAATTTTCAAAACATTTTGTTCTTAAAGGTAAAGATTGGATCTTTTATTTTTTTTATTTTTTTTTTAAATCATATGTGAAACAAGGTTTGAGCCAAATTTCAATTTAAAATGATCATGAATTCATTCACTTGGATATGAAGTAAAAAAAAAAGAAAGAAACTTTTTTTTTTTTAAATAAAAAAAAGGAAGAATTTTTTTTTACTAACAATAATATTCTGAAAACACCACGAATAAGACAATAACAGTAAAACGAGTCACTTACACTAATAATACGCAGCTAAAATCTCGAACATTATTGCAACTAAAAATTATTTACGCTAATCTCAAGATAATTCGGAGCACTAAGAAATAAAAAAAACACAGTCTCACATACTACAAAACTAAAAGCTACGACGACGAACTTTGACGAGATGGACTTACGAAACTTACACTAAAAATAAAATACACCACACACAAATTAAGCAAAAAAAAAGACACAGAAAAAATTGTAACGCAAGGTAAACAGTGACAAGTAGGGAGGTAGTAACCGCTCGGTGACTGTGACTGCAACCCAACCAGCACTAAAGCACCTCGACACAAGTTTGGCGAGCCGTACATAAGCCTACCATCTCAGGGGTCGTGCGAATACCAATAAGTGTCTCTCAAGGCAAGTGAGAAAGCGTGGGTCCTCCGGCCGTCCTGTGCGTTGAGCGATGAGGGGCCGAGTGATAATCAGTGTCGTTTGGCTTTATGGCAACCCGCAAGCGCACACAGATACCAAAGAGCAAGGGGGCACAATCGCAAGCCAGTCGGTCTCACGAGTCGAGTCAGTCAGTGTGTCTCTGTGGCCTCTATCCTCCTCTCAGTCTGTCCGTAAGCAAGGTGGTGCCATGGGCCGCCCAAGGTAAATGCGTCACCTTAACCGAGTGTACTCTTTAGATATATTATTCATGTATATCTATTAATTACATAGATATTATTACACTTATAATTTTTTTTTATTGCAAACAGTCTGTAATTATTCTGTACCTAACTAAAAAAAAAAGAAAAAAAGTAAAGCAAGAGCTTCTGAACAATTTACTTCTATAGCTATTGTTACTGTCGCTGTGTTTTGTCGTTTCTTCTACTTTTGTGAAGTAACTGAGTAAAATTTATCCGTTCGATTACGTAAGTTGTGTATTTTTAATTTTTTTTCTTTGTTCAAGATTCGTTCATTGGGATAACAATGATTGTTTAAGTAAATTGTCAAATTCAGAATTTCAAAATTATTAACTCTTTACGACTGCTTATTTTTCCTGTGCACACGTATAATATTAATAATGTCCTTAAGACGAATTGTAACTTGGTCATGAAATAAAAGGTATGAATTTCTTTTAAATCAAATAAAATACTCAGCTACATTTGTGCTCGAATTTAGATATCTTTTGAGGCTGTTAACTGTTTGGCTGTGCAACATTTGTCTTGTTAAATTTAGCTACTACGTGTTTGTACTTTTCTTTATGCATAACAATTTCATTACATAAAATAAGAGCGTTTATGAGAATTAGTGCGTCGAAATTAGAATTAATTAGCATCAGTGGTTAGGGTTGGCATAGGTCACATGGCTCCTCTACTACTTAGCAATGGAACAAGGATCTGAGAGTACACTCCTTTTAGCTAACCAAAAGATTATTGAATTTATGGTTTTAAATCTGGTTCCCACAAAATATCTAACAAGAAAACCTACCAGGATAATATGAAACGAAGGATGCGAATGAAGAACTACAACCAAAATGCAAGAAGACGAACTGAAGAATCTGAAGGCTAATGGCACGAAGATGGATAAAATTCTTTCTGAAAATTGAAATAGTTATCATACTAACAAAATCTAAAATTTAACAATAGAATAGAATGAAAAGTATAGTTAAATATTTCAACAAATTGGTGTGTGTCTTTAAGGTTGTTTTACAATTATAAATAATGTTACCAATGACAAGAGAATGATTTGTTAACATTAGTATAAATTGTAAATTTACTTTTATTCATAGAAAATTCTTTCATTTGCATAATCTGGGAGAAATAAATTTGTTATGTCAATTAAAATTATATAGTCTGCTTTAAAAATTTGAATGATTTTATTTTTCTTTTTTTAATGTAACAGTTTCATGTTTTTTTATAATTGACAAACTTATGTTTCTTCAAAACAAAAGAAAATTGTAAACCTCTTTGCAGAAATCAGAAACGAAATTTCTCAGATGATTAAAAATATTTTCTGCCGAGTGGTTCATGTCATAAATATATCTATATATAAAAATTATATAATAAGGGATTGGTACTGCATAATAAGAAAGGTTGCAACTACCGATACTAACTTCGAGCACATCTCATCAATATAATTTGTAAATCATAGAAGCTAATTTAATCTTATATAGGTCACCCTTTCATTATAAAGGAAGGACTCTTACACATAGGAAATCCGCGACAAGAAAGTAACTTAAAAATCAGTGCACAGCATTTTATTGTTAACCTTTTGTCAGTGTTGAATTGAGGAGATTTCTCCATCATTAAAAACTTTTCATACCGTTAATAATGTAAACGTTATAGTTGGAAAAAAGAAAATTATACAAACACTACTAATAGAATTTTTTTTTCATGTGATGCTCAGGATTTGAAGGATTACATGAGACAGGCTGGAGAAGTCACCTACGCTGATGCCCACAAGCAGCGCAGAAATGAAGGGTATGTATTATTAAAAACCCTAATCTCCTAAGAATATTAAAGAAACAATATTTTAACGTATAAAAATTAATATATTATTAATATAGTAGTTGCAAAATTTTTCAAACAAAATATAGTTTACCAACAATAATAGTTTAATAATGTAGGATTTTTTTGTAAATTGATTATAATTTTTTTTCATTTGAGAAAAATAATATTGACTAATATTATTTTTCTTTTTAAATTTACAGAGTCGTCGAGTTTGCCACCTACTCCGACTTGAAGAACGCCATCGAGAAGTTGGACGACACTGAGTTGAATGGACGCAGGATTCGATTGATCGAAGACAAACGTCGCGGTCGTCGATCGCGATCATCGAGCTCAAGATCGCGCTCGAGGTCCAGGTCGCGATCTCGCCGCCGCTCGCGCTCCCGCTCAAGGTATGCTAAGATTTCGAATCGAAGCGAGCCGCACAATTTGCTGTTTTTTTCGCCTTCAACTCTTCAAACTCTCAATGGAATTCAAAAAGAATCTATCCGACTGCTTTTAATGTCTTTTAAAAATTAACTTGAGTGAAGATAATCATTAAGGGGAGTTTATACCTAAATTTTTTTTCATAATATCAATCACAGAGCATGCCTATTATTTAATGTCTTAAATTTTGCTCTGTGAATGATTTTATAAAAAAAAGGTATGAACCCTCCTTAAATAATATAGATTTAAATTTTCATTTATATGAGTTTAAAAAAAAAGTCGCTTATAAGATTACTGCTTTCGTAATGTCATCCTGGTTATTTTTCTTTATTTTCGAGTTGAAGTATATAACCTTTTTAAGTTTAACACAACCTTCTTTGTAGAGTTCAGTTTATTTTATTGTCCACGTAGTGTTTTAACTTAGTGTAGCTTTTACTTTTCTCGAGCGGTTGCAATAGTTGCGACGTACACTAATCAATTAAAACATGGGAGGGTTAAACAATCAAAATTTTAATCAGATAAGTTTAAAAATATTTTATCAATCGTGAAAATTAAATCATTTTGTAAGATAAATATAGTAAAGTGTAGTCATTCAAATACGATGATAAAAGAAATTTGTAAATTTATCTGGTTTATTAAAACTCAAAGTAAATTTGAGATTTACGTCAATTCAACAAATCGAGAAAAACGGAAAAATCATTTTTTTTTCTATTTTTACTTGAACCAGGAGCCGTCGCAGCTCTCGTAGCCGTAGTCGCCGCAGCAGTCGCTCCAAGTCGAGGGCACACTCGAAATCCAAATCTAAGTCCAAATCCAAGTCTCCTGAGCGCAGTCGCTCACGTTCCAAGTCCAAGTGAGTACCTTGTCCCAGTTTATTTTGCTTCTTTTATTTTTTATGCATGCAAATAACCCAATTAAAGTCTTTTTTTATTTAATTTAACTCTTGTTTTATCTATACTTAGCGCTTGCAGTACAATTCTACAAATCTAATTGATTCCGTACGACATAAGTAAAATTTTAAATTCTCGGAAAAAGTGTAATACAATATATCTTAAAAAAATTAACTGCATTTCTAAACTTGTTAACCTCTTGAAATACAAATCTTTCATACGTTTTATTTACATTAATTCTTCTTTGTTTTTGTAGGTCACGCGATCGTTCAAAGTCCAAATCTAAGTCAAAGAGCAAGTCCAGGTCTCGCTCCAGGTCTAAGAACGACAGATCTAAATCTAGATCTCAATCAAAATCGAAAGCCAAGTCCCCATCAAAGTAAGTCCTGCATAATTTTGAGTTACTGGAAAAATTTATGTAAACATTGAAACTAAAATGCAACTCTTTTCAGGGAAAGATCTCGCGAGAGCCGTGAGCGTTCCCGAGGGGACAGATCCAGATCGCCGTCAGGCAGCAAACACAGCAAGAGCCGCAGTCGCTCTCCATCCCCAATGAATGGCGATAAGTCACCAGAAAAGAAGAACGACGATTGAGCCACAACAATTATTGATCACTTGACTTCGAAAAGAGAACCTTCTTTGCCGATTTTTTTTACAGTTGAAAATAAATGATACACACACACACACAGATTTGAATGCTAATCATCCTTCGTCAATCGTTGGTTTCAAAGCATAACCTCGCGCGCGAAGTCTCATTTTTACATACTATCAATTACTATTAATTATTAATTATTAATTATATTATAAACCCTGTCCAGTTTTAAGAGGAGAAAATGAGAATATTTAAGCGTAAAAATGATGTTTTTTATGCATTGATCGTTTGAAAAAAATTTTTGAGTACGGAATTATAAAGAATGTGTACAGCTATGTGTTGACTTGTAAGCTGCTTAGGTTACATTAGATTTATGTGTATCAACGTAATTTTGGGGCTGTTATCCCCCGATTTTCAATCAACAGGGGTTATCTATTCTTGAATAAAAAAATGCGTTAGCCCTAAGAACGATATATAGAACTAACTTGTATTTCTGTACGTTTGAACGGTTAATTTTATAAATGAAAGTATACACATTTTCATCATACAGTTTCATGTAGTTATCACATGGAGTTCTAAAATTTGTGCATCAAAGATCTTAACAAAGATGTTTTCATATATTTGGCTAATAAAACAGAAATAAGCATTTTTTTCTTTTATATTATTTAAATAGTACATTAACTATTTTAGAAATACACGTCATAATTTATTAAGCAATGAAGAAAACGGCCGGATTTATTGATTTATAATGAAAAATTATAGTTTTTGAAAATAAAGTCAATTTGTAAACAGAATGAATGGATTTGTTTTAATACATTTTATTTGCAATATACGTAAACATAATATTCATCATTCATTAACAAGAGATTAATTTCAAATTATGAAATTTTCCTCTAAAATGATTAACGTGCAAGTCATCTATCTCCAGTTTGTAGTCAAGAATAAAATACAATATGCGTCATTATAATCTTATCATAATGTCGGAATTATACTGATTAAATTTTATTTACATTTCTTCAATAATGTACTACTTATTGTTGCTGATGCAGCTGATAGCTTATTTACTACTTGCAACTGTTTAATTCTTAGTTTATCATTAGTAAATTTACTAAAACTACAGAAAGAGTAATTCATCTTTAGTATCGTTTACTTTTAATAAAAACTATTTAAATGATTAACGTACACAATTTGGCATTTTTCGAGCTCTAAAATAATGTAAAATTTTTAAAATTAAAATTTAAAGTTAAAATTTTTCAGTTTCTGTAAGAGATTATATTTTCTCTAGTGCTTTAAAATGGATCCAGTTTTAAATGTTTCTCTTTATTGGAGCTAGCGAATACAGTGTGGATGAAAATCCAATTTCACTTCATTTTATAGCACGACGCGCGGAAAACGTCGATTTATTGCACGCAAATTCTCGCTCGCGTGCTTAAAATGAGACTTTACGCACTGAATACTATAAACTACTATTAAAAATTTTGATCGAACGAATAAAACAATCCACACTGAGAATAATACTAATGCCAAAACAAGCTAAAAATTCTTACGTGGATTAAGTATTTTTGCTTATATATAAATCTCAAATTATTTTTTATCCTATTAAATTCTTTTTTTCAGTGTAGTTTCCGATTAAAACGCTGTTAAACTTATCCCAATGTATAATTTTCGGTTAAAACGCCATTGAACTTTTCTCAATTTAGTTTCTCATTAAAACGGCATTGAATTTTTCTCAGCGTATTTTTTCGTTAAAACTGCATGAAATTTTATATCCCTGTATAGTTTTCTGTTAAATCTGCATGAAACTTTCCCAGTGTATAGTTTTCCTTCAAAGCTGCATAAAATTTTATCCCAGGGTACTTTTCAGTGAAATTAAATTTTTCTCCGTGTACTTTTCGTTTAAAACGGCATGAAATTTTTGTCAGTGGTCGTGCAATGTGGGGGGAGGCAAGGGCCGGGCGGCCACACCGAAAAGAGCGACTCTTCGGAAAGTGCATCGACCGGCGTGCCGGCTCGCCGCGAGGTAGGGTGGGGGGAGGGGGGACCCTCTCGAGTCCCGCACTATCCCCTCCCCGCGGCCCGGGGGGGCGCGAGTCGGACGCGCGCGTCGCGCCAGGAGCGCCGCCAGTCTACGCTCTCCTCTCCGAGTCGCAGGACAGCCTCGCATCGCCTCTACCCGCGCCTCTCGCCGGTAAGTCACGTCATCCTTTCTCGTACGTGTCCCTCCCTCCCCCTGCCCTCGCGCTACTCAGCCTAAAACCAACCGCACCTCGAGGACTCGTCCCGGCCGTGCAAATCGAATCGGCGCCTCTTTTACGTTTTTTCCTCGCCTCCTCCGTCGACCGGCGCGGGGCGAGCGGGGCGCGACCGCCGCCGGGAAGTGCAAGGACGAGGCTCTGCCATTTTGCCCGTTCTCGCGGCGCCCGGCTACAAGCTTCCCTCTTTTTTTTTTTTTTTATATATATATATCGCCCTTCCCTCGCACTCCATTGTTTATCGCGTTCAGGGCGTTCGGCCAAATCTGCGTGGCGACGGCATCCTTACGCCGAAGATTCCGTTTTTTCGGACGGGTGAGTCATACGTGGGACGCTTTTTTCGAGCTCCCGAGCTGTACACTCGTGACGAGGCGGACGCTTGCGGATTTTTGAGACTCCCTTTCTTCTTTTTTTTTCCTGTTCAGTGTGTTTTTTCTTTTACGCTGTGAGTCACTTTTTTTTCTTTCGATAAGCTATCGAATTTCCGAGTGTTGTTAACATTTGGCTCGTTTTTTTTATTTTTTTTATTTTGAATGCAGTGTATTGCCGGTTATGCGCTTCAAATGTACAGGAAGAAATTTACATTATTCATCGCCCCTTAATTAGCCCTAAATGCAAATGCGTATTGATTAATTAAGAAAAAAAGTTTCCGCTTCTTGATCGTCTCAAATATTTTGTTCCGTGGTTACTTATATTCTTTAATAATACAATTAACGCAATGTACTTGCATCGTAAAAAATAAGCATCCCATTCATCTCTTCAACTTTAAAAATAAAAAAAAAATCCCCACTCATTTGCATATTTGTATTTGAACTCGACATTTCGAAATCAGAAAAATTCTACGCCGTAATTTTTGTCTTTATAACTTGAGTGTGCGAGATGCGGAAAGTCTAAAAAAATTAGAAGAATCATTAAGGACGCAGAGGCAGTGCCCGGAAGAAAAAATAAAATAAAATGTTGCATTAAAAATTACTGAGGTCTTTATCGAAGCAAGGATACACTTGTAAAATAAAAAAATTGTTAAATAAATTTGAAAAAATATTCTAGTAAAATATTCTTAAAAATTCACTTACTATAAATTAAAAGTAACAATTATTATAAAGGCAATATATTTGGTGCATAAAATAAAAATAAAAAGTTTTTACTATAAATTCTTTGCGGTAATTTTTAATACAAAGTTTTTCTCCATGCCATAGGAATAAATTGTCTGGACTTTTTTTTTGGTAACTCGACGCTGGATAAAAGCCATACGCGCGAAAAGAAAGTCTGAAGAAGAAAAATTTGACGAAGGGGATTTTTCGAGAGAGGGACACGAGGGAACGGCAGGTGTTCAGGGGTGGTTCACCTTAGTCCGCGATGCACAGGTGGGCCCGTGTTCGTACACTCGGCTGTTGGATGAAAATTTCCCTCCTCGGCGCCGGAACTCGGCCGATTGAAAAGCAACGGGGTGGAGAGGACGGAAGTCCGTCGGCGCCGCGAATATCAATGAAGTGCCTTCGCGACTATCCTTTTTCCCTCTCGCTCTCCTTCTTTTCTTTTTCCTGCCAGTATACGCAAAATTCCCCGGCGAGTCCCTTATATGGCTGGTCGCGAAACTCCTCCGAGGTCCGTTTTACGAGCCTGTCATTTTTTTTCTTCTCTCATTTTTCAGTGTACTGCTAAATCGGCCGGAGTGAAATTGAGTGAAAATTAACTCTATTGTGAATTTTTCGCTCTAACTTTATACCCTCGATGGAGTCAAATAGACTCATTTTTTTACTCTCAAGCATTTACATTAGAGTGACTTAAATCAATCTATTCATGTACAGTCAAATTTGACTATTAATATAGTGAGTGATTTGAATTCACTCCAAAGTGAAGTAAAATTTAATAGAATCAAATTTAACTTGACGAGTGGTTTTTCTATAAACTTCGAGAGGAATTTCACTCCAAGCGTTTTAGCGTGTATACACTTTTGTACTTCGGGCCGTTTTATTGAGACGCCGGGGGTTGGGACGCCAGGAATTTTCATGATTCACGCTAATTGTTGAATTACGTTAAAGTAAATGAGTCATTATGCGGCTCCGTTGCTTTATCTGTGTATTTTACGCGCGTGTAAATTAAAGCGAAGGCCTTCTTTTATTCAAATTATTTTATTCGCCGATTTTTTTCAACTCCCCGAGTGTCACCGTTTATTTTATTTATCGCGTTTGATTGCATACCGGAAAGCGTTCGGCCAGATTCTGATACGCTCGAGCTTTTTATCTCCCGCCGAAGAGGATGTTTTACTTACTTTATGTTTGCTAAGTAAATGATACTAAATTTACTAATACAAGAAAAAATAAATAAATAAATAAACAAACTGATGCTTTTTCGACTGCAAAATACACAGAAAAAATCAACTCTCTTCTATTTGCACTCGACGGTATGTTTAATTCATGATTGGCGGGTCAAAAAAAGTATTCGCAGAATTCAAAATTGGCGATGGTTTACTTTGAAAATAAACGAATTGGGAAAATTGCGTAGTAATGCGCACACATCGGCCTGATGATACCCACGGTGTAAATTGATCCTGAGCGTGAAGCTCGAAAAAATTTCGGATAAGTCGGCGGCCGTGCGTTGCCCGCATTATCGGGCATCGGCGGGTGAGTCACGCGGACTTTCGCCTCGATTTTCATCTGATGGAGGCCGGGAAAAACGGACGAGAGAAAAGCGGCGAGGAGGTGAGTCAGAGGAATCAAACTGCGCGCCGGCGAAAGACAATTTAAGGGAGAACCACGGGGACGATGTATAGGCGCGTGGTAGGAGGAAAGGGCGTGGTTTGCGCGAATCGAGCCGGCGGATTCTGGGACCGGTATTACGGGAGGATCTTTTAGCTTGTGAGATTTAGCACGCTGCTATCAGCTTTATTCGCTTAAATCTTCCGTCGTGCTCGCTAGAAAATTGTTTTATTATTGAATTTTCCAGGGAGAGTAAATCTACTGTAGTTTTCGTATTTCAACGCGAAGAAAACTGTGAAATCACGGAAATGAGTACCACTGATGGATTTGAAGAATTTCGTATTAAATTTTATTTTTCTATTTATAATAATAGAGTATAATATAAGTATCATAAAATTACTGGAATTAGCACAGTTTACTAGTCCTAATTTGTAAGTCTTCGCATTCGAGTAAACCTTATAATAATTTTTAATAACATTTTTTAATCAGTTTTATTATTTAAAATTATCTTATTTTTTTATATCATGGATGTAAATAAATTTTGAGAATTGTTCTGAAATACGAAAAGTAGATTTGCAAAGTTTTTAATCAAGTTTTAATACAAGAATTGCCAATTTAATGAATGTTTATTTAAGCTGTTGGAGTATTACAAAGCAGTGTTTTTCATAAAACGAAATCAGTTTTAAAGTTATAGAATTTAATAATTTAATAATTAAAAAAAAATTAAAAGTAGAATATTACATCTATTTATTTTACAATTTTTAAATACATTGATAATCATTTATCAACGTTTAAAGATTTCCAACTTTTCATAAAATGAATTAATTTGATAATTTAACACTTTTATGTACTATAAACACCATTTCAAGTCGTTTTTCCAGCACTTATAACAAGACTTGAAGCAGATAAAAATCGCCAGCGGGCATTTTAATCGCAGTATCATATAATTGCGCGAAATACAATAAAATAAACGCGCACTTGACGTTCTATCCGATTAACACGAAAAGCAGTAAAACTTTATGAAAATCCCGATAAAATCAAGCAAATTAAGTCACAGAAGTGAAACTCCATTTCGAAAGCCCCGGCAACCGTAAAATAGTGCAGGAGGCAGTAAAGCTCCGTGTACAACGATACACGTACAACGATGGTGCGATTCCTCGCACGCGCTGTCGTTTTCGCTTTTATTCGTCTAGTCCGGTCGGTAGACATTTGGAGTCTGCAAAATCGCTTATACGCGATGAGTTTTTTTTTTTTCATTTTCATTCGTTTCAGTCTCCTAATTAAGGTTCTGATTATCCGCACAATCCAGAAGGTGTGCTAAATTTTTATTTTTTCTTAATTGCAAAATGTAGCACATCTACAAAGATCATTTTACGCCGAGAAAAAAAATCTACGTGTAAAAGAATGTTCGAATTTTAATATCCCACACTGCGAGAAAAAAACTTTAAAAAAATTGCTACTGTGGTTAGGAAAAGTATGACAGTCTTATCAAGTGAGAATTTTGTATATGCAAAATAATAATTTTTCGTGTCATTGTATGCTCCATATACGTCGATATTTTTACTTTATTGAAAAGGATGTTTATTGTCAGTAAAAACATCACGTTGCAATTTATTTATTTACTTATTTATATATATAATAGTATAATTTTTTTTTAATTTTACTACTCCTCTAGTCGCGAATATCAGCCTCTCTGCACCGACCCTTTTGCTCTTTTGCACTTCCGCGCGAATTAAAAGGCCCTTACCGAATAGAGCCTCTTTTATCTTCACGCTCAGTTTTTTGAGCGTCCGCCAAGGTTCCATTGTGTGCGAGCTTGTCGCGATTCTAAAAATCGACGCTACGGAAAAAAACGATCGATCCACGCGGGGCAGCGTGTACAACTGTCAATACGCGTGTACGCGTGAACATTAACGTTGACGGACACGCGAGGGAAATCGATATCCGAGTTGGCATTCTATTGTCAGTCTCGCCTCGCGCGCCTTTCGCCTGCGGAATAGAGTCGCTCGCTCGCGTAATCACCGCCCGAGACTAACTAACGTCCATTATCACCGCAAACTTACCGTACGGCCGGCGCATGAAAATTCGAACCGAGCGTTTTTCCACCACTTTGGACTTTAACGACGGTTAAAGGATATGTGAGGGAGACGTGGCGGCTGGTTGCTTTTTTTATTCTTTTATCGCTTCGTGCTTTTCTTTACTTTTTTAAGATTAGATTAATTTTTTTTAAATTTTTGGCACCTTTTTTTAAGATATAACGTATCGATAATTGCCGTAGTCATAATATACTTTTTAAATGTTTTATATTCAAAATTGAAAAATTCACGTTCGCGGATTCCAGCTAATATGAAAATCGGGCAAACAATCACGTATTAAAAGCTCCACAGCAAAGGCCATCGCTTTTTTAAAGAGATTTACATTTGCAGTCTTTTTTTATTTTTTTTTTTTTTTATAGTTTGGAACAAAGGATGTGCGGGGCTTTTTCCTTTCGAATTACGAGTGTGCATCGACTGCTAAAGGATTTTGAGTGTACCTCATCATTTCTTGTTTGCAAGATGAGCCTTTATTTTTTCAACCAATTCGTATGACGATTCAACAGTGAATAATTGATTGATTTAAACAAACGCTTTTATCGATTATTGATAAAACAATTGCAGTTATCTTTCTCTTTATCAAATATATTTGTCGAAAAAAAGGCTGATCACAGAAACGCGAAGAGGATGACTCAATGACCTTCATTAAAATTCTTTCATAAATCATTCATATAACGGCAGCCGAGCATTCGAATATAACCACTCTGCAATAAAAAAAATTCTACATCATACAACTCTATAAAAAAGAAAGGGAAACAGACCCTCGTTACAACGCGCGATTTTTTTGACGCAGTCCAGACTCGCGGGATTAAAAAAAAAGCTCGGCAGCCAAATTATTCGATGGAAGATAACTGTGTGTGCGGCCGAATCCTTGCATCGGCAATTCTGTTCACTTGATGCCGCGCTTCGAATGCAAAAAAAAAAGGCCGAGGAGCCGCGGCGTAGGAGTCAGGTGAACGGCCCCACGGTGCCTTCCTCGGCGATCCGTGACTGCAATGGCGAGCGCCTCGAAAAAAAAATACTCAGACAATAAAGCAGCTTACGACGCAAATCGGATTCTAATGAAAATATTATTGGCGGTGTGAGTAACAACGAGCGGCACTCCCAAGTTGTCGTCGGGTTCCTTCGAATTATCGACTGATTCGCGCGCAATTGAATTGAATTTAACTCTTGTCAAAATTGGCCAAATTAAATTGAGCTCAGCGTTGCTGCGACTATGACGACATCAAGCATCTTTTTATATATTAGTATTTATATTTGTAGCTTTTGTTTTTCTCGCGAAAGTCTTAAAGGATAAAATATTGTACGTGTAGAAGTGACGACTTTACAGAATACGATAAATGCAGCGCGTATTTTCTTAATTAAATATGTTAATTATTCGTACTGAAATCACCAATTACACTGAGAGATAGATTTCGTCATTTTCAGTACATAATTACTTTAATGCTACTTGTTAAATATAACTATGAGGCAACTAAATATTTTTTCCAAAACTAAATGAATTTATTTGTTTCAAAATAAATCTAGCAGTTTTAACAAAATAATTAATTGATTTAAAGTAATATTTAACAAGTGTTTAAGTGAATATTTACTAAAAATATTACCAAATTGGTGTGACAGTGTAATAATTTTCGAGAAAAATTAATATTTCTTTCGATCATTGACG